>CM019702.1:23529455-24793622 GCA_009760885.1 Achatina immaculata | reverse complement strand
CTGACTATCTTTATTCTACTACAGAACTACACCATACATTTCTGACTATCTCTATTCTACTACAAAACTACGCCATACATCTTTGACTATCTCTACTACAAAACTATACCATACATCTCTGACTATCTCTACTACAAAACTACACCATACATCTCTGACTATCTCTACTACAAAACTACACCATACATCTCTGACTATCTCTACTGCAAAACTACACCACACATCTCTGACTGTCTCTACTACAAAACTACACCATACATCTCTGACTATCTCTGCTAGAACCAGTAAAACTACACCATATATATGTGAATATCTCTACTACAAAACTACACCATACATCTCTGACCAGCTATACTACAAAACTACACCATACATCTTTGACCAGCTATACTACAAAACTACACCATACATCTCTGACTACCTCTACTACAAAACTACACCATACATCTCTGACTATCTCTACTAGAACCAGTTATATTACACCATACATCTCTGACCAGCTATACTACAAAACTACACCATACATCTCTGGCTATCTCAACGTTTACAACAGTGGTTATATGCCCAGTGACTTGCTTAAATCCACGTTTATAGCACTACCAAAGAAACCAGGTACAAAGGAATGTGACGACCACCGGACTATCAGCCTCTCATGTCACATAACGAAGCTACTTCTGAGAATCATTATGAGAAGAACAAGGAAAAAGATAAAGATGCAAATAGCAGATGAACAGCTTGGATTTGTTGAAGGAAAGGGAACACACAATGCCATTTATGCTTTACGAACACTAACAGAAAGAGCTTTAGAAGTACAGAAAGATCTCTACTTATGCTTCATTGATTACACCAAGACATTTGACAAGGTGAAACATAATGAAATTATTAAAATGCTTGAAGACATCAATATAGACGGCAAAGACCTGAAGATTGTAAAACATCTATACTGGCACAAAGAAGCAGCAATTCGAGTTGAAAATAGAACTGGAAAATATCAACCTATAAAACAAAGGGTGCGACAAGGATGTGTACTATCTCCAGACCTTTTTTTCTCTGTACGGCACGAATATTCTAAGAACAATCATCACAGAACCAGGCATAACAATTGGAGGATACAATATTAACAACCCTCGGTATGCTGACGACACAGTACTGACAGCTGAGAACCAACAAGACCTGCAAAATCTCTTGGATAAAGTCGCCAAAGAAAGTGAACAGAAAGGCCTTACTTTGAACATCAAAAAGACAGAGACTATGGTTATATCTAAGAAACAGAATCACCAACACGCAGTATAAAATTAAACGGAACTATTCTAAAGCAAGTGCAGAAATTCAAATACCTTGGAGTAGTAATAACTTCAGATGGGAAATGCAGAACAGAAATTAAGAACAGAATAGGCCAAGCAAAGACTGCATTTCAGAGAATGAGAAACATATTATGCAACAAATCCTTATCAATGAATGTTAGAAAACGAGTCCTAAAATGCTATATTGAACCTATCTTGTTATATGGAAGTGAATCATGGACAATAGACAGGTCTGCACAAAAATCATTGGAGGCAGCAGAAATGTGGTTTATTGGAAGAATGTTGCAAATCCCCTGGACTGCAAAAATAACTAATGAAGAATGTATGAGAAGTGCTGGAGAGGCAACAAATCTTGTCAAAAAGATAAGAGAGGACATGCAATGAGAAGAGGGGGCATTGAAAATATTATAACAACAGGAAAAATAGAAGGAAGAAGATCAAGAGGAAGACCAAGAGAAATGATACTGGACAGTCTGATGGGATAGTGTGAGAGGAGATCACCAACTGAGCTGATGGCCTGCATGAAGGATCGTGTACTCTGGAGAAGCATAATAGCCAACGCCAGTCGGCACGGCACCTGGTGATGATGATGATGATGATGATGGTGATGACGATAATGATGATGATGATGATGATGATGATGATATCTCTACTAGAACCAGTAAAACTACACCATAATCTCTGGCTATCTCTACTACGATACTACACAATACATCTCTGACTATCTCTACTCTATTAGAACTAGTAAAACTACACAATACATCTCTGACTACTCTACTAGAATTACATCTTTGAGTATATTTACCAAAACCAGTAAAACTACACTATACACTTCCGCCTATCTATACTGTATTATAACCAGTATTACAAAAACTACCTGCACGCTTACCCTACACTATGTAAATATACAAAAAAGAGAGCCAGCGAAAAACGATTGATTGTAGAACTTAGTTTACTACATTAATTCAAATTCATTTCATTACTCTATACTCGAATCCATCATTTTAAAAGAAATGCGAGTCGATACTAGCCAGACCGGCCAGACACTTACAAGCAGAAGGCAACGCTAAAACACAATGACAGGTTATTTTTAAATACACCAGGAACCAGGCCTGTTCACTTGTCTCAAGATTTAAGACAAAAAAAGAAAGAAAAAGACAACTTCTTAACCAGTTGTAGGAAGTTGCAACATGCCAAGACCAGGCTGGTGAGCTGTGTATTCATATTTTATAAGACTTAAATTGAAAGTGAGCACAACTAAGATGTGCTCAACAAAATTAAATGAAACACAAAATTTCAGTCAAGTCCAGACTTTTTTTTTAAGCATTGAGTTGTGGCTGTCATTTTTGTTATACCTTCAACATTTTCTTTCCTCTTCTTTTCCTTCGTCTTCTACTCATTGTATATTCTTCTTCTTCTTCTTCTAGTCTTTGCTTATCAACGTAGAAAGAATTGTGCAAGAAAGTCCTGTTGTGATGAATGTAAGGGTTCGTTCGTTACATTTTTATGTCATTCTTTTTACGTGAATGTAATACCAGACTGATAGTGAATGTAATACCAGATAGTACGCTGTTCTCTCGTGGCTAGACGCCTGCACGTCCTACCGGAGTCCGTGGTTCGAATCCCAGGTAATTCTCTTGTGATTTTTCTTTCTCTCACGTCTCACTAAAGTGCTTTGTCTACGATTTTTTCCAGGTCTAATCCTACAAAATTTGTTCTCTTACTTCACCGTACCAAAGCCTCGTAGTTTCATATTTATAAAAAAAAATGATAGTGAGTGTAATACCAGACTGATAGTGGATGTAATACCAGACTGATAGTGGATGTAATACCAGACTGATAGTGGATGTAATACCAGACTGATAGTGGATGTAATACCAGACTGATAGTGGATGTAATGCCAGACTGGATGTAATTACAGACTGATAGTGGATGTAATACCAGACTGATAGTGGATGTAATGCCAGACTGATAGTGAATGCATGAGACAGTTTAATCTTGAGCAGTGAAGGCTGTAATATTAAACGTGTCTGTGCACCCTATCCATCCATCCATCCATCTATCCATCCATCCATCCATCCATGTTTTTTTTTCCTCAAAGAGCGACTCCGTTCCACCGTAGCGTGCCAAAGAATGTGACATGAAGTTATCCCGATGTATCACTTATTCTATATTCGTGAATGTTTCGATACAGTATTCATTGTTTTGTTATTGTACGTTTTATTCATGTTCCTTATGTTTTATGTACTTGAATGTTTGGAAAAAGTGAATGATGAGAGACATAGGGCAGAATGTCAGACGGACAATACAGCTGAATCAATCAGTCAGTCAATCAGTCTACTTCACCACTTCTCTATTAAAATGATACAGTCCCCGCTAGTAATATAATATCCCGTATCACTCACAATATATCCTTCTTCTGTTTGTAGCCTAGGGCAGAAATGCACTAAATGTTTGATCTACACTTGCGAGCTTGATGAATCATGACAGACATCCAAGTCACTCACCAGAACAGACGAGTATCTCGTCTGCCTAGAGCAATGCCTTTAGTTGTGGAGCAGTGCATTCAATTGTGGAGCAGTGCATTTAATTGTGTAGCAGTGCTTTCAGTTGTGGATCAGTGTCTTTAGTTGTGGAGTAGTGTCTTTAGTTGTGTGCCAGTGTCTTTAGCTGTGGAGCAGTGCCTTCAATTGTGGATCAGTGTCTTTAGTTGTAGAGCAATGTTTTTAGTTGTGGAGTAGTGTCTTTAGTTGTGGAGCAGTGTCTTTAGTTGTAGAGCAATGTTTTTAGTTGTGGAGTAGTGTCTTTAGTTGTGGAGCAGTGTCTTTAGTTGTGGAGCAGTGTCTTTAGCTGTGGAGCAGTGTCTTTAGTTGTGGAGTAGTGTCTTTAGTTGTGGACCAGTGTCTTTAGCTGTGGAGCAGTGCCTTCAATTGTGGAGCAGTGCCTTCAATTGTGGATCAGTGTCTTTAGTTGTAGAGCAATGTTTTTAGTTGTGGAGCAGTGTCTTTAGTTGTGGAGCAGTGTCTTTAGTTGTGGAGCAATGTCTTTAGTTGTGGAGTAGTGTCTTTAGTTGTGGAGCAGTGTTTTTAGTTGTGGAGCAGTGTCTTTAGTTGTGAAGCAGTGTCTTTAGTTGTGGAGCAGTGTATTTAGTTGTGGAGCAGTGTATTTAGTTGTGGAGCAGTGTCTTTAGTTGTGGAGTAGTGTCTTTATTTGTGGAGTAGTGTCTTTAGTTGTGGAGCAGTGTCTTTAGTTGTGGAGCAGTGTATTTAGTTGTGGAGTAGTGTCTTTATTTGTGGAGCAGTGTATTTAGTTGTGGAGTAGTGTCTTTAGTTGTGGAGCAGTGTCTTTAGTTGTGGAGTAGTGTCTTTAGTTGTGGAGCAGTGTCTTTAGTTGTGGAGTAGTGTCTTTAGTTGTGGAGCAGTGTCTCTAGTTGTGGAGTAGTGTCTTTAGTTGTGGAGTAGTGTCTCTAGTTGTGGAGTAGTGTCTTTAATTGTGGATCAGTGTCTTTAGTTGTGGACCGGTGCCTTCAATTGTTGATCAGTGTGTTCAGCTGTGGAGCAATGTCTTTAGTTGTAGAGCAGTGTCTTCAGCTGTGGAGCAATGTCTTTAGTTGTAGAGCAGTGTGTTCAGCTGTGGAGCAATGTCTTTAGTTGTAGAGCAGTGTCTTCAGCTGTGGAGCAATGTCTTTAGTTGTAGAGCAGTGTCTTCAGCTGTGGAGCAATGTCTTTAGTTGTAGAGCAGTGTCTTCAGCTGTGGAGCAATGTCTTTAGTTGTAGAGCAGTGTCTTCAGCTGTCGAGCAATGTCTTTAGTTGTAGAGCAGTGTCTTCAGCTGTGGAGCAATGTCTTTAGAGCAGTGTCTTCAGCTGTGGAGCAATGTCTTTAGTTGTAGAGCAGTGTCTTCAGCTGTGGAGCAATGTCTTTAGTTATGGAGCAGTACCTTCAATTTAGGTGTTAAGTTAGGTGTTACGTTAGATGTTAGGTTAGGCGTTAGGTTAGATGTTAGGTTAGGTGTTAGGTTAGATGTTAGGTTAGGCGTTAGGTTAGATGTTAGGTTAGGCGTTAGGTTAGATGTTAGGTTAGGTGTTAAATTAGGTGTTAGGTTGTGTGTTAAGTTAAGTGTTAAGTTAGGTGTTAGGTCAGGTGTTAGGTTAGGTGTTAAGTTAGTTGTTAGATTATGTGTTAGGTTAGGTGATAGGTTATGTGTTAGATTATGTGTTAGGTTATGTGTTAGGTTAGGTGATAGGTTAGATGTTAGGTTAGTTGTTAGGTTAGGTGTTAGGTTATCTGTTAGGTTAGATGTTAGGTTAGTTGTTAGGTTAGGTGTTAGGTTATCTGTTAGATTAGGTGTTAGGTTATGTGTTAGGTTATGTGTTAGGTTATGTGTTAAGTTAGGTGTTAGGTTAGGTGTTAGGTTAGGTGTTAGGTTATGTGTTAAGTTAGGTGTTAGGTTATGTGTTAGGTTAAGTGTTAGGTTATGTGTTAGGTTAAGTGTTAGGTTAATTGTTAGGTTATGTGATGTGTCAGGTTAAGTATTAGGTTAGGTGTTAGTTTAGGTGTTAGGTCTGGTTATAGGTTAGATGTTAGGTTAGATGTTAGGTTTGGTGATAGGTTAGGTGTTAGGTTAGGTGTTAGGTTTGGTGGTAGGTTAAGTGTTAGGTTATGTATTAGGTCAGGTGTTAGGTCAGATGTTAGGTTAGATGTTAGGTTAGGTGTTACGTTTGGTCTGGTGATAGGACAGATGTTAGGTTAGGTGTTAAGTCAGGTGTTGGGACAGGTGTTAGGGTCGGTGTTAAGTCTGGTGATAGGATAGATGTTAGGTTAGGTGTTAGATCTGGTGATAGGTCAGGCATTAGGTCAGGTGTTGGGTCAGGTGTTAGGTTACGTGTTAAGTCTGGTGATAGGTCAGGTGTTAGGTTAGGTGTTAGGTCAGGTGATAGGTCAGGCGTTAGTTTAGTTTTTAGGCCAGACGTTAGTTTAGGTGTTAAGTTAGGTGTTAGGTCTGGTGATAGGTCAGGTGTTAGGTTAGGTGTTAGGTCATGTGTTGGGTTAAGTGTTAGGTCTGGTGATAGGTCAAGTGTTAGGCTAGGTGTTAGGTCAACTGTTGGGTTAGGTGCTGTGTTAGTTGTTAGGTCAAGTGTTAGATTAGATGTTAGGTTGGGTGTTAGATTGGGTGTTATGTCAGGCGTTGGGTTAGGTGTTATGTCAGGTGTTAGATCAGGTGTTAAGTTAGATGTTAGGTTAGGTGTTACGTCAGGTGTTACGTGTTAGGTCAGATGTTAAGTTAGGTGTTAGGTCTGGTAATAGGTCAGATGGTAGGTTAAATGTTACGTCAGGTGTTAGGTTATGTGTTAGGTCAGGTGTTAGGTTAGGTGATAGGTCTGGTGATAGGTCAGGTGATAGGTCAGGTGTTGGGTCTGGTAATAGGTCAAGTGCTAGATCAGATAATAAGTCAGTTGTTGGGTCAGGTGATGGATCAAGTTTATGTTTCATGAAAGGTGAATTGCTAGATCATGTGATAAAGTACTTGCTAGGTCAGATGACAGGTCAAGTGCTAGATCAGTTGATAAGTCAAGTGTTAGAGGTGACTGATTAATTACTAGGTCAGGTGATTAGTTAGTTTCTAAGTCAGGTGATAGGTGAAGTGTTACATTAACTGATAGATTTATTGTTAGGTCAAGATAACTACACTATGCTGTTTATCCTGTATTAATTTAACATCGGTTTCTAAATTAATGCTATATTAATTTAGAAACTAATGTTAAATTAATCATGAATAATAACGTGAAAATCAAATATAATTTTTAGCATTAATCCTACAAATGTAGCACAGTGAATTATAACCTGGAACTATTATTTTAATTATGAAGATGTTTTAGTTTTATAAGGTTTAGCACAAAAACAAGTAAAAAAGTCAGATAAAAAGTTTAGAGAACAAAGTAGAAAACTGATTCCCTCGACACTAGAAATAGACCATTACGGCTTGCAGGTGTAAGCAGAAGAAGAAGACACTTAGAAAAAGACAGACACAGTGACCCTGAGAAAAGATGGACCAGGGAAAGACGCCCGTAAGTACAATAGGTTGGCTTGACCATCCCGCAAACAAAAGTCTGATTGGCCACCTGTAGGCTTCTGACCAGACAGGTAATCAGTCAATAAGTACAGGTAAAAAGTGCCAAAGGCAATAAAATGGGGGGGGGGGGGATCATAAAACTGACAGGTCATGACTCAAGAACCAATCGCTACGCAAATCGAAATCAGTGGACCAATTAGGGGCGTGGTAGGAATACCGATTGGTGAGTTCATCAAACTGGACGTCTGGACAGGGGAACTGAAGTAAGGGTAGACCAAAAGAGACATGGAGAAGAACAACAGAGAGGATGTTGAGCAATAGAGGGCTCACCTGGGCAAGAGCAGAAAAAAAGGCGAAGGACAGACATTTGTGGAAAACCCTTGCGGAAGCCCCATGTGCCCTGGGCACTTAAGGTTCAGAGAGAGAGAGAGAGATAGTAATCTAGTTAGGAGAAGGTGAAATAAATGATTATGATTGTGGTAGAGGGGTTGTAATGTAATGGTGCATGAAGGTTCTAAACTGCGTGCAACAAGTGAGAATGGAGCTAGGAGGAGAAGGAGTATGATTGTGGAAGAGTATGTGTAGCTGAATAACGAGTTCAAACCGTGTAGTTACATTATTATTATATTGCGACGTGGATGTTAGAACTAATGTTACATTATTATTATATTGTGACGTGGATGTTAAACTAATGTTACATTATTATTATATTGTGACGTGGATGTTAGAACTAATGTAACATTGGTCCTGTGTAGTAAATAATTCACATGAAAGTGAAGGGTTCACAATGATATCTGACAAGTGATAGCAGCAACCCACTGGGTTCCGACAAATGTCCCAGAGGACATCAACTTTCAGTCTTTATGTCATTACAACTGGTTTTTACGTTCTGTAACAAGTAACGATCGAACTATAAATGTAGGCTACATTACATTCATGAGTGACTGCTTCTTTCACGTCAATATTACATTCACTGAGGACAACTCCTACCACGTCCAACATTACATTCACTGATGACATCTTCTATCTATGTTTATGGTGCTGTGGTGATATGGTTCTGTGGTGATATGGTAGTAAGATACTATGGTTCTGTTGTGATATAGTTTGTGGTGCTGTGGTGATATGGTTCTGTGGTGATATGGTAGTAAGTTAATGTGGTGCTGTGGTGATATGATTTGTGGTGCTGTGGTGATATGGCTCTGTGGTGATATGGTAGTAAGAAACTGTGGTGATATGGTTCTGTGGTGATATAGTAGTAAGATACTGTGGTGCTGTGAAGCTGTTAAAGCATAGCCATTGTGTCGGATGAGAAGTGGATCACAATGACTTGGTCAAAATCACACAGTGAAAACTAGTTTTCTGGCAGACACCGTCAGCATGAAAAAGCACAGTGAGCGCCGCCCTACCAAGCTGGCACATTAGCCTCTTACAAGAAGACCTTAAAACGATGAGATTGTGTATATGCCAGCCCCATCATTTTATCACCGTCATATTTGGTTCCACTTTCCATTAAAAAAAACAACAACAACAAAATCAAGGCAGGCAGGCTGCACAAAGCCTGAACTCTCCAGCTGACCTGAAGTTAGACCCAGATACCTGAGACAAAACTCAAAGGCAGGTATCTGATCATTTTCCAGTTCTAAATTCCTTCACATCATTGCCCTGTTGGCCATAAACAGTCGGACCGCAGCACTGCATGCCTGCCTCAGACATACAAAGGGGAGATAATTTCAGCCCGCTCTAGTCCACTTTTGAGGATAATTGGTTTGTAAATACAGGTAGATAGCACTTAGATGTGGGTGTGTGGGTGTGTGTGTGGGTGTGGGTATACGAGTGCTCAGAGAGGAAGAGAAAGTCCTGGAGGGACAGATATGGGAGAAAAAGGAGACTGTTTAGATTTTTTGGAGAATGAGTGAGTGATTGTTGTAGAGAATGAACTAGGATGTCTGCGACACTGCAGAGAGAGAGAGAGAGAGAAATATAGAGTAAAACTGTGAGGTTTCAAAAAAACTATGTTTGTGGCAGATATGTGGAGTTTTAGTAAAGAAGTGGGCTTTAGGAAGAGACGTGGAGTTTACTTAGAGACGTGGAATTTATGTACAAATGTAGTTTTTATGTAAAGATGTGGGGTTCATGTAGAAATGTAGAGATGTGGGGTTTGTGTAGAAATGTAGAGTTTATGTAGAGATATGGGGTTTGTGCAGAAAGAGTTCACTTGGAGATGTCTGGTGTACGTGGATCTAGAGTAGCAGTGTCAGTTTTAGAGTAGAGATATGAGTTTAGAAAATAATATAGGTTTATAAAATTAACATAAGGTTTAGGACAGTGGTGTATAATTTAGAACAACAGTGTAGGGCTCACAACTGCAAGGCGGAATCTAGTGTAGCAGTAACAGGTTTAGTCTAGTCGTGTGTTTAGAGTATGTCGGGTAGGGTTCACAGAAGTAGTGTAAGTTTAGAGTATGTCGGGTAGGGTTCACAGAAACAGGGTAAGTTTAGAGTATATCGGGTAGGGTTCACAGAAGTAGTGTAAGTTTAGAGTATGTCGGGTAGGGTTCACAGAAACAGGGTAAGTTTAGAGTATATCGGGTATGGTTCACAGAAGTAGTGTAAGTTTAGAGTATGTCGGGTAGGGTTCACAGAAACAGGGTAAGTTTAGAGTATATCGGGTAGGGTTCACAGAAGTAGTGTAAGTTTAGAGTATATCGGGTAGGGTTCACAGAAGTAGTGTAAGTTTAGAGTATGTCGGGTAGGGTTCACAGAAACAGTGAAAGTTTAGAGTATGTCGGGTATGGTTCACAGAAACAGTGAAAGTTTAGAGTATGTCGGGTAGGGTTCACAGAAACAGTCTAAGTTTAGAGTACGTCGGGTAGGGTTCACAGAAACAGTCTAAGTTTAGATTATGTCGGGTAGGGTTCACAGAAACAGTGTAAGTTATGTCGGGTAGAGTTCACAGAAACAGTCTAAGTTTAGATTATGTCGGGTAGGGTTCACAGAAACAGTGTAAGTTATGTCGGGTATGGTTCACAGAAACAGTGTAAGTTTAGAGTATATCGGGTATGGTTCACAGAAACAGTGTAAGTTTAGAGTATATCGGGTATGGTTCACAGAAACAGTGTAAGTTTAGAGTATATCGGGTATGGTTCACAGAAACAGTGAAAGTTTAGAGTATGTCGGGTAGGGTTCACAGAAACAGTGTAAGTTTAGAGTATGTCGAGTATGGTTCACAGAAACAGTGTAAGTTTAGAGAAACAAGGAAACAGAGTACTTGAACACGCAGCTCAGATAAATGACTATTTACTAATTGGTTTCCAAGAAGAAACATGACAGCTTGACACTTTTCTGAACGCTAGCCAGTAAGGATCTGCCGTGTGAGTGTATGCTATCAGTCAATGAGAGACTATATAAGACAGCACACGGGCAAAAGTATGGAAAACCATTTTACGCACTGATCAGAGAACTAGGTAAAGGTAAAGATAAAATTCCCGTCTCCGTGCCATTAAGGCATAAAGGGGGTTAGGATGTTAGGCCTGTATTTTCCAAGACCTTGGGCACATGAAAGTCTGGTGTTGTCAGCGTCACGCCTGGCTGCTTTATCTTTCCAGATTTTTGCCCCGGGGACCTTTTTTGGTGTGTGCCAGAAAAAATCCCACTGTTGGGACTTTAACCCGGCACAACTGGGTTAGTAGTCTAGAGTCTACCCACTCATCCGATCAGGCTGCCCGAAATAGGAAAAATTCAACATTAAATTTAAAATACACAAGCGACAAAATACACCAGAATATGATGAATACAGAGAAAAGAGATACATTATGGTGACAGAAAGTAGACACAGAGAATAGGGACAAATTGGAAAGACGGAGAGAAGACAGAGAAAAGAGATTATAGAGACAGGGAGTGGACACAAAGAATGAGAGACAGAGAGAAGACGGAGAAAAGAGACTATAGGGACAGAGTAAACACAGAGAAAAGAGACAATGAATAGAAACAGTGAACAGAAACAGAGGGTAAAAAAAACAATGAATAGACATAGAGATTAGAGAAAAATAATAGAGACAGTGAATAGAAACAGAGAGTAAAGATAATGAATAGTAACATAGTAGAGATAGTAAGTAGAAACAGAGAATGGAGACAGTCAGTAGAGACAGAAGCAAGAGAAAGAGAGAGAAAGAGAGAGAGAGGGAGAACAGACACTATATAGCCACAAACAGAGAAAAGGTTCAGAGAGAAGAACGAACAGACAGATAAAGCATTCAGAAATACGGCCAAAGACTGAAACTTGGGGTGAAACGTAGAAGCTTTTTTCTGCGTCGTGCTCGCCTTTAGTTAGTTTTTTTCTTTAAACAAAATATGCCTGTGTTCTAAAGTGTGTTTCACTACACAGAACACAGTGTTGTGTGCCTGTGTTCTAAAGTGTGTTTCACTACACAGAACACAGTGTTGTGTGCCTGTGTTCTAAAGTGTGTTTCACTACACAGAACACAGTGTTGTGTGCCTGTGTTCTAAAGTGTGTTTCACTACACAGAACACAGTGTTGTGTGCCTGTGTTCTAAAGTGTGTTTCACTACACAGAACACAGTGTTGTGTGCCTGTGTTCTAAAGTGTGTTTCACTACACAGAACACAGTGTTGTGTGCCTGTGTTCTAAAGTGTGTTTCACTACACAGAACACAGTGTTGTGTGCCTGTGTTCTAAAGTGTGCTTCTCTACACAGAGCACAGTGTTGTATGATCAAACCTGGGAAAACATCTTTGACAAAGCAGTTCTAGACATGAGAGAAAGAAAAATACCCGGGACTTGAACCACGGGCTCCGAGAAGACAATCAACCGCCTAGCCACGAGAGAGCAGCGCATTCACAGGCCTCGCACCAGGTGCGAGATAGCCAAGTTTATTAATGCGCTGCTCTCTCGTGGCTAGGCGGTTGATGGTTTCCCCATAGCCCGTGGTTCAAGTCTCATGTATTTCTCTTGTCATTTTTCTTTCTCTCGTGTCTAGAAGTGCTCTGTCAAAGATGTTTTTCCAGGTTTAATCATACAACACTGTGTTCTGTGTAGTAAAACACACTTTAGAACACAGGCATACAACACTGTGTTCTGTTACTTTACCGTACGATAGCCTTGCTGTTTTATTTTTGTAAAAATGTGCGTTTCAGAACAGAATGTTTCTCTCTAGCCAACAAGATGAAGTTTTCATCTGAAGGAAGGGATAAGACGAAAGTTTTCAAGATAAGATAGACAAGATGAAAGTATTCAAGACAAGATAGGCAAGATGAAAGTATTCAAGACAATACAGACAAGATGAAAGTATTCAAGACAAGATAGACAAGATGAAAGTATTCAAGACAAGATAGACAAGATGAAAGTATTCAAGACAAGATAGAGACAAGATGAAAGTATTCAAGACAAGATAGACAAGATGAAAGTATTCAAGACAAGATATACAAGATGAAAGTATTCAAGACAAGATAGAGACAAGATGAAAGTATTCAAGACAAGATAGACAAGATGAAAGTATTCAAGACAAGATAGACAAGATGAAAGTATTCAAGACAAGATAGACAAGATGAAACTACTCAAGACAAGAAAGACAAGATGAAAGTATTCAAGACAAGATAGACAAGATGAAAGTATTCAAGACAAGATAGACAAGATGAAAGTATTCAAGACAAGATAGACAAGATGAAAGTATTCAAGACAAGATAGACAAGATGAAAGTACTCAAGACAAGAAAGACAAGATGAAAGTATTCAAGACAAGATAGACAAGATGAAAGTATTCAAGACAAGATAGACAAGATGAAAGTATTCAAGACAAGATAGAGACAAGATGAAAATATTCAAGACAAGATAGACAAGATGAAAGTATTCAAGACAAGAAAGACAAGATGAAAGTATTCAAGACAAGATAGACAAGATGAAAGTATTCAAGACAAGATAGACAAGATGAAAGTATTCAAGACAAGATAGAGACAAGATGAAAGTATTCAAGACAAGATAGAGACAAGATGAAAGTATTCAAGACAAGATAGACAAGATGAAAGTATTCAAGACAAGATAGACAAGATGAAAGTATTCAAGACAAGATAGATAATATGAAAGTATTCAAGACAAGATAGACAAGATGAATGTATTCAAGACAAGATAGACAAGATGAAAGTATTCAAGACAAGATAAACAAGATGAAAGTATTCAAGACAAGATAGACAAGATGAAAGTATTCAAGACAAGAAAGACAAGATGAAAGTATTCAAGACAAGATAAACAAGATGAAAGTATTCAAGACAAGATAGACAAGATGAAAGTATTCAAGACAAGAAAGACAAGATGAAAGTATTCAAGACAAGATAGACAAGATGAAAGTATTCAAGACAAGATAGACAAGATGAAAGTATTCAAGACAAGAAAGACAAGATGAAAGTATTCAAGATAAGATAGACAAGATGAAAGTATTCAAGACAAGATAGACAAGATGAACGTATTTAACACGTGACAGAGAGTGTAAACTGAACAGTGGAATTCACTACACGAAAAATAATGAAGTGAAACGAGCAAATAAAATGACTTCGGACAGTCAGCCACACGACCCTGCCTGACAACTACACGACCCTGCCTGACAACCACAGGATCCTGCCTGACAACTACACGACCTTGCCTGACAGCCACAGGATCCTGCCTGACAACTACACGACCTTGCCTGACAGCCACAGGATCCTGCCTGATCCTGCCTGACAACTACACGACCCTGCCTGACAGCCACAGGATCCTGCCTGACAACTACACGACCCTGCCTGACAGCCACAGGATCCTGCCTGACAACCACACGACCTTGCCTGACAGCCACAGGATCCTGCCTGACAACTACACGACCTTGCCTGACAGCCACAGGACCCTGCCTGACAGCCACACGACCCTGCCTGACAGCCATATGATCCTGCCTGACAGCCACACGACCCTGTCTGACAGCCACACGACCCTGCCTGACAGCCACATTATCCTTCCTGACAGCCACATGACCCTGCCTGACAGCCACACGACCCTGCCTGACAGCCACACGATCCTGCCTGATAACCACGGGACCCTACCTGACAGCCACACGATCCTGCCTGACAGCCACACGACCCTGCCTTACAGCCACACGATCCTGCCTGATAGCCACGGGACCCTGCCTGACAGCCACACGATCCTGCCTGACAGCCACACGATCCTGCCTGACAGCCACATGATCCTGCCAGACAGCCACACGACCCTGCCTGACAGCCACACGACCCTGCCTGACAGCCACACGACCTTGCCTGAAGAACGTGTTATATCTCAGAGTTATGCAAGCACTCAGTGGCCACAAGGAGGTGGTGGTGGGAGGGGGAGGTAGGGGAGAGGGAGAGAGAGCGAAGAACATTAGAATCACATTAGAATCATATTAGAGTCACTTTATAATAAATATCTTCAAGGGAGTGGAGGCACATCTGTAGAAGAGACAAACAACAAAATAAGACATACGGCAGAAAACACCATCTTATAGACAGAAAAAAACACATATGTGATAAAACAGATAAACTGACCAGAAACATAATGTAATAAAACAGATAAACAGACCAGAAACATAATGTAATAAAACAGATAAACAGACCAGAAACATAATGTAATAAAACAGATAAACAGAAATGGAAATCATGAAAAATAGAAATTTGAAAAAAAAGCCCAGTTTCGAGGTAATGGATCAAAGAGTACAACATGATAAATAGATCTGGGTGTAGGTATTAGACACCAGCAACAGGTGAGCCTAAATACAAACATACAAACTCTCACAACTCGACCGGAGGTGGGCCCGGCAGACTCCTCTCGTCTGTTTACTTTCATCGACAGAGCTCGGGCTGAGATAAGGCGATTCTGGCAGAACCGAGATTCTCTCGACTGATATCACGACCAGCAGTTTTCTGTCCGCACCATGTTGTTGTCTCGTGTTCACAGCCTCCATGTTCTTGCTGAAATAACACTCATTTTCTAACAGTTGTAGATTAATTTCTGGCCATAACAATAACACTATAACATGTGCTTGGGGGTTACCTGGGCAGCTGATAGGTGGCGCCATGTGTATGCTGGAGCGGAACTGTTCTGTTCTGTTCTACAAGTAAGCGAAGAAGAAATCAGCAACTATAGGTATGTGAGTTCTTGTGATGACGACCACGCAGCGTAAATATGTTACGATTGTAGTCTTTTGTTTACAGTAAATGAAAAAAATTATTTATAAATATCTGAAAGGATGAAAAGTATATAGAAAGCGCTGACTACTCCAATGTAAGTTCTACAATAAAGTTATAAGTATATCTATGTTTCTATATAGAAAGCGCCGACTACTCCAATGTAAGTTCTACAATATAGTTTTAAGTATATCTATGTTTCTATATAGAAAGCGCCGACTACTCCAATGTAAGTTCTACAATATAGTTTTAAGTATATCTATGTTTCTATATAGAAAGTGCTGACTACTCCAGTGTAAGTTCTACAATAAAGTTATAAGTATATCTATGTTTCTATATAGAAAGCGCTGACTGTCAGCTCCAAAATAGTTGGAGTGACTCATGGTCTGGTCATATCTTCACAAACTGCGACTGTTATTGTGACGTTTTGTTTTTTTTTTTTGTTTTTCCCCAGTTATCTCAGTCAGCTGAGTAAAAAGTGACGGTTCAAACCGAAGGATGGGTTAAATAACTCTTGAAATAACTTGTCATTATCATCAGTCGACGATCCCATGGAGATTTTCTGGTCCGAACATATCCTTGCTGCTCCTTGCCAGGAAAAAAAAAATGTTCCAGATTTTCCGCCAAGACGAGCTGAACTCTCTGATGGCTCCTACAACCCTTCAAAGCTACCAGATCTCCTGGCGTGGCAGATGCTGTCATAACCACTTCTAGAAAATTACAGAAACATTCAAGGAGCCATGATGCTTTTAAGGGTGTCTAATTTGATGGCTTATAATAGGTTAAGTACGTGTGTCACAACAATCATTTCCACCCAGTCTCTCGTGCCAAGTCTGAAATTAACAGATGCATTATGTGAGCTACAGCAAGTCCATTCCTTTCCTTGGTAGAAGTCTTCGTTTGTCACAACATATCATACAAATAATGAGACGTTCATTACAGACAAACCAGGGCACGTTTATGGCCGTATTATCTGTCTCTCAATATTCATACACTTTACGACAAGATACCCCGTGGTGGAACAAGCTATTAATGATAAGATTCCAACAAGCCCACCAGAATGGCTTCCTCAAATGTTCGCTTTGTTCGGAAGGGGAGTGAAGCAAATGAGAAGTTTGTTTCGGACAAGGAGATCGCAGTGACTTCCCGTTGAAGGTTAGGCAACTGCCGGCGACCCCAAGTGCAGATTGCCTGAAGTCTGTTGGCAAGGCCAGGCTGGTTGAGACGAATTCGTTTTAAGAATCAAAAGATAAAGAAAAATGCGCACATTATTGCTCTAGTAGCTTGGAAATTAAACAAGCCCCAGGACAGGTGCACATGTTAGATAAACAAACGCTCACAAACACGATCTTAGTAAGTGTGGAGATCTGTGGCGCTACGATGTGGGAGATATTTTGACAGACCTGGTGTGTTCGTTTATGTGTTGTTGTCAGTGGAGAAGAATAAGAAGATTGATTGGTTGACTGATTGACACTCTGTACTTTCTCTCTATTCCAGGCATTGTACATCAGATAGTACAAATATGCTATGCCCTAAACAAACACTTCTTTTCTTGTCTTCTTCTTCGTATATCTATGTTTCTATATAGAAAGCGCCGACTACTCCAATGTAAGTTCTACAATATAGTTTTAAGTATATCTATGTTTCTATATAGAAAGTGCTGACTACTCCAGTGTAAGTTCTACAATAAAGTTATAAGTATATCTATGTTTCTATATAGAAAGCGCTGACTGTCAGCTCCAAAATAGTTGGAGTGACTCATGGTCTGGTCATATCTTCACAAACTGCGACTGTTATTGTGACGTTTTGTTTTTTTTTTTTGTTTTTCCCCAGTTATCTCAGTCAGCTGAGTAAAAAGTGACGGTTCAAACCGAAGGATGGGTTAAATAACACTTGAAATAACTTGTCATTATCATCAGTCGACGATCCCATGGAGATTTTCTGGTCCGAACATATCCTTGCTGCTCCTTGCCAGGAAAAAAAAAATGTTCCAGATTTTCCGCCAAGACGAGCTGAACTCTCTGATGGCTCCTACAACCCTTCAAAGCTACCAGATCTCCTGGCGTGGCAGATGCTGTCATAACCACTTCTAGAAAATTACAGAAACATTCAAGGAGCCATGATGCTTTTAAGGGTGTCTAATTTGATGGCTTATAATAGGTTAAGTACGTGTGTCACAACAATCATTTCCACCCAGTCTCTCGTGCCAAGTCTGAAATTAACAGATGCATTATGTGAGCTACAGCAAGTCCATTCCTTTCCTTGGTAGAAGTCTTCGTTTGTCACAACATATCATACAAATAATGAGACGTTCATTACAGACAAACCAGGGCACGTTTATGGCCGTATTATCTGTCTCTCAATATTCATACACTTTACGACAAGATACCCCGTGGTGGAACAAGCTATTAATGATAAGATTCCAACAAGCCCACCAGAATGGCTTCCTCAAATGTTCGCTTTGTTCGGAAGGGGAGTGAAGCAAATGAGAAGTTTGTTTCGGACAAGGAGATCGCAGTGACTTCCCGTTGAAGGTTAGGCAACTGCCGGCGACCCCAAGTGCAGATTGCCTGAAGTCTGTTGGCAAGGCCAGGCTGGTTGAGACGAATTCGTTTTAAGAATCAAAAGATAAAGAAAAATGCGCACATTATTGCTCTAGTAGCTTGGAAATTAAACAAGCCCCAGGACAGGTGCACATGTTAGATAAACAAACGCTCACAAACACGATCTTAGTAAGTGTGGAGATCTGTGGCGCTACGATGTGGGAGATATTTTGACAGACCTGGTGTGTTCGTTTATGTGTTGTTGTCAGTGGAGAAGAATAAGAAGATTGATTGGTTGACTGATTGACACTCTGTACTTTCTCTCTATTCCAGGCATTGTACATCAGATAGTACAAATATGCTATGCCCTAAACAAACACTTCTTTTCTTGTCTTCTTCTTCGTATATCTCTCAGTGTTGAGGGGGTAAACAGGCGTCTTGATACGGCTCAGTGATTTGCTTCATATAATGGGATATTTACGGTTCCTGTCATTTCCTCCCTCCATCTCCTAAGTGCAGCGGTCTCTTCCTCTGTTACCTAAAAGTGTGAATGTTGTCTGTGATATATTGTCTGGCGGTAGCCGTGTAATGTAGTAAACCATTTGACTTCTGCATACAGAATCTGGTAATACTCTTGTTACTCTATATCTGGTATGTGAGAGGTGGTTTAATATATGGTATGTGAGAGGTGGTTTAATATATGGTATGTGAGAGGTTGTTTAATATATGGTATGTGAGAGGTGGTTTAATATCTGGTATGTGAGAGGTGGTTTAATATATGGTATGTGAGAGGTGGTTTAATATATGGTATGTGAGAGGTGGTTTAATATATGGTATGTGAGAGGTGGTTTAATATATGGTATGTGAGAGGTGGTTTAATATATGGTATGTGAGAGGTGGTTTAATATCTGGTATGTGAGAGGTGGTTTAATATATGGTATGTGAGAGGTGGTTTAATATATGGTATGTGAGAGGTGGTTTAATATATGGTATGTGAGAGGTGGTTTAATATATGGTATGTGAGAGGTGGTTTAATATCTGGTATGTGAGAGGTGGTTTAATATCTGGTATGTGAGAAGTGGTTTAATATGTGGTATGTGAGAGGTGGTTAAATAAATATCTGGTATGTGAGAGGTGGTTAAATAAATATCTGGTATGTGAGAAGTGGTTAAAGAAATATCTGGTATGTGAGAGGTGGCTAAATATCTGATATGTGAGAGATGGTTTAATATCTGGTATGTGAGAGATGGTTTAATATCTGGTATGTGAGAGATGGTTTAATATCTGGCATGTGAGAGATGGTTTAATATCTGGCATGTGAGAGATGGTTTAATATCTGGTATGTGAGAGATGGTTTAATATCTGGTATGTGAGAGGTGGTTTAATATCTGGTATGTGAGAGATGGTTTAATATCTGGTATGTGAGAGATGGTTAAATTCTGGTATGTGAGAGATGGTTTAATATCTGGCATGTGAGAGATGGTTTAATATCTGGTATGTGAGAGATGGTTTAATATCTGGCATGTGAGAGGTGGTTTAATATCTGGTATGTGAGAGGTGGTTTAATATCTGGTATGTGAGAGATGGTTTAATATCTGGTATGTGAGAGATGGTTAAATTCTGGTATGTGAGAGATGGTTTAATATCTGGTATGTGAGAGATGGTTTAATATCTGGCGTGTTAGAGTTGGTTTAATATCTGGTATGTGAAAGATGGTTTAATATCTGGCATGTGAGAGATGGTTTAATATCTGGTATGTGAGAGATGGTTTAATATCTGGCATGTGAGAGATGATTTAATATCTGGTATGTGAGAGGTGGTTTAATATCTGGTATGTGAGAGATGGTTTAGTATCTGGCATGTGAGAGATGGTTAAATTCTGGCATGTGAGAGATGGTTTAATATCTGGTATGTGAGAGATGGTTTAATATCTGGCATGTGAGAGGTGGTTTAATATCTGGTATGTGAAAGATGGTTTAATATCTGGTATGTGAGAGATGGTTTAATATCTGGTATGTGAGAGATGGTTTAATATCTGGCATGTGAGAGATGGTTTAATATCTGGCATGTGAGAGATGGTTTAATATCTGGCATGTGAGAGATGGTTTAATATCTGGTATGTGAGAGGTGGTTTAATATCTGGTATGTGAGAAGTGGTTTAATATCTGGTATGTGAAAGGTGGTTAAATAAATATCTGGTGTGTGAGAGGTGGTTAAATAAATATCTGGTGTGTGAGAGGTGGTTAAATAAATATCTGGTGTGTGAGAGGTGGCTGATGGGTGTCTGATGGCTCTAATGTGCAAATCAAAATTTAAAGGGTGGCTGTTATAAAACAATTATAGCTCTTGTTGCTATAAAACAGCTATAACACTTAGTGCTATAAAACAGTTACAAGTGTATTATTCTTATTGCTCCAAGGCAGTTATAACTCTTAGTGCTATAAAACAGTTATAACTCTTAGTGCTATAAAAAGCAATAATCTTATTGCTATAAAACAGCTATGTTAATGCAGTGAGTGACCGGTCTATTAGTTGAAGAACGGAGATAGTCCTACATGGTTTTCTGTAGTTCTTGCTTCATGCTTTGTCCTTTTATTTCTCTTATTTTCTGGGAAAAAAATTAAGAGATTCCAACAGTCTGGGAAACAATCAAGATATTCTACTACTGTACAGTTAGCTGTCTGAAATGAAATTTGTCAATATCCCATGAATGACATTTTTTTTAAAAATAAAATTGTACAAGCAGCTGTACATCTTTGTAGAGTTTCAAGTTTGGCGATTAAAAAAAATAA
The DNA here is from genome assembly GCA_009760885.1 of Achatina immaculata. Classification (NCBI taxonomy): domain Eukaryota; kingdom Metazoa; phylum Mollusca; class Gastropoda; order Stylommatophora; family Achatinidae; genus Lissachatina; species Lissachatina immaculata. The sequence continues at coordinate 24,772,717 of CM019702.1, read as the reverse complement.
AAAGTTTATGCCAGCGTGGATTTCCCAGGGAAAAAAATGTCTGTTATGGGAGCTTCTGATGTTAAGGATAGCTTTGATACGGCTTCTGCACATACTGACAGGAATTCTTGTCTTACGCACCCATTTCTGTTAGGCAGAATTCCACCATTTTTGTCTTGTAATTTCCGATAACTCTGCCTCAATGAACATCAGCCTTGAAGGTTGCTAGAGTTATTTTCCCTGCAATCATCTACGAGTCGGCCTCTTCTTGTGTACTTCATGAACTGTCGGAAGACAACCTTTTTTTTCAGCTCTAGTTTTTCCATGAATAAGAGAGAAAACTTCAAATAAACTCCTTTTTTAAAAATTTCATTCTGAGATCTGGTGATTATATGTTTCAATTTTTTTTTTTTTTGTTCATCTTCCTCATATTTTCTTCATTGAACTCTTCTGTAAAAGAAAGCATTGTCGTGTCTCCAAGATTTTCACCTCCAGTTAACCGAAGTTTGTGATCTTCTGTTCACTAAGAGTGTCAGGGTACACTTCTGTATAATAGAGGGGAGGGGGATACCTTCATAGAAAAGATAAACTTCTCCAAAGTTGCACAAGAGGGAAAAAAATGTCACAAAAAAAGAAAAGAAGGCCACAAGCCATCTGACTACAGCACGCTGAATAATACATTTATGAATAATTATGTTTATTAATGTTTACAGGTAACACTCTTCTACACTGACAACTAAATTTTAATTAAATGTTTGCTCTTTCAGCAGAAAACTTCTATTATTCTGGTAAGAGAGGAGAGGAAACTTTTTTTTTCTAATTTTAAGAAGAGACAAGTTGGCTCCCGAAGAAGGATGCCGGGAAACATGGTCTCTCTGTTAACACAGAGCATAAAAATGCTGGCCAAAGCGGGACATTATTCCAGAACTTACAACATTCGCGGGACATTATTCCAGAACTTACAACATTGGCGGGACATAAAGCATTTCTCATTGCTGCTTTGAATAAACCAAACTAGGCAGGCAGCAACAAGAATGCAGACATTTATAGCCGTAGTGAGGGCACTCAGCAAATTAGTGCCACATATTTATTTGTGTTTTATTCTCGAGCTTGCCTGATTGCCCAGTGCGCTGAGAGCCGGCTGGTACGCTCTAAATAAACGCTTTTTTATAATTTGATTATTTCAGTCTGGGGTGGGAGGTGGCTGATGGGTGTCTGATGGCTCTAATGTGCAAATCAAAATTTAAAGGGTGGCTGTTATAAAACAATTATAGCTCTTGTTGCTATAAAACAGCTATAACACTTAGTGCTATAAAACAGTTACAAGTGTATTATTCTTATTGCTCCAAGGCAGTTATAACTCTTAGTGCTATAAAACAGTTATAACTCTTAGTGCTATAAAAAGCAATAATCTTATTGCTATAAAACAGCTATGTTAATGCAGTGAGTGACCGGTCTATTAGTTGAAGAACGGAGATAGTCTTACATGGTTTTCTGTAGTTCTTGCTTCATGCTTTGTCCTTTTATTTCTATTATTTTCTGGGAAAAAATTAAGAGATTCCAACAGTCTGGGAAACAATCAAGATATTCTACTACTGTACAGTTAGCTGTCTGAAATGAAATTTGTCAATATCCCATGAATGACATTTTTTTTAAAAATAAAATTGTACAAGCAGCTGTACATCTTTGTAGAGTTTCAAGTTTGGCGATTAAAAAAAAAAGTTTATGCCAGCGTGGATTTCCCAGGGAAAAAAATGTCTGTTATGGGAGCTTCTGATGTTAAGGATAGCTTTGATACGGCTTCTGCACATACTGACAGGAATTCTTGTCTTACGCACCCATTTCTGTTAGGCAGAATTCCACCATTTTTGTCTTGTAATTTCCGATAACTCTGCCTCAATGAACATCAGCCTTGAAGGTTGCTAGAGTTATTTTCCCTGCAATCATCTACGAGTCGGCCTCTTCTTGTGTACTTCATGAACTGTCGGAAGACAACCTTTTTTTTCAGCTCTAGTTTTTCCATGAATAAGAGAGAAAACTTCAAATAAACTCCTTTTTTAAAATTTCATTCTGAGATCTGGTGATTATATGTTTCAATTTTTTTTTTTTTTTTGTTCATCGTCCTCATATTTTCTTCATTGAACTCTTCTGTAAAAGAAAGCATTGTCGTGTCTCCAAGATTTTCACCTCCAGTTAACCGAAGTTTGTGATCTTCTGTTCACTAAGAGTGTCAGGGTACACTTCTGTATAATAGAGGGGAGGGGGATACCTTCATAGAAAAGATAAACTTCTCCAAAGTTGCACAAGAGGGAAAAAAATGTCACAAAAAAAGAAAAGAAGGCCACAAGCCATCTGACTACAGCACGCTGAATAATACATTTATGAATAATTATGTTTATTAATGTTTACAGGTAACACTCTTCTACACTGACAACTAAATTTTAATTAAATGTTTGCTCTTTCAGCAGAAAACTTCTATTATTCTGGTAAGAGAGGAGAGGAAACTTTTTTTTTTCTAATTTTAAGAAGAGACAAGTTGGCTCCCGAAGAAGGATGCCGGGAAACATGGTCTCTCTGTTAACACAGAGCATAAAAATGCTGGCCAAAGCGGGACATTATTCCAGAACTTACAACATTCGCGGGACATTATTCCAGAACTTACAACATTGGCGGGACATAAAGCATTTCTCATTGCTGCTTTGAATAAACCAAACTAGGCAGGCAGCAACAAGAATGCAGACATTTATAGCCGTGGTGAGGGCACTCAGCAAATTAGTGCCACATATTTATTTGTGTTTTATTCTCGAGCTTGCCTGATTGCCCAGTGCGCTGAGAGCCGGCTGGTACGCTCTAAATAAACGCTTTTTTATAATTTGATTATTTCAGTCTGGGGTGGGAGGCGAATGGCATGAACATGAGTCCAAACACGTTTTTTTTAAATTGTGTAAAATATATGTGAATGATCTTTTTTATGTAAAATATATGTGAATAATCTTTATTTGTGTAAAATATGTGTGAATAATCTTTATTTGTGTAAAATATGTGTGAATAATCTTTATTTGTGTAAAATATGTGTGAATAATCTTTATTTGTGTAAAATGTGTGTGAATAATCTTTATTTGTATAAAATACGTGTAAATAATTTTGATTGGTGTGAAATATATATGAATGATCTTTATTTGTGTAAAACTATGTATGAATTATGTTAATGTGTTTGTGTAAAATATGTGAATGTTTAAGAGAAAAAGATCTTGTGATGATGCCTGCTCTTTTAGTTCTACAAAAATGTAGGGCGCAGCAAGGCGTGTGGACAGCAAAGTAAAGGAACATATTTTTGTTCTTTCTCTCGTGTCTAAAGTCAGTTTTTTAGTGTTGTCCTGCCTGTCCCTCTATTTGTTCTTTCTCTCGTGTCTAAAGTCAGTTTTTTAGTGTTGTCCTGCCTGTTCCTCTATTTGTTCTTTCTCTCAGCACATGGCTCGTAAACCATCAAGTAGTTCAATGACATAGTTAGAAAAGCAACTTGTTAGATATTGTTAGAAATTATTTTAATGTTTGTTTTAAAAAAACATATGTTAGAAGATGATTTACAATGTATTTTTATTTATGTATATGTCTGCGTGTGTATGTGTGCGTGAGTGCTATTTTATTAGGTTAATGACTTCTTCTCTTTCACCTTGAATGTAATAGTTAAATCTTACACTCTTTTGATATGTTTTTCCTAATTTAATTTGTATTTTTTTACTAAATCAAGTGTGTGGGAAGAATGAAAGATGGAGTGATGAAGGGCAGAATGTAAGACGGGCCTGCGTGCCCAATTCTTTACCCTTGAAAAATAAAGATTATTCATTCATTCATTTATTCATTCTCTTTCTCTCTCTGTCTCTCTCTTTCTCTCACTCTCTCACTTGAACATTCACATGATGATTTCAACACATAACACATACTCTCTCTTTCTTTCTCTCTCTCTATCTATATTTCTCTCTCTTTCTCTCTGTCTCTCTCCTATCTATCTCTCTCTTTCTCTCTCCCTCTCTCTCTCTTTCTCTCTCCCTCTCTCTCTCTCTCTCTCTCTCTCTACTACATGCCTCCATGAATTATAAAACTTAATAGTTATCTTAAGCTGCTCTTACAGACACTGAATATAATTAACTGTTTTCTGAATAGTCCCGAAAATTTTGTTTAGTAGATAGTCATTTATAATGTATGTAGTTACTTCTGTACTGAGTGAATGTTTAAGAGCGAAACGTAAATGTTATATTTTATTTTATGTCTCTCAGCTTCAATGTTAGTTATGTTTGTTATATGAACAGCATATTTGTAGAATGTCTGGAATAGAGTGAAAGATGTATGATAAAGGGCAGAATGTCAGACGGGCCTGCGTGCCCAATTCTTAACCCTTTTGAAATAAAGATCAATCAATCAATCAATCAATCTCGTGTCTAAAGTCAGTTTTTTAGTGTTGTCCTGCCTGTTCCTCTATTTGTTCTTTCTCTCGTGTCTAAAGTCAGTTTTTTAGTGTTGTCTTGCCTGCTCCACTACTTGTTCTTTTTACCATAATACTGCTACTGTGTACTGGACATGACCTAGATCTTCTTCTGGGTACTGGACATGACCTAGATCTGCTGCTGGGTACTGGACATTGCCTAGATCTTCTACTGGGTACTGGGCATGACCTAGATCTGCTGCTGGGTACTGGACATGACCTAGATCTTCTTCTGGGTAGTGGGAATGACCTAGATCTTCTGCTGGGTACTGGACATGACCTAGATCTACTGTTGGGTACTGGACATGACCTAGATTTGCTGCTGGGTACTGGACATGACCTAGATCTTCTGCTGGGTACTGGACATGACCTAGACCACTAAGACTGTAAGAGCCAGTGAGGCTGTAAGAGCCAGTGAGGCTATAAGAGACAGTCAGGTTGTAAGAGACAGTAAGGCTGTAAGAGACAGTCAGGCTGTAAAAAGTCAGTGAGGCTGTAAGAGACAGTCAGGCTGTAAAAAGTCAGTGAGGCTGTAAGAGACAGTCAGGGGCTGTAAGAGACAGTCAGGCTGTAAAAAGTCAGTGAGGCTGTAAGAGATCTGCTGCTAGTCTGAGGGAGCTGATTCATTACATTGGGGACATGCCCATAAGTATTCTGTATTCAACATCAGGATGTCCTTTAGTGTCCTGGCTGATATAACACCAACACTGTGTTGGCTGTAAATGGCTGATGTTCTAGCACACACCTGGGGTTTGCTTCCACTTCCTCTGAGGACACGTACTTCACTGAGGCGGACGTTTTAAGTAATTCACTTAGACGGACGTGGTAAGTACTTCACTTAGACGGACGTGGTAAGTACTTCACTTAGACGGACGTGGTAAGTACTTCACTTAGACGGAAGTGGTAAGTACTTCACTTAGGCGGACGTGGTAAGTACTTCACTGAGGCGGACGTGGTATGTACTTCACTTAGGCGGACGTGGTAAGTACTTCACTGAGGCGGACGTGGTAAGTACTTCACTGAGGCGGACGTGGTAAGTACTTTTGAGGAAGGTACAGATTCTTCAATTTATGTCCTGTGCGTCCAAACTGATGTTTCCTAGGGGTTGTAGGTTGATCAGCTTTTACAACGTCGGAGTGCCCCGGGGAGTATGACCAAGTACCCCCTTTTAAGGGGTCAGGGTTCTATCTTTCTTAATAGAGAGTTTGTGATTACTATAATTCATTGTACATTCGGAGTCATCAGCCAGAAAACTAGGTCAGCAGGCCACAGACATACAGGAGTCCATCTAAGGAATATGAAAGTAATATGATGATTTTTTTTAAATGAAAAGATTGTCCCGCTGGGAAAGATCCATATTTGAATATTGAAGGGAGGGGGCGATTATAAAATAATGTTGCATTCGTCATCTCATCACCGATATAGTTCCAGAAAAAAAAAAAAAAACCCAGCATTTGTCGGTGACATTATCAGTGTCGCAAACCTTGACTTTCTGAGAAAAAAAAAACTGGCAACACTAGTACAGCAGTCAACGTAAATACTTGTGATATAAGTGTTGTGATATAAGTGTTGTGATATAAGTGTGGTAAGTTTTCATCATAGCATCTGTCACTTCTAACAAGTAAACAGTGCCAGATTAACTTTGTTGAGCACATTTGTTTACTTCTCATATATAACGCTTTTATGCGTTGTTAGTTTTCTGTTGATCCAAACGTTGTGCTACTGTCAATTTAAACAAAATGAACATTTTGCCAGAAAAATACAGTAGTTTCATTTGACGGTTCAAAACACAATCTCTCATATTTTTTGTTCTTTTTCTCTGCTCGTAAGACTTTTTAAAAAAATGTATTTCTCTTTCCCTGCTGCAGGAAGAAACAAACAGCCGACACTCCGGTTGTGCCAAATTAAAAGCGCGGGTCTTGATCTGTATAGGTGGTACAGTTATAACATTGAATATAATAAAGTATTTCCACGTATTTCCACATTTTAAGTATACTTATTATGCATCAAAATAGCTGTAAATGTAAGAATGAAGAGTTGTTTTAGGAAAAAAAAGTAGTGTGATGATTTTAGCTGATAATTGTGTCCTACTTACCATCAGGTAGATCTAGAGGTGCAATATTTACCATCGGTGATGTCTAGATCTACCTGTAGCTTCATCCAATCTCGTCGTGTCATAGTATGTGGCATACTCGGTACAATAATGTCTGAAATAACCTTCTAACTTCCTTTTCGGTCCGTTTTATGGTAAAAATCTACTTGGGGCACATTCAAGAACAGTGGTCTGGTCGTGAGGCATGTCCGTATAACTTAGAAATCACACAAAATATTGAAATTTCTCCATCAAAACACCCATTTTCACTCGGTTGTTAGGCACCCTCCGGACGGAACAACGACAGGTCACCGGACATGCGCAAATAAAACGTGTACAATTAAAAAGTTGCACCGTTTTTTAAAGAAACAAACATGGGCTACCGTAGTACCCGCTGGCACTCTAGAAACAAAATGAAAGGGGTACCTCAGCACCCCAAAGCACGGAAAGAGTTTTAAATGTTTATTTATTACCTGTGTTTGTAGTAGTATAAATACACGTTATGCGCCATTACTTTTCTTGTAAGATCCACACATGCGGGCAGCGTACTTTATAAACCTTTTTTTTTCCCTTTCAACTCCTAACACCCCGCATAAAATGAGCAGTGTAAGCTGGTACAAAGTTGCTCGATATTCAAATGAGTATTTGAAATTCGTTTTCATACCACAGCGTGAGCGGTCATCACTTTGTCTGTTGTGCAAACACTGCTTGACCAACGAACCAATGAAAAAAGGGTCACTTTGAAGCACTTCTGAAGGTGGTACACTGCGCTTATGTGAACTATGGTTTAAACACATTTAAATCTCCAAAGGAGAAGTTTGAGAAAAGATCAACAATAGATTCATTGTTCTCCGTATGAACTACTGCCCGACATGATTCATTGTTCTCTGTATGAACTACTGCCCGACAGATTTCATTGTTCTCTGTATGAACTACTGCCCGACAGATTTCATTGTTCTCTGTATGAACTACTGCCAAGCATGATACTCTTGAAGCTGCTTATGAAAGTTCTCTGCTCGTAGCCCATTCAGGAAACGAAAAAAAAAATACTATAGTGGAGGACTTAGTTAAGCCAGCAATATCAGCTTTTCTCAAAACGGTTCTAGAGAAAGATGACAAGGTTAGCAAAATAATAGATGAGATGACTAAAGGTGTGGAAACACAGCTTGTTGAAAAGTTGAGATCAAGAAAATTCTCAGTACAGATAGATGAATCAGCTGTATGAGACAGTGAGGCTGTAGGAAACAGTGAGGCTGTAAGAGACAGTCAGGCTGTAAGAGCCAGTCAGGCTGTAAGAGACAGTCAGGTTGTAAGAGACAATCAGGCTATAAGGAACATTCAGGCTGTAAGAGCCAATCAGGCTGTAAGAGACAGTGAGGCTATAAGAGACAGTGAGGCTGTAGGAGACAGTGAGGCTGTAAGAGACAGTCAGGCTATAAGAGACAGTCAGGCTGTAAGAGCCAGTCAGGTTGTAAGAGACAGTCAGGTTGTAAGAGACAGTAAGGCTGTAAGGAACCTTCAGGCTGTAAGAACCACTGAGACTGTAAGAGCCAGTGAGGCTGTAAGAGCCAGTCGGGCTGTAAGAGCCAGTGAGGCTATAAGAGACAGTCAGGTTGTAAGAGACAGTAAGGCTGTAAGGAACCTTCAGGCTGTAAGAATCACTGAGACTGTAAGAGCCAGTGAGGCTGTAAGAGTCAGTCGGGCTGTGAGAGCCAGTGAGGCTATAAGAGACAGTCAGGTTGTAAGAGACAGTAAGGCTGTAAGAGATAGTCAGGCTATAAGGAGTCAATGAGGCTGTAAGAGACAGTCAGGCTGTAAGAGCCAGTGAGGCTGTAAGAGACAGTGAGGCTGTAAGGGACAATCAGGCTGTAAGAGACAATGAGGTTGTACTGATGGCCTATGTAGAATATATTAACAATGGTGAATTTACTTGAGAAAATTCTTTTACCCAGTTGGCTAAGTCGATAGTACGCTGTTCTCTCGTGGCTAGACGGCTGCTCGTCCTACCGGAGTCCGTGTTCGAATCCCAGGTAATTCTCTTGTGATTTTTTTTTTCTCTCACGTCTCACTAAAGTGCTTTGTCTACGATTTTTTCGATGTTTAATCCTACAATATTTGTTCTCTGAATTTACTGAAGAGTAATTGCTTTGTGAAACATTGAAAAACCACCACTACTGCCATTGATATACACAATCAACCTACAAATTATTTAGATGAGGCTCAAATATCGATGGAAAGTATTATATCTTGTGCCACAGATGTAGCCACAGCTGTTATAACGGGCAGTAAACGTGATGGCTGTGTAAAATTAACGAAAGAAGAAGCTCCTGGAATGTTGCGTGTGTGTTCACAGAGAAAATGTAGTTTCCAAAAAGCTTTCACTTGTTCTAAATGAGATCTTGAATTCAGTTACAAAATGTATCACATTTGTTCTAAATGAGATCTTGAATTCAGTTACAAAATGTATCACACTTGTTCTAAATGAGAGCTTGAATTCAGTTACAAAATATATCACATTTGTTCTAAATGAGATCTTGAATTCAGTTACGAGGGGAAGTCACTAAGTAACTCGCAAATGCCTGTTACAAAAAACAAAACAAAACAAAACAACTAAATCCTACAGTAATTTGAAAACTTTTAATTTTTGAACCTACATTATTCCCCTATTTCTCAACGTAACCGCCACCAACATTGATACATTTGTCCCATCGTGTGACCAGTGATGCAATACCCATGGCGTAAAAACCGGAGTTAGATTTCTGAACCATTTTTTTTTCCACTTGTTTCCACCTCTTCGTCACTCAAGAATCTTCTCCCGCCAAGGTGATTTTTCAATGGACCAAACAGGTGAAAATCACTTAGAGCTAAGTCAGGACTATAGGGTGGATGTTACTCGACTATCAGCTCTGATAATCTCATTCATACGTTGCACAGTCGCTTCTGTTGCAATCTGAACAGGACGGCCAAGTCGGACTTTGTCAACAATTTCGGTGCGTCCCTGAGAAAATTATTTTACCCAGTTATAGACCGCTTTACGTGATAAACACTTTTCAGCATAAACTGTAATCATTTCCTTATGAAAGTCCTCAACTGAATTTCCTTTAGTCCATAAAAAATCGCAATACACTTCTCTGTTCTTCTTTGGTACACACTAACAGTTGGGTAGCCATTTTGTTATTGCTTTGCGCATGTGCACGTAACTCCCAGCGCCCCCTACATACAACTCTTATAAAGTTTGATGATGGTACTATCTAAGGATATTTTTAAATACTACCTGATAACTGCCACTGATAAAACATTTCAATTTGCGAGTTACTTAGTGACTTCCCCTCGTACAAAACATAACAAAACTATGAAAACTAGAGTAAAATGTGAGCGTATCTTCAAAAACTTTTGTGAAGATAAAAATGGTGACCATGTAAGATCATGGATGTCACGTTCAAGGTCAGATGGCTGTCACGACAAAGTCAGATGGATGTCACGACCAAGGTCAGATGGCTGTCACAGAGGAACTGCTTGAGAAGATTCAAAGAACCAATTAATATTCTTAGTGAGCTTTTGAATGACAAACAACTGATGGTCAAGCATTTAAGAGTTATTTGACAGACACCTTTGAAAAGCTGAATATGTTAAATAAGCAACTACAAGGAGCAGGTACGACCCTCGCTGGTGCACAGACTAAGATATTTGGTTTCATGGCACTTCTGAATTTTTTTTGGTTGAAACATTCCTTTGAAGTACTTCAAAGGAATGTTTCAACCCAAAAAAATTGATCAATTTTATTGGCTAAATAAGTGTGAGGTATCAGGAACGAGAAGATCTGGGAAAGGGCAGGACAAGAACCTGTGAACCTACAAGTCATGTCTAGGAAGTGGAGGTGGATTGGCCACACTCTGAGAAAACCCGACACCAGCATAACAAGACAGGCACTGACATGGAACCCTCAAGGAAATAGAGAATGAGGAAGACCTAGACTTACCTGGAGAAGAGAAATTATGACAGTGCCCAGAGACAAGGGATACACATGGAAGGAAGCAGAGAATAATTCCAAGAACAGTGATGACTGGAGAGCCTTTATCCATGGCCTATGCTCTCAAGAGAGTGAAAGGCGATGATGATGATGATGATGATGATGATGATGATGTACTTGTTACTGTGGATCACCCAAGCAAAATGGCCAGTGATTTAAACGACAGATTTTCCTGGATAAGTCAGCCAATACTAGTGGACTTAACTGTTGTGGCCATGCAGTATCAAGGACTCTCAGAAACTCAAACTGATGAGTCTGCTAGAACTTTATTCACAATAAAAGTAACAAGGGCGTGGCGTTGTCATGAGACAGAAAGGAAATATCCAAATTCACTTTCCAAGAAAATTACTGTTGCCCTTCCCTTGGTTGTATTTCCCTGCACATGGCTTTAGCACTGTTGCTGACTTGATATCACAAACCATGGTGATCAGAGACTAAAACTGACCAAATTAGTTCTTCAAACTGTGGTGATCTGAGACTAAAACTGACCAAATTAGTTCTTCAATACAGTTACGAGGGGAAGTCACTAAGTAACTCGCAAATGCCTGTTACAAAAAACAAAACAAAACAAAACAACTAAATGCTACAGTAATTTGAAAACTTTTAATTTTTGAACCTACATTATTCCCCTATTTCTCAACGTAACCGCCACCAACATTGATACATTTGTCCCATCGTGTGACCAGTGATGCAATACCCATGGCGTAAAAACCGGAGTTAGATTTCTGAACCATTTTTTTTTCCACTTGTTTCCACCTCTTCGTCACTCAAGAATCTTCTCCCGCCAAGGTGATTTTTCAATGGACCAAACAGGTGAAAATCACTTAGAGCTAAGTCAGGACTATAGGGTGGATGTTACTCGTCTATCAGCTCTGATAATCTCATTCATACGTTGCACAGTCGCTTCTGTTGCAATCTGAACAGGACGGCCAAGTCGGACTTTGTCAACAATTTCGGTGCGTCCCTGAGAAAATTATTTTACCCAGTTATAGACCGCTTTACGTGATAAACACTTTTCAGCATAAACTGTAATCATTTCCTTATGAAAGTCCTCAACTGAATTTCCTTTAGTCCATAAAAAATCGCAATACACTTCTCTGTTCTTCTTTGGTACACACTAACAGTTGGGTAGCCATTTTGTTATTGCTTTGCGCATGTGCACGTAACTCCCAGCGCCCCCTACATACAACTCTTATAAAGTTTGATGATGGTACTATCTAAGGATATTTTTAAATACTACCTGATAACTGCCACTGATAAAACATTTCAATTTGCGAGTTACTTAGTGACTTCCCCTCGTACAAAACATAACAAAACTATGAAAACTAGAGTAAAATGTGAGCGTATCTTCAAAAACTTTTGTGAAGATAAAAATGGTGACCATGTAAGATCATGGATGTCACGTTCAAGGTCAGATGGCTGTCACGACAAAGTCAGATGGATGTCACGACCAAGGTCAGATGGCTGTCACAGAGGAACTGCTTGAGAAGATTCAAAGAACCAATTAATATTCTTAGTGAGCTTTTGAATGACAAACAACTGATGGTCAAGCATTTAAGAGTTATTTGACAGACACCTTTGAAAAGCTGAATATGTTAAATAAGCAACTACAAGGAGCAGGTACGACCCTCGCTGGTGCACAGACTAAGATATTTGGTTTCATGGCACTTCTGAATTTTTTTTGGTTGAAACATTCCTTTGAAGTACTTCAAAGGAATGTTTCAACCCAAAAAAATTGATCAATTTTATTGGCTAAATAAGTGTGAGGTATCAGGAACGAGAAGATCTGGGAAAGGGCAGGACAAGAACCTGTGAACCTACAAGTCATGTCTAGGAAGTGGAGGTGGATTGGCCACACTCTGAGAAAACCCGACACCAGCATAACAAGACAGGCACTGACATGGAACCCTCAAGGAAATAGAGAATGAGGAAGACCTAGACTTACCTGGAGAAGAGAAATTATGACAGTGCCCAGAGACAAGGGATACACATGGAAGGAAGCAGAGAATAATTCCAAGAACAGGGATGACTGGAGAGCCTGTATCCGTGGCCTATGGGAGTGAAAGGCGATGATGATGATGATGATGATGATGATGATGATGATGATGATGATGATGATGATGATGATGTACTTGTTACTGTGGATCACTCAAGCAAAATGGCCAGTGATTTAAACGACAGATTTTCCTGGATAAGTCAGCCAATACTAGTGGACTTAACTGTTGTGGCCATGCAGTATCAAGGACTCTCAGAAACTCAAACTGATGAGTCTGCTAGAACTTTATTCACAATAAAAGTAACAAGGGCGTGGCGTTGTCATGAGACAGAAAGGAAATGTCCAAATTCACTTTCCAAGAAAATTACTGTTGCCCTTCCCGTGGTTGTATTTCCCTGCACGTGGCTTTATCACTGTTGCTGACTTGACGGTGGGGAAAAAAATCATCTGGATATCACAAACCATGGTGATCTGAGACTAAAACTGACCAAATTAGTTCTTCAAACTGTGGTGATCTGAGACTAAAACTGACCAAATTAGTTCTTCAAACTGTGGTGATCTGAGACTAAAACTGACCAAACTAGTTCTTCAAACTGTGGTGATTTGACACTAAAACTGACCAAATTAGTTCTTCAAACTGTGGTGATCTGAGACTAAAACTGACCAAATTAGTTCTTCAAACTGTGGTGATTTGACACTAAAACTGACCAAACTAGTTCTTCTAACTGTGGTGATCTGAGACTAAAACTGACCAAATTATTTCTTCAAACTGTGGTGATTTGACACTAAAACTGACCAAACTAGTTCTTCTAACTGTGGTGATCTGAGACTAAAACTGACCAAATTAGTTCTTCAAACTGTGGTGATTTGACACTAAAACTGACCAAACTAGTTCTTCTAACTGTGGTGATTTGACACTAAAACTGACCAAACTAGTTCTTCAAACTGTGGTGATTTGAGACTAAAACTGACCAAACTATTTCTTCAAACTGCGGTGATCTGAGACTAAAACTGACCAAATTAGTTCTTCAAACTGTGGTGATCTGAGACTAAAACTGACCAAATTAGTTCTTCAAACTGTGGTGATCTGAGACTAAAACTGACCAAATTAGTTCTTCAAACTGTGGTGATCTGAGACTAAAACTGACCAAATTATTTCTTCAAACTGTGGTGATCTGAGACTAAAACTGACCAAACTAGTTCTTCAAACTGTGGTGATCTGAGACTAAAACTGACCAAACTAGTTCTTCAAACTGTGGTGATCTGAGACTAAAACTGACCAAACTAGTTCTTCAAACTGTGGTGATTTGACACTAAAACTGACCAAATTAGTTCTTCAAACTGTGGTGATCTGAGACTAAAACTGACCAAATTATTTCTTCAAACTGTGGTGATCTGAGACTAAAACTGACCAAATTAGTTCTTCAAACTGTGGTGATCTGAGACTAAAACTGACCAAATTAGTTCTTCAAACTGTGGTGATCTGAGACTAAAACTGACCAAATTAGTTCTTCAAACTGTTGTGATCTGAGACTAAAACTGACCAAATTAGTTCTTCAAACTGTGGTGATCTGAGACTAAAACTGACCAAATTATTTCTTCAAACTGTGGTGATTTGAGACTAAAACTGACCAAATTAGTTCTTCAAACTGTGGTGATCTGAGACTAAAACTGACCAAATTAGTGGTGATTTGAGACTAAAACAGACCAAATTAGTTCTTCAAACTGTGGTGATCTGAGACTAAAACTGACCAAACTAGTTCTTCAAACTGTGGTGATCTGAGACTAAAACTGACCAAACTAGTTCTTCAAACTGTGGTGATTTGAGACTAGAACTGACCAAATTAGTTCTTCAAACTGTGGCGATTTGAGACTAAAACTGACCAAATTAGTTCTTCAAACTGTGGCGATTTGAGACTAAAACTGACCAAATTAGTTCTTCAAACCGTGGTGATTTGAGACTAAAACTGACCGAATTAGTTCTTCAAACTGTGATGATTTGAGACTGGAAATGACCAAATTAATTCTTCAAACTGCGGGGATTTGAGACCGAAACTGACCAAATTAGTTCTTCAGATAAAAACATTTTGCTGCAAACAGGAAATTCAAGAATTACATCATTAACTTGCATTTTGTAACCCCCCCCCCCCCCAAGTTCGATTTATGTTTTATAATATACAAAGTGTAATGTCAAAACTGTACTCATTGAAGAAAGTCAGATTGAAAGCAATTTACATATACTATGTTCCTTTTTTATTTAAAGTGCCTGTTTATATTATACTTTTACAGAACTTAGTTCTCTATTATGCCTGGGCGGAGAGGGGGTGGGGGTGGGTGGGGGGGGGGGGGTTGGACGAGGATCCAAAAAAGGGTTTGGAAACACAGCTCTACATTCACATTTTGCTAACAGACAACTAGACTGTTGATCCTTCAGTAACAATGGTTCATAACAATCATAACAAGTAAATAAATGACCGTGCTTTTTTTTTTTTGCAGATTCCATCTAAATCCTCTCAGGCAGCGACTGTAAACATTTGTCTTTCTCCCGACAACACTCCGAGCAAGGCAAACACTCCAAAACCATATCACTTTTTAACAGGAGCTTTTATCATTTACAACCCAGTAAAAATTATCTTTTCTGACATTTCTCAAAAATCCCACATGATTGAGGCGCGGCACACCTGCTGACCCTTCAGGATACACCATTGTGGCGCGGTGACCGATTAGCTGCTTTAAAGGGAGCTAACTACGAACTTGGGTGTAGGTAACTTAAATAAATTATATTTTAGATTTTTAAAGTGCGAAAAAATGATTTAACGAAGAACATTCAAAACTAGTTTCCAAAAACAAGAGATTACTTTTGTTGTTGGAAATGGCTTTCAGAAAGCGGTA
Organism: Achatina immaculata; assembly: GCA_009760885.1. Classification (NCBI taxonomy): domain Eukaryota; kingdom Metazoa; phylum Mollusca; class Gastropoda; order Stylommatophora; family Achatinidae; genus Lissachatina; species Lissachatina immaculata. The sequence goes on along the minus strand of CM019702.1, from coordinate 24,757,245 downwards.
ACGAGGTTTGTTGTCAAAAAAGATTTTTTTTATGGTGATGAAGTTGAAAGGTGCTAGAATTAGCAGAAATCGAATCTGAAGAGTTTACATGCATTATGATATTAGATTTTGCTACATTCATTCACAGATCAATTGTGACAGGGTTAGTCCATCTGTATAATCCGCCCCCAGCCTGCGGGCAACATGCTCGCCACAAAATCCACATCTAGTTTTGTTGAATATCGATTTTTGTTTTCGTACAGTTGTAATTCCTTGCTTCTGTTTCTGGAGCAGTCTGATAGTTTTTTTTTCACCAGACAGAGTTCCTGGCCCTATGCCGAACCCTTCATCATCATCATCAGGTGCCGTGCCGACTGGCGTTGGCTATTATGCTTCTCCAGAGTACACGATCCTTCATGCAGGCCATCAGTTCAGTTGGTGATCTCCTCTCACACCATCCCGTCAGACTGTCCAGTATCATTTCTCTTGGTCTTCCTCTTGATCTTCTTCCTTCTATTTGTCCTGTTGTTATAATATTTTCAATGCCCCCTCTTCTCATTGCATGTCCTATGAAAGTACTTTGTCTCTCTCTTATCTTTTTGACAAGGTTTTTTGTCTCTCCAGCTCTTCTCATACATTCTTCATTAGTTATTTTTGCTGTCCAGGGGATTCGCAACATTCTTCTAATAAACCACATTTCTGCTGCTTCCAATGATTTTTGTGCAGACTTGCCTATTGTCCATGATTCACTTCCATATAACAAGATAGGTTCAATATAGCATTTTAGGACTCGTTTTCTAACATTCATTGATAAGGATGTGAGACTAAAACTGACCAAATTAGTTCTTCAAACCGTGGCGATGTGAGACTAAAACTGACCAAATTATTTCTTCAAACTGTGGTGATTTGAGACTAAAACTGACCAAATTAGTTCTTCAAACTGTGATGATCTGAGACTAAAACTGACCAAATTAGTGGTGATTTGAGACTAAAACTGACCAAATTAGTTCTTCAAACTGTGGTGATCTGAGACTAAAACTGACCAAACTAGTTCTTCAAACTGTGGTGATCTGAGACTAAAACTGACCAAACTAGTTCTTCAAACTGTGGTGATTTGAGACTAGAACTGACCAAATTAGTTCTTCAAACTGTGGCGATTTGAGACTAAAACTGACCAAATTAGTTCTTCAAACTGTGGCGATTTGAGACTAAAACTGACCAAATTAGTTCTTCAAACCGTGGTGATTTGAGACTAAAACTGACCGAATTAGTTCTTCAAACTGTGATGATTTGAGACTGGAAATGACCAAATTAATTCTTCAAACTGCCTGGATTTGAGACCGAAACTGACCAAATTAGTTCTTCAGATAAAAACATTTTGCTGCAAACAGGAAACTCAAGAATTACATCATTAACTTGCATTTTGTAACCCCCCCCCCCCAAGTTCGATTTATGTTTTATAATATACAAAGTGTAATGTCAAAACTGTACTCATTGAAGAAAGTCAGATTGAAAGCAATTTACATATACTATGTTCCTTTTTTATTTAAAGTGCCTGTTTATATTATACTTTTACAGAACTTAGTTCTCTATTATGCCTGGGCGGAGAGGGGGTGGGGGTGGGTGGGGGGGGGGGGGTTGGACGAGGATCCAAAAAAGGGTTTGGAAACACAGCTCTACATTCACATTTTGCTAACAGACAACTAGACGGTTGATCCTTCAGTAACAATGGTTCATAACAATCATAACAAGTAAATAAATGACCGTGCTTTTTTTTTTGCAGATTCCATTTAAATCCTCTCAGGCAGCGACTGTCAACATTTGTCTTTCTCCCGACAACACTCCGAGCAAGGCAAACACTCCAAAACCAGATCACTTTTTAACAGGAGCTTTTATCATTTACAACCCAGTAAAAATTATCTTTTCTGACATTTCTCAAAAATCCCACATGATTGAGGCGCGGCACACCTGCTGACCCTTCAGGATACACCATTGTGGCGCGGTGACCGATTAGCTGCTTTAAAGGGAGCTAACTACGAACTTGGGTGTAGGTAACTTAAATAAATTATATTTTAGATTTTTAAAGTGCGAAAAAATGATTTAACGAAGAACATTCAAAACTAGTTTCCAAAAACAAGAGATTACTTTTGTTGTTGGAAATGGCTTTCAGAAAGCGGTAACGAGGTTTGTTGTCAAAAAAGATTTTTTTTATGGTGATGAAGTTGAAAGGTGCTAGAATTAGCAGAAATCGAATCTGAAGAGTTTACATGCATTATGATATTAGATTTTGCTACATTCATTCACAGATCAATTGTGACAGGGTTAGTCCATCTGTATAATCCGCCCCCAGCCTGCGGGCAACATGCTCGCCACAAAATCCACATCTAGTTTTGTTGAATATCGATTTTTGTTTTCGTACACTTGTAATTCCTTGCTTCTGTTTCTGGAGCAGTCTGATAGTTTTTTTTTTCACCAGACAGAGTTCCTGGCCCTATGCCGAACCCTTCATCATCATCATCAGGTGCCGTGCCGACTGGCGTTGGCTATTATGCTTCTCCAGAGTACACGATCCTTCATGCAGGCCATCAGTTCAGTTGGTGATCTCCTCTCACACCATCCCGTCAGACTGTCCAGTATCATTTCTCTTGGTCTTCCTCTTGATCTTCTTCCTTCTATTTGTCCTGTTGTTATAATATTTTCAATGCCCCTCTTCTCATTGCATGTCCTATGAAAGTACATTGTCTCTCTCTTATCTTTTTGACAAGGTTTTTTGTCTCTCCAGCTCTTCTCATACATTCTTCATTAGTTATTTTTGCTGTCCAGGGGATTCGCAACATTCTTCTAATAAACCACATTTCTGCTGCTTCCAGTGATTTTTGTGCAGACTTGCCTATTGTTCATGATTCACTTCCATATAGCAAGATAGGTTCAATATAGCATTTTAGGACTCGTTTTCTAACATTCATTGATAAGGATGTGTTGGATAATATGTTTCTCGTTCTTTGAAATGCAGTCTTTGCTTGGCCTATTCTGTTCTTAATTTTTGTTCTGCATTTCCCATCTGATGTTATTACTGCTCCAAGGTATTTGAATTTCTACACCTGCTTTAGAATAGTTCCGTTTAATTTTATACTGCATGCTGGTGGATTCTGTTTCTTAGATATCCATATCTCTGTCTTTTTTTATGTTTAAAGTAAGGCCTTTCTGTTCACTTTCTTTAGCGACTTTATCCAAGAGATTTTGCAGGTCTTGTTGGTTCTCAGCTATCAGTACTGTGTCGTCAGCATACCGAAGGTTGTTAATATTGTATCCTCCAATTTTTATGCCTGGTTCTGTGATGATTGTTCTTAGAATATTCTCGCTATACAGAGAAAAAAGGTCTGGAGATAGTACACATCCTTGTCGCATCCTTTGTTTTATAGGTTGATATTTTCCAATCCTATTTTCAACTCGAACTGCTGCTTCTTGCTGCCAGTATAGATGTTTTACAATCCTCAGGTCTTTGCCGTCTATATTGATGTGTTCAAGCATTTTAATAATTTCATTATGTTTCACCTTGTCAAATGCCTTGGTGTAATCAATGAAGCATAAGTAGAGATCTTTCTGTACTTCTAAAGCTCTTTCTGTTAGTGTTCGTAAAGCATAAATGGCATTGTGTGTTCCCTTTCCTTCAACAAATCCAAACTGTTTATCTGTTTCCATTTTTATCTTTTTCCCTGTTCTTCTCATAATGATTCTCAGAAGTAGCTTTGTTATATGACATGAGAGGTGGTCATCATATTCCTTTGCATCTAGTTCTTTGGTAGTGCTATAAATGTGGATTTAAGCAAGTCACTGGACATATAACCACTGTTGTAAATGTCATTCAGTAACTTGGTTATTATGTTTATTCCTGTCACCTCTAGTGCCTCTATTTCTTCTATTGTTATATTATCAGGCCCAGTCGCTTTTACTTTCTTCATGCAATTGATGGCATCTATGATTTCATCTTCAAGTATTGGTAGTCCATCACAGTTTTCAGTATCTGGTGTTAATTCTGGTCTTTCTCCTCCATATAGCCCACCGATATACTCTGTCCACAATGTCTTCTTTTCCCATTAACATTTTACCTTCTTTTGATTTCAGGCATCCTGTGGTATATTTTGTTTTCCTGCCTGTGAGTTCACTAATTCATTTGTGCATGTTTTTGCTGTCTTTATTATGGGAGTTCTCTATTTGTCTGCACTGTTCATTTAAACACACTTCTTGTGCTTCTCTGCATTTGCATCTTATTTCTGTATTTATCTTGCTGTATTTTTCCTCGTTATTTTTACTCCTCCTCCTTCTCTTGTCCATCATTCCTAAGATGTCGTCTGTCATCCATTTATTTTTAGGGGCTTCTTTTTTTTGGTGGTATTATCTCTTTAACAGTTTGGTGGATAGAATCTCTTAACATTGCCCATTGTTCATCTATACTATTTATCTTTGCTATTGCATTGTATCTGTTATAATAACTTTGTATTGTTCTCGCAGTTCTTGGTCATTTTTAAGGAGTTCTGTATTCAGTTTGATGTTTGTCAATTTTCTGTATGCTTTCTTTAGCTTTATTCTAATCTTTCCACAGAGTTGACCGCTTTTTACAATCATGCGTGGTAGGGTACAGTGGTCCTATTCTTTGCAGATCCCGGGTACCACACGGGGGTATACTCTGACTATATTGTTCATGTGTGCTACTCTGGACTTTAGATTTGACTGTATTGTTCATGTCTGCTACTCTGGACTTTAGATTTGATTATATTTTTCATATGTGCTACTCTGGACTTTAGATTTGATTATATTTTTCATGTGTGCTATTGTGGACTTTAGATTTGATTATATTTTTCATGTGTGCTATTGTGGACTTTAGATTTGATTATATTTTTCATGTGTGCTACTCTGGACTTTAGATTTGATTATATTTTTCATGTGTGCTACTCTGGACTTTAGATTTGACTATATTGTTCATGTGTGCTACTCTGGACTTTAGATTTGATTATATTTTTCATGTGTGCTACTCTGGACTTTAGATTTGATTATATTGTTCATGTGTGCTACTCCTGACTTTAGATTTTATTATATTTTTCATGTGTGCTACTGTGGACTTTAGATTTGATTATATTTTTCATGTGTGCTAATGATTAATGAAGGAGGCAACATCAGACAAATGCAGAGGATTACAATGGACCCTTGACACAGTGCTGGAGGACCTTGACTTTGCGCACGACATTTGTCTACTATCAAGCAGCCACAGAGATATGCAAGATAAAATAAACAAGCTAACTCAGAATGCAAACAACATAGGACTAAAGATCAACGTAGGAAAGACAAAGTTAATGAACCAAAATGTGAACAATAGAAATGTACTCAGAGTAGATAGCAAGTTAGTGGAGGAGGTCAACGAATTTGTATATCTTGGCAGTGGAGTAGTAGAAAATGGAGACAGCACAGAGGACATCAATGGCAGACTTACTAGTGCAAACCAGGCTTTTGCAATGCTGCAGACTATATGGAAATATAAAAAAACTAAGCATAAATACGAAAATCAGGATATTTAAGAGTAATGTTCTGTACTCTATGGAAGTGAATGCTGGAAAATCACCAAAACCATAGAAAACAATTTGAATTCTTTCCAGACTAAATGTTTATGAAGAATTGGAAAAATATTTTGGCCAAACACCATAATAAATAACATCTTGTTGACAGAAATGCAGATGAAGCCAGCTATTATTAGGAAAGACACTGGCGATGGTTGAGACATGCGCTCCGAATGACTGACAACTCACTACCAAAAATAGCACTAAGATTGACACCACAGGGGAACAGAAGTAAGGGTAGACCAAAAGAGACATGGAAAAGAACAACAGAAAGGATGTTGAACAATAGAGGGCTCACCTGGGCAAGAGCAGAAAAAAGGCAAAGGACAGGCATTTGTGGAAAACCCTTGCGGAAACCTCATGTGCCCTGGGCACTTAAGGTTCAGAGAGAGAGAGAGAGACACTTGTAATTCAAGAAAGTAAAATCTTTTGCTACAAGTTTATTTTCTCCTAACATTAATTGTATTGTACTGATACATAGATCCGCATTTTATTTGTATTTTATAAGGACTGTAAATCATGTGGAGGTTATTGGAAGACATCAATGTTGATGGCAAAGATGTCCGAATAATTAGAGATATATACTGGAAACAGGTGGCAGCAGTTAAAGTTGATAGTAAAATAGAAAGATATCAGACAGCCTCTCTCTCACTCATTGCACAAAAGGTATACCAGTTAGCCAAAATTAAGCACTTCATCAATCAAGACACAAGGAAGACATACTACATATCTTATATACAAACACATTTAGACTATTGCTCAACAGTTTGGGATGGTTGCTCAGTGTCAAATACAAAGAGGCTTTGCTCACTCCAAAAGCGAGCAGTAAAGCTTATTAGTGACAAAGATCAAGCACAAACAACTAACCAGCACAAACGTATCAAAATACTGCCTCTTAAGAACAGTTTCCTCTTCAACAAAGCCAAGTTAGTACATCAAATTCTTTCATGGCATACCCCGCCTTATCTATGGAACATGTTTAAATTTAGCCCAAAGTGCAGCCAATGCTTGAACAGCATATGTCTTCCAAAGCCTAGACTTGATCTTTACAAGAAAAGCTTTAGTTATTCTGCTACTCATCTTTGGAATACCCTCCCATCCTGTATAAAAAATATAAATTATACTCCTTCCTACAACTACAAGCTTTCCCAATATCTATTTGGTGTCGACTACATGCCTCCATGAATTATAAAACTTAAAAGTTATCTTAAACTGCACTTACAGACACCGAATACAATTAATTGTTTTCTGAATAGTCCCGAAATTTTGTTTAGTAGATAGTTATTTATATATGTATGTAGTTACTTCTGTACTGAGTGAATGGATAAGAGTGAAATGTAAATGTTTTATTTTATGTCTCTCAGCTTTAATGTTAATTATATTTGTTACATGAACAGCATATTTGTGGAATGTCTGGAATAGAGTGAAAGATGTATGATAAAGGGCAGAATGTCAGACGGGCCTGCGTGCCCAATTCTTAACCCTTTTGAAATAAAGATCAATCAATCAGTCAATCTCTTTCTCTCTCTAAGAATTAAACAATTAAGAGTTAATTAATTAAGAATTAAACTAAAATTAAACATTTTCTTGACATAGACACCAGAAAAATATACTACATATCACAGATACAAACACACTTGGACTACTGCTCCACAGTCTGGGATGGTTGTTCCATGTCAAACATGAAAAGACTTTACTCACTTCAAAAACGAGCAGAAAGGCTTATAGATGACAAACATGCAGCACATATTACAAATAAGGAGAAACATCTTGATATTCTACCCCTCAAGAAGAGATTTCTTTTCAACAGGGTCAAGTTAATTCATAAAATTCTATCACACAATGCTCCACCCTATCTGTGGTCGTTGTTCAAATCCAACCCAAAACACAGTCAACGCTTAAGCAACTGTGTTCTCCCAAAACCAAGGCTTGACATGTTTAAAAAAAGCTTCTCTTACTCAGCTGCCCACCTTTGGAATGCCCTTCCAGTTTACGTAAAACTTATAAGTAATATTCGTTCTTATAACTTTACACTTTGTCAACATTTGTTGGATATGGACTATATGCCTCCCTAAACATAGTTTAAAGTAGTTTAAAGTATGGTTTGAGTGTTGTAATTTTTTTTAATACTGCTTTTCTATAAATTTGTTAGTTTTGAATGAGTGTAAGAATGCAAGTTTATTTCATGTTGTTGCATAAATCAGAGTGTAGAGTGTATGGACATGAGATAAGTTTATTATTTATTTATGTAATCATTTAACTGCGTCTTCATAGTCATTAAGCTCATTAACAAATGCTGAATGACTGTGACTGAGTGAAAGCTGTATGATGAAGGGAAGAATGTCAGACGGGCTGTGTGCCCAATTCTTAACCCTTTGAAAATAAAGTATGTTCGTTCGTTCGTTCGTTCTCTCTCTCTCGCTCTCTCTCTCTCTCAGTAAAATAGGAAGATATCAGACAATCTCTCTCTCTCTCTCTCTCTCTTTCCTACAGCTACAAACTTTCCCAATTTCTATTTGATGTCGACTACATGCCTCCATGAATCATAAAACTTAATTGTTTACTCTGACTTGTCCTGAAATTTTTGTTTAGTAGATAGTCATTTATATATGTATGTAGTTACTTCTGTACTGAGTGAATGGATAAGAGTGAAATGTAAATGTTATATTTTATTTTATATCTCTCAGCTTAAACGTTAATTATGTTTGTTACGTGAACAGCATATTTGTAGAATGTCTGGAATAGAGTGAAAGATATATGATAAAGGGTAGAATGTCAGACGGGCCTGCGTGCCCAATTCTTCACCCTTTGGAAATAAAGATCAATCAATCAATCAGTCTCCTCTCTCTGGTTCATGCCAATCAGGCGTTGGTCATCATTGATTTCCACAACCATCTATCCATTGCTCTTTTTATAAGCTGCGTTTTTGATTGTGCTCTGTGCCACTCTTTTAGTCCATCAAGTATTTTGTTTCTTTGTCTTCCTCTATCCGTTTTTCCCTCCAGTTTTCTTGTTGTCACTAGATGTTCCAGTTTACCTCTTCTTAAAACATGTCCTACAAATCTGGACTGTTGTAATTTCTCTCTTGTGCCCAGCCTCACTTAGAACTTCTTGATTTGTTTTCTTGGTTGTCCATGGTATTCTCATCATTTTTCTTAAGAACCACATCTCCACTACATCCAGTAGATTTTGAATGCTCTTTGTTATTATCCATGCTTCGCATCCATATAATAACATAGATTCATTGTAACACTGAACAGCTCTCTTTCTGGTGTTCATGGACAGAGCTTTATTGCACAGTGTGTTTTTCATTTTCATAAAAGCTGACTTGGTCTGGGCTATTCTGATCCTTATTTCAGTTTCCCATCTTCCGTCTTGTGTTATTATTGTTCCTAAATACCTTAATTTGTATCTTCTGTCATGTGTTATTACTGTTCCTAAATACTTCAATTCGTCCACTTGCTTTAATTCTGTGCCTTTTTCTTTGATGCTACATTTTGATGGTTTTTCTTTCTTGGATATGACCTTGACCTCTGTCTTCTTTTTATTTAAACTAAGTCCTTTCTCCTCACTTTTTTCTAGGATTTTGTCTAACAAGGCTTGTAGCTCTTCTTTGCTTTGGGCTATCAGTACCGTGTCACCTGCATATCTTAGACTGTTTAAGTTGTATCCTCCCTGCATGTTTTCGACGTGTCTCATAATCCTTTCACTGTAAAGGGAGAAGAGGTCAGGGGATAAAACACATCCTTGCCGTACTCCTACTTCTATGTTCTGATATTCTCGTATTTGATTATCAATCCTGACTACAGAATTTTGTTTCCAATATAACTGTTTTATGATTCTCAGGTCTTTCCCATCTATATTTATGTCTTTTAACATCTGTATTATTTCTTTGTGTTTTACTTTATCAAATGCTTTGCAATAATCTATAAAACATAGATACAGATCTTTTTTTCACTTCTATGGGCTGTTCTGTTAGTGATCTTATTATATATACTGCATTAATTGTGCCTTTTCTTTCACCGAATCCGGACTGTTCATCTGCAATTTCTGGTCTTATTTTATTCCTAATTCTCCTCATGATTATGTAAAGCATATGAGTCACATAACAAAAAGTTGGATTCCCATAATCAGGCAATCAAGCAGGGAGTTAGACAGGGTTGTGTTATGTCCCCTGGTCTGTCCTCTTTTTATAGTGAAAACATCATCAGCTCAGTAACAAACATTCCAGGAATAAAAGTGGGAGGCTATAGTTTAAATTACTTGAGTTATCTGGATGGTACAGTATCAGAAAATGAGAAAGATCAGCGAGACATGCTGAATATTATAGCAACAGAGAGTGAAAAGAAAGAAGTCATCAAGAAAATGGAGACAATGATTATATCCAAAAGGAAGTGCCCTTCAGCCTGTAACTTAAATATCAGTGGAACAACACTTCTACAAGTGAACAAATTTAAATACCCGGGATCAGTGATAACAGCTGATAGAAGATGTGTCACAGAAGTTAAAAGCAGAACATGCCAGGCACAAGTAGCATTTCATAAACTGAAAGTCGTCTTATGAATTAAGTCATTGTCCCTGAGAGAAAAAAAAGTATTACAGTGCTGTACTGAACCGATTTTGCTACAAGAATGTGAATCATGGACTGTTCACAGGCAAATGAGTAAATCATTGGAGGCAACAGAGATGTGGTTTCTGAGAAGAATGATGAGGATCCCATGGACAGCCAAGATAACTGATGAGCAGTGTCTGAGACAGGCTAACAAAAAAGTGTAGTATAATAACAAGGATAAGGCAGTGGTCATCCTTGAGACATGTGATGGGAGGAGAGAGGTTGGAAAACATCATAACAGTTGGCAAAACTGAAGGCAGGAAGGACAGAGGAAGACTGAGGGAACAGATGCTAGAAGGGCAGAGGAAGACTGAGGGAACAGATGCTAGAAGGGCAGAGGAAGACTGAGGGAGCAGATGCTAGAAGGGCAGAGGAAGACTGAGGGAACAGATGCTAGAAGGGCAGAGGAAGACTGAGGGAGCAGATGCTAGAAGGGCAGAGGAAGACTGAGGGAACAGATGCTAGAAGGGCAGAGGAAGACCGAGGGAACAGATGCTAGATGGACAGAGGAAGACCGAGGGAACAAATGCTAGATGGCCTGACATTGTGGCTTGGAAAGATGTCAGCAACAGAGTTACTCAGAAATGTCAAAGATCAAGATTTGTGGAGGAATATGACTGCCTGTTGTTTCAGGACAGGCATTTGTGGAAAATCCTTGCGGAAGCCCCATGTGCCCTGGGCACTTAAGGTTCAGAGAGAGAGAGAGATGACTGCCTGTGCTGCCCAACATGACACATGATGATGATGATGATGAACTGTAAACATCATTATTACTTTATCCCTTGCATACACAATTATTGTTGTGTGAATGCTTCATTTTCATAAAATGGATTTTCTTTTCTTTGTTAAAAAAGTTTGTGATGTGGGCATTATTTTTCTTCAAATTTGATGTATGTTTTTGAGAACTTTTCATATTGTCAGGTATGTACACCACAGCCATGTGTTCTCCAAGTTGTTCACAATTTCTGGTCTTTTTGTGATGGTAGCAGCAGACACCTGCAAGACATCAGAAAGATATCTTTCCATCGGCCATACGAACTAAGAAAAACTGGCAAAACATGGAAACTAACATTCTTTACAGATGAAAAGACGTCCAGATTATAAGACAAAAGTAAACACAGACAAGACTGTGCGGCACGTTGTTGTAGCCATTGTACTGATCAAGTACTGGTGAAATTGTTCATGGGGAAAGCAAGTCAGCATCTTAACAAATAGCTGATAATAATCTTCTTCAAAACATCATCTAACACAAAAAGAAACATTTTTGTTGTAATGATGTTTAAACTTCTCAGTTTCCTGTTAGTTCTGCTCATTACTAAGCTGTGGAAAAATGTTTGTAACTGTAATCAGTGCTTCAGCATCCAGGAAAAATGTTTGTAACTGTAATCAGTGCTTCAGCATCCATGGAAAATGTTTCACTTACATATTTATCACATTTAAAAATTTGTTTCAGATGATTAATAAGTGGAAACATCAGTGACGTGACGTGCATTCAGGAAACTTTGTGTCCAGGACGTCACAAGCATCAGCTACAATGGCCGGAGAGGGCCTGACTTCGTACAAGGCGGTCATCATATCAAGTGCACTTCTAGTTGGTTCTGGGGCAGCATTCTTCATGTACCAACACTACGTCTGGTCCAGGAAGCAGAGATGCCTTTCAGCTCAGATTGTTCAGCTCAAGCAGCAGATACTCAAGCTAGAGAACGACATCAAGCAGATCAGAGAGGCTGCAGCCACATCTTCTTCAACGGACGAGATGGAGGATATTTTTGTGGACGCCTCTGAGGTTGCCCAGGAAATGTAATTCTTCTCTCTCGTTGTAGAGGACAATTTTTTTTTCTAGTAAAAGATACTTTAAAAATTAGATTTAGTTCTTGGCATATAGTTCTTGGCATGTGGTTATATGGATGACTATGCTACTGAACTAGTAGTGGCAGATTGATGGTGACAAATCAGTCATGGTTGGTGGGGGGAGAACATAGTTCTTGGCTTATCTTGGTTCCGCAATTTTTTTTTCTAGTAAAAAATACTTTAAAAATTAGATTTAGTTCTTGGCATATAGTTCTTCACATATAGTTCTTGGCATGTGGTTATATGGATGACTATGCTACTGAACTAGTAGTGGCAGATTGATGGTGACAAATCAGTCATGGTGGGTGGGGGGAGAACATAGTTCTTGGCTTATCTTGGTTCTTACACATTGTTAGCTCGCTTCAGAACTGTGTAGATCAGGGTGGAGAGTGAGAAGACTAGAGGTTGAATCCAGTGAGAAGAGAGATTGTCTCATCATGAAAAAGCAGACACTGATCTCTCTCATCTTTGTCAGAATTTTTTTTGTTCATAACTCTCTTGTATTATTTACTTTCATTTTCCCACATTTTAATCATTTCCATATACGTGTTGTTGCATGATGTAGCAAGACTTTAGTTTTAATCATTTCCATATACGTGTTGTTGCATGATGTAGCAAGACTTTAGTTTTAATCATTTCCATATACGTGTTGTTGCATGATGTAGCAAGACTTTAGTTTTAATCATTTCCATATACGTGTTGTTGCATGATGTAGCAAGACTTTAGTTTTAATCATTTCCATATACGTGTTGTTGCATGATGTAGCAAGACTTTAGTTTTAATCATTTCCATATACGTGTTGTTGCATGATGTAGCAAGACTTTAATTTTAATCATTTCCATATACGTGTTGTTGCATGATGTAGCAAGACTTTAGTTTTAATCATTTCCATATACGTGTTGTTGCATGATGTAGCACGACTTTAGTTTTGAGTGAGTTTTGTATGAAGGTTAACTGTCAGATTTATTTCAAATCTATCTAAGCTTACACTGTCAGATACCATCTATCTAAGCTTACACTGTCAGATACCATCTATCTAAGCTTACACTATCATTTACCATCTATCTAAGCTTACACTGTCAGATACCACCTATCTAAGCTTGCACTGTCAGATACCACCTATCTAAGCTTACACTGTCAGATACCATCTATCTAAGCTTACACTGTCAGATACCATCTATCTAAGCTTACACTATCATTTACCATCTATCTAAGCTTACACTGTCAGATACCGTCTATCTAAGCTTGCACTGTCAGATACCACCTATCTAAGCTTACACTGTCAGTTACCACCTATCTAAGCTTACACTGTCAGATACCACCTATCTAAGCTTACACTGTCAGTTACCACCTATCTAAGCTTACACTGTCAGTTACCACCTATCTAAGCTTACACTGTCAGTTACCACCTATCTAAGCTTACACTGTCAGATACCACCTATCTAAGCTTACACTGTCAGTTACCACCTATCTAAGCTTACACTGTCAGATACCATCTATCTAAGCTTACACTGTCAGATACCACCTATCTAAGCTTACACTGTCAGTTACCACCTATCTAAGCTTACACTGTCAGTTACCACCTATCTAAGCTTACACTGTCAGTTACCACCTATCTAAGCTTACACTGTCAGTTACCACCTATCTAAGCTTACACTGTCAGATACCATCTATCTAAGCTTACACTGTCAGATACCATCTATCTAAGCTTACACTATCTTATACCATCTATCTAAGCTTACACTGTCAGATACCATCTATCTAAGCTTACACTATCATTTACCATCTATCTAAGCTTACACTGTCAGATACTATCTATCTAAGCTTACACTGTCATATACCATCTATCTAAGCTTACACTATCATATACCATCTATCTAAGCTTACACTATCATATACCATCTATCTAAGCTTACATCATCATAATACCATCTATCTAAGCTTACACTGTCAGATACCATCTATCTAAGCTTACACTGTCAGATACGAGGGGTGATTGATAAGTTCTCGGCCTGAGGTACAAATACTTGAAACACATAGTTGATATTAGGTGCATTTGTAGATCAGGTTAATATAAGATTAAACATCAAGTTTCAAGAAATTAACTGCAACCAGTTTTTTTTACAGGCTACTGAAGTGGTAAGGGGTGGCAGAAATTGAGAAAATGGATAAAATTTCTCATCGAGCAGTCATTCGCTACCTCTGCATCAAGGGCTTATCATCGAAGGAGATCCATTAGGATATGATAGAGACTCTAGGGGAGAGTGCCCCTTCTTACAGCACAGTGAAGAAATGAGTAGCTCAATTTAAACATGGAAAGGAAAGTTTGGAAGATGATCCCCATCCAGGAAGACCAAGAACAGTAACCACCGATGAAACCACCGGCAGAATCCATGACATGATAATGGAGGATCGACGACTAACTGAGTGGTACATTGGTACTGAGTTGGGCATCTCCCAGGAATGTGTTCATGCCATTATTCACAATGATCTTCAGATGACAAAAGGTCTCTGCTCGATGGGTCCCAAAACTTCTTGGAGCTGATCACAAATGACACTGTCTCAACATGTCAAAAGACAATCTTGGCCATTTTTCTGCAGATCCTGAAAAGTTTCTTCAGCAATTTGTGACTATGGATGAGACTTGGGTTCATCATTTTCAACCAGAAACCAAAGAACAGTCAAAGCAGTGGGAACATCATGGATCCCCACCTCCAAAGAAAGCAAGGGTGGTTCTGTCTGCAGGCAAAGTGATGACTTCCATCTTTTGGGATTCAGAAGGTTTGCTCTTGGTAGACTATCTTCAAAAGGGCAGAACAGTCACAAGGGCCTATTAAGCTAATCTTGTGAAGCAACTGCGGGTCAAACTGAAGGAAAAGCACCGAGGGAAATTGATGAGAAGAGTCATCTTTCAGCAAGACAATGCTCCAGTTCACAAGTCGGCGGTGGCTGCCATTATGAATGCGGCTTCCAGCTTCTTGAACATCCTCCTTATTCCCCGGATTTGGCCTCTTCAGACTATTACCTGTTTACCAAACTCAAAAAGGAGCTCAGTGGTCGCAAATTTGCTTCATTCATGCTGTAGACCACTTTCTATTGGCAAAATATGCTTTTTAAGGGATCCGTATGCTCCAGGATCGCCAGACTAAGTACATAAACATGCAAGGGAGAAATGTTGAGAAATAACCTAAAAAAGTTGTCTACAAATAATCCATTGTACCTTATGCCGAGAACTTATCAATCACCCCTCATACCATCTATCTAAGCTTACACTGTCAGATACTATCTATCTAATCTTACACTGTCAGATACCATCTATCTAATCTTACACTGTCAGATACCATCTATCTAATCTTACACTGTCAGATACTATCTATCTAATCTTACACTGTCAGATCTCTCTCTCTCTGAACCTTAAGTGCCCAGGGCACATGGGGCTTCCGCAAGGGTTTTCCACAAATGCCTGTCTTTCGCCTTTTTTTCTGCTCTTGCCCAGGTGAGCCCTCTATTGCTCAACATCCTTTCTGTTGTTCTTCTCCATGTCTCTTTTGGTCTACCCTTACTTCTGCTCCCCTGTGGTGTCCATCTTAGTGCTATTTTTGGTAGTGAGTTGTCAGTCATTCGGAGCACATGTCCCAACCATCGCCAGCGTCTTTCCTCAATAATTGTTGTCAGTGGTTTCATCTGCATTTCTGCCAATAAAATGTTATTTCTTATGGTGTTTGGCCAAAATATTTTTTTAATTCTACGTAAACATTTAGTCTGGAAAGAATTCAACTTGTTTTCTATGGTTTTGGTGATTTTCCAGCATTCACTTCCATAGAGTAGTACACTTAGAACATTACTCTTAAATATCCTGATTTTCATATTTATGCTTAGTTTATTTGATTTCCATATATTCTGTAGCATTGCAAAAGCCTGGTTTGCTCTAGTAAGTCTGCTGTTGATGTCCTCTGTGCTGTCTCCATTTTCTACTACTCTGCTGCCAAGGTATACAAATTCGTTGACCTCCTCCACTAACTTGTTATCTACTCTGAGTACATGACTGAGTATAAAAACTAGCAGAAGTTAGTAGTTTAGAAAAAAAAAGTTAATGTTATAAATTACCTGCATGACTGATTATAAAAACTAGCAGAAGTTAGTAGTTTAGAAAAAAAAAGTTAATGTTATAAATTACCTGCATGACTGATTATAAAAACTAGCAGAAGTTAGTAGTTTAGAAAAAAAAAGTTAATGTTATAAATTACCTGCATGACTGATTATAAAAACTAGCAGAAGTTAGTAGTTTAGAAAAAAAAAGTTAATGTTATAAATTACCTGCATGACTGATTATAAAAACTAGCAGAAGTTAGTAGTTTAGAAAAAAAAAGTTAATATTATAAATTACCTGCATGTAATTTTTGCTGACAGGTTCATCATTCGAGAGCAGCAGAATGAGTACAACGAGTCGGACAGCACGTCTGAGGAACAAGCCAGCACCGTCGGGGTTGTAGGCAGGCTCCTCGCCAAGCTAGACCACCAGATGGAGGGAGGAGGCTACGACAAGTTGAAATATGCTCACGCAGCTTTAACTGAGCTAGCAAACAAAGTTAGTACGTTTATACAACATTCATGCTGTACAGCATTCATGCTGAGAGATTCATCAACAAACATGTCATTATTATATAGGGCTGTTCTTCTTTCCTGTAGCTGCTGTCCACTGCTGTCTTGAAGTGCTGCAGTTCATGAGCATTTGTATCTGTTGTAATGTAAGGTGCATGCTATCTTATTTATCTCTTTATGATGTTGTTGTCTATCCTCCATACTCTTGAGTGTCCTCTGTCTTTGTTTTTTTCCATTCTAGAACTATACATCCTTGTGGCCGATTGATTTAGCCTCATTTAGGTCAAGTGTATGAAACACATTATTTGTTGTCTGTTGGTGTACATTATGACTAGGGTTGCTTTCTCTGTATACATTATGACTAGGGTTGCTTTCTCTGTGTACATTATGACTAGGGTTGCTTTCTCTGTGTACATTATGACTAGGGTTGCTTTCTCTGTGTACATCATGACTAGGGTTACTTTCTCTGTATACATCATGACTAGGGTTGCTTTCTCTGTATCTTTTCATGTATCTCTCGGTCTTGTTCATTGCTTGTCTCCAACGTCTTATCTCACTCTTATATATACTTTGTGTGTCCGAGTCAGACACTGATAGCCCAAGTATGTTGTTGTTGTTGTTGTGGTGGTGGTGTCTCCGTTGAAGTGTGAATGCAGTGTTCCTTACAGTTGGTGCAGTAAAGATGTTGAGCCAGATCACCGTGTTCAGTCGGCCGTGGGTTATGATGGCTGCTTGTTTTCAGTCTCTGGGTGGAACTAAAATGCAGGGGGTGTGCAGTACTTCTTTACCAGACTCCACCACCATGAGTATATAAAGATACCATCATTTTTGCTCGTTAAGTGTCCTGATCCTTTCCATCGATGTTCGCAGATTCCCCGTTCTTTTCATCTCATCACTTATTATTTGATACTTTCCCTCACACATACTTTTTACATTCCATGTTCCTGCTCTTATTTTCTTTTTAGTTTGATGCAGGGGTTTTCCTTAGTAACACTGTCAGGATTTTGTCCGTCATCACAATTACTAGTACTGACCTCTGTCTCATACTCTTCCCCAATGTTAAAATTAGATCTGTCTGGCCTGGGGGACTCTCCACCAGATCTTTTTCCTGTTTGATTTTCCATGTTGCTGTTTGGGTTTCTTGGTATATTTCCAGAAGATAGTTTACCATTGCTTTCTTTCCGGGCAGTGACTGTACTAGTCAGTGATCGTAGCCATTGTCCCTACATTGAGATCATCTGCCTACTATCATAGAATGGTGACCATAACCAACATTATCTGTCGGCTGCTCTCCCATTCCATCCACCACCTGCTCCCATGGCTTCACATCACCCTAATCGGGGGACTATACGGGTACTCCACCTTGCCCAAGGGTGTCCCGTAGACTTATAGATCTGAAAAAGAGAGAAATTATGTGACCATGACAACAGACAAGGTAGGCAAGTTAGTTTAAGCTCTGATGTATACTTTGGGGGGGGGGGGAGTGGGGTGTACGCCAGCTTGGGAGCACTGACCCATAAGATTTGTTCTCTTTTAATATGTAGAATCCAGACAATGCTGATGTGCACTGGCGCCTGGCAAAGTCGGCTTTCTTGCTGGCGTCAGAAGAAATGTTCACCCACCCGGACAATCCACACGAGGGGCAGAGAGATCTGATGCAGAGGGCGCTTGCTGCTGCCACCAAGGCAGTGGAAATTGATGGTGAAAATGGAGATGCTCATAAGTGGTAAAACAGCAGCTGGAACATGTTTTTACATGTGTGTGTGTGTGTATATTTGAATGAGTGGGTGGGTGAGTGAGTGAGTGAGGGAGGACATAGGTTATTGTTTAGATCTGTATGTGTTTATGAGTGTGTAGTAGTGTTATATTGTCTGCATAATCCAGTATAGAGAGCACTGCCTGACAAGTTACTGTGC
Source organism: Achatina immaculata (assembly GCA_009760885.1). Classification (NCBI taxonomy): domain Eukaryota; kingdom Metazoa; phylum Mollusca; class Gastropoda; order Stylommatophora; family Achatinidae; genus Lissachatina; species Lissachatina immaculata. The sequence continues at coordinate 24,738,673 of CM019702.1, read as the reverse complement.
ATGAATTTTCTGTTATTTTCATGTCAGTTATTTATCATGAAGTCATGTCTGTATTTATAGGCTGGCAATAATCATTGGGAGTATTACTCAATTTCTGCCCATTCAAGAACAAATTAAGAATGCTTATGATATCAAGGTAAGTCCTTGTGGTTACATTATACAAGTGTAATACTACCATTTTGTTACATTATACAGCTGTATAATCTCTCTCTTTGAACCTTAAGTGCCCAGGGCACATGGGGCTTCCGCAAGGATTTTCCACAAATGCCTGTCCTTTGCCTTTTTTTCTGCTCTTGCCCAGGTGAGCCCTCTATTGCTCAGCATCCTTTCTGTTGTTCTTCTCCATGTCTCTTTTGGTCTACCCTTACTTCTGTTCCGCTGTGGTGTATTTCTTAGTGCTATTTTTGGTAGTGAGTTGTCAGTCATTCAGAGCACATGTCCCAACCTTTGCCAGCGTCTTTCCTCAATAATTGTTGTCAGTGGCTTCATCTTCATTTCTGCCAACAAAATTTTATTTCTTATGGTGTTTGGCCAAAATATGTTTGTAATTCTTTGTACACATTTAGTCTGGAAAGAATTCAACTTGTTTTCTATGGTTTTGGTGATTTTCCAGCATTCACTTCCATAGAGTAGTACACTTAGAACATTACTCTTAAATATCCTGATTTTCATATTTATGCTTAGTTTTTTAGATTTCCATATATTCTGCAGCATTGCAAAAGCCTGGTTTGCTCTAGTAAGTCTGCTGTCGATGTCCTCTGTGCTGTCTCCATTTTCTCTACTCTACTGCCAAGGTATACAAATTCATTGACCTCCTCCACTAACTTGCTATCTACTCTGAGTACATTTCTGTTGTTCACATTTTGCTTCATTAACTTTGTCTTTCCTACGTTGATCTTTAGTCCTATGTTGTTTGCATTCTGAGTTAGCTTGTTTATTTTATCTTGCATATCTTTGTGGCTGCTTAATAGTAGACAGATGTCGTGCGCAAAGTCAAGGTCCTCCAGCACTGTGTCAAGGGTCCATTGTAATCCTCTGCATTTGTCTGATGTTGCCTCCTTCATTAACCAGTCTACTGCCAAGATAAATAATGTTGGTGATAGTACACATCCCTGCTTCACTCCTGTTTGTACCCTAAAGCTGCTGGAGGTGTGTTCTCCACAGATAACTTTGCACTGAAAACCCTCATATAGGGCTTTGATTACATTCACTATCTTATGGGGGAGGCCATGCCATCTTAGGATTTTCCACAGTGCATCTCTGCTGACACTGTCAAAGGCTTTCTCAGAATCTATAAACAATGCATATGTTGTGCTATGCCACTCATTTGCCTGTTCTAATATTTGTCTAAGCACTCATTTGCCTGTTCAAATATTTGTCTAAGTACAAATATGTGGTCTATGCATGATCTTCCTTTCCTAAATCCTGCCTGCTCTTTCCGAAGTTTTTCCTCAAGTGTTGGTACAATTATGTTGATGATTATTCTGCAAAATATTTTACTGGTGAGTGGCAGTAGGGTAATGCCTCTCCAGTTCCCGCAATCTCTGAGGTCACCCTTCTTTGGTAGTTTTACTATAAGCCCAGTTTTCCACTCATCTGGGGCTTTTTCTATATCCCAAATTAGTTGTAATATCCGCAAAGTTGTTTTGGTGTTTCTGTTTCTTCTGCTTTCAACATCTCAGCAATCACTTCATCTTCACCTGGTGCCCTGTCTAATTTTAGCTTCTTTATCGCCTCCTTTACTTCACTTATTGTTATTGGTCCTGTATTGATGTTTAGTTCTGTTTTTGCTTCAGGTATGTCTATTGTTTGTGCTGCTTGTGTTCTGTTTAGTAGGGTGTTAAAGTGTTCCATCCATGTTTCAATTTTTTCTCTTTCTCCACTGACCAGTTGTCCCTTAGTGTCCTTACTGCACTCTCACATCTTGTGCTGAAGTTACCTGTCATCTGCTTTGTGATTTTGTATATAGTTTTCATGTCGTTTGCATATGCTGCTTTCTCTGCTGCTTCTGCTAAGTTGTCATAGCATTGACGTTTATCTTGATGGCATGATTCCTTCATTGTCTTTTTGTGCATAATTACTTAAAACTTGTTCTTTTAGCCTTTGTGATTTGGTGTTCAGTAATTTGTTCTTGATTTCTTTTCTTTGCTCTATCTTTTCCCATGTGGTCTTGCTTATCCATTCCTCTTTTCTCCGTTTCTGATATCACAGCAACACTTTTGTTGTTTCCTGTAGTGTTTTTTTAACTCTAGTGTGGACATTTCTGCTTCGTCTTGTAGGACACCGAAGCGGTTCTTAAGTACTATTGAGAATTCATTTCTTGTTTGCTGGTCTTTCAGTTTTCTTGTATCAAAATGTATCTTTCTGTGTTCTCCGATTTTGGCTTTCCTTAATTTTAGTTTTATTTTTGCTACCAGAAGGTTGTGATCACTTCCTACATCTGCTCCTTTCCTTGCTCTCACATCTTGTAGTGACCGTTTCCACTTGTTTATTAGTATGTGATTGATTTGGTTTTCTGTGGTTTTATCTGGGGACCTCCAAGTCACTTTATGGATGTTTTTGTGTTGGAAAATTATCCCTCCGATGGTCATCATGTTTTCTTCACAGAAACTGCACAGTTTTTCTCCATTTTCATTTATTTCTCCAATTCCTTCTCTTCCCATGATTCTTCTTCTATCTTCATTTCCTTCACCTACTTTTGCATTGAAGTCGCCCAAGATGAGTAGCATATCATGCTTGGGTATTGTTTCTACTGTGGCTTGGAGGCTGTTGTAAAAATCTTCTTTTAATTCCTCTTCAGCTGCTTCTGTTGGTGCATAACAAACTATAATAGACAGCTTCGTGAATCTTGAGTTGAACCGTGCATATAATAATCTCTCATTTATAGGGGTCCATTTCAGCAATGCTCTTGATGCTTCTTTTGTTATAATCAATGCTACTCCTCCTTCATGATGATCTTCTTTACCTGACCATATTATTGTATCTTATGTGTGCTGTGTTGTTAATTTCCTTCTGCCTTGTCCTGTCCATCTTGCTTCTTGTATTCCTAGTATGTCTAGTTTGTATCTGTGCATTTCCTTGATGGTTTGTGCTAGTTTTCCAGTCTGGTTAAGTGTTCTTACATTCCAGCTGCCTATTTGCATCTTGTGTTTAGGTTCCAGGAGGTCTGCAGTTGGGCTGGGGACTTCCAGTGGCTGGCTTTCATCCACAACCTTCATTGGCTCAGTTTCCTGATAAGCATTTCTCCTTCCACCTTCATTTGTTTTTTCCCTTGCTTCTGTTTCTGTAGCAGTCTGATAGTTTTTTTACCAGATAGGGTTGCTGGCCCTATGCCGAACCCTCCTTAGTCACCTTTTACGATCATGCGTGGTAGGGTATAGTGGTCTTATTCTTTGCAGATCCTGGGTACCGCACGCGGGACAACTGTATAATACTACTTTGTTATTACATTATACAAGTGTGGTGTCTTCAACTTTAAGACCAAATATTTAGAGTAATCTACCAGAGCTTTTCAGCCCTGACTTTCTGTCTGTGGTAATTCTTGTACCTGACTTTCTGTGTGTGGTAATTCTTGTACCTGACTTTCTGTGTGTGGTAATTCTTGTACCTGACTTTTTGTGTGTGGTAATTCTTGTACCTGACTTTCTGTGTGTGGTTATTCTTGTACTTGACTTTCTGTGTGTGGTAATTCTTGTACCTGACTTTCTGTGTGTGACAGTTCTTGTACCTGACTTTCTGTGTGTGATAATTCTTGTACCTGACTTTCTGTCTGTGACAGTTCTTGTACCTGACTTTCTGTGTGTGATAATTCTTGTACCTGACTTTCTGTCTGTGACAGTTCTTGTACCTGACTTTCTGTCTGTGATAATTCTTGTACCTGACTTTCTGTCTGTGACAGTTCTTGTACCTGATTTCTGTGTGTGATAATTCTTGTACCTGACTTTCTGTCTGTGACAGTTCTTGTACCTGACTTTCTGAGTGTGACAGTTCTTGTACCTGACTTTCTGTCTGTGATAATTCTTGTACCTGACTTTCTGTCTGTGATAATTCTTGTACCTGACTTTCTGTCTATGATAATTCTTGTACCTGACTTTCTGTCTGTGATAATTCTTGTACCTGACTTTCTGTCTATGATAATTCTTGTACCTGACTTTCTGTGTGTGACAGTTCTTGTACCTGACTTTCTGTGTGTGACAGTTCTTGTACCTGACTTTCTGTCTATGATAATTCTTGTACCTGACTTTCTGTGTGTGACAGTTCTTGTACCTGACTTTCTGTGTGTGACAGTTCTTGTACCTGACTTTCTGTCTGTGATAATTCTTGTACCTGACTTTCTGTGTGTGACAGTTCTTGTACCTGACTTTCTGTCTGTGACAGTTCTTGTACCTGACTTTCTGTCTGTGATAATTCTTGTACCTGACTTTCTGTGTGTGACAGTTCTTGTACCTGACTTTCTGTGTGTGATAATTCTTGTACCTGACTTTCTGTGTGTGACAGTTCTTGTACCTGACTTTCTGTCTGTGATAATTCTTGTACCTGCCTTTCTGTGTGTGACAGTTCTTGTACCTGACTTTCTGTCTCTGATAATTCTTGTACCTGACTTTCTGTGTGTGACAGTTCTTGTACCTGACTTTCTGTCTATGATAATTCTTGTACCTGACTTTCTGTCTATGATAATTCTTGTACCTGACTTTCTGTCTATGATAATTCTTGTACCTGACTTTCTGTCTGTGATAATTCTTGTACCTGACTTTCTGTGTGTGATAATTCTTGTACCTAGCAGTCAGAACTGCCATAACCCAACAGACATAAATTACGCTATCCTAGCACATAGGACTATCAGTGTATATCTTGTGGACATGACTATCATTGTATAATACATTAATTAGTGTATAAGTATACAACTATACATGAAGCACTTCAGTAAAGCTGTGATACCAGAATGTATAAACTAAGAAAAAAGTAGGAACAGCTTTATTACTTAACGATTACAAAGTTATGACGTTTCGGCATGAGCCTTAATCATACAAACACACACAGGACGAAGAATTAGAGAGAGGAGATAAAGTGTAGATTCACATGAAACCCATGTTTAAAAAAAAAAAATGAATAGAGAACTTCAAACAACTGAAACTTGAATATAGCTTTTCTGACGTTTGTTCAGAAATGTGCCTGTTCAAAATGAGCTCGTTCAGAAATGTACAGAAGTGCACATGGTGGAGTATAGAGAATGTTTAAATAGAGACTTGTGATGGTGGGTCATAGCTGATGGTGGTGGGTGGGGAAACTGTTGGTGGGAGAGAGAGTGATACAGTGGTAACTTAGCTAGGAGAAGGTGAAATAAATGATTATGGTTGTGGTAGAGGGGTTGTAATGAGATGATGTTAGGAGGTTCTGAACTTTGTGTAACAAGTGAGAAGAGAATGGAGCTTAGTAGAGAGGGATTATGATTGTGGAAGAGGAGAATGTTATGTGTAGCTGAATAACGAGTTCAAACAGTGTGGTTCCAGCATCCCATAGTCCTGAATGTAGCAGCTTTCAAGCGCCAGGCGGCTTGTGTCATCTGCGTGATATTGTTTGATGGCTGATACCAGAAAATCAGATTTGCCTCCGTGGTTGGGGCCATTGAAATGATTCAGGACTGGTTTTGAAGCATGCCAGGTGATATCGTACAGATGTTTCTGCATGCAGTCTCATAGTCTGCAGCCAGTTTCACCAGTATAAGTTATCCTGCATCTTTTGTATGCGAGACTAAAACTATCCTCACTCATCATGAGGAATTCACATGCGAGTCCCATAATGTGTTATATGTCCTTATTGATATCAGCTGCCTTATTTGTTTTGTCAGTTGTCATCAGTTTAGTTTACTTCACATTAAGATAGAGGTTTTGCTCTTCACTGTTCTTATGGACTGACATAATTAGTTTTTCCATTCCTTTTTGTGTTGTGGACAGTAATACCGTGTCATCAGCATATCTAATCTCTGGTATTTCATAACCTCCAGTTGTTATGGAGTCATAATATTCTTTGTCTACATCTTCTCTAACATTCCTTATTATATTTTCAGTTTACAGGTTAAATAAGTAAGGCAACAATATGCACCCCTGATGGACTGTTGGTCTAGATACAGCAGTGATGTTAATTATATCAAATGTGATGTAAATCCCATTTTTCTTTATTCCCCAAAGTTTCTAGTATTGTACACAATCAAAAGCCTTTGAATAGTCTATAAAAGATAATATGACAGTATAATAAACAGCATTCATGTATCATTGATGTTACAGGAACATATACAAGCAGCAATCAAATACAAGCCAGCAGACGCACTTGCACATCACATGTTGGGACGATGGTGCTTCTCCGTGAGTATTTCATATTTTTCTGCCATTAAACTTTTGTTATTTTCTGCCATTAATATCTGTTTGTTTAGAGTAAAAGCTAGTTGTTGTAGCTAATACATTTATTCTTATTGTGTAATGCAGGGATAATGTCTGCCTGTTTCCATGTGGCTACTTCTATCACTACCTTCATATGTCTACTTGCTAGCCTTGTCTCCACATGGCTATTTTCATCACTGCCTTCATGTGTCTACTTGCTAGCCTTGTCTCCACATGGCTATTTTCATCACTGCCTTCATGTGTCTACTTGCTAGCCCTGTCTCTATGTGCCAACTTTTATCACTGCCTTCATGTGTCTACTTGCTAGCCCTGTCTCTATGTGCCAACTTTTATCACTGCCTTCATGTGTCTACTTGCTAGCCCTGTCTCACTGCCTTCATGTGTCTACTTCCTAGCCCTGTCTCACTGCCTTCATGTGTCTACTTCCTAGCCCTGTCTCACTGCCTTCATGTGTCTACTTCCTAGCCCTGTCTCACTGCCTTCATGTGTCTACTTCCTAGCCCTGTCTCACTGCCTTCATGTGTCTACTTCCTAGCCCTGTCTCACTGCCTTCATATGTCTCCATGTGGCTACTTCTATCATTGCCTTCATGTGTCTGCTTGCTAGTCCTGTCACGATGTGGCTACTTATATCACTTCCTTCATGTATCTACTTGCTAGTACTGTCTCCATGTGACTACATCTATACATGAAGCACTTCAGTAAAGCTGTGATACCAGAATGTATAAACTAAGAAAAAAGTAGGAACAGCTTTATTACTTAACGATTACAAAGTTGTGACGTTTCGGCATGAGCCTTAATCATACAAACACACACAGGACGAAGAATTAGAGAGAGGAGATAAAGTGTAGATTCACATGAAACCCATGTTTAAAAAAAAAAAATGAATAGAGAACTTCAAACAACTGAAACTTGAATATAGCTTTTCTGACGTTTGTTCAGAAATGTGCCTGTTCAAAATGAGCTCGTTCAGAAATGTACAGAAGTGCACATGGTGGAGTATAGAGAATGTTTAAATAGAGACTTGTGATGGTGGGTCATAGCTGATGGTGGTGGGTGGGGAAACTGTTGATGGGAGAGAGTTACAGTGGTAACTTAGCTAGGAGAAGGTGAAATAAATGATTATGGTTGTGGTAGAGGGGTTGTAATGAGATGATGTTAGGAGGTTCTGAACTTTGTGTAACAAGTGAGAAGAGAATGGAGCTTAGTAGAGAGGGATTATGATTGTGGAAGAGGAGAATGTTATGTGTAGCTGAATAACGAGTTCAAACAGTGTGGTTCCAGCATCCCATAGTCCTGAATGTAGCAGCTTTCAAGCGCCAGGCGGCTTGTGTCATCTGCGTGATATTGTTTGATGGCTGATACCAGAAAATCAGATTTGCCTCCGTGGTTGGGGCCATTGAAATGATTCAGGACTGGTTTTGAAGCATGCCAGGTGATATCGTACAGATGTTTCTGCATGCAGTCTCATAGTCTGCAGCCAGTTTCACCAGTATAAGTTATCCTGCATCTTTTGTATGCGAGACTAAAACTATCCTCACTCATCATGAGGAATTCACATGCGAGTCCCATAATGTGTTATATGTCCTTATTGATATCAGCTGCCTTATTTGTTTTGTCAGTTGTCATCAGTTTAGTTTACTTCACATTAAGATAGAGGTTTTGCTCTTCACTGTTCTTACGGACTGACATAATTAGTTTTTCCATTCCTTTTTGTGTTGTGGACAGTAATACTGTGTCATCAGCATATCTAATCTGTGGTATTTCATAACCTCCAGTTGTTATGGAGTCATAATATTCTTTGTCTACATCTTCTTTAACATTCCTTTATTATATTTTCAGTTTACAAGTTAAATAAGTAAGGCAACAATATGCACCCCTGATGGACTGTTGGTCTAGATACAGCAGTGATGTTAATTATATCAAATGTGATGTAAATCCCATTTTTTCTTTATTCCCCAAAGTTTCTAGTATTGTACACAATCAAAAGCCTTTGAATAGTCTATAAAAGATAATATGACAGTATAATAAACAGCATTCACGTATCATTGATGTTACAGGAACATATACAAGCAGCAATCAAATACAAGCCAGCAGACGCACTTGCACATCACATGTTGGGACGATGGTGCTTCTCCGTGAGTATTTCACATTTTTCTGCCATTAAACTTTTGTTATTTTCTGCCATTAATATCTGTTTGTTTAGAGTAAAAGCTAGTTGTTGTAGCTAATACATTTATTCTTATTGTGTAATGCAGGGATAATGTCTGCCTGTTTCCATGTGGCTACTTCTATCACTGCCTTCATGTGTCTACTTGCTAGCCTTGTCTCCACATGGCTATTTTCATCACTGCCTTCATGTGTCTACTTGCTAGCCTTGTCTCCACATGGCTATTTTCATCACTGCCTTCATGTGTCTACTTCTATCACTGCCTTCATGTGTCTACTTCTATCACTGCCTTCATGTGTCTACATGCTAGCCCTGTCTCCATGTGACTATTTTCATCACTACCTTCATGTGTCTACTTGCTAGCCCTGTCTCCATGTGGCTACTTCTTTCACTGCCTTCATGGGTCTACTTGCTAGCCCTGTCTCCATGTGGCTACTTCATTCATTGCCTTCATGTGTCTACATGCTAACCCTGTTTCCATGTGGCTATTTTCATCACTTCCTTTATCTGTCTATTTGCTAGCCCTGTTTCCATGTGGCTATTTTCATCACTCCCTTTATGTGTCTACTTGCTAGCCCTGCCTCCATGTGGCTATTGTCATCACTCCCTTTATGTGTCTACATGCTAGCCCTGCCTCCATGTGGCTATTGTCATCACTCCCTTTATGTGTCTACATGCTAGCCCTGCCTCCATGTGGCTATTGTCATCACTCCCTTTATGTGTCTACATGCTAGCCCTGCCTCCATGAAATTATTTCCAACACTGGCTACATTCAGCTACTTCAAGCTTGTGCCTATCTAGAATCTGCTGTATCAGTCTTTCTCTTACCTTGCTGGTGCAAACAAACATGCAGCAGTTTTCAGCCTTTCTGTTTTCTCTTGAAAATAAATGTTATTGTTACTGGATTTTTTAAAAATGCCAGAAACCTGGTTCTTGCTTTTATTTTGATACATGTTATTATTGTTTGTATCCTAGGCAAAACAGTACCCATGGTAAGTGCTGACATAACAGTGCAGAAAGTGCTGATAGTATACAAAGTGCTGAAGTTGTTATAGATCAAATGCTAAAGTTAGTTAGAAAGTGCCTTCATCTTCGCAGTCTGGACATGAGCAAGTGCTCCTATCTTCTCTTTGTTATCTCTGTCAACATCCAGTGACAAGTAACACCCTGGCAGACCATCCTTCTCTGATTCCTTTAATTAAGCATTCATGTTCGCACATAACTTCTTCAGTCTTGACAGACACACTGACTTACATTTGTCAGTGAGGTCATAACTGAGAAAATGTTGAAATAAATACAGAAATCTTTGAAATTTGCTTTCATTGCAGGTGTACATGCTGTTTTCATTGCAGGTGTACATGCTGTTTTCATTGCAGGTGTACATGCTGTTTTCATTGCAGGTGTACATGCTGTTTTCATTGCAGAGATACATGCTGTTTTATTGTAGAGATACATGCTGTTATCATTGCAGGTGTACTTGCTGTTTTCATTGCAGAGATACATGCTGTTTTATTGCAGAGATACATGCTGTTTTCATTGCAGGTGTACATGCTGTTTTCATTGCAGGTGTATGTTTTCATTGCAGGTGTACATGCTTTCATGGGTTGAGAGAAGAGTTGCATCAACATTGTTTGCTGTCCCTCCAACTGCCACATTAGAAGAAGCGATGGATTGTTTCCATAAGGCAAGTTGTGCTTTCAAATTTGTGAAGAGATTTCTTATTTTAGGTTATATTTCTTGTTTCTTGCAGTTAGGTAAATTCTTTAGAGAGCCCATTTTTGCTTTCTTTTTATAACTAATAAAACTGATTTGTGTAACAGCATCATAAGCCATGCAGTGTGTAGTTATGATTTAGTGTTTTTTTATTATTATGGGTGTCCTGTGAAAAAACATGGCAGCCTTCAGTGTCAGTGTGATCTGCTGAGTTTAGGGCTAGAAGTAGTTATGTTCATGTGTGAAGTGTGAAGTGTTCATGTGTGAAGTATTCATGTGTGAAGTGTTCATGTGTGGTGTGAAGGGTGAAGTGTTCATGTATGAAGTATTCATGTGTGAAGTGTTCATGTGTGAAGTATTCATGTGTGAAGTGTTCATGTGTGGTGTGAAGGGTGAAGTGTTCATGCGTGCAGTGTGAAGTGTTCATGTATGAAGTATTCATGTGTGAAGTGTGAAGTGTTCTTGTGTGGTGTGAAGTGTTCTTGTGTGAAGTGTGAAGTGTTCATGCGTGCAGTGTGAAGTGTTCATGTATGAAGTATTCATGTGTGAAGTGTTCATGTGTGAAGTGTTCATGTGTGAAGTGTTCATGTGTGAAGTGTTCATGTGTGGTGTGAAGTGTTCTTGTGTGAAGTGTTCATGTGTGGTGTGAAGTGTTCTTGTGTGAAGTGTGAAGTGTTCATGTGTGGTGTGAAGTGTTCTTGTGTGAAGTGTGAAGTGTTCATGCGTGCAGTGTGAAGTGTTCATGTATGAAGTATTCATGTGTGAAGTGTTCATGTGTGAAGTGTTCATGCGTGCAGTGTGAAGTGTTCATGTATGAAGTATTCATGTGTGAAGTGTTCGTATGTGAAGTGGTCGTGTGTGAAGTGTTCTTGTGTGAAGTGGTCATGTGTGAATTGTTCATGTGTGAAGTGGTCATATGTGAAGTGGTCATGTGTGAATTGTTCATGTGTGAAGTGGTCATGTGTGAATTGTTCATGTGTGAAGTGGTCATGTGTGAAGTGTTCGTATGTGAAGTGGTCGTGTGTGAAGTGTTCTTGTGTGAAGTGGTCATGTGTGAAGTGGTCGTGTGTGAAGTGTTCGTATGTGAAGTGGTCGTGTGTGAAGTGTTCTTGTGTGAAGTGTTTGTGTGTGAAGTGTTCTTGTGTGAAGTGTTCTTGTGTGAAGTGTTCTTGTGTGAAGTGGTCGTGTGTGAAGTGTTCTTGTGTGAAGTGTTCGTGTGTGAAGTGTTCTTGTGTGAAGTGTTCGTGTGTGAAGTGGTCGTGTGTGAAGTGTTCTTGTGTGAAGTGGTCGTGTGTGAAGTGTTCTTGTGTGAAGTGGTCATGTGTGAAGTGGTCGTGTGTGAAGTGTTCTTGTGTGAAGTGGTCATGTGTGAAGTGGTCATGTGTGAAATGATCGTGTGTTGAAGATTTCTAGATGATTAGACTTGGACCTTTGAGTAATCCAAGAATGTCACAGCTCTGAGATGTGGTGTGACCTAAAGGTGATTATTAAGGTCATGGATGGATTGACTAAAAGTCAGAATACAGAAAATAAATTAACTGTGTTTTTAATGCTTCGATATATCCTGCAATGTATACTGCAATTGTTTTGTATGAAACTCAATATCTCTCTCTCATTCTCTCTCTCTCTCTCTCTCTGAACCTTAAGTGCTCAGGGCAAATGGGGCTTCCACAAGGGTTTTCCACAAATGCCTGTTCTTTGCCTTTTTTTCCGCTCTTGCCCAGGTGAGTTCTCTATTGCTGAACATCCTCTCTGTTGTTCTTCTCCATGTCTCTTTTGGTCTACCCTTACTTCTATTCCCCTGTGGTGTCCATGTTAGTGCTATTTTTGGTAGTGAGTTGTCAGTCATTCGGAGCACATGTATAACAGGATTTTTGGTGGTCTTGTTCTTTCTGTCTGTACTGTTGGTGTGTACAGTGTGTTAATGGGGCTTTACTTAGGCCGTATCGTATCATAGTGATCACGTTACGCACGTGAATAACAGGGTAGACTTTCATCTTGATCTTCGTGAGTTGAGGTTACTGGACTAGTTATACACAGAATTCCAGCTCTCACTCTCACCTGCTGGATTAGTTACGCACTGTTCCAGACATACTTCTCATACAGGCTCTTCAAAACCTCACGTTGACGACAACTGGTACAGATAGTCAAGTAAATCCTGGGTAATGGTGACTTGGAACATTTATTGATGGAAGGATGATAATGTTGATGAAAATAACATTAAATCCGACTGCCGGCTGGTTATCCCTGCCATGTGGCCAGTCCATTCATACGTACAACTGCATTACAACTATAACGTTCATATCTTCCCGAAGACATCACACCGCTCAAAAAACGTCCACAAAGTTACACGTTCAAACCAGAACTGACCCCACGCACTCAGCCTTGCCCCCACAATTTCCTGTCATGGGTTCTGCAGCCCCCGTGACCTTCTCGAAGGATCTCAACAGGTTCATCATACAGAGGTGGACAGTTCTGAGGCATTAAGCATGTATTTACAGGTTAAAATGGATGCTGATTAAATTAGATGGTGATTAAATTAGATACTGATCGATATTTTTCTCATAATTTTGTCGCATTTCTTAATTTTCTCTTATTTTCTGTCCAAACTGGATAACATTAGACTGAGGATTCACATATATACTGTCCAAAAAAAGAAACAAATAACTACTGATGACCCAATTTTAGCCATAACTTTGATATTCTATAGCTTTTTAAATTGAATGAATAAAATTTTCAAATTGCACACAATAATACCTAAGGGTTTAAACACTCACTTGACAGTTTCTTGCATCAATGTGATGAGAATTTGTTAGTCCCAGGGGTTCTCAAGTTAGTATGGTGTGTGGCCTCCGCTTGCATTGATCAGCGACTGGCATCTCCTGGGCATAGGTGCGATCAGACGTCTGATGTGTACCTGTGGGATGGCTGCCCACTCTTCCTGGAGTGCCTGCCACAGATCACAATGATTGGCTGGAGAAATGTTTTGGCGACAAACACATCTTTGCAGCTCATCCCATAGGTGCTCGATCAGATTCATGTCTGGAGACAGGGATGGCCAGGGAAGGGTGAGAATGTTGTTGGCAGTCAGGAACTGTGTGGTGAACCATGCAGAATGGGGTCTGGCGTTGTCCTGTTGAAACACAGACCTTTGTGCAGCCAAAAATGGAAGGACATAGGGTCGAAAAATTTCATTGATGTATCGTTGCACATTCAAGCCTCCTTCAGTCTGCACTAATGGACTCCTTCCATTGAAACTGATCATTCTCCATACCATTACACCTCCACCACCATGCGGCAGAGCTTCATCAACACAATTTTGGGCAAAATGTTCATTTGGCCTATGGTAGACCCTTCTCCGCGTATCGTGGCGGTGCAACAAAAAGTAAGATTCGTCACTAAACCAGACAAGTCTTCCATTGATTGTCAGTTGTCCAGGGCCGATGCTGGTTGACCCAAACAAGTTAATTTTGGCGATGGCGTCTCATTAAGACAGGACCTCGTTGAGGTTGCCGTGCCACCAGTCCAGCTTCATGCAGTCTGTTCCGGACAGTTTGATCAGACACACGACATCCTGCAAGCAATGACTGGGCACTTGATAAAGCTGTTGTAAACCTGTTTCTGAGGTGATAAACCAGATTAAAGTGATCATCAGCTGCTGTTGTCTCACCCTGGGTCATCCACTGTGGCACCGGTCTTCAGCTGAGCCAGTGGCTTGGAAACGGTGCCAGAGTCGACTGATGGTACGCTGCTGCACATTTGAATGCTTGGCAATCTGACTTTGACTTTCGCCTGCTTGCAGGCAACCAATAGCAGTGTTTTGTAAATTTTGCGATAGATGCGACATAATTGTCTACTTGAAAATTAACTGAATTTGTTTGTGTAACCTCATCCTTTTATAGAGTTTCATTTGCATGGGAAGTGAGTTGTGCTCACCACAAAAATCACGACTTTTCCGTAAATGCAACATGAGTATGGTAAAAAAAATGCGTGATTAGCAAGGGCAGCTACTGCGTTCTGACTATACATGATAGTAGCAAAATTGACGCTAAATCATGGACCTGATATCTTGGTGACAATTTTTGGTTTGGTTTGAGATACCCAGAAAAAAATTTTTTGTCATAACATATAAGAAATGAAGCTTATATAAGCTATGCATGTCCTTTTTTTGGACAGTATATTTCTTATTTTCTGCCCAAACTGGATGACATTTAGGCTGAGGATTCACATATCTCTCTCATTTTCTACCCAAACTGGATGACATTTAGACTGGATGTACCTTATAATGTTTATAATGCATTATCAGAAGCAGTCTTTGACATAAGCAGGAGTTCATGTAAAAATCTTCCAAGTCATATGGTAAACCGCCCATGCTGAGGTCTGTGACACACACAAATTAATTTGAGCTTAGTTCTTTATCAGTTGTTCTTGAGACTTGGTTCTTTATCAGTTGTTCATGAGACTTGGTTCTTTATCAGTTGTTCTTGAGACTTGGTTCTTTATCAGTTGTTCATGAGACTTGGTTCTTTATCCGACTGAAGATTTGGGTCTGCTTCACATGAAGGTCCTTCAGTATATGTTAGTACGAGTGTTGGGAATCCATACTTAAAGCTCCAAAACATTGACAAATGTCCATAGCCATCATTTAAAAAAAAGAGTAAACATAGAATTTGACAGATGTTGGAGGAAAAAGAGTTTTCTTCTCTTGTCCGTCATCTTCAAAAAATATAAAACTCTGTTATCAGAATGCCAGAAATACTTCTAAAAATCTGAATATTACTTTGTGATATGTGTGAAGACCAGTTAATTCACATTGTTATCTTCTAGAGTAGATGAGAATATGTATATATACTTCTTCTTCTTCAGCTTTCCAAGCCATTAAGGCTCATTGCTGTAGATAAAATTTGCCTCCATTCCTCTCTATTTCTAATCTTCTCTCTCCAGTTGGTGACACCAATTTCTTTTATATCCTCTTCTATGTTGTCTTTCCATCTCTGTCTTGGTCTACACCTTGGTCTTGTTTCCCTCATCTCTTGTGCGTACATAGTTTTTGTTTGTCTGTCCTCTTTCATTCCTTCTATATGGCCCAACCAGTGTAGTCTGTTCTGTTTCAAGACGTTTATAATTTGTTGGGGTTTAAATCTTGCACCCTACTCCTCCAGGTTGGGGGTTGGAGTGGGGGCCCAAAGACCCCATCTCCGTAAAAAGGAGTAGCGTTATGGAACAGATAGAGAAGCCTCAAAATTGGACGGATAAAAATGGGTTATGACCTTGGAACGTAAAAAATATTATGAGATGTATATATACAGGTGTAAAATATTACCTACCTGTCACTTTTAATTTTCTCGTTCCAGGCTGAAAAGCTTAAACCACACGGTTCTATTGACAATGCCTTGTACCTGGCAAAGGTAAGTGGCTAATACTTGTTGACCATCCATTGAATCTGTTACCTTCAACATGTCACAGGTTGTTCTTGGCCTCCAAGATGTGAAGTGTGTAAGAAGTTTTGAACTGGGTGTTAGGCACTAGGTTGTCTTATTTATGTAAACTTTGTCACTGGTTGTTAGCTGTTGTCTGGCTTGGTTATCTGTTGTTAAATTACACTAGAGGGTTGTCTTATTTATGTAAACTTTGTCACTGGTTGTTAGCTAATGTCTGGCTTTGTTATCTGTTGTTAAATTACACTAGAGGGTTGTCTTATTTATGTAAACTTTGTCACTGGTTGTTAGCTAATGTCTGGCTTGGTTATCTGTTGTTAAATTACACTAGAGGGTTGTCTTATTTATGTAAACTTTGTCACTGGTTGTTAGCTAATGTCTGGCTTGGTTATCTGTTGTTAAATTACACTAGAGGGTTGTCTTATTTATGTAAACTTTGTCACTGGTTGTTAGCTAATGTCTGGCTTTGTTATCTGTTGTTAAATTACACTAGAGGGTTGTCTTATTTATGTAAACTTTGTCACTGGTTGTTAGCTAATGTCTGGCTTTGTTATCTGTTGTTAAATTACACTAGAGGGTTGTCTTATTTATGTAAACTTTGTCACTGGTTGTTAGCTAATGTCTGGCTTTGTTATCTGTTGTTAAATTACACTAGAGGGTTGTCTTATTTATGTAAACTTTGTCACTGGTTGTTAGCTATTGTCTAGCTTTGTTATCTGTTGTTAAATTACACTAGAGGGTTGTCTTATTTATGTAAACTTTGTCACTAGTTATTAGCTAATGTCTGGCTTGGTTATCTGTTGTTAAATTACACTAGAGGGTTGTCATATTTAAGTAAACTTTGTCACTGGTTGTTAGCTAATGTCTGGCCTGGTTATCTGTTGTTAATTACACTATATGCCATGCCAGATGTTGTCGGGATCATGCTCCTCCATCTCGCCTGGTCCCTGGTGTTTCCAGTCAGTTCAGATGCTTTTCTTTTTCCATGACATGTGGCCAGTCCGCTGGGAACTTTCTCTCTTTGCCTCTTTTTTTTTGCTGGAATGTTCTAGTCATTATTAGGTTCTCCATCTTCTGCCTTCTCATGACATGTCCAAAAAATTGTAACTGTCTTCCTTCTATCATTTGAGCTAGCTGTCATCTTTCTGAGACTTCTTTGAGGATCTCTTCATTTGTTTTCCTGTCTGTCCAAAATATCTGTTGCATCTCTATCCAAAACTACATCTCTGTTGCTTCCAGTTTCTTTGTCATCTGTTTTTTAGTTTCACAACCATATAGCAATATTGGCCCTATATAGCACTGTAATACTCTTTTCCTCACATTTTCTTTTTTGTTGGTATCTTCTTCATGTCATAAAAAAACTGCCTTTGCCTAACCTTTTCTTTCTTTCCCATCAGCTGTTGTTGTCATTCGCAGGTACATTTATTTACATATGTCATTGTCACCTGTTATTTACTAATGTTTAGGTTTATCACATTTTGTTAGCTAATGTTTAGCTTTATGACCTTTTGTTAGCTAATGTTTAGCTTTATTGCCTATTTTTAGCTAATGTTTATTATTACTGCCATGGAACGACTTGAGTACAGTTTAAAATAAATCAAGACCTAATTTTGAATGAATTTAATTCAGAAATATTTTTGAGAAACTTAGATTTTAAAAATGATATTCTGTAAAATCCGTTCTTCTTCTTCAACGTACTAGAAGTGTGTGCTAGGTCATGCTAAATCTGGAGTATGTGTGCTAGGTCATACTAAATCTGGAGTGTGTGTGCTAGGTCATGCTAAATCTTGAGTGTGTGCTAGGTCATGCTAAGTGTGTGTGCTAGGTCATGCTAAATCTGGATTGTGTGCTAGGTCATGCTAAATCTGGATTGTGTGCTGTGTCATGCTAAATATGGAGTGTGTGCTAGGTCATGCTAAATATGGAGTGTGTGCTAGGTCATGCTAAATCTGGAGTGAATGCTAGGTCATACTAAGTCTGGAGTGAGTTCTATGTCGTGCTAAATCTGTGAGTGTGTGGTAGGTCATGCTAAATATGGAGTGTGTGCTATGTCATGCTAAATATGGAGTGTGTGCTTTTTCATGCTAAATCTGGAGTGAGTGCTATGTCATACTGAAGTCTGGAGTGTGCTAGATCATGCTAAAATGAGTATAATATAATACTGTTATATTATTATGTGGATATAATATTTTTACTCTCAATCACATATTAGTATTATGCATTACTCTCATATTATCCTACATTACAAGGTGTGATCAAAAAGTATCTGAAATGAGGGCATGACCCCAGAATCAACTGATATAACAAGAACTGGATAGGTACAGGGTGACTTTGGCATATACCACATACATGGCATAAGTCACATCTCCCTTGTTTGTGTTTTGTTCTGATGTATCTGAATCTGTTTGTCACATTTGTCATGGCCGAAAAACTGGATTAATGAATTTGCATAAGATTTTGTCAGAAACTTTGCGAAACTTGCAAAGACACATACTTAAAGTTACAGGTAGTCTTTGGGGAGACTGTATGAGTTGTACACAAGTCTATGAGTGATGTAAACATTTTAAAGGTGGGCATGAAAGTGTCAAGAGTGGCAAACAGCCTGGGAAGCCCGTAACCATAATATTGAAGGAAATATTGAAATTTTCCTCACATCTGTGCTACAGAATCATCAAATCACTATTCTGTAGGACCAGACCTCAAAAAAATCTTAGAAGAGCACTTTAGTGAGACGCGAGAGAAAGAAAAACCACAACAGAATTACCTGGGATTCGAACACGGACTCCAGCAGGATGACCAGCCATCTAGCCACGAGAGAACAGCATACTATCGACTTAGCCAACTAGCACCCCCATTGGCTAAGTCAGTAGTACACTGTTCTCTCATGGCTAGACGGCTCCTTGTCCTACCGGAGTCCGTGTTCGAATCCCAGGTAATTCTATTGTGATTTTTCTTTCTCTTATGTCTAACTTGAGTTTTTTTTTTTTAATAAGTCCGGTCCGTATACTTTTTGATCACACCTCATGTAATTATTACTCTCCCTCAATTTTTATTTGAGAGTATAATCTGTTACTCTTGCTCATGTTATGGTAGTTTTTAGCATATTATTCTGACTGTTCTGCAAGGGCTACATAGCACAGCAAGACTACAAGACAGCAGTTTCCTGGCTGAAGACAGGAGCTAGCATACCATCTTCAACACGTGATGTAAGAATAGCTGCTTATGTGGTACGGTATAGACATACATTAATAGCACTCCCCAGTTTTGGCTGTGCTTCATTTTTTGCAGTTATGGTTGGATGGTTTCACCTACTTCCCGTTGGTTTGTATTAAACTGAGGTTGGCAGATTTCTTTTGCTTATTTGATGTTCCTGCAGCGTTGAATCCGCCATATTTGTTTACAAGAAAACCTTTTTTTTTTATTTTAAAGATTTGTGATTCGACAGTTTTAAGATATGAAATATAAGTAAGAGGAGATAATCAGATACTTATTTGTGCAAAGTATTTTGTGAGGCAGACAAAATGATGTCTTTATCTATCTCAGTCTCTCCCTGCATATCTCACTCACTCTCTACCTCACTGTCTTTGACAGAATATATACACACATACTGTCTTCTAATAAGGAAACACATTTTTTTCCTGTCACACACACAGTATCTCAGTCTAGATTCAAACACTCACTGGATATAAACAATTACTGGATACAAACACTAGATACAGACACTCATTGGATACAAACACTCATTGGATATAAACACTCACTGGATATAGATACTCACTGGATACAAACACATTGGATATAAACACTCATTCAATATAAACACTCATTGGATATAAACACTCACTGGATACAAACTCACTGGATATAAACACTCGCTGGATATAAGCACTCACTGGATATAGACACTGGTTACAAACACATTGGATATGAACACGATATAGACACTCACTGGATATAAACACTAGATACAAGGACTCACTATATACAAACATTCACTGGATACAAACACGTTGAATATAAATTCTCACTAGATACATCATACAAACACTCACTGGATGCAAATACTCTAGATATAAACACTCAGTGGATATAAATTCTCACTAGATACATCATACAAACACTCACTGGATACAAACACTCTAGATATAAACAGTCAGTGGATATAAATTCTCACTAGATACATCATACAAACACTCACTGGATACAAACACTCTAGATGTAAACACTCAGTGGATATAAATTCTCACTAGATACATCATACGAACACTCCAGATACAAACACTCAGTGGATATAAATTCTCACTAGATACATCATACAAACACTCCAGATACAAACACTCAGTGGATATAAATTCTCACTAGATACATCATACAAACACTGGGAACAACCAGGAGAGACCGTGGTGGAACAGAAAGGGGCAGCAGATCTGGTTGAAGAAAAAAGTTTGTGGAGGTGCTAAACAAGTGGCCCATAGGGACAAAGACATGACATCTTGACAGAGCTTGGAGACTACTGGTTTAGAGTTACGTGCTTGATACATTCAGTTCTGTGTTGCTGTATGAAGTTCTCTTGTGTTCTTGTTTACCATAGTTGATTCATTCATACTGCTACAGTGAATTATGGGTTTCTGTCCCATAATTCTTGTCAGTTTTTTTTTCTTTTGATAAACCTGATGTCTGTGAAAATTATTTACAACAATATGATTTTTAATCTCTTGACCAGAGAACTTTGTAAATCTGTAGTCTGTAGTCTGCTTCAGACTTTAGATCATAGACTTTTTAGTCTGTAGTCTGCTTCAGACTTTAGATCATAGACTTTTTAGTCTGTAGTCTACCTCAGACTTTAGATCATAGACTTTTTAGTCTGTAGTCTGCCTCAGACTTTATATCATAGACTTTTTACTCTGTATTCTGCTTCAGACTTTATATCATAGACTTTTTAGTCTGTAGTCTGTCTCAGACTTTATATCATAGACTTTTTAGTCTGTAGTCTGTCTCAGACTTTATATCATAGACTTTTTAGTCTGTAGTCTGCCTCAGACTTTAGATCATAGACTTTTTAGTCTGTATTCTGCTTCAGACTTTATATCATAGACTTTTTAGTCTGTATTCTGCTTCAGACTTTAGATCATAGACTTGTTAGTCTAAATTCTGCTTCAGACTTTAGATCATAGACTTTTTAGTCTGTATTCTGCTTCAGACTTTAGATCATAGACTTTTTAGTCTGTATTCTGCTTCAGACTTTAGATCATAGACTTTTTAGTCTGTATTCTGCTTCAGACTTTAGATCATAGACTTTTTAGTCTGTATTCTGCTTCAGACTTTAGATCATAGACTTTTTAGTCTGTAGACTTTAGATCATAGACTTTTTAGTCTGTATTCTGCTGTAGACTTTACATCATAGACTTTTTAGTCTGTATTCTGCTGTAGACTTTAGATATAGACTTTTTAGCCTGTAGACTTTAGATCATAGACTTTTTAATCTGTATTCTGCTGTAGGCTCTAGATCATAGACTTTTTAATCTGTATTCATCTGTAGACTTTAGATATAGACTTTTTAGTCTGTAGAATTTAGATCATAGATTTTTTAGTCTGTATTCTGCTGTAGACTTTATATATAGACTTTTTAGCCTGTAGAATTTAGATCATAGACTTTTTAGTCTGTATTCTGCTGTAGACTTTACATCATAGACTTTTTAGTCTGTATTCTGCTGTAGACTTTAGATGTAGACTTTTTAGTCTGTAGACTTTAGATCATAGACTTTGTAATCTGTATTCTGCTGTAGGCTCTAGATCATAGACTTTTTAATCTGTATTCATCTGTAGACTTTAGATATAGACTTTTTAGTCTGTAGAATTTAGATCATAGATTTTTTAGTCTGTATTCTGCTGTAGACTCTAGATCATAGACTTTTTAGTCTGTATTCTACTGTAGACTTTAGATATAGACTTTTTATCCTGTAGAATTTAGATCATAGATTTTTTAGTCTGTATTCTGCTGTAGACTTTAGATATAGACTTTTTATCCTGTAGAATATAGATCATAGATTTTTTAGTCTGTATTCTGCTGTAGACTTTAGATATAGACTTTTTAGCCTGTAGAATTTAGATCATAGACTTTTTAGTCTGTATTCTGCTGTAGACTTTACATCATAGACTTTTTAGTCTGTATTCTGCTGTAGACTTTAGATGTAGACTTTTTAGTCTGTAGTCTTTAGATCATAGACTTTGTAATCTGTATTCTGCTGTAGGCTCTAGATCATAGACTTTTTAATCTGTATTCATCTGTAGACTTTAGATATAGACTTTTTAGTCTGTAGAATTTAGATCATAGATTTTTTAGTCTGTATTCTGCTGTAGACTCTAGATCATAGACTTTTTAGTCTGTATTCTGCTGTAGACTTTAGATATAGACTTTTTATCCTGTAGAATTTAGATCATAGATTTTTTAGTCTGTATTCTGCTGTAGACTCTAGATATAGACTTTTTATCCTGTAGAATATAGATCATAGATTTTTTAGTCTGTATTCTGCTGTAGACTTTAGATATAGACTTTTTAGCCTGTAGAATTTAGATCATAGACTTTTTAGTCTGTATTCTGCTGTAGACTTTACATCATAGACTTTTTAGTCTGTATTCTGCTGTAGACTTTAGATGTAGACTTTTTAGTCTGTAGTCTTTAGATCATAGACTTTGTAATCTGTATTCTGCTGTAGGCTCTAGATCATAGACTTTTTAATCTGTATTCATCTGTAGACTTTAGATATAGACTTTTTAGTCTGTAGAATTTAGATCATAGATTTTTTAGTCTGTATTCTGCTGTAGACTCTAGATCATAGACTTTTTAGTCTGTATTCTGCTGTAGACTTTAGATATAGACTTTTTATCCTGTAGAATTTAGATCATAGATTTTTTAGTCTGTATTCTGCTGTAGACTCTAGATCATAGACTTTTTAGTCTGTATTCTGCTTCAGACTTTATATGGTAGATGTTTAGACTGCATTCTCTGTAGACTTTATGTAAATATTTGTCGTATATTCTATAAGCTTTAGATACCCCATCTATTGTAGACATTATACTCTGACTCTCTCTCTCTCTCTCTCTCTCTCTGAACCTTAAGTGCCCAGGGCACATGGGGCTTCCGCAAGTTTTCCACAAATGCCTGTCCTTCGCCTTTTTTTCTGCTCTTGCCCAGGTGAGTCCTCTATTGCTCAACATCCTTTCTGTTGTTCTTCTCCATGTCCCTTTTGGTCTACCCTTCTTTTCCCCTGTGGTGTCCATCTGAGTGCTATTTTTGGTAGTGAGTTGTCAGTCATTTGGAGCACATGTCCCAACCATCGCCAGCATCTTTCCTCAATAACTGCTGTCTGTGGCTTCATCTGCATTTCTGCCAACAAGCTGTTATTTCTTTTGTGTTTGGCCAAAATATGTTTGTAATTCTTTGTAAACATTTAGTCTGGAAAGAATTCAACTTGTTTTCTATGGTTTTGGTGATTTTCCAGCATTCACTTCCATAGAGTAGTACACTTAGAACATTACTCTTAATTATCCTGATTTTCATATTTATGCTTAGTTGTTTAGATTTCCATATAATCTGCAGCACTGCAAAAGCCTGGTTTGCTCTAGTAAGTCTGCTGTTGATGTACTCTGTGCTGTCTCCATTTTCTACTACTCTACTGTCAAGGTATACAAATTCGTTGACCTCCTCTGCTAACTTGCCATCTACTGTGAGTAAATTTCTGTTGTTCACGTTTTGCTTCAAAACAGTCTCCAAGCTCTGTCAGGATGCCATGTCTTTGTCCCTATGGGCCACTTCACTAGCACCTCCACAAACTTTTTTCTTCAACCAGATCTGCTGCCCCTTTCTGTTCCTTTCACCATCTCTCCTGGTTGTTCATTTTCTGCCGTTGTATTTTTTTGGCCAGTAGCTCTACTCTTAGATAGGCCAGCAACCCTATCTGGTAAAAAAACTATCAAACTGCTACAGAAACAGAAGCAAGGGAAAAAACAAATGCAGGTGGGAGCAGAGAGAAAGGCGAAGGACAAGCATTTGTGGAAGGCCCTTCCGGAGGCCCCGCACTGTGCCCTGGGCACTTAGGGTTCAGAGAGAGAGAGAGAGAGAGCTCTACTCTCATGTCCTCTGGCTCCAACATGAGAGGACCTCCAGTAGCATTGGGTGGACCCTTTTGAGGCAGGGGGCCCGGCACTGCACCTGCTTGGATAGTCCCACAGGGCAAGCACCATGTTTGAATACTGCAGATAGACACATTTCATTAGCAATAATGCATGTTACCCTGATTTTTGCAATGCGCCTTTTGGCTGGGTACCTCCGACTTCAGCACCTTTCCTTGCTAGGGCAGACTGTGGTCTTGCTCGGACTGCCATGAAGACAGTGTGGCTGGCCTGGCCAAAACTTTGTTTTCCAGCCTCTGGTGGCTGTACTTAAGTCCCTTCTCCATGTCAGATGGTTTTGAGACAGTTCCACAAAGACGCTCTGACTTTGAGATGAGGAACCTGATGAGTGCTTCAACGATATCCATTCCCCGCCACCTATAGTCTGCTGGCTCTGTTTTGTTTACATCATTCTGATAGCCATTGTTGTAAAGACCTATAGGCTTGTCACGTCCTGGATTAATTGGTTTCACACCAGACTTCCCTCATCCCCACCAGAGATCTCCATGTCCCCATCCGTCCACCAACCTGACATTACATTTTACAAAAATAACAAGTACAGTTAGTGTTGATTACTACAAGTTTCTGGGCTACAGAAGTAGGTCAGAGTTTTTAAGCAAACAGATCTATGTTCCCTGTCTCACAAAGACTATGTTAAGATAAGTGTGCTCTTAACACAGTTGTTCCCGGGGGGGGGGGGGACAACTTTAGATTTGATTATATTGTTCATGTGTGCTACACTGGACTTTAGATTTGATTATATTGTTCATGTGTGCTACACTGGACTTTAGATTTGATTATATTTTTCATGTGTGCTACACTGGACTTTAGATTTGATTATATTGTTCATGTGTGATACACTGGGCTTTAGACTTGATTATATTGTTCATGTGTGCTACTCTGGACTTTAGATTTGATTATATTGCTCATGTGTGCTACTCTGGACTTTAGACTTGATTATATTGTTCTTGTGTGCTACTCTGGACTTTAGACTTGATTATATTGTTCTTGTGTGCTACTCTGGACTTTAGACTTGATTATAAAAAAGCAAACAAAAAAATGAGTAAAAACTCTTTCTGTTTCACTTTTTTTCTTCTTCTTATATTCCACAGGACATGAAGTCCCAGAATGAAATTCAGTCATTACTGGAACAATACAGATCTTACGACAACAGCTAACACTAGACTTCAGCTATATTCATGATATTACTTGAGTTTGAGCAGATTTATGCTGGCTTATTTATTTCAGCATTTTGCCTTTTGGTATCAGAATCAGATTTTTATTTTTACAATTTTCTGTCATATTTTGTGACGTGGGGGAATATAGGAATTTTTTTAACTCTTCCCGTACCGCGTATAAAAACCACGGACGTTACGTTGGTACCGATGATGATGTTACATGGCCGAGCGGGTGTTTTCATATAAGGGGGTCCCTTTATAAAATTCATTGTAACAAACAAACTCCTTCATCAACACGTGTGTATCTCATATTAAAATAAGTGGAAATGAAAGAAGATTCCATAAATGAAGTTATTTATCATTTTAAAAAAACAAAGAATAGAAAAAAAACAACTGTCCTGAAAAGCTGGAATGATTTTTTTGGCGCTAAAAATATTTTTTAGGGCTGAGCACTAAAATCAAAGTTTTACGTACTTGAAATGTGCCAGAATCCAATGCAGAATGTGTATCCGGAACCGAAACATCGATAATTGCGGATGCTTTTGATATCCAATAAATCTAACAGGTCTACAGATGTGAAAAACACATTTAGTAAGCTAGGTCTAGTCTATCAGTATGACCATTCTACCAACCAACCTCGAAAAAACTTGAACAATTTACACTCAAATCGATCCACTTCTTCATTTCCTTTCTTTTCCGGCATGACCAGATGTTAAACTAGCTACACTTTGGCCTAGAAGAGTTCTGTTTGGCTAAATGAAAAGTTGCATCGAGTTTTCAATGAAACAAATCTCAGAAGACTTAAAGGGTGGCATGGGATGCGACGGTAAACCACAACTGGACTTAAAGGGCGGCGCGGTACGGGAAGAGTTAAGTTCAAAAGTGAGAGGTCATTGAAGATGGTGCTAACAGAATTCTGCTAGAGCTGGATGTGGATGAGATGAAGGTATTTTTAAGACTTTCTTACCCACTGGGGTCATTGGTTCCTATACTGGGAACATGAAACGTTGTGTAGGGGTAACTGGTTCCTAAACTGGGATCATGAAATGTCATGTAGGGGGCATTGGTTCTCCAACTGGGAACATGAAATGTCATGTAGGGTTCATTGGTTCTGCAACTGGGAACATGAAACATCATGTATGGGTCATTGGTTCACCAACTGGGAACATGAAATGTCATGTAGGGGTCACTGTAGCAAGTCTGAATTACGTGTAATACCAGGAATGTGTGAAATACTTTTAATTTAATATTGTAGGTGGACAACATGGCAAATTATCATTAACCTCAGAGGATTATGACCTGAATAAGTTTGGAAACAGGCCTGAGGACTTAGAAAAGAAGTATTTTGGTTTTAGTGACACACAATAATTAGTGTATGAGTATACAACTGTACACGAAGCCACCGCAGCAAAGCTGTGATACCAAAATGTTTAAACTAGGGGAAAAACATCAAACAGTCACGCAGATGACACAAGCCCCTCCTAGCGCTTGAGAACCGCTACATTCAGGAATATGGGGCTCTGGAACAACATGGTTTGAACTCATTATTCAGCTACACCTAACATTCTCCTCTTCCACAATCATGATCCCTCCCTACCAAGTCACTCCCTTCTCACTTGTTACACAAATGCTGAAGTCGGAGACACTGGACCAGGGCAGTCTAGACAGGCAACCACCTCTCATCCGGCGGGGATGTTTGCTTATCCTAATCACGCTGAGGTTTTCCGGTGAGAAAGTCCAACTCTGGACTGGATGGGCAACCACCTCTCACCCGGCGGTGATACACGGGTATCTCAAAACACGTCAAGGTTTTCCGGTGAGAAAGTCCAACTCTGGCCTGGGTGGGCTACCTCCTCTCACCCAGCGGGGATGCACTGATATCCTAAACATGTCGAGGTCTTCCGGTGAGAAAGTCCAACCCTAGACTAAACTGGTGCAACGAAAACCACAGTGTCACGCAATCCGCTTCAGAGACCCACCAAGAATACAGGCCAAAGCCCTGCGATACTCTCAACCCCTTGTGGTCCTCCCGTGGATCTCATGTGGTCCTTTCGGGGACCACACAGGAGACCACGGGACCTAACGAGGACCACAGGCGTAAATTCAGTAGGATCACAGTGTGATTTTGGTGGTAGAAGCGAACGAAGAAGAAGAAGACTTGTTACACATAGCTCAGAACCTCTTCACAGCATCACATTACAACCGCTCTACCCCAACTATAATCACATATTCCACCTTCTCCCAGCTGGATTACCATTGTACCACTCTCTCTCTCTCCCCTCCACGTTTTCCCCACCCACCACCCTCAGTTACGACCCACCTATCACACATCCCAAGTCTCCATTTAAATACTCTCTACACTCTACTATGCGCATTTCTGACATACAGTGTCAGACAAGCCACAGCTTCTTACAAGTTACAGCTAAGTGCTCTATTCATTTTATTTGATTTTTTTTTACTTTTTAACATAGCATTCATGTGAATTTATATTTTATCTCCTCTCTCTGTTTCTTTGTCCTGTGTGTTTTTATGTGATTAAGGCTCACGCCGAAACATCATAACTGTGTACTCGTTAAGTAATAAAGCTGTTCCTGCTTTTCCCTAGTTTATACATTTTGAGTTTTAGTATGTGTGTACACATATGGGAAAGCCAGACAGTTTAACAGTAGCTCTGTTAAAAGACAGACAGTTTAACAATAGCTCTGTTAAAAGACAGACAGTTTAACAATAGCTCTGTTAAAAGACAGACAGTTTAATAAAAGACAGACAGTTTAACAATAGCTCTGTTAAAAGACAGACAGTTTAACAATAGCTCTGTTAAAAGACAGACAGTTTAACAATAGCTCTGTTAAAAGACAGACAGTTTAACAATCTCTCTCTCTCTGAACCTTAAGTGCCCAGGGCACATGGGGCTTCCGCAAGGGTTTTCCACAAATGCCTGTCTTTCGCCTTTTTTTCTGCTCTTGCCCAGGTGAGCCCTCTATTGCTCAACATCCTTTCTGTTGTTCTTCTCCATGTCTCTTTTGGTCTACCCTTACTTCTGCTCCCCTGTGGTGTCCATCTTAGTGCTATTTTTGGTAGTGAGTTGTCAGTCATTCAGAGCACATGTCCCAACCATCACCAGCGTCTTTCCTCAATAATTGTTGTCAGTGGTTTCATCTGCATTTCTGCCAATAAGATGTTATTTCTTATGGTGTTCGGCCAAAATATTTTTCTAAGTTTAACAATAGCTCTGTTAAAATGTACTAGAAATTCTAGAAAAATCTTGTCAGCAGCACCAAGTCTGACCCTGGTCCGGAATGTAGACAAATCATGACTTGCCTAGCTTTGACATATGCCGGCCTGAACTTACATATATGACTTACTTAGCTTTGACATATCCCGGCCTGAACTTACATAAATAAAAAATTTCTAGCATGTGCAAAAAATGTGTATAGGACAAACTGGCAACATAAAATAGTGCCATTTGCTCTATATTTAAGCATGGCTGTTTTGTTATGTAAAAACTGACTTACGCATAGGTTTGTGGGATGATACGGTTATGTAAGTCAGGGGCTGTGTGTAGTTTTTTTGTAAAACTGTGCTATATATATATATATATATATAATTTATCTATGATTATCATTATTGATCGGTGAAGAGAAGTTTGGTGTTTAGAGGAGGAACTAGGTCATAAAACATGGAGAATGAAAAGAACAAAAGCACGAGGTTTAGAACAGCTCCAAGTACAATGTGGACTTCTCAAAGAAATAGAGATAAAAAACAAAATACTTTGGCCATATCAAAAGACATAACAACATACTGAAGACCATACTAGAAGGAAATAGAGCAAGAGGAAGGCAGAGACGTATATGGGAAGATAACATACAAGAATGGACAAGACACACAGACTGGCTGAGTCACCATCAAGGTGAGGGAGCGAGGGAACTGGAGATTCATTACCGCCAACCTTCGTTCTGGAGAAGGCACATGATGATGATGGTGATGAAGGGAGGAAAATTTGTGGGTGGGGGGGGGGGGCCTAGGAGTAGACGGACAGTCAAGAGTTTGAAACTTACTTCAGCTATGTCAGTATCGCTGGCTTGATGCACTTGGCATATTTATTCAGATTTTCTTTGCTTGATGTGGAGCTTCTGAGATTTTGTTCAATGATCAAAGGCTTTTATAAGAAAATAGATCATCTTGTGCTATTTTGCCTCAGGTTGGTTTTAATATTACTGAAGGTGAAAAATGGTTGTGTTTGTGCATATTTGTTTCAGTCTCGTACACATAATAAATAGACTTATTTTTGTGACTTGAGGTAACATAAAAGTACACAAACTTACTGGCAAATGCTGGACATTTTATTGTAACTGATAATAGGAGTACATATACTGACTTATGTATCATAGTTGTTTGCTAGAACTAATGATAGAAGTATATGTATCATAACTGTTTGCTAGAACTAATGATAGAAGTATATGTATCATAATTGTTTGCTGGAACTGATGATAGAAGTATATATATCATAATTGTTTGCTGGAACTGATGATAGAAGAGAATATTTACTTGCTGGTGTATTCCCTCAGCTCTTTGCTGGCATTTCTGTGTCCATTTTATCCCATACAAAGTTACCTCAGAGAAGTCCATGCAGATATTAGTCTTTAAAGATTGGGGGGGGGGGGTGTGTTTTTTTTCTAATAGCAGAACATCCCAACATCTTTTGCTATCAGTTGTTAAAATGAACATCCCAGTATTTTTGTTTCAGTAAGTGAACATTATCAGTTGTTAAAACACACATTGCAGTTTATTTTTTTCAAGAAGTGAACATAATCAACAAATTACTAAAGACAACATACAAAAGGAACCAGTACATATATCAGTGGGCCAGTTTTGTAGATATGAAGCTAAGCTACACTATAAGAGATGTAGATTTTAGATCTGTGCTACACTGTAAGTTATGTCAGAGATGTAGATTTTAGATCTGTGCTACACTGTGAGATATGTCAGAGATGTAGATTTTAGATCTGTGCTACACTGTGAGATATGTCAGAGATGTAGATTTTAGATATGTGCTGCACTGTAAGATATGTCAGAGATGTAGATTTTAGATCTGTGCTGCACTGTAAGATATGTCAGAGATGTAGATTTTAGATCTGTGCTACACTGTAAGATATGTCAGAGATGTAGATTTTAGATCTGTGAGATATGTCAGAGATGTAGATTTTAGATCTGTGAGATATGTCAGAGATGTAGATTTTAGATGTTATTTTTTACAAGCTGAGGTGGTGACAAGTTTTGAGTGAGCACTGGCATGAAGGCTGTCATTTGTTTGGGACTGAAATGTGTCATGAGTAAATGGCACCAGAGATCAGTTGTGATCATCATCTTGTTCCAGCTTCAAGTGAGTGCTGGTTTTTGTAAAGTCTTCCGTGTTTTTCCACTATGATTAGGCACCCAGACAAGATGTTTCTGGTCCAGTTTCTTGATACTTCAATCCACATGTATCATTGTCTTCTTCATAGACTTTCTGTTACAGGCTTGTATCAGAGTATTGTTGAACCTGTTCATGTATCCAAACATCTTTAGAGACTATGACCCCTTGTTATATCTATTTATAGCCCAAATTGCAGAGATATGATTGATCCCATCAGGTTAAGTAAAATGCAGAGATATCCCAATTATGCCATGGAGACATATAGGAGATTCATTCATTCCTTTGCATGTCCCTTGCGGAACTTTGCCTCCCAAACAGCACTCCTGTAGGCCTCTCGGTTGTGAGCAAGATGGCCTGCTGCTGCTGCATCCAGTTCCAGATCATCAACGATGTCTTGCAGCCATCTTCGTTTCGGTCTTCCTCTTTTTCTTTTTCCCATTATGTATCCTTCCAATACGGTCTTCTCTAAATTATCATGACGTTTAATGTGGCCAAAATATTTAAGTTTTCTCTCTTTAATCCTCTTTACTAGCCAGCCTTCTTCAATATTAAGCTCTTGTAGTATAGATATATTTGTTCTTTTTTGTGTCCACGATATTTGGAGAACTCTTCTATAGCATTTACATTCAAAGGCATTTATGTGCTTCTCAGCCGTTTTGTTAAGTGTCCAGGTCTCACAGGCATATGTTGCGATAGGAAAGATGCATGCCCTTAAAAATCTTATTTTTGTGGTTCTGTCTGCTCCTCTCCACAGATTCTTTATTTGTTTTACTTTCTGAAGAGCAATAGATGTCCTCCGTTTAATTTCCCTCATTGTATCTCCATTATTAGTTAGTAGTGATCCAAGATATTCAAAACTCTCCACTTCTTCCAGTTTTTCCTCATTGATACATATTTCAGCAGCCTTGTTTGTTTTGTCAGTTGTCATCACTTTAGTTTTCTTTGCATTAAGATAGAGGTTCTGCTCTTCGCTGTTCTTGCGGACTGACATAATTAGTTTTTCCATTCCTTCTTGTGTTGTGGACAGCAATACTGTGTCATCAGCATATCTAATCTCTGGTATTTCATAACCTCCAACTGTTATGGCATCGTAATATTCTTTGTCTACATCTTCTCTAACATTCCTCATTATATTTTCAGTATACAAGTTAAATAAGTAGGGTGACAATATGCACCCCTGACGGACCCCTTGTTTTATGTCAAACCAACTTGTTGTTTCACCATTTATTCTTACTGCTGCTTGTTGGTCTATATATAGGAGATAGTGTCCATATTTCCCATGACCTTCCATGGAGACATATAGGAGATAGTGTCCATATTTCCCATGACCTTCCATGGAGGCATCTAGGAGACAGGGTCCATATTTCCTGTGAGCTTCCATGGAGACATCTAGGAGACAGTGTCAGTATTTTCCGTGACCTTCCATGGAGACATCTAGGAGACAGGGTCTCTTGGAACACTAGAGGGTGATGTTCTCAGCATCATGCCTGGCTGCCTTTTCTTCCACATCTCCAGACAAACCCATTTCTCAACTGAGGGTGACTGTGACACCTCTGGTCAGACTTGAACCACTGACTTTCATCATTAGAGACAGGTGCACTGACAACCCGGCCACTCAGGCATAAGAACAGTTACAGCATCCAGAAGTTATTGTATTTAGATGTTTTAAAAAAACACATAAGATCTTACATTTTACATCCTTCCTGTACTGTTAAACATCACATAGGGCTCACATGGTAGTTTGCCAAGATTTCCTGTTCTCAGCGAGTCTTTCAACCTCATCACGGGATGTTATGCCCACTAAACTGACTTCTCTTAACAATGTCCTCTTTAGAGTTTCCCTTGGTCGACCTCTTTTTCTTCAGCCTGTTGTGCTCCACTTGATAGCTTGTTTGGGGATTCTCCGATTGTTTCTTCTCATCACATGGCCTACATATGTCCATCTTCTTTTGTCTGATCAGCCATGAGACAGGTTGTTGTATGCTCATCTGCCTTATCTCTGTGTTGTTTAAATTATCATGACGTTTAATGTGGCCAAAATATTTAAGTTTTCTCTCTTTAATCCTCTTTACTAGCCAGCCTTCTTCAATATTAAGCTCTTGTAGTATAGATATATTTGTTCTTTTTTGTGTCCACGATATTTGGAGAACTCTTCTATAGCATTTACATTCAAAGGCATTTATGTGCTTCTCAGCCGTTTTGTTAAGTGTCCAGGTCTCACAGGCATATGTTGCGATAGGAAAGATGCATGCCCTTAAAAATCTTATTTTTGTGGTTCTGTCTGCTCCTCTCCACAGATTCTTTATTTGTTTTACTTTCTGAAGAGCAATAGATGTCCTCCGTTTAATTTCCCTCATTGTATCTCCATTATTAGTTAGTAGTGATCCAAGATATTCAAAACTCTCCACTTCTTCCAGTTTTTCCTCATTGATACATATTTCAGCAGCCTTGTTTGTTTTGTCAGTTGTCATCACTTTAGTTTTCTTTGCATTAAGATAGAGGTTCTGCTCTTCGCTGTTCTTGCGGACTGACATAATTAGTTTTTCCATTCCTTCTTGTGTTGTGGACAGCAATACTGTGTCATCAGCATATCTAATCTCTGGTATTTCATAACCTCCAACTGTTATGGCATCGTAATATTCTTTGTCTACATCTTCTCTAACATTCCTCATTATATTTTCAGTATACAAGTTAAATAAGTAGGGTGACAATATGCACCCCTGACGGACCCCTTGTTTTATGTCAAACCAACTTGTTGTTTCACCATTTATTCTTACTGCTGCTTGTTGGTCTATATATAGGAGATAGTGTCCATATTTCCCATGACCTTCCATGGAGACATATAGGAGATAGTGTCCATATTTCCCATGACCTTCCATGGAGACATATAGGAGATAGTGTCCATATTTCCCATGACCTTCCATGGAGACATATAGGAGATAGTGTCCATATTTCCCATGACCTTCCATGGAGACATATAGGAGATAGTGTCCATATTTCCCATGACCTTCCATGGAGGCATCTAGGAGACAGGGTCCATATTTCCTGTGAGCTTCCATGGAGACATCTAGGAGACAGTGTCAGTATTTTCCGTGACCTTCCATGGAGACATCTAGGAGACACGGTCTCTTGGAACACTAGAGGGTGATGTTCTCAGCATCATGCCTGGCTGCCTTTTCTTCCACATCTCCAGACAAACCCATTTCTCAACTGAGGGTGACTGTGACACCTCTGGTCAGACTTGAACCACTGACTTTCATCATTAGAGACAGGTGCACTGACAACCCGGCCACTCAGGCATAAGAACAGTTACAGCATCCAGAAGTTATTGTATTTAGATGTTTTAAAAAAACACATAAGATCTTACATTTTACATCCTTCCTGTACTGTTAAACATCACATAGGGCTCACATGGTAGTTTGCCAAGATTTCCTGTTCTCAGCGAGTCTTTCAACCTCATCACGGGATGTTATGCCCACTAAACTGACTTCTCTTAACAATGTCCTCTTTAGAGTTTCCCTTGGTCGACCTCTTTTTCTTCAGCCTGTTGTGCTCCACTTGATAGCTTGTTTGGGGATTCTCCGATTGTTTCTTCTCATCACATGGCCTACATATGTCCATCTTCTTTTGTCTGATCAGCCATGAGACAGGTTGTTGTATGCTCATCTGCCTTATCTCTGTGTTGTTCTTGAATTTGTTCAACTTTATACCGGGTATTTTCCTTGGGCATTTGTTTTCAAAAGAGTCTAATTTCTTGTCTGTTTCTTTAGTTGTTTTCCAGTAACTCTTAAATTACTAACACCACCAATGACACACAAACACTTTTTTACTATTAAAAAAAATTGCTGGGAAATGACATGATGCTTATTTTGAGCAGTTTGAAACTCCCAGCCACATCCCACACTTGGAGCAACCCTTCCCCCGGCCCAAGAAAAATTCTAGGAAAAATTTACCATGGAGATTGGTGCTGATGCTTGGAGTGTCTATGCTGAGATTGGTGCTGATGCTTGGAGTGTCTGTGCTGATATTTGGAGTGTCTATGCTGAGATTGGTGGTGATGCTTGGAGTGTCTATGCTGAGATTGGTGCTGATGCTTGGAGTGTCTATCTGAGATTGGTGCTGATGCTTGGAGTGTCTATGCTGAGATTGGTGGTGATGCTTGGAGTGTCTGTGCTGATATTTGGAGTGTCTATGCTGAGATTGGTGCTGATGCTTGGAGTGTCTATGCTGAGATTGGTGCTGATGCTTGGAGTGTCTATGCTGAGATTGGTGGTGATGCTTGGAGTGTCTATGCTGAGATTGGTGCTGATGCTTGGAATGTCTATGCTGAGATTGGTGGTGATGCTTGGAGTGTCTATGCTGAGATTGGTGCTGATGCTTGGAGTGTCTATGCTGAGATTGGTGCTGATGCTTGGAGTGTCTATGCTGAGTGTGACACATGTTCTGAGATGTTAGAATAGACAAGTGAGCAAATATGTCAGGGCCCTGACCGATGAAGACATCTCTGAATGAACAAATGGAAATATCTGGCCTTGTAGACTTGAAATAAAAAGATTTATGCTAACCATCAAAAAAGTAACAAAGCAGCAGATAATATAAGGGAAAAAAAAACTGCAAACAAAAGAACAAAGCTATCACTTAACACAAGAACATCGAACATATACAAAGATCGTGTATCTAGTAAATGTAATAACAGACCATATGAAAATGGAAATCAGTAGGAGTTGCTAAATGCATGTACACAGAGTTTGTATAATAACCTTGACAACATTCAGGAAGCCATACTGTCATGATGAAGTCCAAAGTTCTCCCAAGATTCTGGTGCTCCCTAAGTCTGGCCCAGACCTAGTAGCTAGGCTTGGTCTGCAGGTACTGGACACTCTTCAAGAAGTCTCTTACTTGAGTGCTCAACACTTTTCTGTCAAGAACTGTAGATGTTTGTAAGCACTCCACACTTTTATATCAAAGATAAAACATACTTTTAGGTTTATACTTTCAAAGAAATGGCAACAGATGAGATATAAATGTGGTGACAACTGTGGTAAAATTGGTTTCAGTAAGGAAAATAGATGGAGGTGTATGGTAGTTTTACAAGAAGATAGAAAGAGTGAGGAAAATAGATGGAGGTGTATGGTAGTTTTACAAGAAGATAGAAAGAGTAAGGAAAATGGAGGTGTATGGTAGTTTTACAAGAAGATAGAAAGAGTGAGGAAAATAGATGGAGGTGTATGGTAGTTTTACAAGAAGATAGAAAGAGTAAGGAAAATGGAGGTGTATGGTAGTTTTACAAGAATATAGAAAGAGTAAGGAAAATAGATGGAGGTGTATGGTAGTTTTACAAGAAGATCGATAGAGTTAGTAAAGTGGGCAGAAACAAGAATATCTTTTTGTAAAACTGAACCATTTGTTTTCTCAACAGATCAAATGAGAGATAACAAACAGCACACAAACTGGCATGTAATGAAAGAATATTTTTGTTTTTTTAAATGCTCAAATGAACAAACTATTTATCTTTCTCAAATCACATGTGACAGTCTGTGTGCAGTCCTCACAAGTGCTTTTTCTTTCTGTGTGTGTGAAATGTTTACAAATGAGAAAATTTGTTGCTATATTGTGAGACTTGCTTGAAATAATGTTGCCCCTTTGTTGGACAAAAAATTAATGTTGTTTAAATATTTTGCCTGTTTGTTGTACGTTGTGTCTCCTTGAAAAGTTTATGCTGAGATTGGTGCTGATGCTTGGAGTGTCTATGCTGAGATTGGTGCTGATGCTTGGAGTGTCTATGCTGAGATTGGTGGTGATGCTTGGAATGTCTATGCTGAGATTGGTGCTGATGCTTGGAGTGTCTATGCTGAGATTGGTGCTGATGCTTGGAGTGTCTATGCTGAGATTGGTGCTGATGCTTGGAATGTCTATGCTGAGATTGGTGCTGATGCTTGGAATGTCTGTGCTGATACCTGGAGTGTCTATGCTGAGATTGGTGCTGATGCTTGGAGTGTCTATGCTGAGATTGGTGCTGATACTTGGAGTGTCTATGCTGAGATTGGTGGTGATGCTTGGAGTGTCGATGCTGAGATTGGTGCTGATGCTTGGAGTGTCTATGCTGAGTGTGACACATGTTTGAGATGTTAGAATAGACAAGTGAGCAAATATGTCAGGGCCCTGACCGATGAAGACATCTCTGAATGAACAAATGTAAATATCTGGCCTTGTAGACTTGAAATAAAAAGATTTATGCTAACCATCAAAAAAGTAACAAAACAGCAGATAATATAAGGGAAAAAAAACTGCAAACAAAAGAGCAAAGCTATCACTTAACACAAGAACATCGAACATATACAAAGATCGTGTATCTAGTAAATGTAATAACAGACCATATGAAAATGGAAATCAGTAGGAGTTGCTAAATGCATGTACACAGAGTTTGTATAATAACCTTGACAACATTCGGGAGCCATATTGTCTTGATGAAGTCCAAAGACCTCCCAAGATTCTGGTGCTCCCTAAGTCTGCCCCAGACCTAGTAGCTAGGCTTGGTCTGCAGGTACTGGACACTCTTCAAGAAGTCTCTTACTTGAGTGCTCAACACTTTTCTGTCAAGAACTGTAGACGTTTGTAAGCACTCCACACTTTTATATCAAAGATAAAACATACTTTTAGGTTTATACTTTCAAAGAAATGGCAACAGATGAGATATAAATGTGGTGACAACTGTGGTAAAATTGGTTTCAGTAAGGAAAATAGATGGAGGTGTATGGTAGTTTTACAAGAAGATAGAAAGAGTGAGGAAAATAGATGGAGGTGTATGGTAGTTTTACAAGAAGATAGAAAGAGTGAGGAAAATAGATGGAGGTGTATGGTAGTTTTACAAGAAGATAGAAAGAGTAAGGAAAATAGATGGAGGTGTATGGTAGTTTTTCAAGAAGATAGAGTAAGGAAAGTAGATGCAGGTGTGAGGTAGTTTTACAAGAAGATCAATAGAGTTAGTAAAGTGGGCAGAAGCAAGAATATCTTTTTGTAAAACTGAACCATTTGTTTTCTCAACAGATCAAATGAGAGATAGCAAACAGCACACAAACTGGCATGTAATGAAAGAATATTTTTGTTTTTTTAAATGCTCAAATGAACAAACTATTTATCTTTCTCAAATCACATGTGACAGTCTGTGTGCAGTCCTCACAAGTGCTTTTTCTTTCTGTGTGTGTGAAATGTTTACAAATGAGAAAATTTGTTGCTATATTGTGAGACTTGCTTGAAATAATGTTGCCCCTTTGTTGGACAAAAAAATTAATGTTGTTTAAATATTTTGCCTGTTTGTTGTACGTTGTGAGTCTCCTTGAAAAGTTTAATCTTTTTTGTGTGTGTGTGTGAGTCCTGTTCAAACTTTTGCTTGTTTGTTGCACGTTATGTTTTGTTGAAACAATATTTTGCCCATTTGATAAAAGAAAATTTGTGCTACACTGTGTTTTTTTGCTTGAAACATTTTGTGTGTTGCTATGTTATAAATCTGGCTTTTAACATTTTGTGTCTGTTATGTTATAAATCTGGCTTGAAACATTTTTGTTGCTATGTTATAAACCTGGCTTGAAACATTTTGTGTGTGGCTATGTTATAAATCAGGCTTGAAATATTTTAATTTGTGTCGCTACGTTATAAATCTGGCTTGAAACATTTTAATTTGTGTCGCTATGTTATAAATCTGGCTTGAAACATTTTAATTTGTGTCGCTATGTTATAAATCTGGCTTGAAACATTTTGTCGCTGTTATAAATCTGGCTTGAAACATTTTCTGTTGCTATGTTATAAATCTGGCTTTAAACATTTTGTGGTGTTGTGTTATAAATCTGGCTTGAAATATTGTCACTGTTATAAATCTGGCTTGAAACATTTTGTGTCGCTATGTTATAAATCTGGCTTGAAACATTTTGCATGTGTGTTGCTGTTATAAATCTGGCTTGAAACATCTCACAAGTGAAAATTTGTTGAGTCAGCTTGAAATATATTTTTGTTTATTGGAATGTTTTTACTATAATAATGGACCAACCAAATAACCAGTTTCATAATCTGCATTTGTTGAACTTTTGTTGATCTGGATGATGTATTTTTTAATATGTCCTTCTTTTGGTTTTAAAGATAAAATTATATTTCGGAAAGTTGTACTTCTGCATGTTTGTTGCTTTCTTCATGTTTTTGTTTTAGCAAGGGCAGGATGTTTTTTGATCTTCACAACTTTGTCTACTGGTTTTATGGCTTATTTTAGTTTGTAGAAGACAGCACCAAACTGTAGAAGACAGCACCAGAATGTAGAAGACAACACCAAACTGTAGAAGACAGTGCCAGAATGTAGAAGAAAAGACCAAACTGTAGAAGACAGTGCCAGAATGTAGAAGGCAAGACCAGACTGTAGAAGACAACACCAGAATGTAGAAGACAACACCAAACTGTAGAAGACAGCGCCAGAATGTAGAAGGCAAGACCAGACTGTAGAAGACAGCACCAGAATGTAGAAGGCACCAGATTGTAGAAGACAGTGCCAGAACGTAGAAGGCACCAGACTGTAAAAGACAGCACCAGAATGTAGAAGGCAAGACCAGATTGTAAAAGATAGCACCAGAATGTAGAAGACAATACCAAACTGTAGAAGACAATGCCAGAATGTAGAAGGCAAGACCAGACTGTAGAAGATAAAAATTGAAATGCGAGGCTGAGTTCTGGCCAGGTTGTGAAAGTGTTGATACTCCTGTAGTACAAGGACAGGAACCTAGAGAACATCTGCAGCCACAGAGAGCTGGTGCTTTCACATGCTCAGTCTTTATTCCAAAATGTTCTAGTCTTGCCTAAGGTGCTTGTTTCTGCTTTCAACCCAACACTGGTACATACTCCAACATCTCACAAACTGTCGTACATATTCCAGCATCTCATAAACTGTCGTACATATTCCAGCATCTCATAAACTGTCGTACATATTCCAGCATCTCATAAACTATCGTACATATTCCAGCATCTCATAAGCTGTCACACATATTCCAACATCTCATAAGCTGTCGTACATATTCCAACATCTCATAAGCTGTCATACATATTCCAACATCTCATAAACTGTCGTACATATTCCAGCATCTCATAGACTGGCGTACATCACCTAAGGTGCTTGTTTCTGCTTTCAACCCAACACTGGTACATACTCCAACATCTCATAAACTGTCGTACATATTCCAGCATCTCATAAACTATCGTACATATTCCAGCATCTCATAAGCTGTCACACATATTCCAACATCTCATAAGCTGTCATACATATTCCAACATCTCATAAACTGTCGTACATATTCCAACATCTCATAAGCTGTCATACATATTCCAACATCTCATAAACTGTCGTACATATTCCAGCATCTCATAGACTGGCGTACATATTCCAGCATCTCATAAACTGTCATACATATTCCAAGATCTCATAAGCTGTCCCACAAAACTTGTAAGACATCAGAAACACTTCTCAGAAGAAAAATGAAAGAAGTGGTTGCTGGATATATGACAGTGGTGACTGGATGAACTACTGAAACACC
This sequence comes from Achatina immaculata, assembly GCA_009760885.1. NCBI lineage: Eukaryota > Metazoa > Mollusca > Gastropoda > Stylommatophora > Achatinidae > Lissachatina > Lissachatina immaculata. Next base: position 24,698,620 of record CM019702.1, on the reverse strand, counting down.
TTTGATAACCCAGTAATGTGTATGTGGTCAAAGGAATTAACAAATACAGTACAGAAACAGCAGAATATCTCAGCTGGACCAACTCCTTCCTCATATACCTTTCAGTGTTGAGAGAACAGACTTCTTGACAGGGCATAGCGATTTGCTTCATATAATGGGATATCTCAGCTTTATCCTTCTCTCCATCTTCTGTGTGGGGAGCCTCTGTTTCCTATGACTCTTTATCTTGAATGTTTTTTGCCGCCTGGTGGTAGTCATGTAACATGGCCATAATATCCAACTCTCAGCCACGGTCAAATAGTCAGTCATAAACACCGAATCAGTTATGAAATGTTTATTTATATACATAAAGTGATACAGTTTTTATAAAATACATCTGTTACATTAACATTCACCTGCAGTATTAACATTCACCTGCAGAGAAGTATGAAATAAAAGACAGCAATGCTGACAAGGAACATTTTAAAAATGAGTTCGAATGGCAGTCTACTTAGACAAACTGAAGCTCCAGCAGTTTCTTTGATTTCACTGCCTTTATTACCTGACACAAGTATCAGGTACCTACATGTAGGTTGGGTTGATTGAGGTTAGATTTTCAGCCAAAAGTGAACTTAGCTTTCTTGTCATGAGGCACTTTTACTAAAACAAGGGTTTCTGATACCTACTTTTACAAAACTCAATTGACTGGAAGATGCTGATAGCAAGTAAAACCTTCACTTAATAAGATAGTTCATTATCAACTGTACTACCTTCATCTCTTTCTATTAGTTGAAATATACGAATAACTTGAATGCTCAGGTCAAAACAAACCTTAGAAGACAAACTGATGTCTGTGCTGAGATTGGTGCTGATACTTGGAGTGTCTATGCTGAGATTGGTGCTGATACTTGGAGTGTCTATGCTGAGATTGGTGCTGATACTTGGAGTGTCTATGCTGAGATTGGTGCTGATACTTGGAGTGTCTATGCTGAGATTGGTGCTGATACTTGGAGTGTCTATGCAGAGATTGGTGCTGGAATATAGAAGACAGCACCAGAATGTAGAAGGCAAGACCAGACTGTTGAAGACAGCGCCAGAATGTAGAAGACAGCACCAGAATGTAGAAGACAGTGCCAGACTGTAGAAGACAGCACCAGAATGTAGAAGACAGTGCCAGAATATAGAAGACAGCACCAGAATGTAGAAGGCAAGACCAGATTGTAGAAGACAGCACCAGAATGTAGAAGACAGCGCCAGAATGTAGAAGGCAAGACTAGACTGTAGAAAACAACACCAGAATGTAGAAGACAAGACCAGACTGTAGAAGACAATGCCAGAATGTAGAAGGCAAGACCAGACTGTAGAAGACAATGCCAGAATGTAGAAGGCAAGACCAGACTGTAGAAGATAAAAATTGAAATGCGAGGCTGAGTTCTGGCCAGGTTGTGAAAGTGTTGATACTCCTGTAGTACAAGGACAGGAACCTAGAGAACATCTGCAGCCACAGAGAGCTGGTGCTTTCACATGCTCAGTCTTTATTCCGAAATGTTCTAGTCTTGCCTAAGGTGCTTGTTTCTGCTTTCAACCCAACACTGGTACATACTCCAACATCTCATAAACTGTCGTACATATTCCAGCATCTCATAAACTGTCGTACATATTCCAGCATCTCATAAACTGTCGTACATATTCCAGCATCTCATAAACTATCGTACATATTCCAGCATCTCATAAGCTGTCACACATATTCCAACATCTCATAAGCTGTCATACATATTCCAACATCTCATAAGCTGTCATACATATTCCAACATCTCATAAACTGTCGTACATATTCCAGCATCTCATAGACTGGCGTACATCACCTAAGGTGCTTGTTTCTGCTTTCAACCCAACACTGGTACATACTCCAACATCTCATAAACTGTCGTACATATTCCAGCATCTCATAAACTATCGTACATATTCCAGCATCTCATAAGCTGTCACACATATTCCAACATCTCATAAGCTGTCATACATATTCCAACATCTCATAAACTGTCGTACATATTCCAACATCTCATAAGCTGTCATACATATTCCAACATCTCATAAACTGTCGTACATATTCCAGCATCTCATAGACTGGCGTACATATTCCAGCATCTCATAAACTGTCATACATATTCCAAGATCTCATAAGCTGTCCCACAAAACTTGTAAGACATCAGAAACACTTCTCAGAAGAAAAATGAAAGAAGTGGTTGCTGGATATATGACAGTGGTGACTGGATGAACTACTGAAACACCTTTGATAACCCAGTAATGTGTATGTGGTCAAAGGAATTAACAAATACAGTACAGAAACAGCAGAATATCTCAGCTGGACCAACTCCTTCCTCATATACCTTTCAGTGTTGAGAGAACAGACTTCTTGACAGGGCATAGCGATTTGCTTCATATAATGGGATATCTCAGCTTTATCCTTCTCTCCATCTTCTGTGTGGGGAGCCTCTGTTTCCTATGACTCTTTATCTTGAATGTTTTTTGCCGCCTGGTGGTAGTCATGTAACATGGCCATAATATCCAACTCTCAGCCACGGTCAAATAGTCAGTCATAAACACCGAATCAGTTATGAAATGTTTATTTATATACATAAAGTGATACAGTTTTTATAAAATACATCTGTTACATTAACATTCACCTGCAGTATTAACATTCACCTGCAGAGAAGTATGAAATAAAAGACAGCAATGCTGACAAGGAACATTTTAAAAATGAGTTCGAATGGCAGTCTACTTAGACAAACTGAAGCTCCAGCAGTTTCTTTGATTTCACTGCCTTTATTACCTGACACAAGTATCAGGTACCTACATGTAGGTTGGGTTGATTGAGGTTAGATTTTCAGCCAAAAGTGAACTTAGCTTTCTTGTCATGAGGCACTTTTACTAAAACAAGGGTTTCTGATACCTACTTTTACAAAACTCAATTGACTGGAAGATGCTGATAGCAAGTAAAACCTTCACTTAATAAGATAGTTCATTATCAACTGTAGAAGACAACACCAAACTGTAGAAGACAGCGCCAGAATGTAGAAGGCAAGACCAGACTGCAGAAAACAACACCAGAATGTAGAAGGCACCAGATTGTAGAAGACAGTGCCAGAACATAGAAGGCACCAGACTGTAAAAGACAGCACCAGAATGTAGAAGGCAAGACCAGATTGTAAAAGATAGCACCAGAATGTAGAAGACAACACCAAACTGTAGAAGACAGTGCCAGAATGTAGAAGGCAAGACCAGACTGTAGAAGACAGTGCCAGAATGTAGAAGACAACATCAAACTGTAGAAGACAGTGCCAGAATGTAGAAGAAAACACCAAACTGTAGAAGACAGCGCCAGAATGTAGAAGGCAAGACCAGACTGTAGAAGACAGCACCAGAATGTAGAAGACAGTGCCGGAATATAGAAGACAGCACCAGAATGTAGAAGGCAAGACCAGACTGTTGAAGACAGCGCCAGAATGTAGAAGACAGCACCAGAATGTAGAAGACAGTGCCAGACTGTAGAAGACAGCACCAGAATGTAGAAGACAGTGCCAGAATATAGAAGACAGCACCAGAATGTAGAAGGCAAGACCAGATTGTAGAAGACAGCACCAGAATGTAGAAGACAGCGCCAGAATGTAGAAGGCAAGACTAGACTGTAGAAAACAACACCAGAATGTAGAAGACAAGACCAGACTGTAGAAGACAATGCCAGAATGTAGAAGGCAAGACCAGACTGTAGAAGACAATGCCAGAATGTAGAAGGCAAGACCAGACTGTAGAAGATAAAAATTGAAATGCGAGGCTGAGTTCTGGCCAGGTTGTGAAAGTGTTGATACTCCTGTAGTACAAGGACAGGAACCTAGAGAACATCTGCAGCCACAGAGAGCTGGTGCTTTCACATGCTCAGTCTTTATTCCGAAATGTTCTAGTCTTGCCTAAGGTGCTTGTTTCTGCTTTCAACCCAACACTGGTACATACTCCAACATCTCATAAACTGTCGTACATATTCCAGCATCTCATAAACTATCGTACATATTCCAACATCTCATAAACTGCCGTACATATTCCAGCATCTCATAAACTATCGTACATATTCCAGCATCTCATAAACTATTGTACATATTCCAGCATCTCATAAACTATCGTACATATTCCAGCATCTCATAAGCTGTCACACATATTCCAACATCTTATAAGCTGTCATACATATTCCAGCATCTCATAAACTGTCATACATATTCCAACATCTCATAAGCTGTCATACATATTCCAACATCTCATAAACTGTCGTACATATTCCAGCATCTCATAGACTGGCGTACATATTCCAAGATCTCATAAGCTGTCCCACAAAACTTGTAAGACATCAGAAACACTTCTCAGAAGAAAAATGAAAGAAGTGGTTGCTGGATATATGACAGTGGTGACTGGATGAACTACTGAAACACCTTTGATAACCCAGTAATGTGTATGTGGTCAAAGGAATTAACAAATACAGTACAGAAACAGCAGAATATCTCAGCTGGACCAACTCCTTCCTCATATACCTTTCAGTGTTGAGAGAACAGACTTCTTGACAGGGCATAGCGATTTGCTTCATATAATGGGATATCTCAGCTTTATCCTTCTCTCCATCTTCTGTGTGGGGAGCCTCTGTTTCCTATGACTCTTTATCTTGAATGTTTTTTGCCGCCTGGTGGTAGTCATGTAACATGGCCATAATATCCAACTCTCAGCCACGGTCAAATAGTCAGTCATAAACACCGAATCAGTTATGAAATGTTTATTTATATACATAAAGTGATACAGTTTTTATAAAATACATCTGTTACATTAACATTCACCTGCAGTATTAACATTCACCTGCAGAGAAGTATGAAATAAAAGACAGCAATGCTGACAAGGAACATTTCATAAACTGTCGTACATATTCCAGCATCTCATAGACTGGCGTACATCACCTAAGGTGCTTGTTTCTGCTTTCAACCCAACACTGGTACATACTCCAACATCTCATAAACTGTCGTACATATTCCAGCATCTCATAAACTATCGTACATATTCCAACATCTCATAAACTGCCGTACATATTCCAGCATCTCATAAACTATCGTACATATTCCAGCATCTCATAAACTATTGTACATATTCCAGCATCTCATAAACTATCGTACATATTCCAGCATCTCATAAGCTGTCACACATATTCCAACATCTTATAAGCTGTCATACATATTCCAGCATCTCATAAACTGTCATACATATTCCAACATCTCATAAGCTGTCATACATATTCCAACATCTCATAAACTGTCGTACATATTCCAGCATCTCATAGACTGGCGTACATATTCCAGCATCTCATAAACTGTCATACATATTCCAAGATCTCATAAGCTGTCCCACAAAACTTGTAAGACATCAGAAACACTTCTCAGAAGAAAAATGAAAGAAGTGGTTGCTGGATATATGACAGTGGTGACTGGATGAACTACTGAAACACCTTTGATAACCCAGTAATGTGTATGTGGTCAAAGGAATTAACAAATACAGTACAGAAACAGCAGAATATCTCAGCTGGACCAACTCCTTCCTCATATACCTTTCAGTGTTGAGAGAACAGACTTCTTGACAGGGCATAGCGATTTGCTTCATATAATGGGATATCTCAGCTTTATCCTTCTCTCCATCTTCTGTGTGGGGAGCCTCTGTTTCCTATGACTCTTTATCTTGAATGTTTTTTGCCGCCTGGTGGTAGTCATGTAACATGGCCATAATATCCAACTCTCAGCCACGGTCAAATAGTCAGTCATAAACACCGAATCAGTTATGAAATGTTTATTTATATACATAAGTGATACAGTTTTTATAAAATACATCTGTTACATTAACATTCACCTGCAGTATTAACATTCACCTGCAGAGAAGTATGAAATAAAAGACAGCAATGCTGACAAGGAACATTTTAAAAATGAGTTCGAATGGCAGTCTACTTAGACAAACTGAAGCTCCAGCAGTTTCTTTGATTTCACTGCCTTTATTACCTGACACAAGTATCAGGTACCTACATGTAGGTTGGGTTGATTGAGGTTAGATTTTCAGCCAAAAGTGAACTTAGCTTTCTTGTCATGAGGCACTTTTACTAAAACAAGGGTTTCTGATACCTACTTTTACAAAACTCAATTGAATGGAAGATGCTGATAGCAAGTAAAACCTTCACTTAATAAGATAGTTCATTATCAACTGTACTACCTTCATCTCTTTCTATTAGTTGAAATATACGAATAACTTGAATGCTCAGGTCAAAACAAACCTTAGAAGACAAACTGATGTCTGTGCTGAGATTGGTGCTGATACTTGGAGTGTCTATGCTGAGATTGGTGCTGATACTTGGAGTGTCTATGCTGAGATTGGTGCTGATGCTTGGAGTGTCTATGCTGAGATTGGTGCTGATGCTTGGGGTGTCTATGCTGAGTGTGACACATGTTCTGAGATGTTAGAATAGACAAGTGAGCAAATATGTCAGGGCCCTGACCGATGAAGACATCTCTGAATGAACAAATGGAAATATCTGGCCTTGTAGACTTGAAATAAAAAGATTTATGCTAACCATCAAAAAAGTAACAAAGCAGCAGATAATATAAGGGAAAAAAAAACTGCAAACAAAAGAACAAAGCTATCACTTAACACAAGAACATCGAACATATACAAAGATCGTGTATCTAGTAAATGTAATAACAGACCATATGAAAATGGAAATCAGTAGGAGTTGCTAAATGCATGTACACAGAGTTTGTATAATAACCTTGACAACATTCAGGAAGCCATACTGTCATGATGAAGTCCAAAGTTCTCCCAAGATTCTGGTGCTCCCTAAGTCTGGCCCAGACCTAGCAGCTAGGCTTGGTCTGCAGGTACTGGACACTCTTCAAGAAGTCTCTTACTTGAGTGCTCAACACTTTTCTGTCAAGAACTGTAGATGTTTGTAAGCACTCCACACTTTTATATCAAAGATAAAACATACTTTTAGGTTTATACTTTCAAAGAAATGGCAACAGATGAGATATAAATGTGGTGACAACTGTGGTAAAATTGGTTTCAGTAAGGAAAATAGATGGAGGTGTATGGTAGTTTTACAAGAAGATAGAAAGAGTGAGGAAAATAGATGGAGGTGTATGGTAGTTTTACAAGAAGATAGAAAGAGTAAGGAAAATGGAGGTGTATGGTAGTTTTACAAGAATATAGAAAGAGTAAGGAAAATAGATGGAGGTGTATGGTAGTTTTACAAGAAGATCGATAGAGTTAGTAAAGTGGGCAGAAACAAGAATATCTTTTTGTAAAACTGAACCATTTGTTTTCTCAACAGATCAAATGAGAGATAACAAACAGCACACAAACTGGCATGTAATGAAAGAATATTTTTGTTTTTTTAAATGCTCAAATGAACAAACTATTTATCTTTCTCAAATCACATGTGACAGTCTGTGTGCAGTCCTCACAAGTGCTTTTTCTTTCTGTGTGTGTGAAATGTTTACAAATGAGAAAATTTGTTGCTATATTGTGAGACTTGCTTGAAATAATGTTGCCCCTTTGTTGGACAAAAAAATTAATGTTGTTTAAATATTTTGCCTGTTTGTTGTACGTTGTGTCTCCTTGAAAAGTTTAATCTTTTTTTTGTGTGTGTGTGTATGAGTCCTGTTCAAACTTTTGCTTGTTTGTTGCACGTTATGTTTTGTTGAAACAATATTTTGCCCATTTGATAAAAGAAAATTTGTGCTACACTGTGTTTTTTTGCTTGAAACATTTTGTGTGTTGCTATGTTATAAATCTGGCTTTTAACATTTTGTGTCTGTTATGTTATAAATCTGGCTTGAAACATTTTTGTTGCTATGTTATAAACCTGGCTTGAAACATTTTGTGTGTTGCTATGTTATAAATCAGGCTTGAAATATTTTATGTCACTGTGTTATAAATCTGGCTTGAAACATTTTAATTTGTGTCGCTATGTTATAAATCTGGCTTGAGACATTTTGTGTCGCTGTTATAAATCTGGCTTGAAACATTTTCTGTTGCTATGTTATAAATCTGGCTTTAAACATTTTGTGGTGTTGTGTTATAAATCTGGCCTGAAACATTTTCTGTTGCTATGTTATAAATCTGGCTTTAAACATTTTGTGGTGTTGTGTTATAAATCTGGCTTGAAACATTGTCACTGTTATAAATCTGACTTGAAACATTTTGTGTTGCTTGGAGTGTCTATGCTGAGTGTGACACATGTTCTGAGATGTTAGAATAGACAAGTGAGCAAATATGTCAGGGCCCTGACCGATGAAGACATCTCTGAATGAACAAATGGAAATATCTGGCCTTGTAGACTTGAAATAAAAAGATTTATGCTAACCATCAAAAAAGTAACAAAGCAGCAGATAATATAAGGGAAAAAAAAACTGCAAACAAAAGAACAAAGCTATCACTTAACACAAGAACATCGAACATATACAAAGATCGTGTATCTAGTAAATGTAATAACAGACCATATGAAAATGGAAATCAGTAGGAGTTGCTAAATGCATGTACACAGAGTTTGTATAATAACCTTGACAACATTCAGGAAGCCATACTGTCATGATGAAGTCCAAGTTCTCCCAAGATTCTGGTGCTCCCTAAGTCTGGCCCAGACCTAGTAGCTAGGCTTGGTCTGCAGGTACTGGACACTCTTCAAGAAGTCTCTTACTTGAGTGCTCAACACTTTTCTGTCAAGAACTGTAGATGTTTGTAAGCACTCCACACTTTTATATCAAAGATAAAACATACTTTTAGGTTTATACTTTCAAAGAAATGGCAACAGATGAGATATAAATGTGGTGACAACTGTGGTAAAATTGGTTTCAGTAAGGAAAATAGATGGAGGTGTATGGTAGTTTTACAAGAAGATAGAAAGAGTGAGGAAAATAGATGGAGGTGTATGGTAGTTTTACAAGAAGATAGAAAGAGTAAGGAAAATGGAGGTGTATGGTAGTTTTACAAGAATATAGAAAGAGTAAGGAAAATAGATGGAGGTGTATGGTAGTTTTACAAGAAGATCGATAGAGTTAGTAAAGTGGGCAGAAACAAGAATATCTTTTTGTAAAACTGAACCATTTGTTTTCTCAACAGATCAAATGAGAGATAACAAACAGCACACAAACTGGCATGTAATGAAAGAATATTTTTGTTTTTTTAAATGCTCAAATGAACAAACTATTTATCTTTCTCAAATCACATGTGACAGTCTGTGTGCAGTCCTCACAAGTGCTTTTTCTTTCTGTGTGTGTGAAATGTTTACAAATGAGAAAATTTGTTGCTATATTGTGAGACTTGCTTGAAATAATGTTGCCCCTTTGTTGGACAAAAAAATTAATGTTGTTTAAATATTTTGCCTGTTTGTTGTACGTTGTGTCTCCTTGAAAAGTTTAATCTTTTTTTTGTGTGTGTGTGTATGAGTCCTGTTCAAACTTTTGCTTGTTTGTTGCACGTTATGTTTTGTTGAAACAATATTTTGCCCATTTGATAAAAGAAAATTTGTGCTACACTGTGTTTTTTTGCTTGAAACATTTTGTGTGTTGCTATGTTATAAATCTGGCTTTTAACATTTTGTGTCTGTTATGTTATAAATCTGGCTTGAAACATTTTTGTTGCTATGTTATAAACCTGGCTTGAAACATTTTGTGTGTTGCTATGTTATAAATCAGGCTTGAAATATTTTATGTCACTGTGTTATAAATCTGGCTTGAAACATTTTAATTTGTGTCGCTATGTTATAAATCTGGCTTGAGACATTTTGTGTCGCTGTTATAAATCTGGCTTGAAACATTTTCTGTTGCTATGTTATAAATCTGGCTTTAAACATTTTGTGGTGATGCTTGGAGTGTCTATGCAGAGATTGCTGCTGATACTTGGAGTGTCTATGCTGAGATTGGTGGTGATGCTTGGAGTGTCTATGCTGAGATTGGTGGTGATGCTTGGAGTGTCTATGCAGAGATTGCTGCTGATACTTGGAGTGTCTATGCTGAGATTGGTGGTGATGCTTGGAGTGTCTATGCAGAGATTGCTGCTGATACTTGGAGTGTCTATGCTGAGATTGGTGGTGATGCTTGGAGTGTCTATGCTGAGATTGGTGGTGATGCTTGGAGTGTCTATGCAGAGATTGCTGCTGATACTTGGAGTGTCTATGCTGAGATTGGTGCTGATGCTTGGAGTGTCTATGCAGAGATTGGTGGTGATGCTTGGAGTGTCTATGCTGAGATTGGTGCTGATGCTTGGAGTGTCTATGCTGAGATTGGTGCTGATGCTTGGAGTGTCTATGCTGAGTGTGACACATGTTCTGAGATGTTAGAATAGACAAGTGAGCAAATATGTCAGGGCCCTGACCGATGAAGACATCTCTGAATGAACAAATGGAAATATCTGGCCTTGTAGACTTGAAATAAAAAGATTTATGCTAACCATCAAAAAAGTAACAAAGCAGCAGATAATATAAGGGAAAAAAAAACTGCAAACAAAAGAACAAAGCTATCACTTAACACAAGAACATCGAACATATACAAAGATCGTGTATCTAGTAAATGTAATAACAGACCATATGAAAATGGAAATCAGTAGGAGTTGCTAAATGCATGTACACAGAGTTTGTATAATAACCTTGACAACATTCAGGAAGCCATACTGTCATGATGAAGTCCAAAGTTCTCCCAAGATTCTGGTGCTCCCTAAGTCTGGCCCAGACCTAGCAGCTAGGCTTGGTCTGCAGGTACTGGACACTCTTCAAGAAGTCTCTTACTTGAGTGCTCAACACTTTTCTGTCAAGAACTGTAGATGTTTGTAAGCACTCCACACTTTTATATCAAAGATAAAACATACTTTTAGGTTTATACTTTCAAAGAAATGGCAACAGATGAGATATAAATGTGGTGACAACTGTGGTAAAATTGGTTTCAGTAAGGAAAATAGATGGAGGTGTATGGTAGTTTTACAAGAAGATAGAAAGAGTGAGGAAAATAGATGGAGGTGTATGGTAGTTTTACAAGAAGATAGAAAGAGTAAGGAAAATGGAGGTGTATGGTAGTTTTACAAGAATATAGAAAGAGTAAGGAAAATAGATGGAGGTGTATGGTAGTTTTACAAGAAGATCGATAGAGTTAGTAAAGTGGGCAGAAACAAGAATATCTTTTTGTAAAACTGAACCATTTGTTTTCTCAACAGATCAAATGAGAGATAACAAACAGCACACAAACTGGCATGTAATGAAAGAATATTTTTGTTTTTTTAAATGCTCAAATGAACAAACTATTTATCTTTCTCAAATCACATGTGACAGTCTGTGTGCAGTCCTCACAAGTGCTTTTTCTTTCTGTGTGTGTGAAATGTTTACAAATGAGAAAATTTGTTGCTATATTGTGAGACTTGCTTGAAATAATGTTGCCCCTTTGTTGGACAAAAAAATTAATGTTGTTTAAATATTTTGCCTGTTTGTTGTACGTTGTGTCTCCTTGAAAAGTTTAATCTTTTTTTTTGTGTGTGTGTGTATGAGTCCTGTTCAAACTTTTGCTTGTTTGTTGCACGTTATGTTTTGTTGAAACAATATTTTGCCCATTTGATAAAAGAAAATTTGTGCTACACTGTGTTTTTTTGCTTGAAACATTTTGTGTGTTGCTATGTTATAAATCTGGCTTTTAACATTTTGTGTCTGTTATGTTATAAATCTGGCTTGAAACATTTTTGTTGCTATGTTATAAACCTGGCTTGAAACATTTTGTGTGTTGCTATGTTATAAATCAGGCTTGAAATATTTTATGTCACTGTGTTATAAATCTGGCTTGAAACATTTTAATTTGTGTCGCTATGTTATAAATCTGGCTTGAGACATTTTGTGTCGCTGTTATAAATCTGGCTTGAAACATTTTCTGTTGCTATGTTATAAATCTGGCTTTAAACATTTTGTGGTGTTGTGTTATAAATCTGGCCTGAAACATTTTCTGTTGCTATGTTATAAATCTGGCTTTAAACATTTTGTGGTGTTGTGTTATAAATCTGGCTTGAAACATTGTCACTGTTATAAATCTGACTTGAAACATTTTGTGTTGCTATGTTATAAATTTGGCTTGAAACATTTTGCATGTGTTGCTATGTTATAAATCTGGCTTGAAACATTTTAATTTGTGTCGCTACATTATAAATCTGGCTTGAAAAATTTTGTCGCTATGTTATAAATCTGGCTTGAAACATCTCACAAGTGAAAATTTGTTGAGTCAGCTTGAAATATATTTTTGTTTATTGGAATGTTTTTACTATAATAATGGACCAACCAAATAACCAGTTTCATAATCTGCATTTGTTGAACTTTTGTTGATCTGGATGATGTATTTTTTAATATGTCCTTCTTTTGGTTTTAAAGATAAAATTATATTTCAGAAAGTTGTATTTCTGCATGTTTGTTGCTTTCTTCATGTTTTTGTTTTAGCGAGGGCAGGATGTTTTATGATCTTCACAACTTTGTCTGCTGGTTTTATGGCTTATTTTAGTTTGTAGAAGACAGCACCAAACTGTAGAAGACAGCACCAGAATGTAGAGGACAACACCAAAATGTAGAAGACAGCGCCAGAATGTAGAAGACAACACCAAAATGTAGAAGACAGCGCCAGAATGTAGAAGGCAAGACCAGACTGTAGAAGACAACATCAGAATGTAGAAGACAACACCAAACTGTAGAAGACAGCGCCAGAATGTAGAAGGCAAGACCAGACTGCAGAAAACAACACCAGAATGTAGAAGGCACCAGATTGTAGAAGACAGTGCCAGAACGTAGAAGGCACCAGACTGTAAAAGACAGCACCAGAATGTAGAAGGCAAGACCAGATTGTAAAAGATAGCACCAGAATGTAGAAGACAATACCAAACTGTAGAAGACAATGCCAGAATGTAGAAGGCAAGACCAGACTGTAGAAGATAAAAATTGAAATGCGAGGCTGAGTTCTGGCCAGGTTGTGAAAGTGTTGATACTCCTGTAGTACAAGGACAGGAACCTAGAGAACATCTGCAGCCACAGAGAGCTGGTGCTTTCACATGCTCAGTCTTTATTCCAAAATGTTCTAGTCTTGCCTAAGGTGCTTGTTTCTGCTTTCAACCCAACACTGGTACATACTCCAACATCTCACAAACTGTCGTACATATTCCAGCATCTCATAAACTGTCGTACATATTCCAGCATCTCATAAACTGTCGTACATATTCCAGCATCTCATAAACTATCGTACATATTCCAGCATCTCATAAGCTGTCACACATATTCCAACATCTCATAAGCTGTCGTACATATTCCAACATCTCATAAGCTGTCATACATATTCCAACATCTCATAAACTGTCGTACATATTCCAGCATCTCATAGACTGGCGTACATCACCTAAGGTGCTTGTTTCTGCTTTCAACCCAACACTGGTACATACTCCAACATCTCATAAACTGTCGTACATATTCCAGCATCTCATAAACTATCGTACATATTCCAGCATCTCATAAGCTGTCACACATATTCCAACATCTCATAAGCTGTCATACATATTCCAACATCTCATAAACTGTCGTACATATTCCAACATCTCATAAGCTGTCATACATATTCCAACATCTCATAAACTGTCGTACATATTCCAGCATCTCATAGACTGGCGTACATATTCCAGCATCTCATAAACTGTCATACATATTCCAAGATCTCATAAGCTGTCCCACAAAACTTGTAAGACATCAGAAACACTTCTCAGAAGAAAAATGAAAGAAGTGGTTGCTGGATATATGACAGTGGTGACTGGATGAACTACTGAAACACCTTTGATAACCCAGTAATGTGTATGTGGTCAAAGGAATTAACAAATACAGTACAGAAACAGCAGAATATCTCAGCTGGACCAACTCCTTCCTCATATACCTTTCAGTGTTGAGAGAACAGACTTCTTGACAGGGCATAGCGATTTGCTTCATATAATGGGATATCTCAGCTTTATCCTTCTCTCCATCTTCTGTGTGGGGAGCCTCTTCCTGTGTTTCCTATGACTCTTTATCCTGAATGTTTTTTGCCGCCTGGTGGTAGTCATGTAACATGGCCATAATATCCAACTCTCAGCCATGGTCAAATAGTCAGTCATAAACACCGAATCAGTTATGAAATGTTTATTTATATACATAAAGTGATACAGTTTTTATAAAATACATCTGTTACATTAACATTCACCTGCAGTATTAACATTCACCTGCAGAGAAGTATGAAATAAAAGACAGCAATGCTGACAAGGAACATTTTTAAACTGAGTTCGAATGGCAGTCTACTTAGACAAACTGAAGCTCCGGCAGTTTCTTTGATTTAACTGCCTTTATTACCTGACACAAGTATCAGGTACCTACTTGTAGGTTGGGTTGACTGAGGTTAGATTTTCAGCCAGTTCTACAAAGGACTCATAAACTGTCATGAGGCATTTTTACTAAAACTAGGGTTTCTGATACCTACTTTTACAAAACTCAAATGACTGGAAGATGCTGATAGCAAGTAAAACCTTCACTTAATAAGATAGTTCACTATCAACTGTACTACCTTCATCTCTTTCTATTAATTGAAATATACAAATAACTTGAATGCTCAGGTCAAAACAAACCTTAGAAGACAAACTGATGTCAGACAGCAACAAACTCTGATGTCAGAAATAAACTCTGATGCCAGACAGCAAAAAACTGATGTCAGATAGCAATTAACTCTGATGTCAGGCAGCAACAAACTGATGTCAGACAGCAACAAACTCTGATGTAAGACAACAAAAAACTCTGATGTCAGACAGCAACAAAATGATGTAAGACAACAAAACTCTGATGTCAGGCAGCCACAAACTCTGATGTCAGCAAAAAACTGATGTCAGACAGCAACAAAATGATGTAAGACAACAAAAAGCTCTGATGTCAGGCAGCAACAAAACAAAAAACTCTGATGTCAGACAGCAACAAACTCTGATGTAAGACAACAAAAAACTCTGATGTCAGGCAGCAACAAACTCTGATGTCAGGCAGCAACAAACTCTGATGTAAGACAACAAAAAACTCTGATGTCAGGCAGCAACAAACTCTGATGTCAGGCAGCAACAAACTGATATCAGGATAACTGCACCCTGAGAAAGGCAACTAATCTACATAAAACACAACCCTGAAGGTCAGTACTGTGCCTCCGTGAGATCTCCACCCAAGGCACAGAGAGAAACTCTCCCAGTCTGGTTTCTGCATCTTTGTGGCCATGAGTCGGTCTTGTACATAACATATTCCTACAGTGAAACGTGACACTGTTCCAGCAATATATACTGTCCAAAAAAAGAAACGCATAGCTTATATAAGCTTCATTTCTTATATGTTATGACAACTATTTTTTCCCAGGTATCTCAAACCAAACCAAAAATTGTCACCAAGATATCAGGTCCATGATTTAGCATGAATTTTGCTACTCTCATGTATAGTCAGAATGCAGTAGCTGCCCTTGCTAACCACGCATTTTTTTTAACCATAACTCACGTTGTGTTTATGGAAAAGTTGTGATTTTTGTGGTGAGCACAACTCACTTCCCACGCAAATGAAACCCTATAAAAGGATGAGGTTACACAAACAAATTTAGTTAATTTTCAAACAGACAATTATGGCGTGTCTATCGCAAAATTTACAAAACACTGCTACTGGTTACCTGCAAGCATTTTGCAAGCAGGCAAAAGTCAAAGTCAGGTTGCTAGGTATTTAAACGTGCAGCAGAGTACCATCAGTCCACTTTGGCACTGTTTTCAAGCCACTGGCTCAGTTGAAGACCGGCACCGCAGTGGACGACCCAGGGTGACAACAGCAGCTGATGATCACTTTATTCTGGTTCATCACCTCAGAAACAGGTTTACAACAGCTTCCTCAAGTGCCCAGTCATTGCTTGCTGGATGTTGTGTGTCTGATCAAACTGTCCGGAACAGACTGCATGAAGCTGGACTTAACGAGACACTATCACCAAATCGACTTGTTTAGGCCAACCACCATCGAACCTGGACAACTGACAATCAATGGAGATGTGTCTGGTTTAGTGATGAATCTTTCTTTTTGTTGCACCACCATGATATGCGAAGAAGGGTCTACTGTAGGCCAAATGAATGTTTTGCCCAAAATTGCGTTGATGAAGCTCCGCCACATGGTGGTGGAGGTGTAATGGTATGGAGAATGATCAATTTCAACAGAAGGAGTCCAATGATGCAGACTGAAGGAGGCCTGAATAGGCAACGATATGTTAATGAAATTCTTCGACCCCATGTCCTTCCATTTTTGGCTGCGAAAAGGTCTGTGTTTCAACAGGACAATGCCAGACCCCATTCTGCACGGTTCACCACAAAGTTCCTGACTGCCAACAACATTCTCACCCTTTCCTGGCCATCCCTGTCTCCAGACATGAATCTGATCAAGCACCTATGGGATTAGCTACAAAGACGTGTTTGTTGCCAAAAAATTTCTCCAGCCAATCATTGTGATCTGTGGCAGGCACTCCAGGAAGAGTGGGCAGCCATCCCACTGGTGCACATCAGACATCTGATCACATCTATGCCCAGGAGATGCCAGTCGCTGATCAATCAAGCTGAGGCCACACACCATACTAACTTGAGAATCCCTAGGACTAACAAATTCTTGTCACACAGATGCAAGAAACTGTCAAGTGAGTGTTTAAATCATTAGGTACTATTGTGTGCAATTTGAAAATTTTATTCATTCAATTTAAAAAGCTATAGAATATCAAAGTCATGGCTAAAATTGGGTCATCAGTAGTTATGATTTCTTTTTTTGGACAGTATAACTGTATCAATACCACTTTCTGTGCTGGTAGAACAAACAACAAAACACTATAAACTAGTTACTCTCTGAAATCTCATTTAGTCTCTTGCCTACAAACATCCATGACTGAATTCTGAACTGATCCTCCAAATGTGTCAGAAAGTAGCACATGTAATATTCATCCACTCATTAGCACGCCCCTTGCAGAACTTTGCCTCCCTAAAAGCTCTCCTGTAAGCCTCTTGGTTGTAAGCAAGATGCCCTGCTGCTGATGCATCCATTTCCAGATTATCAATGATGTCTTGCAGCCATCTTCACCTTGGTCTTCCTCTCTTTCTTTCTCCATCATGGACATCCACTCTTACAACAGATGGAAACTATCATGGGCATCAACTCTCATAATAGATGGAAACTATCATGGGCATAAACTCTCATAATAGATGGAAACTATCATGGGCATCAACTCTCATAATAGATGGAAACTATCATGGGCATAAACTCTCATAATAGATGGAAACTATCATGGGCATCAACTCTCATAATAGATGGAAACTATCATGAGCATCAATTCTCATAACAGAAACTATCATGGGCATCAACTCTCATAATAAACAGAAACTATCACTACTTGTGCTGGCTGCAAGTATACTAAATTTCAATGCTCCATTTTTCAAAATAAAACACAAACAATCTATAAAACAATTTCTCTCATCTGAATATTGCCTTTTGACTTATTTCCAAGTGTTTTTTTTTCTTTTCCACATACAACATAAAGGACATCAGGAATAACTAGATCTAGTAAGGGACATCACAACAAACAAGGTCTGGTAAGGTACATCAAGACTAACAAGATCTGGTAGGGGACATCAGGACTAACAAGATCTGGTAAGGGACATCAGGACTAACAAGATCTGGTAAGGGACATCAGGACTAACAAGATCTGGTAAGGGACATCAGGACTAACAAGATCTGGTAAGGGACATCAGGACTAACAAGATCTGGTAAGGGACAACAGGACTAACAAGATCTTGTGTTATTGCTCCAACTAGCTATGATCATCGCTGCACTTTGAGTAAAGTCACATTCTCTGTCTCAGAAAATCCTTGAGCGTATAACAACTGATGGAATTATCTTACAGGAGCTACATGCCACTGCAGCTACATGCTCATCATGAAGCAGACTACTGCAAGCAGAAGATAGTCCTTCTTCTTCTTTTTCCTATGCAATCTTTCTCAACTTAATGTCTTTAGATTAAAATCCTATCCTGAAGCGAACAAATCTGAAGCTGGCCCAGACTCTACTGTTGGTGTTGTCTAAATCATCAAGTAATACCCTGTTGGTATTGTCTAAATCATCAAGTAATAGTCTGATGGTGTTGTCTAAATCATCAAGTAATAGTCTGTTGGTGTTGTCTAAATCATCAAGTAATAGTCTGTTGGTGTTGTCTAAATCATCAAGTAATACCCTGTTGGTATTGTCTAAATCATCAAGTAATACCCTGTTGGTATTGTCTAAATCATCAAGTAATAGTCTGGCTTCTTCAGTAGTTTTGAAGTTCAAAGTTCAGTTTCTCCTGTATTATATCTGAAGTTGTGAAGTCATGACTGGTTAACCCTGTCAACAACAAACATCTGGTCAATCACATCTCTCTTACAACTTGAAGGTCAAGGCATTGTGGCTTTCATCAGCTGCTGCAAACGGTCCAATCTTTCATCTATTTCACTGATCTCGGCAGAACGGTCAAAGTACTCGCTGTCTTCATCACCATCATCTGTAAGCAAATAATAAATAATCTGTTAGTTTTAGGTTAAACTGCTCATTTCAATAATGATTAAGAACACACACATACAAAAAGGTGAAGTGATGTATGCTGTTGATTATGTTGCACTGTAAGGAACACTATCAGCGTTATGTTGTAAAGTGACAAATTTTACAAGGGCTATCCTGAAGAAACAACCTCTGACTGGCTGATTTTAAAAATAAAAAGTCAAAAACTGATTTTAAAAACGTTATTATACATAAAACTTGCACACATAACTGCATTACTTTTCCATACAGCTGCCACTCACAATCAGGCACTTGTTACGCTGTGGCAACAGCTTTGGCAATCCTCCATCAAAGAACAGTGTCGACAGGGTATCCAGCCAGTTAATTACTCCACCTATGAGTACATCGTTGGTGCCCCAATCTCTCTGTGACAATTCAAAGCAGACTGCTCCTTGAAATTTGAGTAAATTTATCACAAATTTCTGAAATCATGAAAAAGTTGTTTCTCATGTGTGACTTGATTGACGTTTTGAATGAGTGCACCAACCACAGCTTGGTGTTGTCCTCCCCCCACCCCCTTGTTATGAACATCAGTGCACCAATCCCTGAGTTTCCTGCCACAGTCTCTCATGGAAGTGCCACTCTTATCACTGTACCCATGACACATATGATGACGAATCTCAGCAGTGCTACGTCCTTCTGCTTGCTAAAAATAAATCACACCACAGACCACAGCTAGTGGAAATGGTGATTATAGGGCCAATGTTTACTCAGTCATTACTTATGCACAACTGAAGAAAAAAGACTGTGGGATGGCATTTTGCAAGATGATACTCTACTGGTTGCTACAGGAAATGCCCCATATCAATATCTTACATCTTACATCCTTCCTGTACTGTTAAACATCACACAGAGCTCACATAGTTGTTTGCCAAATTTTCCTGTTCTCAGCGAGTCTTTCAACTTCATCAAGGGATGTTATGCCCACTAAACTGGCTTCTCTTAACAATGTCCTCTTTAGAGTTTCACATGGCTGGCCTCTTTTTCTTCGGCCTGTTGTGCTCCACTTGATAGCTTGTTTTGGTCATTTCTGATTGTTTCTTCTCATCACATGGCTTACATATGTCCATCTTCTTTTTCTGATCACCCATGAGACTGGTTGTTGTTCGCTCATCTGTCTTATCTCTGTGCTGTTCTTAAATCCACTCCACTTTATACCAAGTATTTTCCTTAGGCATTTGTTTTCACAAGTCTAATTTCTTGTCTATTTCTTTAGTTGATTTCCTGCTTTCACATACATAAATGAGGGTGGATATCACATTTGAATTGAATAATTTTAACTTGGTTTTTGTGCTTTTAACTTTTGAATTCCATATGTTCTCAAGATTTTTGATGGACAATGCTGCTTTTGCAATTCTAACTTCCTTCCTGGTCTATGTAGCTGCCGAGGTATGCAAATTGGTTTACTTCATCAACAGCTGTTCCTTCTACATATATTTTTCCTTCTTGATTAATGGGAAGTTTCTTTTTTTTTTTTTTTGTCCTTGTTAATTTCAAGACCTATTCTGCTAGCCAGTGAAGACAGGGTATCTGTTTTTTCCTGCATTGAATTCACATTGTCACTGATAAGAGTTATGTCATCTGCAAAATCAAGATCTTCTATTTGGGTCCCATGTACCCAGTCAATGCCGGTTTTACTGGTATAGCATCTTTTCATTATAAAATCTATGGCAATTCCAAAAAAAGCAATGGAGATAATATACATCCTTGTTTCATGCCTGTTTCAATCTGAAATCATTCGCTCATTCCTTCTTCTGTCTTGACTGCACAAACATATCCACTGTAGAGATCTCTAATGATGTTGACAATTTTAGATGGTATTCCATATATTCTTAAAATTTTCCACAATGAATCTCTATGTATGCTATCAAATGCTTTTTTAAAGGCTATGAAGTTCAGAATTAATGGTTTCTGCTTTTCAACATGTTCTTCAAGTATTATTCTTAGAATAAAGATCTGGTCGAGACAGCTTCTCCCTTTTCGAAATCCTGCCTATTCTTCTCTCATTGCAGTATCCACTACATCCTTAAATTCTCTTCAGAATCACTTTACAAAACACCTTTGACACAACTGATAGTAAGGTTACACCCCTCCAGTTATTGCAGTCACTGAGGTTGCCTTTTTTTTGGATATTTTAACAATGATTCCCTTTTTCAGTTTAGAAGGAACCTTATCTTCTTTCCAAATTTTATTAAACATTCTTTGTAGTTGGCTCATGTTGTCACTTTTAATAGCTTTTAACATTTCAGTTGTTATTTCATCTTCACCTGCAGCTTTGTTGTTAGCCATTAGATTCACTGCTGTTTCAATTTCACTCAGTGTAACTTCATCTAAGTTGACATTTAGTTGTGGGACTGGTAAATCGGTTTCAAGTTTTATTAGTTTATTTGGGTGTGGTCAATTAAGTATTTCTTGGAAGTGTTCGGCCCATCTTTGCTTTTGGTCTTTACTTGATGTTAATAGGTTGCCTGTTTTGCTTAAGATTGGTCTTTCTCTGGAGGTAATAGCACCTGTTAGCTTCTTCTGTATGTTATATAGAGTTTTGCTGTCTCCTGTTTTTGCTGAATTTTCTGCTTCTTTTGCCATATTGTCCATATATTCTCTTTTGTCTCTTCTAGCTGAACTTTTTATTGTCTAGTTCTTTGTATGTTGGTTTTGCCAAAACTCTTCCAAGATCTGTCTTTACATTCAACATGGCTAATTTGGCTGCTCTTCTTTCATGTATTTCCATGTGTTATCTGATATCCATGCTTTTCTACTTGTTGATTGTAGTCCAGCACTTGCTTCTGCTGCCGTGATTATGGCTGTGCTGTAGGAATTTCATAATTCATCTATATTTGTCTCTTGTACCTCACTGAGTGCTGTGAAATGTTTGGTAAGTTTCAAATTGAAATTACTGTTGGTATTTTCTTCTTGTAGGCTGTGACTGTTTATCTTTCTGAGTACTGATTTCTTGTGTTGGCTTTTCAGTTTAGGTCTTATCCTCCCTATATACAGGTTGTGATCACTGTTGACATCTGCACCCCTATATGCTCTTACATCTATCAGAGATGTTCTGTATTGTTTTCTAATACAAAAATGATCTATCTGGTTTCTGGTTCTATCATCTGGAGATACCCAAATTGTTTTATGTATCTCTTTGTGTGGAAATATTGTTCCTCCAATGACCATGCCCTCTGTTAGACATATTTCAATTAATCTTTCTCCATTCTGATTTATTGTATCAATTCCTTCTTTCCCCATTACTTTTTCTACGCTGGTGTTATCTTTTCCTACCTTGGCGTTGAAGTTTCCCATGACAATTAAGATGTCGTGTTTAGATACTTTGTTGATAAGTTGTTGTAGTTGGTAACAGAAATCGCCTTTTATTTCATCATCGTTCGTGGGTGCATAGCAGTGTATGATTGTCATTCTTCCGTGCCTTATTTTGTATCATGCTCTTATCATGTGATATTTTGCTGGTTCTCATTCTGTAAGGCTCTTTGCTGCCGCAGATGACATAATTATACCCACTCCTTCTTGGTATTTCCCATCGTCTCTGCCTGAATGTATGATTAACTTACGGTCTTCCGCCATTCTTTTCCCTGGTTCTGGCCATCATATTTCACTGATAGCCAACACATCCAGGTGATATCTATCCACTTCTTTTACCACCTGAGCAGTTTTTGCTGCGGCCATCGTTCTTACATTCCAAAATCTGATTTTTGTTTTGCAGTTGGGGCTGATGAATGTTTGATCATTTTCAACAGCACGCAGAGTTGGTGTCCTTGGTGTTTGGTTACAACTGTTACTAGATTCCATAACACCAGGGTTTTTCCCCATCTAGTTGCCTCTAGCACTGTGTCAGTCTGTCTAGCACTGTGTCAGAATTGGAACACATCATCTAGAAAGCACTGTGACAGAATTGGAACACATCATCTAGAAAACACTGTGACAGAATTGGAACACATCATCTAGCAAGCACTGTGACAGAATTGGAACACATCATCTAGCAAGCACTGTGACAGAATTGGAACACATCATCTAGAAAGCACTGTGACAGAATTGGAACACATCATCTAGCAAGCACTGTGACAGAATGGGAACACATCATCTAGCAAGCATTGTGACAGAATGGGAACACATCATCTAGCAAGCACTGTGACAGAATGGCCACACATCATCTAGAAAGCACTGTGAGAGAATGGGCATACATCATCTAGCACTGTGACAGAATGGGCATAAATCATCTAGAAAGCACTGTGACAGAATGCCCACACATCATCTAGCAAGCACTGTGACAGAATGGGGACACATCATCTACCACTGTGACAGAATTCCCATACATCATCTAGCAAGAACTGTGACAGAATGCCCACACATCATGTAGCATCTGTGTTTAGCATCACATGTAAAGCAAAGTTGGGTGCTGTCTTCATGAAATGTAAAGGAAAACAAAAAAACTGTTAAATCTTTTATCAGAAAGTACAGTAACTGTCATGTGACAAAGAGCAAAAATTTGTTGAGTCTGACCAGTTTATGATTACTTCTCTTTGACTATAAAGTGATTTGTATAAACAGACAAATCTAGAAAATTATATAGACAGACATTGATTACAACTGACACGCATGCAGACCTTAAGATTTGTAACAGATGTTAACTCATGAAACTCACCACTTTCAGTAGTCAAAATGGGGTCAGCTTTGGCTTTTGTTTTCTTGAAGGTAAAATCTGGGGTGCTAGCTAACTTGATCAATGTTAAGGTTCCCGTATCAAATCTGGACACACTTTACACAGATAAAGTGATATTTCTATTAAAGATAACCTTACATACCTGTTCAACACTGTGCAATCAGATACATGCAATTTTGCAGTTATGCAAAGCACTGTGACAGAATGACTACATGCTGTCTTGCTAATCTATCTAGCACTGTGACAGAATGGCCACACATCATCTAGCAAGCACTGTGACAGAATTGGAACACATCATCTAGAAAGCACTGTGACAGAATTGGAACACATCATCTAGAAAACACTGTGACAGAATTGGAACACATCATCTAGCAAGCACTGTGACAGAATTGGAACACATCATCTAGCAAGCACTGTGACAGAATTGGAACACATCATCTAGAAAGCACTGTGACAGAATTGGAACACATCATCTAGCAAGCACTGTGACAGAATGGGAACACATCATCTAGCAAGCATTGTGACAGAATGGGAACACATCATCTAGCAAGCACTGTGACAGAATGGCCACACATCATCTAGAAAGCACTGTGAGAGAATGGGCATACATCATCTAGCACTGTGACAGAATGGGCATAAATCATCTAGAAAGCACTGTGACAGAATGCCCACACATCATCTAGCAAGCACTGTGACAGAATGGGGACACATCATCTACCACTGTGACAGAATTCCCATACATCATCTAGCAAGAACTGTGACAGAATGCCCACACATCATGTAGCATCTGTGTTTAGCATCACATGTAAAGCAAAGTTGGGTGCTGTCTTCATGAAATGTAAAGGAAAACAAAAAAACTGTTAAATCTTTTATCAGAAAGTACAGTAACTGTCATGTGACAAAGAGCAAAAATTTGTTGAGTCTGACCAGTTTATGATTACTTCTCTTTGACTATAAAGTGATTTGTATAAACAGACAAATCTAGAAAATTATATAGACAGACATTGATTACAACTGACACGCATGCAGACCTTAAGATTTGTAACAGATGTTAACTCATGAAACTCACCACTTTCAGTAGTCAAAATGGGGTCAGCTTTGGCTTTTGTTTTCTTGAAGGTAAAATCTGGGGTGCTAGCTAACTTGATCAATGTTAAGGTTCCCGTATCAAATCTGGACACACTTTACACAGATAAAGTGATATTTCTATTAAAGATAACCTTACATATAAAAATTCCTTCAACCTGTCAAGACAGACATTGTATAAATAATATGTGTATGTTTTCTGAAACTCACACCACCACCAAGGAAAGCAACTGGGCATTCATCAAAGTTCAGATATGCTTCAAACAAAAATATAATAACTAAAAGAAAAGAATAAAAAAAACTAAACAGAGAACTACATAAAACATTTAAATACATATGGGAACTACATAAAACATTTACATAACTAATATATGAACTACATAAAACATATGGGAACTATATAAAACATTTAAATGCATATGGGAACTACATAAAACATTTAAATGCATATGGGAACTACATAAAACATTTAAACACATATGGGAACTAAATAAAACATTTAAACACATATAGCAACTACATTAAACATTTACATAACCAATATATGAACTACACAAACATTCAAATGAAACATGGTAGCTATATAAAATATTCAACACACAAATGAGAATTACATAAACCATTCAACAAACAAATATGAGAACTATATAAAACATTCAACACACAAATATGAGAGCTACATAAAACATTCAACAAACAAATATGAGAACTACATAAAACATTCAACAAACAAATATGAGAACTACATAAAACATTCAACACACAAATATGAGAACTACATTAAACATTCAACACACAAATAAGAGAAGTACATAAACATTCAACACACAAATATGAGAACTGCATAAAACATTCAACAAACAAATATGAGAACTAGATAAAATATTCGTCAAACTATTATTCAATTCAAGTGCCATGTCGTGTGGCGTAGGCGATCATTTCTCTCCACAATTCCCTGTCTTTAGACTTGATTATGAGATTCTCCGGTGACTTTCTTCCTAGCCACACTGACAGCCCATCCAGTAACTTCTCTCTCTGTCTTCCTCTGTTTCTTCTTCCCTCAATTTTTCCGGTTGCCACAGTGTGTTCCAATTTTCCTCTTCTCAGGAAATGTCCTATAAATCTTGCTTGTCTGCCTCTGATCTTTGCTATAATTTGCTTTTTAACTCCAGCCTCTCTTAAGACTTCTTCATTGGTTCTCTTGGCTGTCCATGGTACTTTCAACATCCTTCTTATAAACCACATTTCCATGGCCTCCATTTCTCGCTGTACTCTCTTATTCATAGACCACGCTTCACACCCATAAAACAAAATTGGCTCAATGTAACATTTAAGTACTCGGAATCTTGTTTCCATTGATACGGATCTGTTGCACAAGATGTGTCTCATTGACTGGAATGCTGACTTGGCCTGAGCAAGTCTGCTTTTAATTTCGTTGTGACATTTCCCATCAGTTGTTATAATCGTTCCTAAGTACTTGAATGTATCAACTTGTTTCAGATTTGTGCCATCGATGGTAATGCTACATTTTGATGGTATTCTTTTCTTTGAGAAGAACATCACTTCAGTCTTCTTTTTGTTCAGGCTGAGACCTTTATTTTTACTTGCATGAATCATGACGTCCAGAAAATCCTGTAGCTCCCTTTCGCTTTTAGCAATCAGACCTGTATCGCCTGCATATCTTAAGTTGTTAAGGTTGTACCCATCAAGTGATATTCCTGGCATGTTCTCTATATTACTCTTTTTGCTGTACAAAGAGAAGAGGTCAGGAGATAAAACACATCCTTGTCTCACTCCCAATTGTATGTCTTGGAATCCTCCTATTTGGTTCTCAACCCTCATTGCTGCTGATTGTTGCCAATCAAACTATTATGACGACACTTCAAACAGATTCTAAATAAAGACGTGATAAACAGAAAAATGTATTAATAGAATGCAATCTAATGAACAAATTAATCTCTTGTTTATATTTTTTACACTGATAACACATTAATCTGATGCTTATTACACAGACAACACATTAACCTGATGTTTATTATACAGATAACACATCAATATGATGTTTACTATACAGATAAAACATTAATCTGATTTTTTTTTTACAGTACAGACAACACTTTAGGAAATAAACAAGAAGGATATTGTTTCATAGATTTTCCAACTGGAGGACGGGACATCTCAGATCTGACATTCTGAAAGAAATAAGTGCAACAGCTTAACACCAAATGCTTACACAGAAATCTTCTCTTAAACCTAACACCAAACGTTTACATTAAAATCTTCTCTTAAACTTAACACCAAACGTTTACAATGAAATCTTCTCTTAAACTACATAGAAATCTCCTCTTAACACCAAACGCTTACACAGAAATCTTCTCTTAAACTTAACACCAAATGCTTACATAGAAATCTTCTCTTAAACTTAACACCAAACGCTTACACAGAAATCTTCTCTTAAACTTAACACCAAATGCTTACACAGAAATTTTCTCTTAAACTTAACACCAAATGCTTACATAGAAATCTTTCTCAAAACATTTTAATATATCCCTACTGTCAACCTCCAGAAACCTGAAAATATAACCCTGCCTGTCAACCCACAGAAATCTGAATATAACCCTGTCTGTCAACCTCCAGAAACCTGAAAATATAACCCTGCCTGTCAACCCACAGAAATCTGAATATAACCCTGTCTGTCAACCTCCAGAAACCTGAAAATATAACCCTGCCTGTCAACCCACAGAAATCTGAATATAACCCTGTCTGTCAACCCCCAGAAACCTGAAAATAACCCTGCCTGTCAACCACCAGAAGCTTGAAAATATAACCCTGCCTGTCAACCCCAAGAAACCTGAAAATAACCCTGCCTGTCAACCCCCAGAAACCTGAAAATATAACCCTGCCTGTCAACCCCCAGAAACTTGAAAATATAACCCTGCCTGTCAACCCCCAGAAACCTGAAAATGTAACCCTGCCTGTCAACCCCTAGAAACCTGAAAATATAACCATGCCTGTCAACCCCCAGAAACCTGAAAATATAACCCTGCTTGTCAACCCTCAGCAACCTGAAAATATAACCATGCCTGTCAACCCCTAGAAACCTGAAAATATAACCCTGCCTGTCAACCCCTAGAAACATGAAAATATAACCCTGCCTGTCAACCCCTAGAAACATGAAACTATAACCCTGCCTGTCAACCCCTAGAAACATGAAAATATAACCCTGCCTGTCAACCCCTAGTAACATGAAAATATAACCCTGCCTGTCAACCCACAAATATGAGAACTGCATAAAACATTCAACAAACAAATATGAGAACTAGATAAAATATTCGTCAAACTATTATTCAATTCAAGTGCCATGTCGTGTGGCGTAGGCGATCATTTCTCTCCACAATTCCCTGTCTTTAGACTTGATTATGAGATTCTCCGGTGACTTTCTTCCTAGCCACACTGACAGCCCATCCAGTAACTTCTCTCTCTGTCTTCCTCTGTTTCTTCTTCCCTCAATTTTTCCGGTTGCCACAGTGTGTTCCAATTTTCCTCTTCTCAGGAAATGTCCTATAAATCTTGCTTGTCTGCCTCTGATCTTTGCTATAATTTGCTTTTTAACTCCAGCCTCTCTTAAGACTTCTTCATTGGTTCTCTTGGCTGTCCATGGTACTTTCAACATCCTTCTTATAAACCACATTTCCATGGCCTCCATTTCTCGCTGTACTCTCTTATTCATAGACCACGCTTCACACCCATAAAACAAAATTGGCTCAATGTAACATTTAAGTACTCGGAATCTTGTTTCCATTGATACGGATCTGTTGCACAAGATGTGTCTCATTGACTGGAATGCTGACTTGGCCTGAGCAAGTCTGCTTTTAATTTCGTTGTGACATTTCCCATCAGTTGTTATAATCGTTCCTAAGTACTTGAATGTATCAACTTGTTTCAGATTTGTGCCATCGATGGTAATGCTACATTTTGATGGTATTCTTTTCTTTGAGAAGAACATCACTTCAGTCTTCTTTTTGTTCAGGCTGAGACCTTTATTTTTACTTGCATGAATCATGACGTCCAGAAAATCCTGTAGCTCCCTTTCGCTTTTAGCAATCAGACCTGTATCGCCTGCATATCTTAAGTTGTTAAGGTTGTACCCATCAAGTGATATTCCTGGCATGTTCTCTATATTACTCTTTTTGCTGTACAAAGAGAAGAGGTCAGGAGATAAAACACATCCTTGTCTCACTCCCAATTGTATGTCTTGGAATCCTCCTATTTGGTTCTCAACCCTCATTGCTGCTGATTGTTGCCAATCAAACTATTATGACGACACTTCAAACAGATTCTAAATAAAGACGTGATAAACAGAAAAATGTATTAATAGAATGCAATCTAATGAACAAATTAATCTCTTGTTTATATTTTTTACACTGATAACACATTAATCTGATGCTTATTACACAGACAACACATTAACCTGATGTTTATTATACAGATAACACATCAATATGATGTTTACTATACAGATAAAACATTAATCTGATTTTTTTTTTACAGTACAGACAACACTTTAGGAAATAAACAAGAAGGATATTGTTTCATAGATTTTCCAACTGGAGGACGGGACATCTCAGATCTGACATTCTGAAAGAAATAAGTGCAACAGCTTAACACCAAATGCTTACACAGAAATCTTCTCTTAAACCTAACACCAAACGTTTACATTAAAATCTTCTCTTAAACTTAACACCAAACGTTTACAATGAAATCTTCTCTTAAACTACATAGAAATCTCCTCTTAACACCAAACGCTTACACAGAAATCTTCTCTTAAACTTAACACCAAATGCTTACATAGAAATCTTCTCTTAAACTTAACACCAAACGCTTACACAGAAATCTTCTCTTAAACTTAACACCAAATGCTTACACAGAAATTTTCTCTTAAACTTAACACCAAATGCTTACATAGAAATCTTTCTCAAAACATTTTAATATATCCCTACTGTCAACCTCCAGAAACCTGAAAATATAACCCTGCCTGTCAACCCACAGAAATCTGAATATAACCCTGTCTGTCAACCTCCAGAAACCTGAAAATATAACCCTGCCTGTCAACCCACAGAAATCTGAATATAACCCTGTCTGTCAACCTCCAGAAACCTGAAAATATAACCCTGCCTGTCAACCCACAGAAACCTGAAAATATAACCCTGTCTGTCAACCCCCAGAAACCTGAAAATATAACCCTGTCTGTCAACCCCCAGAAACCTGAAAATATAACCCTGCCTGTCAACCCCCAGAAACCTGAAAATATAACCCTGCCTGTCAACCCCCAGAAACCTGAAAATATAACCCTGCCTGTCAACCCCCAGAAACCTGAAAATATAACCCTGCCTGTCAACCCCCAGAAACCTGAAAATATAACCCTGCCTGTCAACCCCCAGAAACCTGAAAATATAACCCTGTCTGTCAACCCCCAGAAACCTGAACATTCTGTAGTGACAATGAACATTTTAGTATGTAAATAACACTCTATGACCTTAAACTCTGCAGTAACAAAAGAGTATATGTCCAGTAGCATGACATGACTATAAGTGTCAAGACAAGATGCTACATAGCAAGACAAGATGCTATGCAGAAAGACAAGATGCTATATGTCCAGTAGCATGACATGACTATAAGTGTCAAGACAAGATGCTACATAGCAAGACAAGACGCTATATGTCCAGTAGCATGACATGACTATAAGTGTCAAGACAAGATGCTACATAGCAAGACAAGATGCTATATGTCCAGTAGCATGACATGACTATAAGTGTCAAGACAAGATGCTACATAGCAAGACAAGATGCTATGCAGCAAGACAAGATGCTATATGTCCAGTAGCATGACATGACTATAAGTGTCAAGACAAGATGCTACATAGCAAGAGAAGATGGTATGCAGCAAGACAAGATGCTATATGTCCAGTAGCATGACATGACTATAAGTGTCAAGACAAGATGCTACATAGTAAGACAAGATGCTATGCAGCAAGACAAGATGCTATATGTCCAGTAGCATGACATGACTGTAAGAGTCAAGACAAGATGCTATATGTCCAGTAGCATGACATGACTGTAAGAGTCAAGACAAGATGCTACATAGCAAGACAAGATGCTATGCAGCAAGACAAGATGCTCCATAGCAATACAAGATGCTCTAAAGCAATACAAGATGCTATATGTACAGTAGCATGACATGACTATAAGTGTCAAGACAAGATGCTACATAGCAAGACAAGACGCTATATGTCCAGTAGCATGACATGACTATAAGTGTCAAGACAAGATGCTACATAGCAAGACAAGATGCTATATGTCCAGTAGCATGACATGACTATAAGTGTCAAGACAAGATGCTACATAGCAAGACAAGATGCTATGCAGCAAGACAAGATGCTATATGTCCAGTAGCATGACATGACTATAAGTGTCAAGACAAGATGCTACATAGCAAGACAAGATGGTATGCAGCAAGACAAGATGCTATATGTCCAGTAGCATGACATGACTATAAGTGTCAAGACAAGATGCTACATAGTAAGACAAGATGCTATGCAGCAAGACAAGATGCTATATGTCCAGTAGCATGACATGACTGTAAGAGTCAAGACAAGATGCTATATGTCCAGTAGCATGACATGACTGTAAGAGTCAAGACAAGATGCTACATAGCAAGACAAGATGCTATGCAGCAAGACAAGATGCTCCATAGCAATACAAGATGCTCTAAAGCAATACAAGATGCTATATGTACAGTAGCATGACATGACTATATTTAGCAAGACAAGATGCTATATAGCAAGAAAAGATGAGATATGTACAGTATCATGACATGACTATATATAGAGGGGTGATTGACAAGTTCTCAGCATAAGGTACAAATACTTGAAACACACAGTTGATATAAGGTGCATTTGTAGATCAGGTTATTATATATCTTATATCCTTTCCGTGCCGTTAAACGTCACACAGGGCTCACAAAGTAGTTCGCCAATTTTTCCTGTCTTCGGCGAGTCTTTCAACTTCATCAAGAGATTTTATGCCTGTTAATTTGGCCTCTCTTAACAATGTCCTCTTCAGAGTTTCACGTGGTCTGCCTCTTTTTCTTTGGTCTGTTGTGTTCCACTTGACAGCTTGTTTTGGGATTCTCTGATCATTTCTTCTCATCAAGTGACCAACATATGTCCATCTCCTTTTCCTGATCACCCATGAGACTGGTTGTTGCTCAGTCACCTGTCCTATCTCTGTATTGTTCTTGAATTCGTTCCACTAGATGCCGAGTATTTTCCTTAGGCATTTGTTTTCAAAAGAGTCTAATTTCTTGTCTATTTGTTGAGTAGTTTTCCAGCTTTCGCATGCATAAATGCAATCAGGTTAATGTAAGATTAAACACCAAGTTTCAAGAAATTAACTGCAACCAATTTTTTTTTACAGGCTACTGAAGTGGTAAGGGGTGGCAGAAATTGAGAAAATGGATAAAATTTCTCATCAAGCAGTCATTCGCTACCTCTGCATCAAGGGCTTATCATCGAAGGAGATCCATGAGGATATGGTAGAGACTCTAGGGGACAGTGCCCCCTCTTACAGCACAGTGAAGAAATGGGCAGCTCAGTTCAAACATGGAAGGGAGAGTTTAATAAAAAGTCTTGGAGGATCTAATAAAAAACCTTGGAGGATATAATAAAAAAACTTGGAGGATCTAATAAAAAATCTTGGAGGATATAATAAAAAAACTTGGAGGATCTAATAAAAAACCTTGGAGGATCTAATAAAAAAACTTGGAGGATCTAATAAAAAAACCTTAGAGGATCTAATTAAAAAACTTGGAGGATCTAATAAAAAACTTTGGAGGATCTAATAAAAAACCTTGGAGGATCTAATAAATAACCTTGGAGAATATAATAAACTTATCTTGGACTATCTGATCTTGGAGGATCTAATTAATAACCTTGGAGAATCTAATAAAAAACCTTGGAGTACATAATAAAAAAAACATGGAGAATCTACAAAAAAAACCTTCGAGGATCTAATAAATAACCTTGGAGAATCTAATAAATAATCTTGGAGAATATAATAAAAAAACCTTGGAGGATACAATAAAAAACCTAAGAGGATCTAATAAAAAACCCTGGAGGATCTAATAAAAAAAAACTTGGAGAATCTAATAAATAACATTGGAGAATCTAATAACCTTGGAGAATCTAATAAATAACCTTGGAGGATCTAATAAATAACCTTGGAGAATGTAATAAAAATAAATAACTTTGGATAATACAATAAATAACATTCGAGAATCTAATAAATAACCTTGGAGGATATAATAAATAACCTTGGAGGATCTAATAAATCACCTTGGAGGATCTAATAAATAACCTTGGAGAATCTAATAAATAACCTTGGAGGATATAATAAATAACCTTGGAGGATCTAATTTAAAATTTTGGAGGATATAATAAAAAAACTTAGAGGATCTAATAAAAAAAACCCTGGAGGATCTAATAAAAAACCTTGCAGAATCTAATAAATAACCTTGGAGAATCTAATAAAAAACCTTGGAGAATCTAATAAAAAAACATTGGAGGATCTAATAAAAAAAATTGGAGAATCTAATATAAAAACCTTGTATGATCTAATAAAAAACCTTGTATGATCTAATAAAAAACCTTGTATGATCTAATAAAAAACCTTGTATGTTCTAATAAAAAACCTTGGAGGATCTAATAAAAAAACTTGGAGGATCTAATAAAAAACCTTGTATGATCTAATAAAAAACCTTGGAGTATCTAATAAAAAACCTTGTATGATCTAATAAAAAAAATTGGAGGATCTAATAAAAAACCTTGGAGGATCTAATAAAAAACCTTGTATGATCTAATAAAAAACCTTGGAGGATCTAATAAAAAACCTTGTATGATCTAATAAAAAACCTTGGAGGATCTAATAAAAAACCTTGTATGATCTAATAAAAAACCTTGGAGGATCTAATAAAAAACCTTGTATGATCTAATAAAAAACCTTGGAGGATCTAATAAAAAACCTTGTATGATCTAATAAAAAACCTTGGAGGATCTAATAAAAAACCTTGTATGATCTAATAAAAACCTTGGAGGATCTAATAAAAAAATCTTGGAGGATCTAATTAATAACCTTGGAGGATCTAATAAAAAAACTTGGAGGATATAATAAAAAACCTTGGAGGATCTAATTAAAAAACTTGGAGGATCTAATAAAAAACCTTGGAGGATCTAATAAAAAACCTTGTATGATCTAATAAAAAAATCTTGTATGATCTAATAAAAAACCTTGGAGGATCTAATAAAAAACCTTGTATGATCTAATAAAAAAATCTTGTATGATCTAATAAAAAACCTTGGAGGATCTAATAAAAAACATTGGAGGATATAATAAAAAACCTTGGAGGATATAATAAAAAACCTTGGAGGATATAATAAAAAAACTTGGAGGATATAATAAAAAACATTGGAGGATCTAATAAAAAAACTTGGAGGATATAATAAAAAACCTTGGAGGATCTAATAAAACATCTTGGAGGATCTAATAAAAAACCTTGGAGGATATAATAAAAAACCTTGGAGGATCTAATAAAAAATCTTGGAGGATCTAATTAATAACCTTGGAGGCTCTAATAAATAACCTTCGAAGATATAATAAAAAAAAAACTTCGATAATGTAATAAATAACCTTGGAGGATCTATCAAATAACCTTGGAGGATCTAATAAAAAACCTTGCAGGATCTAATACATAACCTTGGAGAATCTAATAAATATTGTTGCAGAATCTAATAAATAACCTTGGAGGATCTAATAAATAACATTGGAGAATCTAATAAAAAGTCTTGGAGGATATAATAAGAAAACTTGCTAATAAAAAAACTTTGGAGGATATACTTTAAAAAACTTGGAGGAAATAATAAAAAAAAGGCATTGAGAATGTAATAAAACACCTTGGAGGATATAAAAAAAAAAACCCTGGAGGATCTAATTAAAAAACTTGGAGAATCTAATAAATAACCTTGGAGAATCTAATAAATAACCTTGGAGAATATAATAAACTTATCTTGGACTATCTGATCTTGGAGGATCTAATTAATAACCTTGGAGAATCTAATAAAAAACCTTGGAGTACATAATAAAAAAAACATGGAGAATCTACAAAAAAAACCTTCGAGGATCTAATAAATAACCTTGGAGAATCTAATAAATAATCTTGGAGAATATAATAAAAAAACCTTGGAGGATACAATAAAAAACCTAAGAGGATCTAATAAAAAACCCTGGAGGATCTAATAAAAAAAAACTTGGAGAATCTAATAAATAACATTGGAGAATCTAATAACCTTGGAGAATCTAATAAATAACCTTGGAGGATCTAATAAATAACCTTGGAGAATGTAATAAAAATAAATAACTTTGGATAATACAATAAATAACATTCGAGAATCTAATAAATAACCTTGGAGGATATAATAAATAACCTTGGAGGATCTAATAAATCACCTTGGAGGATCTAATAAATAACCTTGGAGAATCTAATAAATAACCTTGGAGGATATAATAAAAAACCTTGGAGGATCTAATAAAAAAAACCCTGGAGGATCTAATAAAAAACCTTGCAGAATCTAATAAATAACCTTGGAGGATCTAATAAAAAACCTTGCAGAATTTAATAAATAACCTTGGAGAATCTAATAAAAAAACATTGGAGGATCTAATAAAAAAAATTGGAGAATCTAATATAAAAACCTTGTATGATCTAATAAAAAACCTTGTATGATCTAATAAAAAACCTTGTATGATCTAATAAAAAACCTTGTATGTTCTAATAAAAAACCTTGGAGGATCTAATAAAAAAATTGGAGGATCTAATAAAAAACCTTGTATGTTCTAATAAAAAACCTTGTATGTTCTAATAAAAAACCTTGTATGATCTAATAAAAAACCTTGTATGTTCTAATAAAAAACCTTGGAGGATCTAATAAAAAACCTTGTATGATCTAATAAAAAACCTTGTATGTTCTAATAAAAAACCTTGTATGTTCTAATAAAAAACCTTGTATGTTCTAATAAAAAACCTTGGAGGATCTAATAAAAAACCTTGGAGGATCTAATAAAAAACCTTGTATGTTCTAATAAAAAACCTTGTATGTTCTAATAAAAAACCTTGGAGGATCTAATAAAAACCTTGTATGATCTAATAAAAAACCTTGGAGGATCTAATAAAACATCTTGTATGATCTAATAAAAAACCTTGGAGGATCTAATAAAAACCTTGTATGATCTAATAAAAAACCTTGGAGGATCTAATAAAAACCTTGTATGATCTAATAAAAAACCTTGGAGGATCTAATAAAACATCTTGTATGATCTAATAAAAAACCTTGGAGGATCTAATAAAAAACCTTGTATGATCTAATAAAAAACCTTGGAGGATCTAATAAAACATCTTGTATGATCTAATAAAAAACTTTGGAGGATATAATTAAAAACCTTGGAGGATCTAATAAAAACCTTGTATGATCTAATAAAAAACCTTGGAGGATCTAATAAAAACCTTGTATGATCTAAAAAAAAACCTTGGAGGATCTAAAAAACATCTTGTATGATCTATAAAAAACCTTGGAGGATATAATTAAAAACCTTGGAGGATCTAATAAAAACCTTGTATGATCTAATAAAAAACCTTGGAGGATCTAATAAAACATCTTGTATGATCTAATAAAAAACTTTGGAGGATATAATTAAAAACCTTGGAGGATCTAATAAAAACCTTGTATGATCTAATAAAAAACCTTGGAGGATCTAATAAAACATCTTGTATGATCTAATAAAAAACTTTGGAGGATATAATTAAAAACCTTGGAGGATCTAATAAAAAACCTTGTATGATCTCATAAAAAACCTTGTATGATCTAGTAAAAAAACCTTATATGATCTAGTAAAAAACCTTCTATGATCTAGTAAAAAACCTTCTATGATCTAGTAAAAAACCTTGTATGATCTAGTAAAAAACCTTGTAGGATCTAATAAAAAAACCTTGTATGATCTAGAAAAAAAACTTGTAGGATCTAATAACAAAACCTTGGATGATCTAGAAAAAACCTTGTATAATCTAATAAAAAACCTTACATTATCTAATAAAAAACCTTGTATGTTCTAATAAATAACCTTGGAGGATCTAATAAAAAAATCTTGGAGGATCTTCAAAAAACCTTGTATGATGTAATAAAAAAACCTTGGAGGATATAATAAAAAACCTTGGAGGATATAATAAAAAACTTTGGAGGATATAATAAAAAACCTTGGAGGATATAATAAAAAAACCTT
Organism: Achatina immaculata; assembly: GCA_009760885.1. NCBI lineage: Eukaryota > Metazoa > Mollusca > Gastropoda > Stylommatophora > Achatinidae > Lissachatina > Lissachatina immaculata. The sequence continues at coordinate 24,661,770 of CM019702.1, read as the reverse complement.
GTATGATCTAAAAAAAAACCTTGGAGGATCTAGTAAAAAACCTTGTAGGATGAAATAAAAAAACCTTGTATGATCTAGTAAAAAATCTTGTATGATCTAGTAAAACACCTTGTATGATCTAGTAAAAAACCTTGTATGATCTAGTAAAAAACCTTGTATGATCTAATAAAAAATCTTGTAGGATCTAATAAAAATCTTGTATGATCTAATAAAAAACCTTACATTATCTAATAAAAAAACCTTGTAGGATCTAATAAAAAACCTTGTATGATCTAATAAAAAACCTTGTAAGATCTAATAAAAAACACTGTATGATCTAATAAAAAACCTTGGAGGATATAATAAAAAACCTTGTAGGATATAATAAAAAACCTTGGAGGATATAATAAAAAACCTTGGAGGATATAATAAAAAACCTTGGAGGATATAATAAAAAACCTTGGAGGATATAATAAAAAACCTTGGAGGATATAATAAAAAACCTTGTAGGATATAATAAAAAACCTTGGAGGATATAATAAAAAACCTTGGAGGATATAATAAAAAACCTTGGAGGATATAATAAAAAACCTTGGAGGATATAATAAAAAACCTTGGAGGATATAATAAAAAACCTTGGAGGATACAATAAAAAACCTTGGAGGATATAATAAAAAACCTTGGAGGATATAATAAAAAACCTTGGAGGATATAATAAAAAACCTTGGAGGATATAATAAAAAACCTTGGAGGATATAATAAAAAACCTTGGAGGATATAATAAAAAACCTTAGAGGATATAATAAAAAACCTTGGAGGATATAATAAAAAACCTTGGAGGATACAATAAAAAACCTTGGAGGATATAATAAAAAACCTTGGAGGATATAATAAAAAACCTTGGAGGATATAATAAAAAACCTTGGAGGATACAATAAAAAACCTTGGAGGATATAATAAAAAACCTTGGAGGATATAATAAACAACCTTAGAGGATCTAATAAAAAAACGTATATGATCTAATAAAAAAAACCTTGTATGATCTAATAAAAAAACCTTGTATGATCTAATAAAAAAACCTTGTATGATCTAATTAGAAACCTTGGAGGATCTAATAAAAAAACCTTCAAGGATATAATAAAAAAATAACCTTGATGGATTTAATAAAAAAACCTTGGAGGATCTAAAAAAAAAAAACTTTGGATGATAAAAGAAAAAACCTTGGTGGATTGAATAAAACAGCTTGGAGGATCTAATAAAAAAACTTTGGAGCAGATATTAAAAAACCTTGGAGGATGTAATAAAAAACTTTGGAGCAGATATTAAAAAACCTTGTATGATCTAATAAAAAAACTTGTAGGATCTAATAAAAAAAACTTTGGAGGATTTAATAAAAAAATCTTGAAGGATCTAATAAAAAACTTTGGAGGATTTAATAAAAAATCTTGAAAGATCTAATAAAAAAACTTTGGATGATTTAATAAAAAATCTTGAAGGATCTATTAAAAAACCTTGTATGATCTAATAAAAAACCTTGTATGATCTAATAAAAAATCTTGAAGGATTTAATAAAAAACCTTGGAGGATCTAAGAAAAAACCTTGAAGGATTTAATAAAAAACCTTGGAGGATCTAAGAAAAAACCTTGAAGGATCGAATAAAAAAAAACTTTATTAAAAAACCTTGGAGGATCATGAACAAGGTTTTTTATTAGATCCTCCAAGCTTATTAGATCCTCCAAGGTTTTTTATTAGATACACTCAAGTGTTTTTTTTAGATCCTCCAAGTTTATTTATTATATTATGTATTAATTCCTCTAAGGTTTTTTATTAGATCCTTCAAGTTCTTTTATTAGATCCTCCAATGTTTTTTTATTATGTTATGTATTAATTCCTCTAAAGTTTTTTATTAGATCCTTCAAGTTATTTTATTAGATCCTCCAAGGTTTTTTTTAATTAGATCCTCCAAGTTTTTTATTAGATCCTCCAAGGTTTTTTATTAGATCCTCCAAGGTTTTTTCATCTTTCATCAAGATAATGCTCCATTTCACAAGTTGGCAGTAGCAACGGCTGCCATTCATGAATGCAGCTTCCAGCTTCTTGAACATCCTCCTTATTCCCCAGATTTGGTCCCTTTAGACTATTACCTGTTTACCAAACTCAAAAAAAGGAGCTCAGTGGTCGCCAAATTTGCTTCAGATGATGACGTCATTCATGCTGTACACCACTTTCTACTGGCACAAGATGGTGACTTTTACAAAGAAGGGATCCGTATGCTCCAGGATCGCTGGACTAAGTGCATAAACTTGCAAGGTGACTATGTTGAGAAATAACCAAAAAAGTTTACCACAAATAATCCGTTGTACCTTATGCCAAGAACTTATCAATCACCGCTCATAGCAAGACAAGATGCTATATAGCAAGACAAGATGCTATATGTACAGTAGCATGACATGACTATATATAGCAAGACAAGACTAGCAAGACAAAGAGAGTGAGGTTTTTCATTTGTATTTAAAATCAAGTGTGAAAACTACAGAGGAATATCATTACTACAAACAAGCTACAAAACACTATCTATTATACTCTTAAATAGATTAAAACCATACAGCGAGAACATACTGGGAGACTATCAAGCAGGTTTTAGGAAGAAAAGATCAACCATACACCAAATATTTTATCTACGTCATAGAGTAGAAAAGTACTGGGAATATGGAAAATAAGTACTTAATATCTTCATTGACTTGAAGAAAGCCTATAACAGCATAGACAGGAGCAGCTTATGGAAAATTCTGAAAGAATTTGAGATACCTAATAAATTAATCAATCTGACCAGAATATGCATGGAGAATACTGGATGGGGCATGTAGAAAGAATGGAAGAGAACAGACAAACAAAAATGATGTATTCACAAGAGATGAGAGAAACAAGACCACAGGGTAGACCAAGAGACAGATGAAAAGACAACATAGAAGAAGATATGAAATAAAATGGTGTCACCAAGTGGAGAGAGAAGATTATGAATAGAGAGGAATGGGGGTGAACTTTATCTGCAGCAATGAGCCTTAATAGCTCGGAAAGCTGAAGAAGAAGAAGATTTAAAATCAAGCTACTGTACATACAAATGTATCTTTTGCATTCTGTTATAATCTATTAGCAGCACTGAAAACAAAAAAATTGGGATAATTTTGTTGAAGATTTGACAAAATATTGATACAGCAGTTGAAGTTTGAGAGAAAGACAGCAGAATGAGCACTTGCCTTCACCGAGCTGCTTTTGTGAACGGAAGACTTTGTTCTTTCCTCGCCTGCTTCAGCATTCTTCAGTCTGACAGCGTACGTAATTTGTGTATGGTTTGAGAGAGAAGAACATTCATATAATATCTACGTATGAGCAGAAAAACTGAACAAAATCTAGGGAAAAAAAAATAAACAGATCAATGTCTTAAAAGAAAAAATGGTGAGCCTGATACACAAAAACAAACATTCACAAAACAGGCAATGTTACAGGAAATACTAAAACTAATACAGCACTCAGTTTCTAGGTTTGTAGACAAGCTTCAACTACAGTTTCTGCAGGCACTCATACACAAGTATAACTCACACACAAACCAGATTTACACAAAATACAGATAAAAATAACTCACAAACAAACCAGATTTACACAAAATACAGATAAAAATAACTCACAAACAAACCAGATTTACACAAAATACAGATAAAAATAACTCACAAACAAACCAGATTTACACAAAATACAGATAAAAATAACTCACAAACAAACCAGATTTACACAAAATACAGATAAAAATAACTCACAAACAAACCAGATTTACACAAAATACAGATAAAAATAACTCACAAACAAACCAGATTTACACAAAATATAGATAGATAAAATAACTCACAAACAAATCAGATTTACACAAAATACAGACTGATAAAATAATTCATAAAGAAATCAATTTACACCATACACAAACACATAAAATAACTCCCAAACAAAGAAAGACTTATACAAAATACACAGACATAAAATAACTCACAAACAAACCAGATTTACACAAAATACTGACAGAAAAATATGGAAAATGTGAAAGAATTCCAATGGCATAATTTAAAGCAAAAACAGAAAGCAAACAGAAGATCTCACTACAGAATGCTCAAAGAAGACCTCACTATAGAATATTCAAAGAAGTCCTCACTATAGAATATTCAAAGAAGTCCTCATTATAGAATGCTCAAAGAAGACCTCACTATAGAATGCTCAAAGAAGACCTACCTACAGAATGTTCAAAGAAGACCTACATACAGAATGTTTAAAGAAGAACTCACTACATAATGCTCAAAGAAGACCTACCTACAGAATGTTCAAAAAAGACCTACCTACAGAATGTTTAAAGAAGAACTCACTACAGAATGCTCAAAGAAGATCTCACTACAGAATGCTCAAAGAAGATTTAACTACGGAATGCTCAAAGACCTCACTACAGAATGCTCAAAGAAGATCTCCCTACAGAATGCTCAAAGAAGATCTCCCTACAGAATGCTCAAAGAAGATCTAACTACAGAATGCTCAAAGAAGACCTACCTACAGAATGCTCAAAGAAGATCTCCCTACAGAATGCTCAAAGAAGAACTAACTACAGAATGCTCAAAGAAGACCTCACTACAGAATATTCAAAGAAGATCTCCCTACAGAATGCTCAAAGAAGATCTAACTACAGAATGCTCAAAGAAGATCTCCCTACAGAATGCTCAAAGAAGATCTCCCTACAGAATGCTCAAAGAAGATCTCCCTACAGAATGTTCAAAGAAGACCTCCCTAAAGAATATTCAAAGAAGATCTCCCTACAGAATGCTCAAAGAAGACCTCCCTATAGAATGTTCAAAGAAGACCTCCATACAGAATGCTCAAAGAAAACCTCCCTCCAGAATGTTCAAAGACCTCACTACAGAATGTTCAAAGCAGACCTCCCTACAGAATGTTCAAAGACCTCCCTCCAGAATGTTCAAAGACCTCCCTACAGAATGTTCAAAGAAGACCTCCCTACAGAATGCTCAAAGAAACCTCCCCACTGAATATTTGGTACTCACTTTGACCTTGATGTGTATGAGCCATCAGAGGCATAGCCATCACTGATGTGTCCCTCGCTTCGTACTAAAAAAAAATATTCAGAGAATATATTTGTACACGATGACCAATGAAGACAATAGTATCATAAATAAAGCCACATCATCATCATGTGCCGTGCTGACTGGCGTTGGCTATTATGCTTCTCCAGAGTATCCGATCCTTCATGCAGGCCATCAGTTCAGTTGGTGATCTCCTCTCACACCATCCCGTCAGACTGTCCAGTATCATTTCTCTTGGTCTTCCTCTTGATCGTCTTCCTTCTATTTTTTCTGTTGTTATAATATTTTCTATGCCCCCTCTTCTCATTGCATGTCCTATGAAAGTACATTGTCTCTCTCTTATCTTTTTGACAAGGTTTTTTGTCTCTCCAGCTCTTCTCATACATTCTTCATTAGTTATTTTTGCTGTCCATGGGGATTCGCAACATTCTTCTAATAAACCACATTTCTGCTGCTTCCAATGATTTTTGTGCAGACTTGCCTATTGTCCATGATTCACTTCCATATAACAAGATAGGTTCAATATAGCATTTTAGGACTCGTTTTCTAACATTCATTGATAAGGATGTGTTGGTTAATATGTTTCTCATTCTCTGAAATGCAGTCTTTGCTTGGCCTATTCTGTTCCTAATTTCTGTTCTGCATTTCCATCTGAAGTTATTACTGCTCCAAGGTATTTGAATTTCTGCACCTGCTTTAGAATAGTTCCGTTTAATTTAATACTGCATGCTGGTGTATTCTGTTTCTTAGATATAACCATAGTCTCTGTCTTTTTGATGTTGCCTTTCTGTTCACTTTCTTTGGTGACTTTATCCAAGAGATTTTGCAGGTCTTGTTGGTTCTCAGCTATAAAAAAACTTGGTAAACTAAAAAAAATAACATATTTCAAAGAATAGTTAAACATTCAAACTAAACATATTTATAAAAGAATAGTTAAACATTCAAACTAAACATATTTACAAAAGAATAGTTAAAGATTCAAACTAAACATATTTACAAAATAATAGTTAAACAGAGTAGTAGAAAATGGAGACAGCACAGAGGACATCAACAGCAGACTTACTAGAGCAAACCAGGGTTTTGCAATGCTGCAGACTATATGGAAATCAAAAAAACTAAGCATAAATATGAAAATCAGGATATTTAAGAGTAATGTTCTAAATGTACTACTCTATGGAAGTGAATGCTGGAAAATCACCAAAACCATAGAAAACAAGTTGAATTCTTTCCAGACTAAATGTTTACGAAGAATTAGAAAAATATTTTGGCCAAACACCATAAGAAATAACATCTTATTAGCAGAAATGCAGATGAAACCACTAACAACAATTATTGAGGAAAGACGCTGGCGATGGTTGGGACATGTGCTCCGAATGACTGACAACTCACTACCAAAAATAGCACTAAGATGGACACCACAGGGGAACAGAAGTAAGGGTAGACCAAAAGAGACATGGAGAAGAACAACAGAAAGGATGTTGAGCAACAGAGGGCTCACCTGGGCAAGAGCAGAAAAAAGACGAAGGACAGGCATTTGTGGAAAACCCTTGCGGAAGCCCCATGTGCCCTGGGCACTTAAGGTTCAGAGAGAGAGAGAGTTAAGCATTCAAACTAAACATATTTACAAAAGAATAGTTAAACATTCAAAATAAACATATGTACAAAAGAACAGCTAAACATTCAAACTAAACATATGTACAAAAGAACAGCTAAACATTCAAACTAAACATATGTACAAAAGAACAGCTAAACATTCAAACTAAAATTCCTCAGTAACTCATAAAGATCAAATGCCAAGAAGCTATGATGATGATGATGACGATGATGATGCAGCACTGAAATAATATTCTCTTAGTAATTACACCAGTGTTCATTCTGAATATGTCTGTGCACATGATGAATGTGTCTGTGTTCATTATGAACATGTCTGTGTTCATTCTGAATATATCTGTGTTCATGAGGAATGTCTATGTTCATGAGGAATGTCTGTGTTCATGAGGAAAATGCCTGCGTTCATGAGGAATATGCCTGTTCATGAGTAATAAGTTTCAAAATCAGTCACTACGGATTATCACAGGTGCCATGAGGTCCACACCAATAGTAGAAATGCAGAAAATGGTGTTCAAGCGCCAAAGGAACGTAGAGACACAAAGGTCATGACCATGGGAGAAAAATTCCTTAGCTCTGTAAGCCATCCCCTGAAGGAGAGATTCAGTAACTTGGCACTAAGATGGCTTAAAAGAAGTAGCTTCATTCATCAGGCCAAGCGTATGCGTAAGATGATACCTGACCTTCCAACTGTAGTCTCTCCACTATCATCTGTACCAGAGCATACACCATGGAAAGAAGCAGATTATACACAAATAACTATTCAGACTGAAGTGAAAGGTGTGCAGAATGGTGAGATGCAGAGCAGTCTTGTAAGATCAACAGCCACACTTAGTGTTATAGATGATAAATATCCATGTGATACCTGGATACGTGTGTATACAGACGGATCTGCACATAATGCCATAAAGAATGGAGGGGCAGGAGCACATATTGAATATCCAAACAACACCACTGACAAGATTTCCATACCCACTGGAAAATACTGCAACAACTATGATGCAGAAGTTAGGGCAATTATTGCTGCAGTTGAAAAACTATCAGACTCCAGAATTGATACATGTCCTGTAGTAATTCTCACAGATGCAAGATCAGTACTGGAAGCTCTTCAGTGCAACAAACTACCAGACCTCAAGGATGCCTTGTCAAAAATTGGCTTACAACATGGAGTCACTTTGCAATGGATTCCCTCCCACTGTGGGACACCAGGCAATGAGAAAACTGACTATCTGGCCAAAGAGGGCACTGAAATGGAGCAACCAGACATACCAATCACCTATAATCAGAAGAAAAGCATGATAAAAACCTACAGGAAGCCACAAACACCACCACATGATGACTATCACATGCTAAACAGAAAGGAACAAGTCACTATCTTCCGTCTTCGAACAGGACACAGCCGACTCCGAAGTCATATGTACACAAAGTTTAAGGTTGGTACTACTAATCTATGTACATGTGCCCAGGTGCCCCAAACTGTGGAACATATCCTCCAGAACTGCACCAACTATGAAACACTGAGAAATAATTACTGGCCCAGTGAAACCACTAAAGAAGATAAGCTCTACAGTTCCATACATGAATTATAAAAAACAGTGAAATTTATCCAAGAGACAGGACTGCAGATATAGACAGACAATGCGAACGAAGAAGAAGAAGATGAGTAATAAGTCTGTCTTCATGAGTAATAAGTCTGTCTTCACGAGTAATATGTGTGTTTCATGAAGAATATATCTGTAGTCATGAGGAATGTCTGTGTTCATGAGGAATATGTCTGTGTTCATGATGAATAGGTCTGTGTACATGATGAATATGTCTGTGTTCATGAGGAATATATCTGTGCACATGGAGGAATATGTGTGTTCTTGAGGAATAAATCTGTGTCCATGAGGAATATGTGTGTGTTCATGAGAAATATGTGTATTCATAAGGAACATGTGTGTTCATAAGGAACATGTGTGTTCTTAAGGAATATGTCTGTGTCCATGAGGAATATCTGTGGTTATGAGGAATATGTATTTTCTTAAGAAATATATCTCTGTTCATGAGGAATATGTCTGTGTTAATGAGGAATATGTGTGTTCATGAGGAATATGTGTGTGTTCATGAGGAATATGTCTATGTTCATTATGAATATGTCTGTGTTCATTATGAATATGTCTGTGATCATTATGAATATGTCTGTGGTCAGGATGAATACGTCTGTGTCCACAATGAATGTCTGTTCATGATGAATATGTCTGCATAAGGAATATGTCTGTGTCCATGAGGAATATGTCTGTGTCCATGACGAATATGTCTGTGTTCACGATGAATATGTCTCCATGAGGAATATGTTCATGATGAATATGTCTCCATGAGGAATATGTCTGTGTTCATGATGAATATATCTCCATGAGGAATATGTCTGTGTTCATGATGATTATGTCTCCATGAGGAATATTTCTGTGTTCATGATGAATATGTCACCATGAGGAATATGTCTGTGTTCATGATGAATATGTCTCCATGAGGAATATGTATATAAAATAAAAAATACAGACAATCAAAACTTGACAGGACTGGACAAAACTCAGAGAAATGGAAATAACTAAAAAGTTTAAGAAAAATGATACAGGGAATATAAGGACTAGCTCAATACCTGACTGGTTAGAGACTTTAGGTCTGAGTTATGTGTCTTTAAGTGCAATGAGAACATGCACAAATGTCTGCCATCTAGACTGCATGATATGAAACAAGACACTCGGATGCCTGAGAGTATATATGCTATGTCAGTGAAAGATTACAATTGTAATCTGAATATCTAAACTTGTAAAAAAAAAGTTTGTTCCGTCAATATTATTGTCTTGTTTGATTTCATTGTAGCATAAAGTCAACAAGAGAGAAAATTTGCATGAAAATCTTCTGCTAACATGATAACAATCTGCCAACTGCTAACATGATAACAATCTGCCAACTGCTAGCATGATAACAATCTGCCAACTGCTAACACTCAGTCAGTCGAAGTTTCAGAAACAATTTTACTTACTTGAGTTCTCGTGTGAACCTCTATAACTGTAACCTGGAAGCAAGGATGCAGAGATGTCACAAACATGCAAATATGCAGGACATGGAAACAACAAAACTTATAACTGCTCATCTACAACCATTTTTCTTTTGTCTTTCTCTATAGCAATAGCATCACACAACATAGAATGTCACACATTATGAACATCACCACATCTAATGTCATACAACAAATAATGTCACAATGATCATCACCACATCAAGTGTGTCACACACCAAAGAATGTCACACATTACTGAACATCACCACATCTAGTGTGTCACACAAAACAGAATGTCACACACTACTGAACATCACCACATCTAATGCATCGCACAACACAGAATGACGCACACCACTGAACATCATCACATCTAGTGTCACACAAAACAGAATGTCACACATTACTAAACATCACATCTAATGTCACACAACACAAAATGTCACACATTACTGAACATCACCACATCTAGTGTCACACACAATACTGAGCATCTTATGTTGCTCCAGTTACCCGAGTTTCTGCTAGAATTAGCCGAATGTTTTGATCTTGCTGATCCTCCGGACAAATTAGCTCGATGTTCCCTCACCCTGCAAAATAATCAACCTGACATTTAGTGCTGAACAATCATTAGATCAATCAATCTGACATTTGAACAACCAATTATTACGATGATCTACTTCAACATTACTCAAGCAGGTCATCATTAGCACACTTACTCAACAAATCTGAGATGTTAATTAGAACAAAAATGTCACACAACTCCACACATAACACATATCATCACACATTCAAACAAGTGTTTTGAGGATTTAAACATCTCATGCTTCACATCATATCCTCAGGGTCTACATCTAATGCTTTACATCATAGTCTACATCTCATGCTTCACATCATATCATCCTGGTCTACATTTGATGGTCCACATCAAGATCTAGGGGTCTGTGAGGTAGCTAGTTTTAAATGCTTCATGAGCTGGAAATCACTCTGACATCATGCCATACTTTACAATGTTCTTCACTGCTGTGCACTGTGGGATTCCAACCTTCTTATATTCTGTATAACCAAGTTGAGCAGAGCATCACACATCTTTCCTGTCCCACTTGTACTACTGTAACAAACTTGCTCTTTCCTGTTGCACTTGTACTACTGTAACAAACTTGCTCTTTCCTGCCTAATGTAACAAACTTGACAGTTTCTTCTAGTGATCAAGACACTATCAGAAAAATCAAAACGTGCTCTCTCCTACCCACTCACATCAGCCACAGTTTATCAGTAACCGCATTAACCAGTAATTACTGGTAAATTACTGATTAAAAAAACTGAAACTTTTTGAGGTTGTCAATTATACTGTAACTAGCTTATATTATCAAAAACCTAGTAAAAAGCAGTCATCAAAATTGGCTGAAGAATAACTGGGCCAGCAGACTGATGATGCTGAGTTTGCATGTAGGAGAATCAGCCAGTTTTAACTTTGCTTCAGCATGTCAGCATTTTGTCAAGTTATAATCTCACCGCAAATAACAATACAACAAAAATGTCACATGAACAATTAACTCTCGGTGTTGTGTATAAAGCCTATTTAATTTTACATTTGCAAAAAAAAGTATCAAATGTTGTACTGACAAAATAATTTATGCACCTGTTCATTTTACACACATATTTCTCTTCACCAGAGAACATTCTCTATCACATTCTATCACACAAACCTCTCTTCAGTAGAGAACATTCTCTATCACATTCTATCACACACACTTCTCTTCAACAGAGAATATTCTCTATCACATTCTATCACACACACTTCTCTTCAACAGAGAATATTCTCTATCACATTCTATCACACACATTAGCTCACTCTGTTGTAGATTTCTCTCTGTACTCACTTTTTATGGTTAACCTCCTTCTGTTTTCTCAGTTTCTCTTTGATGAATGCTGTAGGATTAAACCTTCTAGACACTGAAACAAGATGCAAAACATCACACACACACATGAAATCAAGAACATCATACATATATGAAACTGAGAACACCACACACATATGAAATCAAGAACATCACACACACATGAAATCAAGAACATCACACACACATAAAATCAAGAGCATCACACACATATGAAATCAAGAACATAACACACACATGAAATCAAGAACATAACACACACATGAAATCAAGAACATAACACACACATGAAATCAAGAACCATGAACATCACATACACACACACATGACATCAAGAACATCACACACATGAAATCAAGAACATAACACACACATGAAATCAAGAACATAACACACACATAAAATCAAGAACATCACACACACACACATGAAATCAAGAACATAACACACACATGAAATCAAGAACATAACACACACATGAAATCAAGAACATAACACATACATGAAATCAAGAACATAACACATATATGAAATCAAGAACATAATACACACATGAAATCAAGAACATCACACACACACACATGACATCAAGAACATCACACACATGAAATCAAGAACATCACACACACACATGAAATCAAGAACATCACACACACACACACACATGAAATCAAGAACATCACACACACACATGAAATCAAAAACATAATATACATCAAGAACATCACACACACACATGAAATCAAGAACATCACACACACACATGAAATCAAGAACATCACACACACACATGAAATCAAAAACATAATATACATCAAGAACATCACACACACACATGAAATCAAAAACATAATATACATGAAATCAAGAACATCACACACACACATGAAATCAAAAACATAACATACATGAAATCAAGAACATCACTCACACACATAAAATCAACAAGGAGACAAGCAAATCTGACCACAAATTCTGACCAATCAGAATGTGTGAGTTATTATTAGTTGAAATGACTGCTACCAACTCTGTAGCAGACGTAACAGGGAACATCTCAAAACGGTGGCCAACAAATGATGCAGATGTCATAGTAAAGGACAAATTCTACAACACAATGTAGGAATGAGTTAGAGTCCTAACTCTTTGCAACGGTCTACACAGTTAAAATTATCATCATCATCCCAAGAACTACATTTTAGGTTAACACATTTTCTCATATTAAACAGAATAAACAAAACACATAAGAAGAATAAACAAACAGAATACAGAAAACAAATAAACAGAATACAAAAGATGAATAAGAAAACAGAATTTTGTTTAAAAAAGCAGAACACAGAAACAGGGATAGTGGAAGAATGTTAGAACACAGGAAGTGCTACAGGTAAGAAAAACTTTTTTTTAAAACAAAAAAAAAACAGACACAAAAAAAAAAAGAGACAAAAAAATGAAAACAAATTCTTGAAAAATATACGACATATCAGATAAGATTCTTCCAAACATATATTTATACACTGTATGATAGATTAGCATCACATTTTCAGAATATTTATCTGTGTGCTTATATGAATGATTAATGGATCAGTATAAAATTGACAAATACTAATTTGTGGACTAACAATTTGTAGACCAATAATTTGTAGACTAACACTTTTATAGACTAACAATTTATGGACTAACAACTGTAGACTAACAATTTATAGATCAATAATCTGTAGACCAACAATTCAAACTCTTACCAGCTGGCGATGGCGTACGACTACGATTACCTCCGGAAGCAGCAGATAAGCGACTTCGGTTGCCCGATGTGTTGCGATCGAAAGAGCTGGACCTTCCCCTAATAGCACTTCCATTCAGTGATGACCTGGGTAACTGTTCTGTTGAGTTTGACCTCCGTAAATATAAAGTCCGCTCTCTAGAGCCAGATCCCGACCTGCTAGGAACTCTATCATTTGATAAAGATCGGTGCCACGATGAGGAGCGGTTACGAGTTGTAATCTGTCTGTCCACAGATCTGTTCTCATCTTTGCTGCTTTTTCTCGTCAGTGTCCTCCCTCTGGGAAAGAAATTGTTACTAAAATAGAACAGTATCCATATATCTTGTATCAAGTCTGTCTGTATCACGTCTGTCTGCGTCTCTATGATCCATCTGTCTCCCACACAATTTCTCTACGACAGCTTAGCATGTCTGTGTGAGAAGTCAGCAACTAAGATACAGTAAAATCTCATCACAACAGACCTCGAGGGGACTGACAAACTAGTCTGTTATATCCAGGATAATATAGGAGTCCAACTGGGCCCACAGACCTGGTCCTTTATTCCTAGGCTATATAAACATGGTCCGTTGTAACAGGATTTTACTGTAACAGTCAATCTGTCACACATGGAAACCTTTCTATATAATGTGACAGCTACAAGAATCCACTTGTGATCAGTAACAATGAATAAACATGAGTAACACTACAGACTTCAATGACTGTGATATTCATTATGTAATACACAAGCACACTATACTTTGATCATGATAGTCTTTCTTTATTTACAGCAAACTGGAGTCAGATAAATAAAGATGACATACAAGGTTTAGTGTACAAACTCCACAACAATGACAACTAGATCTGAGAACATCCATATTCTAGTGCACCAACTTCACAGTCATGACAACCACACCTGAGAACAAATTCTTGAAAAATATACGACATATCAGATAAGATTCTTCCAAACATATATTTATACACTGTATGATAGATTAGCATCACATTTTCAGAATATTTATCTGTGTGCTTATATGAATGATTAATGGATCAGTATAAAATTGACAAATACTAATTTGTGGACTAACAATTTGTAGACCAATAATTTGTAGACTAACACTTTTATAGACTAACAATTTATGGACTAACAACTGTAGACTAACAATTTATAGATCAATAATCTGTAGACCAACAATTCAAACTCTTACCAGCTGGCGATGGCGTACGACTACGATTACCTCCGGAAGCAGCAGATAAGCGACTTCGGTTGCCCGATGTGTTGCGATCGAAAGAGCTGGACCTTCCCCTAATAGCACTTCCATTCAGTGATGACCTGGGTAACTGTTCTGTTGAGTTTGACCTCCGTAAATATAAAGTCCGCTCTCTAGAGCCAGATCCCGACCTGCTAGGAACTCTATCATTTGATAAAGATCGGTGCCACGATGAGGAGCGGTTACGAGTTGTAATCTGTCTGTCCACAGATCTGTTCTCATCTTTGCTGCTTTTTCTCGTCAGTGTCCTCCCTCTGGGAAAGAAATTGTTACTAAAATAGAACAGTATCCATATATCTTGTATCAAGTCTGTCTGTATCACGTCTGTCTGCGTCTCTATGATCCATCTGTCTCCCACACAATTTCTCTACGACAGCTTAGCATGTCTGTGTGAGAAGTCAGCAACTAAGATACAGTAAAATCTCATCACAACAGACCTCGAGGGGACTGACAAACTAGTCTGTTATATCCAGGATAATATAGGAGTCCAACTGGGCCCACAGACCTGGTCCTTTATTCCTAGGCTATATAAACATGGTCCGTTGTAACAGGATTTTACTGTAACAGTCAATCTGTCACACATGGAAACCTTTCTATATAATGTGACAGCTACAAGAATCCACTTGTGATCAGTAACAATGAATAAACATGAGTAACACTACAGACTTCAATGACTGTGATATTCATTATGTAATACACAAGCACACTATACTTTGATCATGATAGTCTTTCTTTATTTACAGCAAACTGGAGTCAGATAAATAAAGATGACATACAAGGTTTAGTGTACAAACTCCACAACAATGACAACTAGATCTGAGAACATCCATATTCTAGTGCACCAACTTCACAGTCATGACAACCACACCTGAGAACATCCATATTCTAGTGCACCAACTTCACAACCATGACAACCACACCTGAGAACATCCATATTTTAGTGCACCAACTTCACAGCCATGACAACCACACCTGAGAACATCCATATTTTAGTGCACCAACTTCATAACCATGACAACCACACCTGAGAACATCCATATTTTAGTACACCAACTCCACAGCCATGACAACCACACCTGAGAACATCCATATTTTAGTACACCAACTCCACAGCCATGACAACCACACCTGAGAACATCCATATTTTAGTGCACCAACTCCACAGCCATGACAACCACACCTGAGAACATCCATATTTTAGTGCACCAACTTCACAGCCATGACAACCACACCTGAGAACATCCATATTTTAGTGCACCAACTCCACAGCCATGACAACCACACCTGAGAACATCCATATTTTAGTGCACCAACTCCACAGCCATGACAACCACACCTGAGAACATCCATATTTTAGTACACCAACTCCACAGCCATGACAACCACATCTGAGAACATCCATATTCTAGTGTATTTCTGTTTACTCTTCTGGTGTGTTCTATTTGTCTATTCTCAATGAATTTATCAATTAAACTGACAGGTAGTTCAGACACAAGCGTAACTGACAGGTAGTTCAAATACAAGCGTAACTGACAGGTACTTCAAACACAAGCATAACTGACAGGTAGTTCAAACACAAGCATAACTGACAGGTAGTTCAAACACAAGCATAACTGACAGGTAATTCAAACACAAGCATAACTGACAGGTAGTTCAAACACAAGCATAACTGACAGGTAGTTCAAACACAAGCATAACTGACAGGTAGTTCAAACACAAGCATAACTGACAGGTATTTCAAACACAAGCGTAACTGACAGGTAGTCCCAACATAAGGTAACTGACAGGTAGTTCAAACACAAGCGTAACTGACAGGTAGTTCAAACACAAGCGTAACTGACAGGTAGTCCCAACATAAGGTAACTGACAGGTAGTTCAAACACAAGCGTAACTGACAGGTAGTTCAAACACAAGCATAACTGACAGGTAGTCCCAACATAAGGTAACTGACAGGTAGTTCCAACATAAGGTAACTGACAGGTAGTTCCAACATAAGGTAACTGACAGGTAGTCCCAACATAAGGTAACTGACAGGTAGTTCAAACACAAGCGTAACTGACAGGTAGTTCAAACACAAGCATAACTGACAGGTAGTCCCAACATAAGGTAACTGACAGGTAGTTCCAACATAAGCGTAACTGACAGGTAGTTCAAACACAAGCATAACTGACAGGCAGTCCCAACACAAGGTAACTGACAGGTAGTTTTGACTGCTACACCAAATACTTCCAGTATCTGTCCTTACCCTGTTCTGAACAATCTACCTTTTGTACACAGTTCTGTCCAGAACAATCTACCTTTTGTACACAGTTCTGTCCAGAACAATCTACCTTTTGTACACACTTAGCCCTGTCCAGAACAATCTACCTTTTGTACACACTTAGCTCTGTCCAGCATACTTTAACTTTTGGATCAGTTAGCTTTATCCAGTGTAATTTAACTTTTGGATCAGTTAGCTTTATCCAGTGTAATTTAACTTTTGGATCAGTTAGCTTTATCCAGTGTAATTTAACTTTTGGATCAGTGAGCTTTATCCAGTGTAATTTAACTTTTGGATCAGTTAGCTTTATCCTGCAGAATTTAACTTTTGGATCAGTTAGCTTTATCCAGCGTAATTTAACTTTTGGATCAGTTAGCTTTATCCAGTATAAGTTAACTTTTATTTATGGTTAGCTTTATCCAGCATAATTTAGCTTTTGTATACAGTTAAGCACAAAAACCAAGTTAAGACTATTCAATTCAAATGTAATATCCACCCTCACTTATGCACATGAAAGCTGGAAAACAACTAAAGAAATAGACAAGAAATTAGACTCTTTTGAAAAGAAAGGCCCAATGAAAATACTCGGATCAAGTGGAACAAATTTAAGAACAATGCAGAGATAAGACAGATGACTGAACAACAACTGGTCTCATGGGTGATCAGGAAAAGGAGATGGACATAAGTTGGTCACTTGATGAGAAGAAATGATCAGAGAATTCCAAAACAAGCTGTCAAGTGGAACACAACAGGCCAAAGAAAAAGAGGCAGACCGCGTGAAACTCTAAAAAGGACATTGTTAAGAGAGGCCAAATTAATAGTCATAAAATCCCTCGATGAGGTTGAAAGGTTCGCCGAAGACAGGAAAAACTGACGAACTAACTTGCAAACCCTATGTGACATTTAATGGCATGGGGAGGATAAGATACAGTTAGCTTTATCCAGTACGACCTACCTTTTATACATAGCTAGCTCATTCGTCAGACTCTTCACTCGAACTCGAAGGTTTCTCTCTGATGCCCGCAGTTCTTCTACCTGGCCAACCAAGCATTAAACGAAAATATTAAGAACCTTGTTTCTTGCATGTAATCCTTCCTGGCATAATAATAATGGGAATATGGATGACTTGCTGATCCACGTCAGTGATCTGATGCATTAACCAAGAGATGCTGCTCTCATTAAACAAGCTATGTGATGTTATAGTACCAACAAATCAAGCTATGTGATGTTATAGTACCAACAAAACAAGCTATGTGATGTTATAGTACCAACAAAACAAGCTATGTGATGTTATAGTACCAACAAAACAAGCTATGTGATTTTATAGTACCAACAAAACAAGCTATGTGATGTTATAGTACCAACAAAACAAGCTACGTGATGTTATAGTACCAACAAAACAAGCTATGTGATGTTATAGTACCAACAAAACAAGCTACGTGATGTTATAGTACCAACAAAACAAGCTACATGATGTTATAGTACCAACAAAACAAGCTATGTGATGTTATAGTACCAACAACACAAGCTATGTGATGTTACAGTATCAACAACACAAGCTATGTGATGTTATAGTACAACAACACAAGCTATGTGATGTTATAGTACCAACAAAACAAGCTATGTGATGTTATAGTACCAACAAAACAAGCTATGTGATGTTATAGTATCAACAACACAAGCTATGTGATCTTATAGTACCAACAAAATTACGCAAAATACAGGACACATGGTTGCAAAAAAAGGCTGACGAGATACAAAGCTACATGGATAGGAATGATATGAAAAGATTTACGATGCACTAAAGAACGGTCTGAAATCCTCAAGATCTGCACCTCTATTTAGCGAGGATGGAAACATGTTACTGACAAATAAAAATGAAATCCTGAAGCGGTGGGCGGAGCACTTGAATACTGTGCTCAATCGGTCATCAGCCATTAATGACGATGCAATTGCTCACCTACCTCAGGTGGAAATTAAAAGTGAGCTAGATCTGCCACCAACCATCCAGAAAGTTAAAAACGCCATCAACCAACTATCCAGTAGAAAGGCCCCCAGCTCAGATGTCATCCCCAATGAGATCTTCAAAGTAGGGGGGCCCGCATGATACAGAGCCTCACTGATCTCTTCTGTTCAGCTCAGAGCTCTGGAACACTACCACAAGACTTTAAAGATGCCCAAATAATCCACCTGTACAAGAACAAGGGCAGTCGACACCACCGTGACAATCACAGAGGAATCTCGCTACTATCAATCGCTGGCAAAGTACTGACTCGTGTCCTGCTTAACAGACTCAATAAGCATCTTGAAGATAATTTGCTCCCTGAGAACCAGTGCGGTTTTCAAGCAGGAAGAGGGACAGTTGACATGATCTTTGGTATCCGTCAACTACAGGAAAGGTGCCAGGAGCAGCACACTGACCTATTAACCGTTTTTTAGACTTAACCAAAGCCTCTGATACAATCAACAGGGATGGTCTTTGGGTCATAACGGCAAAATCTGGATGCCCAGCCAGGCTCATAGAAATAGTTTAGCAATTTCATGAGGGCATGAAGGTTTATGTTCTCAATGATGGTGAGGTCTCCGAATCCTTTCCTGTTACCTGTGGGGTAAAGCAGGGATGTGTCCTTGTACTCTTCAGCACGGTGTTCTTGGCCATGCTCATGGACACTTCCGGAAGCTCCAATGAAAATTGTATTTCATTAAAGTATAGAACAGACGGAAAGCTCTTCAATTTAAGGCGATTAAAAGCTGCCTCAAAAGTTAAGAATGCGAAAATCAAAGACTTTCTGTTTGCCAATGATTGTGCACTAAATGCTACCTCAACATCTAACATGCAAACTATTACTGATAACTTCTCGGTGGCATGTGACAACTCTGGCCTTACAATAAACATTGGAAAAACATAAGTTGTATATCAACCCGCCCCCAACAAAGAATATATTGACCTGGAAATCATGATAAAGGGATAAAATCTGTAGAAAATTTCACTTATCTTGGCAGTACCCTTTCTAGGGCAGTCAGTCTTGATGCTGAAATCAGCAACAGAATAGCTAAAGCCAGCGCAGCATTTGGGAGGCTACGAAAAAATGTATGGGAAAGAAGAGGACTCGGTGTTACCTCCAAGTTAGAGGTCTATAAAGCTGTTGTTCTGACCACACTAATGTATGCAGCCACCAAGTTAAAGGTCTATAAAGCTGTTGTTCTGACCACGCTAATGTATGCAGCCACCAAGTTAAAGGTCTATAAAGCTGTTGTTCTGACCACGCTAATGTATGCAGCCACCAAGTTAAAGGTCTATAAAGCTGTTGTTCTGACCACGCTAATGTATGCAGCCACCAAGTTAAAGGTCTATAAAGCTGTTGTTCTGACCACACTAATGTATGCAGCCACCAAGTTAAAGGTCTATAAAGCTGTTGTTCTGACCACGCTAATGTATGCAGCCACCAAGTTAAAGGTCTATAAAGCTGTTGTTCTGACCACGCTAATGTATGCAGCCACCAAGTTAAAGGTCTATAAAGCTGTTGTTCTGACCACGCTAATGTATGCAGCCACCAAGTTAAAGGTCTATAAAGCTGTTGTTCTGACCACGCTAATGTATGTAGCCACCAAGTTAAAGGTCTATAAAGCTGTTGTTCTGACCACGCTAATGTATGCAGCCACCAAGTTAAAGGTCTATAAAGCTGTTGTTCTGACCACACTAATGTATGTAGCCACCAAGTTAAAGGTCTATAAAGCTGTCGTTCTGACCACACTAATGTATGCAGCCACCAAGTTAAAGATCTATAAAGCTGTTGTTCTGACCACACTAATGTATGTAGCCACCAAGTTAAAGGTCTATAAAGCTGTCGTTCTGACCACACTAATGTATGCTGCTGAAACATGGACAGTCTACAGTAGGCATGCAAGACAACACTTCTATCTAGGCTGTCTCAGAAAAATACTAAACATCAAATGGCAGCAACTGATTCCTGATACTGAAGTCCTCACAAGAGCTAAAATTCCAAGCATCTACACAATGCTTCAAAAGGCGCAAATCCGTTGGACATGGCACGTGGTCAGAATGAGTAACACTCGATTGCCCAAACAACTTCTTTATGGGGAACTTCTGAACGGAAAACGGAAAGCTGGAGGGCAAAAAAAGCACTACAAGGACACGCTCAAAACCTCACTCAAAGTCTCTGGGATAGACATAAACTCTTGGGAGGCCACAGCACAAGTCCGGCCATCATGGAGGACTTTAACCACCCTGGGTGCTCAGAGAACAGAGCGCTCAAGAATTGAAAGTGCCCAGCACAAACACGCAATGTGAAAAGCCAAGACAGCACAAGCACCCACAACTGAATATGGACATATATGTTCCATGTTGAATTACAAAAAACAGTGAAATTTATCCAAGAGACAGGACTGCAGGTATAGACAGACAATGCGAACGAAGATGAAAGAAGAGATATGTTCCGTGTGTGTGGCAAAACTTTTAGAGCTCGTATAGGGCTAGTTGGTCATGCACGGACACACCTCTCCTTACTTTGACTAAGGTGAAACTGTGGTCATCATCAGAGATGATGGACGAACAACAACAACCAACAAAACAAGCTATATGATGTTATAGTACCAAATAAACAAGATGATATGATGTTACAGGACCAACAAAACAAGCTGATGTGATGTTACAGGACCAACAAAACAACATGACGTGATGTTACAGGACCAACATAACGAGCTGATGTGATGTCCAGTCACATGATATATAACTTCATCATAGCTACAAAGTCTCATCCTGTATGCTGGGCCATAGATTTAATTATACCAACTTAAAACCCAGCAAGAAGTCTGTGATGGATGATGCCACACAACATCAATTTATAGTGCCACACAACACCAGCTTATGGTGCCACACAACACCAGCTTATGGTGCCATACAACATCAGCTTATGGTGCCACACAACATCAGCTTATGGTGCCACACAACATCAGCTTATGGTGCCACACAACATCTCCAAGCGTGCAGTTACAAAATGACGCAGCAACATTATTCTGTGAGCTAATAAAGGTGCAAATAATTTTGTCAGTCAAAACCTATTGCAGCCACACTAGCACTAGACTCTGTCTGTGTGTGTGTGTGTGTGTGTGTGTGCGTGTGTGTGTGTGTGTGAATATATGTGTGCATGAGTGTGTGACACACACATAAAAGCAAAGAATGACACATCAAAAAATTGTACATTTTAACTATTTACTTATTTCTAGAAGGTAAAATAATTTCAATACAAATCCACAAGAAAAAAAAATAGCAAGAAAACTATTGATTTCCTTTGTGCTGTACACACAAAATATTCTTTGTGCTGTACACACAAAATATTCTCTTTGTGCTGTACACACAAAATATTCTTTGTGCTGTACACACAAAATATTCTCTTTGTGCTGTACACACAAAATATTCTCTTTGTGCTGTACACACAAAATATTCTTTGTGCTGTACACACAAAATATTCTTTGTGCTGTACACACAAAATATTCTCTTTGTGCTGTACACACAAAATATTCTTTGTGCTGTACACACAAAATACTCTCTTTCTGCTGTACACACAAAATATTCTCTTTGTGCTGTACACACAACAACTAACCTCTTAACAAGTCAGTAAGTTCAATGCACCATTTTTTTGATACAAAACTAAAAGAATAGTTGAAAATGTCCTCTCATAGTTGAAAGATTTCATTTTAATTTGCTCTCTACTTCTGTAAGTTTACTGTTAAAAATCTTTTGAACTCTTCTGTATGAGTGGGAATATTTAGTCTTATGTCTTTACTTTCTATCCTCACTTTTTTTTATGAAAAATTCTTCAGTCAGACCAGACCAGACTTACAAAAACCCACAGCCAAATCTATAGTTTGTACTTGCTTGAAAAGACAATGAGATCCTATTCATTATACCATCATTACAAATGATAGACCTGTAACAGTAACTGCTAAATATGAGAAACAAAAATTCAGTTTAAAAACCAGACCGATTAAAACTTAACTGGTCAAAGATAAAAAAAAAAAAAGTGAGAGTGATGTTAATGAGTTGTGCTACCTCTTCCAGCAAATCTCGATATTCCTGGCTTCTCTTGTTGGCTGCTCGCTGGTGGTGAGTCTTCTCTTTCATCAACTGCTCCTCCAGACTCCTTACCAGGCTCCTCAAAGCTCTGACATCGTGGAGTGTGTTACTTCCTGAACTTAGCCGAACTTCCCGTCGGAAAGCGGCAAATTCTTGTTCTAGCTCATTCTTCTCCCTCTCCAGTCTTCTGTAGCTGATCAAGTCAACAAATCAATGTCAAAAACTACATGCAAAATAAACAACTGATGTCAAAAACTACATGCAAAATAAACTGATGTCAAAAACTACATGCAAAATAAACAACTGGTGTCAAAAACAACATGTAAAATAAACAACTGATGTCAAAAACAACTGCAAAATAACTCATCACAATTCTGACATTTCTGGAAACAAATCTTTGGTTAACTTCTCCCCTCCCCCCTCACCTTTTTTTCTGTGAATATAACCTGCTCCTGTGTGTTGGAGAATGTGATCCACTCAATTCTTCATACTGATGGAAAGTGACACACAATCATTCATGCTGGTGGAATGTGACACACAATCCTTCATGCCAGAGTTGGCAGTACACAAGCTGGCAGCAGAAAAAGAGTTCAATTCTGATAATGACTTCATCATTCACTTGGGTACTGCCAGGATGTAACAGCTGTAGTAAACATGCTGTATCCAGGATGTAACAGCTGTAGTAAACATGCTGTAGCCAGGATATAACAGCTAGTGGAAGTATGCTATAGCCAGGATGTAACAGCTAGAGGAAGTATGCTATAGCCAGGATGTAACAGCTGCAGTAAACATGCTGTAGCCAGGATGTAACAGCTAGAGGAAGTATGCTATAGCCAGGATGTAACAGCTGTAGTAAACATGCTGTATCCAGGATGTAACAGCTGTAGTAAACATGCTGTAGCCAGGATATAACAGCTAGTGGAAGTATGCTATAGCCAGGATGTAACAGCTAGAGGAAGTATGCTATAGCCAGGATGTAACAGCTGCAGTAAACATGCTGTAGCCAGGATGTAACAGCTAGAGGAAGTATGCTATAGCCAGGATGTAACAGCTGTAGTAAACATGCTGTATCCAGGATGTAACAGCTGTAGTAAACATGCTGTAGCCAGGATATAACAGCTAGTGGAAGTATGCTATAGCCAGGATGTAACAGCTAGAGGAAGTATGCTATAGCCAGGATGTAACAGCTGTAGTAAACATGCTGTATCCAGGATGTAACAGCTGTAGTAAACATGCTGTAGCCAGGATATAACAGCTAGTGGAAGTATGCTATAGCCAGGATGTAACAGCTGCAGTAAACATGCTGTAGCCAGGATGTAACAGCTAGAAGAAGTATGCTATAGCCAGGATGTAACAGCTGCAGTAAACATGCTGTACCTGGGTCACTAGTTACACCCACCCACGCACCCACATAGATACTTCTGTAAACAGCAACAGCAAAACTAAGAAATATTGCATTCTTCTCTGCCACATTTCTGTGCTAAAAATGTATACCCCAGAGTTCACAATCAAAAAATATATGGCCTTGCTGTCATGTCATACTTCTTTATTTTCATCAACTTGAATTTCTTCTCCTGCCATCATTCAATGTGAATTTAAATAAAGCAAAGCATTTTTGTTTGGGGTTTTCTTTCAGTGAATATCTTCATCCACATTGGTACTTAACAAAAGCAGTGTTTCTCATACCATCTATTATGTCTTCATAGGTCTATTATGTTTCTCATACTGTCTATTATGTCTTCATACAGTCTATTATGTTTCTCATACTGCCTATTATGTCTTCATACATTCTGCTATGTTTCTCATACTGTCTATTATGTCTTCATACAGTCTACTATGTTTCTCATACTGCCTATTATGTCTTCATACATTCTGCTATGTTTCTCATACTGTCTATTATGTCTTCATACAGTCTACTATGTTTCTCATACTGCCTATTATGTCTTCATACATTCTGCTATGTTTCTCATACTGTCTATTATGTCTTCATACAGTCTATTATATTTCCCATACCATCTATTATGTCTATTATACAGTCTATTTCTCATACCATCTATTATGCTCTCATAGTCTATTATGTTTCTCATACAATCTATTATGTCCTTGTACAGTTTATTATGTTTCTCATACCATTTATTACATCCTCATACAGTCTATTATGTTTCTCATACCATCTATTATGCCCTCATAATCTATGTTTCTCACACCATCCATTATGCCCTCATCTATGTTTCTCACATAATCCATTATGCCCTCATCTATGTTTCTCACACCATCCATTATGCCCTCATAATCTATGTTTCTCACACCATCTATTACATTCTCATACAATCTACTATGTTTCTCACACCATCTATTACATCCTCATACAGTCTACTATGTTTCTCACACCATCTATTACATCCTCATACAATCTACTACGCTTCTCACACCATCTATTACATCCTCATACAGTCTACTATGTTTCTCACACCATCTATTACTCCTCATACAATCTACTATGTTTCTCACACCATCTATTACATCCTCATATAGCCTGCCTGTTCTTCCCGAGTAAGTTTATCACCATCTTTTTGTTACTTTACAGCAATATGGTCAATATTCTTAACATCAACATACTCTCTCAAAACTTTCTCCGTTCTTGCCTCCCCTGACGGATGAGCTTGTTTAACTCTCTTTAACTCTGCCCTGAGAGAGCGGATCTCTTCCTGCATGGCCTGAGGGTTTGGCTTTCCAGCATAAGGTAGGGGAAGGGGGTAATGGATTCTGGCAGACAAGAAGAAAAAAAAGTATTACAACTACATTCTATCATAAAAAGTAAGCCTAAAGTGGTACAACAAGAAATCATTTATCGCTAACAATAAAAACAATAAATAAAAACATGTCACATTTTATTCTGGTCACACAAACTTAACAATATTTTTAACTCATATTTTCCCTGTTGCTGTTAATTTCTTATAGACAAATTAACTCGGTTATTAACATTTTTTTTTTTTTTGCACGGAGAACAAGATTAACCTCTTTACTGCTAATTTTGTTTTTTTTCTTTTCAGGAAAAACTTTAACAGATTTTTCTTATATTTAGTGCAGCATTCATAAACTTACAGCAGTCTAGCTAGTGTGGCACAACAGCAGTCTAGCTACAGTGTGGCACAACAGCAGTCTAGCTACAGTGTGGCACAACAGCAGTCTAGCTACAGTGTGGCACAAAAGCAGTCTAGCTACAGTGTGGCACAACAGCAGTCTAGCTACAGTGTGGCAACACAGCAGTCTAGCTACAGTGTGGCACAACAGCAAATATATGACATTCATTAGTTCATCAACATCCTGTGTCACTCCACCAAGAAAACAGTGACTGCCAATGATCTCAGCTTGTGCCACTACATCAAGAAAACAGTGACTGCCAATGATCTCAGCTTGTGCCACTACATTAAGAAAACAGTGACTGCCAATGATCTCAGCTTGTGCCACTACATTAAGAAAACAGTGACTGCCAATGATCTCAGCTTGTGCCACTACATCAAGAAAACAGTGACTGCCAATGATCTCAGCTTGTTCTGTAACTTGGTTTCATAAGATAAAAATTTGAGATGAATCTTGCTCATTCTTTTGATACTGCCAATTTTCTCTATCATCTTCTTGCTTTTGTTCCTTCAGAATTCCCCTCCTATATGGTTTATGTATACAACAATATTATTAGATAACTTGGAATAACTAGTGAGGAAATTGTATCACTTTAGGCTGGCTACAGGACTAAATAAAAGAGCCTCTGAAATATCTTTGTCAAAATGGACCTCTACTCAGAGACTAGCCCAGCTCCCCCCCCCCTGTCACGCAATAACCAATGACTAGTCCAACCTTGTCCCCCCCATAACACAATAACCAATGACCAGCCCAGCTCCCCCTGTCACGCAATAACCAATGACCAGCCTAGCCCCCCCCCCTCCATAACACAATAACCAGCCCAGCCCCCCCTCCGTAACACAATAACCAATGACCAGCCCAGCCCCCCCCCTCCGCAACACAATAACCAATGACCAGCCCAGCCCCCCCTCCATAACACAATAACCAATCCAGCCCCCCCACACACACAATAACCAATGACTAGCCCAGCCTCCCTCATCACACAATAACCAATGATTGTTCAGCCCCCTGTCACACAATAACCAATGACTGCCCAGCCCCCCCATCACAAAATAACCAATGACCAGCCCAGCCCCCCCGTCACACAATAACCTATGATTGTCCAGCCCCCTGTCACACAATAACTAATGATTGTCCAGCCCCCGTCACACAATAACCAATGATTGTCCAGCCCCCTGTCACACAATAACTAATGACCACCCAGACCACCTGTCATAATAACCAATTACTACCCCAGCCCTCATCACACAATAACCAATGATTAGCCCAGCTCTCCCCTGTCACACAATAATGAATGATTAGCCCAGCCCTCCCCTGTCACACAATAAGCAATGACTAGCCCAGCCCCCCTCCCCATCACAAAATAACCAATGACCAGCCCAGCCCCCCCCCCTTTCACACAATAACCAATGAATAGCCCAGCCCCCAAAATGTGAACAACAGAAATGTACTCAGAGTAGATAGCAAGTTAGTGGAGGAGGTCAACGAATTTGTATACCTTGGCAGCAGAGTAGTAGAAAATGGAGACAGCACAGAGGACATCAACAGCAGACTTACTAGAGCAAACCAGGCTTTGGCAATGCTGCAGACTATATGGAAATAAAAAAAAACTAAGCATAAATATGAAAATCAGGATATTTAAGAGTAATGTTCTAATGGAGAGTGACAAACAACAACAAAGATAAATATAAAACTTTAACAAAAGAAATACGAAGAAACATAAGAAAAGACAAAAAACAATACATACAAGATTGTTGTGAAAGAATAGAAGAACATCAGAGGTGTGGAAGAGATAGTGAAATGTTTAAAGAAATGAAGACATTGACGAGAAATGTCACACCTAAGCTAAATGTAATTTGTGATGAGATGGGGAATACCCTGACAGAGACAGAGGAAATTCTGGAAAGATGGAAGGAATATTGCAAAAGAATGTATGAAACAACCGACTATGGAAGCAGAAATCAACAGTGTGAATTATTATTGGAGGAGAAAGAACCCGAGCCGACAATGGAAGAAGTTTTATGGGCAATAAAGAGTCTGAAAAATGGTAAATCACCAGGATGTGATGAGATAACCGCTGAATTTATTAAAGCAGGAGGAAAGGAGTGTGCAACAATCTATCATGCACTATGTAAAAAGATATGGCATTCAGGTATTTGGCCAAAAGAATGGAAAAGAACTGTATTCATACCACTGCCAAAAAAGGGTAACCTGAAATTATGCACCAACTACAGAACTGTTGCCCTGATTAGTCATGCCAGTAAAATTCTGTTAAAAATCATAATGGGTAGACTTCGAAAGAAAATAGAAGAAGAAGTCAATATGGTCCAAGCTGGCTTCAGGCAAGGAAGAGGATCAAGAGATCATATATTCAATCTACGATTAATAATAGAGAAATGCAGGGAGTTTAATGTGAATCTATATTTATCCTTTATAGACTACTCAAAGGCATTTGATTGTGTACAACACCAGAAACTTTGGGAAATAATGGAAAAAATGGGATTTCCAACACATTTGATACAATTAACATCACTGCTGTATTTAGACCAACAAGCAGCAGTAAGAATAAATGGTGAAACAACAACTTGGTTTGACATAAAACAAGGGGTCCGTCAGGGGTGCATATTGTCACCCTACTTATTTAACTTGTATACTGAAAATATAATGAGGAATGTTAGAGAAGATGTAGACAAAGAATATTACGATGCCATAACAGTTGGAGGTTATGAAATACCAGAGATTAGATATGCTGATGACACAGTATTGCTGTCCACAACACAAGAAGGAATGGAAAAACTAATTATGTCAGTCCGCAAGAACAGCGAAGAGCAGAACCTCTATCTTAATGCAAAGAAAACTAAAGTGATGACAACTGACAAAACAAACAAGGCAACTGAAATATGTATCAGTGAGGAAAAACTGGAAGAAGTGGAGAGTTTTGAATATCTTGGATCACTACTAACTAATAATGGAGATACAATGCGGGAAATTAAAAGGAGGACATCTATTGCTCTTCAGAAAGTAAAACAAATAAAGAATCTGTGGAGAGGAGCAGACAGAACCACAAAAATAAGATTTTTAAGGGCATGCATCTTTCCCATCGCAACATATGCCTGTGAGACCTGGACACTTAACAAAACAGCTGAGAAGCACATAAATGCCTTTGAATGTAAATGCTATAGAAGGGTTCTCCAAATATCGTGGACACAAAAAAGAACAAATATATCTATACTACAGGAGCTTAATGTTGGAGAGGGCTGGCTGGTGAGGAGGATTAAAGAGAGAAAACTTAAATATTTTGGCCACATTAAACGTCATGATAATTTAGAGAAGGCCGTATTGGAAGGATACATAATGGGAAAAAGAAAAAGAGGAAGACCGAAACGAAGATGGCTGCAAGACATCGTTGATGATCTGGAAATGGATGCAGCAGCAGCAGGCCATCTTGCTCACAACCGAGAGGCCTACAGGAGTGCTGTTTGGGAGGCAAAGTTCCGCAAGGGACATGCAAAGGAATGAATGAATGAGTTCTAAGTGTACTACTCTATGGAAGTGAATGCTGGAAAATCACCAAAACCATAGAAAACAAGTTGAATTCTTTCCAGACTAAATGTTTACGAAGAATTAGAAAAATATTTTGGCCAAACACCATAAGAAATAACATCTTATTAGCAGAAATGCAGATGAAGCCACTGACAACAATTATTGAGGAAAGACACTGGCGATGGTTGGGACATGTGCTCCGAATGACTGACAACTCACTACCAAAAATAGCACTAAGATGGACACCACAGGGGAACAGAAGTAAGGGTAGACCAAAAGAGACATGGAGAAGAACAACAGAAAGGATGTTGAGCAACAGAGGGCTCACCTGGGCAAGAGCAGAAAAAAAGGCGAAGGACAGGCATTTGTGGAAAACCCTTGCAGAAGCCCCATGTGCCCTAGGCACTTAAGGTTCAGAGAGAGAGAGAGAGCCCAGCCCCCCCCCCCCTTTCACACAATAACCAATGACCAGCCCCCCCCCCATAACAAAATAACCAATGACTAGCCCAGCCCCCCCCCCTTTCACACAATAACCAATGACCAGCCCCCCCCCCTCCCCATCACAGAATAACCAATGATTAGCCCAGCCCCCCCCCATCACACAATAACCAATGGTTAGCCCAGTCTGCCCCTATCACACATCAGCCAATGACTACCCCAGCTCCCCTGTCACACAATAACCAATGACTAGCCCACCCACCCCATCACAGAAGAACCAATGACTTGTCCACCTCCCTGATACACAATAACCAATGACTAGCCCAACTCCTTTGTCAAACCAGTAATCAATCACCAGACCAAATCACCTGTCAAAACATTAATCACTGATTAATCAAGTAACCTGTGCAACCAGCAACCAGCAACCAGCGGCCAGCCAGTCTTACCTGTCAAACTCCACGGTGTACGTGAGAATGAGATAGCGTTTTGACATCAGATGGTTTGTATGAGACGTGGGAATACCAGACTTGAGAGACGATGACATGCCACTCTTTTTCTGCCGCAGTACTTCCAGGTCACTGTAGGTCAGCAGGTCAAGAGACACACTTTCACTGGTCTGCAGATAATTTAATATCCCTTTTACTTCACCAAAATAACACAAATTAAAGGAAGCCACATATCAAACCTGAACATAAAAATGACTTTCTGAACATAAAAATGACTTTCTGAACATAAAAATGACTTTCCAATACAACCCCAAAGTGGAGAAGACACAGGCTGGGCCAGAAGAGGAGTTTTTATCTCTGTCTAATGTGCTTCTGGGAGCATTAGTGGCACACTGGTTAGTGCATTCATCTCTCATGTAGAGGTGCGTGTCTGGCCAGAAGAGGAGTTTTTATCTCTGTCTAATGTGCTTCTGGGAGCATTAGTGGCACACTGGTTAGTGCATTCATCTCTCATGCAGAGGTGCTGGTTCGTGTCTGGCCAGAAGAGGAGTTTTTATCTCTGTCTAATGTGCTTCTGGGAGCATTAGTGGCACACTGGTTAGTGCATTCATCTCTCATGCAGAGGTGCTGGTTCGTGTCTGGCCAGAAGAGGAGTTTTTATCTCTGTCTAATGTGCTTCTGGGAGCATTAGTGGCACACTGGTTAGTGCATTCATCTCTCATGTAGAGGTGCTGGTTCGTGTCTGGCCAGAAGAGGAGTTTTTATCTCTGTCTAATGTGCTTCTGGGAGCATTAGTGGCACACTGGTTAGTGCATTCATCTCTCATGCAGAGGTGCTGGTTCGTGTCTGGCCAGAAGAGGAGTTTTTATCTCTGTCTAATGTGCTTCTGGGAGCATTAGTGGCACACTGGTTAGTGCATTCATCTCTCATGTAGAGGTGCTGATTCGTGTCTGGCCAGAAGAGGAGTTTTTATCTCTGTCTAATGTGCTTCTGGGAGCATTAGTGGCACACTGGTTAGTGCATTCATCTCTCATGCAGAGGTGCTGGTTCGTGTCTGGCCAGAAGAGGAGTTTTTATCTCTGTCTAATGTGCTTCTGGGAGCATTAGTGGCACACTGGTTAGTGCATTCATCTCTCATGCAGAGGTGCTGGTTCGTGTCTGGCCAGAAGCACCCCCAATCGCCAAGATTTAGAGATGGATACCCCGGTATTCTGGAGCTGGGGCGATAAAAGTGTGTTGCTGACCACATCATCCTCAAGTATGCCGCTAAGTCAAAGAAACTGAGGGGGCTATCATCATTTCTCTATGTGTCTCCATGCTACGACAGGCTTACGTTTGTTTTAATGAACGTACTTCTGAACATGATGAAAGTTAATGATGATGAAGGCATGATGACAATAAATGAGGACCACAAGACTACAACAAATATTTTGGTTAAAGGAATTTTTCTCATTTAAAATATAGCTCATGGATAAAAGATCTGACCATTTCATGCTAGCCAGAAAGAAAAAAACAACCTTCAGTATGGCAGACTCCAACATGTTGGTAAAAATGTCAAACTGTTTGAAGTTGCCCGTCTTGTGAGTTAGGTCCTCCACATCTGTCAGTGGGAAACAACAATCGTCTATTATAACTGGGTGAATGATGGGAAACAACAATCATCTATTATAACTGGTTGAATGATGGAAACAACAATCATCTATTATAACTGGGTGAATGATGGGAAACAACAATCATCTATTATAACTGGGTGAATGATGGAATAAAAAACTATCAGACTGCTACAGAAACAGAAGCAAGGGAAAAAGCAAATGCAGGTGGAAGGAGAAATGCGTATCAGGAAACTGAGCCCATGAAGGTTGTGGATGAAAGCCAGCCACTGGAAGTCCCCAGCCCGACTGCAGACCTCCTGGAACCTAAACAAAAGATGCAAATAGGCAGCTGGAATGTAAGAACACTAAACCAGACTGGAAAACTAGCACAAACCATCAAGGAAATGCACAGATACAAACTAGACATACTAGGAATACAAGAAGCAAGATGGACAGGACAAGGCAGAAGGAAATTAACAACACAGCACACAGAAGATACAATAATATGGTCAGGTAAAGAAGATCTTCATGAAGGTGGAGTAGCATTGATTATAACAAAAGAAGCATCAAGAGCATTGCTGAAATGGACCCCAATAAATGAGAGATTATTATATGCATGGTTCAACTCAAGATTCACGAAGCTGTCTATTATAGTTTGTTATGCACCAACAGAAGCAGCTGAAGAGGAATTAAAAGAAGATTTTTACAACAGCCTCCAAGCCACAGTAGAAACAATACCCAAGCATGATATGCTACTCATCTTGGGCGACTTCAATGCAAAAGTAGGTGAAGGAAATGAAGATAGAAGAAGAATCATGGGAAGAGAAGGAATCGGAGAAATAAATGAAAATGGAGAAAGACTGTGCAGTTTCTGTGAAGAAAACATGATGACCATCGGAGGGACAATTTTCCAACACAAAAACATCCATAAGGTGACTTGGAGGTCACCAGATAAAACCACAGAAAACCAAATCGATCACATACTAATAAACAACAAGTGGAAACGATCACTACAAGATGTGCGAGCAAGGAAAGGAGCAGATGTAGGAAGTGATCATAACCTTCTGGTAGCAAAAATAAAACTAAAATTAAGGAAAGCCAGAATCAGAGAACACAGAAAGATACATTTTGATACAAGAAAACTGATAGACCAGCAAACAAGAAATGAATTCTCAATAATACTTAAGAACCGCTTCAGTGTCCTACAAGACGAAGCAGAAATGTCCATATTAGAGTTCAATAAAACACTACAGGAAACAGCAAAAGAGGTGCTGGGATATCGGAAAAGGAGAAAAGAGGAATGGATAAGTGAGACCACATGGGAAAAGATAGAGCAAAGAAAAGAAATCAAGAAAAAATTACTGAACACCAAATCACAACGGCTTAAAGAACGAGTTTTAAGTAATTATGCACAAAAAGACAAAGAAGTGAAGGAATCATGCCGTCAAGATAAACGTCAGTATTATGACAACTTAGCAGAGACAGCAGAGAAAGCAGCATATACAAATGACATGAAAACCATATATAAAATCACAAAGCAGATGACAGGTAACTTCAATACAAGATGTGAAAGTGCAGTAAGAACACAAAATGGACAACTGGTCAGTGGAGAAAGAGAAAAAATTGAAAGATGGAGGGAACACTTTAACACCCTACTAAACAGAACACAAGCAGCACAAGCAATAGATATACCTGAAGCAAAAGCGGAACTAAACATCAATACAGGACCAATAACAATAAATGAAGTAAAAGAGGCGATAAAGATGCTAAAATCAGACAGGGCACCAGGTGAAGATGAAGTGACTTCTGAGATGTTGAAAGCAGAAGAAACAGAAACACCAAAACAACTTTGCCGGATATTACAACAAATTTGGGATTTAGAAAAAGCCCCAGAGGAGTGGAAAACTGGTCTTATAGTAAAACTACCAAAGAAGGGTGACCTCAGAGATTGCGGGAACTGGAGAGGCATTACCCTACTGCCACTCACTAGTAAAGTATTTTGCAGAATAATCATCAACAGAATTGTACCAACACTTGAGGAAAAACTTCGGAAAGAGCAGGCAGGATTTAGGAAAGGAAGATCATGCATAGACCATATATTTGTACTTAGACAAATATTAGAACAGGCAAATGAGTGGCATAGCACAACATATGCATTATTCATAGATTTTTGAGAAAGCCTTTGACAGTGTCAACAGAGATGCACTGTGGAAAATCCTAAGATGGCATGGCCTCCCCCATAAAATAGTTAATGTAATCAAAGCCCTATACGAGGGTTTTCAGTGCAAAGTTATCTGTGGAGAACATACCTCCAGCAGCTTTAGGGTACAAATAGGAGTGAAACAGGGATGTGTACTATCACCACCATTATTTATCTTGGCAGTAGACTGGTTAATGAAGGAGGCAACATCAGACAAACGCAGAGGATTACAATGGACCCTTAACACAGTGCTGGAGGACCTTGACTTTGCGGACGACATTTGTCTATTATCAAGCAGTCACAAAGATATGCAAGATAAAATAAACAAGTTAACCCAGAATGCAAACAACATAGGACTAAAGATCAACGTAGGAAAGACAAAGTTAATGAAGCAAAATGTGAACAACAGAAACATACTCAGAGTAGATAGCAAGTTAGTGGAGGAGGTCAACGAATTTGTATACCTTGGCAGCAGAGTAGTAGAAAATGGAGACAGCACAGAGGACATCAACAGCAGACTTACTAGAGCAAACCAGGCTTTTGCAATGCTACAGAATATATGGAAATCAAATAAACTAAGCATAAATATGAAAATCAGGATATTTAAGAGTAATGTTCTAAGTGTACTACTCTATGGAAGTGAATGCTGGAAAATCACCAAAACCATAGAAAACAAGTTGAATTCTTTCCAGACTAAATGTTTACGTAGAATTAAAAAAATATTTTGGCCAAACACCATAAGAAATAACATCTTATTGGCAGAAATGCAGATGAAACCACTGACAACAATTATTGAGGAAAGACGCTGGCGATGGTTGGGACATGTGCTCCGAATGACTGACAACTCACTACCAAAAATAGCACTAAGATGGACACCACAGGGGAGCAGAAGTAAGGGTAGACCAAAAGAGACATGGAGAAGAACAACAGAAAGGATGTTGAGCAATAGAGGGCTCACCTGGGCAAGAGCAGAAAAAAAGGCGAAAGACAGGCATTTGTGGAAAACCCTTGCGGAAGCCCCATGTGCCCTGGGCACTTAAGGTTCAGAGAGAGAGAGAGAATGATGGAAACAACAATCATCTATTATAACTGGTTGAATGATGGAAACAACAATCATCTATTATAACTGGTTGAATGATGGAAACAACAAACATCTATTATAACTGGTTGAATGATGGAAACAACAATCATCTATTATAACTGGGTGAATGATGGAAACAACAATCATCTATTATAACTGGGTGAATGATGGAAACAACAATCATCTATTATAACTGGGTGAATGATGGAAACAACAATCATCTATTATAACTGGGTGAATGATGGAAACAACAATCATCTATTATAACTGGGTGAATGATGGAAACAACAATCATCTATTATAACTGGTTGAATGATGGGAAACAACAATCATCTATTATAACTGGGTGAATGATGGGAAACAACAATCATCTATTATAACTGGGTGAATGATGGAAACAACAAACATCTATTATAACTGGTTGAATGATGGAAACAACAATCATCTATTATAACTGGGTGAATGATGGAAACTTCTTCTTCTTCTTCTTCTTCGTTCGCACTGTCTGTCTATATCTGCAGTCCTGTCTCTTGGATAAATTTCACTGTTTTTTGTAACTCATGTATGGAACCGTAGAGCTTATCTTCTTTAGTGGTTTCACTGGGCCAATAATTATTTCTCAGTGTCTCGTAGTTGATGCAGTTCTGGAGGATATGTTCCACGGTTTGGGGCACCTGGGCACATGTACATAGATTAGTAGTACCAACCTTAAACTTTGTATACATATGACTTCGGAGTCGGCTGTGTCCTGTTCGGAGACGGAAGATGGTGACTTGTTCCTTTCTGTTTAGCATGTGATAGTCATCATGTGGTGGTGTTTGTGGCTTCCTGTAGGTTTTTATCATGCTTTTCTTCTGATTATAGGTGACTGGTATGTCTGGTTGCTCCATTTCAGTGCCCTCTTTGGCCAGATGGTCAGCTTTCTCATTGCCTGGTATCCCACAGTGGGAGGGAATCCACTGCAAAGTGACTCCATGTTGTAAGCCAATTTTTGACAAGGCATCCTTAAGGTCTGGTAGTTTGTTGCACTGAAGAGCCTCCAGTACTGATCTTGCATCTGTGAGAATTACTACAGGACATGTATCAATTCTGGAGTCTGATAGTTTTTCAACTGCAGCAATAATTGCCCTAACTTCTGCATCAAAGTTGTTGCAGTATTTACCAGTGGGTATGGAAATCTTGTCAATGGTGTTGTTTGGATATTCAATATATGCTCCTGCCCCACCATTTTTATGGCATTATGTGCAGATCCATCTGTATACACACGTATCCAGGTGTCACATGGATATTTGTCATCTAGAACACTAAGTGTGGCTACTGATCTTACAAGACTGCTCTGCATCTCACCATTCTGCACACCTTTCACTTCAGTCTGAATAGTTATTTGTGTATAATCTGCTTCTTTCCATGGTGTATGCTCTGGTACAGATGATAATGGAGTGACTACAGTTGGAAGGTCAGGTATCAGCTTACGCATACGCTTGGCCTGATGAATGAAGCTGCTTCTTTTAAGCCGTCCTAATGCCAAGTTATTGAATCTCTCCTTCAGGGGATGGCTTACAGAGCTAAGGAATTTTTCTCCCATGGTCATGACCTTTGTGTCTCTACGTTCCTTTAGCGGTTGAACACCAACTATTTTCTGCATTTCTACTATTGGTGTGGACCTCATGGCACCTGTGATAATCCGTAGTGACTGATTTTGAACCTTGTCTAGATTATGCAGCGTAGTGTTTGATGCTGTGCACCAAGATGTTGAGCCATATTCTAAATGTGGTAGAATACTTTGCTGATATACGTTCTTGAGGATTCTTTCACTAGCTCCCCATGTAGTCCCACTTAATTTTCTTAATATGGCTAGTTTTCTTCTGGCTTTTGCTTCTGCACTGTTGATGTGTTGCTTCCAAGTCAGTTTTGAGTCAAGAGTCACTCCTAAGTAAGTGGGTTGGTTGTCCATCCTTAAGGGTATTTCATTTACAAAGATCTTACCTGCTTTCTGTTTAGATGAGAGGGTGAACAGAGTGG
Source organism: Achatina immaculata (assembly GCA_009760885.1). Lineage (NCBI taxonomy): Eukaryota > Metazoa > Mollusca > Gastropoda > Stylommatophora > Achatinidae > Lissachatina > Lissachatina immaculata. Next base: position 24,624,258 of record CM019702.1, on the reverse strand, counting down.
TAGTTGATTTTTCTGTGTTGATACTTACACACCATTTGTTTGTCCATGATGTCAAGATGTCTGCTGCTCTTTGGAGTCTCTGTGTAGCAACTGTCGCATATTCATCTGTACACCACATGACCAGATCATCTGCATACAGTGCTGCTTTGATTCCATAGGGAAGTTCCTTGACCAGGTCATTAATGAATACAAGGAATAGTGTAGGCGAAAGGACTCCTCCTTGTGGTACACCGTGTCGCAGAAGTACTTTCTGGCTTTTGTGTCCATCCATTACTACTCTAGCTCTTCTATTGTGTAAATAGGACTTTATCCAGTTGTACAGTCTTCCATTCACATTGCAGAATGATGGAAACAACAATCATCTATTATAACTGGGTGAATGATGGAAACAACAATCATCTATTATAATTGGTTGAATGATGGAAACAACAAACATCTATTATAACTGGGTGAATGATGGGAAACAACAAACATCTATTATAACTGGGTGAATGACGGAAAACAACAGACATATATTAAAACTGGGTGAATGATGGAAAACAACAGACATGTATTAAAACTGGGTGAATGATGGGAAACAACAGACATATATTAAAACTGGGGTAATGATAGAAAACAACAGACATATATTAAAACTGGGTGAATGATGGGAAACAACAGACATTTATTAAAACTGGGAGTATGATGGAAAACAAAACACATCTATTATAACTGGGTGACAGAATCCACCTCCATCAGATAATATCAGAAACCAAATGTGGCAGCTTACACTGAGCATCAAATGTGGCTCTCCACTGATCTGATGATGCTGCGTCCTCAACCTGGACAGTCATTGAATCATTACCCTTACACTCGAGGCTGATTAAGTAGTTTATGCCTCGGATGCTGCAGTTTCCACAGGCAGAGATATCCAAGGACTCCATATTTTGTCACAGATCAGGTAGGCAGGTTTTGTTCAGCAAGTGCTGGCTCCCATGTTTTCAAACAGTTGAACTGAAATAAATGAAGAAAACTATCTATAGACATAATTTTCATGATCACTGCATCTACATTTGGCTTTCTTTTTTTTGTATCTATGGATGCCTAAGTAGTGAAGTGGTTAGCACACTCACTCCGTGGCTGGCCTAAGCAGTGAAGTGGTTAGCACACTCACTCCGTGGCTGGCCTAAGCAGTGAAGTGGTTAGCACACTCACTCCGTGGCTGGCCTAAGCAGTGAAGTGGTTAGCACACTCACTCTGTGGCTGGCCTAAGCAGTGAAGTGGTTAGCACACTCACTCTGTGGCTGGCCTAAGCAGTGAAGTGGTTAGCACACTCACTCTGTGGCTGGCCTAAGCAGTGAAGTGGTTAGCACACTCACTCTGTGGCTGGCCTAAGCAGTGAAGTGGTTAGCACACTCACTCTGTGGCTGGCCTAAGCAGTGAAGTGGTTAGCACACTCACTCTGTGGCTGGCCTAAGCAGTGAAGTGGTTAGCACACTCACTCCGTGGCTGGCCTAAGCAGTGAAGTGGTTAGCACACTCACTCTGTGGCTGGCCTAAGCAGTGAAGTGGTTAGCACACTCACCTCGTGGCTGGCCTAAGCAGTGAAGTGGTTAGCACACTCACTCCGTGGCTGGCCTAAGCAGTGAAGTGGTCAGCACACTCACTTCGTGGCTGGCCTAAGCAGTGAAGTGGTCAGCACACTCACTCCGTGGCTGGAAGGGCCCTAGTCACCTCCTGGAGCTGGGGTAGGAAAGGCTGACCACATCACCCTTTAGTGTGCCAACTGGTCAAGGACAATGTGGACACCAACATCACAGTAAGGACAACATGGACACTAACATCATATTAAGGACAACGTGGATGCTAACATCATATTAAGGACAACGTGGACGCTAACATCATAGTAAGGACAATGTGGACGCTAACATCATATTAAGGACAACGTGGACGCTAACATCATATTAAGGACAACGTGGACACTAACACCATAGTAAGGACAATGTGGACACTAACATCATATTAAGGACAACATGGACACTAACATCATAGTAAGGACAACATGGACACTAACACCATAGTAAGGACAATGTGGACACTAACATCATAGTAAGGACAACATGGACATTAACATCATATTAAGGACAACGTGGACACTAACATCATAGTAAGGACAACATGGACACTAACATCATAGTAAGGACAACATGGACACTAACATCATAGTAAGGACAACATGGACACTAACATCATAGTAAGGACAATGTGGACACTAACATCATAAGGACAACATGGACACTAACATCATAGTAAGGAAAATGTGGACACTCTAACATCATAGTAAGGACAACATGGACACTAACATCATAGTAAGGACAATGTGGACACTAACATCATAGTAAGGACAACATGGACACTAACATCATAGTAAGGAAAATGTGGACACTCTAACCTCATAGTAAGGAAAATGTGGACACTCTAACATCATAGTAAGGACAACATGGACACTAACATCATAGTAAGGGCAACATGGACACTAACACCATAGTAAAGATAATGTGGAAACTAACATCACAGTTTATATTACAGCATGATATGGCTACCATCATATTGTTTTTTTTTTTAATTGTATCTCAGCCACAGATTTATTTTTAGTATCAGAAAGCAGAACTGTGCCCTCTCTTTTGTGATGACCGTTCTACCTCTTCCTATTCATTCCTTACATCCAACATGTCTCTAAACTGTCTGTGGTTACGTGCTATGAACAAGCTTTGAGTTTTCACAAAATCTGACTTAAAATTATGTGACACAGGTTTAAAAAAAAATCATATGCGATAAAAACCATGTTTTATTTCCTGTCCATCATTTATAGTTATATTTGGTAAATAATATTAATAATAATAATAACAGAGAGAGGAGAAAGCCACTCAAGAGATGAGTATGTAAGCGGAGATAATCTAAAGAACTTAAAACACAGGCACCAAAGCCTGGACAGAAGTACTGACTTAGTATCACAAATCTAGGTTTATCATAGCAAGCACTTGAATGATGATGAAGAAGAAGAAAAATTCTATCTCTGCCTGTGTTTTAAGTTCTACTTATGTCAGGATGTGTTCTTTACTCACAGTCATTCGCTGATGACTGAAAAATGTCACAGTTGACTTAATTAACAAATCTTTGTATCTCAGTTTTGGTCTACTTCATTACCTCCTTCCCTCCTAAGTTTGCAGTGTAATATTGCTAAGAGACGAAACTGCCATTCATTCTTCCTATATGCTCTAAGCATCTCAATCGTTTGCTAATTAATGATATCATTCGCGGAAGCTTAGCAGGTTGTACAACCTCAGAGAGTTATCTTATACTGTTACTTTATGTTCACTATTTCGCGACGGCAGGGAATATGGAAACTGTTTAAGTACTTTTCAATAAAATATCTTCTGTTTAACCGCCTCGTATTCATCACGGTCATTTTTGAAAGAAATAAGTAGACATTCTCCAAGAACCGGGTCCATGTTACGCGCAGAGGAACAAGTTACAACATGTATCACCTACCAGGCAGTCGCAAACAAACATGCATGAAGTGTAAGAATCTTGCCTAGTCACATTCTAACAAAATTCTCATTTGCAAATATTGATTAAAATTTCACCTGTAGACATGAATAATGCATATCACCATAAACTATCGGTACAAATATGCACGCCTAATAAACCTTTCGAATGAACCGCTGTCCGCCATTGTTTACCTTCGCACAAAATTTTCATTTCTGGTTCCGGTATGTAAATGTAGGAGGTCAATATCGCTGGTCCGTGAGCTATATTTGACAGAGAATCTGTGTGTACTAGGAGAACGTTGTATTTGTTAAGAAGAGAGAATCCGTGCAGAAACTATATCCTCGCCATACTCCTTGAAACATACTGCTGTAGTATTTTATTATGACCAGTGAGGAGGGGACTGGTGTGTTCCCCATAGTGATGGAGTTAGCTAAAAGAAAATATAGTCCACGACACAGAAAGTGTGTGTGTGTGGGGAGAGAAAAAGACAGAGAGAGACGTACGATACACTTTCTGTCATATCTAAACTCTGGTTGTGTGGATGGAGGATATGCGCAGTGTGTGTTAAATACTTGTCTTTGTCATACTTTGCCTAACCCAGATATAAAGATGATACACTTGTGTTAATATAAAGACCATCTATGACATCAAGTTGCATTGACTTGGAAGGTGAAGAACATCAAAGTACAAGACACATAAGACTGTCAGTAAAGGGAAAGCATGACCATGTAATAATAAATGCCACGTATACAACAAGTCCCAATACATAAGCATAAAAAGTGCAGTGCGAGTGAATCTTATCTTATATCCTTCCCGTGCCGTTAAACGTCACATAGGGCTCGCAAAGTAATTCGCCAATTTTTCCTGTCTTCGGCGAGTCTTTCAACCTCATCAAAGGATTTTATGCCTGTTAATTTGGCCTCTTAAGTTAAGTTAGTTCACATAATTCTGTCGCACAATGCTCCGCCTTACTTGTGGTCCTTACGTATAACACTAAACATAGCCAGCGTTTAAAAAACTGTCTTCTTCCTAAACCCAGGATTGATCTGTACAAGAAAAGCCTTGCATACTCTGCAGTACAGCTCTGGAACACCCTCCGATACAAGTTAAAATCCATTGGTAATACTTCATCCTTTAACTCAAACCTGTTTCATTATTTACTTGCTTGTAATTATATGCCTCCATAAAATAACCAGCACTCTCTCAACACATGGCTCGTAAACCATCAAGTACTTCAATGACATAGTTAGAAAAGCAACTTGTTAGATATTCATCATCACCATCATGTGCCGTGCTGACTGGCGTTGGCTATTATGCTTCTCCAGAGTACGCGATCCTTCATGCAGGCCATCAGCTCAGTTGGTGATCTCATCTCACACCATCCCGTCAGACTGTCCAGTATCATTTCTCTTGGTCTTCCTCTTGATCTTCTTCCTTCTATTTTTCCTGTTGTTATAATATTTTCAATGCCCCCTCTTCTCATTGCATGTCCTATGAAAGTACATTGTCTCTCTCTTATCTTTTTTGACAAGGTTTTTTGTCTCTCCAGCTCTTCTCATACATTCTTCATTAGTTATTTTTGCTGTCCAGGGGATTCGCAACATTCTTCTAATAAACCACATTTCTGCTGCTTCCAATGATTTTTGTGCAGACTTGCCTATTGTCCATGATTCACTTCCATATAACAAGATAGGTTCAATATAGCATTTTAGGACTCGTTTTCTAACATTCATTGATAAGGATGTGTTGGTCAATATGTTTCTCATTCTCTGAAATGCAGTCTTTGCTTGGCCTATTCTGTTCCTAATTTCTGTTCTGCATTTCCCATCTGAAGTTATTACTGCTCCAAGGTATTTGAATTTCTGCACCTGCTTTAGAACAGTTCCGTTTAATTTAATACTGCATGCTGGTGGATTCTGTTTCTTAGATATAACCATAGTCTCTGTCTTTTTGATGTTCAAAGTAAGGCCTTTCTGTTCACTTTCTTTGGCGACTTTATCCAAGAGATTTTGCAGGTCTTGTTGGTTCTCAGCTATAAGTACTGTGTCGTCAGCATACTGAAGGTTGTTAATATTGTATCCTCCAATTTTTATGCCTGGTTCTGTGATGATTGTTCTTAGAATATTCTCGCTGTACAGAAAAAAAAGGTCTGGAGATAATACACATCCTTGTCGCACCCCTTGTTTTATAGGTTGATATTTTCCAATCCTATTTTCAACTCGAACTGCTGCTTCTTGCTGCCAGTATAGATGTTTTACAATCCTCAGGTCTTTGCCGTCTATATTGATGTCTTCAAGCATTTTAATAATTTCATTATGTTTCACCTTGTCAAATGCCTTGGTGTAATCAATGAAGCATAAGTAGAGATCTTTCTGTACTTCTAAAGTTCTTTCTGTTAGTGTTCGTAAAGCATAAATGGCATTGTGTGTTCCCTTTCCTTCAACAAATCCAAACTGTTCATCTGCTATTTCCATTTTTATCTTTTTCCTTGTTCTTCTCATAATTATTCTCAGAAGTAGTTTCGTTATGTAACATGAGAGGCTGATAGTCCGGTGGTCGTCACATTCCTTTGCACCTGGTTTCTTTGGTAGTGCTATCAACATGGATTTAATCAGGTCACTGGGAATATAACCACTATTGTAAATGTCATTCAGTAACTTGGTTATTATTTTTATTCCTGTCTCCTCTAGTGCCTCTATCGCTTCTATTGTTATATTATCAGGCCCAGTCGCTTTTCCTTTCTTCATGTGTTTGATGGCATCTATGATTTCATCTTCAAGTATTGGTGGTCCCTCACAGTTTTCAGTATCTGGTGTTAATTCTGGTCTTTCTCCTCCATATAGCTCACCGATATACTCTGTCCACCTGTCCACAATGTCTTCTTTTCCCATTAACATTTTACCTTCTTTCGATTTCAGGCATCCTGTGGTATATTTTGTTTTCCTGCCTGTGAGTTCATTAATTCGTTTGTGCATGTTTTTGCTGTCTTTAATATGAGAGTCCTCTATCTGAATGCACTGCTCATTTAACCACACTTCTTTTGCTTCTCTGCATTTGCGTCTTATTTCTTTATTTATCTTGTTATATTTTTTCTCGTTATTTTTACTCCTCCTCCTCTTGTCCATCAGTCCTAAGATGTCGTCTGTCATCCATTTATTTTTAGGGGCTTCTTTTTTTGGTGGTATTATCTCCTTAACAGTTTGGTGGATAGAATCTCTTAACATTTCCCATTGTTCATCTATACTATTTATCTTTGCTATTGCATTGTATCTATTTGTTATAATAACTTTGTATTGTTCTCGCAGTTCTTGGTCATTTTTAAGAAGTTCTGTATTCAGTTTGATGTTTCTCACTTTTCTGCCTGCTTTCTTTAGTTTTATTCTAACTTTTCCACAGAGTGGATCATGGTCACTATTGCAGTCAGCTCCTGGCATGGTTTTTGTTGTCAGTAATGCATTGCGGAATCGTTTGTTGATTAATATGTAGTCTATCTGGTTAAAAGTCTTTTTGTCTGGACTGCACCACGTTGCCAGTCTTCGAGGATGTTGTTTAAACCAAGTGTTTCCTACAACCATGCTGTGTATTCTTGCCCATTCAATTAATTTATAACCTCTGTCATTCCTCTCCCCCAGTCCATAGTCACCAACGATGTCTGAAGTTCTTCCTTTACCAACGAATCTCCCATGACTATGGTAACTTCATGTGACTTTGTGTGTTTTAGTGCTGTCTCTATGTCATTATAAAATAGCTGTAAATCTTCTTCAGAGCTTTCAGATGTTGGAGCGTACACTTGTATATATTTATGTTTATTGGTTGTCCTTTCAGTTGGGCTAGCAGGACTTGGTCGAGATGTTCAAATATCCTACAATTGTCCTTGCCGTTTGTTCATCAAATATAATTCCTACTCCTCGTTCATGTTTCTCACTTCCTGAATATATTATTGTATATTTATCTGAGTTTATCTTCCCCGCACCTGTCCATCTAACTTCACTCATTCCTAATATGTTGATCTTCATCATTTCCATTTCCATCTTTACATTTTCTAATTTTCCAGCCTGGAATAAAGTTCTAACATTCCATGTTGCTATTTTGAACTTGTTAGTTTTGCCACCAGTAGCTTGATGACGATCTGGCCTCACCTGTGGCTCGTGAGCTGCCCTACCGGATGAGGCCGTTCCAGAGGAACATCCATTAACGTCGTTCATGATGAATCGATTATTCTGTTTAAGCATAATTATTCTTGGGAATTACAACAGTGGTTTCCCGTTGCCTTCTGTCGGTTTGTGTACGGACTCTCCGCTAGCCTTTGGACTCCCTGTCCTACCCGCAAGGCAGCGGGAGCGAGAGGTTTTAAGGCGTCTCTGACCCGCCTGGTATTCCTTTCACTGAGCTCCTGAGGCACTTTATAGGAGTAGTAGAGCCACCTACTACCCCACCTCGCTCTCTGAGTCTACCGCCAGTTGGTCCGCGCCTGCTTATTTGGATAAACCCTTATTCACAGGGATCCTCCATATCTGGAGGACTTTCACCATCCGCCACCTGTGACGCGCTGGGTTGGGGATTGTTAGATATTGTTAGAAATTATTTTAATGTTTGTTAAAAAAAACATATGTTAGAAGATCTGTATTTACAATGTATTTTTATTTATGTATATGTCTGCGTGTGTATGTGTGCGTGAGTGCTATATTATTAGGTTAATTACTTCTTCTCTTTTACTTTGAATGTAGTAGTTAAATCTTATACTCTTTTGATATGTTTTTCCTAATTTAATTTGTATTTTTGTACCAAATCAAGTGTGTGGGAAGAATGAAAGATGGAGTGATGAAGGGCAGAATGTAAGACGGGCCTGCGTGCCCAATTCTTTACCCTTTAAAAATAAAGATTATTCATTCATTCATTCTCTTAATAATGTCCTCTTCAAAGTTTCACGCGGTCTGCCTCTTTTTCTTCGGCCTGTTGTGTTTCACTTGGTAGCTTGTTTTGGGATTCTCTGATCATTTCTTCTCATCAAGTGACCAACATATGTCCATCTCCTTTTCCTGATCACCCATGAGACTGGTTGTTGTTCAGTCATCTGTCTTATCTCTGCATTGTTCTTGAATTCATTCCACTTGATGCCGAGTATTTTCCTTATGCATTTGTTTTCAAAATAGTCTAATTTCTTTTCTGTTTCTTTAGTTGTTTTCCAGCTTTTGCATGCATAAATGAGGGTGGATATTACATTTGAATTGAATAATCTAAACTTGGTTTTTGTGCTTATAACTTTTGAATGTTCTCAAGATTCTTGAAGATTGATGCTGCTTTTGCAATTCTGATCCTAACTTCCTTTCTAGTGTCACCATCCTGGTCTATGTAGCTGCCAAGGTATGCAAATTGATTGACTTCTTCAATATCTGTCCCTTCTATGTGTATTTTTCCATTTTGATTGAGAGGAATTTTCATTATTTTTGTTTTGTCCTTGTTAATTTCAAGTCCTATTTTGCTAGCCAGTGAAGACAGGCTATCTGTTTTTTCTTGCATGAAATTCACATTATTACTGATAAGAGTTATGTCATCAGCAAAATCAAGATCTTCTAGTTGGGTCCCATGTACCCAGTCAATACCTGTGCAGCATTTTTTCATTATGAAGTCTATTGTAATCCCAAAAAGTAAAGGAGACAGTATACATCCTTGTTTCACGCCTGTTTCAATCTGGAACCATTCACTCATCCCTTCTTCTGTCTTGACTGCACAACCATATCCATTGTATAAGTCCTTAATGATGTTGACAATTTTAGATGGTATTCCATATAGACATAAAATTCTCCATAATGAATCTCTGTGTATGCTATCAAATGCCTTTTTAAAATCTATGAAGTTCAGCATTAATGGTTTCTGCTTTTCAATATGTTCTTCAAGTATTATTCTGAGAGTAAAGATCTGGTCGAGACAGCTTCTCCCTTTTCGAAATCCTGCTTGTTCTTCTCTCATTGCAGTATCCACTATATCTTTGAGTCTATTCAAAATGACCCTGCAAAATACTTTTGACATGACTGATATTAAGGTTACTCCTCTCCAGTTGTTACAGTCACTAAGGTTGCCCTTTTTTTGGTATTTTAACAATGATTCCCTTCTTCCAATTAGAAGGGACCTTTTCTTCTTTCCAAATCTTGTTAAACATTCTATGTAGTTGTCTCATGTTGTCACTATTGATAGCTTTTAGCATTTCGGCTGTTATTTCATCTTCATGCGAGTGAATGGTAAGATGTAATCTCTACATTCATGTGTTGATACTAAATGTGCGCTGTGTGGGCAAGTGAAAAATGTGAAAGATTGGTAGGATAGGAAATTCATGTACATTTATCAACACATACAAGACTAAACAATACAAGACTAAACAAACACTCTAAATACGATTAGCAAATAAATGAGACTGAATGTCAATATCAAGAAGACAAATTATGGAAGGTGAACATAGATAATACAATTAATGACCAAAACCTAAAAGAAGCATTCCCAGACAGCAGACCACCACCTGATAGAGGAACAAATAAAGAGTAGAATAAATAAAGCAAGAACAGCTCTCATTAATCTTAGAATAAATAAGGCAAGAACAGCTCTCATTAATCTTAGAATAAATAAGGCAAGAACAGCTCTCATTAATCTTAGAATAAATAAGGCAAGAACAGCTCTCATTAATCTTAGAAACATACAGAGGTCCTCCCAGTCTAGTGCTGTAAACAAAATGTACCAAAGCTGGATGCTGTCAATTTTTCTAAATGGAGATAATGTTTAAGAACAGCTGAAAAGGAAGTAGCCAAATTATTATCATTACACACAAACTGTCTCAAAGACATTTTGCATACTTACTAGCCAGGCTCAGGTTCGTTACTTGCTGACTAGTCAGGCTGTTTGATTACTAGCTAACTACCAAGGCTCAGTTTTGTTACTTGCTGACTAGCCAGGCTGTTTGGTTACTTGCTGACTAGCCAGGCTGTTTGGTTACTTGCCAACTAACCAGGATGTTTGGTTACTTGCTGACTAGCAAGGCTGTTTGGTTACTAGCTGACTAGCAAGGCTCAGTTTCCTTACTTGCTGACTAGCAAGGCTGTTTGGTTACTTGCTGACTAGTCAGGCTGTTTGGTTACTAGCTGACTAGCAAGGCTGTTTGGTTACTAGCTGACTAGCCAGGCTGTTTGGTTACTTGCTGACTAGCAAGGCTGTTTGGTTACTTGCTGACTAGCCAGGATGTTTGGTTACTTGCTGACTAACCAGGATGTTTGGTTACTTGCTGACTAGCCAGGCTGTTTGGTTACTTGCTGACTAGCCAGGCTGTTTGGTTACTTGCTGACTAGCCAGGATGTTTGGTTACTTGCCGACTAACCAGGATGTTTGGTTACTTGCCGACTAACCAGGATGTTTGGTTACTTGCTGACTAGCAAGGCTGTTTGGTTACTTGCCGACTAACCAGGATGTTTGGTTACTTGCTGACTAGCCAGGCTGTTTGGTTACTTGCTGACTAGCCAGGCTGTTTGGTTACTTGCTGACTAGCCAGGCTGTTTGGTTACTTGCCGACTAACCAGGATGTTTGGTTACTTGCCGACTAACCAGGATGTTTGGTTACTTGCTGACTAGCAAGGCTGTTTGGTTACTTGCTGACTAGCCAGGCTGTTTGGTTACTTGCTGACTAGCAAGGCTGTTTGGTTACTAGCTGACTAGCCAGGATGTTTGGTTACTTGCTGACTAGCCAGGCTGTTTGGTTACTTGCTGACTAGCAAGGCTGTTTGGTTACTTGCTGACTAGCCAGGCTGTTTGGTTACTTGCCGACTAACCAGGATGTTTGGTTACTTGCTGACTAGCCAGGCTGTTTGGTTACTTGCTGACTAGCCAGGCTGTTTGGTTACTTGCCGACTAACCAGGATGTTTGGTTACTTGCCGACTAACCAGGATGTTTGGTTACTTGCTGACTAGCCAGGCTGTTTGGTTACTAGTTGACTAGCCAGGCTGTTTGGTTACTTGCTGACTAGCCAGGCTGTTTGGTTACTTGCTGACTAGCCAGGCTGTTTGGTTACTAGCTGACTAGCAAGGCTGTTTGGTTACTAGCTGACTAGCAAGGCTGTTTGGTTACTAGCTGACTAGCCAGGCTGTTTGGTTACTAGCTGACTAGCCAGGCTGTTTGGTTACTAGCTGACTAGCCAGGCTGTTTGGTTACTAGCTGACTAGCAAGGCTCAGTTTCCTTACTTGCTGACTAGCAAGGCTGTTTGGTTACTTGCTGACTAGTCAGGCTGTTTGGTTACTAGCTGACTAGCAAGGCTGTTTGGTTACTAGCTGACTAGCCAGGCTGTTTGGTTACTTGCTGACTAGCAAGGCTGTTTGGTTACTTGCTGACTAGCCAGGCTGTTTGGTTACTTGCTGACTAGAAAGGCTGTTTGGTTACTTGCTGACTAGCCAGGCTGTTTGGTTACTTGCTGACTAGAAAGGCTGTTTGGTTACTTGCTGACTAGCAAGGCTGTTTGGTTACTTGCTGACTAGCAAGGCTGTTTGGTTACTTGCTGACTAGCCAGGCTGTTTGGTTACTTGCTGACTAGCCAGGATGTTTGGTTACTTGCTGACTAGCAAGGCTGTTTGGTTACTTGCTGACTAGCCAGGCTGTTTGGTTACTTGCTGACTAGCCAGGCTGTTTGGTTACTTGCAGAGTGTGAATAAGAAGAAATGCAAGTAAATATAGTAGAAAAAAGAAACTGGCAATGGACTGGTCAAGTTCTGCCTAGAGACCCCAGCAACATCACTAAAACAGTCATGTGATTAACACCAGAGGGAAAGAGGGGCCAACGAAAGAGAACTTGGCAAAGCACTGAATGTGCAGGAAGACAGTATGAATCACAGCTGAGGCACCATACAACTAATGAAGACCGTGAGAAGCAGAAAATTTGTTGGTGACCTGCATGAGACCACATGGCATACTCAGCAGTGATTGTTTCATTGCCAACTGTCCAGAGACATGTATTTGAAGGAAATGAAAAGCGTGCAGGCATAAAAGAACTGGCTTTTTTCTGCACAGCGAACCACTGATAACAGTCATGAGCAAAACAATCCCAGCTGCAGAAAGAAGAAAGGAATGGCTGTACTGGCTGGAAATCTGTTCATGTCACTTTGTTAATGCAAGTCTTTTTATCTACAAAAGTTGTTTTATACATGATAGTGGGAGTCTTGAACCTCCAGTCTAAGTACAAAGTCCCAAACTTCCTCTTTCCTTCTGCTTCTATTTCTGGAGATCTTTGCTTGTAAGTTCTTTCCTGGCACACAGATTTCACCAGCTCTTCCTAGATGACCTGGCTATGTTGTCCTCCCCTAGCAATTCATAAACAGGAATTCAATGATTGGATTCATTGTCAAATTATCAAAATAACAAGATACAAGAGTATAGTTTCACTACTAAATCACATTTATTGCATTTACTGAATAATTAAATCAATAACAATTAGCGTAATGAAATATTTCACATTAATTTTCATATTAGTACATAGTAAGCATACATAATACATGCGTACGTCAATGTGCTGTGTTGTAACAAAACGCTTGATAAAACTAAATTACTACAAGATCTCTGAGCCCGTACACAATGTCACAACTCTGTGAACAGTGAAATTAGTGAGAAATGTTCCAAGATGTGGCTCAGTGTCTAACAGAAAAGAGAAATGTTCCAAAAATAGAACAATGTCAAAATTTCACTGAAGGCAGACAGAGATTTGACAGAAATATGCAACAATCAGGGATAAGTTGTGACTAGAGAATACAACAATCAGAGATAAATTGTGACTAGAGAATACAACAATCAGAGATAAGTTGTGACTAGAGAATACAACAATCAAGGATAAGTTGTGACTAGAGGATACAACAATCATAGATAATTTGTGATTAGAGGATACAACAATCAGAGATAATTTGTGATTAGAGGATACAACAATCAGAGATAAGTTGTGACTAGAGAATAATACAATCAGAGATAAGTTGTGACTAGAGAATACAACAATCAAGGATAAGTTGTGACTAGAGGATACAACAATCATAGATAATTTGTGATTAGAGGATACAACAGAGATAATTTGTGATTAGAGGATACAACAATCAGAGATAAGTTGTGACTAGAGAATAATACAATCAGAGATAAGTTGTGACTAGAGAATATAGCAATTAGAGATAAGTTGTTACTAGAGGATAATACAATCAGAGACAAGTTGTGACTAGAGGATACAACAGGGATAAGTTGTGACTAGAGGACGCAACAATCAGAGATAAGTTGTGACTAGAGGAAACAACAGAGATAAGTTGTGACTAGATGATACAACAATCAGAGATAATTTGTGACTAGAGGATACAACAATCAGAGATAAGTTGTGACTAGAGCCTGCAACTGACAAAGAAAATACTGTATATAAAAGTGAAATGCTGATCAACGAATGATCCCTTGATTAAAATGATTAGTGAATGATGTCAAGATTAAAAATCAAGCTATAATTATAGCACACCTAATTTACATTAACTTTTTGCAGTTTTAATTTATAAAAGATATCTTCCACAGCTCATTAATGTTCCATACTTGATGAGAATCTTGAAACAAATAAGAGTCTAATTAAAACCCTCACAAATAAGTTTGTAGTTTGCCATAGTTTTCTGTTTTATGCTTTCAAATATGTTTGACTTTCCACAGCTAAAAATAACATGATCAGTCTATGCTGGCATGGCTGTAATCTTGTACTGGCTTCTGTTTCAAGATGTATCACATAAACATGTAGCATGTCAAGTGTACCAAGATTATGCTGTAAGTACTTCACATATGTTACATCAGTGCAGTTGTATTTTATGCCAATATTGAATACAGTCACACAAAACTCCTCTAACAAAGGTAACATCGTATTATGTCAGTAGAACACACCACAATAAATAATGCCAACGCTGAGTATCACATTTTTACTTCAAGCTGAATGAGGCTTTACCAACAAAAAGCAACTGAAACTTAAAAAATTCTCTCTTGTTGACTGGCACCTGGCAAACTAAGTCAGCCTGAACAAAAATCAGAAGGGGTTTAATATGAGTTTTCCTGCTCATATTCTAACACCTCCTTCAGATGTCTGATTTATGAGTTTTCCTGCTCATATTCTAACACCTCCTTCAGATGTCTGATTTATGAGTTTTCCTGCTCATATTCTAACACCTCCTTCAGATGTCTGATTTATGAGTTTTCCTGCTCATATTCTAACACCTCCTTCAGATGTCTGATTTATGAGTTTTCCTGTCCATATTCTAACACCTCTTTCAGATGTCTGATTCATGAGTTTTCCTGTCCATATTCTGACAGCTCCTACAGATGTCTGATTTATGAGTTTTCCTGTCCATATTCTGACAGCTCCTACAGATGTTTGATTTATGAGTTTTCCTGTCCATATTCTGACAGCTCCTACAGATGTCTGATTTATGAGTTTTCCTGTCCATATTCTGACAGCTCCTACAGATGTCTGATTCATGAGTTTTCCTATCCATATTCTGACAGCTCCTACAGATGTCTGATTTATGAATTTTCCTGTCCATATTCTGACAGCTCCTACAGATGTTCCAAATGAACAGACCTCATTCTTATTTTCCTGGATGCAAGATGGAGTCTGCAGAACATAGGGAAGGTATTTCCTTCCTATGATTTGCCAAAAATCAAACAGACAACAGATCCATCTGTTTCAAAACCATTTGCAAGGCCAAAACAAACTTTGCCACTTCAAAGAATATACAAAGTCTCCAGGATGCAAACATGACACATTCCTCGGTAGGTTTGTGCCAGGTTGGCTCTACAGTTGTGACCATATATCTCAGTGAAAGCAACTATTTTATTCCAACATGCATAATCAATGGTATGAAGCACTCGATATAAATATGGTCATGCGATACTATATATTGTGATAATATATATTATTCCTACTACCTCATTATTTTATTTTACTACTTCATTATTTTACTATAAATAATATGGTTGCTGTTGTTGTTTAATCAAATATAAACATTACTGATCTTAGAAAGCATTTTAAACAAAAAACAAAAAAAACATCCAAGCCAACACACACACAAAACCTGAACAGGAAGCTGTTCCATTAGGCTCTTTGATCAGTAAATCTGTCCACAATGAATTATGCAGATTATGAACATCATTTTACAAATATTAATAAAATATCAATATTAAAAAAGCTCTGTTTCCAAAATATTAATGTAAAATATGAAATCCTTCTAAATAATATTACAAAATGTTATTTTACACATAAGGTATAAAATATATTTTTTAAAAATTTGTATGCTTTTGGTTCCAAAAAAAATGAACACATTTAAATATGGCTTATGCTGGATATTGACAAAAATCAGTTGTGACCGAAATTAATCATGCGAAATGCAAATGAGATAGTCAATGAAAAGCGTGATGCTGAAAACCTGCAGTAAGGGGAGGTAAAATCTAAGATCAGAGAGGTACAACTTACTGTAAACATTAACAAGTCTCTCTGGAGATACACTTACTTGCTGTAATAAGCAGGGCATGAGTTACATAAAGACAATTATGTGAAATGTTATACTAATCCAAAATTGTAACTGTTACTTGTGAAGTTGTGTTTCTTGTGACTGGAAACAGTGTAAGACAGTTACTTGTCTCTCACGGCAAAGGTCAGTAGTCTGATCCCGGCTGCAAGTGCTCCAGTCAACCCAGCTATAAAAATGTCCCACACGCAGGCCGGAGATGCTGTCCCAGAAAACAGAATATTTGTCTGTCTGTCTGTCCATCTGTTTATGAGGTGAGTCATAACACAGTACACCACACAGGCTGGAGATGCTGTCCCAGAAAACAGAATATTTGTCTGTCTGTCTGTCCATCTGTTTATGAGGTGAGTCTCATACCACAGTACACCACATACAATGGTGCCAGTACATGAAGGAAAACAGAACACAAAATAAAAATCTGTCCCATGATGCAGCACTGTACTCAAGTTCACAGAGAACAAATACAAAAAAATAAGTTCCAAGACTTTACCCAAGTTCACAAAGAACTAATACAATTTTTTTTAAATAGTTCCAAAAAATCTGTCACTGTTCTTGAGTTCACACAGAATAACTGATGTTAAAAAAATCTTTCACTCCAGCATGATGATTGATTGATGATTGACCATTAAATAATCACAAATCCTTCACTCCAGAATGATGATCATTAAATAATTACAAATCCTTCACTCCAGAATGATGATCATTAAATAATCACAAATCCTTCACTCCAGAATGATGACCATTAAATAATCACAAATCCTTCACTCCAGAATGATGATCATTAAATAATCACAAATCCTTCACTCCAGAATGATGATCATTAAATAATCACAAATCCTTCACTCCAGAATGTTGATCATTAAATAATCACAAATCCTTCACTCCAGAATGATGACCATTAAATAAACACAAATCCTTCACTTCAGCATGATGACCATTAAATAATCACAAATCCTTCACTCCAGAATGATGACCATTAAATAATCACACACATAACTATATCTAAACTCATGTCACTTAACGTATTTAGATGTACCACACAGATGGAACACAATGCACATGACAGTGACAACATTACAAAGAACAGGTTAAGGACAAAAAACTGGCATCACAACGAGCTGAACTGGATGTCAGAAAACAAAGTGACCAACAGCTTACACTTTTATACATGCCAAACGTAGAAAACACGACTCGATAATACAGCACTGCACATAAAGATAAACAAAAGAAGACTTAAGTAATGAGCATGGAAATGTTTGATGTTGTTCACTATACATACTTTGCTTTTTTACGGCCATACAAAAGAAACAACGCTATAATTCAGCAAATATTAATCACATGAATAGTGTGGGTTTCAACCCATATCCACAGTATTTTCATCAACTCATATCCAGTCCACAGTGATTTCATCAACCCATATTCAATCCACAGTGATTTCATCAACTCATATCCAGTCCACAGTGACTTCATCAACCCATATTCAGTTCACAGTGATTTCATCAATCCATATTCAATCCACAGTGATTTCATCAACCCAATGGTCACATGACATCTTTATCTGGTACCCGTCTGTAAAGCTGCACATCAATGTACGGTGTACAGACAGAACACATTACTGTACAAACAGCACATCACCGTATGGTGTACAGATAGCAAATCACTGTACAGTGTGGAGACAGAGAACATCACTGTACAGGGAGAGTACATCACTTGTGCACATCACTGTACAAAATACCCTGGACTGTCTACATAAGAAATAATATAAGGACTTTCACAAGACAATCAGTACATGGAATAGCAACAAAATAAAAGCAGGTAATTGCCAAGTATGGCAGAACTCTTGTGAATGGGCCAGAGTTTTCCCCTTCAGTCTCCAGCTTGGGACATGTGTAAGTGTTGTCACTGCATGTCATGCACAGACCAGCAGCAGCACGTTACTACCTTCACCTGGTGCATGCTGTCCACCATCTCATCTAGTCAAGTGAATATCTCCCACGTGTCTTTGGGTACTGAAGAAAAATCTCATTCTGTCCACTCTCTCTCTATCTCTCTCTGAACCTTAAGTGCCCAGGGCACATGGGGCTTCAGCAAGGGTTTTCCACAAATGCTTGTCCTTTGCCTTTTTTTTCTGCTCTTGCCCAGGTGAGCCCTCTACTGCTCAACATCCTTTCTGTTGTTCTTCTCCATGTCTCCTTTGGTCTACCCTTACTTCTGTTCCCCTGTGGTGTCCATCTTAGTGCTATTTTTGGTAGTGAGTTGTCTGTCACTCGAAGCACATGTCCCAACCATTGCCAGCGTCTTTCCTCAATAACTGCTGTCAGTGGCTTCATCTGCATTTCTGCCAACAAGATTATTTCTTATGGCATTTGGCCAAAATATTTTTCTAATTCTTCGTAAACATTTAGTCTGGAAAGAATTCAACTTGTTTTCTATGGTTTTGGTGATTTTCCAGCATTCGCTTCCATAGAGTAGTACACTTAGAACATTACTCTTAAATATTCTGATTTTCGTATTTATGCTTAGTTTTTTTTTATTTCCATATAGTCTGCAGCACTACAAAAGCCTGGTTTGCTCTAGTTGATGTCCTCTGTGCTGTCTCCATTTTCTACTACTCTACTGCCTAGATATACAAATTCACTGACCTCCTCCACTAACTTGCTATCTACTCTGAGTACATTTCTGTTATTCACATTTTGCTTCATCAATTTTGTCTTTCCTACGTTGATCTTTAGTCCTATGTTGTTTGCATTCTGAGTTAGCTTGTTTATTTTATCTTGCATATCTTTGTGGCTGCTTGATAGTAGACAACTGTCATCCGCAAAGTCACGGTCTTCTGTCCACTGACAGATATTAAACCCAGAGGAGTTCAAGTCCTACAAAAAGAGAGCTCCCAAACGAGACCAAGTCCCTTCAATGCTCCTCCAAAAGCTGCAGTAATTATAAAGGGTTACAGAACAGACTGTCATAAAATGGCTGAAAATTGACATAAATTATGGCAGTCTCAAAATTAGAATATCTCTCTCTCTCTCTGAACCTTAAGTGCCCAGGGCACATGGGGCTTCCACAAGGGTTTTCCACAAATGCCTGTCCTTCGCCTTTTTTAAAATTAGAATATAACTCTACATAAATGACAAATCCTTCTAAATGATAATACTGCTTACTTATTACACCAAAAAAGCTCTCTAATAATATTATAAGTATGGCTGATACTACAAACATGGCTGGTCAGTGAAGTAATAATTCGTATATATTCTATAAGTAACAGCCATTTTAATGAGGTAATACTGTTGCTTCATTATATAAATTAAGGAGTATATTCTATAATTAATTAATCTGAAATATGGTCATAATGCTGATGAATCTCTTTATGGCAATGAGCTAAAATCATCATCATGTGGCTGTCTTGTTAGGCTGTTTGATTTTGGAGTATGGGTAGCTTTGTTAAGTATTATACGTAAACAAAATAAAGCACAGAACTCCAAAAACTAAACAAAAGAAAACACAGAACTCCAAACTAAACAAAAGAAAACACAAAACTCCAAAAACTAAACAAAAAGAAAACGCAGAACTCTAAAAACTGCCATGAAAAGCTAACACAAGCTAATGATTCTAAAACCATGGCTGTGAGGAAAAAAAAAAAACATGGTGCCCGATAAATATGAACATAAAATTAAATCTGCCATTTTCATACATTTAATACACAGATTTACAATAACTATAGCAGTCAAACTACGCAGTAAAACTGGCCTGTTTTGCTGCTTAGCACCTGGCAAGTACACAAAGCTGACAGACCAGACAACATAGCAGACGTACAAAGCTATACTCAGTTGTCACAGCCTCTATGTATCTCTCTCATAGAAGAAAAAAAAAAATGCTCCAAGAACTAATTTGTACGTACTGCTGTTTAAATACACCTGTCTGGCGCAGGGGACACAAAGAGTGGAAACTTGTAAACCCCGAATTAGGAAGGTCAAAGTTCATTATGAAGCAGTCAATTCTGAAATGGCTCTGAAGAATAGTGACTTTTCTCCGATTTTAGTGAGGATATATTTTGAGCAAACTCATAAAACAAAATTCCTGATATCCAAAATGTGATTTCTGTTATACATCTACAAAAGCACATCAAATATTTCCAAAATATTGTTCACAATCAATTCAAATAGAACACAGTTAATATTTCCACAGTTTTCAGTGCAAAAAATCTCAAATTTAAAAAATACAAAAAAGTACATTGTTAGTGCTTGCTTGTTCTTGAATGATGATATTCAAGCTGCTATAATTTTCTTGAAGTGCTGTTTCTTGTTTTCATATATGTTTCTTAACTCCCTTTATAGAACTGACTGTTTCTATTAGTTTCTTGAAGTGCTTGTTTCTTGTTTTCATATATGTTTCTTAACTCCCTTTATAGAACTGACTGTTTCTATTAGTTTCTTGAAGTGCTTGTTTCTTGTTTTCATATATGTTTCTTAACTCCCTTTATAGAACTGACTGTTTCTATTAGTTTCTTGAAGTGCTTGTTTCTTGTTTTCATATATGTTTCTTAACTCCCTTTATAGAACTGACTGTTTCTATTAGTTTCTTGAAGTGCTTGTTTCTTGTTTTCATATATGTTTCTTAACTCCCTTTATAGAACTGACTGTTTCTATTAGTTTCTTGAAGTGCTTGTTTCTTGTTTTCATATATGTTCTTAACTCCCTTTATAGAACTGACTGTTTCTATTAGTTTCTTGAAGTGCTTGTTTCTTGTTTTCATATATGTTTCTTAACTCCCTTTATAGAACTGACTGTTTCTATTAGTTTCTTGAAGTGCTTGTTTCTTGTTTTCATATATGTTTCTTAACTCCCTTTATAGAACTGACTGTTTCTATTAGTTTCTTGAAGTGCTTGTTTCTTGTTTTCATATGTTTCTTAACTTACTCTATAGAAATGACTGTTCCTAATAGTTTCTTGAAGCGACATTTCTTGTTTTCACACATTTCTTAACTTGTTCTATAGAACTGACTGTTCCTATTAGTTTCCTGAACTATAATTTTAGGCACATATGAAGCTCCTATTACATTTTTCATTTCTGTGTTCAGAATTCAAGACTGAATTATGGTCAACAATGGTTTTATATTTCCATGTTGTTTTTATAACTCACAGTATTCTGTCATGTGACAATTCTAAACATGTGTTGTTACAACAATCTGTGATGCGACAAATCCAAAATGTGTTGTTACAATTCCAAACATGCACTGTTACAATATTCTGTGATATGACAATTCTCATGTGCTGTTACAATATTTTGTCATGTGACAAGTCTAGCATGTGTTGTTACTGTGTTTTGTATTATGACAATTTTCATATGTGCTGTTACAGTATTCTGTGTTATAACCAAGAATTTTGTGATTGTACATTTCTTGCATGTGTTGTTACAGTAATCTGTAGTGTTACAATTATCACGTAACATTTCATGATGTCACAGCTCTTAAATATGTTGCTACTGACTTCTATGATGTTACAACTTTCACATGTGATGTTGCAGGGCTGAAAGGTGCTATGATGATGCTGACTTGTGGTGACTATCTATTTACTGCTGTTACCGCTCCCATCTAGTCAACACACTCCGTGCTTCTTGTAGAACTGGGCAACTATTTCTCTAGTCCTCTGATTGGTGTCAGCAAAAAGACCTGTTATAAACAAAGATAAGAAAACTGATCATGTGACAGACCTAGGAAATCTATCAGAAACTGCAGTCAATTATATGAACAACATGTCTATAATCTTGAAGTTAAGCAAACGTGATCATAATAATTCCATATCAGATCTTGAAGAAATGGGAGCAAAGATGACAGTGCTGGAGTGATGACACAGTTACTGCCCACATTCCTAATCCAACAGCTCTTTGTGACATTGCTAATGACATGTCAATTGTGTTCACTTGGCCTGGACTGGCAGAATTTGCTGAGAAGCTTACACTAAGTATGAGCCCTTCAGACAAGCCACCATAATCAACTCCACATCTAACATGAGCTACACTCCACTTCTAACATGAGCTACACTCCACGTCTAACATGAGCTACACTCCACATCTAACATGAGCTACACTCCACTTCTAACATGAACTACACTCCACTTCTAACATGAGCTACACTCCACTTCCAACATGATTTGAGCTACACTCCACGTCTAACATGATTTGAGCTACACTCCACATCTAACATGAGCTACACTCCACTTCTAACATGAGCTACACTCCACTTCTAACACGATTTGAGCTACACTCCACTTCTAACATGATTTGAGCTACACTCTACATCTAACATGAGCTACACTCCACTTCTAACATGAGCTACACTCCACATCTAACATGAGCTACACTCCACTTCTAACATGAGCTACACTCCACTTCTAACATGAGCTACACTCCACTCCTAAAATGAGCTACACTCTACTCCTAACATAAGCTACACTCCACATCTAACAAGCTACACTCCACATCTAACATGAGCTACACTCCAATTCTAACATGAGCTACACTCCACTCATACTTTAATATGGCAACTATAACAATGAGATGCTTCTTTCCTTCATTTACAGCATTTAAAAATCCTTACATCTTATATCATTCCCGTGCTGTTACATGGTAGTTGGCCAAGTTTTCCTGTCCTCGGCGAGCTTTTCAACCCTATCAAAGGATTTTAGGCCTACTAATTTGGCCTCTCTTAACAATGTCCTCTTTAGAGTTTCATGTGGTCTGCCTCTTTTTCTTCGGCCTGTTACAACGCTCCATTTGATAGCTTGCTCTGGGATTCTCTGACTGCTTCTCCTCATCATCTGACCGATATATGTCCATCTCCTTTTCTGATCACCCATAAGACAGGTTGTTGTTCGCTCATCTGCCTTATCTCTGCGTTGTTCTTGAAATCACACTATTAAATGTCCTAATTTATGTGACAATGTCAAATGTCCTGATTTATGTGACACCATCAAAATTCCTGATTTATGACACTGTCAAATACCCTGATTTTTGTGACACTGTCAAATGTCCTGATCTATGGTGTAAGATACAATAAAAAAAAAAAAAAACAAACCAGGAAGTGAGAAGAAACCATGGATGGATCCTTTGATCAGTTTACTGTCACACACAACATTGGCGGCTTTCATCTTTGACTTGAACTCTGAAACACACAAGAAGAAGTTTCCTGAGACAGCGTGTAAATAATTCAGTGCATAAATCTGAGTTTAACAGTGTCACAAGAACAACTCTCACAGACTTAAGAATTAATGGGGGGGGGGGGAGAAATAAGCTTCATATGAGTTTTGTGATGGTCACAATTCAGGATGGCTCTGGCCTACCCAATCATGATGAGACAATGATTGTTTATCTTCCTACTTGGCCTAGCCAATCATGATGGGACAATGATTGTTTTTCTTCCTACTTGGCCTACCCAATCATGATGAGACAATGATTGTTTATCTTCCTTCTTGGCCTAGCCAATCATGATGGGACAATGATTGTTTATCTTCCTTCTTGGCCTAGCCAATCATGATGGGACAATGATTGTTTATCTTCCTGCTTGGCCTAGCCAATCATGATGAGACAATGACTGTTTATCTTCCTGCTTGGCCTAACCAATCATGATGAGACAATGACTGTTTATCTTCCTGCTTGGCCTAACCAATCATGATGGGACAATGATTGTTTATCTTCCTACACACTTGACAAACATTGGCTATGACTGTATCATGAGATTCATCTCCATGAATGTACACTTAATATATCAATAAATGCTGTGAATCTTTAATGCAGTCGAACCCATTTAATGTCACATCTTTGGGACTGTTAAAATGTGATGACAATAAGCGGAGTTTACATAAAAAGGAGTTCATTAAAAAGGATTTAACTGGGCCAGTGTGTGGGCGTGTGTGCCCGTCTGTCCCACATTTGCCACATTAAACACATAACAATCAGCCAAAGCTATCATCATCGGATACAATATGTACTAATCACAAAATATATTAATCACAAAATACAGTAACTCTTACAATATAGAAAACATCAAAATCAAAGCAGCATCTGACTTGTCAGCAGTAGTACTAAAAAAAATGTGTGATTTTGCATTGCGTAGTGATAACTGATCTATTAATAAAAAAGTCATTCAAACACGATAGAGCACTAAAAACATCGTGTGTCAATTCAGGCATACTGTAATGAACGGGCGCATGGTCTCAAACATGCTTACAGACTGAGCGTAAGAAACAGTTTTGGTGGGCGTCTGGTCCGTGGACTCACTGACGTCATCAGCACTATCCTCGGCGTCGCTGTCTACCTTGCTTTTACTGCAACTAGCGGTGATCTCTTCGACTGAACACATTTTCGTTGATAGCAAGCCATCATCAGCTGAAACAAACTAATCAAACATGACATTTCCATCAGAAATTGCTGCCCACTCTTCATCTGTGATTAAGTCTAGGGGAACGTCACAAATATCGCTGGCATTTGTATTGATCACTGGCTCAGGCAAGAAAGTAAACTGTGATTTACAAAAGCAGTTCACAATCATTGACTGGGTGATGCTATTCTGTGCCGCATGCATAAAATTAATCACTATCTTGATGTCGATCTCGCCGACATGTTTTTGTTCCACAGCATACAGCACATGATGCACTATTCACTTTCTGTACTGTTGCTTGAAGGCGTAAATGATACCTTAGTTGCATGGCTGCAGCACACTGGTTGTGTTAGGTGGCAGGAAAACAGGCTTTGCAGCCATCAGATTGGTGACGTCAGTGTGTGCCGGACAATTGTCAACGAACAACAAAACTTTTCTGTTCATTCGGTTCATTTTGTTGTCGAAGAAAATGACCCAGTCCTCAAACAGTTCACTTGCCATCCAAACATGCTGGTTGGCCTTGTAAGTGACAGGCAGGCTCTTTATATTCTTGAAACATGGCAGATATCATGACTTTCTGATAACAAGGAGCGGAGTCTTCTCAGTGTCAGACACGTTACAGCACACGACAGCTGTTAAGTGATCTTTAGAATGTTTGCCGCACTTCTCATCATGAAAGCACAAACTCCTGTTCAGTAGAAGTTTATAAAACATGCCTGTTTCATCCATGTTAAAAATGTCATCTGGGCTGTATGCATCCAGAAATTTTGGCAAGCGAAAAATCCAATCATTAACGACATCAGTGTTAACTTGGGCCGTTTCATCTGAAGAGACCTTAAATGTTATGTTGTGGCATTTCTTAAAGTGCTCAAGAAAGCCATTCGAACACTTCCAGTCAGGCATATCAATTTCTTTCGCAAAATGTTCTGCAATTTCTGCCAGCATAGGACCGCACACAGGCAACTGCACAGGAGGTATCTGTTTGAACCATTTCAGCAGAGCACACTCAATATCCATGCAGGAACTCACACGCCTTCACTTACAATTTGACCTAACTAAAGATGAGTGAAAGTCTCTTCAATTTTGTTTCAGTTTTTAACAAGTTTTGATACAGTTGAAATGTAAATTTCATATTTATCCACTATGTCATTTCTTGTAACTTTTTTGATCAACTTGATTCAGAATATCCATTTTACTGTTCAAATCCAGATCAACATGTTTGGATTTAGTAGCCATTATCTATCACAAAGAGAACCAGAAAGAAGTTCCCGGCTATACGATTCACAGTACACTATTCGAGTCTGACTAATTATCACTACACGCTGCCAATTTAACACCGCCCACGTCTTGACAAAGAAGACAATGACTGAAAGAAGCCAGATTTTAATCATGAAAGGGTGGCCATGGTAAGCCTTTCATTCACACCACCTGAGTTTTGATGCCCACATGTTCAAAAGGTTGATGCGGCAATTACTCGGTGATCAAATGGCCGGCCCCCTCTTTGATGAATTGCGAAACTGATAATGCTTTGCGAGATGTTTATAGCTTGTACTCACCAAGTCTGTGATACAAAGCAGGGTCTTTAGCTTCTCTAGGTGCAAAAATACAGTGACATTAACTGATTTGTGGCAATAAGTGGGATGATATTAACGGGAGTAAAGAGCATTAATTACTTATGGGAGTTGGCCAGGGATACAAATTTATGTGACAATATCCAAGTGGTGACATAAAGCAACATGATATTAAATGGGTTCAACTGTACTTTACTCTCAGAAAACATTATTCTTTAAAACAATGAAAGTTGCAGTAAACTTAAAGAATATTTTCAAATATATATAATATAAACCCAATGTCAGGCATAATATGTGAAGTTCTGATGTAAACTAATCCTTACCTTTTCATATTCTAAATTAACCCAGAAATAAACATGAAACTGGTTAAAATTTTGACAGAAATTCTCAAAAAACAGCAAAAAAAGAAGACAGAATAACTTGCAACAAGATGGCTACAGACACACAATCATCATTAGCCTTCTCACAAGTTCACAGCCAGCTAAACCATGTAAACATTTACCATAATTGGAGTCCTTGAGAGGATCAACTTCAGCAATCAACAGAAGTGTGGGTGGCAGGCAGGTAAAGTCCTTCCGCAGCACAGGTGATGCTCTCACATTAGTCTTGTCTGCCTCGGACTTGATACTTGACTCTACATTTCTGAAAGAAGAAAGTCACAAGTATGAGATAAATCTCGCAAGCTCCAACAAGTATGGAGATAAACCATCGTATACACAATAAGCAAAGCATAATACAGATCCTTCTTTTTGGGTCTCAGCTGTATTGTATAACATATACAACAAAACTATTTACTTGCAAGAACAAAAAAGGCAAGGGCTCTTGCAGATCTTGAATCCACATTCTTCTTCTTCTTCTTCTTCAGTCTCCCTGAGAGCTGGTGACTTTGCAGCTGATGCTGTGGAGATGGTGAGGTACTGCATTATGTTGGATTGGGAGCAGATCATGGTCCCTGGGTACAGCTAGAATGCATGGGGGTGTGCAGTACATCTTTAGCAGACTCTACCACCATGAGGACAATGCCGACCCCTGCCCCTTTGCCTGTTACTGGGGGTACCAACGGAGAGGTGGAACAGGGTCAGCTATGATTCACCAACCCTGACACCAGTATGTCCAGAATTCTATAAAAGGTACATCGATGATGACACTGGAGTCACCAGTTTGCCGAAGGATGAGCTAGAAAATTTTACTGAATTTGCCAACTCACTTAATGAGAACATCAAATCCACTCATCAAATTTCCGACAACTTTTTAGACATCAAAATATCTATTGGCACAGACAGTCTTATCACCTCTATATTTTACAAGTCCACCAACAGCCACACGTATTTACTTTACAATTCCACTAATCTTGAAGCTTGTAGGAACTCCATCTCATGCTCCCAACTCCTCCGAATTCGCCGCCCATGTCAGGATAACTTAGACTTTGTGGATCAATCAAACAAATAATTTGAATTTTTCCATCATCGCCACTATCCAGAAAATGTCCTTCAGAAAGCATTCAACTGTATCCTTCTTCTTCATTCGCATTGTCTGTCTATACCTGCAGTCCTGTCTCTTGGATAAATTTCACTGTTTTTTGTAATTCATGTATGGAACCGTAGAGCTTATCTTCTTTAGTGGTTTCACTGGGCCAGTAATTATTTCTCAGTGTTTCATAGTTGGTGCAGTTCTGGAGGATATGTTCCACAGTTTGGGGCAACTGGGCACATGTACATAGATTAGTAGTACCAACCTTAAACTTTGTATACATGACTTTGGAGTCGGCTGTGTCCTGTTTGGAGACGGAAGATGGTGACTTGTTCCTTTCTGTTTAGCATGTGACAGTCATCATGTGGTGGTGTTTGTGGCTTCCTGTAGGTTTTTATCATGCTCTTCTTCTGATTATAGGTGATTGGTATGGCTGGTTGCTCCATTTCAGTGTCCTCTTTGGCCAGATGGTCAGCTTTCTCATTGCCTGGTATCCCACAGTGGGAGGGAATCCATTGCAAAGTGACTCCATGTTGTAAGCCAATTTTTGACAAGGCATCTTTAAGGTCTGGTAGTTTGTTGCACTGAAGAGCTTCCAGTACTGATCTTGCATCTGTGAGAATTACTACAGGACATGTATCAATTCTGGAGTCTGATAGTTTTTCAACTGCAGCAATAATTGCCCTAACTTCTGCATCAAAGTTGTTGCAGTATTTTCCTGTGGGTATGGAAATCTTTCAACCGTATCCAAAAACGTGAGCCACTACGAGGCATTCAGAAAAAAACCTGAAACCTCAGACGACACAGTTAAATTAGCACTTCCTTTCCGTCCACATGGTCGGACGGTTAAGAAAATTCTTTATCACCATCTGCCACTAATCCAACTCAACCTCGACACTTGCAACATTTTCTCTGATATACCCCCATTAGTATACAAATGTGAACCAAATCTTAAGGACATCCTCGTCCACAGCCACCTTCATATGCTGGTACCAGAAAATGTAACTGCCCCCACTGCGTTACCTGCCTGGCAGTCTGGGAAATGAAAAAGATCACCTTTCCCAAAACTATCCTCACTCTTCATGAGGGATTCACATGCGAGTCCCGTAATGCGATATATGTCATTGTATGCAAAAGATGCAGGGTAACTTATATTGGTGAAACTGGCCTCAGATTAGATGACTGCATGCAGAAACATCTGTATGATATCTCCCAGCATGCTTCAAAACCAGTCCATAATCATTCCAATGGCTCCAACTACAGAGGCAAATCTGATTTTCTGGTAACAGTCATCAAACATTGTCACAGAAGCCACCTAGCACTTGAGAACCACTACATTTAGGAATATGGGATGCTGGAACCACATGGTTTGAATTCACATTTCAGCTACACCTAACATTCCCCTCTTCTACAATCATACACCCTCTTCACTAAGTCCCACTCCTTTCTCACTTGTAACACACAGTTCAAAACCTCCTCACAGCATCACATTACAACCCCTCTAGCTCAACTACAATCACCTATTCCACCTTCTCCCAGTTAGATTACTACTGTATCACTCCTTCTCCCCCCATTTACAACCTACTTATAACACATCACAAGTCTCCATTTAATCATTCTCTACATTCTACCATGCACACTTCTGAACACAGCCTCTCACAAGTCACAGCTAAGTGCTCCATTCAATTTATTTTATTCTATTTTTTCCATAGCATTCATGTGAATTTATATTTTATCTTCTCTATTTCTTCAATCTGTATGTTTCTGTATGATTAAGGTTCACACTGAAACGTCACAACTGCGTGCTTGTTAATTAATAAAACTGTTCCTACTTTTGTCCTAGTTTATACATCATGTCAGGTGTGGGCTGTTAACTGACAGAATGAACAGTATCTTTATCCTCCTTGAATCCACAGTCTACAGCTGTGAGTCAGATACATTCAGCGAGACAAAGGTACCAGCAGACAGTCTGTCCCCTTATGTCACTCACACTGTCCTCTATTTATGAAACTTTTACATCATCTCCTATTTTCCCCTCATTCTCTTACTGCCAAGTGTATGGTGTAATCCAGTATGTCTCACCCTGCAGACATATTCTCATTTTTCTAGAACAACCTTCAATGACAGTAATAATCACATTATCTCCTCCATTTGACCTATAAAACTTCACAAAAACTCTCCAAAATGACCCACATTCTAATTGTCTCAGGCAAGTTGAGGCTGGTTCCAGGGAACTGAAACTCATCAAAACTAGCTCCTTGACATCTCCAGTCCACAAGAGGATACACCAAAATCTGTGGAAAAAGACAAACAATTCTCATCACATTTTTTTATTATATTTGCTATTAGCACTGTAAAATATTTTTGCGTTCCTAGCATTCTGTGCATGAAGTCAAACTGAACCTTCATAAATCTGGCAACCTGCTAATCATAGGTTCTCATATGATGGTGAACCTGGCCATTTGAGTATCTTTACTAAAGTTTTAAAAAACAAATGTTGCAACCTTCAGACACGAGATCACAAAATATGTTCAGATCTAAATCTAATTTGTTTCATCCTCAACTTCCAGCAAACAGAAAATGAAATTTTCTATATAGGCATCAAAAAGGCATAAAACGCATAAATTATCATTTGATGAGGTTGAAAGACTCACTGAAGACAGGAAAAATTGGCGAACTACTTTGCGAGCCCTATGTGACGTTTAATGGCACGGGAAGGATATAAGATATAAGAAGATAAGAAATTATGTCTGTTGAACCTGCTTTGCTTCCCACAGAAATCAGACTTTGTAACAATCAAATATTGCCATCGGCCACTAAATCAATGTCTGTGTAGTACAGTAACAGAGAGTAATATGCAACACCTCAATACATAAGGGGAGACCATTCTGCAGCAAAAATCCTGAAAACATCCTAGCTATCATTGTTACTAAAGTTCTTGCCATCTTTCGTCATCTTAATATAATATTATTAGCACAGACT
This sequence comes from Achatina immaculata, assembly GCA_009760885.1. Taxonomy (NCBI): domain Eukaryota; kingdom Metazoa; phylum Mollusca; class Gastropoda; order Stylommatophora; family Achatinidae; genus Lissachatina; species Lissachatina immaculata. Next base: position 24,593,778 of record CM019702.1, on the reverse strand, counting down.
CACTGCACTGGCTATACATATACATAACAGACTCACTGCATTGGCCGTACATACATACAAACAGGTAGATAGTTTGTTGCTGTTCTGGAGCCGCAGACAGGATGCTCTCTGCATCCAATGTTAGAAAAGTGTTGAGGCACTTCATCATGTCGAACATGAAGAGGTTTAAAGTGGCTGTTTTTTGGGGTTTTTTTTTTTCAGTCAGTAGTTCTACATCTTTGGCAAACTCCACTACCATAGGGACTATAGTGATTCCTGCCTTGTTAGCCTAGCCAGGCTAGGCCTGTTACTGAGGGCACTAACAGAGAGGAGGGACTGGGTCTTGGTCAGCTATGTTTTGCAAAGCCTGGCACAAGTATGTCAGATGTGGATCATTCACTGCTAAAAGTGGACAGCACCTTCACCACCAGATACTTTGTTACAAATATGTACACCCCAGATACTTTGTTAAAAATACATACACCCCAGATACTTTGTTACAAATACATACACCTCAGATACTTTGTTACAAATACATGCACCCCAGACACTTTGTTACAAATACATACACCCCAGATTGTTACAAATATGTACACCCAGATACTATGTTACAAATATACAAGGTGTGTCCAGTAAGTACTGCTACTTATTTTATTCAGCCAATCAGCAGGACTGGGGTGCGGGGATTCTCTGGGCCTGAAGGTTAGTGGGGGATGTTAGGTAAAGGGCTGATATCTCATCATTTGGCTCTGAGCTTTTACTGAGTGCAGATTACCTGCAAAGTGGACAGCTGTTTAAGCATCACATAACAGTCAAAATGCAGAGGAGTGTCGAGCAGCGATATGAGATAAAGTTTTGTGTTAAACTTGAAAAATCCACAACAGAGACACTTGCTATGATACAGAAAGCATATGGGAAGGAAGCTTCATAAAAAGCACAAGTGTTTTGGTGGCACAAGATGTTCAAAGAAGGAAGAGAGAGCGTCGAGGATGAACAACACAAAGGGCACCCATTAACATCTCATACTTCCAACAATGCTGATAATGTGAAAACGGTTTTGGACTCTGGCCGACATCTGAGTCTTAGATTGATAGCAGATCATATGGAGCTTCCAAAATCCATTGTGTATGAAATCATCATGAAAGAAATGCATATGCAGAAAATTTGTCCCAACTTGGTTCCTAGGGTTTTGAGCCACAAACAGAAGAAAAACCATGTATCGATTTCTCGTGAGCTTTTGGACCATGTGAGGAGTGAACCTCAATTTTTGGAGAAAGTGATAACCTGTGATGAAACGTGGTTCTTTGAGTAACATACGGAGACAAAAAGACAGAGCTCTGAGTGGCACACTACTGAATCTCCTCGACCAAAGAAGGCTCAAATTAGCAAATCGAAGATGAAATTGATGTTCATTGTTTTTTTTTTACTCTAAAGGTGTCGTCCATAAGGAGTTCGTACCACCCGGACAAATGGTCAACACAGCATTTTACATGAAAGTGCTTAAACACCTGAAGAACAGATTCGCACACATCCACCCGGAAATCGGCAACACCTTAGTTCTTCACCACGACAATGCAGTGAGCCATGTGTCGCTGAGATAGTTTCTGTCGAAACAAACTGGCAACACTGTGCCAACCTCCCTACAGCCCTGGTTGACTTCTTTTTATTTCCCTGGCTCAAATCAACCTTGAAAGGCTACCATTTTGGGACTGTTAATGTCATGCAAGCTGCCATGACAAGTGCTTTGAAGGAGATTCCTGTTCAGGACTTCCAGGTGAGCTACGACACATGGCAGAACTGCTGGAAACAGTGTATTGATGCTCAAGGACGTTATTTCGAGGAATTTTAAGTATATGTAAATATATCTTGAACAAATCGAATTTTATGGAATCAGTCTCATTACTTACCGGACACACCTGGTATACCCCCAGATACTTTGTTACAAATATATACCCCCAGATACTTTGTTACAAATATATACACCCAGATACTTTGTTACAAATATATACAGACATTTTTGTTCTGTTTTTTCACACTTCACACCGAGACATTCAGCTGTTCTCGATGAGGTAATAGACAGTTTCCACACCTGTCTTAAAAAAGCTTGTGAGATAAAACTATACCAATGACAGAAATACTATACCTGGTAATCAATTCCAGGAACCTCAAAAGCAATTGTCAAAGCAATGCCTCCGCCCACACCAGATCCAACAACACCCACTTTGCTGTCATTCTCCCCACCTAACATGAACAACACAGCAGATCAGTGGAGTCATACAATCTTGACATGTCAACCATCTTATATAAATTCTTGTAACTTTACTGACATAAAAAAAAAAACAAACAACAAACAAATAAACACAACTATCACTATGTGTACTATCCCTTTTTTTTTTTTTAATGGTAAGTTCCAGAACTCTTAATGCTGCTGTGTGTTAAGCAAATCTCAGCTTTTCCACATAATTCGTGGATTCCTTGTGCCAAGTTCTAACAGTCTTTGTTAAGTAGTGGATGTGAATCCACTGAGATCACCTGTGTGTATGTTCTTCTATAGATGCATCTTCAATAGGGTTTATATTTCGTGGCACTCAACACACCACTACACATCAACACACCACTACACATCAACACACCACTACACATCAACACACCACTACACATCAACAGAAACAGAAGAAAGAAAGCCTAATCTGACCAAACTGTTGGAGACCAACCCACCCACACAGATCAGTTAAGCAATCACCAACCAGTGCAGCTTGTAACATCTTACAAGACTGTCACAAGTTAAGCAATCACCATCCAGTGCAGCTTGTAACATCTTACAAGACTGTCACAAGTCAAACAATCACCATCCAGTGCAGCTTGTAACATCTTACAAGACTGTCACAAGTTCTCTCCACTACTCTTGGTCTGCTGCCAAACTTCTGTACTACAGTATTTCAATTTTGTTCAAATCTCAGCTTCTAGACCTCTTCATCAAGTTGATCTTTGTCCTGCTTCCTTCAGGTCCCCATGGTGTGGCAGCTGTAGTAATGTGTGGGGGGGGGGGGGGGGTGTCTTGTCAAAGTACATGACCAGCCCATTTCCAGTAGCTTTTTGCTAAAATAATGTAAATGATTCTAGGTAGATGAATAGGTTTACACTTCATAGAACAAAGGTCATAACATTTCTGTGTACATTTCTTTTAAGAGCGAGCAAATGTATGCAAATGTACAAGTTATTCAGCAAAAATTTTAAAAAAAGATTAAGATACCAATTTATTTTTTCTGACTTCATATAAAGAAGAGTTCTGCAAAATATAACCTGAACTCACCAACAAGGGATTTGTTCATGAGAACCCATCGAACAACAGCTTTCCCATCGTCAAACATGGCTGGAAACTTGTGATCAGGAGCAAGACGATACTCCACATTGACAACTACGCACTTTAGCTCCCTGAAAGTTTTTAGGAGGTCAAAGAAATGGATGCAGTAAAAAAAAACACTCACGGAAAGTAATATATGAAACAAACAAAAAAAAAAACAAAAAACTTAGCCCCTAAAAGAAATACAGACATAAGCATTACTTTTAAACCTGTTCTTATCAATGATTCCTTTTAGAGTCAGAAGTTTTTTTAAAAAAATAATGTAAAAAATTATTAAACAACTACACTAAGACATACATTTATGTTTAACCTGTCTCTTAAGCAAATCAGAAGCATTTGATCAACAAAGACTGTGAAACAGAAAGCTTGCCATCTTCTTCCTATTACTCATTGCTTTCTTTTCCATGGCAAGAAAGAAACCTCAAAAAAGTACAAATTATTTTATTACTTTGTATCTTAACCACGTAAACAGCATTCTGTATGACTGTGGAGTCACCGTTTTCTTGATGACCTTGTACAAAGTCTATTATACCAAAAGGTCATGAACCACACAAGGACAGCACAGCCAGTCAGTGTGAGTTCTGTTGTTTGTAAATTAAATACAAATGTTCTCATAGCAACATATGCCTGTGAGACTGGACACTTAAAAAAACAGCTGAGAGACACATAAATGCCTTTGAATGTAAATGCTACAGAAGAGTCCTTCAAATATGGACACAAAAAAAAAAACAAATATATCCATACTATAAGAATTTAATACTGAAGAAGGCTGGCTAGTAAAGAGGATTAAACAAAGAAAATTTAAATATTTTGGACATATTAAACGTCATGAAAGTTTAGAAAAGACAATCACAAGAAAGAAAGAGAGAAAGACCAAGGTGAAGATGGTTGCAAGACATCATGACAATCTTTGAATGGATGCATCAGAAGCAGGCATCTTGCTTACAACTGAGAGGCCTACAGGAAAGCTGTTAGGGAGACAAAGTTCCACAAAGGACACACAAATGACTGCAATCTGAATGATGTATATAACTTATTTTAACTTGTGCTTTGTCTTTTTTAACTCTAAGAACAGGTTTGTTATGATAGATTGTGATTTGGAATAGCAACGGACAAAAATTAAGGGAGATGCCAGCCTCGCAGCTTTTTTTTTTCTTCTTCTTTCAGCATTCATCCTTGAAAAACTGTTTGCTTTGCACTGTGTCACTGTTATGTGTATAACATGATACAGTGCATAATATGACACAATCTTACATCCTTCCCATGCCGTTAAACGTCATATAGGGCTCGCATAGTAGTCCGCTAAGTTTTCCTATTTTTGGCGAGCTTTTCAACCTCATCAAGGGATTTTATGCCTGCTAATCTGGCCTCTCTTAACAATGTCCTCTTCAGAGTTTCACGTGGTCTGTCTCTTTTTATTGACCTGTTGTGTTCCACTTGACAGCTTGTTTTGGGATTCTCTGACTGTTTCTTCTCATCATGTGACCAACATATATCCTTTTCCTGATCACCCATGAGACCTGTTGTTGTTCAGTCATCTGTCTTATCTCTGCATTGTTCTTGAATTCGTTCCTCTTGATGCCGAGTATTTTCATTAGGCATTTGTTTTCAAAAGAGTCTAATTTCTTTTCTGTTTCTTTAGTTGTTTTCCAGTTTTTGCATGCATAAATGAGGGTGGATATTACAATTTGAACTGAATAGTTTAATTTGGTTTTTGTGCTTAACTGTATACAAAAGCTAAATTATACTGGATAAAGCTAAATGTAAACAAAAGTTAACTTATACTGGTTAAAGCTAAATGTATCCAAAAGTTAAATCATGCTGGACAAAGCTAACTGTATCCAAAAGTTAAATTATGCTGGATAAAGCTAACTGTATCCAAAAGTTAAAGTATACTGGACAGAGTTAAGTGTGTACAAAAGGTAGATTGTTCTGGACAAGGTAAGACAGATACTGAAAGTATTTGGTGTAGCAGTTGGAACTACCTGTCAGTTATGCTTGCGTTGGAATTATCTGTCAGTTACGCTTGTGTTGGAACTACCTGTCAGTTACGCTTGTGTTGGAACTACCTGTCAGTTGTGCTTGTGTTGGAACTACCTGTAAGTTACGCTTGTGCTGGAACTACCTGTAAGTTACGCTTGTGCTGGAACTACCTGTAAGTTACGCTTGTGTTGGAACTACCTGTAAGTTATGCTTGTGCTGGAACTACCTGTAAGTTATGCTTGTGCTGGAACTACCTGTAAGTTATGCTTGTGTTCGAACTACCTGTCAGTTACGCTTGTGCTGGAACTACCTGTCAGTTACCTTGTGTTGGAACTACCTGTCAGTTATGCTTGTGTTTGAAATACCTGTCAGTTGTCCTTGTGTTGGAACTACCTGTTAGTTATGCTTGTGTTTGAACTACCTGTCAGTTGTGCTTGTGTTGGAACTACCTGTCAGTTGTGCTTGTGTTGGAACTACCTGTCAGTCACGCTTGTGTTGGAACTACCGGTCAGTTACCTTGTGTTGGAACTACCTGTCAATTACCTGTGTTGGAACTACCTGTCAGTTATGCTTTTGTTAGAACTACCTGTCAGTTACGCTTGTGCTGGAACTACCTGTCAGTTGTGCTTGTGTTGGAACAATGTCCTCTTTAGAGTTTCACATGATCTGCCTCTTTTTCTTTGGCCTGTTGTGTTCCACTTGATAGTTTGTTTTGAGATTCTCTGATTGTTTCTTCTCATCACATGACTGACATATGTCCATCTCCTTTTTCTTATCACCCATGAGACAGGTTGTTGTTTGCTTATCTGCCTTATCTCTGCCATTTGTTCTTGAATTCGTTCCACTTTATACCAAGTATTTTCCGTAGGCATGTCTTTTCAGGAGTCTAATTTGTTATTTCTTTAGTTGTTTTCCAGCTTTCGCATGCATAAATGAGGCTGGATATTACATCTGAATTGAATAATCTTAACTCATATTAATGACACAATATAGAAGCAAAAATTTAATATGTACCAAACACTCAATCATCAACAGAAGAAACATACCTGGCAAGTAGCATACACAAGGCTTCAGTCGTTTTCCCTAATCCCGAAATATTCTCATCCTCGTGAAAGTGAACCAGAATTCCAGGCCTACGAGCACAGTCCTTTGGTTTGATGACAGAAATCGGAATCCCGTCTGTGAAACAACAATTTACAAAACTAAAACATTAGCTGTTATTTTAGCTATCAGTCCCTTTAGCCAGTTAAAAATAAATGCCTAGCTCAGCCAAACTCAAACCCTATCATCATGTGACATTTCTAAAAATATCTTCTTCTTTGTTCCCTTCTACCACCAAGACCACCCCATGACCCTACTGAATTTACGCCTGTGGTCTTCGATAGGTCCCGTGGTCCCCCTGCAGTCCCCAAAAGGACCACATGAGATCCCCGACAGGACCACAAGAGGTTCAGAGTATTGCAGAGCTTGAGCCTGTATTCTTGGTGAGTCTCAGAAGCGGGATTGCGTGACACCGTGGTTTTCGTTGCACCAGTTTAATCCAGAGTTCGACTTTCTCACCAGAAAACCTCGTGTTTAGGACATGACCAACCTCTAGAGCGGAGGTACCATGACATGAGTAGCCATCAAGTTTGACCCCCTGGTTTAAGCCAGTTTAGGCATATTTCACCAGTATGGGTGTATATCGGGCATTGCCAGCCTCTAGAGCAGAGGTGCCATGGTATGAGTAGCTCTCGCCACGAGATTACTGGACATACCGATTAAGCTTCACTTTATCCTTTCCATCACCTTTTCATATCGGCGCCGCAAGGCAACCCTAATTGCTTTTTTGTATTTTCTTCATTGGCCAGGAGGAGTTTCACTCCACGCACGGCATCCGAAGAATCTCGCCAGCAGCAGATATCTTGTTAAATTTAACTTTCATTTACAATGTAATGTGTCAACCTTTCAGGTTTCTAAAAGACTTCTTAAAGAAGACAAATTTCACATGACGCCACAAGAACTTCATGAAAGGATCAAGTTGTAATACTGTGGATAATAATGTTGAATGCTGAAGGCCACACCCACTGACCTTACTGACATCAAATACTGACTAGTTTCTGCCAATGTGCTGAAGACCACACCCACTGACCTTGCTGACATTACCAAACACTGACAGGTTTCCAGTTGAATAATACAAACTAATTCTTCCACCAAAAATTACTTGCACTTATTTGTTCATTCATTTCTCACAAGTTTTCTCACTTAATACCCCATCAGTCAACATCACACAAAAAACAGCACAACATCATTAAATAATTTCTCTTTCCATCAACCACATTTGAACATAGACAAACATACAGCAGGTCAAATAATGACACTATTTTCTGCAAAGAAGCAAACCAAGACGAGGCTACTGAAGAAGCAATATAAATAAAACACTCACTTGGAACGCCAGCAGAAGGGACAGAAAACTGTTTCACTGCACCATCAAAGTCTGCAACAATTTTCTCTCCGAACCTTGCATGACCTTCGCCAAACTCCTCTATTTTCTTATTGGAGCCTTCGTCTGTCTGCTGCTCCAGATGCAGCTTTAGGAAGTTTTCTGTCTCAGCAGACAGCTACAAGACACAGACAGATTATAAACTGTGACAAAAAGATAACTTGGAAAAGAAACAAAGCAATAACTGTAACACAAACAAAAAAAAAATCATCACCAGTCCCTCCTGTTTAAAAATATCATAAAGTAGAGATCATAATTCTCCCTCTGAGAATTGCCTTTTCTATTCTTTATCTTGTCTTTCTTGTATTTTAGAGGATGGCTCCATCATTCTTGTATTTTGGAATCTGAAAGGTCTGTCTCCATCTCATCTTTCTTGCACCTGAGATCTAGAAGGTTTGTCTCCATCTTCTTTTTCTTGTACCTGAAACCTGAAAGGTTTGTCTCCTCTTTTTTTCTTGTTGTTCTTCTTCTTCGTTCGCTTCTACCACCAAAACCGCACTGTGATCCTACTGAATTTACGCCTGTGGTCCTCGTTAGGTCCCGTGGTCTCCCCGAAAGGACCACACAATATCCACGAGAGGACCACAAGGGTTTCAGAGCATCGCAGGGCTTTAGCCTGTATTCTTGGTGGGTGTCTGAAGCGGATTGCGTGACACCGTGGTTTTCGTTGCACCAGTTTAGTCTAGGGTTGGACATTCTCACCGGAAGACCTCGACGTGTTTAGGATATCAGTGCATCCCCGCTGGGTGAGAGGCGGTAGCCCACCCAGGCCAGAGTTGGACCTTCTCACCGGAAAACCTCGACGTGTTTTGAGATACCCGTGTATCACTGCCGGGTGAAAGGTGGTTGCCCATCCAGTCCAGAGTTGGACTTTCTCACCGGAAAACCTCAGCGTGATTAGGATACGCAAACATCTCCGCCGGGTGAGAGGTGGTTGCCTATCTAGACTGCCCTGGTCCAGTGTCTCCGACTTCAGCATTTTGCGGTCGTGGCCGCTACCCTTCCTAGTTGTGACCAGGATGGAGCTTTTGTCCAGGAGGACGAATCCTCGCCACTAGTGACTTCCACCCCTGGGTTGAGCCGGTTTAGGCATATTATCCCAATATGGGCGTGTTTGGGATGTGACTGACCTCTAGAGCAGAGGTACTGTGACATGCATAGCCTTCAAGATTCACCCCTGGTGTGAGCCGATTTAGGCAAAATTCACCAGTATGGGTGTATATCAGGCGTGACCGATCTCTAGAGCGGAGGTGGCATGACATGTCTAGCCATCAAGTTCCACCCCTGGTGTGTGCCGGTTTAGGCATATTTCACCAGTGTAGGTGTATTTCAGACGTGGCCGGCCTCTAGAGCAGAGGTGCCGTGGTATGTGTAGCTCTCGCAGTCATACTACTGGATATACCAATTAAACTTCACTTTATCCTTTCCACATCGGCACCGCACAGCAACCTTTATTTCTTTTCCGTGTTTACTTCCTCGACCGGGAGGAGCTTCATTCCACACGCGGCATTCAAAGAGTCTCGCCAGCAGTGTCTTAACCTCTAGGACAAGCCGGTTCATGCATTTCACCCGATATGACTGCACTCAGGACGTGGCCGACCTCCACACCAGAGGTGCCGTGATTTGACTGTTTGCTTCGCTTTATCCTTTCTACCACCTTTTCCACAGTGATGCTGCGTGGCAACCCCATTTGCACCTTTCTTCATTGGCCAGGAGGAGCACCGCTCCATGCATGGCAGCTGAAGAATCTCACCAACAGCGACCTCCAGTTCCGAAAACCAACAAAATAGAACCAAGGTCCTATTCCGTGCACCATTATTCAGGCAGCTGGAGCCTGCTTTAAACTCTAATTTTTTCAAAATAAACGTGCCGGCCACCCGGGACGATCAGTGAAGAGCACCCGCGGGAGAGAGCCAGCAGACAGTAGGGCAGGAGACAATGGGCAGTGAACCGGAGCGTGCCGGACCACCCGCCTGCGCCTGAGATCCAACTACGAGCTTTAAACTGCAACAACTTTAATATACGCTATTGGAGCTGGAATTACCACGGCTGATGGCACCAGACTTGCCCTCCAATAGATCCTCGTTAAAGGGTTTAAAGTGTACTCATTCCAATTATGGGGCCTCAAAAGAGTCTCGTATTGTTATTTTTCGTCACTACCTCCCCGTGCCGGGAGTGGGTAAGTTGCGCGTCTGCTGCCTTCCTTGGATGTGGTAGCCGTTTCTCATGCTCCCTCTCCGGAATCGAACCCCGATTCCCCGTTACCCGTTACAAACATGGTAGGCATGTCACGTACCATCGACATTTGATAGGGCAGACATTTGAAAGATGCGTCGCTGGCACAGAAGGCCATGCACTCAGCACAAAGTTATCCAGAGTCACCAGTTGGGATGCCGCGCCCCGAAGGGCAACGACGATTGGTTTTGAACTAATAAAAGCGCTCTTTCCACGAGGGTCGGAGCTTGGTAAGCATGTATTAGCTATAAAACTGCCAGTTATCCAAGTAGGATCGTGTCATCTAAGGAACCTCGACTGATTTAATGAGCCATTCGCGGTTTCACCGTGAGACAATGTGAACTTAGACATGCATGGCTTAATCTTTGAGACAAGCATATGACTACTGGCAAGATCAACCAGATAGCTTTCTTCACCGAACCTTAGTCGGATATCTACCGACAGACCGACGCGGGGCAAGGGAGACAGCTCTCTGCTCAGAGCGGATCCCTTTCGACCCCGGCGGCGTTTCACTTCCTTTAACCAGTGGGCGCAGCCGGTGGCTCTCTCTGCTCTAGCGAATGAGAAGAGGGCCCAGCCACCCACAACATAGGCACATTACATACTGCAGACCCGATACTCTTTGCGAGAGATGGGCCAATTTCAAGACCATCGGTCGACAAAACCATATTATATCGTTAGCACGAACCTGGCTGGCTAGCCGTTTACATGCTTCGCTCGACGGACAAACCACATGCTTCTGCATCGAAACACCTTAACTCTCGCTGTCCAGGAAGGGAGCGAAAGCCTGTCTCCCCACGCACGAAACTCGAGAGCGCTTTTTCGCCAAAAGAACTTTTTTTCTGGTATTTTAGGCTCTGAAATGTTTGTCTTTAAGTGTCTCTAGGTCATCATCTTCTTCTTTCTTTCTGTTGATTCCTGTCTACACTCCTCCATGGCCAGCATGCATCTGACCCAAATCCAGCTCCCCTGTTCTATCCCAAGATTATTCTAGGCCTATATTCTGCCACATTCTTCTACTCTCTTATCTTCTCAAGTTATTCCCTTTGTTCTTCTCAGATCATTCTTCTCAAAATGACTGAACATGCTTTCTCTTTTATGAGAAATTTTCCATGCTTCCACTTCATATACAAGTTTCATTCTGACACCATTTTATAAAGTTTAGTTTCAGACTGTAGAAGTTGGAATTTTATGTGGGTGTAGAATATTCATTCTAAAGTTATCATTCTAAAAGGTCTGTTAATTTTCAAACTGCAAAATGCCATGTGTTGACTTCATGCTTCCTAGATGGCTGAAGTTTCTAAAAGATTCAAGACTTTCTTCTCTGTTCTTAGCTTTTGTTGTGCAAGCTTACGTCTTCTGTACAGAATAAGTGTTGTCAGTGTTCTCTTGATTCTGTTGTAGTTCTCTGTGAAAGACTTAAACGTCATTCTTTGTGGACTTTTTTTTATGATGAAATCGCTGTCACAAAGATCAACAGACATGGCCTTGACATGCCGTTCATTTATACTGCAAGATACAGTTTCTGTGTCACTTTCATTGTGCAAAGGTATCCTTTCAGATACTATACAAAATTTATACAGGTATTTATCTACTACAAACAACAACAAAGAGAAATATAAAACTTTAACAAAAGAAGTACGAAGAAACATCAGAAAAGACAAAAAACAATACATACAAGATTGATGTGAAAGAATAGAAGAACATCAGAAGTATGGAAGAGATAGTGAAATGTTTAAAGAAATGAAGACATTGATGAGAAATGTCACACCTAAGCTAAATGTAATTTGTGATGAGATGGGGAATACCTTGACAGAGACAGAGGAAATTCTAGAAAGATGGAAGGAATATTGCAAAGGAATGTATGAAACAACCGACTGTGGAAACAGAAATCAACAGTGTGAATTATTATTGGAGAAGAAAGAACCCGAACCGACAATAGAAGTTTTATGGGCAATAAAGAATCTGAAAAATGGTAAATCACCAGGATGTGATGAGATAACAGCTGAATTTATTAAAGCAGGAGGAAAGGAGTGTGCAACAATCTATCATGCACTATGTAAAAAGATATGGCATTCAGGTATTTGGCCAAAAGAATGGAAAAGAACTGTATTCATACCACTGCCAAAAAAGGGTAACCTCAAATTATGCACAAACTACAGAATTGTTGCACTGATTAGTCATGCCAGTAAAATTCTGTTAAAAATCATAATGGGTAGACTTCGAAAGAAAATAGAAGAAGAAGTCAATATGGTCCAAGCTGGTTTCAGGCAAGGAAGAGGATCAAAAGATCATATATTCAATCTAAGATTAATAATAGAGAAATGCAGAGAGTTTAATGTGAATCTATATTTATCCTTTATAGACTACTCAAAGGCATTTGAATGTGTACAACACCAGAAACTTTGGAAAATAATGGAAAAAATGGGATTTCCAACACATTTGATACAATTAACATCACTGCTGTATCTAGACCAACAAGCAGCAGTAAGAATAAATGGTGAAACAACAACTTAGTTTGACATAAAACAAGGGGTCCGTCAGGGGTGCATATTGTCACCCTACTTATTTAACTTGTATACTGAAAATATAATGAGGAATGTTAGAGAAGATGTAGACAAAGAATATTACGATGCCATAACAATTGGAGGTTATGAAATACCAGAAATCAGATATGCTGATAACACAGTATTACTGTCCACAACACAAAAAGGAATCGAAAAACTAATTATGTCAGTCCGTAAGAACAGCGAAGAGCAGAACCTCTATCTTAATGCAAAGAAAACTAAATTGATGACAACTGACAAAACAAACAAGGCAGCTGAAATATGTATCAATGAGGAAGAAGTGGAGAGTTTTGAATATCTTGGATCACTACTAACTAATAATGGAGATACAATGAGGGAAATTAAAAGGAAGACATCTATCGCTCTTCAGAAAGTAAAACAACTAAAGAATCTGTGGAGAGGAGTAGACAGAACCACAAAAATAAGATTTTTAAGGGCATGCATCTTTCCCATCGCAACATATGCCTGTGAGACCTGGACACTTAACAAAACAGCTGAGAACTACATAAATGCCTTTGAATGTAAATGCTACAGAAGAGTACTCTAAATATCGTGGACACAAAAAGGAACAAATATATCTATACTGCAAGAGCTTAATATTGAAGAAGGCTGGCTAGTAAGGAGGATTAAAGAGAGAAAACTTATATATTTTGGACACATTAAACGTCATGATAATTTAGAGAAGACCCTATTGGAAGGATACATAATGGGAAAAAGAAAGAGAGGAAGACCAAAACGAAGATGGCTGCAAGACATCATTGACGATCTGCAAATGGATGCAGCAACAGCAGGCCATCTTGCTCACAACCGAGAGGCCTACAGCAGTGCTGTTTGGGAGGCAAAGTTCCACAAGGGACATGCAAATGAATGAATGAACGAATTTATCTACTTAACAATATTATATAAACTTCGCTATCTGTCAACTGAGCAGTATTATACAACCTTAGGTATCTGTCAGCTTAGCAATATTATAAATCTTTCTATGGGTATTTGTCAGCTTAGCAATATTATATAACCATTATACAAGTATCTATTAAATTGCCATATTAGACAATTGATATACAGGTATCTGTCAACTTACCAATATTATACAACAAAGTAAGGTAAACAAAACTTGGCAATATTACACAACAAAGTAAACTGAACAAAACACAATTCTGTCAAAAATGAATATTTATACCTTGTACTTGGTTTTTAATTTATCAAGAACTTCCATTCTCTCTTCTATTATGACGATATCACAAGGTATCCTGAAACATATTCCATATTTAAACATATTTAAAACACAAAAGCTAAATTATGATAATTTTTATGAATCTCAACAGCCAAAATATGATAATAATATGATAATCAACAGTCATATTAGGATAATGCTATGATAGTTAACAGTCATATTATGACAATGCTATGATAGTTAACAGTCATATTATGACAATGCTATGATAGTTAACAGTCATATGATAATGCTATGATAATTAATGATAATGCTATGATAATTAACAGTCATATTATGGCAATGTTATTAAGAGTCAAACTTTAATAGCTGTTGTGATCTTCAAAAAGCACATTCATCCATGTCCCTGAACAATCACTGACCAAACAATCACTGCCTGCACAATCAGTGACCAAACAATCACTGCCCTACACAATCAATGACCAAACAATCACTGCCTGCACAATCACTGACCAAACAATCACTGCCCACACAATCACTGACCAAACAATCACTGCCCTACACAATCACTGACCAAACAATCACTGCCCTACACAATCACTGACCAAACAACCCACTGCCCTACACAGTCATTGACCAAACAACTCACTGCCCTACACAATCACTGACCAAACAACTCACTGCCCTACACAATCACTGACCAAACAACCACTGCCCTACACAATCACTGACCAAACAACCACTGCCCTACACAATCACTGACCAAACAATCACTGCCCTGTGCAGTCACTGACCCAGAAGTCACTGCCCTGCAGAATCACTGACCAAACAATCATTGCTCAGTAAACCTTGTGGGACAATGCAGAGTGGCAATAAATTCTCTCCACTTCTGCAGCAACCCTTTGTGTGATGCACCAGCTGTGCTACATGCTGATCATCTCTGCTGCTACATGCTGATCATCTCTGCTGCTACATGCTGATCATCTCTGCTGCTACATGCTGATCATCTCTGCTGCTACATGCTGATCATCTCTGCTGCTACATGCTGATCATCTCTGCTGCTACATGCTGATCATCTCTGCTGCTACATGCTGATCATCTCTGCTGCTACATGCTGATCATCTCTGCTGCTACATGCTGATCATCTCTGTTCTTGTTGTAATCCATCTACGATAATTCCAAAGTCAAAATATCCCATCTGTTTACAACTCCATGCACACACATAATAAGAGATGTGTTGAGATACTACCACAAATATCCATTTATTCGTTACTTTCCTGTATCATAGTTTCAGTTTTGCTCTTCCAATATGAGACTTCGACAACATGTAAACAGAAGAAAAAAAAAGCTGAAGAAACTGATGTGACAGTGAACACACTCCCTGGACGACCAGTAAAACAAATGAAGAAGTTCTCAGAGGAGTTGCAGAAAAGTAAACAGTAAATAAATTCATAAAGAAAAAAATCAAAAATTCTTTGGACTTTAAGAAGAGACATTAGATAATCTAACAACTACTGGAAAATTTAATGGAAAATGACAGAAAGGGATACAATGAGAAAATATCTCAATGAATTAACCATGTGGCACAGAAAAAGAACGCCAACCATTCTGATCAGGATTTTATGGGCACACAAAACAACAGAGAAGCATGGTTGCCAACCCTGTCAGGATGGTGTCTGGCACATAATAAACAACATCAGCAAATCTGCAGAATGAGAATCTGTTGCTGAGTGTATCTACTCATCCAAGCCATACATCTAAATATCTCATTTTATCAATCTTCTGACTATCTAACCATCTAGCCCAGACATCTAAATATCTCATCTTATCAATCTTCTGACTATCTAACCATCTAGCACAGACATCTAAATATCTCATCTTATCAATCTTCTGACTATCTAACCATCTAGCACAGACATCTAAATATCTCATCTTATCAATCTTCTGACTATCTAACCATCTAGCACAGACATCTAAATATCTCATCTTATCAATCTTCTGACTATCTAACCATCTAGCATAGACATCTAAATATCTCATCTTATCAATCTTCTGACTATCTAACCATCTAGCCCAGACATCTAAATGTCTTGTTTTTGTGATACAAATGAGAAATTTTTGCAACCCCAATCAATATTCACTTTTGTTCACCTCATTACCCTTAACATCCAGGAGATAATGTGACAAAGACAAGATAAACACACAAAAGCAACATTACCCTTTACATCCATGGGATAATATGACAAAGACAGGATAAACACACAACAGCAACATTACCCTTTACATCCATGGGATAATGTGACAAAGAAATGATAAACATACAACAGCAACATTATCCTTCAGGTCCAGCGGGATAATGTGACAAAGACAGAATAAACACACAACAGCAAAATTTTTCTTGTTTTATCCTTCACATCCAGGGGATAATGTAACAAAGACAGGATAAACATACAACAGCAACATTATCCTTCACATCCAGGAGATAATGTAACAAAGACGGGATAAACACACAACAGCTACATTACACGGTCAGAAACACAGGATGTCACTGGTGAAAACGGACCTTAAATACGACACAGACAATGTCTGCTACAGTGATTCACCGGCTGATGATGATGATGCTGTGACAAATCGTGAAATTATTCGGTAGTTCAAAATGTATGTAGTAAAAAAAAAAACAAATATTCGGTCTCGTTTTCGGTAATTCAAAGTGCATGTAGTAAAAAACAAAGTCTTTGTTTACTCATTCTCTTGCACGGTGTGCTAACGAAGATATTATTTATCGAAACATCAAACCATTTTGTACCTGCAGAACTGCGAAAGATATTAACATTTTGGCTTACGATCCGCGATTTTTACTTCTGCAGCCTGTTTACTTTTATCCTGATGGTTACGGCAAACTGCATATAGATCAAGACTCACCTTTTAAAACCTGTAATCGACGTAGGCAATCTAGGTTTGGTTTGTTTCTAAGACAAGGAAAGAGGCGATGCACAAAATCGCCTGCTTCCGAGAAGTGAAATCCCAGCAATGACCAAATGCCAGACCTGCCAATCTCATGTGCTTAGTTGTAGACCCATACACCTAGCAGTATAGGCCAATTGTGATTTAAAATTACAATATTGCCAACCAACGAAATAAATCATGTCATTACATTTAAAATTAACAACTAATCACTGTCAAGCCACGTTAAAGAATTGATCTGGTCTCAACTCGAAGATGGAGAACAGTGAATTGGACTTGATTTGCAGCAGACATTTTAGTCACTCGACTAATACATCACGGTATTAGGAATTTTGTAAACCATGACTGGCAAAACAATAGTCCAGCATCTTCTGCAAAATCTACAACTCTCTCTCTCTCTCTCTCTCTCTCTGAACCTTAAGTGCCCAGGGCACATGGGGCTTCCGCAAGGGTTTTCCACAAATGCCTGTCCTTCGCCTTTTTTTCTGCTCTTGCCCAGGTGAGCCCTCTATTGCTCAACATCCTTTCTGTTGTTCTTCTCCATGTCTCTTTTGATCTACCCTTACTTCTGTTCCCCTGTGGTGTCCATCTTAGTGTTATTTTTGGTAGTGAGTTGTCAGTCATTCGGAGCACATGTCCCAACCATCGCCAGCGTCTTTCCTCAATAATTGTTGTCAGTGGCTTCATCTGCATTTCTGCCAATAAGATGTTATTTCTTATGGTGTTTGGCCAAAATATTTTCCTAATTCTTCGTAAACATTTAGTCTGGAAAGAATTCAACTTGCTTTCTATGGTTTTGGTGATTTTTCAGCATTCACTTCCATAGAGTAGTATACTTAGAACATTACTCTTAAATATCCTATTTTCATGTTTATGCTTAGTTTTTTTTTTTTAATTTCCATATAGTCTGCAGCACTGCAAAAGCCTGGTTTGCTCTAGTAAGTCTACTGTTGATGTCCTCTGTGATGTCTCCATTTTCTACTACTCTGCTGCCAAGGTATACAAATTCGTTGACCTCCTCCACTAACTTGCTATCTACTCTGAGTACATTTCTGTTCACATTTTGCTTCATTAACTTTGTCTTTCCTACGTTGATCTTTAGTCCTATGTTGTTTGCATTCTAAGTTAGCTTGTTTATTTTATCTTGCATATCTTTGTGACTGCCTGATAATAGACAAATGTCGTCCGCAAAGTCAAGGTCCTCCAGCACTGTGTCAGGGGTCCATTGTAATCCTCTGCGTTTGTCTGATGTTGCCTCCTTCATTAACCAGTCTACTGCTAAGATAAATAATGTTGGTGATAGTACATATCCCTGTTTCACTCCTGTTTGTACCCTAAAGCTGCTGGAGGTATGTTCTCCACAGATCACTTTGCACTGAAAACCCTCATATAGGGCTTTGATTACATTTACTATCTTGTGGGGGAGGCCATGCCATCTTAGGATTTTCCACATTGCATCTCTGTTGACACTGTCAAAGGCTTTCTCGAAATCTATAAATAATGCATATGTTGTGCTATGCTACTCATTTGCCTGTTCTAATATTTGTCTAAGTACAAATATGTGGTCTATGCATGATCTTCCTTTCCTAAATCCTGCCTGCTCTTTCCGAAGTTTTTCCTCTAGTGTTGGTACAATTCTGTTGAAGATTATTCTGCAAAATACTTTACTGGTGAGTGGCAGTAGGGTAATGCCTCTCCAGTTCCCGCAATCTCTGAGGTCACCTTTCTTTGGTAGTTTTACTATAAGCCCACGCTGTTGGCGAGATCTTCAGCTGCCGTGCGTGGAGCGGTGCTCTTCCCGGCCAATGAAGAAATTTGCAAATGAGGTTGCTGCGCAGCATCACTGCGGAAAAGGTGGTTGAAAGGATAAATCGAAGCAAACAGTCAAATCACGGCACCTCTGGTCTGGAGGTCGGCCACGTCCTGAGTGCAGTCATATCGGGTGAAATGCATGAACCGGCTTGTCCCAGAGGTTAAGTCACTGCTGGCTTGACTCTTCAAATGCCGCGCGTGGAGTGAAGCTCCTCCCGGTTAAGGAAGTAAATGCGGAAATAAAGGTTGCTGTGCGGCGCCGATGGGAAAAGGTGGTGGAAAGTGAAGTTTAACCTGGTATGTCCAGTAGTATCGCTACGAGAGCTATACCACGGCACCTCTGCTCTAGAGGCCGCCTACGTCCGAAATACACCTACACTGGTGAAATATGCCTAAACCGGTACACACCAGGGGTGGAGCTCGATGGCTAGACATGTCATGCCACCTCCGCTCTAGAGGTCGGTAACGCCTGATAGACACCCATGCTGGTGAATTTTGCCTAAACCGGCTCATACCAGGGGTGAATCTTGAAGGCTATGAATGTCACAGTACCTCTGCCCCAGAGGTCGGTCCCGTCCCAAACACGCCCATACTGGGAAATGCCTAAACCGGCTCAACCCAGGGGTAGAAGTCACTAGTGGCGAGGATTCGTCCTCCTGGACAAAAGCTCCATCCTGGTCACAACTAGGAAGGGTAGCGGCCACGACCGCAAAATGCTGAAGTCGGAGACACTGGACCAGGGAAGTCTAGATAGGCAACCACCTCTCACCCGGCGGGGATGTCTGCGTATCCTAATCACGCTGAGGTTTTCCGGTGAGAAAGTCCAACCCTGGACTGGATGGGCAACCACCTCTCACCCGGCGGTGATACACGGGTATCTCAAAACACGTCGAGGTTTTCCGGTGAGAAAGTCCAACTCTGGCCTGGGTGGGCTTAAGCCTCTCACCCAGCGGGGATGCACTGATATTCCAAACACGTCGAGGTCTTCCGGTGAGAAAGTCTAACCCTAGACCAAACTGGTGCAATGAAAACCACGGTGTCACGAAATCCCGCTTCCGAGACCCACCAAGAATACAGGCTAAAGCACTGTGATACTCTGAACCCCTTGTGGTCCTTTCGTGGAACTTGTGTGGTCTATTTTGGACCACACAGGGGACCACGGGACCTAACGAGGACCACATGCGTGAATTCAGTAGGTTCACAGTGCGGTTTTTTGTGGTAGAAGTGAACGAAGAAGAAGAAGACTATAAGCCCAGTTTTCCACTCCTCTGGGGCTTTTTCTAGATCCCAAATTTGTTGTAATATCCGGCAAAGTTGTTTTGGTGTTTCTGTTTCTTCTGCTTTCAACATCTCAGCAGTCACTTCATCTTTACCTGGTGCCCTGTCTAATTTTAGCTTCTTTATCGCCTCCTTTACTTCACTTATTGTTATTGGTCCTGTATTGATGTTTAGTTCCGTTTTTGCTTCAGGTATGTCTATTGTTTGTGCTGCTTGTGTTCTGTTTAGTAGTGTGTTAAAGTGTTCCCTCCATCTTTCAATTTTTTCTCTTTCTCCACTGACCAGTTGTCCATTGTGTATCCTTAATGCACTTTCACATCTTGTGTTGAAGTTACCTGTCATCTGCTTTATGATTTTATATATGGTTTTCATGTCATTTGTGTATGCTGCTTTCTCTGCTGCTTATGCTAAGTTGTCATAGTATTGACGTTTATCTTGACGGCATGATTCCTTCACTTCTTTGTCTTTTTGTGCATAATTACTTAAAACTTGTTCTTTTAGCCGTTGTGATTTGGTGTTTAGTAATTTTTTCTTGATTTCTGCTTCGTCTTGTAGGACACTGAAGCGGTTCTTAAGTACTATTGAGAATTCATTTCTTGTTTGCTGGTCTTTCAGTTTTATTGTATCAAAACGTATCTTTCTGTGTTCTCCGATTTTGGCTTTCCTTAATTTTAGTTTTATTTTTGCTACCAGAAGGTTGTGATCGCTTCCTACGTCTGCTCCTTTCCTTGCTCGCACATCTTGTAGTGACCGTTTCCACTTGTTGTTTATTAGTATGTGATCGATTTGGTTTTCTGTGTTTTTATCTGGTGACCTCCAAGTCACCTTATGGATGTTTTTATGTTGGAAAATTGTCCCTCCGATGGTCATCATGTTTTCTTCACAGAAACTGCACAGTCTTTCTCCGTTTTCATTTATTTCTCCGATTCCTTCTCTTCCCATGATTCTTCTTCTATTTCCATTTCCTTCACCTACTTTTGCATTGAAGTCGCCCAAGATGAGTAACACATCATGCTTGGGAATTGTTTCTACTGTGGCTTGGAGGCTGGTGTAAAAATCTTCTTTTAATTCCTCTTCAGCTGCTTCTGTTGGTGCATAACAAACTATAATAGACAGCTTCGTGAATCTTGAGTTGAACCGTGCATATAATAATCTCTCATTTATTGAGGTCCATTTCAGCAATGCTCTTGATGCTTATTTTGTTATAATCAATGCTACTCCTCCTTCATGAAGATCTTCTTTACCTGACCATATTATTGTATCTTCTGTGTGCTGTGTTGTTAATTTCCTTCTGCCTTGTCCTGTCCATCTTGCTTCTTGTATTCCTAGTATGTCTAGTTTGTATCTGTGCATTTCCTTGATGGTTTGTGCTAGTTTTCCAGTCTGTTCTTACATTCCAGCTGCCTATTTGCATCTTGTGTTTAGGTTCCAGGAGGTCTGCAGTCGGGCTGGGGACTTCCAGTGGCTGACTTTCATCCACAACCTTCATGGGCTCAGTTTCCTGATAAGCATTTCTCCTTCCACCAGCATTTATTTTTTCCCTTGCTTCCGTTTCTGTAGCAGTCTGATAGTTTTTTTTTTTTTTTACCAGATAGGGTTGCTGGCCCTATGCCGAACCCTCCTTTGTCGCCTTTTACGATCATGCGTGGTAGGGTACAGTGGTCCTATTCTTTGCAGATCCCGGGTACCACACGGGTGGCAAGATCTACATATGAGGAGCAAAGACAACACTCATGGCCTCACCAGACCAGGCTGTGTGGCGATGCTGACGGCCTGCGTTCTTAGAAGATGGCCACCGCGACGTACACGAAGGGAAGAAGAAGTTGCCAACCCTATCATTATCCATTTTTAGCCGGTTTGTTTGTTTGTGTTCACCTACTCCCCCCACCCCCACCCCCATGAAACACGAGAAACCCCGGAGCAATAGACCAGCTGGACTCTCTCTCTCTCTCTCTCTCTCTCTGAGCCTGGTGTTAGTAAACCTCAATCACGACATTCCCCTGTATGCTGTTAGACATATCTTATTTCGGCATGTTTAGAGAAGTTATATAAGCCATAAAAGAAATGACGACTGCAGTAAAACTGGTTCGAGTAATGAAAATAGATGGAGGTGTATGGTTCAGTTTGAGAGGGGGGGGGGAGGGAGAGAGTGAGGAAAGTGGGCGGAAACAAGAACGGCATAAAGCAAGATGAGTACATACAAATGAAGAACGCACAATCCAATATTTCGGCAAAAAGTTTTTTCATGGATCAAACAAACACAGCAGACAAAAGCACGAAAAATGGTATGATACAGTAAAAATGAAAATAATAAGAAAGTTCAATTGACCGACCGTTTGATAAATGGCACTTAATTAACACCAAACCAACACCACAGCCCACTTGGAAGCGCGCTGAGGACCACTTGAGGTCCGCAAATCACAGATTGGGAACCGCTGGCTTAGAGGACACACTGTCGGGAACCACTGTATTAGAATACTGTCTTCTTTGTGTTAGGACTTTTGAAACAGAAGTGGGAACAGATTTATTAACTAAAGCAAGCATTGTTTAACATAGTTGTAGACTAACTCGTTTGGAGTTAGAATCTTTGTGTTTGTATTTCTCTTGCGCCCACAGTACATTCTTTCAAAAACAAACCCAGTCAAATCTGCTGCTATCCACGTAATCAATGGCAGTGCACGTAGCAACAATATAGAGCCTAAATATTTCGAGAGGTAGACAGAAACAACGAAAGACTGACAACATGATACAAGAAAAACCCAACAAGAAGTTTACTATTCTCTTTTTCACGACTGAGTTTTCGTGGTCCATGTACTTTTCTGAGATTTCTAACTGTCTCTTTTCTATTTTTTTCCCTTTTGCAGTTTTATTAGCCTGTCTCCATAAAGTGGTACATAATTTATGTGTTATGGCAACTTAAATTTTGTAACAAGACAATCAAAATTCATTTAGTTTAAATACTTTATATTTTTAAATAATGTAAGAAAAAAAAATAACCGAGGTTCTGGCGAGGTTCGAACTCGCGACCTTCTGCGTGTAAAGCAGACGTGATAACCACTACACCACAGAACCGGTTGACTTCTAACCAATAAGAACGTTTTTATTGATTGGCGGTGTGTCTTCGCTAATGTGCCTATGTACAGGATTGTCTGCTCCATGTTAACTTCACGCCTCCATTTTATCACTGTACATAAAGTCTTCAAGACAGAAGACTCACTGTCCTTATCTGACGTGCAAACTGCTCAGAAACTTGATAGCAAAGAACCTCCAGGCCGCTCTGTGTCCCGACATGATGGTGTATTAGCTTCACACTGTCCAACTTTTGCCCTTCTCTCTGCTATTGCTCTCGTGTCACTTCGATTTTTAGTTCACATTATACAATTCATATGGTCAAAATGCTTTATCTGTCTGGTTCAGATTGTTCTCATACCTATAGTTCTTCATTCATGAAAGTTGTTTCCATCAATTTCTGCTCACGAAACACGCCATTATCTCGTACATGGCCACATTTCTTGTGTTTTAGTTTTTTTTTTTTTTCCTTCTTCATATTATCGTATATAGACAGATGTTAAATGTTTGTGAAACTTGGAAAGTACCGTTATGCTGAGTAATTACTTCTCTCATGACAATATTTGACTGACATCAGCAATGACATACATATATTTAACTGTGGTTCCAGTGATAATTAATCCACATATCTGATTCATAGTTTCTGAAGATTTTTCTGTATAAAGGTTTAGACAAAGTAGGAGAGAATAAACATCTTTGTCTGACCTCCCTCATAACACAAAAGTGTTGAATACTTCATGAGAAACTCCAACTGCCACTTGCCCACCAGAACACACTGCTTATTATTCACATGTTTTATCCATTTCTTCTGGTTTGTGGACCTACAAATGTGTGCTCTGTACATTTGGTAACACTGGAATTATGTCAGATAAAGAAGTGGGCAATGCCAACTTGTGTCTGCTGTTTTGTTAGCTTCCATCACCTTGGACATGACTGTCATCAGCAAGTTAACCACATTTAGAATATGGCTCAACACCTTGGTGCACAGCATCAAACATTACGCTGCATAATCTAGACAAGGTTCAAAATCAGTCACTACGGATTATCACAGGTGCCATGAGGTCCACACCAATAGTAGAAATGCAGAAAATAGTTGGTGTTCAACCACTAAAGGAACGTAGAGACACAAAAATCATGACCAGGGGAGAAAAATTCCTTAGCTCTGTAAGCCATCCCCTGAAGGAGAGATTCAATAACTTGGCATTAGGACAGCTTAAAAGAAGCAGCTTCATTCATCAGGCCAAGCGTATGCGTAAGCTGATACCTGACCTTCCAACTGTAGTCTCTCCATTATCATCTGTACCAGAGAATACACCATGGAAAGAAGCAGATTATACACAAATAACTATTCAGACTGAAGTGAAAGGTGTGCAGAATGGTGAGATGCAGAGCAGTCTTGTAAGATCAACAGCCACCTTAGTGTTCTAGATGACAAATATCCATGTGACACCTGGATACGTGTGTATACAGATAGATCTGCACATAATGCCATAAAGAATGGAGGGGCAGGAGCATATATTGAATATCCAAACAACACCATTGACAAGATTTCCATACCCACTGGTAAATACTGCAACAACTTTGATGCAGAAGTTAGGGCAATTAT
Source organism: Achatina immaculata (assembly GCA_009760885.1). NCBI lineage: Eukaryota > Metazoa > Mollusca > Gastropoda > Stylommatophora > Achatinidae > Lissachatina > Lissachatina immaculata. The sequence goes on along the minus strand of CM019702.1, from coordinate 24,569,265 downwards.
TGCTGCAGTTGAAAAACTATCAGACTCCAGAATTGATACATGTCCTGTAGTAATTCTCACAGATGCAAGATCAGTACTGGAAGCTCTTCAGTGCAACAAACTACCAGACCTTAAAGATGCCTTGTCAAAAATTGCCTTACAACATGGAGTCACTTTGCAATGGATTCCCTCCCACTGTGGGATACCAGGCAATGAGCAAGCTGACCATCTGGCCAAAGAGGGCACTGAAATGGAGCAACCAGACATACCAATCACCTATAATCAGAAGAAAAGCATGATAAAAACCTACAGGAAGCCACGAACACCACCACATGATGACTATCACATGCTAAACAGAAAGGAACAAGTCACCATCTTCCATCTTCGAACAGGACATAGCCGACTCCGAAGTCATATGTATACAAAGTTTAAGGTTGGTACTACTAATCTATGTACATGTGCCCAGGTGCCCCAAACTGTGGAACATATCCTCCAGAACTGCATCAACTACGAGACACTGAGAAATAATTACTGGTCCAGTGAAACCACTAAAGAAGATAAGCTCTACGGTTCCATACATGAGTTACAAAAAACAGTGAAATTTATCCAAGAGACAGGACTGCAGATATAGACAGACAATGCGAACGAAGAAGAAGATCAGCAAGTTACACAGTTCCGTCCCACAAACAAGGTCACCTTTACTACCAATCTAATTATCAGATTCATGTAATAGTCTTTATATTACTAGAGGACTGAGGGAAATGAGAAAGGACATTGTCTACTCAAATACAGTAACCAAATGTTTATGTCTCCCAACTCAAGATGAAAGGAATGATCATGTACTTAAGTGGTCATTCATAAACTGTCATATCAGATAAAAGTTAACAACTCCAACATGTACATACAAGGTACAACACGGCCCTGTGTTACATGTGGACATACTATATCATTCAGTAAGTTCTAAAAGACGGCTTATATCACAAGAGAAAGACACACACACATCCTCTAAGACAGCCTGCATCATGAGAGAGACACATTCTCTAAGACAGCCTGCATCATGAGAGAGACACATTCTCTAAGACAGCCTGCATCATAAGATAATCACAGACACACACTGACCCAGTGGAAGAGCCTTAGCACATTCTCTAAGACTTTATGATCTGGGTCATCAACACTGCACTCCAGACACGTCCAGAGGCGCTCAAATCCCCCCCCTCAACATATCTGTCAGTGTCCTGCGGCTGCTAGTGCCTGTCCTGTGTTGGTTGACTGGTTGTCTTGCTCCTAGCCATGCTGATCTGTATTATCAGGGTACCACGCATCATCGCCAGTGTGCGTATGAAGACTTCAACTTTACTCAAATATCAAAAATGTTTCTTTCCTTGCCTCATACAAGCACAGAAATGTCAACAATGAGATGACTCAAGGATACACACACTTTATCATCTTCTTCTGTCTGCTGACATTGGCAGAACCCTGGATGGAAATACAACTACTAGTTTTAATAAACACACAAGAGATGGAGGGAGGAAATGACAGAAACCTTAAATATCCCATAATACATAGCACGCTACCAAGCACTATCAAAGACGCCCATTGTCCCCTCAACACTGAGAGTTATATGAGAAACAAGACAAGTTGTAATAATACAGCCACTCACTTAGAAATAAAACAACACAGCATCTTTGTCATAATGTATTTTAATGAAATGAAAAAACTGCTGCTGTCAAGAAAAAAGTGTCCAGATGTGAGTTGACAATATGGCAATCTGTTTCAATAAAACAGAACAAAATGAATTGACATGACAAATAACACACATGCACACCATCATACAGTTCAATGAGAGATTATCGACAAATAATAAGCTCTGTGTCCCATCGTGCTGTGCCATCTGCTCTTTGAATGCTGGCCTCAACATTCCTCCAACTTACAAATGTCTTGTGAATAAAATGTATTATTTTGTTGTAACAAATGGGTTCTACTCCAGTAATTAAATATCAACCAGAAAATCTGATTCAAGTTTGATTTCTGTTTAATTATTTTGTCTGCTGGAGCAGGTCTTTTTTTTAAAAAATATGTTAATTTAAAAACGTTTGCTTGTAATATAAATCAGACCAGCTTGCGTCTGACTTTGCATGATTACATGAGCTGAACTAGTTAACTGTTCAAAAACTAAAAAGGATGAGTGATGATGATCCTAAAAATCAACAGCAAATAATAACAGATAAATGTCCTTGTAACTTGGTGTAACAAACTTTCTTGAAATCTTCATCATAAATGTCCTTGTAATTTGGTGTAACAAACTTTCTAGAGATCTTCATCATAAATGTCCTTGTAACTTGGTGTAACAAACTTTCTAGAGATCTTCATCATCGGACTCATCAGATTCTACCAAAGCCTCCTGTAAAGAAAAAAAAAAGATCAAGATAAAGCAATGAGGATGATGACGACACACTAGTCAAGCTGAGTGGGACAGTGGGTCAACAACCCACAGCAGCCTATTTGTTGTGCCAGAGTTGGTGAACTGTAACCAACCAAGACCCTACCTCATTCTACCTCCTAGTGGTGCCCATGGAAACGGACGCTAGCCTGGCCAAGTGACAAAGGATCATGGGTTGAAAGTGCATAACTGTGACACAATACAACTAAAGCTTTTTTAGGGCAAACAATGAAGAAGAAAATGAAAACAGTGAACATTAACATTTGTGTAGGTGGGGAGGGAGGGAGAGAGAGAGGAATTGGGACTGCAGTCACAGATCAACAGACTCTCAATTGTTGGAATCTTATATGCATGCTATTTGGAAAGCATACAAAGGCTGAGGACTATAAAGAGACCAGTAAAACACATGCATTTGATAAAATAGTGTATGTGTGTATGTTAACTCTTTCCATGCCCTAGGAAGAAACACGGATGTTCAGTTGGGTGCCAGATTAAAAGCGCCAATCTTGATATGTATAGGGGGTATAGTTGTAAAATTAAATGAAACACAGTATTTCCATGTACTTCCGTGTACTTATTATGTCTCAAAATATAACTAAATGTATGAAGATTTCATAAATGCAGAGTTTTTTAGACAGTGATTGTGTCCAGCTTACCACTGGAAAGTTCTAGAGGTACAATACGTACCATCTGAGATGTGTAGATCTACCTGTTGATGTCGTATTGTGATTTAATGTTGCATTAACGGTAGAATGTCTGAAATAACCTTCTAACTACTTCTCCAGTCATCTAAAATGTCTAGATCTACTTGGGATACATTCAAGAACAGTGGTCTGGTCACAGGGCATGTCCATACCCATATCTACATCATCAAAAATTGAAATTTCTTGCAGAAAACTTCAATTTTCTCTATCGTAACTAAGCACTCTTTGGCCGTTTTGAAAAAGGTCATGGGGCATGTGCACTAAATATTTACAATCTAAACGTTACACCGGGTTTTTAATGAAACAAATCAAACGTTGCTAGAGCGACTAAAGGCACCACGTGAGAAACTATAACCGTTGTCTAGCCGATGAAAGGCACTGGAAGAGTTAACAAGCAACAGGAGACATCAATAATGATAAAGACTGCAATAAATAAGTGAGTCAAAATTATCAAATGATATATGAAGACAGGAAATATTTAGAACAGAACAAATATTATGCTTAAAATCTGTAATCAAACAACAGAATGGGACAAGTATAGTAACAGAAAACATACAGTTACCTTGGCATACTTTTCTGCTTCTATAAACACTTCTAGAGAGACAAGTATAGTAAGAGAAAACATACAGTTACCTTGGCATACTTTTCTGCTACTATAAACACTTCTAGAGAGACAAGTATAGTAACAGAAAACATACAGTTACCTTGGCATACTTTTCTGCTTCTATAAACACTTCTAGAGAGACAAGTATAGTAAGAGAAAACATACAGTTACCTTGGCATACTTTTCTGCTTCTATAAACACTTCTGGAGGGACAAGTTCATGTTTGCCATCAGAGACTGGAACATACACAAAATCAGAGGTCAGTAAACATGATTCTACATGCCCAAACACAGACTCAGTTGTTGTGTAAGCATGATTCTAGGCTACACAAGCTGTAGTCATAAAGTAAGCATGATCCTAGCCTACACAAGCTGTAGTCATAAAGTAAGCATGATCCTAGGCTACAGAAGCTGTAGTCATAAAGTAAGCATGATCCTAGGCTACAGAAGCTGTAGTCATAAAGTAAGCATGATCCTAGCCTACACAAGCTGTAGTCATAAAGTAAGCATGATCCTAGGCTACAGAAGCTGTAGTCATAAAGTAAGCATGATCCTAGGCTACAGAAGCTGTAGTCATAAAGTAAGCATGATCCTAGCCTACACAAGCTGTAGTCATAAAGTAAGCATGATCCTAGCCTACACAAGCTGTAGCCGTTAAGTATGATACATGAACTGCTATTTGTACTGTAAACATAATTAGTCTATAAACACAGTAATGAAACATGATTACAGTCCATATAAATGAGGTAATGTAAACACAATTACAGTCCATATAAACACAGTAATGTAAACACAATTACAGTCCATATAAACACAGTGATGTAAACACAATTACAGTCCATATAAACACAGTAATGTAAACACAATTACAGTCCATATAAACACAGTGATGTAAACACAATTACAGTCCATATAAACACAGTGATGTAAACATAATTACAGTCCATATAAACACAGTGATGTAAACACAATTACAGTCCATATAAACACAGTGATGTAAACACAATTACAGTCCATATAAACACAGTAATGTAAACACAATTACAGTCCATATAAACACACAGCAGCATCAGCAATATAAATGCCCGGGGACAGCTGGAACCATAAAACTAATATCAAAACATCTAAAGATTTCTCTGCTAAGATACTGACCTTCTCCAACCCAGCTGAGCTCCAGTTCAAAAGCTTTGTCCTTCACCTCATCATGGACTATGTATATTCTTAAACAAACACAATATTAAACTTTCATTTAGGACACAGCAATAAGAATAACATATTTTATCAATGACAAAATGTTCAAAATTAAAATGGTTTGGACTCACAAAAAACAAAAAAAATCTCATATAACATTCTATACTGTTAAAAAAAAAAAAATAAACGCAACAAATACGATGTTGCGATTTAAACTGAAGTTTGCTGATCAGACAAGGGCAAATTGCCTGAAACGTTCACTTGGACATCAACTTCATGAGCTTACCTGAATTGTACTCAGCAGATGATTCATGAGCACAGAAACGCAACACTAGTGAAATTTACTGAACACAAAACTCACTGAGCATGTTACTGAATGTCTATAAAAGATTGATGCTCCTCGAATCAATTCATTTGAAAATTCAATGCACAAATATGGCTCATCTCATTACAGAATGACGACTCATCACCATTGGACATTTACAGACTGGACAGTCACAAAGTGTAGTGGCCAGACAATTTAATGTGGTTAGAAGCATCATTAGTCACCTTTGGAGACGATTTCAAGAAACTGGCTCGGTTGCAGACTGGCAGCACAGTGGAAGACCCATACTCACAACTCCTACCGAAGACCGCTTCATACGGCTGCGTCACCTCAGGAACTGATTTGCATCTGCATCCTCAACAGTCCAGTCAATGACAGCATCTCGTTGAATTTCAGATCAAACAGTCAGGAACCGGCTGCATGCTGGTCTTTGGGCTAGAAGACCCTACAGAGGTCCTGTTCTTACGGACCGGCATCGCCAGAACCGAATGCAGTGGGCAAACCAGCATCGTCAATGGACCATTGTGAATGATTGGAGAAATTCTTCGTCCTCATGTCCTTCCACTTTTGGCTGCACCAAGGTCGATTTTTCAGCAGGATAACACTCAACCTCATGTGGCACAATTCATCACCCAGTTCCTCACTGACAACAACGTCCAGACCATTCCGCGGCTTCCCATGTCATCAGACATGAATCCAACAGAATATTTATGGGATGAACGCAACAGACAAGTCCACCAGAGAGACGTGGCGCCAACCAATCTCAGACAGTTTTCTCTTGCACTGCGGGAAGAGTGGGCAGCCATCCCACAATAACAGATTCAACGGCTAATCAGGTCCATGAGATGTCATTCTCTGATACAGGCCAGAGGAGGCCATGCACCTTAATGAAACGGAGGCTTCAGTCGCAAAGAATAAAAGTCCAAACCAAATTTAATGAATATCATTTCATTGTTAAAGTTTCTCCATGCCAAGATTGAAACAAGTTTCTCCATGCCAAGATTGAAACATTAATTCCATAAAATAAAATTTTGATACAAGTTTGAAATCTGGTGTCCATTACAACTACAGTAGTGTTGCGTTTCTTTTTTTTTAACAGCATAGTTTATCTATGTATACTATCTCGTTTGCTTTTTGGAATTACAATAGACTTCATAATGAAAAAAATGCTGCACAGGTAACATGGGTATTGACTAGGTACATGGGACCCAACTAGAAGATTTTGATTTTGCTGATGACGTAACTCTTATCAGTAACAATGTGAATTTCATGCAAGAAAAAATAGATATCCTGTCTTTACTGGCTAACAAAATAGGACTTGAAATTAACAAGGACAAAACAAAAATAATGAAAATTCCCAGTAATCAAAATGGAAAAATACACGTAGAAGGGACAGATATTGAAGAAGTCAATCAGTTTGCATACTGTGGCAGTTACATAGACCAGGATGGTGACACTAGAAAGGAAGTTAGAATTAGAATTGCAAAAGCAGCATCGATCTTCAAGAATCTTGAGAACATATGGAATTCAAAGTTATAAGCACAAAATCAAATTAAGACTATTCAATTCAAATGTAATATCCACCCTCATTTATGCATGCTAAAACTGGAAACCAACTAAAGAAATAGACAAGAAATTAGACTCTTTTGAAAACAAATGCCTAAGGAAAATGCTTGGCATCAAGTGGAACGAATTCAAGAACAATGCAGAGATAAGACAGATGACTGAACAACAACCAGTCTCATGGGTGATCAGGAAAAGGAGATAGACATATGTTGGTCACATGATGAGAAGAAACAATCAGAGAATCACAAAACAAGTTATCAAGTGGAACACAACAGGCCAAAGATTTGCATGAAACTCTGAAGAGGACATTGTTAAGAGAGGCCAAATTAACAGGCCCCTTGATGAGGTTGAAAGACTTGCAGAAGACAGGAAAAACTGGCGAGCTACCTTGTGAGCCCTATGTGACGTTTAACGGCACGGGAAGGATATAAGATAAGATAGTTTATCACTGAATGCTCTGATAGCTGTCCCTGCAGGGAACCCTGATGCACCTCTCTTTGCAGGCAACTTCTCCCATCTCAGAACTAGCAAATACACTCTGAGTTAGACATCAGCTTTTACAAGAAGTGAGGCAGAGCAGCTCCAGAACTCACTGCCTTCACTTGAGAAGTCAGTTTTCCTAAAAACAGTACTATTTCCGGCACTTACTTGGATTGTTCAGAGCAGCATCTGCAAATAAAACAATGACACAACTATATCTGACCACATTTTCTAGCAAAATCTTCAATAAAAATAAATAAGTTTACATATATATATGATAACTCTAGTGGACAGAAGTCAACAAATTCACAGCTCACATTTTTGCAACCTCCTTCACAAGATCCTTCACAGACATGTCCTTCATCTGAAAAATCAAAAAAGACCAGAGAAGTGAATGAGAAGTTAGTTCATCACAATTCTAACATTATTGTCATTTATCCATAAAAACTATTTATCTGTTCTAAGATCATAGCAAAACACCTCATAAAACTACAGCCTGCCATTGTCAGGCAGATTCTATACATATAAGTTTTGTAGTTGTCCTACACAGACCATCTGGGGCTGATGGTGTGGGTGGGTGTGGGGTGGTTATGTATGCTTCTTCTTCTTCTTCGTTCGCACTGTCTGTCTATATCTGCAGTCCTGTCTCTTGGATAAATTTCACTGTTTTTTGTAATTCATGTATGGAACCATAGAGCTTGTATCTTCTTTAGTGGTTTCACTGGGCCAGTAATTATTTCTCAGTGACTCGTAGTTGATGCAGTTCTGGAGGATATGTTCCACAGTTTGGGTCACCTGGGCACATGTACACAGATTAGTAGTACCAACCTTAAACTTTGTATACATATGACTTCGGAGTCGGCTGTGTCCTGTTCGGAGACGGAAGATGGTGACTTGTTCCTTTCTGTTTAGCATGTGATAGTCATCATGTGGTGGTGTTTGTGGCTTCCTGTAGGTTTTTATCATGCTTTTCTTCTGATTATAAGTGATTGGTATGTCTGGTTGCTCCATTTCAGTGCCCTCTTTGGCCAGTTGGTCAGCTTTCTCATTGCCTGGTATCCCACAGTGGGAGGGAATCCATTGCAAAGTGACTCCATGTTGTAAGGCAATTTTTGACAAGGCATCCTTAAGGTCTGGTAGTTTGTTGCACTGAAGAGCTTCCAGTACTGATCTTGCATCTGTGAGAATTACTACAGGACATGTATCAATTCTGGAGTCTGATAGTTTTTCAACTGCAGCAATAATTGCCCTAACTTCTGCATCAAAGTTGTTGCAGTATTTACCAGTGGGTATGGAAATCTTGTCAATGGTGTTGTTTGGATATTCAATATATGCTCCTGCCCCTCCATTCTTTATGGCATTATGTGCAGATCCATCTGTATACACACGTATCCAGGTGTCACATGGATATTTGTCATCTAGAACACTAAGTGTGGCTGTTGATCTTACAAGACTGCTCTGCATCTCACCATTCTGCACACCTTTCACTTCAGTCTGAATAGATATTTGTGTATAATCTGCTTCTTTCCATGGTGTATGCTCTGGTACAGATGATAATGGAGCGACTACAGTTGGAAGGTCAGGTATCAGCTTACGCATACGCTTGGCCTGATGAATGAAGCTGCTTCTTTTAAGCTGTCCTAATGCCAAGTTATTGAATCTCTCCTTCAGGGGATGGCTTACAGAGCTAAGGAATTTTTCTCCCATGGTCATGACCTTTGTGTCTCTACGTTCCTTTAGTGGTTGAACACCAACTATTTTCTGCATTTCTACTATTGGTGTGGACCTCATGGCACCTGTGATAATCCGTAGTGACTGATTTTGAACCTTGTCTAGATTATGCAGCGTAGTGTTTGATGCTGTGCACCAAGATGTTGAGCCATATTCTAAATGTGGTAGAATACTTTGCTGATATACATTCTTGAGGATTCTTTCACTAGCTCCCCATGTGGTTCCACTCAATTTTCTTAATATGGCTAGTTTTCTTCTGGCTTTTGCTTCTGCACTGTTGATGTGTTGCTTCCACGTCAGTTTTGAGTTGTGTATGCTAATTTGACAGTCAGCATCCCACATTTAACTTGCTAGCATCAGGGCTCACACACCACAGCTTACCAGGTGTGGGTGAGTGTGGGGTGGTTGTGTATGCTAATTTGACAGTCAGCACCCCACATTTAACTTGCTAGTATCAGGGCTCACACACCACAGCTTACCAGGTGTGGGTGAGTGTGGGGTGGTTGTGTATGCTAATTTGACAGTCAGCACTCCACATTTAACTTGCTAGTATCAGAGCTCACACACCACAGCTTACCAAGTGTGGGTGAGTGTGGGGTGGTTGTGTATGCTAATTTGACAGTCAGCACTCCACATTTAACTTGCTAGCATCAGGGCTCACACACCACAGCTGACTATGACCTTACTCCAACACCCTGCTGGTACCCCTAGTAACAGGTCTAGCCTGGCCAACAGGGCAGGGATCACTCAGTTACCATGGCAGTGGATTCTGCTAAAGAAGTACTGCATTGTCTCCTGCTTTTTAGGCCTACTCATGGACTAAAAAAATATCCACTGAAACCAGCACCCAATATGATGCTGTATCCCAACAACTTCACCACATCAGTCGCAAAGAACATCCACAGGCAGTTTCCAGGGAGACACAAACCATCAACTCTGGTTAATTTTATCTTTACAGTTTAGTAAAATGACACAATACCTCCAACTTCTCAATCAACTCTGGTTAATTTTATCTTTACAGTTTAGTAAAAATGACACAATACCCCCAACTTCTCAATCATCTCTGGTTAATTTTATCTTTACATTTTAGTAAAATGACACAATACCTCCAACTTCTCAATCAACTCTGGTTAATTTTATCTTTACAGTTTAGTAAAATGACACAATACCTCCAACTTCTCAATCAACTCTGGTTAATTTTATCTTTACAGTTTAGTAAAATGGCACAATACCTTCAACTTCTCAATCAACTCTGGTTAATTTTATCTTTATAGTTTAGTAAAATGACACAATACCTTCAACTTCTCTATCTCAGTCTTGGCATTCTGCTTAGCTTTTCCTATAGCACATCCATGGTAGCCCTGAAAAGCAATGAAACAATCTACAAGTGATGACAACATAAGAAAGGATTCAGAAGAAATACTTCATTGTGTAGATGATTTCAATGAGACAAATCTTTACCTGGAAACTCCGCCACCTATCACAGCAGTTAGGCTGTCAGGAATTAAGTAGCATCTGCATCACTTCATGGGTACTTCATGATGCAGACATGAGGAAACTGATGCCACAGACATGATGTATGTTCACAAGAATGGGGGTTAACTGCACGGCAGAATAAGAGAATGTACAGAAAAGGAAAGAATCTGAACAACTGTAAATAGAAATAAACATTAGCAAGAATTTCTGACATATTAAGACCATTGATTATATTTCAGGTTTAAAGTTATAGAATATAACAGAATAGTTATAGAAATAACAAATCAAGTCTCGACACTCAGAATGTGAGGAAAATATGAGAACAACATAAAGAAAAAGACAGAAATAACTTTGGACAGTGTATTATCTTCGTCAGTTTACTGTCTACTGCAGCTAATCTTCAGTGAGATGACATGATGAGCATAAGTGACACAATCAAAACTTCATTCAGAAGACATCATTAGGACAAGTGACACATCCAATCTTCACTGAAAAGTAAGTCAGTCATTTGCATGTCCCTTGCGGAACTTTGCCTCCTAACAGCTCTCCTGTATGCCTCTAGATTGTAAACATGATGTCCTGCTGCTGATGCATCCATTTGCAGATCATCAACGATGTCTTGCAGCCATCTTTGCCTTGGTCTTCCACTCTTTCCTTTTCCTATTATGTTCCTTTCCAAGACTGTCTTCTCTAAATTCTCATGGCATTTAATGTGTCCAAAATATTTAAGTTTTCTCTCTTTACTCCTCTTTACTAGCCAATCTTCTTCAATAATAAGTTCTTGTAGTATGGATATATTTGTTCTTTTTTTTTGTATCCATGATATTTGAAGAACTCTTCTGTAGCAGCATTTACATTCAAAGCGATTTATGTGTTTTTCAGTTGTTTTGTTAACTGTCCAGGTCTCATAGGCATATGTTACAATGTGAAAGATGCATGCCCTTAAAAATCTTATTTTTGTAGTTCTGTCTCTCCACAGCTTCTTTAGTTGTTTTACTTTCTGAAGAGCAACAGATGTCCTTCTTTTAATTTCCCTCATTGTACCTCCATTATTAGTTAGTAGTGATCCAAGATATTCAAAACTCTCCACTTCTTCCAATTTTTCCTCATTGATACATATTTCAGCTACCTTGTTTGTTTTGTCAGTTGTCATCAATTTAGTTTTCTTCGCATTAAGATAGAGGTTTTGCTCTTCGCTGTTCTTACGGACTGACATAATTAGTTTTTCCATTCCTTTTTTCACCGAGAAGACACTATCAATATAAGAGACAGAGATCCACTGCATTCAGTCTTTCTTTGAAGACATCATACAGCGACAATGGTAGTTTTAAGTTTCTATAAAACAATGATTTTTTTTTTTCAAAGCCTTATTCCACACACAGAATGAACTTTCTGTGAAACTCATCAAAACATTATTAAAGAAATATGGTAGAAAAAAATCAAAGTAAAACTGTACCCAAGAAACTCCTGATGGTTCAATCAGAAACATCTGAGGTCCATCCTTCTCCATGGACCCAAAGATCATGCTCACTCCAAATGGACGGACAGAGCTGTAGAGCGTATGAGCATGGACGTAGCCAGCAACACGTTCTGTCAGATGCTGTGTACAAAGTTCAGAAAGATGTTAATTTACACTGGTACAAGTTCCCTAAAATTAGCTTTAAAAAAAAACAAAAAGAACCTCAGAATTTCTCTTTACACCGAGGTCTCAAGTTTTATTTGTTCTTGTGTCTATTGTTACAGAAACAAACACTTGTTCTTTTGTCAAAGGATAATGAATAGGATGTTCTTTTACTGTCACAGCTGTCTCGATGTACCAGTGTGCTCAAAAGAAGACTGGTTGATGATGCACATAAGAAGACTGGTTGATGACCTTCTAGGGAGCTGCAATGCCAGAGTTATTATAATCTAAAAATATCACATCCTATAACAATCTAGAATGTCAGACAGGCCTGCGTGCACAATTCTTAACCCTTTTGAAATAAAGATCAATCAATCAATCAATCTATGGCTAAGCTGCAGCAATACAGCTTGTCAGATGGCAAGGTACAGTCCTGACAGATAAAGTAAGGTACAGTCCTGACAGATAAAGTAAGGTACAGTCCTGACAGATAAAGTAAGGTACAGTCCTGACAGATAAAGTAAGGTACAGTCCTGACAGATAAAGTAAGGTACAGTCCTGACAGATAAAGTAAGGTACAGTCCTGACAGATAAAGTAAGGTACAGTCCTGACAGATAAAGTAAGGTACAGTCCTGACAGATAAAGTAAGGTACAGTCCTGACAGATAAAGTAAGGTACAGTCCTGACAGATAAAGTATAGTAGTTCTGACAGGTAAAGTATGGTACACTTTTTCATCGAAGTGAACATCCTTGCTCTTAAGCTCTTACGAAATAGATATGATTGATTGTTTTAAAATCCATGCTACAGAGCAATACTGCAAGCTGAAACAAACACTTTGAAATAAAGTACTCTGTTCTAAATCTGTGACAAGAAACCTCAACAAGGAAGAAAAATACATTTAAATGGCAGATTCTCCTAAATTAGTTACACTAATAAGTGCTGGAAAATTATTTTATAAACAAGTTTAAAAATATCTGCCAACAAAACAAAACATAACAAAAAATAGTACTTCTTACTGACTTAGCATGAGAAGTCTGTTAACTCATGGTTTCACTTCTCTCATGCTCAGAATTCACACTTATCTGACATGCTAGTCTGACAGACTCAGTCTTGCTCCACTTTACTTTCAGATAAATTGGCACTATATCTATCAATAACTGTAATTATAATACAATCTAGGTACATCCTTATATATAACAGCAATTATAATGCAGTCTAGGTGTATCCTCACTGATAAAGAAAATACATGCCTTCAGAGGAATAGGGTCTCCATAACTGTGCCTGTAGCTTGATGCTTCCTCTCTTGCTCTCTCCACAAGATGGCGAGCATCTGCATTTAAACCAGCAACTGCCTGAAAACAAATCATCATGTACCAACACTGAAACCACTGTAAGCTTAACAGAGTAAATGTAGATTGTAAACCTAACAGAGTAAATGTAGATTGTAAACCTAACAGAGTAAATGTAGATGTTTTCTATTTTTATAAAATTGGTGCAACTTGAACAGACATTCCCTAACCCCAGGTTATCATGTTCCCTCTTTGTTTTTTTGTCAAGTAAGGTTTTTTTTGTGTATTTGTGCAAGTAATCAGGTCTTTTTCTTTGTACAAGGTAAGCAGGTATTTTTTTTCTTTGTACAAGATAAGCAGGTTTTTTTTTTGTACAAGGTCAGCAGGTAATTTTTCTTTGTACAAGGTAAGCAGGTATTTTTTTCCTTTGTACAAGGTAAGCAGGTTTTTTTTCTTTGTACAAGGTAATCAGGTACTTTCTCTTTGTACAAGGTAAACAGGTCTTTCTCTTCGTGTCTGATAATGAATTACATGAGAGGTAACTAATTTAAAAAGATAACAGTCAGTCAGTCATTTGCATGCCCCTTGAAGAACTCTGCCTCTCAGTTGTAAGCAAGATGCCCTGCTGCTAATGCATCCATTCACAGATTATCAATGATGTCTTGCAGCCATTTTTCCCTTGGTCTTCCTCTCTTTCTTGTTCCCATGATGTACCATTCCAAGACTGTATTCTCTAAATTCTCATGACGTTCAATATGTCCAAAATATTTCAGTTTTCTCCGTTATATCTTCCTTACTAGCCGACCTTCTTCAATATTAAGCTCCTGTAGAATGGATATGTTTGTTCTTTTTTGTGTCCTGATATATGAAGGACTGTTTTGTTCTTCAGCAACAAAAGATAACACATTTAAATTACATTCAATCTATGTGTACTGCCAGTGCGAGGCAGCCCAGTTAATATGCTGTGCTAATTTTTGATTCAAACACAAGAAAGGTGTGATGCTTCACTAGACAACATAAGATACTTTTACCTGCAGTACTTTTCTCAGAGAGATCAAGGAAACCTCCACTCAAGGGCACTCATGTTTAATCAAATTTACAAGAAAAAAGAAAGATTTAGGAACCAGAGAAGGCAGGGTACAAATTATTTTTTAATATTTTAAATGTGTCAAGAATTTTCCTAAATGTTCCACTTTACAATCCACCGCTGTGCTGAGTCTGACTTTTCCGACTCCCAGGTTTCTAACATCTCACTCTTTTTTCCTGCTGCGTCAGGCAGGGGAACGTGCAGGTCCACCCTTTCCAGCTGTTCTACATGTATAAGTAGGTCAGTGATACAAAAACCCCTCAATGCAATCCAGCAGGTGATGTTTAGCCAGACAAGCACAAGTGATATTAAGTAAAGCTCTGTTCACTGCAGCAGGTGATGTTTAGCCAGACAAGCACAAGTGATATTAAGTAAAGCTCTGTTCACTGCAGCAGGTGATATTTAGCCAGACAAGTACAAGTGATATTAAGTAAAGCTATGTTCACTGCAGCAGGTGATGTTTAGCCAGACAAGTACAAGTGATATTAAGTAAAGCTATGCTCCCTGCAGCAAGCTGGGAAAAAGCTGCCATCATCATCAACCCCATCAACCCCCCTCACAGTCAACAAATCAAAAGACAGAGGAAAACAAAAATGTTCCATCCAACCTGATCCTCGTTTTATGATTGTTTCCTTCTTACTTTCTTGCTCTTCCGAGTTCTTCACACAGAAAGAATACAATAACTTTATTCAAATTTTCTTAAAATGTCTAAACAGGAGATTAATTAAACATAAAAAAAAACTATTTAAACATAAAAAAACCAAGCAAAAACTTGTTACTCACTGTTCCAATATGTCTGTCCACATTCAGGATTCTTTTGTTATCACCAGTCTCATACAGTTTTGATGTGATCAGCTTCTCCACCCCAAACACGATGCCATCTGTGCCTCTAATACCAACAGCAGTTCTATGAAAACAGTAACAGAGACACAATCAAATGAACCAGCTGAAGCTAAAACCAAGCCTGGACAAATAGGAGTTTACACAACACACCAGAAAGGTCACTTGAATGCCACAAAAAACAGCTTTTTAAACTGTTAACATTTCTAACCTCTGGATCTATTAGTTTTCAGTTTTTTCATTTTGTCTCAAACAAAGAAGCATGCAGGTTTTTTGTCTGCTGTTCTATACCAAGATACAGAGGACTGGTGAAGGGTTCCATGACAAATGTGCACATGAAACTTCCCATTACAAAAACTGTGCACAGAAAACATCCCCACAGTCACAAATATGAACAATTAAACTCCATGTATGGACAAATGCTCAAACAGAAGAATGCTCACAATCTTGTACCATCACACAATTTTTAAAAAAAAAAATTTTATTTACTTTTTTTTGAGAATTCTTCTATGTGATCAATTTTCCATGTCCTGTATTACATAAAACTGAACATGCTCACAATCGATTATCCAACTGTTCTACATCTTTCCCTCTGATCTCCTATAAACAACAAAATAACAATTCTTTTAATCCTAAGGACAACTTTCTCATCTAATCAACGCTTAAAAAAGTAGTCAGATCGGTATATTACCTTCTTTCTTTTCCCCAAGCAAAATTACTTTTTCAGAAAATTCTCAGTGAATTTCACACAAAATAAAATCTCATAAAATCGTTCACGTGTGATGTGGTGAGTTTGACAATAATAAGGGTGTCAATCATGTTTTCAGAAACATGTGCATCTGAGAACATGTGAAAGTCATGTTTTAAATCAGGCACAAGCTACAAGTTGTGAACAATCCTCACAAAACTTTCTTGAGGAAGCCATATTACCCTCTGTCAAAAAACAGAATAATTTAAAACAAAAATAACCTGGTACTGACCCGCTGTTCTCTACCGCCTTCTGAGCATACTCCACCTGAAAGACACGACCATCAGGGGAGAACTGCGATGCAGACAGATCATACTAAAAAAAAAAAAAAAGCCACCTTATACACTTAAAAAAAGACTGAACATTAGAGTTGGTCAAAAGCAGATTTCCAGTCAAGCTCTTCTTCTTCTTTTTCTTCATATGCACACTGGCAATGATGAGTGGTGCCCTGATTTTTTTGTGATGTGCCTTTTGGCTGGGTAACTCCAACTTCAGCACCTTTCCTTGCTAGGGCAGACTGTGGTCTTGCTCGGACTGTCATGAAGTCAGTGGTGTAGGCTGGCCTGGCCAAAACTTTGTTTTCCAGCCTCTGGTGGCTGTACTTAAGCCCCTTCTCCATTCCCTGCCACCTATAGTCTGTTGGCTCTGTTTTGTTTACATCATTCTGACAGCCACTGTTATAGAGACCCATAGGCTTGTCACGTCCTGGATTCATTGGTTTCACACCAGACTTTCCTCATCCCTGCCAGCGATCTCCATGTCCCAACACCTGACATGACATTTTACAAAAATAACAGTTACAATTAGTGTTAATTGCTACAGGTTTCTGGGCTACAGAAGTAGGTCAGAGTTTTTAAGCAAACAGTTCTAAGTTCCCTGTCTGACAAAGACTATGTTAAGTGTGTTGTTAACACTCCTTGTCTGACAAAGACTATGTTAAGTGCATTGTTAACATTCCCTGTCTGACAAGGACTATGTTAAGTGCATTGTTAACATTCCCTGTCTGACAAAGACTATGTTAAGTGCGTTGTTAACATTCTCTGTCTGACAAAGACTATGTTAAGTGCATTGTTAACATTCCCTGTCTGACAAAGATTATGTTAAGTGTGTTGTTAACATTCCCTGTCTGACAAAGATTATGTTAAGTGTGTTGTTAACACAGATGATCCCAGGGGGGGGGCCAGTCAAGCTAAATGTGGAATCCTGCTGATGGTATGACAAGTTCTTCTGCCCCACAGATTATATCTCAGCTCCAATTCCTCAGGCATATATGATAGAGACAGATCTGCATAGAATAGACTATCTCAGCTCCAGTCCCTCAGGCAGGTATGATAGAGATAGATCTGCATAGAATAGACTAGACTATCTCAGCTCCAATCCCTCAGGCAGGTATGATAGAGATGGATCTGCATAGAACAGACTATCTCAGCTCCAATCCCTCAGGCAGGTATGATAGAGATGGATCTGCACAGAACAGACTATCTCAGCTCCAATCCCTCAGGCAGGTATGACAGAGATGGATCTGCATAGAACAGACTATCTCAGCTCCAATCCCTCAGGCAGGTATGATAGAGATGGATCTGCACAGAACAGACTATCTCAGCTCCAATCCCTCAGGCAGGTATGATAGAGATGGATCTGCATAGAACAGACTATCTCAGCTCCAGTCCCTCAGGCAGGTATGATAGAGATGGATCTGCATAGAATATCTCAGCTCCAATCCCTCAGGCAGGTATAAGAAAGATGGATCTGCATAGAACAGACTATCTCAGGTCCAATTCCTGACATGTAACCCAGGGATATGGAATGCTCAGTCCTTAGCCAATAATGCTACATCTTATGATCACTTGCATGTTTAGTTTCAACACAATGATCATGAGTGAAACTACATACAGTGTTGATAAGAATATATTTAATGCAGATGGAAAGGAAAGAACTGATTAAAAAAAACATGCAAAAAATTCATGTAATATCTACTTCTTGTTTGGGCTGTTCTCCAGCATTATGCTCTAAATCAGTGGTTCCCAGTTAACAAAAGTCCGCTGACCCTGTACTGTTTCAACATCTGGGCCACAGAACCCTATACTTTTGGAAGTTTCATATCTGTATGGTAGCTATGTGCTTTAATAAGCAAACATTATCATATCTGTATGGTAGCTATGTGCTTTAATAAGTAAACATTATCATATCTGTATGGTAGCTATGTGCTTTAATAAGTAAACATTATCATATCTGTATGGTAGCTATGTGCTTTAATAAGTAAACATTATCATATCTGTATAGTAGCTATGTGCTTTAATAAGTAAACATTATCATATCTGTATAGTAGCTATGTGCTTTAATAAGTAAACATTATCATATCTGTATAGTAGCTATGTGCTTTAATAAGTAAACATTATCATATCTGTATAGTAGCTATGTGCTTTAGTAAGTAAACATTATCATATCTGTATGGTAGCTATGTGCTTTAATGAGTAAACATTATCATATCTATATGGTAGCTATGTGCTTTAATGAGTAAACATTATCATATCTATATGGTAGCTATGTGCTTTAATGAGTAAACATTATCATATCTATATGGTAGCTATGTGCTTTAATGAGTAAACATTATCATATATATATGGTAGCTATGTGCTTTAATGAGTAAACATTATGATATCTGTATGGTAGCTATGTGCTTTAATGAGTAAACATTATCATATCTATATGGTAGCTATGTGCTTTAAATGCTAAAGAATTTTTTTTTTCAAAAAATATGGGTAACCTTTAATGAGTAAACATTACACTACACTAAAAAAACAGAGTATAAACTTGGTGAGTTTTCAAAATGACAATAATGTAGTTAATAAAAAAATAGGTAACAATAAACATTTCTATTTGTTCTAATAAATGAATAGAATATGACATGTGTGACACCTAACCAAAATCATCTAATAGTCTAAATCTACTTGGGGTAAATTTGGAGGTAAACATGTCCCCCTACGACTAGACCACTGTTTGTGAATTTACCCCATGTAGATTTAGACTATTAGATGGACTGAAGAAGTACTTAGATAATAAATAAATTACATCTAGAAGGCTATTTCAGACATTACTGATATATTATATTATTTTAGTCTGCCACACGATGAGTTCAGATACAAGTCGATCTAGGCATCACCGATGGACAGTAGTGCACAAATATCAGCTAAAATCATCACACTACATATTTTAAAAAAAATAAAAACTCTTCATTTACGAAAATGTGGAAATAATTTGTTAATTCACTTTTACAACTATACCCCCTATACATATCAAGACCTGCGCTTTTTGTCTGGCCAGATTGGAACGACCGCGTTTGTTGCCTGTGGCACGAAAAGAGTTGATGGAAGAGGTTTCATATTTTTAAAATTCTATTTGTTCTCTTTATTTCTCCATTTGTGTGTTCTATGCTGGCAAAAGCAGATGGATAAGAAGTGGTTCTCTGCTTTAATGTTATACAAAGGCATTCATGCTGGACTTTTAATGAATGATAATTATTAAATGAGTTTTTTAAAATACAAAGACTGTGTTTTCTTGGTGCCCCCTCCCCCTTTATAAATGACAAGAATTTTGCCCAAATACATCTCTCTGCTCTAAGAAAATAATTAAGTCATACTACCAGGTCAATTCAAGTGCCAAAGGTCATGGAAATAAGGACCTAACACCATATACCTAATATGCCTTCATGGCGTGGAAACGGGATGGCGTTACCATTTTTTTTGTAACCAGGTCTAGTGATTTTTTTTTCTAATTATACCTTTCTACAGATTTTTGCTATTTAATCAGTGAATGTGATTTTTAATCTATGTGCTGCCTTTAGAAGACAAAACAACTGGTTAAGGCCTTTCTGCTTGCCTGTCTCACATCATATTACAGCAGAAATGTTTCATGGTTAAACTTACTGGAAAATCTTACTGGAAAACAAGGTGTGATTCTACATCATTCTCTTGCCATTTCTTCCTCTTTAATGTCTATGTGTTTTGCATGGATATTTCTGAATTTTCTACTAACATTTATTTCACACTTAAATTTGTTATGCTTCGATATTCCCAAAGCAAGAAGCTTGATATGTACACATTATGCTTACTGTGTAGATTATTTCACATTCGGGTCTTGGACAATACTTCTTATTCTCGTGTTTTTCTTCCTTTCAAGTATTTTGTTAGTGCTTGGTATTCAGGGCACATTTTGATCACAAAGCTTTTAAGTTGCCAGAGTTAGTTTTTCATTACAAAATCCATCTTTACGATCTCAAAGATGCTGTCAGTATGGCTGCATGAAACAACAAAGGGCACTTTGGTCACCGATTTACTCCTTACTCTGAGCTACTTCTCTGTTATTAAATTCTCTGACCCTGAAGATAAATTCTAACGACAACTAAACTACAAAAGAAAAAAAAAAGATACTTACACCGGTTCCAATAGAACTCATGTTGGTTCTCTTCACTCTAAAAGCTTTGTCATAAAAGTTAAAATCTATAACTGCTTCCTTTCAGTAACATACATAACGACAGGCGTCTAGCAAAAATGAATGAAACAAAACATTATTACTTTTGAACAGGACCAAAAAGTCTTATCTATAGTATCGAGTTATTTCCTAATATTATTTAAATCTCATTTAATTAAATAATTCGTATTAAGCTTTATGTTTGACCAAACTACACATTAATTTTTTTTATTTGTTATGTCGTTATAGAGACTTTTAAAGTTTTAAAATTGTTAGCCGGGCTTAGCAACTTGTGAAGAACAAGCAACGGAATAAATATTGATACAATCTATGATAGAAATAGAAATAGTAGAATGGTTTATATATTTTCCTACTGGGGCCTTAGATCCTTTAGAATTGCGGAAATAAACGTCTCGTTATATAAAATGAAGTGCAAAATAACGGAGCTGATAATGTGCTATTCTACCTTATGTAGCCAATTGCACGTCCCTTGCGGAACTTTGCCTCCCTAACAGCTCTCCCGTAGGCATCTCGGTTGTGAGCAAGATAGCCTGCTGCTGATCCATCCATATGCAGATAATCAATGATGTCTTGCAGCCATCTTCGCATTGGTCTTCCTCTCTTTCTTTTTTCCCATTATGTACCCTTCCAACACGGTCTTCTCTAGATTATCATGACGTTTAGTGTGTCCAAAATATTTAATTTTTCTCTCTTTAACCCTCTTTACTAGCCAGCCTTTGTAAATATTAAGTTCTTGTAGTATGGATATATTTGTTCTTTTTTGTGTCCATGATCTTCTTCTTCTTTGTTCCCTTCTACCACCAAGACCGATTTGTGATCCTACTGAATTTACGCCTGTGGTCCTCGTTAAGTCCCGTGGTCCCCATATGGTCCCCAAAAGGACCACATGAGATCCCCGAGAGGATCACAGGAGGTTCAAACTATCTCAGAGCTTGAGCCTGTATTCTTGGTGGGTCTCAGAAGCGGGATTGCGTGACACCGTGGTTTTCGGTGCACCAGTTTAATCTAGAGTTGGACTTCTCACCGGAAAACCTCGACGTGTTTTGAGATATCCGTGTATCACCGCCGGGTGAGAGGTGGTTGCCCATCCAGTCCAGTGTTGGACTTTCTCACCGGAAAACCTCAGCATGATTAGGATACGCATACATCCCCGCCGGGTGAGAGGTGGTTGCCTATCTAGACTGCCCTGGTCCGGTGTCTCCGACTTCAGAATTTTTTGGTCGCGGCCGCTATATTTACAACAGTGGTTATATTCCCAGTGACCTGATTAAATCCACATTTATAGCACTACCAAAGAAACCAGGTGCAAAGGAATGTGACGACCACCGGACTATCAGCCTCTCATGTCACATAACGAAGCTACTTCTGAGAATCATTATGAACAAGGAAAAAGATAAAAATGGAAATAGCAGATGAACAGTTTGGATTTGTTGAAGGAAAGGGAACACACAATGCCATTTATGCTTTACGAACACTAACAGAAAGAGCTTTAGAAGTACAGAAAGATCTCTACTTATGCTTCATTGATTACACCAAGGCATTCGACAAGGTGGAACATAATGAAATTAATAAAATGCTTGAAGACATCAATATAGACGGCAAAGACCCGAGGATTGTAAAACATCTATACTGGCAGCAAGAAGCAGCAATTCGAGCTGAAAATAGAATTGGAAAATATCAACCTATAAAACAAAGGGTGCGACAAGGATGTGTACTATCTCCAGACCTTTTTTCTCTGTATAGCGAGAATATTCTAAGAACAATCATCACAGAACCAGGCATAAAAATTGGAGGATACAATATTAACAACCTTCGGTATGCTGACGACACAGTACTGATAGCTGAGAACCAACAAGACCTGCAAAATCTCTTGGATAAAGTCGCCAAAGAAAGTGAACAGAAAGGCCTTACTATGAACATCAAAAAGACAGAGACTATGGTTATATCTAAGAAACAGAATCCACCAGCATGCAGTATTCAATTAAACGGAACCATTCTAAAGCAGGTGCAGAAATTCAAATACCTTGGAGCAGTAATAACTTCAGATGGGAAATGCAAAACAGAAATTAGGAACAGAATAGGCCAAGCAAAGACTGCATTTCAGAGAATGAGAAACATATTAGCTAACACATCGTTATCAATGAATGTTAGAAAACGAGTCCTAAAATGCTATATTGAACCTATCTTGTTATATGGAAGTGAATCATGGACAATAGGCAGGTTTGCACAAAAATCATTGGAAGCAGCAGAAATGTGGATTATTAGGAAAATGTTGCGAATCCCCTGGACAGCAAAAATAACTAATGAAGAATGTATAAGAAGAGCTGGAGAGACAAAAAACCTTGTCAAAAAGATAAGAGAGAGAGACAATGTACCTTCATAGGACATGCAATGAGAAGAGGGGGCATTGAAAATATTATAACAACAGGAAAAATAGAAGGAATAAGATCAAGAGGAAGACCAAGAGAAATGATACTGGACAGTCTGACGGGATGGTGTGAGAGGAGATCACCAACTGAACTGATGGCCTGCATGAAGGATCGGGTACTCTGGAGAAGTATAATAGCCAACGCGTCGGCACGGCACCTGATGATGATGATGATGATGGCCGCTACCGTTCCTAGTTGTGACCAGGATGGAGCTTTTGTCCAGGAGGACGAATCCACGCCACTAGTGACTTCCACCTCTGGATTGAGCCGGTTTAGGTATATTTTCCCAGTATGGGCGTGTTTGGGACGTGACCGACCTCTAGAGCAGAGATATCGTGACATGTGGTAGCCTTCAAGTTTCACCCCTGGTGTGAGCCGGTTTAGGTATATTTCACCAGCATGGGTGTATATCGGGCGTGACCGACCTCTAGAGCGGAGGTGGCGTGACATGCCTAGCCATCAAGTTTCACCTTTGGTGTATGCCGGTTTAAGCATATTTCACCAGTGTAAGTGTGTTTCGGATGTGGCCGGCCTCTAGAGCAGAGGCGCCGTGGTATGTGTAGCTCTCGCAGCGATGCTACTGGACATACCGATTAAACTTCACTTTATCCTTTCCTTCACCTTTTCACATCGGCGCCGCACAGCAACCCTTATTTCTTCTCCGCAGTTTCTTCCTTGACCGGGAGGAGCTTCACTCCACGCGCGGCATCCGAAGAGTCTCGCCAGAAATGTCTTAACCTTTAGGTTAAGCCGGTTCAGGCATTTCACCCGTTATGAGTGCACTTAGGACGTGGCCAACCTCCAGACCAGAGGTGCCGTGATTTGACTGTTTGCTTCGCTTTATCCTTTTTACCACATTTTCCGCAGTGGTGCCGCGCGGCAACCCCATTTGCACCTTTCTTCACTGGCCGGAGGAGCTCCGCTCCACACACAGCAGCTGAAGAATCTCGTCAGCAGCGGTTGTCCATGATATTTGAAGAACTTTTCTGTAGCATTTACATTCAAAGGCATTTATGTGTTTCTCAGCTGTTCTGTTAAGTGTCCAGGTCTCATAAGGCATATGTTGCGATGGGAAAGATGCAAGCCCTTAAAAATCTTATTTTTGTGGTTCTGAAGGTCATCTCCACAGATTCTTTAGTTGTTTTACTTTCTGAAGAGCGATAGATGTCCTCCTTTTAATTTCCCTCATTGTGTCGCCATTATTAGTAGTGATCCATGATATTCAAAACTGCCCACTTCTTCCAGTTTTTCCTCATTGATACATATTTCAGCTGCCTTGTCTGTTTTGTCAGTTGTCACCAATTTAGTTTTCTTCGCATTAAGATAAAGGTTTTGCTCTTCGCTGTTCTTACAAACTGACATAATTAGTTTTTCCATTCCTTTTTGTGTTGTGGACAGTAATACTGTGTCATCAGCATATCTAATCTTTAGTATTTCATAAACTCCAATTGTTATGACATCGTAATATTCTTTGTCTACATCTTCTCTAACATTCCTCATTATATGTTCAGTATAACAAGTTAAATAAATAAGGCGACAATATGCACTCCTGACGGATCCCTTGTTTTATGTCCAACCAAGTTGTTGTTTCACCATTTATTCTTACTGCTGCTTGTTGGTCTAGATACAGCAGTGATGTTAATTGTATCAAATGTGTTGGAAATCCCATTTTCCCCATTATTTCCCAAAGTTTCTGGTGTTGTACACTATCAAATGCCATTGAGTAGTGTATAAAGGATAAACATAGATTCACATTAAACTCTCTGCATATCTTTATTATTAATCTTATTTTGAATATATGATTCACCCGGCGGTGATAACACGGGTTATCTCAAAACACGTCGAGGTTTTCCGGTGAGAAATTCCAACTCCATCCTGGATGGGCTACCACCTCTCACCATAGTGGGGATATACTGATATCCAAAACACATCGAGGTTTTCCGGCGAGAAAGTCCAACTCTAGATTAAACTGGTGCAACGAAAACCACGGTGTCACGCATTCCCGCTTCTGAGACCCACCAAGAATACAGTCTCAAGCCCTGCGATACTATGAACTTCTTGTGGTCTTTTCGTGATCTCATGTGGTCCTTTCGTCGACCACGGGACCTATCATCATCATCATCATCATCATGTGCCGTGCCGACTGGCACACAATCTTTCATGCAGGCCATCAGCTCAGTTGGTGATCTCATCTCACACCATTCCGTTAGACTGTCCAGTATCATTTATCTTGGTCTTCCTCTTGATCTTCTTCCTCCATCCAGAATATTCAAAGACCTCCCTACAGAATGTTCAAAGAAGACCTCCCTACAGAATGTTCAAAGACCTCCCTCCAGAATGTTCAAAGACCTCCCTACAGAATGTTCAAAGAAGACCTCCCTACAGAATGCTCAAAGAAACCTCCCCATTGAATATTTGGTACTCACTTTGACCTTGATGTGTATGAGCCATCAGAGGCATAGCCATCACTGATGTGTCCCTCGCTTCGTACTAAAAAAAAATATTCAGAGAATATATTTGTACACGATGACCAATGAAGACAATAGTATCATAAATAAAGCCACATCATCATTATGTGCCGTGCCGACTGGCGTTGGCTATTATGCTTCTCCAGAGTACCCGATCCTTCATGCAGGCCATCAGTTCAGTTGGTGATCTCCTCTCACACCATCCCGTCAGACTGTCCAGTATCATTTCTCTTGGTCTTCCTCTTGATCTTATTCCTTCTATTTTTCCTGTTGTTATAATATTTTCAATGCCCCCTCTTCTCATTGCATGTCCTATGAAGGTACATTGTCTCTCTCTCTTATCTTTTTGACAAGGTTTTTTGTCTCTCCAGCTCTTCTTATACATTCTTCATTAGTTATTTTTGCTGTCCAGGGGATTCGCAACATTTTCCTAATAATCCACATTTCTGCTGCTTCCAATGATTTTTGTGCAAACCTGCCTACTGTCCATGATTCACTTCCATATAACAAGATAGGTTCAATATAGCATTTTAGGACTCGTTTTCTAACATTCATTGATAACGATGTGTTAGCTAATATGTTTCTCATTCTCTGAAATGCAGTCTTTGCTTGGCCTATTCTGTTCCTAATTTCTGTTTTGCATTTCCCATCTGAAGTTATTACTGCTCCAAGGTATTTGAATTTCTGCACCTGCTTTAGAATGGTTCCGTTTAATTGAATACTGCATGCTGGTGGATTCTGTTTCTTAGATATAACCATAGTCTCTGTCTTTTTGATGTTCATAGTAAGGCCTTTCTGTTCACTTTCTTTGGCGACTTTATCCAAGAGATTTTGCAGGTCTTGTTGGTTCTCAGCTATCAGTACTGTGTCGTCAGCATACCGAAGGTTGTTAATATTGTATCCTCCAATTTTTATGCCTGGTTCTGTGATGATTGTTCTTAGAATATTCTCGCTATACAGAGAAAAAAGGTCTGGAGATAGTACACATCCTTGTCGCACCCTTTGTTTTATAGGTTGATATTTTCCAATTCTATTTTCAGCTCGAATTGCTGCTTCTTGCTGCCAGTATAGATGTTTTACAATCCTCGGGTCTTTGCCGTCTATATTGATGTCTTCAAGCATTTTATTAATTTCATTATGTTCCACCTTGTCGAATGCCTTGGTGTAATCAATGAAGCATAAGTAGAGGTATTTCTGTACTTCTAAAGCTCTTTCTGTTAGTGTTCGTAAAGCATAAATGGCATTGTGTATTTCCTTTCCTTCAACAAATCCAAACTGTTCATCTGCTATTTCCATTTTTATCTTTTTCCTTGTTCTTGTCATAATGATTCTCAGAAGTAGCTTCATTATGTGATATGAGAGGCTTAGTCCGGTGATCATCACATTCCTTTGCGCCTTCGAGGAACGCGGGAGTAAATTCAGGGAAAGATGCACAAATTCAGGAGGATCACGGGGCGGTCTTGGTGGTAGAAGCGAACGAAGAAGAAGAAGAAGACTTCACGCGGTATCTGTGTTTTTATCGTATTATTTCCATGACCTATTAGTTACGCCCTTTTTTTCCTCTTTTTCAAAATGTTCATAATTTCGTGAACAAATTGGCAACGTTTTTAACAGGAAGGAGTTGTCAACAGTTGAGAGGCGGCCATCATTTCGCGAGTGTAAACTGAGGGATGGAAACTTTACATGTAAGTTACAATGTGTGCCAGAAAAGTCCTCTGAACTTTGAGATGTTCTATTTTGTTTTAAGATTGTGAACTAGAAGGTAACAATTCAGTTTTAACTTGTTGGTGAACAGATGACAAATATTTATGTGCACAATAAGCGCACTTTAATGCGAAGAAAGTTAAATTGATGAGAATTGACAAAACAAACAAGGCAGTTGAAATATGTATCAATAAGGAAACATTGAGAGAGGTGGAGAGTTTTGAATATCTTGGATCATTACTAACTAATAATGGAGATACAATGAGGGAAATTAAAGGTAGGACATCTATCACTCTTCAGAAAGTAAAACAAGAATCTATGGAGAGGAAGAGACAGAACTACAAAAATAAGATTTTTAAGGGCATGCATCTTTCCAATTGCAACATATGCCTGTGAGACCTGGACACTTAACAAAACAGCTGAGAAACACATAAATGCCTTTGAATGTAAATGCTGCAGAAGAGTTCTTCAAATATGGACACAAAAAAAGAACAAATATATCCATTTAAGCTAGCTCAGAATGCCAGCATCATAGGACTAAAGATCAACGTAGGAAAGACAAAGTTAATGAAGCAAAATATGAACAACAGAAATGTACTCAGAGTAGATAGCAAGTTAGTGGAGGAGGTCAACGAATTTGTATATCTTGGCAGTAGAGTAGTAGAAAATGGAGACAGCACAGAGGACATCAACAGCAGACTTACTAGTGCAAACCAGGCTTTTGCAATGCTGCAGACTATATGGAAAGTTAACCCAGAATGCAAACAACATAGGACTAAAGATCAACGTAGGAAAGACAAAATTAATGAAGCAAAATGTGAACAACAGAAATGTACTCAGAGTAGATAACAAGTTAGTGGAGGAGGTCAACGAATTTGTATACCTTGGCAGCAGAGTAGTAGAAAATGGAGACAGCACAGAGGACATCAACAGCAGACTTACTAGAGCAAACCAGGCTTTTGCAATGCTACAGAATATATGGAAATCAAATAAACTAAGCATAAATATGAAAATCAGGATATTTAAGAGTAATGTTCTAAGTGTACTACTCTATGGTAGTGAATGCTGGAAAATCACCAAAACCATAGAAAACAAGTTGAATTCTTTCCAGACTAAATGTTTACGTAGAATTAAAAAAATATTTTGGCCAAACACCATAAGAAATAACATCTTATTGGCAGAAATGCAGATGAAACCACTGACAACAATTATTGAGGAAAGACGCTGGCGATGGTTGGGACATGTGCTCAGAATGACTGACAACTCACTACCAAAAATAGCACTAAGATGGACACCACAGGGGAACAGAAGTAAGGGTAGACCAAAAGAGACATGGAGAAGAACAACAGAAAGGATGTTGAGCAATAGAGGGCTCACCTGGGCAAGAGCAGAAAAAAAGGCGAAAGACAGGCATTTGTGGAAAACCCTTGCGGAAGCCCCATGTGCCCTGGGCACTTAAGGTTCAGAGAGAGAGAGAGACTATATGGAAGTCTAAAAACTAAGTATGAATATGAAAATCAGGATATTTAAGAGTAATGTTCTAAGTGTACTACTCTATGGAAGTGAATGCTGGAAAATCATCAAAACCATAGAAAACAAGTTGAATTTTTTCCAGACTAAATGTTTACGAAGAATTAGAAAAATATTTTGGCCAAACACCATAAGAAATAACATCTTGTTGGCAGAAATGCAGATGAAGCCACTGACAACAATTATTGATGAAAGACTCTGGCGATGGTTGGGACATGTGCTCCGAATGACTGACAACTCACTACCAAAAATAGCACTAAGATGGACACCACAGGGGAACAGAAGTAAGGGTAGACCAAAAGAGACATGGAGAAGAACAACAGAGAGGATGTTGAGCAATAGAGGGCTCACGTGGGCAAGAGCAGGAAAAAAGGCAAAGGACAGGCATTTGTGTAAAACCCATGTGGAAGTCTCATGTGCCCTGGGCACTTAAGATTCAGATAGAGAGAGATATCCATACAACAAGAACTTAATATTGAGGAAGGCTGGCTAGTAAGGAAGATTAAACAGATAAAACTGAAATATTTTGGACACATTAAACGTCATAATAATTTAGAGAAGACCAACTTGGAAGGGTACATAATGGGAAAAAGAGAGGAAGACCAAAGCGAAGATGGCTGCAAGACATTGTTGATAATCTGCAGATGGGCAGATGGATGCATCAGCAGCAGGCCATCTTGATTACAACTGAGAGGCCTACAGGAGAGCTGTTAGGGAGGCAAAGTTCCGCAAGGGACATGCAAATGACTGACTGACTGAAGTGCACTTTTGCAATATATTCAAACATTGAGAAACTAATGTAGGTAAAACAACAATGCCATGGTCAGGGTTTAGACTGACTTTTTCTCTCTCTCTCTCCCTCCCCCTACCCAACCCAGAAAAATGTCAAGTTAATTTTGATTCCTGTACAAGAAGTAAGACACTCTCACATGATACTATTAAGAGGTAGAACACTCTTACATGATACTCCTAAGAAGTAGCACACTCACATGATGATATTAATAAGTAGCACACTCTCACATGATAATATTAATTAAGTAGCAAACTCTCATATGATACTCTTAAGAAGTAGCACACTCTCATATGATACTCTTAAGTAGCACACTCTCATATGATACTATTAATAAGTAGCACACTCACATGATACTGTTAATAAGTAGCACACTCACATGATACTCTTAAGAAGTAGCACACTCACGTGATACTTTTAATAAGTAGCACACTCTCACATGATGATATTAAGAAGTAGCACACTCTCACATGATACTATTAATAAGTAGCACACTCACATGATGATATTAAGAAGTAGCACACTCTTACATGATACTATTAATAAACATGATACTATTAATAAGTAGCACACTCATATTATACTTTTAATAAGTAGCACACTCTCACATGATGATATTAAGAAGTAGCACACTCTCACATGATACTATTAATAAGTAGCACACTCACATGATGATATTAAGAAGTAGCACACTCTCACATGATACTATTAATAAACATGATACTATTATTAAGTAGCACACTCACATGATACTATTAATAAATAGCACACTCTCACATGATACTATTAATAAGTAGCACACTCACATGATACTATTAAGAGGTAGCACATTCTCACATTAAGTATAGTCATATTTGAATCAGTTCAAAGGTTTGTTGCCTGAGATCTGCTGTTACAAAATTTCATATTAGCATTATTATCTTTTTTTTTTCCTCATATATCATATATGAAATGCTCCTTTCACATTCTTGAGAATAAGTTTGCTATGTGTGTGTGTGTAGTTACTTTCTGTATTGAGTGCATGGGTAATAGTGAAATGTAAAAGTTGTGTAGTAATATTTTAGTAACATGCGTTAGTTCTTACCATCTACTTTAATATGTCTAGTAACATATATTAGTTCTTACCGTCTACTTTAATATGTCTAGTAACATCTCTCTCTCTCTGAACCTCTGAATCTCTCTCCAATGCCACATCTCTCTCCAACACCACATCTCTCTCCAACACTAATCTCTCTCCAACACATCTCTCTACCACATCTCTCTCCAATGCCACATCTCTCTCCAACACTACTCTCTCTCTAACACATCTCTCTCCAATGCCACATCTCTCTCCAATACCCAATCTCTCTCCAACACCCAATCTCTTTCTCCAACACCACATCTCTCTCCAACACCCAATCTCTCTCTCCAACACCCAATCTCTCTCCAACACCCAATCTCTCTCCAACACCCAATCTCTCTCCAACACCCAATCTCTCTCCAACACCACATCTCTCTCCAACACCCAATCTCTGTTGCTTCCACTTTCTTTGTCATCTTTTTAATGACTGTCCAAGTTTCTCAACTATATAGCAATACTGGTTCTATATACTAGTTCTCTGAAGGAGTTGTGTTGTTGCTCCGCTCTCTATAGTAGAGAGTTTCCTGCATACTATAACTTTTTTCCTCACTTTTAGGGATATTTTCTTATTTGTTAGTATATTCTTCATGTTGTATTAAGCTCTAGGCTTCTTTTGTTGCTCTCTTCAACAATCTTTTTCACAAATTTCTGCAAACTGCTTTCACTTTCGCCTGTTAGAACAGTGGCATCCATATTTTTCAGGTTACTGATATTATAGGGTCTCTTATTTTAATTCCTTTCACATTTTTAATGCCTCTCATGATGTTTTCACTGTATGAGAATAGATCAGGTGACAGTACACAATGTTGTCTTTTGCCTCATTTTATTCAATTCAATTCAAGTGCCATTCAGCGCGGCATAGGCAATCATTTCTCTCCACAATTCCCTGTCTTTAGACTTGATTATGAGATCCGCCGGTGACTTTCTTCCTAGCCACACTGACAGCTCATCCAATAACTTCTCTCTCTGTCTTCTTCTGTATCTTCTTCCTTCAATTTTTCCAGTTGCTACAGTGTGTTCCAATTTTCCTCTTCTCAGGAAATGTCCTATAAATCCCACTTGTCTGCCTTTGATCTTTGCTATAATTTGGCATTTAACTCCAGCCTCTCTTAAGACTTCTTCATTTTATACCCTGATACTTACATCATTGTTCACTCTTTTTGCTGCTGTTTGCTTCTTGTACATATTCTTAATAATAACTATGCCATTAGCTTGTTATTAATGATCTCAAATTATGCTCCATAAGAATAGATTTTCCAGCACCCAAAGAGTCTCTTAGAAGACTGTTACATACATGGCAGCCATGCTACAATACAGAACTCTATGATAAGCACAATTATCATGCTTGTCCCAGGATTTCTGAAAGACTACCTGGCGGTGCTAGCTACATTTAAAACATCATGTCATTTCTCCGTAAGATGAAAGAGCCGAGATTAAAATGTGGTAACACCAAAAACAAACATCCTCAGGATATCTGAGAAGGTCACGTCAACCACTGAAAAAAGACAGGAAAACAGCACATTTAACCTGAATACAAACCTACCACTACAGGAGGAAGTATCCAC
The DNA here is from genome assembly GCA_009760885.1 of Achatina immaculata. Lineage (NCBI taxonomy): Eukaryota > Metazoa > Mollusca > Gastropoda > Stylommatophora > Achatinidae > Lissachatina > Lissachatina immaculata. The sequence goes on along the minus strand of CM019702.1, from coordinate 24,537,086 downwards.
CGTGGAGCTGGGCACATTTTTAATGCCAGGACATTCAGATGCCTCCTCCTCCTTTTCCTTGTCATTATTCGTCTCCTTCTTCACTACACAGCTCTGAAAACAAACCCCTACATTCATTCACCCACATCAAGTATACAATCTGATCTAATGTGCTTCTCTGTGCTTGCTCAATACAACATGGATCCAATATATTCCATGGATCCAACAGAATCATTCAGCCACTTGAGACCCAGCTTTTATTTTATTACTGGCTACTGAGTTAAATAAGCAGCTAACAGAACAGTTCAAAATCAATAGGCTCAAATATGCATTGTTTTGACAGCTGTGCTCTATACCTGCCACTGTGTAAGTAGAGTGAATATCTTCAAGCTGATAAGAACTAATGTATGTTACTAGACATGGTAGCAAAAATAAAACTAAAATTAAGGAAAGCCAAAATCGGAGAACACAGAAAAATACATTTTGATACAGGAAAACTGAAAGACCAGCAAACAAGGAACAAATTCTCAATAGTACTTAAGAACCGCTTCAGTGTCTTACAAGATGAAGCAGAAATGTCCATACTAGAGTTCAATAAAACGCTACAGGAAACAGCAAAAGAGGTGCTGGGATATCGGAAACGGAGAAAAGAGGAATGGATAAGCAAGACCACATGGGAAAAGATAGAGCAAAGAAAAGAAATCAAGAAAAAATTACTGAACACCAAATCACAAAGGCTAAAAGAACAAGTTTTAAGTAATTATGCACATAAAGACAAAGAAGTGAAGGAATCATGCCGTCAAGACAAACGTCAATACTATGACAACTTAGCAGAAGCAGCAGAGAAAGCAGCATATGCAAATGACATGAAAACCATATATAAAATCACAAAGCAGATGACAGGTAACTTCAGCACAAGATGTGAGAGTGCAGTAAGAACACAAAATGGACAACTGGTCAGTGGAGAAAGAGAAAAAATTGAAAGATGTAGGGAACACTTTAACACACTACTAAACAGAACACAAGCAGCACAAACAATAGACATACCTGAAGCAAAAACAGAACTAAACATCAATACAGGACCAATAACAATAAGTGAAGTAAAGGAGGCAATAAAGAAGCTAAAATTAGACAAGGCACCAGGTGAAGATGAAGTGACTGCTGAGATGTTGAAAGCAGATGAAACAGAAACACCAAAACAACTTTGCCGGATATTACAACAAATTTGGGATCTAGAAAAAGCTCCAGAGGAGTGGAAAACTGGTCTTATAGTAAAACTACCAAAGAAGGGTGACCTCAGAGATTGCGGGAACTGGAGAGGCATTACCCTACTGCCACTCACCAGTAAAGTATTTTGCAGAATAATCATCAACAGAATTGTACCAGCACTTGAAGGAAAACTTCGAAAAGAGCAGACAGGATTTAGGAAAGGAAGATCATGCATAGTCCACATATTTGTACTTTGAAAAATATTAGAACAGGCAAATGAGTGGCATAGCACAACATATGCATTGTTTATAAATTTTGAGAAAGCCTTTGACAGTTTCAACAGAGATGCACTGTGGAAAATCCTAAGATGGCATAGCCTCCCCCATAAGATAGTGAATGTAATCAAAGCCCTATACGAGGGTTTTCAGTGCAAAGTGATCTGTGGAGAACATACCTCCAGCAGCTTTAGGGTACAAACAGGAGTGAAACAGGGATGTGTACTATCACCAACATTATTTATCTTGGCAATAGACTGGTTAATGAAGGAGGCAACATCAGACAAACGCAGAGGATTACAATGGACCCTCAACACAGTGCTGGAGGACCTTGACTTTGCGGACGACATTTGTCTAAAATAAACAAGCTAACTCAGAATGCAAACAACATAGGACTAAAGATCAACGTAGGAAAGACAAAGTTAATGAAGCAAAATGTGAACAACAAAAATGTACTCAGAGTAGAAGGCAAGTTGGTGGAGGAGGTCAATGAGTTTGTATACCTTGGCAGTAGAGTAGTAGAAAATAGAGACAGCACAGAGGACATCAACAGCAGACTTACTAAAGCAAACCAGGCTTTTGCAGTGCTACAGACTATATGGAAATCAAAAAAACTAAGCGTAAAGACGAAAATCAGGATATTTAAGAGTAATGTTCTAAGTGTACTACTCTATGGAAGTGAATGCTGGAAAATCACCAAAACAATAGAAAACAAGTTGAATTCTTTCCAGACTAAATGTTTACGAAGAATTAGAAAAATATTTTGGCCAAACACCATGGGAAATAACATCTTGTTGGCAGAGATGCAGATGAAGCCACTGACAGTAATTGTTGAGGAAAGATGCTGGCGATGGTTGGGACATGTGCTCCAAATGACTGACATCTCACTACCAAAAACAGCACTAAGATGGACACCACAGGGGAACAGAGGTAAGGGTGGACCAAAGGAGACATGGAGAAGAACAACAGAGAGGATGTTGAGCAATAGAGGGCTCACGTGGGCAAGAGCAGGAAAAAAAGGCAAAGGACAGGCATTTGTGGAAAACCCTTGCGGAAGCCCCATGTGCCCTGGGCACTTAAGGTTCAGAGAGAGAGAGATGTTACTAGACATATTAAAGTAGACGGTAAGAACTAATATATGTTACTAGACATATTAAAGTAGATGGTAAGAACTAACGCATGTTACTAAAATATTACTACACAACTTTTACATTTCACTATTACCCATGCACTCAATACAGAAAGTAACTACACACACACACATAGCAAACTTATTCTCAAGAATGTGAAAGGAGCATTTCATATATGATATATGAGGAAAAAAAAAAGATAATAATGCTAATATGAAATTTTGTAACAGCAGATCTCAGGCAACAAACCTTTGAACTGATTCAAATATGACTATACTTAATGTGAGAATGTGCTACCTCTTAATAGTATCATGTGAGTGTGCTACTTATTAATAGTATCATGTGAGAGTGTGCTATTTATTAATAGTATCATGTGAGTGTGCTACTTAATAATAGTATCATGTTTATTAATAGTATCATGTGAGAGTGTGCTACTTCTTAATATCATCATGTGAGTGTGCTACTTATTAATAGTATCATGTGAGAGTGTGCTACTTCTTAATATCATCATGTGAGAGTGTGCTACTTATTAAAAGTATAATATGAGTGTGCTACTTATTAATAGTATCATGTTTATTAATAGTATCATGTAAGAGTGTGCTACTTCTTAATATCATCATGTGAGTGTGCTACTTATTAATAGTATCATGTGAGAGTGTGCTACTTCTTAATATCATCATGTGAGAGTGTGCTACTTATTAAAAGTATCACGTGAGTGTGCTACTTCTTAAGAGTATCATGTGAGTGTGCTACTTATTAACAGTATCATGTGAGTGTGCTACTTATTAATAGTATCATATGAGAGTGTGCTACTTAAGAGTATCATATGAGAGTGTGCTACTTCTTAAGAGTATCATATGAGAGTTTGCTACTTAATTAATATTATCATGTGAGAGTGTGCTACTTATTAATATCATCATGTGAGTGTGCTACTTCTTAGGAGTATCATGTAAGAGTGTTCTACCTCTTAATAGTATCATGTGAGTGTCTTACTTCTTGTACAGGAATCAAAATTAACTTGACATTTTTCTGGGTTGGGTAGGGGGAGGGAGAGAGAGAGAGAAAAAGTCAGTCTAAACCCTGACCATGGCATTGTTGTTTTACCTACATTAGTTTCTCAATGTTTGAATATATTGCAAAAGTGCACTTCAGTCAGTCAGTCATTTGCATGTCCCTTGCGGAACTTTGCCTCCCTAACAGCTCTCCTGTAGGCCTCTCAGTTGTAATCAAGATGGCCTGCTGCTGATGCATCCATCTGCCCATCTGCAGATTATCAACAATGTCTTGCAGCCATCTTCGCTTTGGTCTTCCTCTCTTTTTCCCATTATGTACCCTTCCAAGTTGGTCTTCTCTAAATTATTATGACGTTTAATGTGTCCAAAATATTTCAGTTTTATCTGTTTAATCTTCCTTACTAGCCAGCCTTCCTCAATATTAAGTTCTTGTTGTATGGATATCTCTCTCTATCTGAATCTTAAGTGCCCAGGGCACATGAGACTTCCACATGGGTTTTACACAAATGCCTGTCCTTTGCCTTTTTTCCTGCTCTTGCCCACGTGAGCCCTCTATTGCTCAACATCCTCTCTGTTGTTCTTCTCCATGTCTCTTTTGGTCTACCCTTACTTCTGTTCCCCTGTGGTGTCCATCTTAGTGCTATTTTTGGTAGTGAGTTGTCAGTCATTCGGAGCACATGTCCCAACCATCGCCAGAGTCTTTCATCAATAATTGTTGTCAGTGGCTTCATCTGCATTTCTGCCAACAAGATGTTATTTCTTATGGTGTTTGGCCAAAATATTTTTCTAATTCTTCGTAAACATTTAGTCTGGAAAGAATTCAACTTGTTTTCTATTGTTTTGGTGATTTTCCAGCATTCACTTCCATAGAGTAGTACACTTAGAACATTACTCTTAAATATCCTGATTTTCGTCTTTACGCTTAGTTTTTTTGATTTCCATATAGTCTGTAGCACTGCAAAAGCCTGGTTTGCTTTAGTAAGTCTGCTGTTGATGTCCTCTGTGCTGTCTACTCTACTGCCAAGGTATACAAACTCATTGACCTCCTCCACCAACTTGCCTTCTACTCTGAGTACATTTTTGTTGTTCACATTTTGCTTCATTAACTTTGTCTTTCCTACGTTGATCTTTAGTCCTATGTTGTTTGCATTCTGAGTTAGCTTGTTTATTTTAGACAAATGTCGTCCGCAAAGTCAAGGTCCTCCAGCACTGTGTTGAGGGTCCATTGTAATCCTCTGCGTTTGTCTGATGTTGCCTCCTTCATTAACCAGTCTATTGCCAAGATAAATAATGTTGGTGATAGTACACATCCCTGTTTCACTCCTGTTTGTACCCTAAAGCTGCTGGAGGTATGTTCTCCACAGATCACTTTGCACTGAAAACCCTCGTATAGGGCTTTGATTACATTCACTATCTTATGGGGGAGGCTATGCCATCTTAGGATTTTCCACAGTGCATCTCTGTTGACACTGTCAAAGGCTTTCTCAAAATTTATAAACAATGCATATGTTGTGCTATGCCACTCATTTGCCTGTTCTAATATTTTTCAAAGTACAAATATGTGGACTATGCATGATCTTCCTTTCCTAAATCCTGTCTGCTCTTTTCGAAGTTTTCCTTCAAGTGCTGGTACAATTCTGTTGATGATTATTCTGCAAAATACTTTACTGGTGAGTGGCAGTAGGGTAATGCCTCTCCAGTTCCCGCAATCTCTGAGGTCACCCTTCTTTGGTAGTTTTACTATAAGACCAGTTTTCCACTCCTCTGGAGCTTTTTCTAGATCCCAAATTTGTTGTAATATCCGGCAAAGTTGTTTTGGTGTTTCTGTTTCATCTGCTTTCAACATCTCAGCAGTCACTTCATCTTCACCTGGTGCCTTGTCTAATTTTAGCTTCTTTATTGCCTCCTTTACTTCACTTATTGTTATTGGTCCTGTATTGATGTTTAGTTCTGTTTTTGCTTCAGGTATGTCTATTGTTTGTGCTGCTTGTGTTCTGTTTAGTAGTGTGTTAAAGTGTTCCCTACATCTTTCAATTTTTTCTCTTTCTCCACTGACCAGTTGTCCATTTTGTGTTCTTACTGCACTCTCACATCTTGTGCTGAAGTTACCTGTCATCTGCTTTGTGATTTTATATATGGTTTTCATGTCATTTGCATATGCTGCTTTCTCTGCTGCTTCTGCTAAGTTGTCATAGTATTGACGTTTGTCTTGACGGCATGATTCCTTCACTCTTTGTCTTTATGTGCATAATTACTTAAAACTTGTTCTTTTAGCCTTTGTGATTTGGTGTTCAGTAATTTTTTCTTGATTTCTTTTCTTTGCTCTATCTTTTCCCATGTGGTCTTGCTTATCCATTCCTCTTTTCTCCGTTTCCGATATCCCAGCACCTCTTTTGCTGTTTCCTGTAGCGTTTTATTGAACTCTAGTATGGACATTTCTGCTTCATCTTGTAAGACACTGAAGCGGTTCTTAAGTACTATTGAGAATTTGTTCCTTGTTTGCTGGTCTTTCAGTTTTCCTGTATCAAAATGTATTTTTCTGTGTTCTCCGATTTTGGCTTTCCTTAATTTTAGTTTTATTTTTGCTACCATGTCTAGTAACATACATTAGTTCTTATCAGCTTGAAGATATTCACTCTACTTACACAGTGGCAGGTATAGAGCACAGCTGTCAAAACAATGCATATTTGAGCCTATTGATTTTGAACTGTTCTGTTAGCTGCTTATTTAACTCAGTAGCCAGTAATAAAATAAAAGCTGGGTCTCAAGTGGCTGAATGATTCTGTTGGATCCATGGAATATATTTGGATCCATGTTGTATTGAGCAAGCACAGAGAAGCACATTAGATCAGATTGTATACTTGATGTGGGTGAATGAATGTAGGGGTTTGTTTTCAGAGCTGTGTAGTGAAGAAGGAGACGAATAATGACAAGGAAAAGGAGGAGGAGGCATCTGAATGTCCTGGCATTAAAAATGTGCCCAGCTCCACGGTGGATACTTCCTCCTGTAGTGGTAGGTTTGTATTCAGGTTAAATGTGCTGTTTTCCTGTCTTTTTTCAGTGGTTGACGTGACCTTCTCAGATATCCTGAGGATGTTTGTTTTTGGTGTTACCACATTTTAATCTCGGCTCTTTCATCTTACGGAGAAATGACATGATGTTTTAAATGTAGCTAGCACCGCCAGGTAGTCTTTCAGAAATCCTGGGACAAGCATGATAATTGTGCTTATCATAGAGTTCTGTATTGTAGCATGGCTGCCATGTATGTAACAGTCTTCTAAGAGACTCTTTGGGTGCTGGAAAATCTATTCTTATGGAGCATAATTTGAGATCATTAATAACAAGCTAATGGCATAGTTATTATTAAGAATATGTACAAGAAGCAAACAGCAGCAAAAAGAGTGAACAATGATGTAAGTATCAGGGTATAAAATGAAGAAGTCTTAAGAGAGGCTGGAGTTAAATGCCAAATTATAGCAAAGATCAAAGGCAGACAAGTGGGATTTATAGGACATTTCCTGAGAAGAGGAAAATTGGAACACACTGTAGCAACTGGAAAAATTGAAGGAAGAAGATACAGAAGAAGACAGAGAGAGAAGTTATTGGATGAGCTGTCAGTGTGGCTAGGAAGAAAGTCACCGGCGGATCTCATAATCAAGTCTAAAGACAGGGAATTGTGGAGAGAAATGATTGCCTATGCCGCGCTGAATGGCACTTGAATTGAATTGAATAAAATGAGGCAAAAGACAACATTGTGTACTGTCACCTGATCTATTCTCATACAGTGAAAACATCATGAGAGGCATTAAAAATGTGAAAGGAATTAAAATAAGAGACCCTATAATATCAGTAACCTGAAAAATATGGATGCCACTGTTCTAACAGGCGAAAGTGAAAGCAGTTTGCAGAAATTTGTGAAAAAGATTGTTGAAGAGAGCAACAAAAGAAGCCTAGAGCTTAATACAACATGAAGAATATACTAACAAATAAGAAAATATCCCTAAAAGTGAGGAAAAAAGTTATAGTATGCAGGAAACTCTCTACTATAGAGAGCGGAGCAACAACACAACTCCTTCAGAGAACTAGTATATAGAACCAGTATTGCTATATAGTTGAGAAACTTGGACAGTCATTAAAAAGATGACAAAGAAAGTGGAAGCAACAGAGATTGGGTGTTGGAGAGAGATGTGGTGTTGGAGAGAGATTGGGTGTTGGAGAGAGATTGGGTGTTGGAGAGAGATTGGGTGTTGGAGAGAGATTGGGTGTTGGAGAGAGAGATTGGGTGTTGGAGAGAGATGTGGTGTTGGAGAAAGAGATTGGGTGTTGGAGAGAGATTGGGTATTGGAGAGAGATGTGGCATTGGAGAGAGATGTGTTAGAGAGAGAGTAGTGTTGGAGAGAGATGTGGCATTGGAGAGAGATGTGGTAGAGAGATGTGTTGGAGAGAGATTAGTGTTGGAGAGAGATGTGGTGTTGGAGAGAGATGTGGCATTGGAGAGAGATGTGGTAGAGAGATGTGTTGGAGAGAGAGTAGTGTTGGAGAGAGATGTGTTAGAGAGAGAGTAGTGTTGGAGAGAGATGTGTTAGAGAGAGAGTAGTGTTGGAGAGAGATGTGGTAGAGAGATGTGTTGGAGAGAGAGTAGTGTTGGAGAGAGATGTGGTAGAGAGATGTGTTGGAGAGAGATTGGGTGTTGGAGAGAGATGTGTTAGAGAGAGAGTAGTGTTGGAGAGAGATGTGGTAGAGAGATTAGTGTTGGAGAGAGATTGGGTGTTGGAGAGAGATTGGGTGTTGGAGAGAGATGTGTTAGAGAGAGAGTAGTGTTGGAGAGAGATGTGGTAGAGAGAGAGTAGTGTTGGAGAGAGATGTGGTAGAGAGATTAGTGTTGGAGAGAGATTGGGTGTTGGAGAGAGATGTGGCATTGGAGAGAGATGTGGTAGAGAGATGTGTTGGAGAGAGAGTAGTGTTGGAGAGAGATGTAACAGTTACCCTGGACAGACAGAAAAACAAATGAGAGGTCTCAGAGAAGAATCAGAGTAATGAAAACTGGTTCAAATGATTAGAAAAAAAAAACAGTTAAAATTACTAGGACATCTCATGAGAAGACAAGAGTTAGAGAACCTAGTAATTGCTGGACAGTTCAAGGGAAAAAGGAACAGAAGAAGGCCGAGAGAAAAAGATGTCGGCGGACTGAGTGAGTGACAAGGAAAAAAGAAAAGCATCCGAATTAATCAGAAGCACCAAGAACCACACAAGATGAAGCATGGTTGACAGCACTTACAGCATGCTACATAATAATAAGAAATAACAATGTCAGTAGTTAACTGTAGAAATATCCTTAACAGGTGAGAAAGGCAACAACTTGTACTGCCTTGGTCATCATGTTTCAATAGAATAATTATCCTTTGACACAGGCTATGAGCAACCTGAGATGAAATGTGGAGGAGACTGTTTAGACAATGGAGCACATGTCTGTGTTGCTAATGCTGAGGTAATATACTTGCAACCAACACAGAAATTGAAATTATCCAAAGTAAATATAGCTAGGGTTGAAAGGTTAAAGGTAAATTTATGCAGTAGAGTTTTACATATGAACTTATAGTGAGTTTTTTAATAGTAAGTGATAGCTTTTCTTGTAACTGATAGATTTCTTGTAACTGATTTGTGTGATGAAACAATGTTACTGCAGAAATATCTGCACCAGTCTGCTTCCATCTGTAGTAATATCTGTAGCAAATTTATGTAGTCTTCAGTTTTTTTTCACTGTAACTAATGTTTATGTTATAAGAACATGACAGTTCTCTATTGTTTGGACTGTGTATTTTTTGGTGAATATTTAATACATTACATTGTACATTTCAAGAGTACTTGCCTGCATGTCGTAAGGTTTGGCTATCTGATGTCTATAGACATGCGAGAGTCAAAAGCCTACAGACTTCTGTTTCTGTAGTGTCCAGATCTTGTGCATGCAGACTTCTGTCTCTGTAGTGTCCAGATCTTGTGCATGCAGACTTTTGTCTGTTCAGATCTTGTACAGGCAGACTTCTGTCTGTCCAGATATTGTGCATGCAGACTTCTGTCTGTCCAGATCTTGTGTAGGCAGATTGTGGAATGTGGTTCTTGTACACCATCTCCCTTACACTTAGACTAGCGCTGTAGGAACAGAACAGATCTTCAGATGTACATTTCTGAGAAGTGCTTGCACATTTGATCTGATTAGACATTTCATCCTCGGTAGAATGTTACATTTCAATTTCTGACAATTTAATCATTTTGTGAAATGTCTGACACTTTAATCTTTTTGTGAAATGGCCCCAGAAACTTTTTTTAAAATAATGCAGTAACATACACAATCTGATTTCAGGTTTTGCCACAAAAAAAAAACCAGGTACCCAGATTTTGTTTCTTATTAAAATCTTATTGTTCACCAAAAATGAAAAAAAAAGAAAAAGTTAAAAATCATATGCTTGTAATATTTCAAATCTGTCAGCAAAAAATCACGTAATCACCGATCTTGTTTCAGTGTGATCATCATGGTCTTAGCTGCAGTGAAGTTTCCAGCAGAGAGAAGCAAGGGACTGGCAGCGTGGGTAGAGCAGTTCCCGGACTGGATGAAGTAGAGAAGCCAGGTCTCTGTCCATCACATCAAGGTGTCAGTTCTGGAAAAAAGCATATCACTTGTTATTTGTAACCATTTCTCTCTCGCTCTCTCTCTCTCTCAGAACCTTAAGAACCAGGTCTCATGGGGCTTCTACAAGGGTTTCCACAAATGCCTGTTCTTTTTTTTTTTTTTTCCGCTCTTGCCCAGGTGAGCCCTCTGTTGCTCAACATCCTCTCTGTTATTTTTCTCCATGTCTCCTTTGGTCTCTTCTTACTTCTGTTCCCCTGTGGTGTCCATCTTAGTGCTATTTTTATTTGTAACTGAACATTTTCTTATCTAACGGAACTTTTTCTCACTGTGCCATGGCAGCACGAGATTCTCTAACAGTTGGAAAATAATGTTAGAAAAGAGGCTAATAAGAACAATAACCCAAGACTTGCAGATGACGTAAGTGCAGATAACAGAAAGTGAAAGCAATTTGCATAAACTAGTGAGCAATAAAAGAGGAATGGATGTAAATAGCGGCGATACAGAATTGACAGTAATGGACAGGAAACTATTATAGAAAGCAGAATAGCTAGTACTCCTCTTCCCTCAAAGTGGTTACCTTGTAGTAACTCTTAGACTGTCAAAACTTACCTGAATGGCTTTTAGAAACATTTTAAAAAAATATTTATAGTCATCTGGTTTTTTTTGTTTCATAGTTGGAAGCCTGTAATTTTTAAATGGTGTAAATGCTGAAAACAGGCTTTGTGTCATCTCCTGGTAGAATTTGGGAGCTGTGATGAATGATAAGAAAAAATGTTTGTGTGTCATGGGTGTTATTTGGTGGTCTAAGAGTTCAACACCTGAGACTGGAATTGGGGAAAGAACTAAATAAATGGTCTGAAGATTATTAGAAATGCAGTTTCTAAATACATTCATATATTTTTCAGTGTTAGTAATATACGAGGGGAAGTCACTAAGTAACTCACAATTTGAAATATTTTATCAGTGGTGGTTATCAGGTAGTATTTAAATATATCCTTAGATAGTACCATCATCCAACTTTATAATAGTTGTATGTAGGGGGCGCTGGGAGTTACGTGCGCATGCGCAAAGCAATAACAAAATGGCTACCCAATTGTTAGTGTGTACCAAAGAAGAACAGAGAAGTGTAGTGCGATTTTTGTAGGCTGAAGGACATTCATTTGAAGACATTCATAAGGAAATGATTACAGTTTATGCTGAAAAGTGTTTATCACGTAAAGTGGTCTATAACTGGGTAAAAGAATTTTCTCAGGGACGCACTGAAATTGTTGACAAAGTCCAACTTGGCCGTTCTGTTCAGATTGCAACAGAAGCAACTGCAACATGTGAATGAGATTATCAGAGCTGATAGATGAGTAATGGTGACAGTGTGAATTCTGTATTGTACTGTGAAGTTCTGTCAGTACCACGGGATGCATTTGAAGAAGACGTCTTGGTCTGCTGACTAGAGGTGTGCTTCGCCTTCATGACAATGCCAGACCACATACGGCTCGGTTAACCCAAGAGATAATTAGCCAGTTGGATTGGGAAGTTCTTGAACATTTACTCCGTAGTCCTGACTTAGGTCCAAGTGATTTTCGCCTGTTTGTCCATTGAAAAACCACCTTGGCGGGAGAAGATTCTCGAGTGACGAAGAGGTGGAAACAAGTAAAAAAATGGTTCAGAAACCAGACTCCCGATTTTTACACCATGGGTATTGCATCACTCTTTACACAATGGGACAAATGTATCAATGTTGGTGGCGATTACATTGAGATATAGGGGAATGATGATAGGGGAATGATGTAGGTTCAAAAATTAAATTTTCAAATTACTGTCGCATTTAGTTTTTTTTTGTAACAGGCATTTGCGAGTTGCTTAGTGACTTCCCCTTGCATATGTGTATATATTTTAAAGTTTTGTGTTTTCATTTTTCAGAAATGGATTCATGCGTTAAGGATAATCCTTCGTTCTCCTGGCTCAGGTATTTGCATATGCAGACAGAAGGGATGGAGAATAGCAGATGTTTGGAAGATAGAGAGGTGCTTACTGAAAACAGCGATAACAGAGTGTATGATGTGCTAGCCAAACAACGTAATATGATTTGCAAGTCTAATGTTGGTAGTGTACGTCACACACAGGAAGACAGTCTGAAAACCCATGCACAAATGCATGAAGGAGAGAGATGCTACAAGTGCGACTCTTGCAATAAAACATTTACAAGGAGCTGGTCTCTTAAATTGCATACAAGAATACATACAGGAGAGAGGCCCTACAGATGTGATGTTTGCGATACTGGGTTTTATCACAGTCATCATCTTACTTTACACAGGAGAAGACATACAGGAGAGAAGCCCTTCAAATGTGTTGTTTGTGGTGCTGGCTTTACACATAACAGTAATCTCAAAGTTCACATTAGAAGCCATACCGATGAGAGGCCTTACAAATGTGATGTTTGTGATAGTGGATATAGCCAAAGAATTCTTCTGATAAAACACATGAGAAGACATACTGGAGAGAAGCCTTACAAATGTGATATATGTAATGTTAAATTTTCTCAAAGTTTTACACTGGCTGTACACAAAAGAACACATTCAGGAGAGAAACATTACAAATGTGATGTTTGTGATGTCAGCTTTACCCAGAGTTCCACACTGACAGTACACAAAAGAACACATACAGGAGAGAAGCCTTACAAATGTGAGATTTGTGACACAGGATTTACAGCAAGATTTAAGCTGACAAAACATAAAGTAACTCATACAGGAGAAAAACCTTTTGAATGTGATGTTTGTGATATTCGATTTACTGACAGCTATGCCTTAACAATTCACAAAAGAAGACATGCAGTGTGTGTTGGAGGAAGCCAGCTGACAAGACATAGAAGACAACATAGATGAAAGAAGCTTGGTGGAGGAAGCCAGCTGAGAGACACAGAAGACAGCATAGATGAAAGAAGCTTGCTGGAAGACAACAAAGATGAAAGAAGCTGTGTGTTGGAGGAAGTCAGCTGAGAAGACATAGAAGACAACAAGATGAAAGAAGCTGTTTGTTGGAGGAAGCCAGCTGACAGAAGACAACATAGATGAAAGAAGCTTGCTGGAGGAAGCCAGCTGACAGAAGACATAGAAGACAACAAGATGAAAGAAGCTTGGTGGAGGAAGCCAGCTGACAAGACATAGAAGACAACAAGATGAAAGAAGCTGTGTGTTGGAGGAAGTCAGCTGAGAAGACATAGAAGACAACAAGATGAAAGAAGCTGTTGTGTGGAGGAAGCCAGCTGAGGAGACATAGAGGACAACATAGATGAAAGAAGCTTGCTGGAAGACAACAAAGATGAAAGAAGCTGTTTTGCTGGAGGAAGCCAGCTGACAGAAGACAGCATAGATGAAAGAAGCTGTTTGTTGGAGGAAGCCAGCTGACAGAAGACAGCATAGATGAAAGAAGCTTGGTGGAGGAAGCCAGCTGACAGAAGACAGCATAGATGAAAAAGTTTTGTGTTTTCATTTTTCAGAAATGGATTCATGCGTTAAGGATAATCCTTCGTTCTCCTGGCTCAGGTATTTGCATATGCAGACAGAAGGGATGGAGAATAGCAGATGTTTGGAAGATAGAGAGGTGCTTACTGAAAACAGCGATAACAGAGTGTATGATGTGCTAGCCAAACAACGTAATATGATTTGCAAGTCTAATGTTGGTAGTGTACGTCACACACAGGAAGACAGTCTGAAAACCCATGCACAAATGCATGAAGGAGAGAGATGCTACAAGTGCGACTCTTGCAATAAAACATTTACAAGGAGCTGGTCTCTTAAATTGCATACAAGAATACATACAGGAGAGAAGCCTTACAAATGTGATGTTTGTGATATTCGATTTACTGACAGCTATGCCTTAACAATTCACAAAAGAAGACATGCAGGAGAAAGACCTCACAAATGTGATATTTGTGGTAAAGGATTAACAACAAAAAGTGAACTGACAGTACATAAAAGAACGCATACTGGGGAGAAAGCTTACAGATGTGATCTTTGTGGTGCTGGGTTTAGTCAGAGCTATTATCTGACATTACACAGCAGAAAACATACAGGAGAGAAGCCTTACAAATGTGATATATGTAATGTTAAATTTTCTCAAAGTTTTACACTGGCTGTACACAAAAGAACACATTCAGGAGAGAAACATTACAAATGTGATGTTTGTGATGTCAGCTTTACCCAGAGTTCCACACTGACAGTACACAAAAGAACACATACAGGAGAGAAGCCTTACAAATGTGAGATTTGTGACACAGGATTTACAGCAAGATTTAAGCTGACAAAACATAAAGTAACTCATACAGGAGAAAAACCTTTTGAATGTGATGTTTGTGATATTCGATTTACTGACAGCTATGCCTTAACAATTCACAAAAGAAGACATGCAGGAGAAAGACCTCACAAATGTGATATTTGTGGTAAAGGATTAACAACAAAAAGTGAACTGACAGTACATAAAAGAACGCATACTGGGGAGAAAGCTTACAGATGTGATCTTTGTGGTGCTGGGTTTAGTCAGAGCTATTATCTGACATTACACAGCAGAAAACATACAGGAGAGAAGCCTTATAAATGTGATATATGTAATGTTAAATTTTCTCAAAGTTTTACACTGGCTGTACACAAAAGAACACATACAGGAGAGAAGCCTTACAAATGTGATGTTTGTGATGTCAGCTTTACCCAGAGTTCCACACTGACAGTACACAAAAGAACACATACAGGAGAGAAGCCTTACAAATGTGAGATTTGTGACACAGGATTTACAGCAAGATTTAAGCTGACAAAACATAAAGTAACTCATACAGGAGAAAAACCTTTTGAATGTGATGTTTGTGATATTCGATTTACTGACAGCTATGCCTTAACAATTCACAAAAGAAGACATGCAGGAGAAAGACCTCACAAATGTGATATTTGTGGTAAAGGATTAACAACAAAAAGTGAACTGACAGTACATAAAAGAACGCATACTGGGGAGAAAGCTTACAGATGTGATCTTTGTGGTGCTGGGTTTAGTCAGAGCTATTATCTGACATTACACAGCAGAAAACATACAGGAGAGAAGCCTTATAAGTGTGATGTTTGTGGGAAAGGTTTTGCTGGGGGAAGCCAGCTGAGAAGACACACAAGACAACATAGATGAAAGAAGCTGTTGTGTTGGAGGAAGCCAGCTGAGAAGACACAGAAGACAACATAGATGAAAGAAGCTGTTGTGTTGGAGGAAGCCAGCTGAGAAGACATAGAAGACAACATAGATGAAAGAAGCTGTTGTGTTGGAGGAAGCCAGCTGACAGAAGACAACATAGATGAAAGAAGCTGTTGTGTTGGAGGAAGCCAGCTGAGAAGACATAGAAGACAACATAGATGAAAGAAGCTGTTGTGTTGGAGGAAGCCAGCTGAGGAGACACAGAAGACAACATAGATGAAAGAAGCTGTTGTGTTGGAGGAAGCCAGCTGAGGAGACACAGAAGACAACATAGATGAAAGAAGCTGTTGTGTTGGAGGAAGCCAGCTGAGGAGACACAGAAGACAACATAGATGAAAGAAGCTGTTGTGTTGGAGGAAGCCAGCTGAGGAGACACAGAAGACAACATAGATGAAAGAAGCTTGCTGGAAGACAACAAAGATGAAAGAAGCTGTTGTGTTGGAGGAAGCCAGCTGACAGAAGACACAGAAGACAACATAGATGAAAGAAGCTTGCTGGAAGACAACAAAGATGAAAGAAGCTGTTGTGTTGGAGGAAGCCAGCTGACAGAAGACACAGAAGACAACATAGATGAAAGAAGCTTGCTGGAGGAAGCCAGCTGACAGAAGACACAGAAGACAGCATAGATGAAAGAAGCTTGCTGGAGGAAGCCAGCTGACAGAAGACAACATAGATGAAAGAAGCTGTTGTTTGGAGGAAGCCAGCTGACAGAAGACAGCATAGATGAAAGAAGCTGTTTTGTTGGAGGAAGCCAGCTGAGGAGACATAGAGGACAACATAGATGAAAGAAGCTGTTATGTTGGAGGAAGCCAGCTGACAGAAGACAACATAGATGAAAGAAGCTTGGTGGAGGAAGCCAGCTGAGAAGACAACATAGAAGAAAGAAGCTTGCTGGAAGACAACAAAGATGAAAGAAGCTGTTGTGTTGGAGGAAGCCAGCTGACAGAAGACACAGAAGACAACATAGATGAAAGAAGCTGTTATGTTGGAGGAAGCCAGCTGACAGAAGACACAGAAGACAACAAAGATGAAAGAAGCTGTTTTGTTGGAGGAAGCCAGCTGAGGAGTCACAGAAGACAACATAGATGAAAGAAGCTGTTGTGTTGGAGGAAGCCAGCTGACAGAAGACACAGAAGACAACATAGATGAAAGAAGCTGTTTTGCTGGAGGAAGCCAGCTGACAGAAGACAACAAAGATGAAAGAAGCTGTTGGTTGGAGGAAGCCAGCTGACAGAAGACAACAAGATGAAAGAAGCTGTGTGTTGGAGGAAGCCAGCTGAGAAGACAACATAGATGAAAGAAGCTTGCTGGAGGAAGCCAGCTGACAGAAGACAGCATAGATGAAAGAAGCTTGCTGGAAGACAACAAAGATGAAAGAAGCTGTTATGTTGGAGGAAGCCAGCTGAGAAGACAACATAGATGAAAGAAGCTGTTGTGCTGGAGGAAGCCAGCTGACAGAAGACAGCATAGATGAAAGAAGCTGTTGTGCTGGAGGAAGCCAGCTGACAGAAGACAGCATAGATGAAAGAAGCTGTTGTGCTGGAGGAAGCCAGCTGAGAAGACACACAAGACAGCATAGATGAAAGAAGCTGCTTTGCTGGAGGAAGCCAGCTGACAGAAGACAGCATAGATGAAAGAAGCTGTTGTGCTGGAGGAAGCCAGCTGACAGAAGACAGCATAGATGAAAGAAGCTGTTGTGCTGGAGGAAGCCAGCTGACAGAAGACAACATAGATGAAAGAAGCTGTTGTGCTGGAGGAAGCCAGCTGACAGAAGACAACAAGATGAAAGAAGCTGTTTTGCTGGAGGAAGCCAGCTGACAGAAGACAGCATAGATGAAAGAAGCTGTTGGTTGGAGGAAGCCAGCTGACAGAAGACAACAAGATGAAAGAAGCTGTTTTGTTGGAGGAAGCCAGCTGAGAAGACAACATAGATGAAAGAAGCTTGCTGGAGGAAGCCAGCTGACAGAAGACAGCATAGATGAAAGAAGCTTGCTGGAAGACAACAAAGATGAAAGAAGCTGTTTTGTTGGAGGAAGCCAGCTGAGAAGACAACATAGATGAAAGAAGCTGTTTTGCTGGAGGAAGCCAGCTGACAGAAGACAGCATAGATGAAAGAAGCTGTTTTGCTGGAGGAAGCCAGCTGACAGAAGACAGCATAGATGAAAGAAGCTGTTGTGCTGGAGGAAGCCAGCTGAGAATACACAGAAGACAGCATAGATGAAAGAAGCTGTTGTGCTGGAGGAAGCCAGCTGACAGAAGACAGCATAGATGAAAGAAGCTGTTTTGCTGGAGGAAGCCAGCTGACAGAAGACAGCATAGATGAAAGAAGCTGTTTTGCTGGAGGAAGCCAGCTGACAGAAGACAACATAGATGAAAGAAGCTGTTTTGCTGGAGGAAGCCAGCTGACAGAAGACAACAAGATGAAAGAAGCTGTTGTGCTGGAGGAAGCCAGCTGACAGAAGACAGCATAGATGAAAGAAGCTGTTGTGTTGGAGGAAGCCAGCTGACAGAAGACAGCATAGATGAAAGAAGCTGTTGTGTTGGAGGAAGCCAGCTGACAGAAGACAGCATAGATGAAAGAAGCTGTTTTGCTGGAGGAAGCCAGCTGACAGAAGACAGCATAGATGAAAGAAGCTGTTTTGCTGGAGGAAGCCAGCTGACAGAAGACAGCATAGATGAAAGAAGCTGTTTTGCTGGAGGAAGCCAGCTGACAGAAGACAGCATAGATGAAAGAAGCTGTTTTGCTGGAGGAAGCCAGCTGAGAAGACAACATAGATGAAGAAGCTGTTGTTTGGAGGAAGCCAGCTGACAGAAGACAACAAGATGAAAGAAGCTGTTTTGTTGGAGGAAGCCAGCTGACAGAAGACAGCATAGATGAAAGAAGCTGTTGTGCTGGAGGAAGCCAGCTGACAGAAGACAGCATAGATGAAAGAAGCTGTTGTGTTGGAGGAAGCCAGCTGACAGAAGACAGCATAGATGAAAGAAGCTGTTGTGTTGGAGGAAGCCAGCTGACAGAAGACAACATAGATGAAAGAAGCTGTTGTGCTGGAGGAAGCCAGCTGACAGAAGACAGCATAGATGAAAGAAGCTGTTTTGCTGGAGGAAGCCAGCTGACAGAAGACAGCATAGATGAAAGAAGCTGTTTTGCTGGAGGAAGCCAGCTGACAGAAGACAGCATAGATGAAAGAAGCTGTTTTGCTGGAGGAAGCCAGCTGACAGAAGACAGCATAGATGAAAGAAGCTGTTTTGCTGGAGGAAGCCAGCTGACAGAAGACAGCATAGATGAAAGAAGCTGTTTTGCTGGAGGAAGCCAGCTGACAGAAGACAGCATAGATGAAAGAAGCTGTTTTGCTGGAGGAAGCCAGCTGACAGAAGACAGCATAGATGAAAGAAGCTGTTTTGCTGGAGGAAGCCAGCTGACAGAAGACAGCATAGATGAAAGAAGCTGTTTTGCTGGAGGAAGCCAGCTGACAGAAGACAGCATAGATGAAAGAAGCTGTTTTGCTGGAGGAAGCCAGCTGACAGAAGACACAGAAGACAACATAGATGAAAGAAGCTGTTGTGTTGGAGGAAGCCAGCTGAGGAGACACAGAAGACAACATAGATGAAAGAAGCTTGGTGGAGGAAGCCAGCTGAGAAGACACACAAGACAGCATAGATGAAAGAAGCTTGCTGGAAGACAACAAAGATGAAAGAAGTTGTTGTGCTGTTTTTTTTTCTGTGATGCATGATTTGCTGGAAGTCTGCTGACAATACACAGCAGGAAACATGCAGAACAGCTTCAGAAATGTGGTGTTTGTGATGTAGACCATCTCTGTACAGATTTTTTAAAAATCCAGACATATAGGAGAGCATTTCTAACATATATAGGATCTGCAGCAAATAGCTGGGAAAGAAAGAAACAGGTGAGAAACTCTAATAGATTGTTAATGAGGGATTTTCTTATTATATCAGCTGCCAGAAACAGAAGAAAACAGGGGAGATATAATCAGTGACCTCTAAATGGTTTCTTATGGAGGTTGAGGTGTTTGTGCAAAGATGCATTATTTATTAATCTGCTACATTTTCTTCTTATTTATCGTTTTCCCTAAAAAAGGTCATTGGTTGCATTACGTTAAAGTTACATGTCTATTAGCCCAACACTTTCAACCTTCGGCATGATGCATTTTTAAGACCATGTTTATCTTCCCACTGTGATGCCTGTTTACTCTGCCAGGCTACTGTATTTACTCTGCCAGGCTACTGTATTTACTCTGCCAGGCTACTGTATTTGCTCTGCCAGGCTACTGTATTTGCTCTGCCAGGCTACTGTATTTGCCCTGCCAGGCTACTGTATTTACTCTGCCAGGCTACTGTATTTCCCCTGCCAGGCTACTGTATTTGCCCTGCCAGGCTACTGTATTTGCCCTGCCAGGCTACTGTATTTACTCTGCCAGGCTACTGTATTTACTCTGCCAGGCTACTGTATTTACTCTGCCAGGCTACTGTATTTGTTCTGCCAGGCTACTGTATTTGCCCTGCCAGGCTACTGTATTTGCCCTGCCAGGCTACTGTATTTGCTCTGCCAGGCTACTGTATTTGCCCTGCCAGGCTACTGTATTTGTTCTGCCAGGCTACTGTATTTGCTCTGTCAGGCTACTGTATTTGCTGTGCCAGGCTACTGTATTTACTCTGCCAGGCTACTGTATTTACTCTGCCAGGCTACTGTATTTACTCTGCCAGGCTACTGTATTTGCTCTGCCAGGCTACTGTATTTGCTCTGCCAGGCTACTGTATTTGCCCTGCCAGGCTACTGTATTTACTCTGCCAGGCTACTGTATTTGCTCTGCCAGGCTACTGTATTTGCTCTGCCAGGCTACTGTATTTGCCCTGCCAGGCTACTGTATTTACTCTGCCAGGCTACTGTATTTGCCCTGCCAGGCTACTGTATTTACTCTGCCAGGCTACTGTATTTACTCTGCCAGGCTACTGTATTTGCTCTGCCAGGCTACTGTATTTACTCTGCCAGGATACTGTATTTGCCCTGCCAGGCTACTGTATTTGTTCTGCCAGGCTACTGTATTTACTCTGCCAGGCTACTGTATTTACTCTGCCAGGCTACTGTATTTGCTCTGCCAGGCTACTGTATTTGCCCTGCCAGGCTACTGTATTTGCTCTGCCAGGCTACTGTATTTGCTCTGCCAGGCTACTGTATTTGCCCTGCCAGGCTACTGTATTTGCTCTGCCAGGCTACTGTATTTGCTCTGCCAGGCTACTGTATTTGTTCTGCCAGGCTACTGTATTTGCCCTGCCAGGCTACTGTATTTACTCTGCCAGGCTACTGTATTTGTTCTGCCAGGCTACTGTATTTGCTCTGCCAGGCTACTGTATTTGTTCTGCCAGGCTACTGTATTTACTCTGCCAGGCTACTGTATTTGTTCTGCCAGGCTACTGTATTTACTCTGCCAGGCTACTGTATTTGCCCTGCCAGGCTACTGTATTTGTTCTGCCAGGCTACTGTATTTACTCTGCCAGGCTACTGTATTTGCCCTGCCAGGCTACTGTATTTGTTCTGCCAGGCTACTGTATTTGCTCTGCCAGGCTACTGTATTTACTCTGCCAGGCTACTGTATTTACTCTGCCAGGCTACTGTATTTGTTCTGCCAGGCTACTGTATTTACTCTGCCAGGCTACTGTATTTACTCTGCCAGGCTACTGTATTTACTCTGCCAGGCTACTGTATTTGCTCTGCCAGGCTACTGTATTTGTTCTGCCAGGCTACTGTATTTGCTCTGCCAGGCTACTGTATTTACTCTGCCAGGCTACTGTATTTGTTCTGCCAGGCTACTGTATTTGTTCTGCCAGGCTACTGTATTTGCCCTGCCAGGCTACTGTATTTGTTCTGCCAGGCTACTGTATTTGTTCTGCCAGGCTACTGTATTTGTTCTGCCAGGCTACTGTATTTACTCTGCCAGGCTACTGTATTTGTTCTGCCAGGCTACTGTATTTGTTCTGCCAGGCTACTGTATTTACTCTGCCAGGCTACTGTATTTACTCTGCCAGGCTACTGTATTTGTTCTGCCAGGCTACTGTATTTACTCTGCCAGGCTACTGTATTTGTTCTGCCAGGCTACTGTATTTACTCTGCCAGGCTACTGTATTTACTCTGCCAGGCTACTGTATTTGTTCTGCCAGGCTACTGTATTTGCTCTGCCAGGCTACTGTATTTGTTCTGCCAGGCTACTGTATTTGCCCTGCCAGGCTACTGTATTTACTCTGCCAGGCTACTGTATTTGCCCTGCCAGGCTACTGTATTTGTTCTGCCAGGCTACTGTATTTACTCTGCCAGGCTACTGTATTTACTCTGCCAGGCTACTGTATTTGTTCTGCCAGGCTACTGTATTTGCTCTGCCAGGCTACTGTATTTACTCTGCCAGGCTACTGTATTTGTTCTGCCAGGCTACTGTATTTACTCTGCCAGGCTACTGTATTTACTCTGCCAGGCTACTGTATTTGTTCTGCCAGGCTACTGTATTTGTTCTGCCAGGCTACTGTATTTACTCTGCCAGGCTACTGTATTTGTTCTGCCAGGCTACTGTATTTGCCCTGCCAGGCTACTGTATTTGCTCTGCCAGGCTACTGTATTTGCTCTGCCAGGCTACTGTATTTGTTCTGCCAGGCTACTGTATTTACTCTGCCAGGCTACTGTATTTCCCCTGCCAGGCTACTGTATTTGCCCTGCCAGGCTACTGTATTTGCCCTGCCAGGCTACTGTATTTACTCTGCCAGGCTACTGTATTTACTCTGCCAGGCTACTGTATTTACTCTGCCAGGCTACTGTATTTGTTCTGCCAGGCTACTGTATTTGCCCTGCCAGGCTACTGTATTTGCCCTGCCAGGCTACTGTATTTGCTCTGCCAGGCTACTGTATTTGCCCTGCCAGGCTACTGTATTTGTTCTGCCAGGCTACTGTATTTGCTCTGCCAGGCTACTGTATTTGCTCTGCCAGGCTACTGTATTTACTCTGCCAGGCTACTGTATTTACTCTGCCAGGCTACTGTATTTGCTCTGCCAGGCTACTGTATTTGCTCTGCCAGGCTACTGTATTTGCCCTGCCAGGCTACTGTATTTACTCTGCCAGGCTACTGTATTTGCTCTGCCAGGCTACTGTATTTGCTCTGCCAGGCTACTGTATTTGCTCTGCCAGGCTACTGTATTTGCCCTGCCAGGCTACTGTATTTACTCTGCCAGGCTACTGTATTTGCCCTGCCAGGCTACTGTATTTACTCTGCCAGGCTACTGTATTTACTCTGCCAGGCTACTGTATTTGCTCTGCCAGGCTACTGTATTTACTCTGCCAGGATACTGTATTTGCCCTGCCAGGCTACTGTATTTGCCCTGCCAGGCTACTGTATTTGCCCTGCCAGGCTACTGTATTTACTCTGCCAGGCTACTGTATTTACTCTGCCAGGCTACTGTATTTACTCTGCCAGGCTACTGTATTTGTTCTGCCAGGCTACTGTATTTGCCCTGCCAGGCTACTGTATTTGCCCTGCCAGGCTACTGTATTTGCTCTGCCAGGCTACTGTATTTGCCCTGCCAGGCTACTGTATTTGTTCTGCCAGGCTACTGTATTTGCTCTGTCAGGCTACTGTATTTGCTGTGCCAGGCTACTGTATTTACTCTGCCAGGCTACTGTATTTACTCTGCCAGGCTACTGTATTTGCTCTGCCAGGCTACTGTATTTGCTCTGCCAGGCTACTGTATTTGCCCTGCCAGGCTACTGTATTTACTCTGCCAGGCTACTGTATTTGCTCTGCCAGGCTACTGTATTTGCTCTGCCAGGCTACTGTATTTGCTCTGCCAGGCTACTGTATTTGCCCTGCCAGGCTACTGTATTTACTCTGCCAGGCTACTGTATTTGCCCTGCCAGGCTACTGTATTTACTCTGCCAGGCTACTGTATTTACTCTGCCAGGCTACTGTATTTGCTCTGCCAGGCTACTGTATTTACTCTGCCAGGATACTGTATTTGCCCTGCCAGGCTACTGTATTTGTTCTGCCAGGCTACTGTATTTGCCCTGCCAGGCTACTGTATTTGCCCTGCCAGGCTACTGTATTTGCTCTGCCAGGCTACTGTATTTGCCCTGCCAGGCTACTGTATTTGTTCTGCCAGGCTACTGTATTTGCTCTGTCAGGCTACTGTATTTGCTGTGCCAGGCTACTGTATTTACTCTGCCAGGCTACTGTATTTACTCTGCCAGGCTACTGTATTTACTCTGCCAGGCTACTGTATTTGCTCTGCCAGGCTACTGTATTTGCTCTGCCAGGCTACTGTATTTGCCCTGCCAGGCTACTGTATTTACTCTGCCAGGCTACTGTATTTGCTCTGCCAGGCTACTGTATTTGCTCTGCCAGGCTACTGTATTTGCCCTGCCAGGCTACTGTATTTACTCTGCCAGGCTACTGTATTTGCCCTGCCAGGCTACTGTATTTACTCTGCCAGGCTACTGTATTTACTCTGCCAGGCTACTGTATTTGCTCTGCCAGGCTACTGTATTTACTCTGCCAGGATACTGTATTTGCCCTGCCAGGCTACTGTCTGTTTCCAGGGGCAAAAGAGAGAGGTAGAAAAAGGCCTTTGCTGGCTGTGACCAGCCAACCCCGACACGAGCAGCCAGCTGCAGGCTG
Organism: Achatina immaculata; assembly: GCA_009760885.1. Classification (NCBI taxonomy): domain Eukaryota; kingdom Metazoa; phylum Mollusca; class Gastropoda; order Stylommatophora; family Achatinidae; genus Lissachatina; species Lissachatina immaculata. The sequence goes on along the minus strand of CM019702.1, from coordinate 24,512,957 downwards.
CTGACCGCTGTCTCGTTAGCTTGAGTAGAGAGTGCTCACCCCTGTACATTTTTAGATTTGCCTTTCTTTAGCGGTTGCATCAGTTGTTTCTTCTTTTCTCTTTGTTTGGTTGTTGAAAAATGTGACATCTAAAACGTAATATTGTTGACTTGTTACTGTAAGTAAAGCTTGTACCATCCATATTTTGTTTGTTACTGTGCACAGCTTTGTGACGGTTGTATGTGGACATATGCAGACATTACTTTCACAGCCTTACATCGTCCTGTCTTTTTTTTGGATGTAGTGATGACTCATTAAGACTTTGTTTTTTGAGTGTTTTACATAGTTTACATCTTGGTCTAGGACATTTTTTTTTTTCAAAAGTTAAATATTGTCTGAAAGATTTTAATCTAGTATTTTGATATTGATATCTTTCATTTTTGCTAATTTTTGTGACAGTTGTTCTTTTTTTCATATCTGTGTTAAAGATTGGAGAGAAAAGATGTCTTGTTCCTTGATATAAAGTCAATATTTGTGTTTTGTTTTTGCTGATGTTAACAATAAAAAAAAAAAAAAAAGTCAAAGATATATGGAGCGTGGCACTAAATGAATCCATTCATGTTTTTTCTCCCCTTGAGACTGGTCCAGATTTCCCTCGGATTTCTTGCAATGTCCATGAATATTTTTGTATTAGGTTTACACTGAATATTAAATTAACATTTATATTTGTGGAATATGATAGAATTTAAACATTCTTATTGTAAAAAAATATCTGAATAATACAGTTTTTATTACTTAAATGAATATTCTTTTGTTCTGCCAAACAGTAGCAGTTTGATTACATAATATTTTGGTAAGACTACATTGGATCTAATTTGAAAATGAAATGTTTTGAAATATTTTAATCATTTCTGCACATATTATTGGAAGTTTCATCAGCTGAATTATGTTTATTGAAAAACTTTTCTAAAACGGTTCTAGGATTTAAATACAGACAAAAACTTTTATATACAATTTTATGATGGATGGCCAGATTTTTCTTCCATGGACACCGATACCAGATTGCTGACATGATGGTTACCTTGCACATGTTTATATAAGCTAATAATCTCCCTTTCAGCCCAGTGAAAGCCTCCTTTTCTGGCCAATGGAAGCCTCTCTTTCAGCCCAGTGAAAGCCTCCCTTTCTGGCCAGTGGAAGCCTCTGTTTCTGGCCAGTGGAAGCCTCCCTTTCTGGCCAGTGAAAGCCTCCCTTTCTGGCCAGTGAAAGCCTCCCTTTCTGGCCAGTGAAAGCCTCTCTTTCTGGCCAGTGGAAGCCTCCCTTTCTGGCCAGTGGAAGCCTCCCCTTCTGGCCAGTGGAAGCCTCTGTTTCTGGCCAGTGGAAGCCTCCCTTTCTGGCCAGTGGAAGCCTCCCTTTCTGGCCAGTGGAAGCCTCCCTTTCTGGCCAGTGGAAGCCTCCCCTTCTGGCCAGTGGAAGCCTCCCTTTCTGGCCAGTGGAAGCCTCCCTTTCTGGCCAGTGGAAGCCTCCCTTTCTGGCCAGTGGAAGCCTCTCTTTCTGGCCAGTGGAAGCCTCTCTTTCTGGCCAGTGGAAGCCTCTCTTTCTGGCCAGTGGAAGCCTCTCTTTCTGGCCAGTGGAAGCCTCTCTTTCTGGCCAGTGGAAGCCTCCCCTTCTGGCCAGTGGAAGCCTCCCTTTCTGGCCAGTGGAAGCCTCCCCTTCTGGCCAGTGGAAGCCTCCCTTTCTGGCCAGTGGAAGCCTCCCCTTCTGGCCAGTGGAAGCCTCCCTTTCTGGCCAGTGGAAGCCTCCCTTTCTGGCCAGTGAAAGCCTCCCTTTCTGGCCAGTGGAAGCCTCCCTTTCTGGCCAGTGGAAGCCTCTTTCTGGCCAGTGGAAGCCTCTCTTTCTGGCCAGTGGAAGCCTCCCTTTCTGGCCAGTGGAAGCCTCCCTTTCTGGCCAGTGGAAGCCTCCCTTTCTGGCCAGTGGAAGCCTCCCTTTCTGGCCAGTGGAAGCCTCTTTCTGGCCAGTGGAAGCCTCCTTTTCTGGCCAGTGGAAGCCTCCCTTTCTGGCCAGTGGAAGCCTCCCTTTCTGGCCAGTGAAAGCCTCCCTTTCTGGCCAGTGGAAGCCTCCCTTTCTGGCCAGTGGAAGCCTCCCTTTCTGGCCAGTGGAAGCCTCCCCTTCTGGCCAGTGGAAGCCTCTGTTTCTGGCCAGTGGAAGCCTCCCTTTCTGGCCAGTGGAAGCCTCCCTTTCTGGCCAGTGGAAGCCTCCCTTTCTGGCCAGTGGAAGCCTCCCCTTCTGGCCAGTGGAAGCCTCCCTTTCTGGCCAGTGGAAGCCTCCCTTTCTGGCCAGTGGAAGCCCCCTTTCTGGCCAGTGGAAGCCTCTCTTTCTGGCCAGTGGAAGCCTCTCTTTCTGGCCAGTGGAAGCCTCTCTTTCTGGCCAGTGGAAGCCTCTCTTTCTGGCCAGTGGAAGCCTCCCCTTCTGGCCAGTGGAAGCCTCCCTTTCTGGCCAGTGGAAGCCTCCCCTTCTGGCCAGTGGAAGCCTCCCTTTCTGGCCAGTGGAAGCCTCCCCTTCTGGCCAGTGGAAGCCTCCCTTTCTGGCCAGTGGAAGCCTCCCTTTCTGGCCAGTGAAAGCCTCCCTTTCTGGCCAGTGGAAGCCTCCCTTTCTGGCCAGTGGAAGCCTCTCTTTCTGGCCAGTGGAAGCCTCTCTTTCTGGCCAGTGGAAGCCTCCCTTTCTGGCCAGTGGAAGCCTCCCTTTCTGGCCAGTGGAAGCCTCCCTTTCTGGCCAGTGAAAGCCTCCCTTTCTGGCCAGTGGAAGCCTCTCTTTCTGGCCAGTGGAAGCCTCCCTTTCTGGCCAGTGGAAGCCTCCCTTTCTGGCCAGTGAAAGCCTCCCTTTCTGGCCAGTGGAAGCCTCCCTTTCTGGCCAGTGGAAGCCTCTCTTTCTGGCCAGTGGAAGCCTCCCCTTCTGGCCAGTGGAAGCCTCCCTTTCTGGCCAGTGGAAGCCTCCCCTTCTGGCCAGTGGAAGCCCTTGTTTGAATGATTGCAGGGATATGGTCTACAGGCGACCAGCCAGTCCCACAGATAGATCAGTGTTTAATTCACGTGATATTTGTGTGCAGCAGAGTAGCATTGCTGGAGTGGCGGAAACATTTTTCCTTATTGTTGAAATCATTTTTCTCAGGACGCTAAGTCCATCTCATGAGGAGAAGGGGTGGAGTGAACACAAAAACTCATTTGGTACCCAGTTCTAGAATGTCATTTACATGTTTTCAGGATCTGATGCTCAAAATAGCAGTACAGCTACCTTCTTGTCTAAATTGGACTTTAGTGAAAAAAAAAATGTTCCAGTAAATGGATAATTAATTATGCTTTAAATAGTAAAAGTAATGTCCAAGAATTTGCTGAGATAAAGTCAAACTTTACACATGAAGCCATAACAAAACAGAAACACTAGAAATATAAGCAAGTAGAAATGCCATTGTAACATCCATGCAAAAAGATTATCAGATTCCTTTGAAATGTGATGGGAAGACAGAAGTTAGAGAACCTGACAGTCACTGGTCATGTGACAGGAACAAGTTAGGAAACCAGACAGTCACTGGACATGTGATGAGAAGACAGAGGTCAGAGAACAGTCACTGGACATATGATGGGAAGACAGAGGTCAGAGAAGTCACTGGACATGTATTGGGAAGACATAAGTTAGAGAACAGTTACTGGACATGTGATGAGAAGACATAAGTTAGAGAACAGTTACTGGACATGTGATGGGAAGACAGAAGTCAGAGAACAGTTACTGGACATGTATTGGGAAGACATAAGTTAGAGAACAGTTACTGGACATGTATTGGGAAGACATAAGTTAGAGAACAGTTACTGGACATGTGATGAGAAGACATAAGTTAGAGAACAGTTACTGGACATGTATTGGGAAGACATAAGTTAGAGAACAGTTACTGGACATGTATTGGGAAGACATAAGTTAGAGAACAGTTACTGGACATGTGATGGGAAGACAGAAGTTAGAGAACAGTCACTGGACATGTATTGGGAAGACATAAGTTAGAGAACAGTTACTGGACATGTATTGGGAAGACAGAAGTTAGAGAACAGTCACTAGACATGTGATGGGAAGACAGAAGTTAGAGAACAGTCGCTGGACATGTGATGGGATGACATAAGTTAGAGAACAGTTACTGGACATGTGATGGGAAGACATAAGTTAGAGAACAGTTACTGGACATGTGATGGGAAGACATAAGTTAGAGAACAGTTACTGGACATGTATTGGGAAGACATAAGTTAGAGAACAGTCACTGGACATGTGATGGGAACAGTCACTGGAAAACTCAAGGTAACACAAAGATGGTACAAGAAAAAAAACTGAATGAGTTGAGCAAGTGGCATGGCAGTGAGAAGGCGACTGACCTGAGTAAAAACACACAGAACATAGGTGCCGTGGTGTCTGTTTACAGGAAAGATATGTAGTGAACGAATAAATTTACGATTTTTTAAAAAAATTGTTATTTAAAAATGTTAATAAAAATAAAAATGTCATGGTTTGTTTCATCTCACAGCGCAGTTGTGAAACAAGTATATGTTATATGTTTGTCAAAGTCATTTTCTCAGCAATTTCTCTCATGATTTGATTTGCAAATCAGCCACAATAACAACAAACTGTGTTTGTGTTGTCAGATCACAGTAACAATAAATGGTGTTTTTGCATTGTAAAAAAAATTTTTTTAATGTAAAAAAAAAGCATTTAACAGAATATACATTACTGTAAAGTATCAAATTCTTAACCATAAACTGAGACAGAACAGGTGTGCTTCAGGCTATCCAGAACAACTGCAATATGATGTGCAAGCTTTTACAACAAAGCTAACTTATACAGCTACAATACAAGGTCAGACAATTAAGTAATGAGACTAATTCCATAAAAAATAAAATAACAGTTGAAGATATAACTTGTATTTTATTCAAAGTAAGTCCCTTGTGCATTGATACAGTGAGTGGCATGATCTAACAAACACTGGAATGACCTCTGCAGTTCTTCTGTTGGTATGGCCCTTAAACTCGGTGAAACGGCCCTTTGGATGTCATCAGTATCATCAAAGAAGCGTCCTTTCAATGGTAACTTTAATTTTGGGAATAGAAAATAATCACAGGGAGACTTCTTATTCTTTGTTCTCTTCTACCACCAAAACCACACTGTGATCCTACTGAATTTACGCCTGTGGTCCTCGTTAGGTCCCGTGGTCCCCAAAAGGACCACGAGATCCCGAGAGAACCACAAGGGGTTCACAGTATCGCAGGGCTTTAGCCTGTATTCTTGGTGGGTCTCTGAAGCGGATTGCGTGACCCCGTGGTTTTCGTTGCACCAGTTTAGTCTAGAGTTGGACGTTCTCACCGGAAAACCTCGACGTGTTTAGGATATCAGTGCATCCCCGCTGGGTGAGAGGTGGTAGCCCACCCAGGCCAGAGTTGGACCTTCTCACCGGAAAACCTCGACGTGTTTTGAGATACCCGTGTATCACCGCCGGGTGAGAGGTGGTTGCCCATCCAGTCCAGAGTTGGACTTTCTCACCGGAAAACCTCAGCGTGATTAGGATACGCAAACATCCCCGCCGGGTGAGAGGTGGTTGCATATCTAGACCGCCCTGGTCCAGTATCTCCGACTTCAGCATTTTGTGGTCGTGGCCGCTACCGTTCCTAGCTGTGACCAGGATGGAGCTTTTGTCCAGGAGGACGAATCCTCGCCACTAGTGACTTCCACCCCTGGGTTGAGCCGGTTTAGGCATTATCCCAGTATGGGCGTGTTTGGGACGTGACCGACCTCTAGAGCAGAGGTACTGTGACATGCATAGCCTTCAAGATTCACCCCTGGTGTGAGCCGGTTTAGGCAAAATTCACCAATATGGGTATATATCAGGCGTGACCGACCTCTAGAGTGGAGGTGGCATGACATGTCTAGCCATCAAGTTCCACTCCTGGTGTGTGCCGGTTTAGGCATATTTCACCAGTGTATGTGTATTTCGGACGTGGCCGGCCTCTAGAGCAGAGGTGCCGTGGTATGTGTAGCTCTCGCAGCGATACTACTGGACATACCGATTAAATTTCACTTTATCCTTTCCTTCACCTTTTCACATCGGCACCGCACAGCAACCTTTATTTCTTTTCCGCATTTTCTTCCTTGACCGGGAGGAGCTTCACTCCACGCGCGGCATCCGAAGAGTCTCGCCAGCAGTGTCTTAACCTCTAGGTTAAGCCGGTTCATGCATTCCACCCAATATGACTGCACTCAGGACGTGGCCGACCTCCAGACCAGAGGTGCCGTGATGGGAACAGTCACTGGAAAACTCAAGGTAACACAAAGATGGTACAAGAAAAAAAACTGAATGAGTTGAGCAAGTGGCATGGCAGTGAGAAGGCGACTGACCTGAGTAAAAAACACACAGAACATAGGTGCCGTGGTGTCTGTTTACAGGAAAGATATGTAGTGAACGAATAAATTTACGATTTTTTAAAAAAAATTGTTATTTAAAAATGTTAATAAAAATAAAAATGTCATGGTTTGTTTCATCTCACAGCGCAGTTGTGAAACAAGTATATGTTATATGTTTGTCAAAGTCATTTTCTCAGCAATTTCTCTCATGATTTGATTTGCAAATCAGCCACAATAACAACAACTGTGTTTGTGTTGTCAGATCACAGTAACAATAAATGGTGTTTTTGCATTGTAAAAAAAATTTTTTTAATGTAAAAAAAAAGCATTTAACAGAATATACATTACTGTAAAGTATCAAATTCTTAACCATAAACTGAGACAGAACAGGTGTGCTTCAGGCTATCCAGAACAACTGCAATATGATGTGCAAGCTTTTACAACAAAGCTAACTTATACAGCTACAATACAAGGTCAGACAATTAAGTAATGAGACTAATTCCATAAAAAATAAAATAACAGTTGAAGATATAACTTGTATTTTATTCAAAGTAAGTCCCTTGTGCATTGATACAGTGAGTGGCATGATCTAACAAACACTGGAATGACCTCTGCAGTTCTTCTGTTGGTATGGCCCTTAAACTCGGTGAAACGGCCCTTTGGATGTCATCAGTATCATCAAAGAAGCGTCCTTTCAATGGTAACTTTAATTTTGGGAATAGAAAATAATCACAGGGAGACTTCTTATTCTTTGTTCTCTTCTACCACCAAAACCACACTGTGATCCTACTGAATTTACGCCTGTGGTCCTCGTTAGGTCCCGTGGTCCCCAAAAGGACCACGAGATCCCGAGAGAACCACAAGGGGTTCACAGTATCGCAGGGCTTTAGCCTGTATTCTTGGTGGGTCTCTGAAGCGGATTGCGTGACCCCGTGGTTTTCGTTGCACCAGTTTAGTCTAGAGTTGGACGTTCTCACCGGAAAACCTCGACGTGTTTAGGATATCAGTGCATCCCCGCTGGGTGAGAGGTGGTAGCCCACCCAGGCCAGAGTTGGACCTTCTCACCGGAAAACCTCGACGTGTTTTGAGATACCCGTGTATCACCGCCGGGTGAGAGGTGGTTGCCCATCCAGTCCAGAGTTGGACTTTCTCACCGGAAAACCTCAGCGTGATTAGGATACGCAAACATCCCCGCCGGGTGAGAGGTGGTTGCATATCTAGACCGCCCTGGTCCAGTATCTCCGACTTCAGCATTTTGTGGTCGTGGCCGCTACCGTTCCTAGCTGTGACCAGGATGGAGCTTTTGTCCAGGAGGACGAATCCTCGCCACTAGTGACTTCCACCCCTGGGTTGAGCCGGTTTAGGCATTATCCCAGTATGGGCGTGTTTGGGACGTGACCGACCTCTAGAGCAGAGGTACTGTGACATGCATAGCCTTCAAGATTCACCCCTGGTATGAGCCGGTTTAGGCAAAATTCACCAATATGGGTATATATCAGGCGTGACCGACCTCTAGAGTGGAGGTGGCATGACATGTCTAGCCATCAAGTTCCACTCCTGGTGTGTGCCGGTTTAGGCATATTTCACCAGTGTAGGTGTATTTCGGACGTGGCCGGCCTCTAGAGCAGAGGTGCCGTGGTATGTGTAGCTCTCGCAGCGATACTACTGGACATACCGATTAAATTTCACTTTATCCTTTCCTTCACCTTTTCACATCGGCACCGCACAGCAACCTTTATTTCTTTTCCGCATTTTCTTCCTTGACCGGGAGGAGCTTCACTCCACGCGCGGCATCCGAAGAGTCTCGCCAGCAGTGTCTTAACCTCTAGGTTAAGCCGGTTCATGCATTCCACCCAATATGACTGCACTCAGGACGTGGCCGACCTCCAGACCAGAGGTGCCGTGATTTGACTGTTTGCTTTGCTTTATCCTTTCTACCACCTTTTCCGCAGTGATGCTGCGCGACAACCTCATTTGCACCTTTCTTCATTGGCCGGGAGGAGCACATGTGATGGGAAGACATAAGTTAGAGAACAGTTACTGGACATGTGATGGGAAGACATAAGTTAGAGAACAGTCACTGGACATGTGATGGGAAGACAGAAGGTAGAGAACAGTCACTGTTCATGTGATGGGAACAAGTTTAGAAAACCTGACAGTCACTGTTCATGTGATGGGAACAAGTTTAGAAAACCTGACAGTCACTGTTCATGTGATGGGAACAAGTTTAGAAAACCTGACAGTCACTGGACATGTGATGGGAACAGTCACTGGAAAACTCAAGGTAACACAAAGATGGTACAAGAAAAAAAACTGAATGAGTTGAGCAAGTGGCATGGCAGTGAGAAGGCGACTGACCTGAGTAAAAAACACACAGAACATAGGTGCCGTGGTGTCTGTTTACAGGAAAGATATGTAGTGAACGAATAAATTTACGATTTTTAAAAAAAAAATTGTTATTTAAAAATGTTAATAAAAATAAAAATGTCATGGTTTGTTTCATCTCACAGCGCAGTTGTGAAACAAGTATATGTTATATGTTTGTCAAAGTCATTTTCTCAGCAATTTCTCTCATGATTTGATTTGCAAATCAGCCACAATAACAACAAACTGTGTTTGTGTTGTCAGATCACAGTAACAATAAATGGTGTTTTTGCATTGTAAAAAAAATTTTTTTAATGTAAAAAAAAAGCATTTAACAGAATATACATTACTGTAAAGTATCAAATTCTTAACCATAAACTGAGACAGAACAGGTGTGCTTCAGGCTATCCAGAACAACTGCAATATGATGTGCAAGCTTTTACAACAAAGCTAACTTATACAGCTACAATACAAGGTCAGACAATTAAGTAATGAGACTAATTCCATAAAAAATAAAATAACAGTTGAAGATATAACTTGTATTTTATTCAAAGTAAGTCCCTTGTGCATTGATACAGTGAGTGGCATGATCTAACAAACACTGGAATGACCTCTGCAGTTCTTCTGTTGGTATGGCCCTTAAACTCGGTGAAACGGCCCTTTGGATGTCATCAGTATCATCAAAGAAGCGTCCTTTCAATGGTAACTTTAATTTTGGGAATAGAAAATAATCACAGGGAGACTTCTTATTCTTTGTTCTCTTCTACCACCAAAACCACACTGTGATCCTACTGAATTTACGCCTGTGGTCCTCGTTAGGTCCCGTGGTCCCCAAAAGGACCACGAGATCCCGAGAGAACCACAAGGGGTTCACAGTATCGCAGGGCTTTAGCCTGTATTCTTGGTGGGTCTCTGAAGCGGATTGCGTGACCCCGTGGTTTTCGTTGCACCAGTTTAGTCTAGAGTTGGACGTTCTCACCGGAAAACCTCGACGTGTTTAGGATATCAGTGCATCCCCGCTGGGTGAGAGGTGGTAGCCCACCCAGGCCAGAGTTGGACCTTCTCACCGGAAAACCTCGACGTGTTTTGAGATACCCGTGTATCACCGCCGGGTGAGAGGTGGTTGCCCATCCAGTCCAGAGTTGGACTTTCTCACCGGAAAACCTCAGCGTGATTAGGATACGCAAACATCCCCGCCGGGTGAGAGGTGGTTGCATATCTAGACCGCCCTGGTCCAGTATCTCCGACTTCAGCATTTTGTGGTCGTGGCCGCTACCGTTCCTAGCTGTGACCAGGATGGAGCTTTTGTCCAGGAGGACGAATCCTCGCCACTAGTGACTTCCACCCCTGGGTTGAGCCGGTTTAGGCATTATCCCAGTATGGGCGTGTTTGGGACGTGACCGACCTCTAGAGCAGAGGTACTGTGACATGCATAGCCTTCAAGATTCACCCCTGGTATGAGCCGGTTTAGGCAAAATTCACCAATATGGGTATATATCAGGCGTGACCGACCTCTAGAGTGGAGGTGGCATGACATGTCTAGCCATCAAGTTCCACTCCTGGTGTGTGCCGGTTTAGGCATATTTCACCAGTGTAGGTGTATTTCGGACGTGGCCGGCCTCTAGAGCAGAGGTGCCGTGGTATGTGTAGCTCTCGCAGCGATACTACTGGACATACCGATTAAATTTCACTTTATCCTTTCCTTCACCTTTTCACATCGGCACCGCACAGCAACCTTTATTTCTTTTCCGCATTTTCTTCCTTGACCGGGAGGAGCTTCACTCCACGCGCGGCATCCGAAGAGTCTCGCCAGCAGTGTCTTAACCTCTAGGTTAAGCCGGTTCATGCATTCCACCCAATATGACTGCACTCAGGACGTGGCCGACCTCCAGACCAGAGGTGCCGTGATTTGACTGTTTGCTTTGCTTTATCCTTTCTACCACCTTTTCCGCAGTGATGCTGCGCGACAACCTCATTTGCACCTTTCTTCATTGGCCGGGAGGAGCACCGCTTCACGCACGGCAGCTGAAGAATCTCGCCAACAGCGGCAGATGAGCTACCAAACGTGCCACTCATCTACCCTAAGTATCTGGTTTTCAGGCGCCAGATATTCGCCCTCGCCCCTTCTCCTGTCAGTTTAAACAGTTCTGCCACGGGAAGGCCAGGAGCTGGACTTGACTGCCAGAGGCTGTTTGAGAAGCACGCCGTTGGAGTGGAGATCGAATTCTCCACCCCACCTCCGGCAATAACAGTCCTTAGAACCTCACAGGGAGACAAATCTGGGGAATAGGGTGGATGGTGAGAACACACACTTGTTTTTGGACCAAAAATTCCGGTACAACTACTGCCCGGTGAGCCGGTGCATTATCATGAAGAAGGAAAAAACTGCCAGGTGTTGAATACTTGGATCGGACTTGGAGAATCCTTTTCAATAGGCATTTCAAAATACTTAAATAAAATTTGGCAGTGACAGTCTGTCTCTCTGGATTAAATTATTTGTGAATAATTCCTTTACTGTCGTAGAGGCACTCCAACATTGTCTTCACTTTTGACTTTTGAAGACAAATTTTTTGGCCTTTTGATGATGATGATGATGACTTCCTCTGAGAACTTTGGCATTTAGTTGTGGGATCATTGCGGAAATCCATCTCTGCAACAAACAAATTTAAGATGTTTTAATGATGTCTTTTGTGTACTCAGCACGCTGATGTTTTTCGTCATCAGACGACGCATGTGGTAGAAACTGGCAAGCAACTTTTTTTCTTGCCCAAATCTTCCATTAAAATTTTACGAATTGTCTCTCAGTTAGCACCAAATTCATCTGCCATCATCCTCACAGTCAAACAATGATCTTCTTGTATCTGTTCTCTGACTTTTGCAGTGAGTTCCTCATTACGAACAGAAATTGGTCGTTCATGTCTAGTTGCATTTGTAATCGTTTCCACACCACTTTTGAATCATGAATACCACCTGAATATCTGTGCACGAGATAAACAATTATCCCCATAAACTTGTCGCATCAATTCAACTGCCTCATTGGCACTTTTCCCGAGTTTTAAAACAGAATTTAATGTTAGCTTTTTGCTCCATGCTGATTACCTGACAATGCACCTTTAACTAGGTCAACAAAATGGTGGCGATGAAAAGTTGACAGATCAGTGATGAAGGTTGCCTCTTCGGATTCCATACTTTGCTTCATAGCTGGCATTTTTGTCTTGGCCATAATAAAGTCAGTCTCATTACTTAATTGTCTGACCTTGTAAATCCATGTAACACACCAGATAAATATTATCAAACCCTGCTCATCATGTTGCAATTGTTTTTGGATAGTGTGGAGTAGACTCGCTTTGTTTTGGTCTTATTTTACAATTTAAGAATTTTATATTGTACAGTACTGTATATTATGTTACACATGAATAATTAGTGTATAAGTATATAAAACTAAATATATAACTATACATGAAGCCACTGCAGTAAAGATGTGATAACAAAATTTATAAATTAGGAAAAAAGTAGGAAAAGCTTTATTACTTAACGAGCACACAGTTGTGAGGTTTTGGTGTGAACCTATCATATGAAAAACCCACAGGATGAAGACATAGAGAGAGAAATAAAATATAAATGCACATGAATGCTATGGAAAAATTAGGAATGGAAAAAAATAAAATGTAAAATAATAAAAACTTAGCTGTGACTTGTAAGAGGCTGTGGCTTGTAAGAAGCTGTGGCTTGTAAGAGGCTGTGGCTTGTAAGAAGCTATGGCTTGTAAGAGGCTGTGACTTGTAAGAAGCTGTGGCTTGTAAGAGGCTGTGGCTTGTAAGAGGCTGTGGCTTGTAAGAGGCTGTAACTTGTAAGAAGCTGTGGCTTGTAAAAGGCTGTGTTCAGAAATGTACATGCTGGAATGTAGAGAATGTTTAAATGGAGACTTGTGGTGTGTGATGGGTGGGTTGTGAATAAGGGGGAGGGGGGCGTGGAAAAGGAAGAGAGTGATACAGTAGTTAGGTGATTTTAATTGGGGTAGAGGTGGTGAACTGTGTTACAAGTGAGAAAGGAGTGGAACTTAGTGCACAAGGATTATGATTGTAGAAGAGGGGAATGTTAGGTGTAGCAGAATTGTGAGTTCAAACCAAGTGGTTCAAGCATCCCGTATTTCCGAATGTAGCGTTTCTCAAGCTCTAGTTGGCTTTAGTCATCAGCGTGATATTGTTTGATGGCTGTTACTAGAAAATCAGAATTGTATCTGTGGTTGGAGCCACCTCTCTGTATTTCTTCGTCCTGTATGTTTTAAGGCTCACACCGAAACATCACAACTTTGTAGTCGTTAAGTAATAAAGCTGTTCCGACATTTTTCCTAGTTTGTACATTCAGGTATTGACTGGGTACATGGGACTCAACTAGAAGATCTTGATTTTGCTGATGACATAACTCCTATCAGTAACAATGTGAATTCCATGCAAGAAGAAAACAGATAGCCTGTCTTCACTGGCTAGCAAAATAGGACTTGAAATTAACAAGGACAAAACAAAAATAATGAAACAAATTAATCAAAATGGAAAAATTCACATAGAAGGGATAGGTATTGAAGAATTCAATCAATTTGCATACCTTGGCATTACATAGACCAAGATGGTGACACCAGAAAGGAAGTTAGAATTGCAAAAGCAGCATCGATCTTCATTAAACTTGAGAACATATGTCATTAAAAGGTTATAAGCACAAAAACCAAGTTAAGACTATTCAATTCAAATGTAATATCCACCCTCATTTATGCATGCGAAAGCTGGAAAACAACTAAAGAAATAGACAAAAATTAGACTCTTATGAAAACAAATGCCTAAAGAAAATACTCGGCATCAAGTGGAACAAATTTAAGAACAATGCAGAGATAAGACAGATGACTGAACAACAACCAATCTCATGGGTGATCAGGAAAAGGAGATGGATATATGTTGGTCACGTGATGAGAAGAAACAGTCAGAGAATCTCAAAACAAGTTATAAAGTGGAACACAACAGGCCAAAGAAAAAGAGGCAGACCGCGTGAAACTCTGAAGAGGACATTGGAGAGGCCAAATTAATAGGCATAAAATCCTTTGATGAGGTTGAAAAACTCACCGAAGACAGGAAAAATTGGCGAACTACTTTGCGAGCCCTATGTGACGTTTAACGGCACGGGAAGGATATAAGATATATAAGATATATAAGTAGATGACACATAATAGCGATATCGCTACCATGGACGTATAAGTTGAGAACCACTGCCCTAGACTCTGATATGGTAGGAGACATCCGACAAAATCTGACCAATCAGTGCTATACTCAACGTTGTCAGGAAGCTAGGGCCACGACCAGTCTGACCAATGGGAGCTTGCGACACAATATTGTTTGGAAGCTGGTCTAGGAGTAGAATTGGGCGTTACTCGTTTTATTATTTTTTTTAAGGAATCGAATCTTTCGAGTACTCGTTTAGTAAGTACTCATGGAACCCATTCCCCAGGTTATTGTCTTTGGCAAATGTGAGTGGTGATTTGCATATCATACAAACGACAATTTCCCCATGGTTTTCCTTATGTCTCCAGCCAGAACTAATGTTAGATCAGTGAACTATTGTCTACACATAACCTTCACAGTAAAAGACATCAGCCGCAGTGAAGGAAGTAAATCTAGAAACAATAATTCAAGAAAAAAAATACAGCAATTTTATGAGGAGCACTAATATATAATCAGTGTTAACAACTAAAATCACGACATGTAATGACTGCACATTCATTCATTCATTCATTCATTTGCATGTCCCTTGTGGAACTTTGCCTCCCTAACAGCACTCCAGTAGGCCTCTCGGTTGTGAGCAAGATGGCCTGCTGCTGATGCATCCATTTGCAGATCATCAATGATGTCTTGCAGCCATCTTCGCCTTGGTCTTCCTCTCTTTCTTTTCCCCATTATGTACCCTTCCAAGACGGTTTTCTTTAGATTATCATGACGTTTAATAATTGTGTCCAAAATATTTAAGTTTTCTCTTTTTTAATCTTCTTTACTAGTCAACCTTCTTCAATATTAAGTTCCTGTAGTATGGATATATTTGTTCTTTTTTGTGTCCATGATATTTGAAGAACTCTTCTGTAGCGTTTACATTCAAAGGCATTTATGTGTTTCTCAGCTGTTTTGTTAAGTGTCCAGGTCTCACAGGCATATGTTGTGATGGGAAAGATGCATGCCCTTAAAAATCTTATTTTTGTGGTTCTGTCTGTTCCTCTCCACAGATTCTTTAGTTGTTTTACTTTCTGAAGAGCGATAGATGTCCTCCTTTTAATCTCCCTCATTGTATCTCCATGACTACACAGTACAGAAGTATATGGCTAATGTAGATAAAATAGTTTAGTAACTGACACTGAATGAAAAAAAAGACTATGTTTATTGTGTGAGGAAGGGGCAGCTGTGGAGTGACACGGCGTGATAACGGTATTGTTTTGATACAGCTTTCAAACAAAATTCCTCCATCATCAGATGCCATTCCGCCAGCAAACAGTTCTATCTGTATTTGGAACTGGTTTGATTTCTCATTCTAAAGCTGTTCTAAGTAGATACTACTCGGTATTTGGAATTGCATTGTAGGAACTGGGTACCCAGTTTTACCGGAAGAACCGGTTCCTAATTCCGTTCACGCCCATCTCAACTAATAGGCAGACGATGTAGACAACACGGAGAGACCGGCGTTTGATTCTGTTCCTGATATTCCGCTTGTTTCATTTTTCGTACACCTGGCGTTAAACTTGTTGCATCTGACATAATGACAGAACAGTCAAGGAATTCTTGGATAAGTAAAGGTCTGGCGTTGTTTTGGCCTTCGAGTTTTGTGTTTCTGTGATATGCATGTTACCGGCTAGGACAAGAGTCGCATTTTATTTTAGTGTCAAGTTTTTTCCTTTTGCCAGCAAAGTGAAGGAACAGATTTCAGTAAGGCGAGGCATCCTTTGAGGACACGGGACTGCATGCATTTTATTGTATAGAGAAAAGGTTGTTTTCACAATGCCTGTTGCTAGCAGAAGTCTCATCCTGGTGATCTCGTTAAATTCAGTCTGTTGTCTTGCATAATGGTAGTTATAAGTGGAGACTGGAATAGCATGTGCATTTCTTTGTTATTTCTAATTTTCCATTTTTTTAAAATTGTGAATCCAGTCCACAGTTTATGTCGCTTCTACGCATTGCTGTCATTTAGTACTTCACTCCTTGTACACTGTGTCCTGCCGTCTTGGTTTCTTGTATTGCTGTCATATTCACATTGTAATTCTTTATTTCTCTTGATAGCTCCTTTGCTACAGCTAATCTATATAAGCTCTGTATATTCCATGTTCCATTTCTCATAATATGATTAATGTTCAATTAATGTATATCCATTTTCAAAGCTTCCTTGTCTGTTTCATAACTTGAGTCTTTTTATGGGGACAGGGTTGTTGGCCCCATTCTCCAACCCCCATCTTGGAGGACCAGGGTGCTAGTTTTGTCGGACCCCTTCCTTGGAGGACCAGGGTGCTAGTTTTGTCAGACCCTTTCCCTGGAGGACCAGGGTGCTAGTTTTGTCAGACCCTTTCCCTGGAGGACCAGGGTGCTAGTTTTGTCAGACCCTTTCCCTGGAGGACCAAGGTGCTAGTTTTGTCAGACCCTTTCCCTGGAGGACCAAGGTGCTAGTTTTGTCAGACCCTTTCCCTGGAGGACCAAGGTGCTAGTTTTGTCAGACCCTTTCCCTGGAGGACCAAGGTGCTAGTTTTGTCGGACCCCTTCCCTGGAGGACCAGGGTGCTAGTTTTGTCAGACCCCTACCTGGCTTGGTTGAACCTGGCCTTCCTAGCTTGGTTGAACCTGCCAGGAGTAGAACTCCTGCTGGTATAGCTCAGAGGGTGGTCAGGGTATGCAAACTGTCACATCATGACAGGGCACCAGCACCATGTGGCAGGATCCGCTGTTATATAAACATGTAAAACGTTTTAGCATAGTGTTATGTGGTTCACATTCGAAATATCGTAGACAAAGTATTTTTAGACATCAGAAAAAGAAAAATGACAAGAAAATTACCTGGGAGTTGATCCATGGACTTGTGCAGGGGGAGCAGCTGCCTAGCCTCAAGAAACAGCACACTATCCACTCGGCCATCTTACAGTCTTACTAAAATGTAGTACTTTACAACTACATAAATCCCAGTGGGGCACACTTTCGTGTGAATTTATCTCCTAGCTCACTCGGTCTTCTTAGTGCACATTACAGGATCAACGTTTTGCCATTTTAAATATCTCTATATTCTGTATAATTTCCGCTTTCTAATGTTGAGGGAAATATGGCTGAATGGTTGACAGATCTGCATACCTAACTCTCAACCACTAAAGTTTGTCACATATTGTCCCATCATTGAAAACATCATTGAATGTAACATCCCTCATACTTCGTTAAGCGATCATTACCCAGTCTGCTGTACGTGGACAAGAAAGGGGTATAAATTTCCTAAACACAATCACATCAGTATGAAATTTAGAAGCTTCAGAAAATTTAACCTAGAATTATTCCTTAATGATTTGCAAGAATCTTCACTTACACACGTGTACCAACTAACTGACCCTGATGAGGCAATAGAATATTGGCTAAAGATCTTCAGAGATATATTAGACAAACATGTTCCCATGAAAGAGGTGAGAGTAAAACACCAGACGAAGTCACCTTGGATAACACCTGAAATACTACAATTCATGAGAGAACGTGATCGGGCGCAAAAAATCAAGGACTTTATGACCTACCGTTCACTCAGAAACAAAGTTCAATACTTAATAAGACAAGAGAAAAAAAATTACTTCAGGAATCTAATACAGAATAAATCAGACAGTAAATCAATTTGGAAAGCCATAAATACCCTATCAAATAAAAGAAAAGAATTTGATTCTCAAGCCATCAATCGTGCATACACTAGCGCACATATCAGTACACATTTCAGAGAAGAAATCAACGTTCTTAAATCATCAGTATCAGCTCCTGTATGCGACTTACATGAACTACAAACATTCCTGGACAGCAGATGTACTGATTTTAAACAGTTACACATTCCATTCTTAACAGTCAGTGAAGTTCACAGTTATCTCTTAACCTTAAAAAACAACAGTACAGCTGGGCTTGATGATATTAGTAATAAGATCTTACGTTATGCTGCACCTGTCATTTCACATACACTAACATATATTTACAACCAGTGCATTGCAAAATGTTATTTTCCTGAGGCTTTTAAAACTGCTAAGGTGTATCCTCGCTTTAAATCTGGCTCATCTAACAATCTTACCAACTATAGACCAATATCCATATTATCGTCATTATCAAAACCACTCGAAAAACACATACACAAAATAACTCTACGACACATGCAAGAGAACAATTTACTCATAGACAGTCAGTCAGGCTTTAGACCCAATCATTCCTGCCACACAGCTCTTACCAAAATGACAGAAAACTGGTTAGTAAACATAAATGACGACAGACTATGTGGTGTCATCTTTGTCGACTTTAAAAAGGCATTTGATATGATTGACCACGATATTCTTGTAAGAAAAATAAAGATTTATAGACTGCACCCTGACCTAATAAAATTAATCGCATCGTTTCTTTCAGACAGACAACAGGTAGTATTCTTCAACAATTCTCTATCAAATTCTGCTAAAGTTGACACTGGTGTTCCGCAAGGTTCTATTCTAGGCCCGTTGCTCTTTGCTATCTATATCAATGATCTTCCACTTCATCTTAAACACTCTTCTTGTGACCTTTTTGCCACCAGTGACTACGATTGTGTTAATCTAGAATCAACTCTTCAGGTCGAGTTATACAATTTAATTGGATGGAGCAAAAATAATGGCATGATTATAAACACCGATAAAACAAAATCAATGCTCATAACAACAAGACAGAAACTACAAAACGCAACAAAAACAACACTTCGGCTCTGTACAGAAACATCACAGATAGAAAACGTTAGCGAGCACAAAACACTAGGTCTTATTATTGACCAACATCTGACCTGGAACTCTCATGTGCAATGTCTAACAAAACTCATCGCACAAAAAGTATACCAATTAGCTAAAATTAAGCACTTCATAGATCAAGACACTAGGAAGACATACTGCATAGCTCATATACAAACACATTTAGGCTACTGCTCAACAGTTTGGGATGGTTGCTCAGTGTCAAATACAAAGAGGCTTTGCTCTCTCCAAAAGCGAGCAGTAAAGCTTATTAGTGACAAAGATCAAGCACAAACAACTAATCATCACAAACGTATCAAAATACTACCTCTTAAGAACAGGTTCCTCTTCAACAAAGCCAAGTTAGTACATCAAATTCTTTCACGGCATGCCCCGCCTTATCTATGGAACCTGTTTAAATTTAGCCCAAAGTACAGCCAACGCTTGAACAACATATGTCTTCCAAAACCTAGACTTGATCTTTACAAGAAAAGCTTTAGTTATTCTGCTGCTCATCTTTGGAATACCCTCCCATCCTATATAAAAAATATAAATTATACTCCTTCCTACAACTACAAGCTTTCCCAATATCTATTTGATGTCGACTACATGCCTCCATGAATTATAAAACTTAAAAGTTATCTTAAGCTGCTCTTACAGACACCGAATACAATTAATTGTTTTCTGAATAGTCCCGAAAATTTTGTTTAGTAGATAGTCATTTATAATGTATGTAGTTACTTCTGTACTGAGTGAATGTTTAAGAGCGAAACGTAAATGTTATATTTTATTTTATGTCTCTCAGCTTCAATGTTAGTTATGTTTGTTATATGAACAGCATATTTGTAGAATGTCTGGAATAGAGTGAAAGATGTATGATAAAGGGCAGAATGTCAGACGGGCCTGCGTGCCCAATTCTTAACCCTTTTGAAATAAAGATCAATCAATCAATCCCTCTACATCTGACTTTCCTATCAAGTAAAGGCAGAGGATGGTAGGTGAGGACTGGAAAGAAAGGGGAGTAAACACTAGAAGGTTTGTTACTGTATAGAAGTGGCTAGCCATGTCAGGTCTAATGAGAAAGGCAGAGGTTATTGTACTAGCTTGATGCTGTGTTTTTTTTTTGTGTCAAATTTTATTTTCACTTAGTTTTTTAAAAAAATTTGATTTCCCTGAACCCACAGACTCTCTCTCTCTTTCTTCTCTCCTCTCTCTCTCTCTCTCTCTCTCTCTCTCTCTCTCTCTCTGTGTCTCTTCCCAGTTCTTCTTCTCTTGCTTAAAATCTTTAAGGCACACCTGAAACCTAGAGCTGATTTTGTTCAGGATATTTGTCAGTTTCAAAGATAGTGACTTTATAAATAACAAAACAAGTTCACAGATGTTGTTGATATCAAATATTATCTTCACATGAGATAAAGTATTTTTTAAGGTAGTGATTGTTCATTACACAGGTTAAGATCTCGAATAAGTGAAATCAATTTATGACTAGTTATCCTAAGCTTATACCATTAAGTGTAGTAGGTGCTTTAGTCAGCCTAATCTCTCAGAAAGAATGAGTGCTTGACATGGTAATGTTTTTTTTTTTACCTTTTCAATTATTTTTGTTTGTGAGAGTGACTGTTAAAATATTCTGCCATGAACTCACATATAATATCCTTATCCTATATAATAATGTCCTATATAATATATAAGACAGTCTGTAATGATGGCCAGCCTGTATTTCCAACAAGTCTGGCAGATATGTCATTTTCAGTTGTGACTGCATTCCAAAATCTTACAGCGTATAAGGTTATGTTACTGTGTACCTAGATGCTCTCATGATATCTCCCGACAGATGATCCCAAGAAAGTGTCTCAGCGACAGAAGGATATGTTCGAGGATATTCTGGAGGAACGCAAACTAAACAGTGATTTGCGGTACAGTCTGAAGACACGAGATGTGCCCGTGTTTAAGTTCAACAAAGCGCGAACGCCAGCCCAAATCAAAGATCATGTCATGACCAGTGACAGAGTGCAGTTTGCTATTGATCAGGTAATATCTCATTTTATCCTTGTTTTCTTCTTTCCCATAATGCTCTATGACAATATTATGTACCAGCACACAGTTAGAGGGCATATCTGGTCAAGACCCTCTCCTGCCGTCAAGTTCTGCCCCTCTAACAGGCTGTTGTGATACTTTCTAGTGGAGGAAGATTAAAAACAGACATGTTAAAGCCACCATCATAAATCCAACATGAGAAAGGAGGAAAGCCACTCAATAAGGTTCATTTTCACATGATACGATGGCATGTACCAGCTTCCAGTAAGTTAAAGTTCACAGTGGCGGGTAGATACAACAACAGCAACAAATCGTTTGGCGTCAACAACACAGCTTTTTACACCACAAAGTCTTTATTTTTGTAATGTGAACAAGGTTTTTTACGCGGTACCGCACCTTTAAGATTTGTGCCAGGCTGCATAGAAAGCACAGAGAATCCAGCGTGTGCCATAATCTTCAGAATCACTGGGATCTCATTGTTTTGATTTCAGGCATGCGTGGACACCAAGCTGCCTAGAAGTGAAGTTACCGCCGAAGCCATGTCAATATTAAATGAGATGGCACACAACCAGCGGATGAATGCTATCAGAGGTTTTGCTTATTTCTTGGTCAAGATATTCAAGTCCTTGTATAAAAGAATCTATGTCAATATAGATGGAATTCAGACGGTGAGCTCCATGTTTTCCTATCTGTCTACATCATAGTCAGTGTCTACATCATACTTGCATACATCATAGTCAGTGTCTACATCATACTTGCATACATCATGGTCAGTGTCTACATCATACTTGCATACATCATAGTCAGTGTCTACATCATACTTGCATACATCAAAGTCAGTGTCTACATCCATCATAGTCATTGTCTACATCATACTTGCATACATCATAGTCACTGTTTACATCAAAAAGGTAGACAGAGGTGTATGGTGCAGTTTTACAAAGTGAGGGAGGGAGTGAGTAAAGTGAGAAAAAATGAATAGAAAGTATGAGAATGTATAAATGAAAAACATACAACATCCGATATTTCAGCATGAGCCTTTTTCGAGGATTACATGCACAACAAGACACAAAAAAAAGAACTTATCTTAATGTGGCCTCCTCCAGAAGTAGCATAGTCTTAGAAGGACAATGCGGACCACAACAAAGGATACCCGATAGAGCCAATCATAAAGAAGAGGTGGAGACAGAGAGGAGGAAAACAAGTGGTAGAAAGGGGTGGGGGGAAAGGCAGTAGAAACATGATAGCCGCTAGAGGAGGTGTCGGGGGGGGGGGGAGCGGAGAGATGAATGAAGAACATAAACACCTGCAGGCAGAAAATGTGAAACTGGTGAATAAGACAGGACCCTACAAACACCAATCTGTTGCCAGAGAAGAAAAGAGGGTGGTGGTAGGGAGGGGTAGCATAGAGAAAGAAAGTAGAATTGTTAAAAAAAAAAAAAACGGAGTGGAAAACTAAAGAAGTTACAGAAAGCTGAAGACATTGTTAATTCCAGCTTGGTGGAGACAGCCAGTCTAGAAAATAAGGCGCTGTTCTAGGACCCTCCGAGATCGTACGTCAGCAGAACAAGAGCGGATCGCACTAACAGAAATGTCCTGTTTAGTGACAAAACATTTATCATCCACTCTTAGCCCCATGTTTAGTGACAAAACATTTATCATACACTCTTAGTCCCATGTTTAGTGACAAAACATTTATCATCCACTCTTAGCCCCTTGTTTAGTGACAAAACATTTATCATACACTCTTAGCCCCATGTTTAGTGACAAAATATTTATCATACACTCTTAGTCCCATGTTTAGTGACATCCACTCTTAGTCCCATGTTTAGTGACAAAACATTTATCACACACTCTTAGCCCCATGTTTAGTGACAAAACATTTATCATCCACTCTTAGTCCCATGTTTAGTGACATCTACTCTTAGCCCCATGTTTAGTGACAAAACATTTATCATACACTCTTAGTCCAATGTTTAGTGACAAAACTTTATATCTCATGTACACACAATCATGCTTGAGAGGGTAAATGAAGCAAGTGCACACACCAAGCTTATATTCACCCACATTTATTTCTGAGTATTAGCAGGAATGAGATGATATTTGAGCAGGTTAACTCTTAGTTGTGATGGATCCACAGAGTATAAATGAAGAGCGGGAATGGAAGAGCAATGTAGCTGTGAGGAGACTGCTAGAGCTAGGACAAATTAAAGGTGCTGGCAGGAAATTGGAACTGTGTGGCAGAAAACGCATCGTAAACAACCAACATATGACAGGAACTATTAGCAAACCTGCTCTTGGATGGATGCAGCAGAATGCGGTGGAGAATATATGGGGGTTGTCCCGAATACAGTGAAGCTGGAGTCTGAATTTTGAACTTTGAGATGTCATTTCCTTACTTTTTTTTTTTAGCTGAGATGTAATTTGTGTACTTGTTTTAGCTGAGATGTAATTTGTGTACTTGTTTTAGCTGAGATGTAATTTGTGTACTTGTTTTAGCTGAGATGTAATTTGTGTACTTGTTTTAGCTGAGATGTAATTTGTGTACTTGTTTTAGCAGAGATGTAATTTGTGTACTTGTTTTAGCTGAGATGTAATTTGTGTACTTGTGTTTGTGTCCGGCAGGTCAGGGGACTGATAAAAGAGTATCCTGTTCTCCTTATGCCCTCACATCGTAGCTACATGGACTTCTTGTTAATGTCTTATGTTTTCTATCACTATGATCTGCCTATGCCTGTCATAGCAGCAGCTATGGGTGAGTCCATCAGTTTTTTTAATGTTCATTTGTGTGAGTCATGGACAACAAGACACAAAAAAAAGAACTTATCTTAATGTGGCCTCCTCCAGAAGTAGCATAGTCTTAGAAGGACAATGCGGACCACAACAAAGGATACCCGATAGAGCCAATCATAAAGAAGAGGTGGAGACAGAGAGGAGGAAAACAAGTGGTAGAAAGGGGTGGGGGGAAAGGCAGTAGAAACATGATAGCCGCTAGAGGAGGTGTCGGGGGGGGGGGGAGCGGAGAGATGAATGAAGAACATAAACACCTGCAGGCAGAAAATGTGAAACTGGTGAATAAGACAGGACCCTACAAACACCAATCTGTTGCCAGAGAAGAAAAGAGGGTGGTGGTAGGGAGGGGTAGCATAGAGAAAGAAAGTAGATTGTTAAAAAAAAAAAAAACGGAGTGGAAAACTAAAGAAGTTACAGAAAGCTGAAGACATTGTTAATTCCAGCTTGGTGGAGACAGCCAGTCTAGAAAATAAGGCGCTGTTCTAGGACCCTCCGAGATCGTACGTCAGCAGAACAAGAGCGGATCGCACTAACAGAAATGTCCTGTTTAGTGACAAAACATTTATCATCCACTCTTAGCCCCATGTTTAGTGACAAAACATTTATCATACACTCTTAGTCCCATGTTTAGTGACAAAACATTTATCATCCACTCTTAGCCCCTTGTTTAGTGACAAAACATTTATCATACACTCTTAGCCCCATGTTTAGTGACAAAACATTTATCATACACTCTTAGCCCCATGTTTAGTGACATCCACTCTTAGTCCCATGTTTAGTGACAAAACATTTATCACACACTCTTAGCCCCATGTTTAGTGACAAAACATTTATCATCCACTCTTAGTCCCATGTTTAGTGACATCTACTCTTAGTCCCATGTTTAGTGACAAAACATTTATCATACACTCTTAGTCCAATGTTTAGTGACAAAACTTTATATCTCATGTACACACAATCATGCTTGAGAGGGTAAATGAAGCAAGTGCACACACCAAGCTTATATTCACCCACATTTATTTCTGAGTATTAGCAGGAATGAGATGATATTTGAGCAGGTTAACTCTTAGTTGTGATGGATCCACAGAGTATAAATGAAGAGCGGGAATGGAAGAGCAATGTAGCTGTGAGGAGACTGCTAGAGCTAGGACAAATTAAAGGTGCTGGCAGGAAATTGGAACTGTGTGGCAGAAAACGCATCGTAAACAACCAACATATGACAGGAACTATTAGCAAACCTGCTCTTGGATGGATGCAGCAGAATGCGGTGGAGAATATATGGGGGTTGTCCCGAATACAGTGAAGCTGGAGTCTGAATTTTGAACTTTGAGATGTCATTTCCTTACTTTTTTTTTTTTAGCTGAGATGTAATTTGTGTACTTGTTTTAGCTGAGATGTAATTTGTGTACTTGTTTTAGCTGAGATGTAATTTGTGTACTTGTTTTAGCTGAGATGTAATTTGTGTACTTGTTTTAGCTGAGATGTAATTTGTGTACTTGTTTTAGCAGAGATGTAATTTGTGTACTTGTTTTAGCTGAGATGTAATTTGTGTACTTGTGTTTGTGTCCGGCAGGTCAGGGGACTGATAAAAGAGTATCCTGTTCTCCTTATGCCCTCACATCGTAGCTACATGGACTTCTTGTTAATGTCTTATGTTTTCTATCACTATGATCTGCCTATGCCTGTCATAGCAGCAGCTATGGGTGAGTCCATCAGTTTTTTTAATGTTCATTTGTGTGAGTCATGGACTGTAAACAAACCAGTGCAGAGATTGTTAGAGGCAGCACAGATATGGTTTCTTACAAGAATGTAAGAGTATCTTGGGCAGCTAGGAAACAAGGAATGTGTAACAAAAACAAATAAATAAAGGAATCTAAATTAAACTGATAAGAAATAACAGTTCATTACATGCATAATAAGAAGGGAATTATTTGAAAACATAATAACAGGAAAAGTAAAAGTGAAGAAAGGCAGAGAGAGGCCAAGAAAGAAGATCATGGACAGTCTAATATCAGTAGCTCAGCTGACGGAAAATATCAAGGTTTGTGGAGAAACATGGTTACCCACACCTGCCTGCTGTGTACCTGATGATGATGTCTTGTGTGTTTTGTTCACCTGCTGTCATCTCAGTTCTAGTCTTGTATTCATGAGACTGTCTCTTTTATGACTTCCACTCTTAGCCCCATGTTTAGTGACAAAACATTTATCACACACTCTTAGTCCCATGTTTAGTGACAAAACATTTATCACACACTCTTAGCCCCATGTTTAGTGACATCTACTCTTAGTCCCATGTTTAGTGACAAAACATTTATCATACACTCTTAGTCCAATGTTTAGTGACAAAACTTTATATCTCATGTACACACAATCATGCTTGAGAGGGTAAATGAAGCAAGTGCACACACCAAGCTTATATTCACCCACATTTATTTCTGAGTATTAGCAGGAATGAGATGATATTTGAGCAGGTTAACTCTTAGTTGTGATGGATCCACAGAGTATAAATGAAGAGCGGGAATGGAAGAGCAATGTAGCTGTGAGGAGACTGCTAGAGCTAGGACAAATTAAAGGTGCTGGCAGGAAATTGGAACTGTGTGGCAGAAAACGCATCGTAAACAACCAACATATGACAGGAACTATTAGCAAACCTGCTCTTGGATGGATGCAGCAGAATGCGGTGGAGAATATATGGGGGTTGTCCCGAATACAGTGAAGCTGGAGTCTGAATTTTGAACTTTGAGATGTCATTTCCTTACTTTTTTTTTTTTAGCTGAGATGTAATTTGTGTACTTGTTTTAGCTGAGATGTAATTTGTGTACTTGTTTTAGCTGAGATGTAATTTGTGTACTTGTTTTAGCTGAGATGTAATTTGTGTACTTGTTTTAGCTGAGATGTAATTTGTGTACTTGTTTTAGCAGAGATGTAATTTGTGTACTTGTTTTAGCTGAGATGTAATTTGTGTACTTGTGTTTGTGTCCGGCAGGTCAGGGGACTGATAAAAGAGTATCCTGTTCTCCTTATGCCCTCACATCGTAGCTACATGGACTTCTTGTTAATGTCTTATGTTTTCTATCACTATGATCTGCCTATGCCTGTCATAGCAGCAGCTATGGGTGAGTCCATCAGTTTTTTTATGTTCATTTGTGTGAGTCATGGACTGTAAACAAACCAGTGCAGAGATTGTTAGAGGCAGCACAGATATGGTTTCTTACAAGAATGTAAGAGTATCTTGGGCAGCTAGGAAACAAGGAATGTGTAACAAAAACAAATAAATAAAGGAATCTAAATTAAACTGATAAGAAATAACAGTTCATTACATGCATAATAAGAAGGGAATTATTTGAAAACATAATAACAGGAAAAGTAAAAGTGAAGAAAGGCAGAGAGAGGCCAAGAAAGAAGATCATGGACAGTCTAATATCAGTAGCTCAGCTGACGGAAAATATCAAGGTTTGTGGAGAAACATGGTTACCCACACCTGCCTGCTGTGTACCTGATGATGATGTCTTGTGTGTTTTGTTCACCTGCTGTCATCTCATGAGACTGTCTCTTTTATGACTTCCTGCTGTGATCTCAGTTCTAGTCCTGTATTCATGAGACTGTTTCTTTTATGACTTCCTGCTGTGATCTCAGTTCTAGTCCTGTATTCATGGGACTGTCTCTTTTATGACTTCCTGCTGTGATCTCAGTTGTAGTCCTGTATTCATGAGACTGTCTCGTTTATGACTTCCTGCTTTCCCTGTACATGCTGATACGTGTACAGTAATTGGTGTGCCACACTGTGTTAGTAGTGAACCTTTGACTCACAACCTTTGCATGAGAATACATTTCGTTATTAACTGTTCTATTCCTGCCCCATCAGCTGACATTAACAGGATCGCTACTGAAATATTTGAACCTGAATTCTCACTGAAGTAAGATTAATGAATAGTTCCAAGTCTTTCTTTAGAAGGGTCTTGACCTCATTTGATGGACAGCTTGAGCCACCTGAGTTACCTGGTTATATCAGAGTTGCTCAGGAAAGTTAGTTTAAAATAAATAGCTGAGCCATTGGTCAGAAGTTGAAAGTCACTTTGTCACTTCCACCTCTGATCCAGGATGGAGAGGTTATAGTTTGGCTGAAGTTTAGTTCCGGTTGTCAGAAGTTGCTTTATTTTCTGTTTGTTAAAAATATATTTTTGTTTTTGATATACTTAAGATGAGATGATTTCTTGTCTACAGACTTTATGGGCATGAAGTTTGTTGGGTGGCTTCTGCGAAACTCTGGAGCATTCTACATACGTCGCAGTTTTGGTGATGATCACTTGTACTGGGCAGTGTTTACAGAATATGTCCAAACACAGATCTGCAATGGTGAC
The DNA here is from genome assembly GCA_009760885.1 of Achatina immaculata. Taxonomy (NCBI): domain Eukaryota; kingdom Metazoa; phylum Mollusca; class Gastropoda; order Stylommatophora; family Achatinidae; genus Lissachatina; species Lissachatina immaculata. Next base: position 24,485,001 of record CM019702.1, on the reverse strand, counting down.
TCACCAATAGAATTTTATGTGGAAGGAACAAGAAGTCGAACATCAAAGTCTTATACACCAAAATTTGGTATGTTGTTATACGTACAACTATTGTTGATGTAGCAGTAAGTGAACAGGTTAGTCTATAACTGTGGACTTGAGATGTCAGTCCTTTCATGAGGGGGGGGGGAAGGAGAGCAGGACTACCGTACCCCATCCTTGCTCAGTCTTGTGTCGGGGACATCAGGGGTGGGGTTATGTAGGAGACACTGGGAGCAGGCTTCAGTACCCCATCCTTGCTCAGTCTTGTGTCGGGGACATCAGGGGTGGGGTTATGTAGGAGACACTGGGAGCAGGCTTCAGTACCCCATCCTTGCTCAGTCTTGTGTCGGGGACATCAGGGGTGGGGTTATGTATAGCCAGCACATATAACTTCAGCATCCTTCTGTCATGAACATCTCTCATCATGGTTTAAACAACAGCAAGTCTACAAGTGAAAATGTTAGTGGGTATGTTTGTTGTGTGGTCTGTAGAAAGCTGTGTTATGTGACTAGCGTAAATGTAATACCAACATCTTACAAGTGAGTATATCTGTTATATCCATACGTACAAATTACTCTGTGATCATATATTAACTTTTTTGCTGGTACGTACTTCTCGAGAGCTGGTCCCGGCTGTGCTGAATACTTTGCTGACCTACTTTCATCCGGTGCAGAGTTCTTTTTTGTTGTCTCAAAATCTAAGACGCATCGGCGGTGCTAACAGTTTTTTATCACCAGAAAATATAAACATGTTGTAATTCTTGGATTCTTCTACTGTCCTCTCATTTAAGTCACATTATATAGCTCACAACAGGTTTATTTCTTCATAAGCATTGTTATATAGAATCAAACAAAAAGACAGCAGAGTAAAATGTTTATTCTCACTACCTTTATCAAACAGACAACACGTGTTCGATTTAACCATTCCACGCTTGTTGTAATATTTAGTAAGTCAATTCTAGAAATTGGACGTTTGTGAAAATAGAGGAAATGATTATGGCATGAAACAATGAATGATGATCTGCTGTTTTCCCTTATCTCTAACTTCAGGTAGAATCTGTCTTAGTGGTTCCCAGTTAACAAAAGCCCGTGGACCTCCTCAGTCAGTTAGTCATTTGCATGTCTCTTGTGGAATTTTGCCTCAATAATAGCTCTCCTGTAGGCCTCTCAGTTGTAAGCAAGATGCCCTGCTGCTGATGTGTCCATTCGCAGATCATCAACAATGTCTTGCAGCCATCTTCACCTTCGTCTGCTTCTCTTTCTTTTTTCACATTATGTACCATTCTGAGACTGTCTCCTCTAAATTTTCATGACATTTAATATGTCCAAAATATTGAAGTTTTCTCTTTTTAATCTTCTTTACTAGCCAGCCTTCTTAGTTCTTGTAGTATGGATATATTTGTTCTTTTTTTTTTGTGTCCATGATATTTGAAGGACTCTTCATTAGCATTTACATTTGGAGGTGTTTACGTATTTCTCAGCTGTTTTGTTAAGTGTCCAGGTCTCACAGGCATATGTTGCGATGGGAAAGATGCATGCCCTTAAAAATCTTATTTTTGTAGTTCTGTCACTTCCTCTCCACAGCTTCGTTAATTGTTTTATTTTTTTTTAAGCACGATAGATGTCCTCCTTTTAATTTTCCTTAGTAATGATCCAAGATATTAAAACTCCACATCTTCCAATTTTTCCTCAGTGATATATATTTCAGCTGCCATATTTGTTAGTTGTCATGAATTTAATTTTCTTTGCATTAAGATAAAGTTTTTGCTCTTGACTATTCTTACAGACTGACATAATTAGTTTTTCCATTCTTTTTTGTGTTATGGACAGTAATACTGTGTCATCAGCATATCTAATCTTTGGTATTTTGTAACCTCCAATTTATATGGCATCGTAACATTCACAATAAGAACAATGCAGAGATAAGACAGATGAGCAAACAACAACCTGTCTCATGGGTGATCAGAAAAAGAAGATGGACATATGTCGATCATGTGATGAGAAGAAACAAACAGACAATCTCCAAACAAGTATCAAGTGGAGCACAGCAGCCCAAAGAAAAGGAGATCGACCATGTGAAAGAGGATGTTGTTAAGAGAGGCCAGTTCAGTGGGCATAACATCCCTTGATGAGATTGAAAAACTCGCCGAAGACAGGGAATCTTTGCGAACTGCCTATCACGTGGGCCCTATGTGACGTTTAGCGGCACAGGAAGGATGTAAGAAGTAAGAATATTCTTTGTCTACATTTGCTGTAACATTCCTCGTTATATTTTCAGTATACAAGTTAAAATACTAAGGTGACAGTATGCAACCCTGATGGACCCCTTGTTTTATATGGATCCCCTGCTGTTTCAAAATCTAAGCCATGGACTCCCGTACTTAGAAAAGTTTCATATCTGTATGGTAGCTTTGTTATATAGAATCAAACAAAAAGACAGCAGAGTAAAATGTTTATTCTCACTACCTTTATCAAACAGACAACACGTGTTCGATTTAACCATTCCACGCTTGTTGTAATATTTAGTAAGTCAATTCTAGAAATTGGACGTTTGTGAAAATAGAGGAAATGATTATGGCATGAAACAATGAATGATGATCTGCTGTTTTCCCTTATCTCTAACTTCAGGTAGAATCTGTCTTAGTGGTTCCCAGTTAACAAAAGCCCGTGGACCTCCTCAGTCAGTTAGTCATTTGCATGTCTCTTGTGGAATTTTGCCTCAATAATAGCTCTCCTGTAGGCCTCTCAGTTGTAAGCAAGATGCCCTGCTGCTGATGTGTCCATTCGCAGATCATCAACAATGTCTTGCAGCCATCTTCACCTTCGTCTGCTTCTCTTTCTTTTTTCACATTATGTACCATTCTGAGACTGTCTCCTCTAAATTTTCATGACATTTAATATGTCCAAAATATTGAAGTTTTCTCTTTTTAATCTTCTTTACTAGCCAGCCTTCTTAGTTCTTGTAGTATGGATATATTTGTTCTTTTTTTTTTGTGTCCATGATATTTGAAGGACTCTTCATTAGCATTTACATTTGGAGGTGTTTACGTATTTCTCAGCTGTTTTGTTAAGTGTCCAGGTCTCACAGGCATATGTTGCGATGGGAAAGATGCATGCCCTTAAAAATCTTATTTTTGTAGTTCTGTCACTTCCTCTCCACAGCTTCGTTAATTGTTTTATTTTTTTTTAAGCACGATAGATGTCCTCCTTTTAATTTTCCTTAGTAATGATCCAAGATATTAAAACTCCACATCTTCCAATTTTTCCTCAGTGATATATTTCAGCTGCCATATTTGTTAGTTGTCATGAATTTAATTTTCTTTGCATTAAGATAAAGTTTTTGCTCTTGACTATTCTTACAGACTGACATAATTAGTTTTTCCATTCTTTTTTGTGTTGTGGACAGTAATACTGTGTCATCAGCATATCTAATCTTTGGTATTTTGTAACCTCCAATTTATATGGCGTCGTAACATTCACAATAAGAACAATGCAGAGATAAGACAGATGAGCAAACAACAACCTGTCTCATGGGTGATCAGAAAAAGAAGATGGACATATGTCGATCATGTGATGAGAAGAAACAAACAGACAATCTCCAAACAAGTATCAAGTGGAGCACAGCAGGCCAAAGAAAAGGAGATCGACCATGTGAAAGAGGATGTTGTTAAGAGAGGCCAGTTCAGTGGGCATAACATCCCTTGATGAGATTGAAAAACTCGCCGAAGACAGGGAATCTTTGCGAACTGCCTATCACGTGGGCCCTATGTGACGTTTAGCGGCACAGGAAGGATGTAAGAAGTAAGAATATTCTTTGTTTACATTTGCTCTAACATTCCTCGTTATATTTTCGGTATACAAGTTAAAATACTAAGGTGACAGTATGCAACCCGGATGGACCCCTTGTTTTATATGGATCCCCTGCTGTTTCAAAATCTAAGCCATGGACTCCCTTACTTGGAAAAGTTTCATATCTGTATGGTAGCTTTGTGCTTAAAATGCAAAAGAATTTGTTCAGAAAATGTGGGTGAAAATTAATGAGTAAATGCTACACTACACACACAAAAAAAAAAAACACGTGGTACAAACCTGGTGAATTTTCAAAATGACAGTAATGTAGTTAAGACGCCGATTAATAAAGTTAACTATTGCTATAGAAACATTTAACAGTGGAACATTACAGGTAGATAGTAATTTTGTAAATTCTTTCTGTTTTTTTTTAAGGCATGCTTTCTGCAGCTTTAGAACCTTACTTCAAGTCCCATGTCCCAGACATTATGGTGGTTCCAGTCAGTATTAGCTATGACAGAATTCTAGAAGAAAGTCTCTATGCCTATGAGCTTCTTGGTGTACCCAAGCCCAGAGAATCAACTTCAGTAAGTTAGCCTGCAAGTTTGTTGTGGTTAATGTTTATGGCAAGTTTGTTGTAGGTTAATGCTTATGGAAAGTTTGTTGTAATTAAAAAGTTAATATTTATGGTAAGTTTGTTGTAGTTAAAAAGTTAATGTTTATGGCAAGTTTGTTGTAGTTAAAAAGTGAATGTTTATGGCAATTTTGTTGTAGTTAGAAGGTGAATGTTTATGGCAAGTTTGTTGTAGTTAGAAAGTGAATGTTTATGGCAAGTTTGTTGTAGTTAGAAAGTGAATGTTTATGGCAAGTTTGTTGTAGTTGTGTGTCTGATTTTGTTGGCCTGAGGTTGCTGCTGTCAATGATTGCCTTTATATTTCACTTTTTGTCAGTGTTAATCCTGACTATTTTTTTGTGTAAAAGACCAGATCATCTCTGTTATGTTAGAAGGTTTTGTGTAAAAGACCAGATTTAAAAGACCAGGTCATCTCTGTTATTTATGTAGAATAATCTGTTTATCTCAGGATAAAATATATTTCATGTCTTGTGATTAGTATTGGTAAATGTATTTGTCTTTGAAATATGTAAGCAGCAAACACACAAATATATGGTGTAAGGCTGTGTTCTTGTTTGTTTATACACTTGTGTAGCAACATATATGAACAGTAATGTACATAGTTGTTAGTGAACAAAAAAGGACGGGAACAAAAGTGTGTGGATCTTAATACAATATAAATTAAGCATTGTTTGCACATTCAATTTGTTTTACATTTGCTGAAATATCCTCAGGGTTTGTTGAAGGCTAGAAAGATACTGGAGGAAGACTTTGGAAATGTTCACATTTATTTTGGTGAACCTATTTCTATACGCAAATACTCAGAAGGACTTGTAGATCGCAGCCTCCATAACTTAGCTCCCAGGTAATTGTTGTCCTGCTTAACTTGTGCATTTTCTAGTTTGTGTCCATATTCTCATCTTTGGTCGGTCACAACTAGTTTGTTAGCTGTTAACTGTAATGATTGTTGCTGGAGTGTTGTCTGTGGTAATTGTTGTTAGTTTAATAACTGTTATCTGTGGTGATTGTTGTTAGTTTAATAACTATTATCTGTGGTGATTGTTGTTAGTTTAATAACTGTTGTCTGTGGTGATTGTTGTTAGTTTAATAACTATTTTCCATGGTGATTGTTGTTAGTTTAATAATTGTTATATGTGGTGATTGATGTTAGTTTAATAACTGCCAGTTAATGATTTCTTGATGTGCAAGTATATTGCCAATTTAATGGTTTCTTGATGCGCATGTATGTTGCTAGTTTAACGGTTTCTTGATGCGCAGGTATATTGCTAGTTTAATAGTTTCTTGATGTGCAGGTATATTGGTAGTTTAATGGTTTCTTGATGTGCAGGTATATTGGTAGTTTAATGGTTTCTTGATGTGCAGGTATATTGGTAGTTTAATGGTTTCTTGATGTGCAGGTATATTGGTAGTTTAATGGTTTCTTGATGTGCAGGTATATTGCCAGTTTAACAACTCAAGAACAAGATCTGATCAAACATCTGGGTCATCACATGGTTTTGACACATCAGAAACATATGGTTGTGTCTCCATGGTCAATGATGGCAACTGTGCTCATGCAGACTCAGGGGGGTGTCTCACTGCGACAGCTGGCCAAGGAAGTAGAGTGGGTCAAGAGACAGGCTTCCAACATGGGAGCTTACATTGATTGGCCAGGTAAGTGTTGGTGAAATATGGGGACATTGTTTGGGGAGGGATTGAGATCTAAGAGTTGTATATTCATCATTGCATTACTAATGTTCAGAGATATCTAAAACACTGATAAATTCAGAGACCTAAGATTCAGACAATGTTAGCAGCAACATGGACAATGTGACAGACAGAAATGAGCATGTGGGCAGGACAAAATTGACTGTAGTAACATTACAGGAACTTTGGGGATGATCAGTGTAGTGTTCCCTGTGCTTCAGTGTTGGTATGAGATGTAGTGTTCCCTGTGCTTCAGTGTTGGTATGAGATGTAGTGTTCCCTGTGCTTCAGTGTTGGTATGAGATGATAGAGGCATGGACTGGAAGTAAAACTACAGGAAAACTTTGAGGAATGATACCAAAGAAATAATATCCAAATCCAGTCATTATAGGAGGTCACAGACTTCCGGTCAAGATGGCAACCGGCGTACTATGCGCTGTGAACTAGTGAAACAATTCTTTAAACAGAGTGTAACCTAATGTTGACCACCGGGAGCGCGAGCACGTGTACGGTGTAGCCCTCTTGTCTGGGACCCCCCCCCGGCATGCCGATGACAGAGTGTGTTGGCTACGGTGCAGTACCCGGGTAAAACAGGACACACACACACCTACGAGGTTAAGAATGGTCTTGATTCAATCCGATCTCGTGGCATGGCTTCGTCCCGGCCCTACTCCAGCGGGAAGGAAAACAAACCAAGAGAACAACCCACCACAACGGCCTGAAAGGATCAGATAAGCTTGGGGCGAAAGCTTTGGGGCTTCTATCAGGATCTGGAGAGGACTGTGGGCTTTGCCATGTCAACAGGGATCAAGATCTGATGTGACCAACAACCTTGAATACAGAAGAAGAAGGAGGTCACAAATCTACAAATGACAAAGAGGATGGGAAACTGTGCATACAGTTGCTGAAATATCCTCAGGGTTTGTTGAAGGCTAGAAAGATACTGGAGGAAGACTTTGGAAATGTTCACATTTATTTTGGTGAACCTATTTCTATACGCAAATACTCAGAAGGACTTGTAGATCGCAGCCTCCATAACTTAGCTCCCAGGTAATTGTTGTCCTGCTTAACTTGTGCATTTTCTAGTTTGTGTCCATATTCTCATCTTTGGTCGGTCACAACTAGTTTGTTAGCTGTTAACTGTAATGATTGTTGCTGGAGTGTTGTCTGTGGTAATTGTTGTTAGTTTAATAACTGTTATCTGTGGTGATTGTTGTTAGTTTAATAACTATTATCTGTGGTGATTGTTGTTAGTTTAATAACTGTTGTCCGTGGTGATTGTTGTTAGTTTAATAACTGTTTTCCATGGTGATTGTTGTTAGTTTAATAATTGTTATATGTGGTGATTGATGTTAGTTTAATAACTGCCAGTTAATGATTTCTTGATGTGCAAGTATATTGCCAATTTAATGGTTTCTTGATGCGCAGGTATATTGCTAGTTTAACGGTTTCTTGATGCACAGGTATATTGCTAGTTTAACGGTTTCTTGATGTGCAGGTATATTGCTAGTTTAATGGTTTCTTGATGTGCAGGTATATTGCCAGTTTAACAACTCAAGAACAAGATCTGATCAAACATCTGGGTCATCACATGGTTTTGACACATCAGAAACATATGGTTGTGTCTCCATGGTCAATGATGGCAACTGTGCTCATGCAGACGCAGGGGGGTGTCTCACTGCGACAGTTGGCCAAGGAAGTAGAGTGGGTCAAGAGACAGGCTTCCAACATGGGAGCTTACATTGATTGGCCAGGTAAGTGTTGGTGAAATATGGGGACATTGTTTGGGGAGGGATTGAGATCTAAGAGTTGTATGTTCATCATTGCATTACTAATGTTCAGAGATATCTAAAACAATGATAAATTCAGAGACCTAAGATTCAGACAATGTTAGCAGCAACATGGACAATGTGACAGATAGAAATGAGCATGTGGGCAGGACAAAATTGAATGTAGTAACATTACAGGAACTTTGAGGATGATCAGTGTAGTGTTCCCTGTGCTTCAGTGTTGGTATGAGATGTAGTGTTCCCTGTGCTTCAGTGTTGGTATGAGATGTAGTGTTCCCTGTGCTTCAGTGTTGGTATGAGATGTAGTGTTCCCTGTGCTTCAGTGTTGGTATGAGATGTAGTGTTCCCTGTGCTTCAGTGTTGGTATGAGATGTAGTGTTCCCTGTGCTTCAGTGTTGGTATGAGATGTAGTGTTCCCTGTGCTTCAGTGTTGGTATGAGATGTAGTGTTCCCTGTGCCTCAGTGTTGGTATGAGATGAGAGAGGCACGGACTGGAAGTAAAACTACAGGAAAACTTTGAGGAATGATACCAAAGAAGTAATATCCAAATCCAGTCATTATAGGAGGTCACAGACTTCCGGTCAAGATGGCGACCGGTGTACTATGCGCTGTGAACTAGTGAAACAATTCTTTAAACAGAGTGTAACCTAATGTCGACCACCGGGAGCGCGAGCATGTGTACGGTGTAGCCCTCTTGTCCTGGACCCCCCCCCCCCCCCCCCCCCCCGGCATGCCGATGATGGAGTGTGTTGGCTACGGTGCAGTACCCGGGTAAAACAGGACACACACACACCTACGAGGTTAAGAATGGTCTTGATTCAATCCGATCTCATGGCATGGCTTCGTCCCGGCCCTACTCCAGCGGGAAGGAAAACAAACCAAGAGAACAACCCACCACAACGGCCTGAAAGGATCAGATAAGCTTGGGGCGAAAGCTTTGGGGCTTCTATCAGGATCTGGAGAGGACTGTGGGCTTTGCCATGTCAACAGGGATCAAGATCTGATGTGACCAACAACCTCGAATACAGAAGAAGAAGGAGGTCACAAATCTACAAATGACAAAGAGGATGGGAAACTGCATACAGTTCTGAAATCCTGACCTTGTGATGGAAATCTCTAAATATGCATCAAGAGGGGCTTCTGTGTAGTCTTTCAGGGAAATCCAGGACAATTTTCTAACTGAACGTGAAGACACTGATAGTCTTAAGTGAATTAAGCCGGTCACTAGATGAGTACAAGTAGAGGATCAGAACGACAGTCATAAGATGAGTACAAGTAGAGGATCAGAAAGACAGTCATAAGATGAGTACAAGTAGAGGATCAGAAAGACAGTCATAAGATGAGTACAAGTAGAGGATCAGAAAGATGGTCATAAGATGAGTACAAGTAGAGGATCAGAAAGACAGTCATAAGATGAGTACAAGAGAGGAGAAGAGGAAAGAATACATGAAATAAATTTACTTGTGTAGTAGTCTCCCCTTAACCTGCTCATCACAAAAGTTATTTCATGTAAATACAAGAAGTGTGTTTTCATGTTGTTTTGTGTGTGTGACAGACTTTTTATGTGATTCTGGTTTATATCTCAGCCACAGAGTCAGCAGAGTCAGTGCTGAGAGAAAATGTAAAACTGCACCAAAACATTGTTCGTGTGACGGAGGATGATATTGTGGAGCTGGTGAGAGTTGCACCCCCTGCTCATGCTAAAGCTACAGATACACTTATGATAACAGGTAGCAGGAGACGTTGTTTTGTTTCTGTTGATACAAGTTTTATTACTGTTGTTATGATTCAGCTACATGTTTGTAATAATTCATGTGTGACAGCTATCTTCACTGAGAGTTACACAACAAATTTATTGTGTGTAGTCAGAGAACTATTTAACCCTCACATTACTACGGATTTAATGTTGAGATTTATTGCTATAATTGTATTTTTTCAGCCGGCCAACATCTGATGTTGTCGCTGTATCGTAACCATATCCTGCATGTCTTCATCAGACCAGCCATGATAGCCATTTCTGTGAATACTTGCAGCGAGGACAAGTTATCAGTAGGTCAGTGTTTTGTGCATCAAGATCAGTATGTTGTTGATTAGGACAGTTTGTGCTGGACAGGACAGTGTGTGTTAGACATTACAGTTTGTGGTAGAACAGCATGTTAGACAGGACACTGGAAGTAAAACTACAGGAAAACTTTGAGGAATGATACCAAAGAAGTAATATCCAAATCCAGTCATTATAGGAGGTCACAGACTTCCGGTCAAGATGGCGACCGGTGTACTATGCGCTGTGAACTAGTGAAACAATTCTTTAAACAGAGTGTAACCTAATGTCGACCACCGGGAGCGCGAGCATGTGTACGGTGTAGCCCTCTTGTCCTGGACCCCCCCCCCCCCCCCCCCCCCCGGCATGCCGATGATGGAGTGTGTTGGCTACGGTGCAGTACCCGGGTAAAACAGGACACACACACACCTACGAGGTTAAGAATGGTCTTGATTCAATCCGATCTCATGGCATGGCTTCGTCCCGGCCCTACTCCAGCGGGAAGGAAAACAAACCAAGAGAACAACCCACCACAACGGCCTGAAAGGATCAGATAAGCTTGGGGCGAAAGCTTTGGGGCTTCTATCAGGATCTGGAGAGGACTGTGGGCTTTGCCATGTCAACAGGGATCAAGATCTGATGTGACCAACAACCTCGAATACAGAAGAAGAAGGAGGTCACAAATCTACAAATGACAAAGAGGATGGGAAACTGCATACAGTTCTGAAATCCTGACCTTGTGATGGAAATCTCTAAATATGCATCAAGAGGGGCTTCTGTGTAGTCTTTCAGGGAAATCCAGGACAATTTTCTAACTGAACGTGAAGACACTGATAGTCTTAAGTGAATTAAGCCGGTCACTAGATGAGTACAAGTAGAGGATCAGAACGACAGTCATAAGATGAGTACAAGTGGAGGATCAGAACGACAGTCATAAGATGAGTACAAGTAGAGGATCAGAAAGACAGTCATAAGATGAGTACAAGTAGAGGATCAGAAAGATGGTCATAAGATGAGTACAAGTAGAGGATCAGAAAGACAGTCATAAGATGAGTACAAGAGAGGAGAAGAGGAAAGAATACATGAAATAAATTTACTTGTGTAGTAGTCTCCCCTTAACCTGCTCATCACAAAAGTTATTTCATGTAAATACAAGAAGTGTGTTTTCATGTTGTTTTGTGTGTGTGACAGACTTTTTATGTGATTCTGGTTTATATCTCAGCCACAGAGTCAGCAGAGTCAGTGCTGAGAGAAAATGTAAAACTGCACCAAAACATTGTTCGTGTGACGGAGGATGATATTGTGGAGCTGGTGAGAGTTGCACCCCCTGCTCATGCTAAAGCTACAGATACACTTATGATAACAGGTAGCAGGAGACGTTGTTTTGTTTCTGTTGATACAAGTTTTATTACTGTTGTTATGATTCAGCTACATGTTTGTAATAATTCATGTGTGACAGCTATCTTCACTGAGAGTTACACAACAAATTTATTGTGTGTAGTCAGAGAACTATTTAACCCTCACATTACTACGGATTTAATGTTGAGATTTATTGCTATAATTGTATTTTTTCAGCCGGCCAACATCTGATGTTGTCGCTGTATCGTAACCATATCCTGCATGTCTTCATCAGACCAGCCATGATAGCCATTTCTGTGAATACTTGCAGCGAGGACAAGTTATCAGTAGGTCAGTGTTTTGTGCATCAAGATCAGTATGTTGTTGATTAGGACAGTTTGTGCTGGACAGGACAGTGTGTGTTAGACATTACAGTTTGTGGTAGAACAGCATGTTAGACAGGACACTGTGTATTAGACAGGACAGTTTGTGTTAGACAGGATACTTTGTCTTGTTAGAACCATTAACTGGATAACATAGTGACTATAAAACTGTTCCTTGCTGACTTTTCAGATGACCTGTATACAAAATATTGTTTCCTGGAGCAGCTTCTGTGTAAGGACTTTGTTTTTATACCTGGCAAAACAAAATCTGTGAGTCATTACTCTTTCACTTTGTTTTTATACCTGGCAAAACAAAATCTGTGAGTCATTACTCTTTCACTTTGTTTTTATACCTGGCAAAACAAAATCTGTGAGTCATTACTCTTTCACTTTGTTTTTATACCTGGCAAAACAAAATCTGTGAGTCATTACTCTTTCACTTTGTTTTTATACCTGGCAAAACAAAATCTGTGAGTCATTACTCTTTCACTTTGCTACGGTGCAGTACCCGGGTAAAACAGGACACACACACACCTACGAGGTTAAGAATGGTCTTGATTCAATCCGATCTCATGGCATGGCTTCGTCCCGGCCCTACTCCAGCGGGAAGGAAAACAAACCAAGAGAACAACCCACCACAACGGCCTGAAAGGATCAGATAAGCTTGGGGCGAAAGCTTTGGGGCTTCTATCAGGATCTGGAGAGGACTGTGGGCTTTGCCATGTCAACAGGGATCAAGATCTGATGTGACCAACAACCTCGAATACAGAAGAAGAAGGAGGTCACAAATCTACAAATGACAAAGAGGATGGGAAACTGCATACAGTTCTGAAATCCTGACCTTGTGATGGAAATCTCTAAATATGCATCAAGAGGGGCTTCTGTGTAGTCTTTCAGGGAAATCCAGGACAATTTTCTAACTGAACGTGAAGACACTGATAGTCTTAAGTGAATTAAGCCGGTCACTAGATGAGTACAAGTAGAGGATCAGAACGACAGTCATAAGATGAGTACAAGTGGAGGATCAGAAAGACAGTCATAAGATGAGTACAAGTAGAGGATCAGAAAGACAGTCATAAGATGAGTACAAGTAGAGGATCAGAAAGATGGTCATAAGATGAGTACATGTAGAGGATCAGAAAGACAGTCATAAGATGAGTACAAGAGAGGAGAAGAGGAAAGAATACATGAAATAAATTTACTTGTGTAGTAGTCTCCCCTTAACCTGCTCATCACAAAAGTTATTTCATGTAAATACAAGAAGTGTGTTTTCATGTTGTTTTGTGTGTGTGACAGACTTTTTATGTGATTCTGGTTTATATCTCAGCCACAGAGTCAGCAGAGTCAGTGCTGAGAGAAAATGTAAAACTGCACCAAAACATTGTTCGTGTGACGGAGGATGATATTGTGGAGCTGGTGAGAGTTGCACCCCCTGCTCATGCTAAAGCTACAGATACACTTATGATAACAGGTAGCAGGAGACGTTGTTTTGTTTCTGTTGATACAAGTTTTATTACTGTTGTTATGATTCAGCTACATGTTTGTAATAATTCATGTGTGACAGCTATCTTCACTGAGAGTTACACAACAAATTTATTGTGTGTAGTCAGAGAACTATTTAACCCTCACATTACTACGGATTTAATGTTGAGATTTATTGCTATAATTGTATTTTTTCAGCCGGCCAACATCTGATGTTGTCGCTGTATCGTAACCATATCCTGCATGTCTTCATCAGACCAGCCATGATAGCCATTTCTGTGAATACTTGCAGCGAGGACAAGTTATCAGTAGGTCAGTGTTTTGTGCATCAAGATCAGTATGTTGTTGATTAGGACAGTTTGTGCTGGACAGGACAGTGTGTGTTAGACATTACAGTTTGTGGTAGAACAGCATGTTAGACAGGACACTGTGTATTAGACAGGACAGTTTGTGTTAGACAGGATACTTTGTCTTGTTAGAACCATTAACTGGATAACATAGTGACTATAAAACTGTTCCTTGCTGACTTTTCAGATGACCTGTATACAAAATATTGTTTCCTGGAGCAGCTTCTGTGTAAGGACTTTGTTTTTATACCTGGCAAAACAAAATCTGTGAGTCATTACTCTTTCACTTTGTTTTTATACCTGGCAAAACAAAATCTGTGAGTCATTACTCTTTCACTTTGTTTTTATACCTGGCAAAACAAAATCTGTGAGTCATTACTCTTTCACTTTGTTTTTATACCTGGCAAAACAAAATCTGTGAGTCATTACTCTTTCACTTTGTTTTTATACCTGGCAAAACAAAATCTGTGAGTCATTACTCTTTCACTTTGTTTTTATACCTGGCAAAACAAAATCTGTGAGTCATTACTCTTTTCTCTTATTTTTGGGTGTGCTGTATGTGGATGGGTGCAGTCTTGCTGAGGTGTGCTGTGTGTGGATGAGTGCAGTCTTGCTGAGGTGTGCTGTGTGTGGATGAGTGCAGTCTTGCTCAGATGTGCTGTATGTGGATGAGTGCAGTCTTGCTGAGGTGTGCTGTATGTGGATGGGTGCAGTCTTGCTGAGGTGTGCTGTATGTGGATGGGTGCAGTCTTGTTCAGATTGCTGTTGGAGTAAACTGCTTGCATATCCATCTACCTGTGACAGTGATTGGCAGCTGTCATAGGTTATCCCCATTTCTTGTTTTGTGATCTGACAAGCATATATATATTTCTACATTTGCACATATTTTTATTATTGGGAAATGTGTACATTGTTTATTACTTCTTGTACACAGAGAGACACACACACAAGCATACACTAAGACATGCTCACTCTCTCACACACACATACACATGCACACACATACAATGATGAAAAGATGACGTAATGCACAGAATTTTAAAGTAGCCTTTCCAGTAGAGAGAGAGGTGCACACAGATGGAGAAATGATATGATATTATCTCTGTACATTATTTTTTACGAGGGGTGATTGATAAGTTCTCGGCATAAAGTCCAACGGATTATTTGTGGACAACTTTTTTGGGTTATTTCTCAACATAGTCCATTTTCAAGTTTGTGCACTTAGTCCAGTGATCCTGGAGCATATGGATCCCTTCTGTGTAAAAGTCAGCATCTTGTGCCAATAGAAAGTGGTCTACGGCATGAATGATGTCGTCATATGAAGCAAATTTGTGACCACTGAGCTCCTTTTTGAGTTTGATAAACAGGTAATAGTCCAAAGGGGCCAAATCTGGGGAATAAGGAGGATGTTCAAGAAGCTGGAAGCCGCGTTCATGAATGGCAGCCATTGCCACTGCCGACTTGTGAACTGGAGCATTGTCTTGATGAAAGATGACTCCTCTCGTCAATTTCCCTGAACGCTTTTCTTTCAGTTTGACCCGCAGTTGCTTCACAAGATTAGCGTAATAGACCCTGGTGACCGTTCTGTCCTTTTGAAGATAGTCCACCAATAGCACACTTTCTGAAACCCAAAAGATGGAAGCCATCACTTTGCCTGCAGACAGAACCACCCTTGCTTTCTTTGGAGATGGGGATCCATGATGTTTCCACTGCTTTGACTGTTATTTGGTTTCTGGTTGAAAATGATGAACCCAAATCTCATCCATGGTCACAAATTGCTGAAGAAACTTTTCAGGATCTGCAGAAAAATGGCCAAGATTATTTCTTGACATGTTGAGATGCTGTTGTTTGTGATCAGCTCCAAGAAGTTTCGGGACCCATCGAGCAGAGACCTTTGTCATTTGAAGATCATTGTGAATAATGGCATGAACACATTCGTTGGAGATTCCAAACTCAGTAGCAATGTACCACTCAGTTAGTTGTCGATCCTCCATTATTATGTCATGGATTCTGCCGGTGGTTTCATTGGTGGTTACCATTCTTGGTCTTCCTGGACGGGGATCATCTTCCAGACTCTTCCTTCCATGTTTGAATTGACCTGCCCATTTCTTCACTGTGCTGTAAGAAGGGGCACTCTCCACCATATCCTCATGGATCTCCTTCGATGACAAGCCCTTGATGCAAAGGTAGCGAATGATTGCTCGATGAGAAATTTTATCCATTTCCTCAATTTCTACCACCACTTACCAATTCAGTAGCCTGTAAAAAAAATTGGTAGCAGTTAATTTCTTGAAACTTGGTATAATCTTTCATTAGCCTGATCTACAAATGCACCTAATATCAACTGTGTGTTTCAAGTATTTGTACCTTATGCAAAGAACTTATCAATCAACCCTCATAAGTAGTCCTTCTAATAGAGAGAGAGAGATGCGCAGAGACGGAGAAATGATATGATATTATCTCTGTACATTATTTTTTACGAGGGGTGATTGATAAGTTCTCGGCATAAAGTCCAACGGATTATTTGTGGACAACTTTTTTGGGTTATTTCTCAACATAGTCCATTTTCAAGTTTGTGCACTTAGTCCAGTGATCCTGGAGCATATGGATCCCTTCTGTGTAAAAGTCAGCATCTTGTGCCAATAGAAAGTGGTCTACGGCATGAATGATGTCGTCATATGAAGCAAATTTGTGACCACTGAGCTCCTTTTTGAGTTTGATAAACAGGTAATAGTCCAAAGGGGCCAAATCTGGGGAATAAGGAGGATGTTCAAGAAGCTGGAAGCCGCGTTCATGAATGGCAGCCATTGCCACTGCCGACTTGTGAACTGGAGCATTGTCTTGATGAAAGATGACTCCTCTCGTCAATTTCCCTGAACGCTTTTCTTTCAGTTTGACCCGCAGTTGCTTCACAAGATTAGCGTAATAGACCCTGGTGACCGTTCTGTCCTTTTGAAGATAGTCCACCAATAGCACACTTTCTGAAACCCAAAAGATGGAAGCCATCACTTTGCCTGCAGACAGAACCACCCTTGCTTTCTTTGGAGATGGGGATCCATGATGTTTCCACTGCTTTGACTGTTATTTGGTTTCTGGTTGAAAATGATGAACCCAAATCTCATCCATGGTCACAAATTGCTGAAGAAACTTTTCAGGATCTGCAGAAAAATGGCCAAGATTATTTCTTGACATGTTGAGATGCTGTTGTTTGTGATCAGCTCCAAGAAGTTTCGGGACCCATCGAGCAGAGACCTTTGTCATTTGAAGATCATTGTGAATAATGGCATGAACACATTCGTTGGAGATTCCAAACTCAGTAGCAATGTACCACTCAGTTAGTTGTCGATCCTCCATTATTATGTCATGGATTCTGCCGGTGGTTTCATTGGTGGTTACCATTCTTGGTCTTCCTGGACGGGGATCATCTTCCAGACTCTTCCTTCCATGTTTGAATTGACCTTCCCATTTCTTCACTGTGCTGTAAGAAGGGGCACTCTCCACCATATCCTCATGGATCTCCTTCGATGACAAGCCCTTGATGCAAAGGTAGCGAATGATTGCTCGATGAGAAATTTTATCCATTTCCTCAATTTCTACCACCACTTACCAATTCAGTAGCCTGTAAAAAAAATTGGTAGCAGTTAATTTCTTGAAACTTGGTATAATCTTTCATTAGCCTGATCTACAAATGCACCTAATATCAACTGTGTGTTTCAAGTATTTGTACCTTATGCAAAGAACTTATCAATCAACCCTCATAAGTAGTCCTTCTAATAGAGAGAGAGAGATGCGCAGAGACGGAGAAATGATATGATATTATCTCTGTACAGGATTTTGAAGTAGCCCTGCTGACACTAACACATACTTGTGGTGTCATGATGGAAGATAAAGATGTTGTCATAGCTCAGTCTACAAACAAGCACACAACATTCTATAGTCAAATGTTTGAACCCTTTCTGTTGGGTTACTGGGTAAGTGCAGTTTTCTCATGTCATCTCATATCAGCTATATCTCTGTGCTCTCTCACCTAATTTCTCATGTTTTACATTTATCTTCACTGAGAGTTACACAACAAATTTATTGTGTGTAGTCAGAGAACTATTTAACCCTCACATTACTACGGATTTAATGTTGAGATTTATTGCTATAATTGTATTTTTTCAGCCGGCCAACATCTGATGTTGTCGCTGTATCGTAACCATATCCTGCATGTCTTCATCAGACCAGCCATGATAGCCATTTCTGTGAATGGGTGCAGTCTTGCTGAGGTATGCTGTATGTGGATGGGTGCAGTCTTGCTCAGATGTGCTGTATGTTGATGGGTGCAGTCTTACTGAGGTATGCTGTATGTGGATGGGTGCAGTCTTGCCGAGGTGTGCTGTATGTGGATGGGTGCAGTCTTGCCGAGGTGTGCTGTATGTGGATGGGTGCAGTCTTGTTCAGATTGCTGTTGGAGTAAACTGCTTGCATATCCATCTACCTGTGACAGTGATTGGCAGCTGTCATAGGTTATCCCCATTTCTTGTTTTGTGATCTGACAAGCATATATATATTTCTACATTTGCACATATTTTTATTATTGGGAAATGTGTACATTGTTTATTACATCTTGTACACAGCGAGACACACACACAAGCATACACTAAGACATGCTCACTCTCTCTCACACACACATACACATGCACACACATACAATGATGAAAAGATGACGTAATGCACAGAATTTTAAAGTAGCCTTTCCAGTAGAGAGAGAGGTGCACACAGATGGAGAAATGATATGATATTATCTCTGTACATTATTTTTTACGAGGGGTGATTGATAAGTTCTCGGCATAAAGTCCAACGGATTATTTGTGGACAACTTTTTTGGGTTATTTCTCAACATAGTCCATTTTCAAGTTTGTGCACTTAGTCCAGTGATCCTGGAGCATATGGATCCCTTCTGTGTAAAAGTCAGCATCTTGTGCCAATAGAAAGTGGTCTACGGCATGAATGATGTCGTCATATGAAGCAAATTTGTGACCACTGAGCTCCTTTTTGAGTTTGATAAACAGGTAATAGTCCAAAGGGGCCAAATCTGGGGAATAAGGAGGATGTTCAAGAAGCTGGAAGCCGCGTTCATGAATGGCGCCATTGCCACTGCCGACTTGTGAACTGGAGCATTGTCTTGCTGAAAGATGACTCCTCTCGTCAATTTCCCTCACGCTTTTCTTTCAGTTTGACCCGCAGTTGCTTCACAAGATTAGCGTAGTAGGCCCCGGTGACCGTTCTGCCCTTTTAAAAATAATCTACCAATAGCACACCTTCTGAAACCCAAAAGATGGAAGCCATCACTTTGCCTGCAGATAGAACCACCCTTGCTTTCTTTGGAGGTGGGGATCCATGATGTTTCCACTTCTTTGACTGTTCTTTGGTTTCTGGTTGAAAATAATGAACCCAAATCTCATCCATAGTCACAAATTGCTGAAGAAACTTTTCAGGATCTGCAGAAAAATGGCCAAGATTATTTCTTGACATGTTGAGATGCTGTTGTTTGTGATCAGCTCCAAGAAGTTTCGAGACCCATCGAGCAGAGACCTTTGTCATTTGAAGATCATTGTGAATAATGGCATGAACACATTCGTTGGAGATTCCAAGCTCAGTAGCAATGTACCACTCAGTTAGTTGTCGATCCTCCATTATTATGTCATGGATTCTGCCGGTGGTTTCATTGGTGGTTACCATTCTTGGTCTTCCTGGACGGGGATCATCTTCCAGACTCTTCCTTCCATGTTTGAATTGACCTTCCCATTTCTTCACTGTGCTGTAAGAAGGGGCACTCTCCACCATATCCTCATGGATCTCCTTCGATGACAAGCCCTTGATGCAAAGGTAGCGAATGATTGCTCGATGAGAAATTTTATCCATTTCCTCAATTTCTACCACCACTTACCAATTCAGTAGCCTGTAAAAAAAATTGGTTGCAGTTAATTTCTTGAAACTTGGTGTAATCTTTCATTAGCCTGATCTACAAATGCACCTAATATCAACTGTGTGTTTCAAGTATTTGTACCTTATGCAAAGAACTTATCAATCAACCCTCATAAGTAGTCCTTCTAATAGAGAGAGAGAGATGCGCAGAGACGGAGAAATGATATGATATTATCTCTGTACATTATTTTTTACGAGGGGTGATTGATAAGTTCTCGGCATAAAGTCCAACGGATTATTTGTGGACAACTTTTTTGGGTTATTTCTCAACATAGTCCATTTTCAAGTTTGTGCACTTAGTCCAGTGATCCTGGAGCATATGGATCCCTTCTGTGTAAAAGTCAGCATCTTGTGCCAATAGAAAGTGGTCTACGGCATGAATGATGTCGTCATATGAAGCAAATTTGTGACCACTGAGCTCCTTTTTGAGTTTGATAAACAGGTAATAGTCCAAAGGGGCCAAATCTGGGGAATAAGGAGGATGTTCAAGAAGCTGGAAGCCGCGTTCATGAATGGCGCCATTGCCACTGCCGACTTGTGAACTGGAGCATTGTCTTGCTGAAAGATGACTCCTCTCGTCAATTTCCCTCAACGCTTTTCTTTCAGTTTGACCCGCAGTTGCTTCACAAGATTAGCGTAGTAGGCCCCGGTGACCGTTCTGCCCTTTTAAAAATAATCTACCAATAGCACACCTTCTGAAACCCAAAAGATGGAAGCCATCACTTTGCCTGCAGATAGAACCACCCTTGCTTTCTTTGGAGGTGGGGATCCATGATGTTTCCACTTCTTTGACTGTTCTTTGGTTTCTGGTTGAAAATAATGAACCCAAATCTCATCCATAGTCACAAATTGCTGAAGAAACTTTTCAGGATCTGCAGAAAAATGGCCAAGATTATTTCTTGACATGTTGAGATGCTGTTGTTTGTGATCAGCTCCAAGAAGTTTCGAGACCCATCGAGCAGAGACCTTTGTCATTTGAAGATCATTGTGAATAATGGCATGAACACATTCGTTGGAGATTCCAAGCTCAGTAGCAATGTACCACTCAGTTAGTTGTCGATCCTCCATTATTATGTCATGGATTCTGCCGGTGGTTTCATTGGTGGTTACCATTCTTGGTCTTCCTGGACGGGGATCATCTTCCAGACTCTTCCTTCCATGTTTGAATTGACCTTCCCATTTCTTCACTGTGCTGTAAGAAGGGGCACTCTCCACCATATCCTCATGGATCTCCTTCGATGACAAGCCCTTGATGCAAAGGTAGCGAATGATTGCTCGATGAGAAATTTTATCCATTTCCTCAATTTCTACCACCACTTACCAATTCAGTAGCCTGTAAAAAAAATTGGTTGCAGTTAATTTCTTGAAACTTGGTGTAATCTTTCATTAGCCTGATCTACAAATGCACCTAATATCAACTGTGTGTTTCAAGTATTTGTACCTTATGCAAAGAACTTATCAATCAACCCTCATAAGTAGTCCTTCTAATAGAGAGAGAGAGATGCGCAGAGACGGAGAAATGATATGATATTATCTCTGTACAGGATTTTGAAGTAGCCCTGCTGACACTAACACATACTTGTGGTGTCATGATGGAAGATAAAGATGTTGTCATAGCTCAGTCTACAAACAAGCACACAACATTCTATAGTCAAATGTTTGAACCCTTTCTGTTGGGTTACTGGGTAAGTGCAGTTTTCTCATGTCATCTCATATCAGCTATATCTCTGCTCTCTCACCTAATTTCTCATGTTTTACATTTATCTCATATCAGCTATATCTCTGTGCTCTCTCACCTAATTTCTCATGTTTTACATTTATCTCATATCAGCTATATCTCTGTGCTCTCTCACCTAATTTCTCATGTTTTACATTTATCTCATATCAGCTATATCTCTGTGCTCTCTCACCTAATTTCTCATGTTTTACATTTATCTCATATCACCAATATCTCTGTGCTCTCTCACCTAATTTCTCATGTTTTACATTTATCTCATATCAGCTATATCTCTGTGCTCTCTCACTTAATTTCTCATGTTTTACATTTATCTCATATCAGCTATATCTCTGTGCTCTCTCACCTAATTTCTCATGTTTTACATTTATCTCATATCACCAATATCTCTGTGTTCTCTCACCTAATTTCTCATGTTTTACATTTATCTCATATCAGCTATATCTCTGTGCTCTCTCACCTAATTTCTCATGTTTTACATTTATCTCATATCACCAATATCTCTGTGCTCTCTCACCTAATTTCTCATGTTTTACATTTATCTCATATCACCAATATCTCTGTGTTCTCTCACTTTTCAGCTGCTGGCATATTAATATTACCATTATTGGTATTTTCTGAAGTCAGGTAATGATAGAATTTACATAAAATAAATACAGACTATTGCAACAACCATGAACAAATGCAATATAAATAACAGTGATCCCACTACAGATAGTGCTGTATGTTCTGCCATCTCACAAGCATCTAGTAAACTATGTACTGTAATTTTGTTCAGAATGAAAAAGGTTCTAGGCCAGCTGTGTATGAAGAAATAATTATCAGCTTGTACTTGCTGTCTGATCACCGGGACTTGTGGCCGTACATTTTAGATCTTGTGTCAGTACTTGCTGTCTGATCACCGGGACTTGTGGCCGTACATTTTAGATCTTGTGTCAGTACTTGCTGTCTGATCACCGGGACTTGTGGCCGTACATTTTAGATCTTGTGTCAGTACTTGCTGTCCAACCACCCAAATGTGGCTGTACATTTCAGATCTTGTGTCAGTACTTGCTGTCCAACCACCCAAATGTGGCTGTACATTTCAGATCTTGTGTCAGTACTTGCTGTCCAACCACCCAAATGTGGCTGTACATTTCAGATCTTGTGTCAGTACTTGCTGTCCAACCACCCAAATGTGGCTGGTAAGCCTCTAGCCAAGACTCAGAAAACACTTGTCAAAGAAGCCCAGATGTTGACGGCCAGACTGTTGCAGGAGGGAGTGGTCCGACACTATGAGATGCTGTCCCTGGACATGATGACCAATGGGCTTCTTGCATTATACCACATGGGAGGAATCAGCAAAGAGAGGAGGGATGGAGTTGTGTACATGTATCCCAACACAAGACAGCTGTCTACTATCACAGACCAGCTAGGTAAGAGTGTACTTGACCTGTCATCTTTGTCCGCCTGCCTGTCTTCTCAGCTCTCGCCGGTCATCCTGTTTCTTGTGCTTTTGAAAAGATTTTGTTTAGTTAATTGTCAAGAAAACTTCAACAGACTGCATACATGTAAAAACAGTTGGGATATTTTGTTTACATTTAAATGAATGAAGTTTTTTGTGTAAGTATGTTTATTTTTAGTGTGGCTCTCTAACAGAAGTCTGTTGTTTCTTGTAACAGCCAAGTTTGTGGATGTTCCCCGAATACCATCAGTGAGCATCAATCTTCACTCTAAAACAGTTACAGTCAATGCCAAGTTGTAGAAGCTGACATACGAGAGACTTGGTCAGCACTAGGATCTCCCAGGACAGAGAACAGGTCACAAAAGCCTACATGGAACTGTTCTGTGAATATGTATGAGCAGCTGAATAATGTGCTTGTATGTGTGAGCTACAGCAGCTGATGAGAGGACCTGTGTGTGGGTCATGATTGATAGTGAGAGGATGTGTATGTGGGACAGGATTGGTGATGAGAGGATGTGTATGTGGTCAGGATTGATGGTGAAGAGGACATGTATGTGGGTCAGGATTGATGGTGAAGAGGATGTGTATGTGGGTCAGGATTGATGGTGAAGAGGATGTGTATGTGGGTCAAGATTAATAGTGAGAGGATCTGTATGTGGGTTAGGATTGATGGTATCTGTATGTGGATCAGGATTGATGGTGAGAGGATCTGTATATGGATCAGGATTGATGGCGAGAGAATCTATATGTGGGTCAGGATTGATGGTGAGATGATCTGTATGTGGGTCAGGATTGATAGTGAGATGGTCTGTATGTGGGTCAGGATTGATGGTGAGATGATCTGTATGTGGATTGAGATTGATGGTGAGAGAATCTATATGTGGGTCAGGATTGATGGTGAGAGATATTTGTGATAATGTCTGTTGTATCAGGCCAGTTCTCATACATACTTACAGATGTTACTTTTGTTAATATGTATGATTAATGTTGTATTTTGTTATCAAATGCCAAATAATTACAGTGTCAATATAGAGGCCATTGAAGATAGTTTCCTAGCCTCACATGTACAGTACTGCTTAGGTGGCAGGACAAGAGGGAGGATTTGTGATACTAGAGGGGACATATTGGTGAAGTAGCTGACATATTCTAGGAATTAGTTTCACACAGTTGGTCAGACAATACAAAATGTGTGTAGACACTAATGATAGAACATGATATTATTTATAAGCCAAAAATATTTATTATGGTAATGGTGCTTTGTCTTTATTTTTGTGGTCCTGAAACTATGAAGTATTCATGCCACATTCAGTTCTCATCTGCTGCAAGAGTTTGTACACAGGGACATGGGACGTTGTAGTGTAGGTGGTTCATGTTCACACATAGTGGGTGATTGTAGTGTAGGTGGTTCATGTTCATACATTGTGGTTGATTGTAGTGTAGGTGGTTCATGTTCACACATAGTGGTTGATTGTAGTGTAGGTGGTTCATGTTCACATATAGTGGTCGACTAGTGAAAGTATGTTGATATTCTTGGAGAAATTCAGGATGTGTTTGTTCTTTCCTATTTGCCTGTGTGAATTGATGGGGGGGGGGGGGGGATGGTAGGCGGTATAAAATAGTGTGAGTTATATCACAAGCTCAAACCAGTGATTTCCGTTCTGTAATATGTGATTTTTATTTCCTTTTAAGTGCCATATGAAGAAATCCTGGTTTTTTTTTTGTTTTTTTTTTATTTTGACATGATGGAAAGTGAAAAGTACTCAGACAATAAATTACCTGGGTAAATTTGTGTCACAAGATTCAAACATAGATCCACTAAAAGGTCGAAGGAGACTCTTTCACTTTCTGACAGAAGAACCACTCGAATAAGTTGTTTTATAGAGCAAGTCAGCAGTGGCACAGGTATATGAAAACTATTTTTGAATTCGTTACAGATACAACCAGAGCAGAGGTGTGTTGTTTGTTGCTGTAGGTCATGTGTTTGTTGTAAGTAGGCTAGCAGTGTAACATAGGCCAGAAAACTTCCTTGACTGTGCTGCAAAAACTACTGGATGTACTCAGGTGGGAGATGATGTTTGCTGGAACAGAGCAAGTCAGTGCTGTGATACACCCTCACATTACTGTTGTTACAATTGAACCATATGCTTTTAATCACTCATGTATGACAACATTACTCACTGAATTGTTGTTTTATATCAGTGTGACAAGTGACTTTCACTTAACCGTGTACTAAAGATACAGAAAATCTGTCTGGAGGAGTGGCCATTCTCATTTTTTTTATGAAGTTTCTGGCCATTTTTGCTTGCAGTTAAAACAGTAACCTTCCCTGTGGTTGTTCATGTTGTTGCTCTTCTGTTGACTTAAATATGAGATTCTGTCCACCATCACGATTGTGAAGAAATATTTGAGCTAGCTAGAGTAGCCTGCTGTGAGATAAAACTAACACATACATAGCTAGAGTAGCTTGCTGTGAGATAAAACTAACACATACATAGCTAGAGTAGCCTGCTGTGAGATAAAACTAACACATACTTAGCTAGAGTAGCCTGCTGTGAGATAAAACTAACACATACATAGCTAGAGTAGCCTGCTGTGAGATAAAACTAACACATACATAGCTAGAGTAGCTTGCTGTGAGATAAAACTAACACATACATAGCTAGAGTAGCTTGCTGTAAGATAAAACTAACACATACATAGCTAGAGTAGCTTGCTGTAAGATAAAACTAACACATACATAGCTAGAGTAGCTTGCTGTGAGATAAAACTAACACATACATGGCTAGAGTAGCCTGCTGTAAGATAAAACTAACACATACATAGCTAGAGTAGCCTGCTGTAAGATAAAACTAACACATACATAGCTAGAGTAGCCTGCTGTAAGATAAAACTAACACATACATAGCTAGAGTAGCTTGCTGTGAGATAAAACTAACACATACATAGCTAGAGTAGCTTGCTGTAAGATAAAACTAACACATACATAGCTAGAGTAGCTTGCTGTGAGATAAAACTAACACATACATAGCTAGAGTAGCTTGCTGTAAGAACACATACAAGAATTTCTACTACTGTAATGGTGGTTCCCTTACGTTTGTTCGCTGATATTGTTAAGTTAGCAAGGGAAACTAACAAATGTTTTTATGTTGTCATGTTTTACTTCACTTTATTTTAATACCTAATAAAGGCAAACATTTGTGGCTTGGTCTTGATTTAGTTTGTTTTGTGTGTCACTGTTCTACATCATTGAACAGGAACAGATGATGTTCACATCATTGAACAGGAACAGATGATGTTCACATCATTGAGCAGGAACAGATGATGTTCACATCATTGAGCAGGAACAGATGATGTTCACATCATTGAACAGGAACAGATGATGTTCACATCATTCTGTATGACTGCTTAGGGTTTGATGATATTGACAAATGAGTGTTTGTAGATAGATATTAACATTTTTCATTAGTGTGTAGGGACGGATAAGATCATCCTCGTGGAAGGCTTAAAGACAAACGATGTTGCATTGAGAAAACCCTAAGGGTATGCTGGCGCTGAGTGAGCTGATCTTTAGATCTTCCATGTGGTTGGTTTTGTTGTTTTGTGTTTTAGTATCTGCATCTCCAGAAGATACAAGAGCAGGAAGACTACTTTTATCTAGCCAAGCCTCCATCTGATTCCACTTGCATGTTTTCAGCATGTTCACTGCAGCATCTGTCAGCTACACACAGACCAGCCAAGCAAGGCAGAGATGTGAGCAAGTAATAAGTTTGTAGTTACACACAGACCAAACAAGCAAGCAACCAAGGCAGAGATGTGAGCAAGTAATAAGTTTGTAGTTACACACAGACCAAACAAGCAACCAACCAAGCAAACAAGGCGGAGATGTGAGCAAGTAATAAGTTTGTAGTTACACACAGACCAAACAACCAAGCAAACAGGGCGGAGATGTAAGCAAGTAATGACAGGTGACTTCATGCCAAGAATATCTCGTCTGTATTTTCTGGTACCATCTTTGAAAACAGAATCTTGAAAAGAATTTTTGGACCTATTAGAGATCCTATATCATAAGAATGGAAAATTGGAAATAACAGTCTCCACTTAAACATGAAAAACAACAGACTGAGATGGCTTGGAGAGGATGGATGATGAGAATAGACAGACAAAAAAAAAAAGAATTACAAGTGATTAATGGAGACTAACAGGCAGACTGAGACATCGATGGCGGGACAACTTAGAAGAAGACTAAGACAGGAATGGAGGTAAGTCTTGTCAGCTGCAATGGCTCAGAAAGATGGATGAATGAAACAAAAAGAACATTAATTTCAAACAAAAGTTAGCATTGATTCATACATTTATTTACATAAGCTGATGATATGTACAAGTTTTTAACAGGGACACTGGAAGAAAGTTTTGATTACACTGTCTCAACAACAATAATAATAGTCCTACAAAAGAACAAAAACTCTAGAGGCAGGTAAACAACGTACATGCGGTGATGCAGCCACTAACTGTGCGTGGGGCCGGGCATCAGATGGTGATGCAGCCACTAACTGTGTGTGGGGCCGGGCATCAGATGGTGATGCAGCCACTAACTGTTTGTGGGGCCGGGCATCAGATGGTGATGCAGCCACTAACTGTGCAGGGCCGGGCATCAGATGGTGATGCAGCCACTGTGTGTGGGGCCGGGCATCAGATGGTGATGCAGCCACTAACTGTGCAGGGCCGGGCATCAGATGGTGATGCAGCCACTAACTGTGTGGGGCTGGGCATCAGATGGTCAGTACAGCCTAGACGTGCCCTCTCACCCGGCGGATTTCATACCCAAAACAAGTTGAGGTTCGGTTGAGGAAAGCCCAGTGTGAAGCTCTCTGGGGCAGTGAAAACCAGCAGTGTCACACATCTCCACCTCTGTGACCCACCACAGAATCAAGGCGCCCTCCCCCCAAAACCAAATTAGACATCTTAATGATCACAGGAGCAAACTGAGTAGCACATTTTTTTTTTGGGGGGTGGGGGAAAGAGCCTAGGTGGTAGAAGAATGTCTAGTGACAATCATAAATGTTCAATCTCGATTTCTGTAAAATATATACTGACCAAAACATGGACATAATTTTGATGCACATAAATACGAGGGTCATGCCGAAAGGTGAGCAAACATTTTTGTAAAAATCAGAATTTAGAGATTGAGAAAATATAAATGTATCACTCTAAACTGCATTCTTTGCACTTCATGTAGAGGTCACATGATGGTGTCATGTAACCACGCAGAGCAGAAACAAAATGGCGGGTGCTGAAGTTTCGTTTAGGCAACGTGCTGTTATTGAGTTCCTCGCTAAAGAGGAAATCCCCGCTGTTGAAATTCACCCAAGACTTCAGTTTGCTTATGGAGATGTGTGTATGGGTGCTAGTAGTGTTAGGAGGTGGGTGAAACATTTCAAAGATAGAAACATGAGCATCCCAGATATATATATCGCCCTCGAACTGCCTCCACTGAACGCATCGTGGAAAGGACTGACGACATCATTAAAGAAGACAGACGTGTCATAGTATCTGAAATCACTGTAAATCTTGAAATAGGACACAATGCAGTACAGGAAATGATTGAAACCCTAGACTATAGAAAAGTTTCTGCCCGCTGGGTCCCATATTTGTTGACTGAAGATCACAAAGCTGTGAGAAAAACTCTGCTCACTGGACAACTGAGGAAATTAAGAAAATGGGTTGGGAAAGTCTGTCACGCCCTGCCTAAGGCCCCAACCTGGCACGTACGGTTTTGTGAAAGAACAAATGCGAGGCCATCACTACGACACAGGAGAGAATGTCCAGAAAGCAGTGCGTCTGTGCCTTCGGTCAGCTGAAATGGAATTCTACCGGGAGGCTATTTTCCAACCTGCAGAGTGATGGGAAAAATGTGCGCAGAGAAATGGAGATTATGTTGAAAAGTGAAGAAAAGGATGCAGATAAAGATGATACATTTATATTGTCTCTATAAATTCTGATTTTTAAAAAAATTTGCTCACGACTTTCAGTATGATCCTCATATCAACTGACCAACACATAAATATCAATGTGTGGACACACTTTTGATGCACATAAATATCAGTTGACCAACATGTGGACACACTTTTGATGCACATAAATATCAGTTGACCAACATGTGGACACACTTTTGATGCACATAAATATCAGTTGACCAACATGTGGACACACTTTTGATGCACATAAATATCAGTTGACCAACACGTGGACACACTTTTGATGCATGTAAATATCAGGTGACCAACATGTGGACACATTTTTGATGCACATAAATATCAGATGACCAACGAATGGACACAAAACGTCAGTAAACATACAGACTCAAGTCAGATATCAGCAAATATCCAGCAAGTTTTGCACAAACACAAGCCAGAAGATATCGGCAAATGTGCACAGACAAAAGCCAGATGTCTGCATACATCCAGTAAGATGTGCACAGATAAATGCCAGATGTCTGCATACATCCAGCAAGCTGTGCACAGACAAAAGCCAGATGTCTGCATACATCCAGCAAGCTGTGCACAGACAAAAGCCAGATGTCATCTGTCGAATACAAACAACTTTTGATCAATTATTTTAAAACTGCATAAAATAAATTTGTGTTGAATCTGCTACGTGAAGTCAGAAAAGACAGGACTGTTTAAGAATGTGAAGTAACCTGCTATATGTTCTATAACGCTTGTATGTTTCGCTTGTTATGGATGTGGTATATAAAAACTGTATGTTTCGCTTGTTATGGATGTGGTATATAAAAACTGTATGTTTCGCTTGTTATGGATGTGGTATATAAAAACTGTATGTTTTGCTTGTTATGGATGTGGTATATAAAAACTGTATGTTTCGCTTGTTATGGATGTGGTATATAAAAACTGTATGTTTCGCTTGTTATGGATGTGGTATATAAAAACTGTATGTTTTGCTTGTTATGGATGTGGTATATAAAAACTGTATGTTTTGCTTGTTATGGATGTGGTATATAAAAACTATGTTTCGCCTGTTATGGATGTGGTATATAAAAGCTGTATGTTTTGCTTGTTATGGATGTGGTATATAAAAACTGTATGTTTTGCTTGTTATGGATGTGGTATATAAAAACTGTATGTTTCGCTTGTTATGGATGTGGTATATAAAAACTGCATGTTTCGCTTGTTATGGATGTGGTATATAAAAACTGTATGTTTCGCTTGTTATGGATGTGGTATATACAAACTGTATGTTTCGCTTGTTATGGATGTGGTATATAAAAACTGTATGTTTCGCTTGTTATGGATGTGGTATATAAAAACTGTATGTTTTGATGTGGTATATAAAAACTGTATGTTTTGCTTGTTATGGATGTGGTATATAAAAACTGTATGTTTTGCTTGTTATGGATGTGGTATATAAAAACTATGTTTCGCTTGTTATGGATGTGGTATATAAAAGCTGTATGTTTTGCTTGTTATGGATGTGGTATATAAAAACTGTATGTTTTGCTTGTTATGGATGTGGTATATAAAAACTGTATGTTTTGCTTGTTATGGATGTGGTATATAAAAGCTGTATGTTTTGCTCGTTATGGATATGGTATATAAAAACTGTATGTTTTGCTTGTTATGGATGCGTTATATAAAAGCTGTTTTTGATATTTTTTAAAGGCAGTAACATAAAAAATGGTAATCTAAACGCCTCAGAAACCTCCTGGACAATATCACTAACAAATAACTGGTGCCAAATGTATATGCAATGCAAGAAAACTTAAAACTTATTAAAAAAAAAAAACCACCGGAGACCAAACGGTCAAAATTGTCTGCTGACTATAATGAGAGTCAGTCCCGAAACAAATGCTGTGTTTGATGATTATAAGCATCAAATTCATAATAAAACAATGTATAGAAACAAAAACAAATCTCATGAAAGAAAGAAAAAAATGGCAGTACTTGTAACACAGATCATGTCAGAGCAGTTCGCTCTGACACTGGAAGTGTTCACCCGAAGCAGCTCCCGCAGCCCTGTAGTGAGTACGCTTTAATACTGAGCTCAATCACAAGATCTAAACTTGGTATGCATTATTTCAAATATCTGAAAGTTACATCACACAAACAAACATAAATATAGTAAAAAGTAAACCGGTCAAATAAGTTGCTGTTGCAACAATGATGCATAAATGCAACAACAGTGTACAAGTTGCAGATTCTGATTGTATATAGCTGCTTTGTGAGAACATCATATGAAAGATGACCTGTGTGGAATGGATGGAAGAGCAGAACATGAAAATCTGTGCTCAGTGATGACTGATGGAACATGTTAAAAGAGAATTTCTACAAATGAGATGTAGGATGTGAAAGAGAGAATATTTCTAGAACAAATGAGATGTGAGATGTGAAAGAGAGAATATTTCTAGAACAAATGAGATGTAGGATGTGAAAGAGAGAATATTCCTAGAACAAATGAGATGTAGGATGTGAAAGAGAGAATATTTCTAGAACAAATGAGATGTGGGATGTGAAAGAAGATTTCTAGAACAAATGAGATGTGGGATGTGAAAGAGAGAATATTTCTAGAACAAATGAGATGTGGGATGTGAAAGAGAGAATATTTCTAGAACAAATGAGATGTGGGATGTGAAAGAGAGAATATTTCTAGAACAAATGAGATGTGGGATGTGAAAGAGATAATATTTCTAGAACAAATGAGATGTGGGATGTGAAAGAGAGAATATTTCTAGAACAAATGAGATGTGGGATGTGAAAGAGAGAATATTTCTAGAACAAATGAGATGTAGGATGTGAAAGAGAATATTCCTAGAACAAATGAGATGTAGGATGTGAAAGAGAGAATATTTCTAGAACAAATGAGATGTGGGATGTGAAAGAGAGAATATTTCTAGAACAAATGAAATGTAAGATGTGAAAGAGAATATTTCTAGAACAAATGAGATGTAGGTATGTGAAAGAGAGAATATTTCTAGAACAAATGAGATGTGGGATGTGAAAGAAAGAATATTTCTAGAACAAATGAGATGTGGGATGTGAAAGAGAGAATATTTCTAGAACA
Source organism: Achatina immaculata (assembly GCA_009760885.1). Lineage (NCBI taxonomy): Eukaryota > Metazoa > Mollusca > Gastropoda > Stylommatophora > Achatinidae > Lissachatina > Lissachatina immaculata. Next base: position 24,453,267 of record CM019702.1, on the reverse strand, counting down.
AATGAGATGTGGGATGTGAAAGAGAGAATATTTCTAGAACAAATGAGATGTGGGATGTGAAAGAGATAATAAGTGACAAGATGTTTTCCATGGTGAAAAAAATGGCACAGCAGAAAAAAAGTGGAATGTGAGACCAAATATTATGGTTTACATTGTTATAATATGAGAGTTATCCAAACCTTCTAATCTCATTTACTATCATGCCTCACTGTATGCTTAATGGCTCTTTACCACAGAAACCAGATTGGGTAGGTAAGATAGTTCAGCTCAAGCCACATTCTATCATAAACAGACAGTCCATGTTAACACAGAGGATATTGCACGGGATGTTATATGGAGAAACATGCGGTAAAAGTTGAGGAATATCTTCAGTCTGATTTCATTATTTCATTACTATCTCTCATGTAAATACCACTTTTTTTTTTGGTAAAACCACCACCCACACACAAACACCTACCACATCTCTTTCAACATGTCTCTGTGGGGCGCCCACACCCAACACACAAACACCTACCACATCTCTTTCAACATGCCTCTGTGGGCCCCCCCCCCCCCCCAAAGCACACGCACAAAACCTCAGTCTTGAACCCTGGCCTTGTACATGTGCTCACACATATCAGCACTCTTCACAGGGAAGAACAATTCTATCCCTTTTATCTAACTCCAGCTCTCAAACATCAAAACAGTTCTAACTGTCCCTTTTATCTAACTCCAGCTCTCAAACATCAAAACAGTTCTAACTGTCCCTTTTATCTAACTCCAGCTCTCAAACATCAAAAGCCAGGACAGCTAGGAAAATGAAAACAAACATGCCAGCCATGCTGATATCCTTACTGCAAACTCTGTTCAGCACAGAAAATCAAACAAGCTGGCACTACCTGCAAACATAACATTTCAGATAAGGTTCCTGGAAAAGTACACTAAATATGAATGCCAACATATACAGAGATGTCAAAACTGTAAGTTCACAAGCAACAACATAGTTTACTAGCAAGCACTTGTGATAACAATCTTGATACAGCAAGCAACGACTAAAACTGGTATTGCATCACAATTCAAACCTGCAGCTGAGCAAAAAAAAAAAAACAACCAACCAACCATCTGAACACTAACACAAAACAACCAACATCTGAACTCATCACTAACACAAAACAACCAACATCTGAACTCATCACTAATACAAAACAACCAACATCTGAACTTATCACTAACACAAAAAACCAACATCTGAACTTATCACTAACACAAAAAACCATCTGAACTCATCACTAACACAAAACAACCAACATCTAACTCATCACTAACACAAAAAACCAACATCTGAACTCATCACTAACACAAAAAACCAACATCTGAACTCATCACTAACACAAAACAACCAACATCTAACTCATCACTAACACAAAACAACCAACATCTGAACTCATCACTAACACAAAACAACCAACATCTAACTCATCACTAACACAAAACAACCAACATCTGAACTCATCACTAACACAAAACAACCAACATCTGAACTCATCACTAACACAAAACAACCAACATCTGAACTCATCACTAACACAAAACACCAACATCTGAACTCATCACTAACACAAAACAACCAACATCTGAACTCATCACTAACACAAAACAACCAACATCTGAACTCATCACTAACACAAAACAACCAACATCTAACTCATCACTAACACAAAAAACCAACACCTGAACTCATCACTAACACAAAACAACCAACATCTAACTCATCACTAACACAAAACAACTAACATCTGAACTCATCACTAACACAAAACAACCAACATCTGAATCATCACTAACACAAAACAACCAACATCTGAACTCATCACTAACACAAAACAACCAACATCTGAACTCATCACTAACACAAAACAACCAACATCTGAACTCATCACTAACACAAAACAACCAACATCTAACTCATCACTAACACAAAAAACCAACACCTGAACTCATCACTAACACAAAACAACCAACATCTAACTCATCACTAACACAAAACAACCAACATCTGAACTCATCACTAACACAAAACAACCAACATCTGAACTCATCACTAACACAAAACAACCAACATCTGAACTCATCACTAACACAAAACAACCAACATCTGAACTCATCACTAACACAAAACAACCAACATCTAACTCATCACTAACACAAAAAACCAACACCTGAAATCATCACTAACACAAAACAACCAACATCTAACTCATCACTAACACAAAACAACCAACATCTGAACTCATCACTAACACAAAACAACCAACATCTGAACTCATCACTAACACAAAACAACCAACATCTGAACTCATCACTAACAAATACTGATTGAAAAAAATCAGCAAACTTCTGGCTCATATTAAAATATCAGAAGATCATCCATCCTTAAATCACTTTATCCAAAGCAAGGTCAAGGGCGCATGAGCGGTGAAGTGGTTAGTGCACTGGTCTCTCACGATGAAAGCTGGGGGTCTGAATCTGCTGAGAGTCACCCAGGCTGCATAAATGGGCACCTGCCCTCTAGAGCTGGGAAAGAAAAGGCGGCCTGGTGCCGTGCTGACAGGTCAAGGAAAATACGGGACTAACACCACATCCTCTATGTGACTCTAGGCATAACAAGGTCAGCTTTACCTTTAGCTTTTACAGCAAGGAGAAAACACTCCAAATATCTTACTCTTGTCAAATTTGTCAACTGCTTTATCACAGTCATCACATTTCTGTTCAGCTCAATTTAGTTTTACCAACTAAAGTTAACATTTCTTTTGACCTAATTAATATATCCACAGTTACTATATCCACAAATTTTGTTAACCTAATCCCTGGTAATACATTCCATTATTCCACTTCTTCAGCAAACATTCAGCAATGTCCACTGGCTAACAAAATACTCAGTAAAACTAACAACTCATATGTACACACAACAACAGAATGGAACAACAAATTTGTCACAAAAAATAAACTAGCAAGAAGGCGGCAAGAACTGGCTTGAACTGTCATCATCAGCATGTGATATGTCTGCAAATGTCACAGTCATTAATTAATGTCACATTTGATACAAATAACTGTCAACTTGCAGTTTCTATGCCACTTGACTAGCTTTTTCCTTTTCCTTTGAATTTTCAACTGATTATCCAGCTCTCTAACATCTTTTTTTTCTCACGACAGGTCAAAGTAATTTTGATTGTCATTTCTCCACGGTTCTTTTTTCTGACGTTCTGAGACTTCTGTTCTGCCAACTGTGAAATGTGTATGTTCTGTTGACTGTGAAATGTGTGTGTTCTGTTGACTGTGAAATGTGTAGTTCTGCTGACTGTGAAATGTGTGTTCTGCTGACTGTGAAATGTGTGTTCTGCTGACTGTGAAATGTGTGTGTTCTGCTGACTGTGAAATGTGTGTGTTCTGCTGACTGTGAAATGTGTGTGTTCTGCTGACTGTGAAATGTGTGTGTTCTGCTGACTGTGAAATGTGTGTGTTCTGCTGACTGTAAAATGTGTGTTATGCTGCCTCTTAACTCATGTTCTTGTCTTGATTTTGGCTGTACCTGTTATCACGTTCTGTGGTCATTTTGCTTGCTGTTTGGGAAAGTTTTGTTACTGCTATCCTATGATGACTTTGCCTGTTGTCTGAGATAGTTTTGCTATTTGCTACCTGAGTGGTGAAGTAGTTAGTGCACTGACCTGTCATGACAATGCCCGGTGGTTCCTCAGCCTGTCTAGCTGGGCACAGGTAGCAGGTTTTTCCTGGGACTAGAAGAGAAGAAGAAGAAAGCAACCAGGACTAAAACTGACCACATCACTTTGTAGTGTGCTGCCCTGCCACCTGTGGGCACTATCAGCATGTCCCCTGTATGTCACACCAGAACAAACCGGGTTTTTACTTTGTTGTTAGTCCATGCCCTGCACAGAACATGATCACGTTTTCTTATTTCTCTTCAAGAAAGCCAGCTCATTGTTGTCTTGTTATTTCTACTTTATATCTCATCGTTGTCCTGTTATTTCTACTTTATATTACACCTGAATCTACAAACATTCCAGGAAATCCTGTTATTTCTACTTTATATTATTATACCTGAATCTACCGCTGTTGGCGAGATTCTTCAGCTGCCATGCGTGGAGCAGTGCTCCTCCCGGCCAATGAAGAAAGGTGCAAATGGGGTTGCTGCACAGCGTCACTGCGGAAAAGGTGGTAGAAAGGAAAAAGCGAAGCAAACAGTCAAATCAAGGCACTCTGGTCTGGAGGTCTGCCACGTCCTGAGTGCAGTCATATCGGGTGAAATGCATGAACCGGCTTGTCCCAGAGGTTAAGACACTGCTGGCGAGACTCTTCGAATGCCGAGCGTGGAGTGAAGCTCCTCCCGGACAAGAAAGAAAATGTGGAAAAGAAATAAAGGTTGCTGTGCGGTGCCGATGTGAAAAGGATAAAGTGAAGTTTAATCGGTATGTCCAGTAGCATCGGTGCGAGAGCTATACATACCACGGCACCTCTGCTCTAGAGGCCGGCCACGTCCAAAATACACCTACACTGGTGAAATATGCCTAAACCGGCACACACCAGGGGTGGAACTTGATGGCTAGACATGTCATGCCACCTCCGCTCTAGAGGTCGGTCACGCCTGATATACACCCATACTGGTGAACTTTGCCTAAACCGGCTCACACCAGGGGTGAATCTTGAAGGCTATGCATGTCACAGTACCTTGCTCTAGAGGTCGGTCTCGTCCCAAACACGCCCATACTGGGATAATATGCCTAAACTGGCTCAACCCAGGGGTGGAAGTCACTAGCGGCGAGGATTCGTCCTCCTGGACAAAAGCTCCATCCTGGTCACAACTAGGAAGGGTAGCGGCCACGACCGCAAAATGCTGAAGTCGGAGACACTGGACCAGGGAAGTCTAGATAGGCAACCACCTCTCACCCAGCGGGGATGTTTGCAAATGTCACAGTCATTAATTAATGTCACATTTGATACAAATAACTGTCAACTTGCAGTTTCTATGCCACTTGACTAGCTTTTTCCTTTTCCTTTGAATTTTCAACTGATTATCCAGCTCTCTAACATCTTTTTTTTCTCACGACAGGTCAAAGTAATTTTGATTGTCATTTCTCCACGGTTCTTTTTTCTGACGTTCTGAGACTTCTGTTCTGCCAACTGTGAAATGTGTATGTTCTGTTGACTGTGAAATGTGTATGTTCTGTTGACTGTGAAATGTGTATGTTCTGCTGACTGTGAAATGTGTGTTCTGCTGACTGTGAAATGTGTGTTTGCTGACTGTGAAATGTGTGTGTTCTGCTGACTGTGAAATGTGTGTTCTGCTGACTGTGAAATGTGTGTGTTCTGCTGACTGTGAAATGTGTGTGTTCTGCTGACTGTGAAATGTGTGTGTTCTGCTGACTGTAAAATGTGTGTTATGCTGCCTCTTAACTCATGTTCTTGTCTTGATTTTGGCTGTACCTGTTATCACGTTCTGTGGTCATTTTGCTTGCTGTTTGGGAAAGTTTTGTTACTGCTATCCTATGATGACTTTGCCTGTTGTCTGAGATAGTTTTGCTATTTGCTACCTGAGTGGTGAAGTAGTTAGTGCACTGACCTGTCATGACAATGCCCGGTGGTTCCTCAGCCTGTCTAGCTGGGCACAGGTAGCAGGTTTTTCCTGGGACTAGAAGAGAAGAAGAAGAAAGCAACCAGGACTAAAACTGACCACATCACTTTGTAGTGTGCTGCCCTGCCACCTGTGGGCACTATCAGCATGTCCCCTGTATGTCACACCAGAACAAACCGGGTTTTTACTTTGTTGTTAGTCCATGCCCTGCACAGAACATGATCACGTTTTCTTATTTCTCTTCAAGAAAGCCAGCTCATTGTTGTCTTGTTATTTCTACTTTATATCTCATCGTTGTCCTGTTATTTCTACTTTATATTACACCTGAATCTACAAACATTCCAGGAAATCCTGTTATTTCTACTTTATATTATTATACCTGAATCTACCGCTGTTGGCGAGATTCTTCAGCTGCCATGCGTGGAGCGGTGCTCCTCCCGGCCAATGAAGAAAGGTGCAAATGGGGTTGCTGCACAGCGTCACTGCGGAAAAGGTGGTAGAAAGGAAAAAGCGAAGCAAACAGTCAAATCAAGGCACCTCTGGTCTGGAGGTCTGCCACGTCCTGAGTGCAGTCATATCGGGTGAAATGCATGAACCGGCTTGTCCCAGAGGTTAAGACACTGCTGGCGAGACTCTTCGAATGCCGAGCGTGGAGTGAAGCTCCTCCCGGACAAGAAAGAAAATGTGGAAAAGAAATAAAGGTTGCTGTGCGGTGCCGATGTGAAAAGGATAAAGTGAAGTTTAATCGGTATGTCCAGTAGCATCGGTGCGAGAGCTATACATACCACGGCACCTCTGCTCTAGAGGCCGGCCACGTCCAAAATACACCTACACTGGTGAAATATGCCTAAACCGGCACACACCAGGGGTGGAACTTGATGGCTAGACATGTCATGCCACCTCCGCTCTAGAGGTCGGTCACGCCTGATATACACCCATACTGGTGAACTTTGCCTAAACCGGCTCACACCAGGGGTGAATCTTGAAGGCTATGCATGTCACAGTACCTCTGCTCTAGAGGTCGGTCTCGTCCCAAACACGCCCATACTGGGATAATATGCCTAAACTGGCTCAACCCAGGGGTGGAAGTCACTAGCGGCGAGGATTCGTCCTCCTGGACAAAAGCTCCATCCTGGTCACAACTAGGAAGGGTAGCGGCCACGACCGCAAAATGCTGAAGTCGGAGACACTGGACCAGGGAAGTCTAGATAGGCAACCACCTCTCACCCAGCGGGGATGTTTGCGTATCCTAATCACGCTGAGGTTTTCCAGTGAGAAAGTCCAACTCTGGTCTGGATGGGCAACCACCTCTCACCTGATGGTGATACATGGGTATCTCAAAACACATCGAGGTTTTCCGGTGAGAAGGTCCAACTCTGGCCTGGGTGGGCTACCACTTCTCACCCAGTGGGGATGCACTGATATCCTAAACATGTCGAGGTCTTCCGGTGAGAAAGTCCAACTCTAGGCTAAACTGGTGCAACGAAAACCACGGTGTCACGCAATCCGCTTCAGAGACCCACCAAGAATACAGGCTAAAGCCCTGCGATACTCTGAACCCCTTGTGGTCCTCTCGTGTGGTCCTTTCGGGGACCACACAGGAGAACACGGGACCTAACGAGGACCACAGGTGTAAATTCAGTAGGATCACAGTGCGGTTTTGGTGGTAGAAGTGAACGAAGAAGAAGAAGATACCTGAATCTACAAACATTTCAAGATATTCTGTTATTTATACTTTATATTACACATGAATCTACAAACATTAAAAAAAAAAACAAAACAGGATATCCTGTATTTGACTGATCAGGGTAATAATGTTAATGTTGCATTCCATAACTCCATCTTTATTTGTCATGGAATGAAAATATACCAGTATAGTACAGGCATAAGGGGAGAAGAGTTTTAACTCCTTAAGGTGGAGAGGTTAATAATACTTCTAGAACTTTCAGTAATGTTCACGTGTCTCATTTGTAGTTAAACTGACGTAGTAGACTGAAGTAGCACAGTACGGAAAGTCTAATTATCATGTGAAAGGCAGAGAGAAGTTTCTAGGTCTTAACATCGTACAATAGCGGGTGGCATGAGATGAAGAGTGAAATATCACGTGAAATATCACGTGATATCACAGCGGAGCCGGGAAATATAAAAACAGAGGAGGCTCAGAGAAAAAGAGGAACTCGGACAGAAAAAATGACTTAGGAGTAGAGTTAGAGTTTTCTAGTCATGGTTGAGACCATGGTTCATTGTGGGTTGTCCTTGTGGACATAGTGGTGTAGGACGCAGGTTGAAGGGTTTTGTTGAGATGTTGATTTCCATAGCTTGGACCAGTGGGTATTAGGACGTTAGTCTGTAAGTTTGTCTTGAGTATTATTTTGTCTTATGGCGGGAATAACTCCCTTGCTGGGACACCTGGCTTTATGTATTTTGTTGAGTTGTCTGTTTTCCTTGATTTATTCATTTCACATTACGTCATTAACATACAATTCTCATATTAAAGATTTGATTGTTCTTTGAAACTGTAAAACTGGAGACTGTCGTGATACATGTACATTTCTTGTATCGTACTGAAGAATGACAGGAAGGCTATCACTGGTCTTGTGGTCAGGTTCATCTATACAGAATGCCGTGATTTTGTTGAGAATCTGGGTGTGCTGTTAGCTTGCGTTTAGTCTAGTAACCGTTTGGTGGATTCCAACTCTTGGAACAGATAACTTGAATAGTAAGAGAAAATTACACTCTTCCAGTAAACACACATAGCTGGCCAATCTAACGTGTTCTTGTTTAGGCATTCTGCCTTCAATGGCACCACCAACTTATTTCAATGGCTTTCAATTTGTCAAGAAACAGACAATAAAATTCTTGTCTTGTATTGTGTCAAGATGTAGACAAGGATATTCTATTTCAAAAGCACACCTGGACAGATCTGCTGCTATTTATGTCTGCCATCAACAAAAACTAGTTACAAGTGAAAGAATGTTCAATTAATCACTGATAATAATTCAAGTAGTCACTGATATCTTAAAAGATCAGTGATTGTAAAAAAAATGAATAATTTAAGAATAACAATGAAAAGTTTTAACACGGAAACAATATCTGATGTTAAAAAAGGACTGCTCTGACAGTAAAAACTAAATTTTTGTATAAAAACAATTCCAACAATGTCTACAGATCAGTACACACAATGATCTGGCAGTCACGTTCTTGTTTAATGTCGATACCAGCATCGATAAAAACAAGATTCCGATAAAAAGTATTTTGATGCTGTACTCAGGTAAAAGCTGGGCTGCTATCACCATTCATCTTGTACCGTCTTCTTAGAACAGACGATTACATTTTCAAGTTTAATCTTGTCCTGGTAGCGCTGAACCTAGTCGTGCTTATTTCCATCAATCTCTTGATCTCGTCCGCCTATCTGTACCACTGTAGCAGTTTAGGATTTAGCCTTATGTATATTTCTCATGTTCTGACCTTTTGTACATGTCTGAACAATCAGATTTATACCTGTGCTGATGGTATACATGTGCAGACACCAACACACAATCACTCAGGTTAAGTCTGTAGCTAGTTTTGTTCTCACTTGATTCTCTCGACCACGTCTGTTGCAACAATTCAGTTTTTGTGTCAGAATCTGCTGACATTTATCAAATATTTTGGCTTAATAAGCCAATATTAATTAATTATATTAATATTAATTTTAAATTAATATTAATAAATAATTAAGCCAATAATATTTGATATATAAAGACTGTAGAAGCTGAATCATCTTCCACAAAATCCTCCATGGCCAGTCTTTATACTCAGTTTTACAGCATCTCCTGCTGCTTTCATCTTACGGCTGACAGCGTACCTGAGGTTGCTTCCCCTAATGACTGTGGTCACAGTAAACACAAATTTAAATCTGGCATTGATCTGTCACGTATAATCATTTCTTTCTTCATGCTCATCTTTCCTCCATCGTGATGTAGGAGTTTCTCTTCATCCTCTCTGATAATATCTCCAGGTATCTCTGCACCTGAGCGTTTTGGCGGAGACAGTCACCCAGACGTTGGGTCTACAAGTAATTCAGTGTCTTGTTTGTGTACACAAGAATCACGGCATCTACCTGTCTCTTGTAAGATGCTGCTTGTTCGCCAAGAAAACATGCACCAAGATGGAATACCTTCCTCATACAATTAACAGGATGGGAAATGGTGGCTACTTTCTTACAGTGTGAACTCAAATCTGGTTTCTGTTCACGTACTGGTGGTAACTGCAACCATACAATTAATAGGATGAGAAATGGTGGCTTTCTTACAGTGTGAACTCGCTATGATTTTTGTTCACATACTGGTGGTAACTGCAACCATACAATTACATCTGGGCCAGTAACTAATTACATCCTTACCTACATTGGCAGCTAAATGTAGATCATATACTGCTGTATGCATGTAAGCAACTGTAACAATACATCACAACTAAGTCCACAACCAAAGGCAACCATATATTGCAACTAATTACATGTTATGTTTGTGTAACAAATCACAACATATTATGTATGTATAACTTATTACATGTTATGTCTGTGTAACAAATCACAACATATGTATGTATAACTTATTACATGTTATGTCTGTGTAAGAAATCACAACATATTAAGCATGTATAACTTATATTACCTAATTTCACTCTCCAGTCACAACCACATATTCTCTATATTTAACAACCCCAAACTCCTGTTGCCTACAAAACCAAGCCAAATAAGTTCACAAGTAAATAAATTATTTTGATCTGTCTCCTACACAGAATCTGGCACAAATAATATCAACTCTGAGAAAATGACCTATACCATGCAAAAAGAAAGTTGCCAGTGTTAAGCCATGCCGAAGCCTTGGTTGCCCTCCATGATGGCAATGAGCAGCATCTTGTGGAAGGTCTCCATGCTGTCATAGTCTGGCAAACACAGCTGGTTAAAGCTGGTGAAACAACAAACAACAAGAGAGATTATTTATATACACTTCCTGAAGATAGGTCACTTTTATAATCATTTCCTAGTGACAGGTCAGTTTTATAATCATTTCCTAGAGACAGGTCACTTATACATATCTCCTAGAGATAGGTCACTTTTATACTCATTTCCTAGAGACAGGTCACTTTTATATTCATTTCCTAGAGACAGGTCACTTTTATATTCATTTCCTAGAGACAGGTCACTTTTATATACATCTCCTAGAGATAGGTCACTTTTATATTCATTTCCTAGAGACAGGTCACTTTTATATTCATTTCCTAGAGATAGGTCACTTTTATATTCATTTCCTAGAGATAGGTCACTTTTATATTCATTTCCTAGAGACAGGTCACTTTTATACACATCTCCTAGAGACAGGTCACTTTTATTACTCATTTCCTAGAGACAGGTCACTTTTATATTCATTTCCTAGAGACAGATCACTTTTATACACATCTCCTAGAGATAGGTCACTTTTATACACATCTCCTACAGACAGGTCACTTTTATTTATATTCATTTTCTAGAGACAGGTCACTTTTATATTCATTTCCTAGAGACAGGTCACTTTTATACACATCTCCTAGAGACAGGTCACATTAACAAACATCTCCTAGAGATAGGTCAAATATACATATCTCCTAGAGCTAGGCCACCTATACACATCTCCTAGAAAAAGATCACTTTTATAATTATTTCCTAGAGATAGGTCACTTTTATAATTATTTCCTAGTGATAGGTCACTTTTATAATTATTTCCTAGGATACTACATTTTTTGCATATATTATAAGGGATAGATTACATTTTTTATACTAAGGATACTACATTTTTTGCATATATTATAGGGGATAGATTACATTTTTTATACTAAGGATACTACATTTTTTGCATATATTATAAGGGATAGATTACATTTTTTATACTAAGGATACTACATTTTTTGCATATATTATAGGGGATAGATTACATTTTTTATACTAAGGATACTACATTTTTTGCATATATTATAAGGGATAGATTACATTTTTTATACTAAGGATACTACATTTTTTGCATATATTATAGGGGATAGATTACATTTTTTATACTAAGGATACTACATTTTTTGCACATATTATAGGGGATAGATTACATTTTTTATACTAAAGATACAGCATTTTACACAAATATCATAGGGGATAGATTACATTTTTTTATACTAAAGATACATTTTTCGCATATATCATAGGGGATAGATTACATTTTTTATACTAAGGATACTACATTTTTCGCATATATTATAGGGCATTACATTTTTTTATACTAAAGATACTACATTTTTTGCATATATCACAGGGGATAGATTACATTCCTTTACATTAAAGATAGTATATTTTTCACATATTTCTGGGGGGGGGGGAGATATAGTAATTTTTGTACACATTTTCTTATGAACTAATATTGAGAGACAAGCCAATGACAAGGAATGTATGTAGCAGACTGTATGATTTCAAGCTACACAAACCAGATCTGTCCAAGAGAGAAAGTGAACTTCTTAAATAGGGCACCAATAAGCCAACCAGCAGACTTGTGATAGTGCTGGTCACTCCATGTCAACTAGTCATTGAGTCCATGAAGTAGTTTTCTGTGTCTTTTGCAATTTATTGCAGGTTGAAATACGAATCTTGACAATCGTGCTGAGAAAGTGCATAAAAACTGTCACCTAACTAAAAAACTGTCACCTAACTAAAAAACTGTCACCTAACTAAAAACTGTCACCTAACTAAAAAACTGTCACCTAACTAAAAACTGTCACCTAACTAAAAAACTGTCACCTAACTAAAAAACTGTCACCTAACTAAAAAACTGTCACCTAACTAAAAAACTGTCACCTAAATAAAAACTGTCATCCAACAAAAAAATGTCACTTAACTAAAAACTGTCACTTCACTAAAAAACTGTCACTTAACTGTCACCTAATTAAAAACTGTCACCTAAATAAAAAACTGTCACCTAACTAAAAAAAACTATCACCTAACCAAAAACTATCACCTAACTGTCCCGAAATTGCCAAAGAAGCAGGCATCAGTAAAAGTTTGTGTCGTGCAAGTCTGACTGAAAGACCTCTGAACAGAAGTAAGGGTAGACCAAAAGAGACATGGAGAAGAACAACAGAAAGGATGTTGAGCAATAGAGGGCTCACCTGGGCAAGAGCAGAAAAAAAGGCGAAGGACAGGTATTTGTGGAGGACCCTTGCGGAAGCCCCATGTGCCCTGGGCACTTAAGGTTCAGAGAGAGAGAGAGAGAGAGAGAAAGTCTGACTGAAAAGCTGCAGGTGCATTATGTTGCTGTAAAATTTGTGCCACATCTCTTAATAAATCAGCAAAAAGTGAATCATGTTACAGTCAGTTAGGAGCTGTTAGATAGTTCACACATTACAGTCAGGAGCTGTTAGACAGTTCACACATTACAGTCAGGAGCTGTTAGACAGTTCACACATTACAGTCACGAGCTGTTAGACAGTTCACACATTACAGTCAGGAGCTGTTAGACAGTTCACACATTACAGTCAGGAGCTGTTAGACAGTTCACACATTACAGTCAGGAGCTGTTAGACAGTTCACATGTTACAGTCAGGAGCTGTTAGACAGTTCACATGTTACAGTCAGGAGCTGTTAGACAGTTCACATATTACAGTCAGGAGCTGTTAGACAGTTCACATATTACAGTCAGGAGCTGTTAGACAGTTCACACATTACAGTCACGAGCTGTTAGACAGTTCACACATTACAGTCACGAGCTGTTAGACAGTTCACACATTACAGTCAGGAGCTGTTAGACAGTTCACACATTACAGTCACGAGCTGTTAGACAGTTCACATGTTACAGTCAGGAGCTTATGTTTCTCTTGTCTAAGATTATATGTTTGTCTATATTTCTCTTGTCTAAGATTATATGTTTGTCTATGTTTCTCTTGTCTAAGATTATATGTTTGTCTATGTTTCTCTTGTCTAAGATTATATGTTTGTCTATGTTTCTCTTGTCTAAGATTATACGTTTGGTTATGTTTCTCTTGTCTAAGATTATATGTTTGTCTGTGTTTCTCTTGTCTAAGATTATATGTTTGGTTATGTTTCTCTTGTCTAAGATTATATGTTTGGCTATGTTTCTCTTGTCTAAGATTCTATGTTTGGTTATGTTTCTCTTTGGTTATAGTTCTCCTGATACTATGTTCTGGTCCATGGTACTTTATACTACACATTCTACGCTGAAAGTTATTCTTGGTGGATGGTCTCCAATGAAGGTAACGTTCAAGAAATGAAGGGCTATTTAAATAAAACTTGTGTATTTAGGGAAAAAAAGTGTGCGTCTTCTATGCAAATATTAAGGTTTACAACACAGCAGAAAACTGTCAATCACCTGCCAGAATATTGAAAATAATAACAAATCAACTGACCATGTATGTGAGGAGGGCAGGTTGTTATAGGTGGGTGCTGATGAAAGTTGGATTTTGGGATTCAGCTCAGAAAATCCACCTGGAGGAAGCTGGGAAGAACCGGTTGTAAACTGGAGTAACCGGGCCATCTGTTCCTCACTGAAACTTGCAATGATGGTCCAAAACCAGTCCAGTACCTGTACAACAATTAAACATGATGAATGATGATCTAGAACCAGACTAGAACCTGTACAACAATTGAACATGATGATTAATGATCTAGAACCAGACTAGAACCTGTACAACAAATGAACATGATGATTAATGATCTAGAACCAGACTAGAATGTATAAAATCGGAAAAAAGTAGGAGCAGCTTTATTACTTAACGATTACAAAGTTGTTACGTTTCGGCGTGAGCCTTAATCATACAAAAACATACAGGACGAAGAAATAGGGAGAGGAGATAAAGTATAGACTTACATGAATACTGTTAAAAAAAAAAAAACAACTTTTGTTAAAGGAGTACTTAGCTGTAAATTGCAAGGTGTGGCTTGTCTGGCGGTGTGTGTCAGGAATGGATCTGGTAGGACGTGGAAATTGTTTAAATAGAGACCTGTGACATGTGGTCGGTGGGTTGTAACTGGGGGTGGTGGATGGGGAACCGGGGAGGGGAGAGAGAGTGACACACTACTGGCCTAGCTAGGAGAATTTGAAACAGGTGATTGGGGAAGAGGTGTTGCAGAGAAGAGGGGTTGCAGAGAAAATAGCGGGGTTGCAGAGTGATTATACACCAATTATTGCAGAACCAGACTAGAACCTGTACAACAATTAAACATGATGATTAATGATCTAGAACCAGACTAGAACCTGTACAACAAATGAACATGATGAGTGATGATCTAAAACCAGACTAGTACCTGTAGCACAACTGAATCAACATTCTCAGACAGGCATTCATCATCAACTTAGTACTAATTTTATACAGAGATAAAAAGGAACAAATAATAAATATGAAATAAGAAATGCCTACAACCCCTTATCTATACTTAAAACAGTATACATGATGGAGACTTGGACAACTGAGTCTCTAAATATCCAGTAAAACAGTTCTGTTCCTGCACTGTATTCTTGCTTGTCTGCTTCCTATCTTCCACTGTATTCTTGCTTGTCTGCTTCCTATTTTCCACTGTATTCTTGCTTGTCTGCTTCCTATCTTCCACTGTATTCTTGCTTGTCTGCTTCCTATTTTCCACTGTATTCTTGCTTGTCTGCTTCCTATCTTCCACTGTATTCTTGCTTGTCTGCTTCCTATTTTCCACTGTATTCTTGCTTGTCTGCTTCTTATCTTTCACTGTATTCTTGCTTGTCTGCTTCTTATCTTTCGCTGTATTCTTGCTTGTCTGCTTCTTATCTTTCACTGTATTCTTGCTTGTCTGCTTCTTATCTTTCACTGTATTCTTGCTTGTCTACTTCTTATCTTTCACTGTATTCTTGCTTGTCTGCTTCTTATCTTCCACTGTATTCTTGCTTGTCTGCTTTCTATCTTCCACTGTATTCTTGCTTGTCTGCTTCCTATCTTCCACTGTATTCTTGCTCGTCTGCTTCCTATTTTCCACTGTATTCTTACTTGTCTGCTTCCTATCTTCCACTGTACTCTTGCTTGTCTGCTTCCTATCTTCCACTGTGTTCTTGCTTGTCTGCTTCCTATCTTCCACTGTATTCTTGCTCGTCTGCTTCCTATTTTCCACTGTACTGATATCACTATTTTTCACTGTACTGATATCACAGACAGGACGAACGTCAGTCAAGCTGATGTGAAGGAACCACGTGATCTGATGACAGGACGAACGTCAGTCAAGCTGATGTGAAGGAACCACGTGATCTGATGACAGTTGGATTTTGGGATTCAGCTCAGAAAATCCACCTGGAGGAAGCTGGGAAGAACCGGTTGTAAACTGGAGTAACCGGGCCATCTGTTCCTCACTGAAACTTGCAATGATGGTCCAAAACCAGTCCAGTACCTGTACAACAATTAAACATGATGAATGATGATCTAGAACCAGACTAGAACCTGTACAACAATTGAACATGATGATTAATGATCTAGAACTAGACTAGAACCTGTACAACAATTAAACATGATGATTAATGATCTAGAACCTGTACAACAATTGAACATGATGATTAATGATCTAGAACCAAACTAGAACCTGTACAACAATTAAACATGATGATTAATGATCTAGAACCAGACTAGAACCTGTACAACAATTGAACATGATGAATGATAATCTAGAACCAGACTAGAACCTATACAACAAGTGAATATGACGAATGATGATCTATGACCAGATTAGAACCTGTAGAACAATTGAACATGATGATTAATGATCTAGAACTAGACTAGAACCTGTACAACAATTGAACATGATGAATGATGATCTAAAACCAGACTAGTACCTGTAGCACAACTGAATCAACATTCTCAGACAGGCATTCATCATCAACTTAGTACTAATTTTATACAGAGATAAAAAGGAACAAATAATAAATATGAAATAAGAAATGCCTACAACCCCTTATCCATACTTAAAACAGTATACATGGGGACTTGGACAACCGAGTCTCTAAATATCCAGTAAAACAGTTCTGTTCCTGCACTGTATTCTTGCTTGTCTGCTTTCTATCTTCCACTGTATTCTTGCTTGTCTGCTTTCTATCTTCCACTGTATTCTTGCTTGTCTGCTTTCTATCTTCCACTGTATTCTTGCTTGTCTGCTTTCTATCTTCCACTGTATTCTTGCTTGTCTGCTTTCTATCTTCCACTGTATTCTTGCTTGTCTGCTTTCTATCTTCCACTGTATTCTTGCTTGTCTGCTTCCTATCTTCCACTGTATTCTTGCTTGTCTGCTTCCTATCTTCCACTGTATTCTTGCTTGTCTGCTTTCTATCTTCCACTGTATTCTTGCTTGTCTGCTTCCTATCTTCCACTGTATTCTTGCTTGTCTGCTTCCTATCTTCCACTGTAGTCTTGCTTGTCTGCTTCCTATTTTCCACTGTATTGATATCATTATTTTCTACTGTACTGATATCATTATTTTCCACTGTACTGATATCACTATTTTCCACTGTACTGATATCACTATTTTCCACTGTACTGATATCACTATTTTCCACTGTACTGATATCACTATTTTCCACTGTACTGATATCACAGACAGGACGAATGTCAGTCAAGCTGATGTGAAGGAACCACGTGATCTGATGACAGGACGAACGTCAGTCAAGCTGATGTGAAGGAACCACGTGATCTGATGACAGGACGAACGTCAGTCAAGCTGATGTGAAGGAACCACGTGATCTGATGACAGGACGAACGTCAGTCAAGCTGATGTGAAGGAACCACGTGATCTGATGACAGGACGAACGTCAGTCAAGCTGATGTGAAGGAACCACGTGATCTGATGACAGGACGAACGTCAGTCAAGCTGATGTGAAGGAACCACGTGATCTGATGACAGGACGAACGTCAGTCAAGCTGATGTGAAGGAACCACGTGATCTGATGACAGGACGAACGTCAGTCAAGCTGATGTGAGGAACCACGTGATCTGATGACAGGACGAACATCAGTCAAGCTGATGTGAAGGAACCACGTGATCTGATGACAGGACGAACGTCAGTCAAGCTGATGTGAAGAAACCACGTGATCTGATGACAGGACGAACGTCAGTCAAGCTGATGTGAAGGAACCACGTGATCTGATGACAGGACGAACGTCAGTCAAGCTGATGTGAAGGAACCACGTGATCTGATGACAGGACACTTACCCTGTTAAATGAGGAGGAAGCTCCAACAACATTGTGGTGAAGCTTGAAGTCAGCGATGCTGTAAGTTCCTGTGCCACACATCAGCAGCTGCAGCAGGAAAGAAACAAGACGAAGAAGTCAATGTATGAAAACAATACGGAGAAGTCAATGTATGAAAACAATACGGAGAAGTCAACGTATGAAAACAATACGGAGAAGTCAATGTATGAAAACAATACGGAGAAGTCAACGTATGAAAACAATACGGAGAAGTCAACGTATGAAAACAATACGGAGAAGTCAACGTATGAAAACAATACGGAGAAGTCAACGTATGAAAACAATACGGAGAAGTCAACGTATGAAAACAATACGGAGAAGTCAACGTATGAAAACAATACAGAGAAGTCAATGTATGAAAACAATACGGAGAAGTCAACGTATGAAAACAATACGGAGAAGTCAACGTATGAAAACAATACGGAGAAGTCAATGTATGAAAACAATACGGAGAAGTCAATGTATGAAAACAATACGGAGAAGTCAATGTATGAATACTGGAGAACTTAATACAAGCCAGCAACCTTCACGTTATTTAAGTGATACATAAGATATTAAGGCCAGTACTGCAATCATCACATTATTTAAGTGATATGTAAGATATTAAGGCTAGTACTGCAATCATCACACTAAGTGATACATAAGATATTAAGGCTAGTACTGCAATCATCACATTATTTAAGTGATATGTAAGATATTAAGGCTAGTACTGCAATCATCACACTAAGTGATACATAAGATATTAAGGCCAGTACTGCAATCATCACATTATTTAAGTGATATGTAAGATATTAAGGCTAGTACTGCAATCATCACACTAAGTGATACATAAGATATTAAGGCCAGTACTGCAATCATCACATTATTTAAGTGATATGTAAGATATTAAGGCTAGTACTGCAATCATCACACTAAGTGATACATAAGATATTAAGGCTAGTACTGCAATCATCACATTATTTAAGTGATATGTAAGATATTAAGGCTAGTACTGCAATCATCACACTAAGTGATACATAAGATATTAAGGCTAGTACTGCAATCATCACATTATTTAAGTGATATGTAAGATATTAAGGCTAGTACTGCAATCATCACACTAAGTGATACATAAGATATTAAGGCTAGTACTGCAATCATCACATTATTTAAGTGATATGTAAGATATTAAGGCTAGTACTGCAATCATCACACTAAGTGATACATAAGATATTAAGGCTAGTACTGCAATCATCACACTAAGTGATACATAAGATATTAAGGCTAGTACTGCAATCATCACACTAAGTGATACATAAGATATTAAGGCTAGTACTGCAATCATCACATTATTTAAGTGATACGTAAGATATTAAGGCTAGTACTGCAATCATCACATTATTTAAGTGATACGTAAGATATTAAGGCTAGTACTGCAATCATCACATTATTTAAGTGATACGTAAGATATTAAGGCTAGTACTGCAATCATCACATTATTTAAGTGATACGTAAGATATTAAGGCTAGTACTGCAATCATCACATTATTTAAGTGATACGTAAGATATTAAGGCTAGTACTGCAATCATCACATTATTTAAGTGATACGTAAGATATTAAGGCTAGTACTGCAATCATCACATTATTTAAGTGATATGTAAGATATTAAGGCCAGTACAACTGTAATGCCATATCACCGGCCTTGAGAATGGAGAAGTACAGTCAGAAGTGGTGTGTCTTCATGTGTAGTCATAGGCTGGCAATCTACAAATGCCTTCAGTTGATATGGCTGTAAAAATGGATACCTGACACTTGTTTCGAGGGGAAAAACCTCTGAAATCATCTGTAGGGTTGGACACAATGGCAAACAATGTACACATTCATCATGTCTGTTAAAACTTCTGTGATATCAGTACAGTGGAAAATAGTGATATCATTACAGTGGAAAATAGTGATATCAATACAGTGGAAAATAGGAAGCAGACAAGCAAGAATACAGTGGAAGATAGGAAGCAGACAAGCAAGAATACAGTGGAAGATAGGAAGCAGACAAGCAAGAATACAGTGGAAAATAGGAAGCAGACAAGCAAGAATACAGTGGAAAATAGGAAGCAGACAAGCAAGAATACAGTGGAAGATAGGAAGTGCATGATGGAATCTGTTCAGCCAATATGTAGTCATGTCTCGGTCCACGGTGCTGTACATTAACAAAAGTACAGTAGAAGCATGGAGTCATGTCTCGGTCCACGGTGCTGTACATTAACAAAAATACAGTAGAAGCATGGAGTCATGTCTTGGTCCACGGTGCTGTACATTAACAAAAATACAGTAGAAGCATGGAGTCATGTCTTGGTCCACGGTGCTGTACATTAACAAAAATACAGTAGAAGCATGGAGTCATGTCTTGGTCCACGGTGCTGTACATTAACAAAAATACAGTAGAAGCATGGAGTCATGTCTTGGTCCACGGTGCTGTACATTAACAAAATACAGTAGAAGCATGGAGTCATGTCTTGGTCCACGGTGCTATACATTAACAAAATATAGTAGAAGCATGGAGTCATGTCTTGGTCCACGGTGCTGTACATTAACAAAAATACAGTAGAAGCATGGAGTCATGTCTTGGTCCACGGTGCTGTACATTAACAAAAATACAGTAGAAGCATGGAGTCATGTCTTGGTCCATGGTGCTATACATTAACAAAATATAGTAGAAGCATGGAGTCAAAATAAAAGTACAAATGACTCACCTCCAGTTCATACTCATCAAAAATGCTGAGGAGGTTTTCAGGTATGAGTTCTGAGTTGAGCCCTCGCATGAAGTTCTCAACCTCGTCCTTGACAGGCGTCACAAGACGGTGCTGGGCCAGGGCATCCAGGTAGCGGAGTTTGTTGCTGTTGGTAACTGGGATTTTAGAGCCATTGGGAATTAGGTCAACCTCCTGAAGTTGTCAAACAAGGAACCAGTTTCGTATGGAATTCTATAACCACATCAATTTCTACAAATATGTACTATAACCACATCATTTTCTACAAACGTGTACTATAACCCACATCAATTTCTACAAATGTGTACTATAACCACATCAATTTCTACAAATCTGTACTATACCCACATTAATTTCTACAAATGTGTACTATAACCACATCAATTTCTACAAATGTGTACTATAACCACATCAATTTCTACAAATGGATACCTGACACTTGTTTCGAGGGGAAAAACCTCTGAAATCATCTGTAGGGTTGGACACACTGGCAAACAATGTACACATTCATCATGTCTGTTAAAACTTCTGTGATATCAGTACAGTGGAAAATAGTGATATCATTACAGTGGAAAATAGTGATATCAATACAGTGGAAAATAGGAAGCAGACAAGCAAGAATACAGTGGAAGATAGGAAGCAGACAAGCAAGAATACAGTGGAAGATAGGAAGCAGACAAGCAAGAATACAGTGGAAAATAGGAAGCAGACAAGCAAGAATACAGTGGAAAATAGGAAGCAGACAGGCAAGAATACAGTGGAAAATAGGAAGCAGACAAGCAAGAATACAGTGGAAGATAGGAAGCAGACAAGCAAGAATACAGTGGAAAATAGGAAGCAGACAAGCAAGAATACAGTGGAAAATAGGAAGCAGACAAGCAAGAATACAGTGGAAGATAGGAAGCAGACAAGCAAGAATACAGTGGAAGATAGGAAGCAGACAAGCAAGAATACAGTGGAAGATAGGAAGCAGACAAGCAAGAATACAGTGGAAAATAGGAAGCAGACAAGCAAGAATACAGTGGAAAATAGGAAGCAGACAAGCAAGAATACAGTGGAAGATAGGAAGTGCATGATGGAATCTGTTCAGCCAATATGTAGTCATGTCTCGGTCCACGGTGCTGTACATTAACAAAAGTACAGTAGAAGCATGGAGTCATGTCTTGGTCCACGGTGCTGTACATTAACAAAATACAGTAGAAGCATGGAGTCATGTCTTGGTCCACGGTGCTGTACATTAACAAAATACAGTAGAAGCATGGAGTCATGTCTTGGTCCACGGTGCTGTACATTAACAAAATACAGTAGAAGCATGGAGTCATGTCTTGGTCCACGGTGCTGTACATTAACAAAATACAGTAGAAGCATGGAGTCATGTCTTGGTCCACGGTGCTGTACATTAACAAAATACAGTAGAAGCATGGAGTCATGTCTTGGTCCACGGTGCTATACATTAACAAAATATAGTAGAAGCATGGAGTCATGTCTTGGTCCACGGTGCTGTACATTAACAAAATACAGTAGAAGCATGGAGTCATGTCTTGGTCCACGGTGCTGTACATTAACAAAATATAGTAGAAGCATGGAGTCATGTCTTGGTCCACGGTGCTGTACATTAACAAAATATAGTAGAAGCATGGAGTCAAAATAAAAGTACAAATGACTCACCTCCAGTTCATACTCATCAAAAATGCTGAGGAGGTTTTCAGGTATGAGTTCTGAGTTGAGCCCTCGCATGAAGTTCTCAACCTCGTCCTTGACAGGCGTCACAAGACGGTGCTGGGCCAGGGCATCCAGGTAGCGGAGTTTGTTGCTGTTGGTAACTGGGATTTTAGAGCCATTGGGAATTAGGTCAACCTCCTGAAGTTGTCAAACAAGGAACCAGTTTCGTATGGAATTCTATAACCACATCAATTTCTACAAATATGTACTATAACCACATCATTTTCTACAAACGTGTACTATAACCCACATCAATTTCTACAAATGTGTACTATAACCACATCAATTTCTACAAATCTGTACTATACCCACATTAATTTCTACAAATGTGTACTATAACCCACATCAATTTCTACAAATGTGTACTATAACCCACATCAATTTCTACAAATGTGTACTATAACCACATCAATTTCTATAAATGTGTACTATACCCACATTAATTTCTACAAATGAGTACTATCTCTCTCTCTCTCTCTGAACCTTAAGTGCCCAGGGCACATGGGGCTTCCGCAAGGGTTTTCCACAAATGCCTGTCCTTCGCCTTTTTTTCAGCTAATGAGTATTATACCCACTTTAATTTCTACAAATGAGTACTATAACCACATCAATTTCTACAAATGTGTACTATAACCACATCAATTTCTACAAATGTGTACTAATCCACATTACTTTCTACAAGTGCGTACTATGACCACATAAATTTCTACAAATGTGTACTACATAAATGGAGTTTTGGTTTTAGCTATGCTATCTCCAGATTATCTGACAATCTCTCAAATGCTGAATCCATGAGAAAGTGGAAGAAAGACCTTGAACTTCACTCCCTCCAGATGGTTTACGAAAGCACCAACGTACTCATTAGATCTGACCTGGTTGTGTGCTCTACTTGACAGTTCTAAGAACATGTCAACTTTCATGAAAATTCAGTTATAAAAATGTAAGTACATGAGTGAGCAGTATACATGCAGTATAAAATTAAACGGAACTATTCTAAAGCAGGTGCAGAAATTCAAATACCTTGGAGCAGTAATAACTTCAGATGGGAAATGCAGAACAGAAATTAGGAACAGAATAGGTCAAGTAAAGATTGCATTTCAGAGAATGAGAAACATATTATGCAACACATCCTTATCAACGAATGTTAGAAAACGAGTACTAAAATGCTATATTGAACCTATCTTGTTATATGGAAGTGAATCATAGACAATAGGCAAGTCTGCACAAAAATCATTGGAAGCAGCAGAAATGTGGTTTATTAGAAGAATGTTGCGAATCCCCTGGACAGCAAAAATAACTAATGAAGAATGTATGAGAAGAGATGGAGAGACAAAAAAAACCTTGTCAAAAAGATAAGAGAGAGACAATGTACTTTCATAGGACATGCAAAGAGAAGAGGAGCCATTGAAAATATTATAACAACAGGAAAAATAGAAGGAAGAAGATCAAGAGGAAGACCAAGAGAAATGATACTGGACAGTCTGATGGGATGGTGTGAGAGGAGATCACCAACTGAACTGATGGCCTGCATGAAGGATCGTGTACTCTGGAGAAGCATAATAGCCAACGCCAGTCAGCATGGCACCTGATGATGATGATGACACAAGTGAGCAGGACTGAAACAACATTTGAACTTTTTTTTTTTTTTTTTGTACATGTTTCTGACTCTCTCTCATACACACGATACATACACATTCACACAGATGATGCATGTACACACACATATACACCATACCTTAATGAGCTGCCCCTGTGCGCTGTAGATCTCCTCAGAGAATGTCAAGTCCATACCATCCACGTCGTTGTTCTCGATGTAAGAGATTTTGGTGGTGAAGTACTCCGGATCATCCGTCTCAAAGTGCTGGTAAGAAACAATGAAAATATACAAAATATACAATAATTATAAAATATCAAGAATATAGAAATATATATCTTTAGTGAACTCTGACAACTATGGAGGTCAGCAATCAAAACTGTTTATATTATTAAAAACCTAGTTAAAAAGCAACCAGTGAAACCGGCAGGAGGATAACCACACCAGCAGGCTAATGATGGTTAATTTGTACCAAGGAGAACAGGCCAGGTTTGACTTTGGTTCAGCATTTTGTTAAAAATTAAATCTCACCACAAAAAAAAAAGAAGATAAAAAATTTCACACGTAAAAAAAAAAGTAAAAAGTAGCAAATATTGTACTGACAAAACCAGAATTTCTGAAAGTACTTTATGCAAAGTGAAAGACAGACACAACTGTACTGGTTTCAGAAAGTCCTAGCGTGATTACTGGCTGCAGCAACACAAACTGGCAATTGGCAGGAAATCTTCAATTAACATTCATTCATTCATTTGCATGTCCCTTGCGGAACTTTGCCTCCCAAACAGCACTCCTGTAGGCCTCTTGGTTGTGAGCAAGATGGCCTGTTGCTGATGCATCCATTCTTCAATTAACAGATCTTGAAAATATCCTGCAGGCCATGTATACAAGCAACCAACAAATTCATCTCTTCTTACTGACAACAAGTTAGAACAAAAAACTTAGGCAATATCAAATTAGAGCTGTCTCTGAACTGAACAAATGTAATGAAACAATAACGATACATATAATGAAACAATAACCCTATAGTTATCTAATTACTAGATAACACAAATTCAACTCTATCAAGGTCAAGGTTTATTACTTCATAGCATATCGGTCACAGGAATGAACTTGAGCTTGATTCCTACAATCTATGGAACACCAACAATCACTTCATGTATAAACTAGGAAAAGAGTAGGAGCAGCTTTATTACTTAACGATTACAAAGTTGTGACGTTTCGACGTGAGCCTTAATCACACAAAAACATACAGGATGAAGAAATAGAGAGAGGAGATAAAGTATAGATTCACATGAATGCTATATTAAAAAAAAAAAAATAATGAATAGCGCACTTAGCTGTAACTGTAAGAAGATGTGGCTTGTCTGACGCTGTGTGTCAGAAATGAGCATGGTAGAGCTTAGAGACTGTTTAAATGGAGACCTGTGATGTGTGGTAGGTGGGTCGTAACTGGGGGTGGTGGGTGGAGAAACCATGGAGGGGAGAGAGAGAGTGGTACAATGTTAACCTAGCCAGGAGAAGGTGAAATAGATGATTATATTTAGGGTAGAGGGGTTGTAATGTGATGCTGTGAGGAGGTTCTGAACTATGTGTAACAAGTGAGAAGGGAGTGGAGCTTAGTGGAGAGAGATTATGATTGTTGAAGAGGAGAATGTTAGGTGTAGCTGAATAGTGAGTTTAATCCGTGTGGTTCCAGCATCCCATAATCCTGAATGTAGCGGTTCTCAAGCGCCAGGCGGCTTGTGTCATCTGCGTGACATTGTTTGATTGCTGTTACCAGAAAATCAGATTAGCCTCTGTGGTTGGGCCCATTGAAATGATCTGGGAATGGTTTCGAAGCATGCTGGGCTGTATTGTACAGATGTTTCTGCATGCGGTCCCCTAATCTGAGGCCAGTCTCACCAATATACGGTATCCTGCATCTTTTGCATACAATGACATATATCACATTACGGGACTCGCATGTGAATCCCTCATGGAGAGTGAGGATAGTTTTGGGAAAGGTGATCGTTTTCGTTTCCCAGACTACAGGGCAGGTAACACAGCGAGGGCAGTACATTTTCTGGTACCAACATATGTAAGGCTCTGCTTCAAGTGGCTGTGGACGAGGATGTCCTTAAGGTTTGGCTTATGTTTGTATGCCAACAGGGGTGGATCAGTGAAAATGTCGCGAGGCCCAACTACAGAGGCAAATCTGATTTTCTGGTAACAGCAATCAAACAATGTCATGCAGATGACACAAGTCATCTAGCACTTGAGAACCGCTACATTCAGGATTATGGGATGCTGGAACCACACAGATTAAACTCACTATTCAGCTACATTCTCCTCTTTTCAACAATCATAATCTCTCTCCACTAAGCTCCACTCCCTTCTCATTTGTTACACATAGTTCAGAACCTCCTCACAGCATCACATTACAACCCCTCTACCCTAAATATAATCATCTATTTCACCTTCTCCTGGCTAGGTTAACATTGTACCACTCTCTCTCTCCCCTCCATGGTTTCTCCAGCCACCACCCCCAGTTACTACCCACCGACCGCACATCACAGGTCTCTATTTAAACAGTCTCTACACCCTATCACGCTCATTTCTGACACACAGCGTCAGACAAGCCACATCTTCTTACAAGTTACAGCTAAGTGCTGTAATCATTAATTTTTTTTTTTTAATATAGCATTCATGTGAATCTATACTTTATCTCCTCTCTCTATTTCTTCATCCTGTATGTTTTGTATGATTAAGGCTCACGCCGAAACGTCACAACTTTGTAATCGTTAAGTAATAAAGCTGCTCCTACTTTTGTCCTAGTTTATACATTTTGGTATCACAGCTTTACTGCAGTGCTTCGTGTATAGTTATATACTTATACACTAATTATTGTATGTTACCAATAAACACTGATTCTTACAATCTATGGAACACCAACAAACACTGATTCTTACAATCTATGGAACATCAACAAACTATGAATTTTTTATGAATGATTTCCTAACAAAACTTACAGTAGGGGTTCTAGCAGCAAGGCCACAAACTGCGCACTTCCCCTGTAAGCTGAAGCTATACTAACAGTGACCATCAGCTGACATATCTGTGAAAATAGTTACCTGACGCACAAGTTTTGAGGAAACTGCCTCTTAAAGCAGGGAATATTCATCTAAAAATAGAGATGCTCTTGAGTGCACTAAACATACGATTGTTGGTGCATACAGGGAAAAACAGGACATTGTGTATAAGTCTGTCCCTTAAATAAAGGACTAGACCAGAATCTAAGAACAGAAAAAAAAGGAGCAGTTTCATCAACTCACCAGCCCCTGAGGATTATCTGTGAGTCGTGTGAACAGCTCCGAGTTGTTGGGGTCGAAGAGTTCCTTACACACGACCTCAAACCATTCTCTGCTGACACCCCCCCAGTCTAAACCCTGCTCTCCGTTGAAGACAATCTCGAAGCGTTTGCACCAGTCACACAAGTTTAAATTTTTTGTGGCTTTGTAAGACTGCAAGTGAAGAACAGAACAGTATCAGCTTCTTCTCATACATCACATGTAAAGATTAATCGTACATACAGAAATCTGTACACGTATATTCATGTACACAAACAAGTGACAGCTGGAGTTAGCTATGAATGTCTCAGTTATAAAAATATATGTGAATATCTTAAAACCACTGGCAGCCTCGACGTGTTTATTATAGAAGTGAATATCTTAAAACCACTGGCAGCCTCGACGTGTTTATTATAGAAGTGAATATCTTAAAACCACTGGCAGCCTCGACGTGTTTATTATAAAAGTGAATATCTTAAAACCACTGGCAGCCTCGACGTGTTTATTATAGAAGTGAAGCAAGTCCGTCTCCCGGGTCTGCTCTCAAACTTCAAGCAATCTAACAAAACCTGCTCCCTATCCCGCTTTCAGCCTGCATATCCAGATCTTTACTGAATCTACAGGTACACACAGACCATGTAACATCACAGTTACACAAAGACCATGTAACATCAGTTACACACAGACCATATAACATCACAGTTACACACAGACCATGTAACATCAGTTACACACAGACCATATAACATCACAGTTACACACAGACCATGTAACATCACAGGTACACAAAGACCATGTAACATCACAGTTACACAAAGACCATGTAACATCAGTTACACACAGACCATATAACATCACAGTTACACACAGACCATGTAACATCACAGTTACACAAAGACCATGTAACATCACAGTTACACAAAGACCATGTAACATCACAGTTACACACAGACCATATAACATCAGTTACACACAGACCATGTAACATCACAGTTACACAAAGACCATGTAACATCACAGTTACACAAAGACCATGTAACATCACAGTTATACACTAACCCTGTAGATTACAGTTACATACAGAAGTAACATTACAGTTAGTACAAGCTCCGCAACGAAAAAACTAGCAAGCACATTTCCAGTACTATAATACAGAACAAATATATAAAGACACAAGGCTGACCAAAAAACCTGAGAGGTTTTACGTGACTCACGCTATGTAAGAGATTTGACCTGTCAACTTTTAGCACCAGGTGGGAGTGAGATCGTTTGTGGTGGGTAGCTCGGATCTCACGATAGAAGAAATCACGTTTGTCGTTGAAGGTCTCAGAACCTCCTACAGACAAAAATATCTGATTAGCATAAACAGTAAAACTGATAAACAGAGAAACATTGACATAGAAACATACAGTGTTTAAACACAGATAGACCTAATAAACAAAAACACATGAACTAGCATAAGCATAACTTAAACTGATATAACATGAACTAACATAAACACAACTGGAACTATCAATAACCAGATATCAGTGAACTAACATTAAAAACAACTGCAGCTGACAAACAGACATAAACACAAAAATGCAGCATTATTTACAGCTGATGTTGGGACTGTTCTTGTGGCAGAATGTTGGTGTTAGGATTGTCCATGTGACATAAAGTTGGTTGTGAGACTGTCCATGTGACAGAAAGTTGGTTGTGGGACTGTCCATGTGACAGAAAGTTGGTTGTGAGACTGTCCATGTGACAGAAAGTTGGTTGTGAGACTGTCCATGTGACAGAAAGTTGGTTGTGAGACTGTCCATGTGACAGAAAGTCGGTTGTGGGACTGTCCATGTGACAGAAAGTTGGTTGTGAGGCTGTCCATGTGACAGAAAATTGGTTGTGAGACTGTCCATGTGACATAAAGTTGGTTGTGGGACTGTCCCTGTGACAGAAAGTTGGTTGTGGTACTGTCCATGTGACAGAAAGTTGGTTGTGGGACTGTCCATGTGTTGCTGAAGTTGTTTGCTGTTTCTTATCTAAAGCTAGTATACATATAATTACTGAATTTTCACAGTTATAACAATTGTGTAGGGTCTTCTAATACTGAATTCTATCAAGAATCATTTCAATTTATGAAACTAAATTTGCCTGACAATGAGTCCCATCTTTATCATCTTTTGACACAGAAGTTTGAAGCAGTTTTTGGAACTTGTTAGGTTTCTGAGATGAAACATTTATAATGTGAAATTTTAAAAAAAAATTTCTACATTTTTAACAAGAAGTACAGAAACAAGGACGAGCTGAAAAAAAAATAGTCGTACCTATACTCTTTAACAGAAAACATGAAAAAGTTGCAGCAATGGTGTTACGATCTCGTGCTGCTAGTTCGACTGAAGGTTGACTTCCATCCTCTACACAAAATGTGGGTGCATCAAACTTGTTGTTGGCACCATTGAATATGAACTGAAATGTGACAAATAATCATCAATAAACTCACCCATATTGAAAACATGGATGCTAATGATGTCTCAGATAAAAGGGATGGCGACTGCAGTAAAACTGGTTAATATAAATAAGGTAGACAGAGGTGTATGGTGCAGTTTTACAAAGTGAGGGAGGAAGTGAGCAAGGTGAGAAAAAAAACGAATATAAAGTATGAGAATGTATAAATGAAAAACATACAACATCCGATATTTCGGCGTGAGCCTTATTTGAGGTTCCTGGCTGTTTTTATATTCCCAGGGATAACACTAAGGACAATGCTGTGAGGTTCCTGGCTGTTTTTATATTCCCAGGGATAACACTAAGGACAATGGTGTGAGGTTCCTGGCTGTTTTTATATTCCCAGGGATAACAATAAGGATAATGCTGTGAGGTTCCTGGCTGTTTTTATATTCCCAGGGATAACTAAAAATAAGAACACTAAGGACAATGCTGTGAGGTTCCTGGCTGTTTTTATATTCCCAGGGATAACTAAAAATAAGAACACTAAGGACAATGCTGTGAGGTTCCTGGCTGTTTTTATATTCCCAGGGATAACACCAAGGACAATGCTGTGAGGTTCCTGGCTGTTTTTATATTCCCAGGGATAACACCAAGGACAATGCTGTGAGGTTCCTGGCTGTTTTTATATTCCCAGGGATAACACTAAGGACAATGGTGTGAGGTTCCTGGCTGTTTTTATGTCCCCAGATACCTAACACTATGGACAGTCATGTGACCATTGTGCTACCATGTCACTCTTCATCTGCAGCTTTAAATTTCAAAAGTTGGTTCTTGTAAATGGCTGAATGGATAGTGTCCTCTCATGGCTTAGGTTGTTGCTATGCCTACCAGAGTCCATGCTTCAAGTTATGCTCATTCTCTATTTTATTTATCTCATGTCTAAAGTGCTTTGTACTTTTCAAACAGTTACCTTTGCTTACTTTGCACACACAACTTTTTGACTGAGCAGAATGAAAACTTGGAAGCTGCCCACAATTAGAATATGTGCTAACACACGTGCCATAATGGCTGCTGTGTCAAACTCTTTTTTTTCCACTTCTTATCTCACCATTTTTATATCTATTATTGTTGACTGCTTGTGTCAAGGTTTGAGAACCACAGACAATCAAGACCCTACTCCATCTCCCAGTGATGTCCCTACCACAGACAATCAAGACCTTACTCCATCTCCCAGTGATGTCCCTACCACAGACAACCAAGACCCTGCTCCATCTCCCAGTGATGTCCCTATCACAGACAATCAAGACCCTGCTCCATCTCCTAGTGATGTCCCTACTACAGACATCCAAGACCCTGCTCCATCTCCCAGTGGTGTCCCTACCACAGACAACCAAGACCCTACTCCATCTCCCAGTGATGTCCCTACCACAGACAACAAAGAACCTACTCCATCTCCCAGTGATGTCCCTACCACAGACAATCAAGACCCTACTCCATCTCCCAGTATGTCCCTACCACAGACAACAAAGAACCTACTCCATCTCCCAGTGATGTCCCTACCACAGACAACAAAGAACCTACTCCATCTCCCAGTGATGTCCCTACCACAGACAACAAAGAACCTACTCCATCTCCCAGTGATGTCCCTACCACAGACAACAAAGAACCTACTCCATC
Source organism: Achatina immaculata (assembly GCA_009760885.1). Lineage (NCBI taxonomy): Eukaryota > Metazoa > Mollusca > Gastropoda > Stylommatophora > Achatinidae > Lissachatina > Lissachatina immaculata. The sequence goes on along the minus strand of CM019702.1, from coordinate 24,421,871 downwards.
TCCCAGTGATGTCCCTACCACAGACAACAAAGAACCTACTCCATCTCCCAGTGATGTCCCTACCACAGACAACAAAGAACCTACTCCATCTCCCAGTGATGTCCCTACCACAGACAACAAAGAACCTACTCCATCTCCCAGTGACGTCCCTACCACAGACAATCAAGACCCTCACTCCATCTCCCAGTGATGTCCCTACCACAGACAACAAAGAACCTACTCCATCTCCCAGTGATGTCCCTACCACAGACAACAAAGAACCTACTCCATCTCCCAGTGATGTCCCTACCACAGACAACAAAGAACCTACTCCATCTCCCAGTGATGTCCCTACCACAGACAACAAAGAACCTACTCCATCTCCCAGTGATGTCCCTACCACAGACAACAAAGAACCTACTCCATCTCCCAGTGATGTCCCTACCACAGACAACAAAGAACCTACTCCATCTCCCAGTGATGTCCCTACCACAGACAACAAAGAACCTACTCCATCTCCCAGTGACGTCCCTACCACAGACAATCAAGACCCTACTCCATCTCCCAGTGATGTCCCTACCACAGACAACAAAGAACCTACTCCATCTCCCAGTATGTTCCTACCACAGACAATCAAGAACCTATTCCATCTCCCAGTGATGTCCCTACCACAGACAATCAAGACCCTACTCCATCTCCTAGTGATGTCCCTACCACAGACAATCAAGACCCTACTCCATCTCCCAGTGATGTCCCTACCACAGACAATCAAGACCATACTCCATCTCCCAGTGATGTCCCTACCACAGACAATCAAGACCATACTCCATCTCCCAGTGATGTCCCTGGAAACAGAAATCTGGCCAAATGAAGAGAGACTGGAAAGGTGTACCTGGTTTTAAAATTACGAAGAACCGAAGTCGGATGTTTTAGCTCACGACATAAAGCAACACAAGCCCTTCTGAGGCTAGACTATAAACAAAAATAATATCTAGCATTCTTTATAAAATAACTACTCACACAAGGAAAACCTACCTTTGTCCAAGGACACACTCGGAATGTACACAACTTTTTTGGGTAAATCTTGAAGTAAAATTCTTTGATTGTCATTTGCTGAAAGAAAATATTTTCGATGATTTACTGATCAGAAATTCTCCAGTTTCACATGATACTTTACACATTTACATTTTACCTAGTTCCTCAATCATATTTGAAACCTGTCATCGCAATTTACATTTAAGTGCAGAAACTTGTCACTGACATTCGCACACAAAAACTTCTGATTAGTTTATTCCATATTTTAAAAGATTTTCTTCCTTTGTATTCCTGCACTGTTGCCATGACAATAATCACTAATTAGATACACAAAAAAGCCAAAACTTAAAACAAGCTACAATTTTTTTTAGAAATATCTGTTAATCTGTGTTGCCAAGACTTTGAAGTGATAACTGCAGCAGTAATGTCGTAAAGCACTAACTACCTTGATCAAGTAAAATCATCAAGAACCTTTGGCCAAACCATCAACAGCCTTGCTCAAACAATCAAGAACTTTGGCCAAACCATCAACAGCCTTGCTCAAACAATCAAGAAATTTGGCCAAAATATCAACAGACTTGCTCAAACAATCAAGAACTTTGGCCAAACCATCAACAGACTTGCTCAAACAATCAAGAACTTTGGCCAAAACATCAAGAACCCTGGACTTCTAACTGAGAACAGCCCAGTTACTTAGAACCAACTGACCAAGTATTCAAGAAATTCAGTTTGGTCAACAAAAACTCTGACAAGTCATGAAGAACTCTGGCCAAGCCAGAGAAAGTATCAGAAACTTTGTCCTCTTCAACAAAACCCTCATACAATCATCCACATTTGTCATCATTCTCTTACCTTAGGAGAGATATATACATAGACTTTCTTTGGCTTCTCCAGCTTCTCTCCATTTTGTGTCAGCAGCCTGGCCTCGTACCACAAGTTGTGCTTACGTTTGTTCACGTTCTTCTGTACTTTATTCAGCTCCGATACTGCAACAAAATAAGAAAGCATTTTTTTGCTATTTAACTGTGGCAGAAAACAAAACCTAACCAACTCTTACCACTAGATCAGAAATCCCATGACCGCATAGACAGTTCTATAATACAAACATCCTCCATGTTTTTTGCTAGGAAAAGTTGAGATTCTCATACTTAGTTTATACTGGAGTTTAAAAATTTGAGTCCAACAAACTTATACAAGTTTAAAATTTGAGCCCAATAAAATATAATAAAAGTTTAAAAATTGAGTCCTATAAACTATAATAAAACCATTGAGGATATGAAAACTCCTTGTGTCAGGGTGGGATAACCATAGTCAATCAAGAACCTATTCTGCCACACAGTGGTGTCCCCTGGAAACAGACTAGCTTGGCTAGGTGAAAGAAGAGATCGCAATGGGAAAGTGAACTCAACAAACAATTACATGTCAGCACTGGATGTATCAGGGTGCAAGGTCCACAATGGCAACTCAATAGCAACTCAAAGGCTACATAATGCAACACAATGGCAACACAATGCAACTAACATCCTTCTAAGAGTGAAGAAAAAATAATAAATTCATATCCTTACAGTTATTTTATCAGCAACTTTACGTTAAGCTCTTCTCTTGTGTTAAGCTCTTCTCTTGTGTTAAGCTCTTCTCTTGTGTCAAGCTCTTCTCTTGTGTCAAGCTCTTCTCTTGTGTCAAGCTCTTCTCTTGCGTCAAGCTCTTCTTTTGCGTCAAGCTCTTCTCTTGTGTCAAGCTCTTCTCTTGTGTTAAGCTCTTCTCTTGTGTCAAGCTCTTCTCTTGTGTCAAGCTCGTCTCTTGTGTGTTCTCTTTTCTTCTAACATGAACTTTGGGGACTAAACCCTGACCTTGGCTGGAAGTCTCTAAGGCTGTTGGTCATGAGATCTTCTCCTGACCATCTTCCAGATTCACAGAACACGTTCTTCCTGTAAAGCTGATGAACAAAGTTGTGAGGGGGTTGATGAAGCTCCTCCAAACTTGCCCCACAATTTTAGGTTGTTGTTTTCTGATCTTTGTTATAGTTTTCCTTGTTTCTCGTGCCTCTATCAGAACTTCCTCGTTTGATTCTCTTGCTGTCCTTGCCACCTTCAGCATTCTTCTTAAGAAGCACATTTCTGCCGATTCTTTGCTTTCGGTGAGATTCTTAGGCTGCCGTGCGCTGGCCGAAACTCCTCCAGGCCAATGAAGAAAAATGCGATTAGGGTTGCTGCGCGGCGCCACCGTGGAAAAGGTGATGGAAAGGCTTATGTGAAGTTAAATGGGTATGGCCAGTAGTCTTGCGGTGAGGGCTACCCATATCACGGCACCTCTGCTTTATAGGCTGGCCACGTCCTGTGTGCGCCAGAACTGGGATAATATGCCTAAATCAGCTTAACCCAGGGGTGAGACTCACTAGCGGTTAGGACTCGTCCTCCTTGGCCGGGACTCTGTCCTGGTCATAGCCAGGAAGGAGGTGGCCATGACCACAGAACGCTGAAGTCGGAGACACTGGACCAGGGAGTCTAGACAGACAACTTCCTCTCACCCGGCAGAGATATACTCATATCCAAACCACATCGAGGTTTTCCAGTGAGTAAAGTCCAACTCGAGGCTGAACTGGTGCAACGAAAACCACAGTGTCACGCAATGTCACTTCTGTGATCCACCGAGAATATAGGCCCAAGCCCCGCGATGCTCTGAGCCTCCATCCTAAATGAGACTATCGCGAGGACCACAGGACTAAATTCAGTAGGATCACGGGGCGATCTTGATGGTAGAAGTGTACGAAGAAGAAGAAGAAGCTGATCCTTCTTTGTATCTCTTTCCTGGCTGTCTAGGCTTCTCATCCACTATGACAGAAACATGTAGGTTATGGTTATCAGGATATTATATAAGACAAACTATAACCAAAAGCATCAACATAATAACTTTCTCTTTCCTTTTTAGGATATAGATAAAACTGTCCATATTCCACTGTGGTGACTCAAGCAAACGCAATGACAGTCATCTACAGACATACACACATACAATATGTACCATTACATATTTCTTTTTCAAAACGTCAGAAGCTCTGTTGTTACGCTGACTGCAAAAATCTGCAACCCTACTGATCTGTTACAGTAACTAAAAAAATGCATGAAAACCCTACTCTTACAATGACTGTCAACAACCCACAACAAATCTGTTATGACAACTGTCAACAACCCACAACAAATCTGTTATGACAACTGTCAACAACCCACAACAAATCTGTTATGACAACTGTCAACAACCTACAACAAATCTGTTATGACAACTGTCAACAACTCACCATTTAGAACCAAGATATCAAACTCTCCATTCTCATAACATTTTTTTTTTCCAAATTATCACCAGCAAACACACATGACACTCACAGCTGACTACCAAATTATCACCAGCAAACACACATGACACACACCTGACTACCAAATTATCACCAGCAAACACACATGACACACACAGCTGACTACCAAATTATCACCAGCAAACACACATGACACACACAGCTGACTACCAAATTATCACCAGCAAACACACATGACACACACCTGACTACCAAATTATCACCAGCAAACACACATGACACACACCTGACTACCACCAGCAAACACACATGACACACACCTGACTACCACCAGCAAAAACACATGACACACACCTGACTACCACCAGCAAAAACACATGACACACACAGCTGACTACCACCAGCAAACACACATGACACACACAGCTGACTACCAAATTATCACCAGCAAACACACATGACACACACCTGACTACTAAATTAGTAATTCATGCCTGGCTAACCATGTTACCTCAACCACCTTGATCCTAAAGAAAGCCTTGTGGTCAGCCTTATAGGAGGAAAGATTCCCAAAGGAGTCTCGTGTCTCAATGACCAGTGGGTAGCTACTGCCTGATGGGAACACTACTGTTGATGTGTAATGCATAAAGCCTGTCTTAGATGGATCAATGGGCCCTGGAGAATGTATTATGGACCAGACTGAGGGTCATTCTAGAACATACTGTTTCTGTGATACAATGGACTACTTTCTTTGCACACCACCAAACACAACAAAAAACTTTCTGCCAAATTCAAATATCTCAACTTTAATTAGCATCAACAAAACGTTTCTGCCAAATTCAAATATCCCAAATTTAATTAGCATCAACAAAACGTTTCTGCCAAATTCAAGTATCCCAACTTTAATTAGCATCAACAAAATGTTTCTGCCAAATTCAAATATCCCAACTTTAATTAGCATCAACAAAACGTTTCTGCCAAATTCAAATATCCCAACTTTAATTAGCATCAACAAAACATTTCTGCCAAATTCAAATATCCCAACTTTAATTAGCATCAACAAAAATTTTCTGCCGAATTCCTTTCTTTTTAAACTCTAAACATACCTGAAAATCTGGCCAAAATGTACATACCAGCTTCGAAATACTTTGTGAAAGGGCTGTCTTTAATATGCCTTCCTCCAACCATGATGGAGATCTTGTATTCCCCGGACTTGTGGACCGTAAAGGAACATTTAACAAGATTGATGTCCCCGGGCCGATCTCCAGAAAATTGCATGGTTCTAGCCACCATGACACCTTCATGGGCGATCTCTATCAGAATTCCATCTCCGTCAGAAACTGGATATGGGTTTCCATTTTTCTGGAAGAACTGGCAGGAGAGAGGGGTTTGTGGAGCAGATCACAATGAAATACTCACAGACACACTTTATGTATGTATATTTCCAGATCAAAGAATAAATTAATGTTTGTCAAAGTTTAATATCAATCAGTGAAACTATGAGCTAAACAAAGTTTACTACCAACCAACAAAACAATGAGCTAAACAAAGTGTAATACCATCCAATGAAAGAACAAGCTAAACAAAGTGTAATACCAGCCATGTAATACCAGCCAATGAAACAATAAGCTAAACAAAGTGTAATACCAGCCATGTAATACCAGCCAATGAAACAATAAGCTAAACAAAGTGTAATACCAGCCAATGAAACAATGAGCTAAACAAAGTGTAATACCAGCCAATGAAACAATGAGCTAAACAAAGTGTAATACCAGCCAATGAAACAATGAGCTAAACAAAGTGTAATACCAGCCAATGAAACAATGAGCTAAACAAAGTGTAATACCAGCCAATGAAACAATGAGCTAAACAAAGTGTAATACCAGCCAATGAAACAATGAGCTAAACAAAGTGTAATACCAGCCAATGAAACAATGAGCTATACAAAGTGTAATACCAGCCAATGAAACAATGAGCTATACAAAGTGTAATACCAGCCAATGAAACAATGAGCTAAACAAAGTGTAATACCAGCCATGTAATACCAGCCAATGAAACAATGTGTCTTCTCCACAGACTTTTTTTATACATTGTAAACACAAGAGTAACCAAACACAAATCCAAGATGTGACTGACCTATGATTAAGTACAATGGCAAGTCAAAAAGTAACCACAATTTTGCTCTAATAATTTGAAATCGAGTAGTAGACAGTTTTAGTCCAAACATGCTATGCTCTCTTTTCAGATACATGTGCACACAGGCAGGCAGGCCATTTTGGAGATATGACACCAGCAAACCAGATCCAAGATGGAAACTCCCATAGAAGCATGAACAGAGAAGAGTTATTTGTTTCTTGGGCCATAAAGGTGAGAAACCTGCAGATATTCACTGGAGAATGAACATACCATATGTGGACACGTATGTTGCTTCAGCTGACATATGAGTGGCACAGGAAGTTGTGAAAAGTCAAATCTGTTCAGTTCAGGATTGCTGCTACAGCTCATGCAGTAGCTCAACAAATTATGAATCTGCATTCTGAGTGTCTTCCACATCCTGAACATTCATTTAGTCATGCACTGTGTGATTATCATGGTGCCATGGAGGTGCTAGGTAGGAAGAAGATAAGTACAGACCAAGAAACAAAAGTAGAAACAGCAAACAGGTATACAAGAAGAAACTACAGACATACATACAAGTAGAAATAGCAGACAGACACTGAAGTAGAAACAGCAGACAGATATACATACAAGGAGAAACATCACACAAGACATACAAGTAGAAAAAGCAGACAGACATATAAGTTGAAACATCAGGCAAACATTTAAACAGAAACAGCAGACAAGACATACGAGCAGAAACAGCAGACAAAACATATAAGTTGAAACATTCATTCATTCATTTGCATGTCCCTTGTGGAACTTTGCCTCCCTAACAGCTCTCCTGTAGGCCTCTTGGTTGTGAGCAAGATGCCCTGCTGCTGATGCATCCATTTGCAGACCATCAACGATGTCTTGCAGCCATCTTCGCCTTGGTCTTCCTCTCTTTTTCCCATTATGTACCCTTCCAAGATCGTTTTCTCTAGATTATCATGACGTTTAATGTGTCCAAAATATTTAAGTTTTCTCTATTTAATACCCTTTACTAGCCAGCCTTCTTAAATATTAAGTTCTTGTAGTATAGATATATTTGTTCTTTTTTGTGTCAATGATATTTGAAGAACTCTTCTGAAGCATTTACATTCAAAGGCATTTACATGTTTCTCAGCTGTTTTGATAAGTGTCCAGGTCTCTATTATTTTTGTAGTTCTGTCTGTTCCTCTCCACAGATCCTTTAGTTGTTTTACTTTCTGAAAAGCGACAGATGTCCTCTTTTTAATTTCCTTCATTGTATCTCCATTATTAGTTAGTAGTGATCCAAGATATTCAAAGTTGAAACAGCAAAAATATAAAAAGAAACAGCAGACAAGACATACAAGTAGAAACAGCAGACAGATATACAAGTAGAAACAGCAGACAGATATACAATTAGATATAGCAATTATCAAGAAACATGTAGATACTGTTATCCTAGCTAATAGTAATGTGGACAAACACCCTGGTACCGTCTAACAATAACTCATCTCTGTCAATCATTCATGAAATTTTAGCATCACATTGTTTTATCTCTCATCCACTTCCTCATCAACATTCAATACAATGTCTAAATCTCGCTTGAAAAAAACGTTTTCGTTCAAGCAATCCAAAATGAAAATGCAGCTTTCACGATGATATATGTTTATTACTTGTCTCATGCAAACTGGCAATAGAACATTCTAATCCCCTCTGCCCCCTGCAACTCTGATTTATCTTTCTCTTGGGTTTCAGAATTCTGGTCGGGTAAGTGGCTCATCGCCAGCCAGACAAAATTGAGAGAGCCATCAATCGTAGAACTTTGGGGGCGGGGGGCGCATGAAGGGTAAGTATAACTGGTGAGAGATGTGATATAATGATTCTGCCGTCCACTTCTGAAAGGAAATACCCATCTTGTTGTATGTTTCAATGAAATCAACTGTTTGTAAGTTAGTACGAGTGTAACTTTCCACATGTCTGTATGAAATTATCTGCTTGTATGTTAGTACAAAATGAACTATGAGGGGTGATTGATAAGTTCTCTGCATAAGGTACAAATACTTGAAACACACAGTTGAAATAAGGTGCATTTATAAATCTGGTTAATGTAAGATTAAACACCAAGTTTCAAGAAATTAACTGCAACCAATTTTTTTTACAGGCTACTGAAGTGGTAAGGGGTGGCAGAAATTGAGAAAATGGATAAAATTTCTCATCGAACAGTTATTCGCTACCTCTGCATCAAGGGCTTATCATCAAAGGAGATCCATGAGGATATGGTAGAGACTCTAGGGGAGAGTGCCCCTTCTTACAGCAGAGTGAAGAAATGGGCAGCTGAATTCAAACATGGAAGGGAGAGTCTGGAAGATGATCCCCATCCAGGAAGACCAAGAACGGTAACCACCGATGAAACCACCGGCAGAATCCATGACATGATAATAGAAGATTGACGACTAACTGAGCGGTACATTGCTACTGAGTTGGGCATCTCTCAGGAATGTGTTCATGTCATTATTCACAATGATCTTCAAATGACAAAGGTCTCTGCTCGATGGGTCCTGAAACTTCTTGGAGCTGATCACAAACAACAGCTTCTCAATATGTCATGAGACAATCTTGGCCATTTTTCTGCAGATCCTGAAAAGTTTCTTCAGCAATTTGTGACTATGGATGAGACTTTTGTTCATCATTTTCAACCAGAAACCAAAGAACAGTCAAAGCAGTGGAAACATCATGGATCCTCACCTCCAAAGAAAGCAAGGGTAGTTCTGTCTGCAGGCAAAGTGATGGCTTCCATCTTTTGAGATTCATGAAGTGTGTTATTGGTAAACTATTTTCAAAAGGGCAGAACGGTCACTAGGGCCTATTACGCTAATCTTATGAAGCAACTGCGGGTCAAAGTGAAGGAAAAGTGGTGAGGGAAATTGACGAGAGGAGTTATCTTTTATCAAGACAATGCTCCAGTTCACAAGTCGGCGGTGGCAATAGCTGCCATTCATGAATGCGGCTTCCAGCTTCTTGAACATCCTCCTTATTCCCCAGATTTGGCTCCTTCAGACTATTACCTGTTTACCAAACTAAAAAAGGAGCTCAGTGGTCACAAATTTGCTTTAGATGATGACGTCATTCATGCTGTAGACCACTTTTTACTGGCACAAGATGTTGATTTTTACAAAGAAGAGATCCATATGCTCCAGGATCGCTGGACTAAGTGCATAAACTTGCAAGGGGACTATGTTGAGAAATAACCCAAAAAGGTTGACCACAAATAATCTGTTGTACCTTATGCTGAGAACTAATCAATCACTCCTCATAAGTATATGTTAATATGAAATTAAATGTTTGTATGTCTCTAAACAACAACAACAACAAAATAAAGAACCTTGAGTGTTTTTTCTAATCCTGTCTCTAAATACCTTAACATCCCTAGCCACAGAGATCTCTACCTACCTTAACATCCCTAGCCACAGAGATCTCTAACTACCTTAACATCTCTAGCCAAGGAGATCTCTAACTACCTTAACATCCCTAGCTACAGAGATCTCTAACTACCTTAACATCCCTAGCCACAGAGATCTCTAACTACCTTAACATCCCTAGCCGCAGAGATCTCTAACTACCTTAACATCTCTAGCCAAGGAGATCTCTAACTACCTTAACATCCCTAGCCACAGAGATCTCTAACTACCTTAACATCCCTAGCCACAGAGATCTCTAACTACCTTAACATCTCTAGCCAAGGAGATCTCTAACTACCTTAACATCCCTAGCCACAGAGATCTCTAACTACCTTAACATCTCTAGCCACAGATATCTCTAACTACCTTAACATCCCTAGCCACAGAGATTTCTAACTACCTTAACATCCCTAGCCACAGAGATCTCTAACTACCTTAACATCTCTAGCCAAGGAGATCTCTAACTACCTTAACATCCCTAGCCACAGAGATCTCTAACTACCTTTAACATCCCTAGCCAAGGAGATCTCTAACTACCTTAACATCCCTAGCCGCAGAGATCTCTAACTACCTCAACAGCCCTAGTTAGACAGGAAAGAACCCAGACCCTTAGAACACCATCTTATTCTTCCTGTGTGGAACTCTGGACCCAAAGATGCAGCTCACACTCTGTGCTTCCCTTCTGCCTGCTCACCGTCTCTCTCTTCTCCTGTCACTGCCCAAGAAATATGGGGCTCCTTGTAGCAAGAGACTTTCATTTCTGTCAGAACTTTGCTATCTTCTTGGCTGTCTCCCATGTCAGTCCTTCACTATCTTCTTGGCTGTCTCCCATGTCAGAACTTTGCTATCTTCTTGGCTGTCTCCCATGTCAGAACTTTGGTGCTATCTTCTTGGCTATCTCCCAAGTCAGTTCTTCACTATCTTCTTGGCTGTCTCCTATGTCAGAACTTTGCTGCTATCTTCTTGGCTGTCTCCCATGTCAGACCTTTGCTATCTTCTTGGCTGCCTCCCATGTCAAAACTTTGCTATCTTCTTGGTTGTCTCCCATGTCAGAACTTTGCTGCTATCTTCTTGGCTGTCTCCCATGTCAGTCCTTCACTATCTTCTTGGCTGTCTCCCATGTCAGAACTTTGCTGCTATCTTCTTGGCTGTCTCCCATGTCAGACCTTTGCTGCTATCTTCTTGGTTGTCTCCCATGTCAGACCTTCGCTGCTATCTTCTTGGCTGTCTCTCATGTCAGTCCTTCACTATCTTCTTGGCTGTCTCCCATGTCAGACCTTTGCTGTTATCTTCTTGGTTGTCTCCCATGTCAGACTTTTGCCGCTATCTTCTTGGTTGTCTCCCATGTCAGACTTTTGCTATCTTCTTGGCTGTCTCCCATGTCAGAACTTTGCTGCTATCTTCTTGGCTGTCTCCCATGTCAGACCTTTGCTATCTTCTTGGCTGTCTCCCATGTCAGACCTTTGCTATCTTCTTGGTTGTCTCCCATGTCAGACCTTTGCCGCTATCTTCTTGGTTGTCTCCCATGTCAGACTTTTGCTATCTTCTTGGTTGTCTCCCATGTCAGACCTTTGCTATCTTCTTGGCTGTCTCTCATGTCAGACCTTTGCTATCTTCTTGGTTGTCTCCCATGTCAGACCTTTGCTGCTATCTTCTTGGTTGTCTCCCATGTCAGACTTTTGCTATCTTCTTGGTTGTCTCCCATGTCAGACCTTTGCTATCTTCTTGGCTGTCTCTCATGTCAGACCTTTGCTATCTTCTTGGTTGTCTCCCATGTCAGACCTTTGCTGCTATCTTCTTGGTTGTCTCCCATGTCAGAACTTTGCTGCTATCTTCTTGGCTGTCTCCCATGTCAGTCCTTCACTATCTTCTTGGCTGTCTCCCATGTCAGAACTTTGCTGCTATCTTCTTGGCTGTCTCCCATGTCAGAACTTTGCTATCTTCTTGGCTGTCTCCCATGTCAGTATCACGCCTGGCTGCATTTATCTTCACAGATTTTTCTGTGGTATCCATTTTTAGAGACTGAGTTGACCCGGGGCCTTTTTGGTGTGTACCAGAAAAAATCCCACTTCTGGGACTTGAACCTGGTACCACTGGATTAGTAAACCTACAGTCTAACCACTCAGCTAACCAAGCCACCACTAATCATCTTACATTAGAGTATTTCACATTTTCCCTCTAACTGTCTTAAATTAGAGAATTTCACATTTTCCATCTAACCATCTTAAATAACAGAATTTCACAATTTCGCTCTAACCATCTAACATTTCAGCATTTCACATTTTCTCTCTAACCATCTTACATTTCAGCATTTCACATTTTCTCTCTAACCATCTAACATTTCAGCATTTCACATTTTCTCTCTAACCATCTAACATTTCAGCATTTCACATTTTCTCTCTAACCATCTAACATTTCAGCATTTCACATTTCCTCTCTAACAGTCTTACATTACAGAATTACATGTCTTTATTTTCCCTGTATAAGTGAATAAGAGGGTTTATTAGAAGAATGTTGTGAATCCCCTGGACAGCAAAAATAACTAATGAAGAATGTATGAGAAGAGCTGGAGAGACAAAAAAAACCTTGTCAAAAAGATAAGAGAGAGACAATGTACTTTCATAGGACATGCAATGAGAAGAGGGGGCATTGAAAATATTATAACAACAGGAAAAATAGAAGGAAGAAGATCAAGAGGAAGACCAAGAGAAATGATACCGGACAGTCTGACGGGATGATGCGAGAGGAGATCACCAACTGAACTGATGGCCTGCATGAAGGATCGGGTACTCTGGAGAAGCATAATAGCCAACGCCAGTCGGCACGGCACCTGATGATGATGATGATGATGATAAGTGAACATAAAACTCATACACAAGCAAAGAAAAGCTGGTATGTAAAACAAGTCATGGCGCGGGGAGAAAGAGTTTCGATAAAGTCTAGAAGAAACACGTAACAAAGCAGAGAAATTATTCATCTGATACTGACAAGATAATCATGGTCGCGTGGTCGTGTAACATTCCCGCCACACACGCAGCACACACTTGGATCGATGTCCTTGAAACCTGCATACTTATCTCAATCTTCGCTGGAGCTTCCTATTGATTTTATTTTATAAGTCTCCGAGAGAAGAGCATCGTGGTCAGGGCAAATCAATTTGAACAGAGTACACGAATCTTTTGGGAAGTGCAAATCAATCTGAACAGAATACATGAATCGTTAGGGAATGGCAAATCAATCTGAACAGAATACATGAATCTTCAGGGAAGTGCAAATCAATCTGAACAGAATACATGAATCTTCAGGGAAGGGCAAATCAATCTGAACAGAATACATGAATCTTCAGGGAAGGGCAAATCAATCTGAACAGAATACATGAATCTTCAGGGAAGGGCAAATCAATCTGAACAGAATACATGAATCTTCAGGGAAGGGCAAATCAATCTGAACAGAATACATGAATCTTTAGGGAAGGGCAAATCAATCTGAACAGAATACATGAATCTTTAGGGAAGGGCAAATCAATCTGAACAGAATACATGAATCTTTAGGGAAGGGCAAATCAATCTGAACAGAATACATGAATCTTCAGGGAAGGGCAAATCAATACATGAATCTTTAAAACTATGCTGCACCAGTACAAGCCTGGAAGTAGCACTTTGGTGATTATCTTGTCAGTATCAGATGAATAATTTCTCAGCACTTTACCAGCAAACAAACAGCCTATGGCCAGTCTTAGGACCCCACCTGTAGCTGTCTACACAGAAAGAAACAATCAAGTACAGTAGTTACAAGCACAAAGTCAGCCACCTGTGTTGTGTTAATTATGTGACTTGGGTCCTACACAGGGATAACCAACACAGGAAATTTGCATAAACCAGAGCATGTGATCAGCAGAACCGTGAAGCGGATTTCTGGGGCCAGAAAGCTTGTATCATGGCTCCTCCTGCAGGATGGTCTTGGGAAGGTACCTTGTTGCTGTTTGTGAAACCTGACAAACTCCGTCTGTTGTGCAGCTTCTACGGGCATTTCTACAAATACTGGTCTTTAATAATTCTCCATGGTGAAAGAAATGTTTGTGTTGTTCTGTCAAGTTTCACTGTCTTTTGTTTGTGTTGTTCTGTCGAGTTTCACTGTCTTTTGTTAGTGCTGTTCTGTCGAGTTTCACTGTGTTTTGTTAGTGCTGTTCTGTCAAGTTTCACTGTGTTTTGTTTGTGTTATTCTGTCAAGTTTCATTGTATTTTGTTTGAGTTATTCTGTCAAGTTTCATTGTATTTTGTTTGTGTTATTCTGTCAAGTTTCACTGTCTTTTGTTTGTGTTATTCTGTCAAGTTTCACTGTGTTTTGTTTGTGTTATTCTGTCAAGTTCCATTGTGTTTTGTTTGTGTTATTCTGTCAAGTTTCACTGTCTTTTGTTTTAGATCTTGTTTCCTCTTTCTGTCATGCAGCACCTCTACACAGAATTTATAGTCAGATCTTTCCCCCAGTTCTGCCAAGTTCTCGTGGTTTATGGACAAAGAGAAACCTCTTCTGTTTTATAAATATCCCTTTCTCTCAATTCTGGTTCACCCATAAAGTTCGCCATAAAAATTGTTCTGGGAGACAGTTTTCTAGCATTCTAGGTGCAAGCCATCACCATTTCATTCTTGTGTTGCTTAGCAGAAACTATATTGGCTGCAGAACCTCTACTTTATAGGCCGCAGAACCTCTACTTTATAGGCTGCAGAACCTCTACTTTATAGGCCGCATAACCTCTACTTTATAGGCCGCAGAACCTGTACTTTGTAGGTCGCGGAACCTGCACTTTGTAGGCCGCGGAACCTGCACTTTGTAGGCCGCGGAACCTGTACTTTATAGGCTACAGAACCTGTACTTTATAGGCTACGGAACCTGTACTTTATAGGCCGTGGAACCTGTACTTTATAAGAACCAGTACTTTATAGGCTACGGAACCTGTACTTTGTTGGCCGCGGAACCCGTACTTTGTTGGCCGCGGAACCTGTACTTTTGAGTCTCTCGAGCCATTCTTAAACAGGGCTGCCATGCTAGCGATAGCTGGCGAACCTGACCAGATATTCTCAGACGTTACATGAGGAGAAAGAAAACATCAAATGAGAAAGCTGGTGAATCTTTGTTGGAACGGTTAAATGAGCTGGAGAGCCGCATGCAATCCACGGGCTTTAGTTTACCGACTCCCAAGTTAGTGAGTTAAAGAGAAGAGTAGACCCACGATTACAGGATAAAATACTCACCCTGACATCAAATGTCATGGCTTTACCAACCGTCTGTGGCTCTGACCAGTCCCACGTGACCTGGCTGGAGTGCGGACTGGAGTACCTTCCGGTCAAGAACTCATAAATGGAGGCCTTGGTGGAGGGGAGGGCCTGGTAGCACAGGCTGGACACGGCGGTCAGGCCCGACACGGCGGAAAGGCTGGCTAGTAACATGGCCAAGCTGGTGATGAGTGCGGCTAGCAAGACGCCCGTCCCTGTGGAAGCAAAGAGAACACAGTGAAGACAGTTCCTAGATAGTAACATGGCCAAGCTGGTGATGAGTGCGGCTAGCAAGACGCCCGTCCCTGTGGAAGCAAAGAGAACACAGTGAAGACAGTTCCTAGATAGTAACATGGCCAAGCTGGTGATGAGTGCGGCTAGCAAGACGCCCGTCCTGTGGAAGCAAAGAGAACACAGTGAAGACAGTTCCTAGATAGTAACATGGCCAAGCTGGTGATGAGTGCGGCTAGCAAGACGCCCGTCCCTGTGGAAGCAAAGAGAACACAGTGAAGACAGTTCCTAGATAGTAACATGGGCAAGCTGGTGATGAGTGCGGCTAGCAAGACGCCCGTCCCTGTGGAAGCAAAGAGAACACGGTGAAGACGGAGATGCGCAAAGTTCGGAACAGAATCTCTCTACAAGGAAGCCAGAAGATGCAACATGGAAATGACAAGGTCCATCGTGTTATTTTAACACAAATATTTAACCAGATATTTACCGCTGTCTACCACGTGATCCGAGGGGCAAGAAAGGGTGAATGGGGAGGGAGGCGGTTTTGGGATCGCAGGTGTGGGATCGTATCCCTCCCACCGCTTCCCAGTCATCAGTGTTCGCGCCGGTGCAATACGTGCACTTGTTATCCTCTCTCACAAGATGAGATCGCAACACGCATAGACTTGTATGACGTCACAAGATGAGATCTTAGCACTTATAAGACTTGTACGACGTCACATGATGAGATCTTAGCACTTATAAGACTTGTATGACGTCACATGATGAGATCTTAGCACTTATAAGACTTGTACGACGTCACATGATGAGATCTTAGCACTTATAAGACTTGTACGACGTGCAGTGATGATAGCCTTTCAATTTTTTTTTCATTGGATGATTTCAAAGTGTAGCATAATCCCTTGTAAGTTATGATTATTATTATCGTTTTTACAGAAATCAGGTCAGAAAAGATGGAAAATCTGGGAGAGGAACGGTATCAGAAAACCGATTGCCATGACCCTAGCGATAGACCATCACGACTGGACGCTGACAAGTGTAAATGAAGAAAAAGAGAAAGACAACTGCGTGGGCATGCAAGACAACTCAACTAGAAATGTATGACTCTGGAACCATTCGGCCCACATATCAAAACTAGTGGACAAGCTTCGAATGACAGCGCAGCATTACCGAGTGGTCAGTTAAAATAAGATAAGGGAACGCGAAAGGGGTGGGGGGCACACAGACAGACACACACACACACAGACTGGTAGGAAGAAGTTAGGAAAACGGAATTTTTAGAACGAGAAGCAGTTTAGATCAGACAGAAGAAATACTACGAGTTAGAAAGTGACTTTAGTACTACAGTGTGTGAAATGCAAGTCTGACATTTTAGAAAGCAGTGAAAACGGGTTTTGGAGGTGCTTTAACCTGGAACTTGTGAACTTCGTTGATGAGTATTAAAAGTGATGTATAATTTGATTCTAGAACGAACTATACAGACTTTCTTATGACGATGTGTGTATTAAGAGTTCAGTCTTGTGCTGAACCGTGTAGTACAATGTGGAGTGACGTTCTGAACTGTTGAAACAAACAAAAGGAAGAATTAGGAATGTGTATTCATAACTTAGAAATGACAAGGAATATCAAACTGGCGGCCACAGCCTAAAACAGCTGTGAGAGAAAGTCAGTTAACAAGCATATAAAACAACAGTCAAGACTACACAACATTACTTTGTTATAGAAGCACAGGAAACGGATGGGGAGTGGATACTTGTTCAAAACTGCGAAGTGAATTCAAGGAGGAAGCTTTTGAATAGGCTCCGCTACCATTATGTTAAGCATGTTGGGATAGTCTCCACTAGTCTGACAGAGTGAGCACAGTGACTTGCCATGACAACAGCCTCAAACACAACCATCTTTGTTTCTTGTAGCTTGCTTAAAACAGACAGGAACTCCCATGATAAAAGAGAATGTCTGGTAATGTGGGAACACTCGCCTTGGCCGGCATCTCCTCGTGCGGGACGTGGCTGGACGAGATTACCGCTCTTAGTCTCGGCGCCGTCCCTTCCCGCCTCCCGACGTTAATTAGACGCTGATCCACGGTGTACAAAAGCTTCCAAGCCCACGCCACCAACTCTCCCAGCGTGTACACACTCAACATGCCGGCGCCTGTTAATTACCCTTACAAATGTATTTATACGGAAAAAAAAACCCTGTAGTAAAAATGCGACTGTGTCTTCGTCAGACAACAAAACATTGATTTCTTCTTTATTGTTATGTGATGGGCGGTACAAGCTGACACTGCAGGCACGGACTGGTAAACGGCATGTTCTCACCAACACACTCGGCTCAACATGACCTGATCTGCACCCGCCAAACTACGGGGATTGGTGACAGGGAAAGTCTCACGCTTGTTCCGCAGTTTTCCCGGCTTGGCCTGTAAAGTTCTCCCAACCATTCGAGAGAAATGTTGACCATGTCTCCTTGCCCTTTTACTGGTCAGAGTTTCTGTCAAACGTGGGTCGGTTTCATGTCTGGATTCTGTAGAGGCGGGAAAGAAAACATGCCTAAATCCACTAGGACTCTCTGTATAATGCTGTGATCATTCTTACAAGCTCGCACGTGGACAAATAGTGTTGCTTGCAATTTATCATGAGAACCTCTAGTGTTGCTTGCAATTTATCATGAGAACGTCTAGTGTTGCTTACAATTTATCATGAGAACCTCTAGTGTTGCTTGCAATTTATCATGAGAACATCTAGTGTTGCTTGCAATTTATCATGAGAACGTCTAGTGTTGCTTGCAATTTATCATGAGAACCTCTAGTGTTGGTTGCAATTTATCATGAGAACGTCTAGTGTGGCTTGCAATTTTCCATGAGAACGCCTAGTGTTGCTTGCAATTTATCATAAGAACGTCTAGTGTGGCTTGCAATTTATCATGAGAACGCCTAGTGTTGCTTGCAATTTATCATGAGAATGTCTAGTGTTGCAATTTATCATGAGAACGTCTAGTGTTGCTTACAATTTATCATGAGAACGTCTAGTGTTACAATTTATCATGAGAACGTCTAGTGTTGCTTACAATTTATCATGAGAACGCCTAGTGTTGCTTACAATTTATCATGAGAACGTCTAGTGTTGCAATTTATCATGAGAACGTCTAGTGTTACAATTTATCATGAGAACGTCTAGTGTTACAATTTATCATGAGAACGTCTAGTGTTGCAATTTATCATGAGAACGTCTAGTGTTACAATTTATCATGAGAACGTCTAGTGTTGCTTACAATTTATCATGAGAACGTCTAGTGTTGCTTACAATTTATCATGAGAACGTCTAGTGTTGCAAGAGACTGGCGATATCTTGATCGGCTGACATTAGTGGTACTATCGTGAGCTTTGAACACAAAACTCTGCATCACGGACCATACAGAGATGAGCAGTAAATAATGTACAGTACGGGAAACATGATAGTGCTGACTGTGGAAGATTGTTATGATGAAGGCTTGGGTTTGGCTTTTGAAGGATAATACTTCTCAATCATTCTTTCATCGATCTCTCTGTCCCAGTGAATCTCTCTGCCGCGTCTTGTTGTCTGACTAGTCCGTGACCTTCATGTCAAATGTCTCACACCCTCAAACTGTGTCATCCTTATTTTCTTATGTCAGTCACAGCTAGTCGTACACGTTTTTTTTTTTTGTTGGCTGGCCTACTCTTTTGAGTCACTAATATACCCCCCCCCCCCAACCTCCAAAAAAAAAAACCCAAAAATCGCACCTACATCATTCGAGGTGTGTTCAATAAATATCCGACTCTTGCACAGGAAAAATACAGTAACTCACCTGGAGCCCCAAACCCTAATCCCCTTCTAAGTAATCTCCTTGGGACTGCAGAAAACTTCTCCCAGCAGGCCCGTCACTGTTGGAAGCATTGCATGAAGACTTCCTCGGGAACAAGGTACAACTCGGCCGTCATGTTCTGCATAATGCCTTTTCGTAATTCAAATCGGGTCCCTTTTCAGTGACAATTTTTAGTTTGGTGAAGAGTCAAAAATGGCAAGGAGCCATGTCGAGAGAGTATGGAGCCTGATGGAAAGCTGTGTTTGGTCAGGAAAGTCTGAATCAGAAATAGGCTGGTGCGTTGTCATGACGGAGCTGCCAACTTCCCTTTGGCCACAGGTCCGGTGGTCTGTGTCGCACAGCATCATGAAGGCGACTGATGCCCTCCACATAGTACTCGTTGGTAATGTTTGACCTTGTGGTTCGTACTCGTGATGCAGCATCCCACAGGAGTCAAAGAAAACAGCCAACATGACTTTGACATTGCTCTGCACCTGCCTTGCTTTATTTGGTCTCGGGGATGACGAATGTCTCCACTGTGGTGACTATACTTTAGTTTCTGGCCTGTACCTCCACTGTGATGACTGTGTCTTAGCTTCTGGCCTGCACCTCCACTGTGATGACTGTGTCTTAGCTTCTGGCCTGTACCTCCACTGTGATGACTGTGTCTTAGCTTCTGGCCTGTACCTCCACTGTGATGACTGTAGCTTAGTTTCTGGCCTGTACCTCCACTGTGATGACTGTAGCTTAGTTTCTGGCCTGTACCTCCACTGTGATGACTGTAGCTTAGTTTCTGGCCTGTACCTCCACTGTGATGACTGTAGCTTAGTTTCTGGCCTGTACCTCCATTGTGATGACTGTAGCTTAGTTTCTGGCCTGTACCTCCATTGTGATGACTGTAGCTTAGTTTCTGGCCTGTACCTCCATTGTGATGACTGTAGCTTAGTTTCTGGCCTGTACCCGTAAAGCCGCGACTCAACACCCAGTGATCGGGGTGTTAAGGAAGTGGGTTTCATCGTTTACGTAGTAAACTTGTCCTGCGCCACTTCCAGACAGAGCTGCTTCTGTTCCATCGCTAACAGTTTCACCACGAATTTCGCTGACACTCTCTGCAAGGCCAAATCCTACATCAAAATCGAGTTAATTAAACCAATGCTTATCCCCACCTGATCCATTAACTTCTCCGTGATGTCACGACGGTTCTGCATGACCAAAGTCCACATTTGGTCGATGACCTCGTCATTTCGGATTGTTGAGGACCTACAAGAACGTGGTCTGCTCTCCACTGATGTGCGGCCATCTTAGAAACGTCTGCACCACCCCTTGTATGATGCTGCTGGAATCATCACCAAAAGCCTGTCACATGTTCCGCCCGGTTTCCACTTTGGCAGCGCCAAGCTTTTGTCAACATCTGATGCAGCGCCGGGAAGCAAATCCCGCGCATGCGTATGAAGGTTCCCTGCAGCCTTCCTACCTCCGGTGCTTGGCTTGTTTTCGAAGATGAGATACTTTCTGAACAGGCCTCGTACTTTGTTGTGAACATTCTGCGAGTCAAATTACCGCACAAACATTTGCTGCAGTGTGAACTTTCCCGTGCGCTGCCCTACACCACGTGTGGGGAATATCTGATCTCCTCAATAAACTTGATAAACTGAAGCTGCCGACCATAAAAAAATAGCAGGAATTATACCAAGGTTCTAATAATCACAAGAATACTACTAGGTCATGTAATATCCGGTGACTCTCAGACTGATACCGTCCTCTTTAAGTTCTCAGCTTTATTTGCTCTAACTAATCTTGGCTATAAGCCATTCCCGCACGGTGTGTTAGCCAGATTGCTTGCATCTCTGTGCCAATTTTAAGTTCAGTAATAACAAACCGACAGTCACGATTTTGGTAGCGAAACGCCAACCAGACAACGCAGACGTGGTGTTTAACGACTCTAGCAGGATCACAGTGGAAGCACGAATTTGGTAGCGGATACTATGATGACAGAGACAGACATGTGTCCAGTAGGCTGCTGTAGCTTGGTTGAATTTTTGGCCCGAAACGAGATTCACTGCTGCAGTAGGAAAGGGAGAGGAGGATATCATTTGAACAACCTGAGCAGATAACACCGTGATAATAGCGAACAATGAAGAAGAGCTTCAGGAGATGATAAACAGTTGTGGGAAGTGACAAAACGGGGACAGCCTGAATGAGAAGAAAACACAAGTCAAGGTCATCTCTAAGAAGAAAACACAAGTCATGGTCATCTCTAAGAAGAAAGCACAAGTCAAGGTCATCTCTAAGAAGAAAACACAAGTCATGGTCATCTCTAAGAAGAAAACACAAGTCAAGGTCATCTGTAAGAAGAAAACACAAGTCATGGTCATCTGTAAGAAGAAAACACAAGTCAAGGTCATCTCTAAGAAGAAAACACAAGTCATGGTCATCTCTAAGAAGAAAACACAAGTCAAGGTCATCTCTAAGAAGAAAACACAAGTCATGGTCATTTCTAAGAAGAAAACACAAGTCATGGTCATCTCTAAGAAGAAAACAGAAGTCATGGTCATCTCTATGAAGAAAACACAAGACATGGTCATCTCTATGAAGAAAGTGATTCTGAGTTGTAAAATATCAGTCAACAACACAACACTGAAGCAAGGAGACAAGTTCAAATACCTGGGGACTTTACTAACTTCAGACAGAAGATGTGAAATGGAGATAAAGAACAGAATAAACATGGGCTAAAATAACGTTTGACAGGATGAAAACTATCTTACGTAAACAATTACTAAATGCTACGCTGAACCAATCCAGTTTTATGGCTGTGAGACACGGACAGTCGCCAGGGAAGTACAGCGTCACCGGGGGGGGGGGGGGGGCACGGAAATGTGGTTCCATAGAAGAAGTCTAAAGATACCATGGACAGTGAAGAGATCAAACCAAGAAGTCCTGACAGAGGTGGGAAGTGACAAAACGGGGACAGCCTGAATGAGAAGAAAACACAAGTCAAGGTCATCTCTAAGAAGAAAACACAAGTCATGGTCATCTCTAAGAAGAAAGCACAAGTCAAGGTCATCTCTAAGAAGAAAACACAAGTCATGGTCATCTCTAAGAAGAAAACACAAGTCAAGGTCATCTGTAAGAAGAAAACACAAGTCATGGTCATCTGTAAGAAGAAAACACAAGTCAAGGTCATCTCTAAGAAGAAAACACAAGTCATGGTCATCTCTAAGAAAAACACAAGTCAAGGTCATCTCTAAGAAGAAAACACAAGTCATGGTCATTTCTAAGAAGAAAACACAAGTCATGGTCATCTCTAAGAAGAAAACAGAAGTCATGGTCATCTCTATGAAGAAAACACAAGACATGGTCATCTCTATGAAGAAAGTGATTCTGAGTTGTAAAATATCAGTCAACAACACAACACTGAAGCAAGGAGACAAGTTCAAATACCTGGGGACTTTACTAACTTCAGACAGAAGATGTGAAATGGAGATAAAGAACAGAATAAACATGGGCTAAAATAACGTTTGACAGGATGAAAACTATCTTACGTAAACAATTACTAAATGCTACGCTGAACCAATCCAGTTTTATGGCTGTGAGACACGGACAGTCGCCAGGGAAGTACAGCGTCACCGGGGGGGGGGGGGGGGCACGGAAATGTGGTTCCATAGAAGAAGTCTAAAGATACCATGGACAGTGAAGAGATCAAACCAAGAAGTCCTGACAGAGGTGGAAGAAGTCTAAAGATACCATGGACAGTGAAGAGATCAAACCAAGAAGTCCTGACAGAGGTGGAAGAAGTCTAAAGATACCATGGACAGTGAAGAGATTAAACCAAGAAGTCCTGACAGAGGTGGAAGAAGTCTAAAGATACCATGGACAGTGAAGAGATTAAACCAAGAAGTCCTGACAGAGGTGGAAGAAGTCTAAAGATACCATGGACAGTGAAGAGATCAAAGAGAAAAGATGATAGACAGCAAGAGAGACTGAAGCAGACAAAGAGAAAAGATGATAGACAGCAAGAGAGACTGAAGCAGACAAAGAGAAAAGATGATAGACAGCAAGAGAGACTGAAGCAGACAAAGAGAAAAAATGATAGACAGCAAGAGAGACTGAAGCAGACAAAGAGAAAAGATGATAGACAACAAAAGAGACTGAGGCAGACAAAGAGAGAAGATGACAGACGGCAAAAGAGACTGAGGCAGACAAAGAGAAAAGATGACAGACGGCAAAAGAGACTGAGGCAGACAAAGAGAAAAGATGATAGATGGACTGACGAAGTGGCATCACCTGGAATAGAGAGTTGTGGAAAAGCATGAAAGCCAGCGTCTGCCAGCACGGCCCTGGGTAGAACAGAAACTAAGGGGAGGGGGGCAGGCTGGAGTGAGACAGGATCACTTACAAGAAACTAAGGGGAGGGGGACAGGCTGGAGTGAGACAGGATCACTTACAAGAAACTAAGGGGAGGGGGACAGGCTGGAGTGAGACAGGATCACTTACAAGAAACTAAGGGGAGGGGGACAGGCTGGAGTGAGACAGGATCACTTACTGTAGCATAGCCTTGTAAGTAATGATAATAGTTATTATTATTATTATTATAATTATTATTATTATTATTATTATTATTATTAGTGACATGATCAGGAATAAAGAATGTATTGGGGGGCAGAGAAGTTATAGTTAGAGGAGCGAGGAACGGATACTCGGTACTTCAAAGACCTGATCAAAGGTAAAACCGTATCGATAGATCTGATAGATCGTGAGAGTGGTCCAGTTCTAGAGGTGCGACTTCGCGCGCACATGCAGTAGCCCAGGGGGAACAATTGACCAGTAGATCAAAGACTGAACAGAGAACGGACCAGGTCCCGAAGCAGGTAACATGAAAGAGATGGTGGACTTGTTAATGGGAGGTAACAATTAGACGACGGAGATGAAAGAGAATAAAGTGAAGACGCCAGTTGCGACCGGTTTTGGCGTGGTCAGAATTTACGAATATAAAAGGAGAGGTAGACAGGTGGAAAAGAGGAGGAAGGCCGGAGGAGAGCAGATAGGGGTTCTGATAGAGGAGGAGAGCAGATAGGGGTTCTGATAGAGGAGGAGGCAGAGAGAGACTTTGATAGAGGAGGACCAAAAGGTCCTAAACAAGTAGTCTAATAGAAGAACATAACAGATAGAGAAGTAGAGTTAGATTGAACTAGTGTAGCAAGAGATCGTACAGTAATTGTTACCAAGAGCTTTTGTATTACTGAATATTGTGAACGCTGGTTGTAGAATTATGAGAATTATGAGAATTATGATATTGTGATTTTGTGAGATTTCGTGCTACTATGATGAAAATAATGAAATGTGTATAATCTTGCCTATGCCTATTATTACAAGTGAGTTATCAGCTATACGTATTGATCATATTGATATTATTTGTCAAATTAAAATGAATCAGTGAAATGTTCATGAGAAATCTTCTATTGCCATTTATGTGAAACTTCAATGTGAGATGTGAGGAGGAAAGAGTAACTGCTTGAATAATAAGATAGGACCAAGAACATCTTCTTGAACAATAATAGAAAAACAAATAAATATTGTTATATTACAAGAAACTAAGGGGAGGGGGACAGGCTGGAGTGAGACAGGATCACTCATAAGAAACTAAGGGGAGGGTGACATCATCACAAGAAACTACACAAATCACGGGCCAATCACACGAAACTGCACAAATCACCGGCAAATCACACGAAACTGCACAAATCACCGGCAAATCACACGAAACTGCACAAATCACAGGCCAATCACACGAAACTGCACAAATCACCGGCAAATCACACGAAACTACACAAATCACGGGCCAATCACACGAAACTACACAAATCACCGGCTCATCTCAAGAAATTACGCACAAATCACCGATCCATCACAAGAAACTACGTATAAATCACCACAGGAAACTGCATAAATCACCTGCCCATCACAAGAAACTGCACAAATCACCAACTCATCACAAGAAACTACGTATAAATCACCACAAGAAACTGCACAAATCACCGGCAAATCACACGAAACTGCACAAATCACGGGCACATCACACGAAACTGCACAAATCACCGGCAAATCACACGAAACTGCACAAATCACGTGCCAATCACACGAAACTGCACAAATCACCGGCAAATCACACGAAACTACACAAATCACGGGCCAGTCACACGAAACTGCACAAATCACGGGCCAATCACACGAAACTGCACAAATCACCGGTCAGTCACAAGAAGCTGTACAAATCACCGGTCAGTCACAAGAAGCTGTACAAATCACCGGCCCATCACAAGAAACTACGTACACATTACCGACCCATCACAAGAAGCTACATAAAAATCACCAGCCCATCACAAAAACTGCGCAAATCGCCAGCCCATCACAAGAAACTGCACAAATCACCGGCCCATCACAAAAAAACTACGCATAAATTACCGGTCCATCACAAGAACCTGCACAAATCACAAGAAACTGTCCAAAGCACATATATACTTTGAATATGAAGTAGTTAAAGGTTTTTTGTATGTGTCTGTGGAAGAGACCAGAGTCTGTGGGAACGACAGACAGCACCACATGTCCCAACTATCAGTTCTGGTGTTCAAAAGGGGGATAACTACGTGCTGACAGACGCACAAGAAAGCACGACACATCCGCCAATATTCTATACCTGTGTGTAATTAGACATCAATATTAATGTGCTGCACACCCCCCCCCCCCCCACCACCCCGCCAACGGCATTAGCATATCAGATCTACAGTAGTTTGTAGTAGGTAAAACAGATCCATAGATACATATCTTGACAATCTAGCTACAGATAAAGATATCAGCGACCGATCCACAGATTGGCATACAGATCTCATCAAACTAACCACAGATACATACCCTGGCAAATTAACACGACACAGCTTGACGAACATAGAAAAGATTCTGTCTGCACTTAAATCATATTCTGAAAGAAATAATTAAAGCACCCACACATAAATTTACAAACAGAGCACTCACTTTCATCTTCGCTGTCTGTGCCTGGACTCTCACCGCCTGACTTACCCCTGAGTTCGTGCGGCCATTTTTTTGGTGGCAGGAAAAAGTCAAAGGGTCCGCTACTCGCGGGTTAGTGTAGTATTTACAGTTTTAAAAAGTAATGCCTTACTTGCCTGACGGCCTTGACCTTACTGCCTGACGTCCTAACCTCTGTCAGATAAGTCGTGTCATTTCACTGTTTATTTACTGTCCGGTTATTTGCATCGTCCTTGATAAGGGCATATCGCCGAAATATTTGTTTGCTACTGTTTGTTTTACACTTCTTTGTGTTCATGTAACTGCTTCTTTTACAAATTCGTCTCACTTCTTCTGTTTTCTGTTTTTTTAAATCATAAAACTACACCATACATCTCTGCCTATCTCTACTATAACCAGTAAACTACATCATACATCTCTGCCTATCTCTACTATAACCAGTAAACTACATCATACATCTCTGCCTATCTCTACTCTACTATAACCAGTAAACTACATCATACATCTCTGCCTATCTCTACTCTACTAGAACCAGTAAACTACATCATACATCTCTGCCTATCTCTACTATAACCAGTAAACTACATCATACATCTCTGCCTATCTCTACTATAACCAGTAAACTACATCATACATCTCTGCCTATCTCTACTATAACCAGTAAACTACATCATACATCTCTGCCTATCTCTACTATAACCAGTAAACTACATCATACATCTCTGCCTATCTCTACTATCACCAGTTTTACCGCAGTTCTCAACTCATCTATCTGCAATATTTACATCCGTCTTTGCAGACGACGGCCGGGTCAGAAGCCAGGCAAGTATATAGATTGATTGATACATCTTTGTAGACGGATAACCGGGCCAGCAGCCAGACAAGTACATAAATTGACTGGTGAGTCTCCGCATACAGACAACCGGGCCAGCAGACAGACTGACTGACTGACATATGAAATGCTGGTATGTGAAAGAGAGTGACATTAGACAGTAATTAGACAGAAAAATTGGAAACTGAAAAAACTAAATAGAGAGGCAGAAAGTTAAAAAAAACCCACACAGACACTGAGACATTATGTTGGTGATGAGATAAGCAGAGAAACATACACTACACTGAAGCTCACATACAGAACAGAAAAGATATGTTGCTGAAATGGTAAACAGACATACAAAACAGAAAAGATATATTGCATTGCTGAAATGGTAAACAGACATACAGAACAGAAAAGATATATTGCTGAAATGGTAAACAGACATACAGAACAGAAAAGATATATTGCATTGCTGAAATGGTAAACAGACATACAGAACAGAAAAGATATATTGCTGAAATGGTAAACAGACACACAGAACAGAAAAGATATGTTGCTGAAATGGTAAACAGACATACAGAACAGAAAAGATATTGCTGAAATGGTAAACAGACATACAGAACAGAAAAGATATGTTGCTGAAATGGTAAACAGACATACAGAACAGAAAAGATATGTTGCTGAAATGGTAAACAGACATACAGAACAGAAAAGATATGTTGCTGAAATGGTAAACAGACATACAGGCAGGTAAAAATGCTAAACAGATAGGAAATTGGTTGCTGGAAAACGAAACAGAAAGACAGACTTTCATATGACCAGACAAAAAAAAAACATTGGGAGCAATGGATACACAGCGCTGCCAACATGTGATCAAAGATGATTATATTCTTCTGACGACCAGAAGTCCTCATTACATCATCACCGTCAACGTATGTCAGACATGTGAAAATTATGACATCTCATACAACACCTCCCTCCCTCCCTCACACACCCACACTTTCTCTTTGTGTGTATGTGAGTGTTTGCGTACGTATGATCACATTTAAAGGCAAACTTCACAAATAAAAGAAAATACTTACTACCACAATGAGCACATCGTCAAGAACATGGAAATAAGAATAGTATCAAGCACTGTTAACATCCCTGAAAGAGCATCCTCCATTTCTCCAGACAAGTTTGAAGTGTGTCCGCGAACTAACCTAGCCGCCAGCAGACGCCATGCTGTTCCTTCTACAAGCAAACAAAACCTTTCACAGCGGCACAAGTCATTCACCAAAAACTTGCGCTCTGCGACAGCAGAAATGACATGATCAATAATCGAACAGATCACAGCAACAAACAAACACGGCCCGACTGTAACTTCTCCAACATCATGTGTTTAGGCCGTACACACAAACGTTAGCCAGCTTCTTCCTTGCCAGTCTGGCCTTCCAGGGCGAACAAGCAGTCTTAAATCTGCGCCTGCTCCACACAGCTGTCACGTCCATCGATTAACTTTCCGCTCTTAGAAACTCAAATCACTGCTGGTCTTCGGCTTTTGTTTCTCTTATGTTTTTACACAAAATTTCAAACCTCGTGGCCCGGTAATGTGACAGATGTTTGACAGGTTGTAATGTGACAGCATTTATGAGACAATCCTAACTGTATAGAATAGAGCGTAGCATCACTGACTGTTAGTCACAGCAAGTGAAACGAGATTACAGTTTCATAATGTCATACTGTGGCGTCTACAATGTAACATTTTGACACTTTCATAATGTCATACTGTGACGCCTCCAATGTAACACTTTGACACTTTCATAATGTCATACTGTGGCGCCTACAATGTAACATTTTGACACTTTCATAATGTCATACTGTGACGCCTACAATGTAACATTTTGACACTTTCATAATGTCATACTGTGGCGCCTACAATGTAACATTTTGACACTTTCATAATGTCATACTGTGACGCCTACAATGTAATATTTTGACACTTTCATAATGTCATACTGTGGCGCCTATAATGTAACATTTTGACACTTTCATAATATCATACTGTGGCGCCTACAATGTAACATTTTGACACTTTCATGATATCACACTGTGGCGCCTACAATGTAACATTTTGACACTTTCATAATGTCATACTGTGACGCCTACAATGTAACATTTTGACACTTTCATAATGTCATACTGTGACGCCTACAATGTAACATTTTGACACTTTCATGATATCATACTGTGGCGCCTACAATGTAACATTTTGACACTTTCATAATGTCATACTGTGGCGCCTACAATGTAACATTTTGACACTTTCATAATGTCATACATGTAACCCACAGGTTTAAACTGGTAGCCTTTATCCAGCAAACAAATCTAGGCGAACAGTTAAGATCTGCTTACATGGCGAGGCAAAGATCTGCTTACACGGCGAGGCAAAGATCTGCTTATATGGCGAGGCAAAGATCTGCTTACACGGCGAGGCAAAGATCTGCTTACACGGCGAGGCAAAGATCTGCTTATATGGCGAGGCAAAGATCTGCTTACATGATGAGGCAAAGATCTGTTTATATGGTGAGGCAAAGATCTGCTTATATGGCGAGGCAAAGATATGTTTACATGATGAGGCAAAGATCTGTTTACATGGTGAGGCAAAGATCTGCTTACATGGCAAGGCTGTACCATGCAAGACTGTTAAGGAAAAACTGACTATCATTCACAGATCACCTGCACAGCTTCACCTGAGCCTTTTGCGAAAGAAAATATATGGCACTGAGACAGGGTGACCACCTGCAAACTGTTTGTAAATGGAGATCTGGAAAACTCATTACATGCACCAACTCACTACAAATAATATATGCTACAGGGAGTATTGCTATAAATAATATATGCTACATGGAATCTTGCTATAAATAACATATGCTACAGGGAGTCTTGCTATAAATAATATATGCTACATGAAATCTTGCTATAAATAATATATGCTACAGGGAGTATTGCTATAAATAATATATGCTATATGAAATCTTGCTATAAATAATATATGCTACAGGGAATCTTGCTATAAATAATATATGCTACATGAAATCTTGCTATAAATAATATATGCTACAGGGAGTATTGCTATAAATAATATATGCTACATGAAATCTTGCTATAAATAATATATGCTACATGAAGTCTTGCTATAAATAACATATGCTACATGAAATCTTGCTATAAATAATATATGCTACAGGGAATCTTGCTATAAATAATATATGCTACAGGGAATCTTAGTACAAATAATACATGCTACAGGGAATCTTGGTACAAATAATATATGCTACAGGGAATCTTGGTACAAATAATATATGCTACAGGGAATCTTGGTACAAATAATATATGCTACAGGGAATCTTGGTACAAATAATATATGATACAGGGAATCTTGGTACAAATAATATATGCTTCTGGGAATCTTACTATAAATAATATATGCTACAGGGAATCTTGCTATAAATAATATATAATACAGGGAATCTTGCTATAAATAATATATGCTACAGTTAAGCACACCATTACTCATACACATCTGACAACATCTTGCGTAATGCATTTCTGTTGCTGAATGCCAGAAAAAAGAACTGTAAAATAGCACACTGAGTCTATCTTATTCTATGGAAGTGAGTCACTACACTGAGTCTATCTTATTCTAAGGAAGTGTGTCACTACACTGAGTCTATCTTATTCTAAGGAAGTGAGTCACTACACTGAGTCTATCTTATTCTAAGGAAGTGTGTCACTACACTGAGTCTATCTTATTCTAAGGAAGTGTGTCACTACACTGAGTCTATCTTATTCTAAGGAAGTGTGTCACTACACTGAGTCTATCTTATTCTAAGGAAGTGTGTCACTACACCGAGTCTATCTTATTCTAAGGAAGTGAGTCATTGAGTCACCAACAGACTGATGGCCAGATCACTAAAGGCAACAGAAATGTGGTTGCTTAGAAGAATGTTAAGAGTACCATGGACAGCTAAGACGACAGACAGGGAATTTTTTTTTACTAAAGCTGATGAGGAAATAAACCTGATTAAATCCATAAGAAAGTGACAATCATCATTCGCTGGATATACAATGAGAAGTAACACAATAATTAGTGTATAAGTATACAACTATACACTAAACACTGCAGTAAAGCTGTGATACTAGAATGTATAAAATCGGAAAAAAAAGTAGGAGCAGCTTTATTACTTAACGATTACAAAGTTGTGACGTTTCGGCGTGAGCCACAAAAACATACAGGACGAAGAAATAGGGAGAGGAGATAAAGTATAGATTCACATGAATACTGTTTAAAAAAAATTTTAAAGGAGTACTTAGCTGTAAATTGCAAGGTGTGGCTTGTCCGGCGGTGTGTGTCAGGAATGGATCTGGTAGGACATGGAAATTGTTTAAATAGAGACCTGTGACATGTGGTCGGTGGGTTGTAACTGGGGATGGTGGATGGGGAACTGGGGAGGGGAGAGAGAGTGACGCACTACTGGCCTAGCTAGGAGAAATTGAAACAGGTGATTGGGGAAGAGGTGTTGCAGAGAAGAGGGGTTGTAGAGAAAATAGCGGGGTTGCAGAGTGATGCTGTGAGGAAGTTTGAAAAGTAAGAAGGGGTGGATTTAGTGGAGAGGTACTATAATGATTGAATAAGATGATGTTACGTGTAACTAAACAGCGAGTTTAACCCATGTGGTTCCAGCGTCCCATAATTTTGAATGCAGCGGTTCTCAAGTGCCAGGCGGCTTGTGTCATCTGCGTGACATTGTTTAATGGCTGTTACCAGAAAATCAGATTTGCCTCTGTGGTTGGGGCCATTGAAATGATTTGGGGCTGGTTTCGAAGCATGCTGGGCGATGTCGTACAGATGTTTTTGCATGCGGTCCCCTAATCTGAGGCCAGTCTCACCGATATATGTTATCCTGCATCTTTTGCAAACGATGACATATATCACATTTCGGGACTCGCATGTGAATCCCTCATGAAGAGTGAGGATAGTTTTGGGAAAGGTGATTGTTTTCGTTTCCCAAACTACAGGGCAGGTAACGCAGCGGGGGCGGTTACATTTTCTGGTGCCAACATATGTAAGGCTCTGCTTCAAGTGGCTGTGGACGAGGATGTCCTTAAGGTTTGGCTCACGTTTGTATGCCAATAGGGGTGCTTCAGAGAAAATGTCACGAGTGTCAGAGTCGAGTTGGATTATCGGCAGATGACGATAAAGGATTTTCTTAACCATCTGACCATGCGGGTGGAAAGGCAGTACTAACTTAACTCTGTCAGATGGAGTAACAGGCTTTTTCCTGAATACTTCTTTGCGGCTCACTAGTTGGATACGGTTGAAGGCTTTACGAAGGACCTTTTCTGGGTAGTGGCGATGACGGAAAAATTCTAATAACTTGTTGGACTGATCTATAAATTCCAAATTATCCTGACATATGCGGCGAAGACGGAGGAGTTGGGAATATGGGATGGAGTTCTTACAGGCCTCATGATGGGAGGAGGTGTAAAGCAAATAGGTGTGGCTATCGGTGGGCTTGTAAAATACAGAGGTGACAAGCCTGTTTGTGCCAATAGAAATTTTAATGTCTAAAAAAATTAACAGACTTGTCAGAGATTTCGTAAGTGAATTTTATGTTCTTATTGAGTGTATTGGCGAATTCAATAAATTTTTTAAGGTCTTCATGTGGCATACTTGTAATTCCAATGCCATCATCGATGTACCTTTTATAGAATTCTGGAAATCTGCCAGTGTAGGTTTCCCATAATTTGACTTCCAGAAAGCCCATAAATAGACATGCGCCCGCTGCGTTACCTGCCCTGTAGTTTGGGAAACGAAAACAATCACCTTTCCCAAAACTATCCTCACTCTTCATGAGGGATTCACATGCGAGTCCTGAAATGTGATATATGTCATCGTTTGCAAAAGATGCAGGATAACATATATCGGTGAGACTGGCCTCAGATTAGGGGACCGCATGCAAAAACATCTGTACGACATCGCCCAGCATGCTTCGAAACCAGCCCCAAATCATTTCAATGGCACCAACCACAGAGGCAAATCTGATTTTCTGGTAACAGCCATTAAACAATGTCACGCAGATGACACAAGCCGCCTGGCACTTGAGAACCGCTGCATTCAAAATTATGGGACGCTAGAACCACATGGGTTAAACTCGCTGTTTAGTTACACGTAACATCGTCTTCTTCAATCATTATAGTACCTCTCCACTAAATCCACCCCTTCTTACTTTTCAAACTTCCTCACAGCATCACTCTGCAACCCCGCTATTTTCTCTGCAACCCCTCTTCTCTGCAACACATCTTCCCCAATCACCTGTTTCAATTTCTCCTAGCTAGGCCAGTAGTGCGTCACTCTCTCTCCCCTCCCCGGTTCCCCATCCACCACCCCCAGTTACAACCCACCGACCACATGTCACAGGTCTCTATTTAAACAATTTCCACGTTCTACCAGATCCATTCCTGACACACACCGCCGGACAAGCCACACCTTGCAATTTACAGCTAAGTACTCCTTTAAAAAAATTTTTTTTAAACAGTATTCATGTGAATCTATACTTTATCTCCTCTCCCTATTTCTTCGTCCTGTATGTTTTTGTATGATTAAGGCTCACGCCGAAACATAACAACTTTGTAGTCGTTAAGTAATAAAGCTGCTCCTACTTTTTTTCCGATTTTATACATTCTAATACAATGAGAAGGGGAGTGGTCGGAAACAACATAACAACAGGAAAGATAAATGAGAAAAGAGGCAAGTGAAGATCAATAGAAATGAATCATGGACAGTCTACTGTGATGGCACAAGAACAAGTCTGTGACTTGAGTTGATGGAAAACATCAAAGAAAGAGATCTGTGAGGAACCGTGACCGCCAACACTTACTGCCATGGCACCTGATAATGATGTGTATCCGGTACTGCCTGGTTAGGCTCGGTGCAGAATGAACATCATTTGGTTACAGTGGCAGAAGAAAATATTACCATCTTCATAGTAATAACTTCAGATGGGAAATGCAGAACAGAAATTAGGAACAGAATAGGCCAAGTAAAGACTGCATTTCAGAGAATGAGAAACATATTAGCCATCACATCCTTATCAATGAATGTAAGAAAACGAGTCCTAAAATGCTATATTAAACCTATCTTGTTATATGGAAGTGAATCATGGACAATAGGCAAGTCTGCACAAAAATCATTCGAAGCAGCAGAAATGTGGTTTATTAGAAGAATGTTGCGAATCCCCTGGACAGCAAAAATAACTAATGAAGAATGTATGAGAAGAGCTGGAGAGACAACAAATCTTGTAAAAAAAAATAAGAGAGAGACAATGTACTTTCATAGTACATGCAATGAGAAGAGGGGGCAATGAAAATATAACAACAGGAAAAATAGAAGGAATAAGATCAAGAGGAAGAATAAGAGAAATGATACTGGACAGTCTGACGAGATGGCGTGAGAGATCACCAACTGAGCTGATGGCCTGCATGAAGGATCGGGTACTCTGGAGAAGCATAATAGCCATGCGCCCGCTGCGTTACCTGCCCTGTAGTTTGGGAAACGAAAACAATCACCTTTCCCAAAACTATCCTCACTCTTCATGAGGGATTCACATGCGAGTCCTGAAATGTGATATATGTCATCGTTTGCAAAAGATGCAGGATAACATATATCGGTGAGACTGGCCTCAGATTAGGGGACCGCATGCAAAAACATCTGTACGACATCGCCCAGCATGCTTCGAAACCAGCCCCAAATCATTTCAATGGCACCAACCACAGAGGCAAATCTGATTTTCTGGTAACAGCCATTAAACAATGTCACGCAGATGACACAAGCCGCCTGGCACTTGAGAACCGCTGCATTCAAAATTATGGGACGCTAGAACCACATGGGTTAAACTCGCTGTTTAGTTACACGTAACATCGTCTTCTTCAATCATTATAGTACCTCTCCACTAAATCCACCCCTTCTTACTTTTCAAACTTCCTCACAGCATCACTCTGCAACCCCGCTATTTTCTCTGCAACCCCTCTTCTCTGCAACACATCTTCCCCAATCACCTGTTTCAATTTCTCCTAGCTAGGCCAGTAGTGCGTCACTCTCTCTCCCCTCCCCGGTTCCCCATCCACCACCCCCAGTTACAACCCACCGACCACATGTCACAGGTCTCTATTTAAACAATTTCCACGTTCTACCAGATCCATTCCTGACACACACCGCCGGACAAGCCACACCTTGCAATTTACAGCTAAGTACTCCTTTAAAAAAATTTTTTTTAAACAGTATTCATGTGAATCTATACTTTATCTCCTCTCCCTATTTCTTCGTCCTGTATGTTTTTGTATGATTAAGGCTCACGCCGAAACATAACAACTTTGTAGTCGTTAAGTAATAAAGCTGCTCCTACTTTTTTTCCGATTTTATACATTCTAATACAATGAGAAGGGGAGTGGTCGGAAACAACATAACAACAGGAAAGATAAATGAGAAAAGAGGCAAGTGAAGATCAATAGAAATGAATCATGGACAGTCTACTGTGATGGCACAAGAACAAGTCTGTGACTTGAGTTGATGGAAAACATCAAAGAAAGAGATCTGTGAGGAACCGTGACCGCCAACACTTACTGCCATGGCACCTGATAATGATGTGTATCCGGTACTGCCTGGTTAGGCTCGGTGCAGAATGAACATCATTTGGTTACAGTGGCAGAAGAAAATATTACCATCTTCATAGTAATAACTTCAGATGGGAAATGCAGAACAGAAATTAGGAACAGAATAGGCCAAGTAAAGACTGCATTTCAGAGAATGAGAAACATATTAGCCATCACATCCTTATCAATGAATGTAAGAAAACGAGTCCTAAAATGCTATATTAAACCTATCTTGTTATATGGAAGTGAATCATGGACAATAGGCAAGTCTGCACAAAAATCATTCGAAGCAGCAGAAATGTGGTTTATTAGAAGAATGTTGCGAATCCCCTGGACAGCAAAAATAACTAATGAAGAATGTATGAGAAGAGCTGGAGAGACAACAAATCTTGTAAAAAAAAATAAGAGAGAGACAATGTACTTTCATAGTACATGCAATGAGAAGAGGGGGCAATGAAAATATAACAACAGGAAAAATAGAAGGAATAAGATCAAGAGGAAGAATAAGAGAAATGATACTGGACAGTCTGACGAGATGGCGTGAGAGATCACCAACTGAGCTGATGGCCTGCATGAAGGATCGGGTACTCTGGAGAAGCATAATAGCCAACGCCAGTCAGCATGGCACCTGATGATGATGATGATATACGCCCACACATATCTGTCTGTCTATCTTTCCATCAGCTCACCCACACATACTTGTCTGTCTATCTTTCCATCAGCTCACTCACACATATTTGTCTGTCTATCTTTCCATCAACTCACTCACACATATTTGTCTGTCTATCTTTCCATCAGCTCACTCACACATATTTGTCTGTCTATCTTTCCATCAGCTCACTCACACATATTTGTCTATCTTTCCATCAGCTCACCCACACGTATTTGTCTGTCTATCTTTCCATCAGCTCACTCACACATATTTGTCTGTCTATCTTTCCATCAACTTACCCACACATATTTGTCTGTCTATCTTTCCATCAGCTCACCCACACATATTTGTCTGTCTATCTTTCCATCAGCTCACCCACACATATCTGTCTGTCTATCTTTCCATCAGCTCACCCACACATATCTGTCTGTCTATCTTTCCATCAGCTCACCCACACATATTTGTCTATCTTTCCATCAGCTCACCCACACATATTTGTCTGTCTATCTTTCTTCAGCTCACTCACACATATTTGTCTGCCCATCTTTCCATCAGCTCACTCACACATATTTGTCTGTCTATCTTTCCATCAGCTCACTCACACATATTTGTCTGTCTATCTTTCCATCAGCTCACCCACACATATTTGTCTATCTTTCCATCAGCTCACTCACACATATTTGTCTGTCTACCTTTCCATCAGCTCACTCACACATATTTGTCTGTCTATCTTTCCATCAGCTCACTCACACATATTTGTCTGTCTATCTTTCCATCAGCTCACTCAAACATATTTGTCTGTCTATCTTTCCATCAGCTCACTCACACATATTTGTCTGTCTATCTTTCCATCAGCTCACCCACACATATTTGTCTGTCTATCTTTCCATCAGCTCACTCACACATATTTGTCTGTCTATCTTTCCATCAGCTCACCCACACATATTTGTCTGTCTATCTTTCCATCAGCTCACTCACACATATTTGTCTGTCTATCTTTCCATCAGCTCACCCACACATATCTGTCTGTATGTCCTTTCATGAACTCACTCACACATATTTGTCTGTCTATCTTTCCATCAGCTCACTCACACATATCTGTCTGTATGTCCTTTCATTATTAGAACAGGAAAATGAGTGGCATAGCAC
The DNA here is from genome assembly GCA_009760885.1 of Achatina immaculata. Lineage (NCBI taxonomy): Eukaryota > Metazoa > Mollusca > Gastropoda > Stylommatophora > Achatinidae > Lissachatina > Lissachatina immaculata. The sequence continues at coordinate 24,384,307 of CM019702.1, read as the reverse complement.
AACATATGCATTGTTCATAGATTTTGAGAAAGCCTTTGACAGTGTCAACTGAGATGTACTCTGGAAAATCCTAAGATGACATGGTCTCCCGCATAAGATAGTGAATGTAATCAAAGCCCTATATGAGGGTTTTCAGTGCAAAGTTATCTGTGGAGAACATACCTCCAGCAGCTTTAGGGTACAAACAGGAGTGAAGCAGGGATGTGTACTATCACCAACATTATTTATCTTGGCAGTAGACTGGTTAATGAAGGAGGCAACATCAGACAAACGCAGAGGATTACAATGGACCCTTGACACAGTGCTGGAGGACCTTGACTTTGCGCACGACATTTGTCTACTATCAAGCAGTCACAAAGATATGCAAGATAAAATAAACAAGCTAACTCAGAATGCAAACAACATAGGACTAAACATCAACGTAGGAAAGACAAAGTTAATGAAGCAAAATGTGAACAACAGAAATGTACTCAGAGTAGATAGCAAGTTAGTGGAGGAGGTCAACGAATTTGTATACCTTGGCAGCAGAGTAGTAGAAAATGGAGACAGCACAGAGGACATCAACAGCAGACTTACTAGAGCAAACCAGGCTTTTGCAGTGCTGCAGACTATATGGAAATAAAAAAAAGCTAAGCATAAATATGAAAATCAAGATATTTAAGAGTAATGTTCTAAGTGTACTACTCTATGGAAGTGAATGCTGAAAAATCACCAAAACCATAGAAAACAAGTTGAATTCTTTCCAGACTAAATGTTTACAAAGAATTAGAAAAATATTTTGGCCAAACACCATAAGAAATAACATCTTATTGGCAGAAATGCAGATGAAACCACTGACAACAATTATTGAGGAAAGACGCTGGCGATGGTTGGGACATGTGCTCCAAATGACTGACAACTCACTACCAAAAATAGCACTAAGATGGACACCACAGGGGAACAGAAGTAAGGGTAGACCAAAAGAGACATGGAGAAGAACAACAGAAAGGATGTTGAGCAATAGAGGGCTCAACTGGGCAAGAGCAGAAAAAAAGGCGAAGGACAGGCATTTGTGGAAAACCCTTGCGGAAGCCCCATGTGCCCTGGGCACTTAAGGTTCGGAGAGAGAGAGAGAGAGAGAGAGAGAGATGTCCTTTCATGAACTCACTCATACATATTTGTCTGTCTATCTTTCCATCAACTCACCCACACCTATCTGTCTGTATGTCCTTTCATGAACTCACTCACACATATTTGTCTGTCCATCTTTCCATCAGCTCACCCACACATATCTGTCTGTATGTCCTTTCATGAACTCACTCACACATATTTGTCTGTCTATCTTTCCATCAGCTCACCCACACATATTTGTCTGTCTATCTTTCCATTAACTCACCCACACATATTTGTCTGTCTATCTTTCCATTAACTCACCCACACATATTTGTCTATCTTTCCATTAACTCACCCACACATATTTGTCTGTCTATCTTTCCATCAGCTCACTCACACATATCTGTGTGTCCTTCCAACAACCCACCCACCAATCCATCCACCCAAACCTACCCACATCTGATCCACTATATCCACTCATCCGTATGGCAGCCACTCACTTCTTGTATGTGCCTGTGTCCTATGTACAAACTGCTGATAAAAACTGGCATGGAAACCTACAACAAACACTGCGCTACACAGAAACGTAGAAAAAAAAAAAGGTTATATTCTGAGAATAAAATTCTGCAAACAGACCATAAGTTCCCTCAGGACAAGTCAAATAATCACAGAGAAAGAATGAAGGTGATTAAACTGGAAGGTTTCCATCATTATGCCATTTAAAAAAAAAAAAAAAATTACATTTTCATTTCTAAAATTTCTGGTTCTTATTGAAGAAATCTGGTAGCGCCAGTGAAAGCGGTCAAATCTGTGGCGGCTCATTAGTCCTTGTTCTCCCAACCAATAACAGTTTCAGTCTTGTAGGTCTCCGCGGAACGGACCCAGTGTTTGTCTCAACTATGACTACAGTCTCTTCTCAATCAAAATGAGCAGTGTACAAAATTTCTGTGGAGATTCATCAATAGGTTTCCTTTTCTGTAGCGGACAAAGCCAGATGGTTTCATATTTATATATAAAGAGGATGAGATTGGACTTTATACATTATGTGACTGGAATTTGTGTATATACTTCATGGCATGGTTTGGATTTGCTAATCATCATATTTACCTTCAAGTTGTAAGTAAGGTGTCTTGAAAACCAATCTGTCTAGAAAACTTCCACACATATAAATAATTTGCAAACTAATTACAAAATTAGTGTTTCTATAGACCTTAGCACACCTTGATGAACTTAATTCTACAAGTTATGTACAAACACTCGATGAAGGTTCCTAACGAGGGGAAACAATCATTGAAATGTTTTCATCTAACCAAGGGAAGCAATCACCTCAACGTCATTGTCAAATTTTTCACATAAATACCCAAGACATATTTTTGGTTCACTGCATCTGACAAATAAATATACTTCACGTGATATGGCATTTATCGGAAATTTTCCATGTCAATAACACAACCCCAGTCACAGCAAATTCTAATTCTAATAATTAGCTAAGGAATACCGTATGACACTGCCAACAACCATACTCCCATGAAGTAATAAATGTAGATGGAGGTTTATGGTTCAGCTCAACAAAAGATAGAAGGAGTGAGGAAAGTGCCAGGAAACAGAATGAGCACATATAAATTAAGTACATACAACAATCCAACGTTCCAGCAAAAGCCACTTTCAAGGATCACATACAAAAACAACAACAACCACTGATTAAAAAAAAAACGGAAAAAATACATGAAAAATTAAACACTTAGATCTTTTTGGTAATCTTCTCATAAGAAACTCCGGCATAAAATGAGAAGTGGTTTTTGTGTGTGGTCTTTGAAAAAGGCATTTGCTGAAATATTGGAATGTTGTATGTTCTTCATTTATATGTGCTCACCTTACTTCCTGTCACACTCGTGGGAGAATGCTAAAGGTACAAGTATAAACACTGACTATTAAAATATACCCACCGTAAGCACTTACAACAACTATATCACAAGCTTAAATAGTGACAAACAAAACCTGTACTCACACAGCATCAGGACTCTGGACTGGCCTCTGTTCTTGACAAACTCTTCGAAACCTCTGATGTCAGAGAGTACCCTTCCATGCTGGAGGTCGTGTCTCACTCCAGACATCTGTCGTAACAGACTAACGTCATTTCCAGAGTTGCCGTATTGTCCGAACATATCCGATATCTCAACATCGTCAAGTCTGGAGAGATCTCTCAAACTCAGAATTCCATATTTCTTAAATCTGGAGAGAAAAAAAAGAAAAAACTGATAGAAGTTCATCTTCGCCTGAGTCGTGCATAGACATCTTAGTGTTTCGAGATCATTACGGAAAGTCACTGGTGGTTTCCTCTATCTCCTCCATTTGGAAGAAAGATCTAGGCACAGACAAGGCACTATTTCTCAGTAGCTTGGTGAAAATCCTCAACAAATGTAGGACCTGGACTTTTGCCTGCAACCCAAGAAGCTATGTCACCACTAAAAAATATGGCATTATCCAGTGGGCTGTAATACACACTCTGATCACTGCACAACAACAGATAAGAAACTTAACACTCTGATCACTGTACAACAACAGATAAGAAACTTAACACTCTGATCACTGTACAACAACAAATAAGAAACTTAACATTCTGATCACTGTACAACAACAGATAAGAAACTTAACACTCTGATCACTATACAACAACAAATAAGAAACTTAACACTCTGATCACTGTACAACAACAGATAAGAAACTTAACACTCTGATCACTGTACAACAACAAATAAGAAACTTAACATTCTGATCACTGTACAACAACAAATAAGAAACTTAACATTCTGATCACTGTACAACAACAGATAAGAAACTTAACACTCTGATCACTGTACAACAACAGATAAGAAACTTAACACTCTGATCACTGTACAACAACAGATAAGAAACTTAACATTCTGATCACTGTACAACAACAAATAAGAAACTTAACATTCTGATCACTTCACTGCACAACAACAAATAAGAAACTTAACACTCTGATCACTTCACTGCACAACAACAAATAAGAAACTTAACATTCTGATCACTTCACCGCACAACAACAAATAAGAAACTTAACATTCTGATCACTTCACCGCACAACAACAAATAAGAAACTTAACATTCTGATCACTTCACCGCACAACAACAAATAAGAAGCAATTTTCTTAATTTTGTTCTTGTTTTCACTACTTTGTTGTCCCAGGTACTGACCTTCTCCATATGTCAACTTCTTACATAAACACAATGTACAGAAACAGAAAACTATGGTATAAGATTGCCGTGACCAAATTTTATCACCTCATGGCACACAAGCTTTATCACCTCAGAGCACACAAACTTTATTACCTCGGCACACAAACTTTATCACCTTGTGGCACACAAACTTTATCACCTTGTGGCACACAAACTTTATCACCTCAAAGCACACAAGCTTTACCACATCATGGCACACAAGCTTTATCACATCATGGCAAACAAGCTTTATCACCTCATGGTATATAAGCTTTATCACCTCATGGTATATAAGCTTTATCACCTCATGGCACACAAGCTTTATCACCTCATCAACTTTATCACACAAACTTCTACGATGCCACATGAGCTTTTACTGATAGATTTCACCATTTAATATCATGTACCAAAATTATCTTTATTTTATATATTATCTACATTATTATAAGGATCACCAAACAGCATTATGAGACTTTTTTTTACAGAAATGTTGAAAACAGATTTTAAAAATTAGGATCAAACTGCAATATGTTATAATCAGAAATGTGTCATTAAGATCACAAATTCCTGAGACTATTTCATTGACTGTAAAAAAATGATTCCCCTTTCATAAATTACAACAAAACAGATAACATACAACCACATATTACTACAACACAGATAACACAGTCATAAATTACAACAAAACAGATAACATACAAGTACATATTACCACAACACAGTCATAAATTACAAAAAATAACATATTAGGGGCGTTCAGAAAGTAATGCACCACACCATTTTTCTCAGGAGATGTTTATTCAAAAAAGCATGAAATTTATACACATGGATATGTCATGTAAACATCAGTATTATTCAACATAATCCCCCTCAACTTGTACGGCTTTATGCCAGAGCGAAACAAGTGCATGTATTCCTAGCCCGTACCAAATCTTCTCTTGATTATGTATCCATTTCTTTGCTGAATGAATCACTCCTTCGTCATCTTCAAATCTTACCCCTCGGAGTGCATCTTTAAGTAAACCAAACAGATGGAAATCAGAGGGTGCCAAATCGGGACTATAGGGTGGATGGGGTAGTACAATCCAACCCAATTTGGTGATTGCTTCCCATGTTGCCAGACTTGTGTGAGGGCGCGCATTGTTGTGAAGGAGAAGCAGGTCTGCTGGATTCTTGTGCGGCCGAACTCTGCGATAATGCTGATTGAGTTTTTTCAATGTCTTAATGTAAGTTTGTGAATTGATTGTCTCTCCTCTTAGCATAACATCCACAAGAATCACATCTTCAATGTCCCAAAAGACAGTGATCTTGATATTTCCAGCTGAAGGAGTTGTCTTGAATTTCTTTCTTCGTGGTGATTGTGGATGATGCCACTCCATTGACTGTCTTTTTGTCTCAGGTTCAAAATGATGTGCCCAGGTTTCGTCACCTGTTAGATCTTAGTCAAAAAGTTCTCTCCCTCAGCACTGAAACGCTCCAACAATTCAGAAGAAATTGCTTTCCCTTGCAATCAGTGATCATTTGTGAGACTTCGAGGAACCCATCTTGCGCATACTTTAGAAAATCCGAGAGCTTTTATAACTGCATATGCACTACCATTGATGACCGACAGCTTTAAGGCCAATTGTTGAGTGGTGATACACCTATCACTAAGAATAATGCCCTCAGCGCATTTCAACATTTTCTGCCCTGGTGACTGTGGCAGGACGTCCACAGCGCAGCCAATCATGCAACTCTTTATCTCCGCTTATTGATTCTCTGAAGCCATTGACTGACTGTACTCCTGTTGATTGCAAAACCTCCATCCACATCACACAGACACTTGTGAATGTTCACAACAGTTTCTTTCCCTGCATCGAGAAATTCTATCATAATTTGCTGCTTATATTGCAAGTAGCTAACATACTCCATTTCAATGGTTAAGTCAGCCATATTCTTTGGCCGGCTGCGGTACAATTTGGTTCACACAATCGGCACATGCCATATTTAAAGTGCGCAAAATTTCATGTTTCTATCCTCATTATTAGCTGAAAAAAAACGATGTGCATTACTTTCTGAACACCCCTCGTACAACCACACACCACCACAACACAGATAACAGTCACAAATAACAATAAAATAACATGCAATCACACTACCACAACACAGATAACACAGTCATGAATAACAACAAAATAACATGCAATCACACTACCACAACACAGATAACACAGTCATAAATAACAACAAAATAACATGCAATCACACTACCACAACACAGATAACACAGTCATAAATAACAACAAAATAACATGCAATCACACTACCACAACACAGTCATAAATAACAACAAAATAACAAATACAATCACAAACAACCCCTGAAAAAAAAAGAGGATTTACATGTGCATGTAAGAATCTAAGTGATGGCTGACCAGCCACATCTCTAGCTCCAGTTCATCATGCAGACGTCTCACTGCTTGCTCCAGAAGACTGACCTGCTCTTTAGTGAGTGCTCGGGCAAGTTTACGGTTCTTGTGAACATTTTTCATCACACGCAGAACTTCAAACAGAGACGTTCCACCTACAAATGTGAGGAAGATATGCATAAGCATAAAAACGAATTTGAAAAAAAAAAGTTATGAAGAGTTAAGAGACAATATAAATTAAGCTGTGCTATGTTATAAATATGATGACAGAGCTGAAGTTATAAAGAGTAAAGAGACAAATATTAATTTTATTTTATTCATAAAAAAGTGGTGAAGTAGAAACTTATTTATCCCATTAACTGTATTGGAAACTGCAAAGACTATATATATATATCTTACATCCTTCCCGTGCCGTTAAACATCATATAGGGCTCAGATAGTTGTTTGCCAAGTTTTCCTGTTTTCTGCGAGTTTTTCAGCTTCATCAAGGGATATTATGCCCATTAAACAGGCCTCTCTTAACAATGTCCTCTTTAGAGTTTCACGTGGTTGACCTCTTTTTCTTCAGCCTGTTGTGTTCCACTTGATAGCTTGTTTTGGTATTCTCTGATTATTTCTTCTCATCACATGGCCTACATATGTCCATCTTCTTTTTTTGATCACCCATGAGACAGATTGTTGTTTGCTCATCTGTCTTATCTCTGTGGTGTTCTTAAATTCATTCCACTTTATACTAAATATTTTCCTGAGGTATTTGTTTTTAAAAAAGTCTATTTTCATGTCTATTTCTTTAGTTATTTCCAGCTTTTTTGTGCATAAATGAGGGTGGATATCACATTTGAATTGAATAATCTTAACTTGGTTTTTGTGCTTATAACTTTTGAATTCCATATGTTCTCAAGATTTTTGAAGGACAATGCTGCTTTTGCAATTCTAACTTCTTTCCTGGTGTCACCATCCTGGTCTATGTAGCTGCCAAGGTATGCAAATTGGTTTACTTCATCAACAACTGTTCCTTCTACATATATTTTTCCTCCTTGATTAATGAGAAAGTTCATAATTTTTGTTTTGTCTTTGTTAATTTCAAGATCTATCTACCTTGCTAGCCAAGGAAGACAGGGAATCTGTTTTTTCCTGCATCAATTTCACATTGTCACTGATAAGAGTTATGTCATCTGCAAAATCAAGATCTTATATTTGGATCTCATGTACTCAATCAATGCCAGTTTTACCTATACAGCATCTTTTCATTACAAAGTCTATGGCAATTCCAAAAAGCAATGGAGATAATATACAACCTCTTTCACGTCTGTTTGAATATATCTATATATATATCTCTGAAACATGCAAAGTAAGTGCTCACCTGCCTGGAAGATGACATCACCAATGTAGCCAAGGTTGTTATTTGTCAGCCAGAGAGACACTTCTTCACTCTCGCTATGAAAGCTGCGTATACCAAACAGCATGGCTGCTGACAACACCGAAACGGCTGTCAGCATAAATATCTTTTGCTTGCTTACTCTCCCCAAAACTGACAAGTTCACACGATCGCTCATGGCGATTTTAGAAGCTAGCTCAATCAAGTTCAAATAAATCGACCAAATATTATTGCCAATCTTTTATGTTCTTGTTAAACTGGCAACAACGTTAACAGAGATACTGTCACTGTTATTGATAATCACAATAGCCGGTAAAAAAACTAGCTATCCCGCCCTGCAGCCGTTCATTCAGTTTCATTCTTGACACATTTCTAAACACAGCCTAGTACACTGTCAGAAAAAAATCCACTATGAAAAAAGTTTTACAGTATTAACTAAATAATAGATGTCGCAATATATAACTTTCGAATTCTACAAAATCATGGGAACGTACTGCTGGTAACATTATATACTCTCTCTCACGTGAAATATAAAGAGTACGGATAGAAGAAGTTTGCAAATTATTTAGAATTCGCATTATTTTGATTACTTGCTTAGCTAAACACAATGGCCAGATAAACAAGCTCTGCGGACCGTCTCAACACACTGTTCTACTGGATGTGCTCTGTGATGAAAAGTTCATTGTTTACTTCCGGGATTGGTAAAACTAAAAAGTAAAATCAGCCTAATATTTTGTTTCACTTAAAATTGACATAAATAGCACATCTCCTTAAAATCTTGCGAGTTTTAAATTTATACATTAAAAATTCGTCGCCATTCTAATATTTTGTTATCATACGAGCTATCTCACTAAAATGAAAATGCAGTGGATAATTTGTTCTGTTCCCATATTACGAAAATTATAATTTTACAAACAGGGTTGTTTGAAAATGGCAGACGCAGGTGAGTCACTTTTGATAACATAAATATATTCATCATACATTTTTATGTTATCCCAACATTTCTACGTCTTCCTATTGTGTAGCTAACAAACAGACAGCATCAGCTGAAAAGAATAAAGTCAAAAAAAGAAAATCAGAATCTGAGTAATGTTAACGAAGAGGGGCATCTGTGTTGTGCAAATTAAATAGTTAAATTCGCCAGGTGATTATTTTAAGAAACGAACCTTCTGTCTCTCAACAGGTCTTCGTCGCTCGGATGGCTCAAAGCTTGAGGTCGGAGACAGAGTAGTCTGTGAAAATCAGAAGGCCTTTATACGCTTCATTGGTCAGGTGCCACCAACAAAAGGTTGGTTTCACCAGTTGTTTTCAGTCTACAGTCTAAGGGCTGTGCAGCTGTTCTTTATTATTTGTTTGCGAGAAATAAAAATATACTGTACGTGGATTTTAATTTGTAGAAATTATAGTCATGTACTTGACAAAAAGAGATTGACCACGTGAAACTCTAAAGAGGACATTGTTAACAGAGGCCAAATTAGTAGGTATAAAAGCCCTTGATGAAACCAACCAGGAAAACTTGGCAAACTACCATGCAAACCTTATGTAATGTTTAATGGTATGGGAAGGATGTAAGATGTAATAAGACTTGACAAGTTTTTTTTTTTAATAGAAAGCTTTATTTGATACATTAATTTAACTCTTCCCGTGCGGGAGGAAGAAACACGGACGTGTCGTGGCGTGCGGGAGTAAAACGCGGGTCTTGACTGTAAGGGGGTCTAGTTGTAAAATGGAATGGAAAACAGTATTTCCATGTACTTCCGTATACGTAATATGTGTCAGAGTGTAGCTAAATGAATGAAAATTTCATAAATGCAGAGTTTTTTAGGAAAAAAAGAAGTAATGTGATGTTTTTAGACACTGATTGTGGCCAGCTCACCATCGGCTAGGTCTAGATTCGCGCTACTTACCCCCTGCTTACCATCTAAGATGTGTAGATCTACTTGTCGATCTCGTATTGTGACTCTGTATTGCATTTTTGCTCAATAAATGTCTGAAATAACCTCCTAACTACTCCTAACTACTTCTCCAGTCATCTAAATATGTCTAAATCTACTTAGAAAACATTCAAGAGCAGCGACAGGAAATGAATGAATGAACGAACATACTTTATTTTCAAAGGGTTAAGAATTGGGCACGCAGGCCTGTCTGACATTCTGCCCTTCATCATACAACTTTCACTCAGTCACAGTCATTCAGCATTTGTTAATGAGCATAATAATCATGAAGACACATTAAGTGATTACATAAATAAATAATAAACTTATCTCACTCTGATTTATGCAACATGAAATAAATTTGCATTCTTACATTCATTCAAAACAACAGATTTATAGAAAAGCAGTATTTTTTAAAAAATTACAACACTCAAGCATTTTAAACTACTTTAAACTATGCTTACAGAGACATGTAGTCCATATCAAATAGATGTTGACAAAGTTTAAAGTTATAACAACGAATATTACTTATAAGTTTTACATGAATTGGTAAGGCATTCCAACGGTGGGCAGCAGAGTAAGAGAAGCTTTTTTAAAAAAAACATAGATCTGTTTACTTAAAAACTTTGACCTACTTCTGTAGCCCAGAAACTTGTAGCAATCAACACTAATTGTAATTGTTATTTTTGTAAAATGTAATGTCAGGTTGGTGGACAGATGGGGACATGGAGATCATTGGTGGGGATGAGGAAAATTTGATGTGAGACCGATGAATCCAGGACGTGACAAGCCTATGGGTCTTTACAACAATGGCTATTAGAATAATGTAAACAAAACAGAGCCAGCAGACTATAGGTGGTGGGGAATGGATATCATTGAGGCACTCATCAGATTCCTCATCCCAAAGTTGGAGTGTCTCTGTGGAACTGTCTCAAAGCCATCTGGCCAGCCAGCGTTTCATGCTGGATCTGACGTGGAGAAAGGGTTTAAGTACAGCCACCAGAGGCTGGAAAACAAAGTTTTGGCCAGGCCAGCCTACACCACTGTCTTTCAGGCAGTTCGAGCAAGATCACAGTCTGCCCTAGTAAGGAAAGGTGCTGAAGTCAGAGGTACCCAGCCAAAAGGCGCATTGCAAAAATCAGAGTACAACGCATCATCGCCAATGTGTGTACGAAGAAGAAGATCAGGTGGTCTCAGTCAGTCAGTCATTTGTATGTCCCTTGTGGAAGTTTGCCTCCCTAACAGCTCTCCTGCAGATGTCTTGGTTGTAAGCAAGATGTACTACTGCTGATGCATCCATTCGCAGATCATCAACGATGACTTGCAGCCATCCTTGCCTTGGTCTTCCTCTTTCTTTTTCCCATTAAGTGCCCTTCCAAGACCTTTCAGGTGGTCAACAGCTGTATGATCCATTTGGTTTTATGTATCATCTGTTGTATAAAAACAATTAAAGGTTTATGTATTACACATAAGATGATGGCCCACAATTTATATGTTGTTGATAAAGTGGTCCTTGAATGTGAAAACTGTAAGCAAATGATGAGAACAGCCATTTATGATAGTGATGGAGTCAGCCAGAAAGCCTCCTTGTTGGAGCCTTCTACTGAATGCATAGATATGAGTGAAAAGTAAATGTTTTATTTCCGTGTGTTCAGTGTTAATTATGTGTAACATATGTGCATCATAATTGTCGACTGTTCGGAACAGAAAGAAAGCTGTATGATAAAGGGCAGAATGTCAGACAGGCCTGCGTGCCCAGTTCGTAACCTTTTGGAAATAAAGATCAATCCAGTCAATCAGTCAGCCACCCAGTCCAGGACTCGAATCAGCCAGAAAGCCTACTTGACTGAGTCAGTTAAAAAGTCTCCTTGTTTGAGCACAGTCCAGGACTCGAATCAGCCAGAAAGCCTACTTGACTGAGTCAGTTAAAAAGTCTCCTTGTTTGAGCACAGTCCAGGACTCGAATCAGCCAGAAAGCCTACTTGACTGAGTCACTTAAAAAGTCTCCTTGTTTGAGCACAGTCCAGGACTCGAATCAGCCAGAAAGCCTACTTGACTGAGTCAGTTAAAAAGTCTCCTTGTTTGAGCACAGTCCAGGACTCGAATCAGCCAGAAAGCCTACTTGACTGAGTCAGTTAAAAAGTCTCCTTGTTTGAGCACAGTCCAGGAGAACCATCCCCATTCCAGACAAAGCTTGACTGTCAAGGTCATGACCCAGTTTCAGTGCAGTTTCCTGGTAATACAGATCTGCCGGTCTGCTGTTGTAAACTTGTAAATCTTGCTAGCTACAAAACTGTTTTATGTGAATATACTTTACACCTGGATGTTATATTTTTGGTACTAGCATCTGAGAGTTGTGAAGTGTTAATAAAGGTGATAGTCTGTGATGTTTATTCACAAAATTTTTCAGGTATTTGGCTAGGGGTGGAGTGGGATGACCCAGTTCGGGGCAAGCATGATGGCTGTCATGACGGAGTCCGCTATTTTCACACTAGGTAAAGAGGTGTGAATGTTCTGCTCCAGATCTTCTACTCTGATTGTTCTTCTCCAAATGTTCTGCTCTAAATTTCCTGTGAATGTTCTGCTCCAGAAATGTTTCTTTCATAGCTATATATTTTTTCTTTATTGATGATATGTGTCTAACTGACTGACAGTAATGTGTCTGGCTGACTGATGATAACATGTGCCTGGCTGACTGATGATATATTGTTTTGGTTGAATAATATTATGTTCTCAGACTGACTGAAGCAGATGTTTCTTGTAAACGAGCGGTAAATATGTTAAGTGGTTGACTGATGGCAGAATTTGATTTTTCTTAAATTTCTTTCTGATATTTGTTCCCTTCTCCCAGCCCACAATAGTCTCTGTTTTTATAAAACCGTGACCTGTATTTATGTGGTTAACGATATATAACTTGCCTAGAACATCCAACCATACCCTTGGTCGGCAGTTGACTAAGAAATTGCTAACCAGTACACCCGTGGTGTCTTGAGGGTAGCAGCAAATTCTCTCCACCTCTCATGGTCTGCAGCCAGCTTTTTTATTGTGCCCCAACTGTGCTGCATGCTAGCCATTTCTGCTTCTACAGTTCTCCACCGGGTAGCTTTTTTTTTTTTTAGGTCTAAATGTTTTCCCAAATTCTCCTTCGCATTCTTCATTTCTTATATTCTGTGGAAACTGTTCATCTTGTTATATGACAAACATTAGATTTTGTTCACTAGCTTCTTTGTTCAGAAACAAGTATGGGATGGAGTTTTGTCTGACTTGAATGGGCAAAAAATCTATGGCATTTTGAACTGTGGAACTGCATGTCATCAAGCTACAGTCTACACTTTCCGTAATGTTTTAAACTACAGTCAGCTGATTCAGTCATGTTTAATGACTTTCATTCACAGTCATCCCAAGTCAGGTTCCTTTGTACGACCTACAAAAGTTGATGGAGGCATCAATGCAGTTCAAGCCCTTGTCGAAAGATATGGTTTGAAGAATGACGATGAGGCTGGTGTGAGGAAAGACGAACTGTTTGTGCTGGACCAGTACCTCAATCAGACTGTTGTGGAGATGGTTGGAGCTAAGAAGGTCAACCTGCAGCAGAGGTCAGCTTTTGTCTGCTTGTTGATATATCAGGTCTTGTTTTGTCTGATTCTTGTAGTGTTTAAAAAAAAAACAAAACTGGTTTGAGTGTTTAACAACATCGATTTAATATGGAGGAATGGACAGGCTGTCTTGTTTCATTTTAAAAAATGTCTCACAAGAGTTAATGCCCTTGTGACTGAAGTGTAGAGTCCATCTGAGGTATGCAGTCCATTCTGGCACAACCCTGGACAGAAGTAGTTAGAGTCAGACCTTCAGAATGTGGAGAAAACTGTAGGCTAGGTTCTGGTAATAGGGGATGAGTTTAGCTTTAGTGTGCTGGTAACATTACATAGGTAATAAGACACCAGATTTAGCATGGCTGGCACTGTAACACTGGTAATAAGACACCAGATTTAGCATGGCTGGCACTATAACACTGGTAATAAGACACCAGATTTAGCATGGCTGGCACTATAACACTGGTAATAAGACACCAGATTTAGCATGGCTGGCACTAGAACACTGGTAATATGGCGCCAGATTTAGCATTGCTAGCACTAGAACACTGGTAATATGGCGCCAGATTTAGCATGGCTAGCACTAGAACACTGGTAATATGGTGCCAGATTTAGCATGGCTAGCACTAGAACAATAGTAATATGGCACCAGATTTAGCATGGCTGGCACTAGAACACTGGTAATATGGTGCCAGATTTAGCATGGCTGGCACTATAACACTGGTAATATGGTGCCAGATTTAGCATTGCTAGCACTAGAACACTGGTAATATGGTGCCAGATTTAGCATTGCTGGCACTATAACACTGGTAATATGGTGCCAGATTTAGCATGGCTGGCACTATAACACTGGTAATATGGCACCAGAAATGGCACCTGCAAGGCAGGCTGAGGGAGACTCTATGTAGAACCACTAGAGTGAGTACAACTTTGGGTCCATCTAAGACCTACAGCGGGTGGCGGTGAGTCGTCAGACATGAAAAGATATGATCTCCACCCTGTGAGCCAATGTTGGCCCAAAAGGAATGTCAATCAATCAATCAGCACTAGACTGCTGGTAATATGGCACCAGATTTAGCATGGCTAGCACTAGACTGCTGGTAATATGGCACCAGATTTATCATGGCTAGCACTAGATTGGGTCATATTCTAGAATTTATTAATATTTTTGTAGTCTGATAAAGTCTGTCCTCTCATCTTGCTGCAGTGTCAAGAGTTCTTAATAAACACATCCTGACAGGAAGAGATGTAAATCATGACTTGATATTTTTCACTTTCCAACAAAGTCTCTGCTTCCCCATTTTTATGTTAATGAGACGCATTTTCTTGCTTGAGTCTCGTAAGTGTAATCCAACAAACAGCACTTTATCTGACTATTATCTGCAGTCAGTTCAACAAACTGAAAAAGATCTCGATGTTTGACATGAAAGTCTATTCTGCTGGCCCTGAAGGGGAGATTGGACATCTGTGTCCAAACATTGTAGACCTGGATGTGTCATCGTGCCTCTTGCCAACATGGGAACGAGTTGCTGAAATTACCTGTCAGATGCCTTTTCTCAAAGAGCTCAATGTCAGGTAAATCTGCAGATGTTAGGGCTTGATGTCAAGTAATGGTACTAATGTTATGCTTGATGTCAGGTAATTGTACTAATGTTATGGCTTGATGTCAAGTAATTGTACTAATGTTATGTTTGATGTCAAGTAATAGTACTTATTTTAGGGGTTGATGACAAGTAATGATACTAATGTTATGGCTTGATGTCAAGTAATGGTACCAATGTTAGGGCTTGATGTCAAGTAATAGTACCAATGTTACTGCAAGAAATGGTATTGATATTAGGGCTTGATGTCAAATAATGGTACTGATGTCAAGTAGTGGTGCCAATGTTGTGGCTTGATGTCATCTAGTGTTACCGATGTAGGGCTTGATGTCAAGTAATGATACTAATGTTATGTCTTGATGTCAAGTAATGGTACCAATGTTAGGGCCTGATGTCAAGTATTAGTACCAATGTTATGGCTTGATGTCAAATAATAGTACCAATGTTACTGCAAGAAATGATACTGATGTTAGGGCTTGATATCAAATAATGGTACTGATATTAGGGCCTGATGTCAAGTAATGGTGCCAGTTTTATGGCTTGATGTCATCTAGTGTTACTGATGTTAGGGCTTGATGTCAAGTAATGGTATTGATGTTAGAGCTTGATGTCAAATTATGGTACTGATGTTAGGGCTTGATGTCAAGTTATGGTACTGATGTTAGGACTTGATGTCAAGTTATGGTACTGATGTTAGGGCTTGATGTCAAGTTATGGTACTGATGTTAAGGCTTGATGTCAAGTAACATTGCTAAAGTTATGGCATAATGTCATCAAGTAATGTTACTGATGTTAGGCTTGACATCTAGTGATATTGCTGAAGTTAGGGTTTGATGTCAAATTTTGTTATCAGAGTTGGGGGCTTGATGTCAAGTAATGTTTCAGTAGTTAGGTCTTAGTGCTAAATAATGTTGCTGACATTAGGCCTGCATGTCAAGTAATGTTTCTGTAGTTGAGATTGACATTAAGTAATGCTGCTGAAACTGGAAATTGGTATCATTATGTTGGTGAAATTAGAGTTTGGTTTTTGTATGTTGGTGAATTTAGAGCTTGGTTTGCATATGTTGGTGAAGTTAGAGCTTGGTTTGTATAAGTTGGTGAAGTTAGGGCTTGGTTTGTATATGTTGGTGAAGTTAAGGCTTGGTTTGTATATGTTGGTGAAGTTAGAGCTTAGTTTTTGTATGTTGGTGAAGTTAAGGCTTGGTTTGTAGATGTTGGTGAAGTTAGGGCTTGGTTTGTAGATGTTGGTGAAGTTAGGGCTTGGTTTGTAGATGTTGGTGAAGTTAGGGCTTGGTTTGTAGATGTTGGTGAAGTTAGAGCTTGATGTGAATATGTTGATATAATTATAGCATAATATGAATATGTTGTCAAGTTTGATGTCAAGAAATTTAACTAAAGTTAAAGAGTTCAGTAAGAAGTAATGTTTTTGAAGGAAGAGTTATTTGCCACATGTTGATGGAGCTGATAACCGACTGCTTATTCCAAAAGACCCTACCTCGTTATCTCAGAGTTTCCCCAAACTGAAGAATGTCACCATGAACGAGATGAATTTGACTTGGAAAGAAGTACTCACCATCTGTTCCATGTTTCCTGCTCTAGAAGAGCTACATGCATCCTTCAATAATATCACGTGCTTGGCTGATGCTTCTCATGTTCTCAGTGGCCTGAGAATCCTTGACCTGATGACTAATAATATCCAGGACTGGAGTGAGGTTCTGAAACTGGGAAATTTGCCACGGTAGGGGCCTCATGCTACAAAAATTATGTGTATGTTTTCTGTGTCATATGAAATGTATGTGTTGTGTGTGTATGTGTGTGTTGATGAGTGTAAGCTTTTTCTTTCCCAGTGTCTTTGTGTACTAGGGTCTATTCTTGACAGTTTGTGACTCACTGAAAGATAGTGGGTTTGACAGCCACAGATTGTACCAAGCAAACTAAATTCATGGCATCTTTTATAGTACCTGAAATTTTTATGTATAAAATTTCTTATTTATATGATAGCTTCAAGAAGGAGGGGGTTTTTGTATACAGTCAGTCTTCTTGTACATGAAATTAGAAATGTCAGGAGACATACTTTCATGATGTATCATTTGGTATTATGAACTTGTGGCTATATGATTTATATTAAGAATATGTCATATGTGATGTTCTAATCTTGTGGCTGTATGATTTTTAGCATAAGTGTGTCATATTAATGTTATAATCTTGTGGCTGTATAATTTATAGTATAAATGTGATAGTATAAATGTGCCATATATGATGTTATAATCATGTTGATTTATAATAAACCTGGCATCTAATGTGGTCATTAGCAGAGAGTATAATCTGATGTTGTGACATCTGGTCATTTTCTGTCTGTTTCTGTAAGCCTTAAATGCCCAGGGCATGTGGGGCTCCTGCAAGGGTTTTCCACAAATGCCTGTCCTTTGCCTTTTTTCCCACTCCTGCCCATGTGAGCCCTCTATTGCTTAACATCTTCTCTGTTGTTCTTCTCCATGTCTCCTTTGATTTTGATCTACCCTTACTTCTGTTCCCCTGTGATGTCTTTCTCAATGATATTGTTGGTAGTGAGTCATCAGTCATCCAGAGCACATATCCCAACCATTGCCAGCGTCTTTCCTCAATAATTGCTGTCAGTGGCTTCGTCTGCATTTCTGCCAACAAGATGTTATTTCTTACAGTGTTTGGCCAAAATATTCTTCTAATTCTTTGTAAACATTTAGTCGGGAAAGAATTCAACTTGTTTTCTATGGTTTTGGTGATTTTTCAGCATTCACTTCCATATACACTTAGAACATTGCTCTTAAATATCCTAATTTTCGTATTCATGCTTAGTTTTTTAGATTTCCATATAGTCTGCAGCATTGCAAAACCCTGGTTTGCTCTAGTAAGTCTGCTGTTGATGTCCTTTGTGCTGTCTCCATTTTCTACTACTTTACTGCCAAGGTATACAAATTCGTTGACCTCCTCCACTAACTTGTTATCTACTCTGAGTACATTTCTGTTGTTCACATTTTGCTTCATTAACTTTGTCTTTCCCATGTTGATCTTTAGTCCTATGTTGTTTGCATTCTGAGTTAGCTTGTTTATTTTATCTTGCATATCTTTGTGGCTGCTTGATAGTAGACAAATGTCATCTGCAAAGTCAAGGTCCTCCAGCACTGTGTCAAGGGTCCATTGTAATCCTCTGCATTTGTCTGATGACACTATGTCTCCACAGATACTGCTAAGATAAATAATGTTGGTTATGGTACACATCCTTGCTTCACTCCTGTTGTACCATCTTGTCATTTGATTTGTAGATTGTCATTTGATGTTTCTACAGTGTGGCTACTTGTTTTATAGCAAATTGCTATTTGTAATTAAGACAGTATTATACAGATCCATGATAGTTTATTGGTTAATGTGATAATATTTTTATAAGCAGAATATTGATTAATGGGATAATGTTTTTATAAGCAGAATGTTTTCCACATGTTTTTATAATCTGTAAATTTTCCCCATTTCTATATAATTTGGATATTTTATCCCCACTGTTTGTTATAATTAGGATATTTTGTCCCAGCTGTTTGTTATAATGTAGATATTTTGTCCTGGCTGTTTGTTATAATGTAGATATTTTGTCCCCACTGTTATGAAGTAGATATTTTGTCCCTACTGTTTGTTATAATGTGGATGTTTTTTTTTCCACTGTTTTTTATAATGTAGATATTTTGTCTCCACTGTTATAAAGTAGATATTTTGTCCCCACTGTGTGTTACAATTTGGATATTCTTTTCCCACTGTTTGTTATAATTTTGATATTCTGTCCCCACTGTTTGTTAGAATTTTGATATTCTGTCCCCACTGTTTGTTCTAATGTGGATATTTTGTCCCCATTGTTTGTTATAATGTGTATATTTTGTCCCCAAAGTTTGTTATAATGTGGATATTTTGTCCCCACTGTTTGTTGTAAAGTGGATATTTTGTCCCCACAGTTTGTTATAATGTGGATATTTTGTCCCCATTTTTTTAAAAAATGTAGATATTTTGTCCTCACTGTTTGTTATAATGTGGATATTTTGTCCCCACTGTTTATTATAATGTGGATATTTTGTCCCCACTGTTTGTTGTAAAGTGGATATTTTGTCCCCACCGTTTGTTATAATATGGATATTTTGTCCCCATTGTTTGTTATAATGTGGATATTTTGTCCCCACTGTTTGTTATAATGTGGATATTTTGTCCCCACTGTTTGTTATAATGTGGATATTTTGTCCCCACTGTTTGTTACAGTGTGGATATTTTGTCCTCACTGTTTGTTACAGTGTGGATATTTTGTCCTCACTGTTTGTTATAATGTGGATGTTTTGTCCTCACTGTTTGTTATAATGTGGATGTTTTGTCCCCACTGTTTGTTATAATTTGGATATTCTGTCCTCACTGTTTGTTATAATTTGGATATTCTGTCCTCACTGTTTGTTATAATGTGGATGTTTTGTCCCCACTGTTTGTTATAATGTGGATATTTTGTCCCCACTGTTTGTTATAATTTGGATATTCTGTCCTCACTGTTTGTTATAATTTGGATATTTTGTCCCCACTGTTTGTTATAATGTGGATGTTTTTTCCCATTATATTTAGGCTAGAAACTCTGATTATAAGTGAGAACAAGATCAAGTCCATCTTCTTCCCAGACTGCTCTCCTACAGGAAAGACTTCCCACTTCTGTAAACTCAGATCTTTGATCATAAAGAGGAATGAAATCTCAGGGGTAATAGTCTCTTTGTTTTTATGACTATCTACACTAACTTGCAGTCCAGTTTTCTTGAGACTTGTTTTTATGTGTTTAACTTCATTCTGCACATATGCAGTTTTTCAGTTTTCTGTGTCTCACAATATGAGATCAGTTTTTGTTTGTAGAAATATGGCACTAATTGTAAGATTATTATCAGTAAATATGACACTAATTGTAAGATTATCAGTAAATATGATACTAATTGTAAGATTATGATCAGTAAATATGACACTAATTGTAAGATTATGATCAGTAAATATGGCACTAATTGTAAGGTCATGATCAGTCCTACAAGATGTACAAATAGTGAATTGAAGTGTAAATAAATTCTTACCGTTCAGTTGAATTCCAACTTTTTATTTAGCTGTGGGAAAATTAAAACTTGAGTTTCAGTGTCAGTTACAGGAAACAACTTATTGTCATGCGTGTGTGTGTGTGATCTACAGTGGTCTTCCATCAATGAACTGAACAAGTTACAACACCTTGAGGAGCTGCAGGTTGCAGAAAACCCCATCTTACGAACATTTAACTTGGAGACGGTCAGGCAGCTGTTTGTAGCCAAAATTGGAAACCTCAAGCTGTTTAGCAGGACGCCTGTAAGTGATAGTAAGGAATGTAGTTCAGAACTAGCGCGAACATAAGAATGCAGCCCGTTCCTGCTCGGACAAGAACCTGCAGTATTATGTTTCACTTTTGTTTTTTTTGTTTTGTTTTTTTTTGTAAAACGGAATAAAACACAGGAATGGAATTGGAACATTAATCCAGGCTTAGGAAAATGTAAATTTAAAACTGCCCTTTCTTCAGATGTTCTTTAATATGGCAAAGTACATGGATGTAAGTTTTATGTTAGGGTGATTATGAGCAGTCCGCTAATTGATGTAAGTTTACGTTAGGCTGATTATGAGCAGTCCACTAATGGACGTAAGTTTACGTTAGGCTGATTATGAACAGTCCACCATCAATAACTTAAATATACGTCAGTGTTTCATACATATCTTTTGCTTCTATCCTGATTCCCATGTCTCTGCTTGTCTTTTTCTTCTCAAAGCTAAAAATCATGTCACAGCTTGTCAGATTTCGTTGAAAAAAATTTTGTGAACAATTTTGAAGTTACATTATTTAGTTATTAATATTTGTGTCATAGATATTATGAGACAAATTCTATTTTATGTTTTTAATATACTTAGGTAACATACGAGGAAAGGAAAGGTGCAGAGATTGATTACCTCAAGCGGTTTGGTGCAGAGTGGAAGCAAGAAGGTGGAAGCGGGGACAGTACCACGAACAAGCCCAGTGATAAGTTTACAGCAAACCATCCCAGATATCAAGCCATTAGTGAGAGTATGTGATACTTTCATGCAGTTTATAGCTAACCATCCCAGATATCAAGCCATTAGTATGTGATACTTTCATACATTTTATAGCTAACCATCCCAGATATCAAGCCATTAATGAGAGTATGTGATACTTTCATACAATTTATAGCTAACCATCCCAGATATCAAGCCATTAGTGAGAGTATGTGATACTTTCATACAATTTATAGCTAACCATCCCAGATATCAAGCCATTAGTGAGAGTATGTGATACTTTCATACAATTATAGC
The DNA here is from genome assembly GCA_009760885.1 of Achatina immaculata. Classification (NCBI taxonomy): domain Eukaryota; kingdom Metazoa; phylum Mollusca; class Gastropoda; order Stylommatophora; family Achatinidae; genus Lissachatina; species Lissachatina immaculata. The sequence continues at coordinate 24,362,675 of CM019702.1, read as the reverse complement.
TAACCATCCCAGATATCAAGCCATTAGTGAGAGTATATGATACTTTCATACAATTTATAGCTAACCATCCCAGATATCAAGCCATTAGTATGTGATACTTTCATACATTTTATAGCTAACCATCCCAGATATCAAGCCATTAGTGAGAGTATATGATACTTTCATACAATTTATAGCTAACCATCCAAGATATCAAGCCATTAGTGAGAGTATGTGATACTTTCATACAATTTATAACTAACTATCCCAGATATCAAATCATTAGTGAGAGCATGTGATACTTTCATACAGTTTATATCTAGCTATCCCAGATATCCTGTATTGGGAGTTGGGCATGAGGCTAACAACCTCATCCTGGGACCTATCTTGAGGCGGCTCCAGATGGGGAAAAAAGAACTGGTTATGGAAACTCGCAAAGAAACCAACTGAGCATCAGAGATGCCAACTCCAAAGAGCTCAAAGAAGATATCATTGAAACTCAACAGGCCGAATAAAAAAAGGCAGACTACATGAAACTCTAAAAAGGACATTGATAGGGGAGCCCAAATTAGTGGGCATAAGGACCCTTGATGAGGTTGAAAAGCTCGCCGAAAACAGGAAAAATTGGCGAACTACCTTGCGAGCCCTATGTGACGTTTAACGGCATGGGAAGGATATAAGATATATAATATCCCAGATATCAAGCCGTTAGTGAGAGTATGTGATACTTCTGTACACTTTGTATATGTCAGACATTAGAGTCATAAATCAGACATAAGACAGAGACATAATTTGTCTGTTGTAAAGGTGAGCTCTGATATATCTAATGTATATGTGAGACACATGAATAATCTCATTCATGTTTTATATGTTACAGAAGTAATGTATTACAGACTAGCTAACGTGTGATATATGACACACTAGACTGGTGTGTAATGTGTGACATATGACATGCTAATGTTTGATGTGTGACATATGACACATTAGATCAGTGTTTTATTTATATGACAGTGTTTGACACAGGACAAAGCTGACCTACATTTAAGACATGACAGTGTTTGACACAGGACAAAGTTGACCTACATTTAAGACATGACAGGTGTCGCTGATTCTGGCATGCTTCCTTTCTTCAGAGTGGGGGGCCCCCGAAGACTGGGAGCTGGTAGAAAAATCCACAGCCCTGAAGGAGAACTTGCTGGGTAAGCCGTGGCCTCGGGCACCTCCACCCACCCCGTCGCTGAACCCATCTTTCTTAGTCTAAATCTTCTACAGGAAAAGTAACAAATGATGTCTTTCTTTCAAGCAATATTTGGTTTTAACTCATTTCTCAACTCTTTGTTCTCTTGATTTTACTCCTCCATTCATCCAGTCTTTCACTTTGTAGGTGAAATCTATACATTCCTTCAATATGTTTGTAGACAGGGTACTTGTAATCTGCAACAACATGACGTGTGAACATTTTTTTTCCTATCAAACATAGCAGTCACAAACTTTTTGCTGAGAATGATGTAATGTCCATTTTGCATTTATGAGAGTTTAAAATTATGAACTCCAACTACAGAACAAAACTATGTGGCTGTAGTTTCTTTTTTAAATAGCTGATGCTAGGCTTGGAGTGAAATATGTAGATTCCTACAAGATGTTTGTGGATGCTTTCAAGCTTGGAGTGAAATATGTAGATTCCTACAAGATGTTTGTGGATGCTTTCAAGCTTGGAGTGAAATATGTAGATTCCTACAAGATGTTTGTGGATGCTTTCAAGCTTGGAGTGAAATATGTAGATTCCTACAAGATGTTTGTGGATGCTTTCAAGCTTGGAGTGAAATATGTAGATTCCTACAAGATGTTTGTGGATGCTTTCAAGCTTGGAGTGAAATATGTAGATTCCTACAAGATGTTTGTGGATGCTTTCAGGCTTGGAGTGAAATATGTAGATTCCTACAAGATGTTTGTGGATGCTTTCAGGCTTGGAGTGAAATATGTAGATTCCTACAAGATATTTGTGGATGCTTTCAAGCTAAACAGCAACAAAATAAAAAGTCCAAGCAATATGCCACAGGATATGATTTTTTGTGCTGTTTGAGATTTAAGCATTGACAGAGAACTTATTTTATGATGACTGCTAATTACAAAACTTAATTTATCGGTCAAAAAAATTACTTATAAGAGACCGTTTATGAGAGTGAAATGTTGGTTGTTGTCTTGAAGTTCTGCATCCAGAATCTTTTCTGTCATCACCTGCTATCTAAAACCTGAATTTTTTGTTGTTGTCATTTGTCAGTTTTGAAAAGTTCGCTGCAAAGATTCTGAGTTTTACAACTGTTAAACTGTAAAATTATAAAGTGTTAACAAGAAGATACAGTCAAGTTGGAATATCTTGAACCAAGTTATCATATTAGGTTTACATAATCACAACAATACCAGGACATTTACAGTGTTTTTCTGTAATTGGTTTAGCAATCAAGATCTACAGTTCGCAGCACCCAGAGAAAGGAGTGTTAAATAAAAAACTTCCAGGTATGTTTGTTGTTTGTATGTCATCCACACTTTCTTTTTGTTGTGTTTTACACTCCGTCCCTGGAGATATCATTTAATTATCTAATTTGTGTAGTGATTTTTTTTTTGTTTTTGTCAAGTTTTCACATCTTCAGTTTTTGTATGTCTTTTTTTTTTTTTTAACTATAGTCTTGATTAGAGGTAAAAAAAAAGGCATATAAAAATTGAAGTCTTGATTCTGGTTAGCAGGGTTGGGGTACCCCTATCAAAGGAGAAGTAAGACGCCTCCTTACCTCTGTCAGTCTAAGGGACACCCTTGGCAAGGTGGAGTACCCGTATAGCCCCCCGATCAGGGTGACGTGAAGCCATGGGAGCAGGTGGTGGATGGAATGGGAGAGGAGCCGACAGATAATGTTGGTTATGGTCACCATTCTATGATGGTAGGCAGATGATCTCAATGTAGGGACAATGGCTACGATCACTGACTAGTACAGTCACTGCCTGGAAGGAAAACAGTGGTAAACTATCTTCTGGAAACATACCAAGAAACTCAAGCAGGAACATGGAAAGTCAAGTAGGAAAAAGATCTGGTGGAGAGTCCCCCAGGCCAGATAGATCTAATTTTAACACTGGGGAAGAGTGTGAGACAGAGGTCAGTACTAGTAATTGTGATGACGGACAAAATCCTGACGGTGTTACCAAGGAAAACCCCTGCATCAAACTAAAAAGAAAAAGAAGAGTAGGAACATGGAATGTAAGAAGTATGTATGAGGGGAAGTATCAAATAATAAGTGACAAGATGAAAAGAACAGGGATACACATTTTGGGAATCTGTGAACATCGATGGAAAGGATCAGGACACTTCAAAGATTTTAATGCAAAGATTGGTACAGAAAGAGCAGAAGACGAAGGATATGTTTTGGGGAAATTTAGTATAGGACATAGAAATGAGGCAGGTGACAATCTAATGGTGTTTTGCATGGAAAGTGAGCTAATGATTGCTAACACTTTTTAAACAACATCCAAGAAGACTTTACACATGGATACCACCTGATGGGAAAACCAAGAATCAAATAGATTACATTTTAGTGCAAAGAAGGTGGAGATCAAGTGTAACATCAGCAAAAACTTTACCAGGTGCTGAATGTGACATGGCCCATGAGTTATTAATAGCAGACATGAAGATAAAGATAAAAAAGACAGTTACGGGATCAAGACCACTCCCAAGACCACTCCACTTTGATCTTACAAATATACCAGAACAGTACAGTATAAAAGTGAAGAACTGTATCGAAATCCTGATGGCTGTACAGGAGGAGATGACACCAGATGAACTGGCTACGCAGGCCAAAGATATCTTAATAGCAACAGCTAAAGACATGGTTCCAGTAAAGAAAACACAAAAGAATGGATGGATTAAGCAGGCACACTAGAACTGATAAAACAACGTAGAGAAATGAAGATGCAATGGAAAGTGACAAACAACAACAAAGAGGAATATAAATCTTTAACAAAAGAAGTACAAAGAAACATAAGAAAAGACTAAAAACAATACATACAAGATTGTTGTGAAAGAATAGAAGAACATCAGAAGTGTGGAAGAGATAGTGAAATGTTTAAAGAAATGAAGACATTGACGAGAAATGTCACACCTAAGCTAAATGTAAGTTGTGACGAGATGGGGGATACCTTGACAGAGACAGAGGAAATTCTAGAAAGATGGAAGGAATATTGCAGAGGAATGTATGATACAACTGGCTGTGAAAGCAGAAATAAACAGCGTGAATTATTATTAGAGGAAAAAGAAGCCAGACCGACATTTGAAGAAGTTTTATGGGCAGTAAAGAATCTGAAAAATGGTAAATCACCAGGATGTGATGAGATAACAGCTGAACTTATTAAAGCAGGAGGAAAGGAATGTGTAACAATCTATCATGCACTATGTAAAAAGATATGGCATTCAGGTATTTGGCCAAAAGAGTGGAAAAGAACTGTATTCATATCACTGCCAAAAAAAGGGTAATCTGAAATTATGCACAAACTACAGAACTGTTGCCCTGATTAGTCATGCCAGTAAAATTCTGTTAAAAGTCATAATGGGTAGACTTCATAAGAAAATAGAAGAAGTCAATATGGTCCAAGCTGGTTTCAGGCAAGGAAGAGGATCAAGAGATCATATATTCAATATAAGATTAATAATAGAGAAATGCAGAGAGTTTAATGTGAATCTATATTTGTCTTTTATAGACTACTCGAAGGCATTTGATTGTGTACAACACCAGAAACTTTGGGAAATAATGGAAAACAATTGGATTTCCAACACATTTGATACAATTAACATCACTGCTAGACCAACAGGCAGCAGTAAGAATAAATGGTGAAACAACAACTTGGTTTGACATAAAACAAGGGGTCCGTCATGGGTGCATATTGTCACCTTACTTATTTAACTTGTATACTGAAAATATAATGAGGAATGTTAGAGAAGATGTAGACAAAGAATATTACGATGCCATAACAACTGGAGGTTATGAAATACCAGAGATTATATATGCTGATGACACAGTATTACTGTCCACAACACAAAAAAGGAATGGAAAAACTAATTATATAATTTTTTTGGGTCCAATCTGGCATCTCCTAATTTTTATATGATTTTCTTGTTTTAGTTTAGAGATCTCTAGTTCTTGTTATTTTTTTCATCTAGTCTGAAATCTCTCATTTTTATATGATTTGGTACAGTCTTGATATTTACAGTTTTATGTCTTTTTCTATTTGAGGTGTTCTAGTTTTGAGGTGTGTCTTTATATATGCTGGTTCATACTTTCTTTAGATTCTGGATTGCTTTTCCAGTTCAGTTCCCATCTTTTCAGCTGAATATTCTTTTTCAAATGTTTTCAGTCTTCACTAACCTCCCAGCAGTCAGTCTTCACTAACCTCCCAGCAGTCAGTCTTCACCAACCTCCCAGCAGTCAGTCTTCACCAACCTCAAAGCAGTCAGTCTTCACTAACCTCCCAGCAGTCAGTCTTCACTAACCTCCCAGCAGTCAGTCTTCACCAACCTCCCAGCAGTCAGTCTTCACTAACCTCCCAGCAGTCAGTCTTCACTAACCTCCCAGCAGTCAGTCTTCACTAACCTCCCAGCAGTCAGTCTTCACCAACCTCCCAGCAGTCAGTCTTCACTAACCTCCCAGCAGTCAGTCTTCACTAACCTCCCAGCAGTCAGTCTTCACCAACCTCCCAGCAGTCAGTCTTCACTAACCTCCCAGCAGTCAGTCTTCACTAACCTCCCAGCAGTCAGTCTTCACCAACCTCCCAGCAGTCAGTCTTCACTAACCTCCCAGCAGTCAGTCTTCACTAACCTCCCAGCAGTCAGTCTTCACTAACCTCCCAGCAGTCAGTCTTCACCAACCTCCCAGCAGTCAGTCTTCACTAACCTCCCAGCAGTCAGTCTTCTCTAACCCCCCCAGTCAATCTTCATTAAACTCCCAGTCAGTCTTCTCTAACACCCCCCCCCCCCCCCGTCAATCTTCATTAAACTCCCAGTCAGTCTTCTCTAACCCCCCCCCCCCCCAGTCAATCTTCATTAAACTCCCAGTCAGTCTTCTCTAACCCCCCCCCCCCAGTCAATCTTCATTAAACTCCCAGTCAGTCTTCTCTAACCCCCCCAGTCAATCTTCATTAAACTCCCAGTCAGTCTTCTCTAACCCCCCCAGTCAATCTTCATTAAACTCCCAGCAGTCAGTCTTCTCTAACCCCCCCAGTCAATCTTCATTAAACTCCCAGCAGTCAGTCTTCTCTAACCCCCCCAGTCAATCTTCATTAAACTCCCAGCAGTCAGTCTTCTCTAACCCCCCCAGTCAATCTTCATTAAACTCCCAGCAGTCAGTCTTCTCTAACCCCCCCAGTCAATCTTCATTAAACTCCCAGCAGTCAGTCTTCTCTAACCCCCCCAGTCAATCTTCATTAAACTCCCAGTCAGTCTTCTCTAACCCCCCCAGTCAATCTTCATTAAACTCCCAGCAGTCAGTCTTCTCTAACCCCCCCAGTCAATATTCATTAAACTCCCAGCAGTCAGTCTTCTCTAACCCCCCCAGTCAATCTTCATTAAACTCCTAGTCAGTCTTCTCTAACCCCCCCAGTCAATCTTCATTAAACTCCCAGCAGTCAGTCTTCTCTAACCCCCCCAGTCAATATTCATTAAACTCCCAGCAGTCAGTCTTCTCTAACCCCCCAGTCAATCTTCATTAAACTCCTAGTCAGTCTTCTCTAACCTCTCAGGAAGGGCACTTCTTTATGTAATGAAGTAGCACATCCGTGGGTTTTCTCCAAGCTTTCCAAGGGCTGAAGCCTTGTCAGTGGCCGCTGGAGTGAAGGTCATAAGGATTATACTTTTCATGTGAAGGTTGGAGCTCTCTACCATCCTGCTCTAGTCAACTGTGCTTTGAAAAATGGGTCCCTGGCACACTTTTCTTTGGAAAAAGTGTCAGAAATAGCTGATTATGTGCCTGTAAATGTAGCATGCTGCAGTACTCAGTCTACATGATATGTGGTATTTTTAAAGCATAGACAAATATTTATGTAAAAATGTAAGTTACATTGTGACTACTTTCAGGTTCACTACATATGTGAATAGAAATAAAAATGACCCAGTTTTACTTTTGATATCATCCATAGCTTCCATAGTAAATAATTATTTGACACAAATATAATCTAGGTTGTATATTTGATGTCTGTCTTTCTCCACATATAACAGCTCGTATATTTCATGTTTGAATGATATGTTTGTTACTGTCTCACCAGTAATTTAGATCTTCATATTACTGCTCCAACATTTCAGCAACTGCATCATAGAGTTAATTCTTCTCATTATTGCTCTAGCATTTCAGCAACTGCATCATAGAGTTAATTCTTCTCATTATTGCTCTAGCATTTCAGCAACTGCATCATAGAGTTAATTCTTCTCATTATTGCTCTAGCATTTCAGCAAGCACATCTTAAAGTTAATTCTTCTCATTACTGCTCTAGCATCTCAGCAACCACAAGTTAATTCTTCTCATTACTGCTCCAGCATTTTTACATATGTGTGACAGAGTTAATTCTTCTCATTACTGCTCCAGCATTTTAACATATGTGTGACAGAGTTAATTCTTCGCATTACTGCTCCAGCATTTTAACATATGTGTGACAGAGTTAATTCTTATCATTACTGCTCCAGCATTTTAACATATGTGTGACAGAGTTAATTCTTCTCATTACTGCTCCAGCATTTTTACATACATGTGACAGAGTTAATTTTTTTCATTACTGCTCCAGCATTTTTACATACATGTGACAGAGTTAATTCTTCTCATTACTGCTCCAGCATTTTTACATACATGTGACAGATTTAATTCTTCTCATTACTGCTCCAGCATTTTAACATATGTGTGACAGAGTTAATTCTTCTCATTACTGCTCCAGAATTTTAACATACATGTGACAGATTTAATTCTTCTCATTACTGCTCCAGCAATTTAACGTGTGTGACAGAGTTAATTCTTCTCATTACTGCTCCAGCATTTTAACATACGTGTGACAGAGTTAATTCTTCTCATTACTGCTCCAGCATTTTAACATATGTGTGACAGAGTTAATTCTTCTCATTACTGCTCCAGCATTTTAACATATGTGTGACAGAGTTAATTCTTCTCATTACTGCTCCAGCATTTTAACATATGTGTGACAGATTTAATTCTTCTCATTACTGCTCCAGCAATTTAACGTGTGTGACAGAGTTAATTCTTCTCATTACTGCTCCAGCATTTTAACATACGTGTGACAGAGTTAATTCTTCTCATTACTGCTCCAGCATTTTAACATATGTGTGACAGAGTTAATTCTTCTCATTACTGCTCCAGCATTTTAACATATGTGTGACAGAGTTAATTCTTCTCATTACTGCTCCAGCATTTTAACATATGTGTGACAGAGTTAATTCTTCTCATTACTGCTCCAGCATTTTAACATATGTGTGACAGAGTTAATTCTTCTCATTACTGCTCCAGCATTTTAACATATGTGTGACAGAGTTAATTCTTCCTAAATTTGAACAGCCACCATGACTATCCAGAAGTTGAAGACCTTGATACAGAGGCTGTATAAGGAGAACTCTGAACCCAAGTTAAAGTATGCAAGTTACAAGGTAGGCTCCAAACAAAACTCGGATAACCACATTTCAGATTTCACTGGTCATTTCAGTCCCATGATTTTTGTTTGAATCTTTGGTTGGAGTGTTTGATTTATAGACCATAGCATTGGATTATTGACAACCATCGTGGTTAAATCTGTCAGTTTATCTTAGCATTTAATCATTGACATCCGTCATGGTTAAATTTTTGTTTTAGCTTAGAATTTAATCATTGACATCCATCATGGTTACATTTGTGTTTTAGCTTAGAATTTAATCATTGACATCCATCATGGTTACATTTGTGTCTGTGTTCTTGCTGCTGTATGTCTTGCACTGGACTGAGTAGTTAGACTAATCTTCATTGTCTGTGTTCTTGCTGATGTATGTCTTGCACTGGACTGAGTAGTTAGACTAATCTTCATTGTCTGTGTTCTTGCTGCTGTATGTCTTGCACTGGACTGAGTAGTTAGACTAATCTTCATTGTCTGTGTTCTTGCTGCTGTATGTCTTGCACTGGACTGAGTAGTTAGACTAATCTTCATTGACTGTGTTCTTGCTGCTGTATGTCTTGCACTGGACTGAGTAGTTAGACTAATCTTCATTGTCTGTGTTCTTGCTGCTGTATGTCTTGCACTGGACTGAGTAGTTAGACTAATCTTCATTGTCTGTGTTCTTGCTGCTGTTTGTCTTGCACTGGACTGAGTAGTTAGACTAATCTTCATTGTCTGTGTTCTTGCTGATGTTTGTCTTGCACTGGACTGAGTAGTTAGACTAATCTTCATTGTCTGTGTTCTTGCTGATGTTTGTCTTGCACTGGACTGAGTAGTTAGACTAATCTTCATTGTCTGTGTTCTTGCTGATGTTTGTCTTGCACTGGACTGAGTAGTTAGACTAATCTTCATTGTCTGTGTTCTTGCTGCTGTTTGTCTTGCACTGGACTGAGTAGTTAGACTAATCTTCATTGTCTGTGTTCTTGCTGCTGTTTGTCTTGCACTGGACTGAGTAGTACATCAACAGAAAACTCTTTTCTCTTCTGAAAGTTGAGCGCTGCTGCTGATTTTTTAAAGTCAGTCTGGATGTAAAACTGCGTGCATGACATGAAGATTTAGTGAAATCTGGCTGAAAAATGAGGATTACCTTTCTCCTGGACACAGATGATTGGATCATAGTTCACATGACTATCAGAAATATGTTAGCACATAGTTCACATGACTATCAGAAATATGTTAGTACATAGTTCACATGACTATCAGAAATATGTTAGTACAAAGTTCACGTGACTATCAGAAATATGTTAATACATAGTTCACATGACTATCAGAAATATGTTAGTACATAGTTCACATGACTATCAGAAATATGTTAGCACATAGTTCACGTGACTATCAGAAATATGTTAGCACATAGTTCACATGACTATCAGAAATATGTTAGTACATAGTTCACATGACTATCAGAAATATGTTAGTACATAGTTCACATGACTATCAGAAATATGTTAGTACATAGTTCACGTGACTATCAGAAATATGTTAATACATAGTTCACTTCACGTGACTATCAGAAATATGTTAATACATAGTTCACATGACTATCAGAAATATGTTAGCACATAGTTCACGTGACTATCAGAAATATGTTAGCACATAGTTCACGTGACTATCATAAATATGTTAGCACATAGTTCACGTGACTATCAGAAATATGTTCGCACATAGTTCACGTGACTATCAGAAATATGTTAGCACATAGTTCACATGACTATCAGAAATATGTTAGCACATAGTTCACATGACTATCAGAAATATGTTAGCACATAGTTCACATGACTATCAGAAATATGTTAGCACATAGTTCACACGACTATCAGAAATATGTTAGCACATAGTTCACACGACTATCAGAAATATGTTAGCACATAGGCAGAGTCAGCCATGAGACCAGCTTGGAAAAAGCACACAACAGCTGGTTTGTTCCTGTATCACAACCATCTTACATGAAAAGTGCCAGTACATTAATCATTGACAGAAAATTGTTTTTCAAACCATCACATGTTTCTAACACTTTGCTTTGAGCACATCCAAGGGGACTAATATTGTCACTTTGTGTTCATCGGTGCATACCATGAAAAGATTTCTGTGAGGCATTCATGACAGATTTCTTAAACAACCACTGGGCCTGGGAAGAACTGGAAAAAACCAGGTACCTGGAAGTTGACCTAGCAGGGAGGTACTTCATCATTTGAGAAGAAAATGAAGGTCATACTATGAGACACAAGGAGACTGGGCCTTTGTGCTGCTGTATCTGTTACTGATCTTGCCAGTAAAATATTGATACAGTGATAGAGAAATTTCTTGGTAAAATAAAGCTTCTTGGATTTCCACTTGATAGCTTGTTTTGGGATTCTCTGGTTTGTCTTGTGGCTTTTATATTGTCTTACAAGACTCTTGTCTTATGGCAGGATGAAAATAATATGTATTTGTAGTCATACTTTGTGTTTTTGTTGTTGCAGATTGTTGGTGCCCCAGAAATAGAGCTGAACAATGACATGCGTCAGTTGGGTTTCTTCTCAATAGAAGCAGGGGACACTATTTATGTCTCCTGGTGATGGTGACTTCTGTTTTAAAGCACAGTGACTTCCCTTATACCTGTGATATTTTTACATTAACTTTCACGTCACATTTGAGTAAATGTGTTGCTGCATATACAAGAGGCAGGCAGAGCAGATTTTTACAAGTTCCATCAAGGTCCATCAAGAAACATTAGCAGAGATGGAATCAGTTCTTTATGATGTATAGTATATATAGTATAAGTGAAGTGATGATTGGTTTTAAAACTGTAAGTTGAGGAAGAAATACAGGAGGTGGAAGATCAGACAAGAAACACAAAATAAAATATAAAAAACAAGGGAGGAAAAAAAGCTAATATTTTGGCAAGAATCCTTCCTCAGGGACAGCATAGAAAAAAATAAAATAAATCTTCTTCATATTTATTTATTGTTTTTAATCTCATATGCTGTCCACGAGAAGGCTGCTGGCTAAAATATTGGTTGTTTTATTATTTTCTTGTATTTAGAGTTCATTTTCACTTAAAAAATTTAGAAGAAAATGATCTCTCAAGTTTTTAATAAATGCACATCAACTAACTTCATCCTAGGATAGAGGATAAGAGCTTTATGCATCAGTTAGTGGTCATGTAGCTTGTGTATGTATAGCTTGTGTTTAATATTGCTAGCTCTTGATCACTGCTATACTGTTGCTATCTACATAAACAGCATTAGAACACATAGAATCATCACACACAGATGCTGGTTTGTAGTTTTGCATGAACATGAATATAATTTTCAGATATTGAAAGAAGAAGCAGTGTAATTTTTTGCTGATTTTTTTTTTTTTTTAAATAAAAATACTTACCTGAAGTTGTTATCTTTCTCAGTAATTCTGGGTAGTCTTATTCCAAGCAGGTTTGTTGTCTAAAGGTTATGTTTCTTGATGACTTACCTGGAAACAGTTTTGATGGGTGTATATTAACCTGGCACACAAACTGAATTTGTGTGACATGTTGCCATGATTAACTAAAACTCAGTATTGATATATTTTATTTTGAACTTTGATGGCAGAACACTTAAATATAAGATGATGAAGCATGTATGTGGAAAAAAATAAAGACGATTCGAACATGCGGAAAATAAATGTACAGATTTTTTAAAAAGTGTAGATAAAATGTGTGATGGCATGACTTGTGTAAAGTGGTGGTATGTGTGTATATCTGCTGTTTGTGATAGTGGTTGTATGTGTGTGTTTCTGTTGTCTTTTCGTATATTTTTCAGTGATTACATCTCTTGATTTGTGATTACTTTTTGACTCGCCCTTGTAAATAACAAAACTTTCTCCAGGGCAGTAATCCATACAAATGTTATCAGGTTAGTTTTATCATTTTGTGGTTTGTTTTGTTTGTGTGTAGTAAGAGCTGTTAGTCTGACTGTTGTGGCCAGAGAAGTTCTTAACTGGAACCTAAACACAGTTGTAATAGCTGACAAGAAATTGCACTGTATCAGCAAAAAAAATGACAGAAATATACATAACTTCTCACAAAGCTCCATGTCAGTTTTGTTTCAAACTAGACTAACATGTCAAATTTGTTTCAAACTGGACTGAAGATATGAAAAAAGCTGATGTGGTGCCTTTAATGAAATCTTTTATCAAATTAAATCTTGTATACGGGCTCTGAAATATGTCAGATAACGTTCAATATCAGTGGTACATCCAACATCAGTGGTATATCCAACATCAGTGGTACATCCTACATCAGTGGTACGTCCAACATCAGTGGTACATCCAACATTAGTGGTACGTCCAACATCAGTGGTACATCCAACATCAGTGGTACATCCAACATCAATGGTACATCCAACATCAATGGTACATCCTACATCAGTGGTATGTCTTACATCAATGGCACATCCAACATCAGTGGTACATCCAACATCAATGGTACATCCAATATCAGTGGTACATCCAACATCAATGGTACATCCAACATCAGTGGTACATCCAACATCAATGGTACATCTTACATCAGTGGTACATCATACATCAGTGGTACGTCCAACATCAGTGGTACATCATACATCAGTGGTACATCATACATCAGTGGTACGTCCAACATCAGTGGTACATCATACATCAGTGGTGCATCATACATCAGTGATACATCCTACATCAGTGGTACATCATACATCAGTGGTGCATCCTACATCAGTGGTACATCCTACATCAGTGGTACATCATACATCAGTGGTACATCCTACATCAGTGGTACATCATACATTAGTGGTACATCCTATATCAGTGGTACGTCCTACATCAGTGGTACGTCCAACATCAGTGGTACATCCTACATCAATGGTACATCCAACATCAGTGGTACATCCTACATCAGTGGTATGTCTTACCTCAATGGTACATCCAACATCAGTGGGTCATCCAACATCAATGGTACATCCAATATCAGTGGTACATCCTACATCAGTGATATGTCCAACATCAGTGGTACATCGTACATCAATGGTACATCCAACATCAATGATACATCCAACATCAGTGGTACATCGTACATTAGTGGTACATCATACATTAGTGATACATCCTGCATCAGTGGTACATCGTACATTAGTGGTATGTCCAACATCAGTGGTACATTGTACATCAGTGGTATGTCCAACATCAGTGGTACATCGTACATCAGTGGTATGTCCAACATCAGTAGTACACTTGATACAATAATGATACTTTTATATTGTTATATTATTGCTCTGAGACCACACGATGGGTACACAGATGATGCAGCACTGATAAACAGAAAATCAGAAGACATGAAATCTTGTGACACAAACAACAAAAACCAAGAATGTTAACTGGAAATAAATATTACAAAATTGTCGGCATTCACCAGGGAAGAATAAAAATAGATGTAAACATAAAACATATTTGAATACACTAGAAAGCATGACAAAATTCATATATTTGGATCACTTTCGAACAAGTGGCAAAATTCATACATATGGGTCCCACTTTCAGACATGTGACAAAATTCATACATATGGGTCCCACTTTCAGACATGTGACAAAATTCATACATATGGGTCCCACTTTCAGACATGTGACAAAATTCATACGTATGGGTCCCACTTTCAGACATGTGACAAAATTCATACATATGGGTCCCACTTTCAGACATGTGACAAAATTCATATATTTAGTCCACACGGTAAAAGACAATGAGAAATGTGAGATGGAGATTAACAGAAAACCAGAAGTGGCCAGATTCAACAAATGAAAAAAAAAAAGCTCAGACACTGAAGCATGTAGTAGAACAACTGAAGGTTAGAACAACTGAAGGTTATCAGATGTTACGTGTACTCCACACTGTTGTATGTTACAGATACTCCACACTGATGTATGTTATGTGTACTCCACACAGATGTATGTTATGTGTACTCCATACTGCTGTATGGCGTAGAAGCATGGACATTGAATAAGAAAGTATAGTAGAAAAAAAACTGAGGCCCTTAAAATGTGGACATACAGAAAAATAAGCTGAATTCCATGAACAGAAAACACACATAAGGAAATTCAAAATCATTCGGAACTAACGAAAACCACAGTGTCACGCAATTTCGCTTCTGTGACCCACCGAGAATATAGGCCCAAACCCCACGATGCTCTGAACCTCTTGTGGTCCTCTTGAGAATCACAGGAGTAAATTCAGTAGGATCACGGGGCGATCTTGGTGGCAGAAGAAGAAGAATTTGAAACTAAAAAGGAAAAAAAATGCGAAAAACAAAAAGCAGACATACTAAAGGGAAAAGTTGAAGGAAAATACAGGAAGAGCCGACAACGATATACGTAAACTAGAGGACAACATAAAGTAATGAGCTGGATTCAGCCTGACCGAGCATATTGTGAAAACATGCTTCAGAGCGAAAGATAAAGGGCTTTTGTAGCCAACCTTCCAACACAGTGCGAGGAAGATCACAAGCCGTAATTTTTCGGGATCCGTAATACTTGGCCGCGGGTGAAATTTGAACAGACTGCTCTTCTTTCTGTGAGGGTACATTTGCTAGCAACAACCAAAATGGCCGCCTGTAGACTTGTACAGTTTTGTAGGTCATGCTCAAAATGCGGACCATATCTGGCATCACTGACATCCATGAACAAAAGTAATATTTTAACAAAGATTCAGGTAAGTAATGCACTTTCATGGTCATGTTACTCCGCGGTCAGGCTACCTGTGGTCATGCCACTTCATTAATCAGGTTACTCCGTAGTCAAATGTTAAGAGTACACCTTGAGCAGTGATCATTCACGCAAGATTACTAGAGGCAGCAGTCATAACTCTCTGACAGACATTTTACAAAATGTATTGATGGACTGAGCTTTGTTCAGGTTTAAATGGTGTATTGATGAACTGAGCTAGTGCAGGTTTAAATGTTGTATTGATGGACTGAGCTAGTGCAGGTTTAAATATTGTATTGATGGACTGAGCTAGTGCAGGTTTAAATATTGTATTGATGGACTGAGCTAGTGCAGGTTTAAATGTTGTATTGATGGACTGAGCTAGTGCAGGTTTAAATATTGTATTGATGGACTGAGCTAGTGCAGGTTTAAATGTTGTATTGATGGACTGAGCTAGTGCAGGTTTAAATGTTGTATTGATGGATTGAGCTACTGCAGGTTTAAATGTTGTATTGATGGACTGAGCTAGTGCAGGTTTAAATGTTGTATTGATGGACTGAGCTAGTGCAGGTTTAAATGTTGTATTGATGGACTGAGCTAGTGCAGGTTTAAATATTGTATTGATGGACTGAGCTAGTGCAGGTTTAAATGTTGTATTGATGGACTGAGCTAGTGCAGGTTTAAATGTTGTATTGATGGATTGAGCTACTGCAGGTTTAAATATTGTATTGATGGACTGAGCTAGTGCAGGTTTAAATGTTGTATTGATGGACTGAGCTAGTGCAGGTTTAAATGTTGTATTGATGGACTGAGCTAGTGCAGGTTTAAATGTTGTATTGATGGACTGAGCTAGTGTAGGTTTAAGTTTTGAAAGTTCAGACATTTTTCATGTTACTTCCCTCAGACTCTAAGCTTGAAATCTTTGCAGCTGATTGCTGTGATGTAGATGGTGAAACTCAAATATAGGGAGTGATGTAGATGGTGAAAGTCAAATATAGGGAGTGATGTAGCTGTGATGTAGATGGTGAAAGTCAAATATAGGGAGTGATGTAGATGGTGAAAGTCAAATATAGGGAGTGATGTAGATGGTGAAAGTCAAATATAGAGAGTGATGTAGATGGTGAAAGTCAAATATAGGGAGTGATGTAGATGGTGAAACTCAAATATAGGGAGTGATGTAGATGGTGAAAGTCAAATATAGGGAGTGATGTAGCTGTGATGTAGATGGTGAAACTCAAACATAGGGAGTGATGTAGATGGTGAAACTCAGACATAGGGAGTGATGTAGATGGTGAAACTTAAACATAGGGAGTGATGTAGATGGTGAAACTCAGATATGGAGAGTGACGTAGATGGTGAAACTCAGATATAGGGAGTGCTGTAACTGTGATGTAGATGGTGAAACTCAGATATAGGGAGTGATGTAACTGTGATGTAGATGGTGAAACTCAAGCATAGAAAGTGATGTACAGTCACTTGATTCCTTTCCTGAAGTGAGACAGAATGATAGGTTTTATCACCACAAAGAACATGATAGTCCCTCATTTATTGCTCTTACACTCCAGTTACAGCATACAGAACTAGTCCAGGCAGTGCAAGCTATATACATAAAACTGTGAATGTCATCTCATTATTACCAGTCTCATAAGCAGCAGTATCGAAATTCACACTGTGAAATATTTTTTTGCTTTGTTTTAAATTTCAGACTGGAAAACATACTCGGTTGTTTTCAGCATCAGGACCTTGCTTAATGCAGTCAACAGGAAGTGGTTCAGATGATAAAGAATACATAGAGGACTATGAGATATCGTACGAGGAGTTCAAGTATGTGGAGCAGCTCCTTCCTAACCCAGTTGTTCCTCAGGTCATTCAGCACGAGTCATACCCAACACCTTCTGGCTGGGTGCCCCAAAACAGTGAGTATTTGCTGCATCTAAGTAAAGTAGAATGTGTAGAGAAGGTCCAGATTGTGTAATGTAGCTGTAGAATGTGAAGAGGTCATATTGTGTCCAATAGCTGTAGAATGTGAAGAGAAGATCCATATCATGTCCAGTAGCTGTAGAATGTGAAGAGAAGGTCCAGATTGTGTACTGTAGCTGTAGAAGAGAAGGTCCAGATTGTGTAGCTGTGAAATGTAGAATGTGAAGAGAAGGTTCAGGTTGTGTAGCTGTGGATGTGAAAAAAGAAGGTCCATGTTGTGTAGCTGTGGAATGTAGAATGTGAAGAGAAGATCCAGGAAACTGCTGTAACAGAGATGTGTCATCTTGCAAACTTCACACTTTAATATATTCCAGCTTTCTTGAGATATGGCATCCATTTTAAAAAATTGTCTCTCATGCAAATGAAAGATTTTTCTATTGGACATAAGGACTTGGACTGGCAATAGCGGGCAGAAGACTGTGCAGCATGGAGAACAACTCTGTGCATAAGCATTTCTGAGAACCAAGTTGGAATATAGAGGATTTTAAACTGAAGGAGACAGGATGTTGCAACAGAAACCCAGATTGTTACTGCTCTGGTTAGTTACATGATGCAGATCAGATGTTGTTAGAATCGGCTACATGAAAATCAGCTCAAAGACTTTCATGAACTGCTGAACTGCCAGCTTCCATCTGCTTGTTTGAAAACTTTGTAAGATGAGAAAAGTATTTTATCTCTTCAACATACTGAAACTGATGCAAGTTTATATAGATACTAGATGCTAGAATTGATGAATTTTTTTATAGATACTAGATACTAGAATTGATCCAAGTTTATATAGAGACTAGATTTGATGCAAGTTGATGTAGATACTAAATACTGGAATTGATGTGAGTTTATTACACATTTGAACAATAAAGGAAACACATTTTATAATGTCAGTTCAAACATGTGAAATTAATATATCAGTTCACTACGTTCACATTTATTTTATTGTTTGTGGCTTTATTAACAGAAGCATTAATGTCACAGCACAAATTTCTGGTTCGACGCACAAAAAATCATATGCTTCCTGTGTACGCATTAACCTTTCGTGCATGGTATGGAATAGCCCACCAAGTGAAAATTAAATACATAGATGGAGACATTTGGGTGAGTACATACAGTGTGACACCAGTAAGTTATCTGTATGTCATCAACAATCCTTGTCACACATCAAGATGCACATAAGTCGGAGAGAAAGAGAGAGAGATTCAAATGCTGAATGTTTTAAGCTAAACTAAGATAAGAGAGAAGCCCTGATTTACACGGATAATGTTTTAAGCTAAACTAAGATAAGAGAGAAGTCCTGATTTACACGGAGAATGTTTTAAAGTAAACTAAGATAAGAGAGAAGTCCTGATTTACATAGAGAATGTTTTAAGGTAAACTAAGATAAGAGAGAAGCCCTGATTTACATAGAGAATGTTTTATGGTAAACTAAGATAAGAGAGTAGACCTGATTTACATAGAGAATGTTTTATGGTAAACTAAGATAAGAGAGAAGCACTGATTTACATAGAGAATGTTTTATGGTAAACTAAGATAAGAGAGAAGACCTGATTTACATAGAGAATGTTTCATAGTAAACTAAGACACACAAATACACTTGTAAGAATAGAAATTTCAGATACAAGAATGTTTTGTAGTAAAGTAAGATATACAAATATGCTTATAAGAATAGAAATTTCTGACACAAGAATGTTTTATACTAAACTAAGAGACACAAATATACTTGTAGGAATAGAAATTTCTGACACAAGAATGTTTTGAAATATTTCCCAGAATGGGATTGTTCGGTAATTATTACTACTTTTACTGCTGCAAATATTAAAGATATAAGAAATATTTGAATTCTTCTGTGGCAGAATGTTGACCATATTCAAATATTTGTATTCAAAAGAAAGTCTGAATAGTGAAATTTCAAATATTTGAATAAATTATTTCTGCTGGATTTCTAGACACTGACAGAACATTGATACTGTGGTGTGATCAGAAACTTAATGCTAAATAATCATGTTGCTGTGAGCAACTTTAATCTCTGTAACAGTGTGTCACCATGTCAGGAATAATGTTGAATTTAGTAGCAGATTTTTAGCAGTAAATGGTGCTCATGCTTTTTAGCAGGTAATTTTGTTTCCAGCAATCTTTTATTTTACTGGATCAAATACTTCAAACTTGGTGTTTATACATTTTCAGTATATCATCATTATCGTCATCATCTTCACAATATGGGCAAGTTCTCAGACTTGTCTGATCTTGTCCTAGGAAGTAGCATCTAACTATGAGTACATGTATTTCATGCACCAATAAGAATCATCATGTGGAAGATAATGGCAGCGGAAGATAGTGCCACCTGGAGGAGATCCCAGTCATCAGCCAGGAAAGCCATTTCTGTCAGTCCGTTCACTTTCATATCATAGAAAAACATAATCTTGACTGTGCATGAAGCTGCTATTTGAGCTGTGTCATGTGCTGTGTGTTTGTGTCAGGTTTCTCAGTTCTCATTGTTGTTTCCCTTGTTTCACCAGGCCATGGAGTCTGAGCTCAGAAATTACCTGCTGAAGAAGACAGGTCTTAAAGACATCAAGACCCAGGTCCATGAAGTGAGCAGGCAGATTCGGGTCCGAGGACTTCATGCGCCTTTGATAGCTGAATTTTTGTTAGAGTGTGGCATGTGATAAGCGGCTGTCTTTACCTGACAAGCAGCTAAAGATTTTGTGTGTGTGTACACATTTCTGTTTGTGAATGCTTGAATGCTACTGCAGGTAGATATGTGTTTTTTGATGATTACACATGCTTGAATGCTACTACAGGTAGATATGTGTTTTTTGATGATTACACATGCTTGAATGGTACTGCAGGTAGATATGTGTTTTTTTGATGATTACACATGCTTGAATGCTACTACAGGTAGATATGTGTTTTTTGATGATTACACATGCTTGAATGGTACTGCAAGTAGATTATGTGTTTTTTGATGATTACACATGCTTAAAAGGTACTGCAGGTAGATTATGTGTTATTTTATGATTACACATGCTTGAATGGTACTGCAAGTAGATTATGTGTTTTTTGATGATTACACATGCTTAAAAGGTACTGCAGGTAGATTATGTGTTATTTTATGATTACACATGCTTGAATGGTTCTGCGAGTAGATTATGTGTTTTTTGATGATTACACATACTTGAATGGTACTACAGGTAGATTATGTGTTTTTTGATGATTACACATACTTGAATAAATTATTTCTGCTGGATTTCTAGACACTGACAGAACATTGATACTTTGGTGTGATCAGAAACTTCATGCTAAATAATCATGTTGCTGTGAGCAACTTTAATCTCTGCAACTTTCTGTAACAGTGTGTCACCATGTCAGGAATAATGTTGAATTTAGTAGCAGATTTTTAGCAGTAAATGGTGCTCATGCTTTTTAGCAGGTAATTTTGTTTCCAGCAATCTTTTATTTTACTGGATCAAATACTTCAAACTTGGTGTTTATACATTTTCAGTATATCATCATTATCGTCATCATCTTCACAATATGGGCAAGTTCTCAGACTTGTCTGATCTTGTCCTAGGAAGTAGCATCTAACTATGAGTACATGTATTTCATGCACCAATAAGAATCATCATGTGGAAGATAATGGCAGCGGAAGATAGTGCCACCTGGAGGAGATCCCAGTCATCAGCCAGGAAAGCCATTTCTGTCAGTCCGTTCACTTTCATATCATAGAAAAACATAATCTTGACTGTGCATGAAGCTGCTATTTGAGCTGTGTCATGTGCTGTGTGTTTGTGTCAGGTTTCTCAGTTCTCATTGTTGTTTCCCTTGTTTCACCAGGCCATGGAGTCTGAGCTCAGAAATTACCTGCTGAAGAAGACAGGTCTTAAAGACATCAAGACCCAGGTCCATGAAGTGAGCAGGCAGATTCGGGTCCGAGGACTTCATGCGCCTTTGATAGCTGAATTTTTGTTAGAGTGTGGCATGTGATAAGCGGCTGTCTTTACCTGACAAGCAGCTAAAGATTTTGTGTGTGTGTACACATTTCTGTTTGTGAATGCTTGAATGCTACTACAGGTAGATATGTGTTTTTTGATGATTACACATGCTTGAATGCTACTACAGGTAGATATGTGTTTTTTGATGATTACACATGCTTGAATGGTACTGCAGGTAGATATGTGTTTTTTTGATGATTACACATGCTTGAATGCTACTACAGGTAGATATGTGTTTTTTGATGATTACACATGCTTGAATGGTACTGCAAGTAGATTATGTGTTTTTTGATGATTACACATGCTTAAAAGGTACTGCAGGTAGATTATGTGTTATTTTATGATTACACATGCTTGAATGGTACTGCAAGTAGATTATGTGTTTTTTGATGATTACACATGCTTAAAAGGTACTGCAGGTAGATTATGTGTTATTTTATGATTACACATGCTTGAATGGTTCTGCGAGTAGATTATGTGTTTTTGATGATTACACATACTTGAATGGTACTACAGGTAGATTATGTGTTTTTGATGATTACACATACTTGAATGGTACTACAGGTAGATTATGTTTTTTGATGATTACACAAGCAAACTGTGTATCAGTATGTGAGTGTTTGTGTACCAGCAACTTTAAAAGTCAGTTTGTAGTAGAATTTTCCCTGTTTTTTAGTGTAGGAAGTAGAGCTATGTTTGGTGGATGAGCGATGTTGGTTGATTGTTGGGTCTTCTTGTATGATGAATGTGATTTTTTTTTTGTTGGTTTGTTTTAATAAAATCCTGAATTTTATATTCATAATGTTTTCATGTACATGTTGTGTCTGTTGAGACCATTCAAGTGTCATTGTGTCTGTTGAGACCGTTCAAGTGTCATTGTGTCTGTTGAGACTGTTCAAGTGTCATTGTGTCTGTTGAGACTGTTTGTTGTGTCCGTTGAGACTGTTTGTTGTGTGGGATGAGACAAAACATGACCAGGTCAGGCATGGTACAAGCATTCTTACATTGTCTGAGATTGTGTCACTGTTTGCCTGATTTTATTTATCTGTGGGCTAGAGATTATTTCAGTATAGGCTTGATTTTATTTATCTGTGGCCTAGAGATTGTGTCACTGTAGGCCTGATTTTATTTATCTGTGGCCTAGAGATTGTGTCACTGTAGGCCTGATTTTATTTATCTGTGGCCTAGAGATTGTGTCACTGTAGGCCTGATTTTATTTATTTGTGGCCTAGAGATTGTGTCAGTTTAGGCATGATTTTATCTGTCTGTGGCCTAGAGATTGTGTGAGTTTAGGCATGATTTTATCTGCCTGTGGTCTAGAGATTGTGTCAGTTTAGGCATGATTTTATCTGCCTGTGGTCTAGAGATTGTGTCAGTTTAGGCATGATTTTATCTGTCTGTGGCTAGAGATTGTGTCAGTGTAGGCATGATTTTATCTGCCTGTGGTCTAGAGATTGTGTCTATTTAAATATGATTTTATCTGTCTGTGGCCTAGAGATTGTGTGAGTTTAGGCATGATTTTATCTGTCTGTGGCCTAGAGATTGTGTCAGTTTAGGCATGATTTTATCTGCCTGTGGTCTAGAGATTGTGTCAGTTTAGGCATGATTTTATCTGTCTGTGGCTAGAGATTGTGTCAGTGTAGGCATGATTTTATCTGTCTGTGGTCTAGAGATTGTGTCATTTTAAGCATTATTTTACTTGTGGCTCAGAGACCTTTACCGTATGTATAACAACAAGGGGGTATAGCATGTGTCTTCTGGTAGTGTTTTTATACAAAGATGTGGCCAGTCTTTTTTTTTTTTTTTTCTTATGTGAAACTGAACTTTCTACAAGCAGAGATCCTCATTTACTCACCATCTGGGATCAGAATGGTCTCGAAAAAATGGAAACATTTTGCCTTATTTGCCTACTATCTCATTTACTTTGATTTGAATATATTTTTATATTCAATTATATTTATATTTATCTCTCTCTCTCTCTGAACCTTAAGTGCCCAAGGCACATGGGGCTTCCGCAAGGGTTTTCCACAAATGCCTGTCCTTCGCCTTTTTTTCTGCTCTTGACCAGGTGAGCCCTCTATTGCTCAACATCCTTTCTGTTGTTCTTCTCCATGTCTCTTTTGGTCTACTCTTACTTCTGCTCCCCTGTGGTGTCCATCTTAGTGCTATTTTTGGTAGTGAGTTGTCAGTCATTCGGAGCACATGTCCCAACCATCGCCAGCGTCTTTCTTCAATAATTGTTGTCAGTGGTTTCATCTGCATTTCTGCTAATAAGATGTTATTTCTTATGATGTTTGGCCAAAATATTTTTCTAATTCTTCTTAAACGTTTAGTCTGGAAAGAATTCAACTTGTTTTCTATGGTTTTGGTGATTTTCCAGCATTCACTTCCATACAGTAGTACACTTACAACATTACTCTTAAATATCCTGATTTTCATATTTATGCTTAGTTTATTTGATTTCCATATAGTCTGCAGCATTGCAAAAAGCTGGTTTGCTCTAGTAAGTCTGCTGTTGATGTCCTCTGTGCAGTCTCCATTTTCTACTACTCTGCTGCCAAGGTATACAAATTCGTTGACCTCCTCCACTAACTTGTTATCTACTCAGTACATTTCTGTTGTTCACATTTTGCTTCATTAATTTTGTCTTTCCTACGTTGATCTTTAGTCCTATGTTGTTTGCATTCTGAGTTAGCTTGTTTATTTTATCTTGCATATCTTTGTGACTGCTTGATAATAGACAAAGTCAAGGTCCTCCAGCACTGTGTCAAGGGTCCATTGTAATCCTCTGCGTTTGTCTGATGTTGCCTCCTTCATTAACCAGTCTACTCCAAGATAAATAATGTTGGTGATAGTACACATCCCTGTTTCACTCCTGTTTGTACCCTAAAGCTGCTGGAGGTATGTTCTCCACAGATAACTTTGCACTGAAAACCCTCGTATAGGGCTTTGATTACATTAACTATTTTATGGGGGAGGCCATGCCATCTTAGGATTTTCCACAGTGCATCTCTGTTGACACTGTCAAAGGCTTTCTCAAAATCTATGAATAATGCATATGTTGTGCTATGCCACTCATTTGCCTGTTCTAATATTTGTCTAAGTACAAATATGTGGTCTATGCATGATCTTCCTTTCCTAAATCCTGCCTGCTCTTTACAAAGTTTTTCCTCAAGTGTTGGTACAATTCTGTTGATGATTATTCTGCAAAATACTTTACTGGTGAGTGGCACTAGGGTAATGCCTCTCCAGTTCCCGCAATCTCTGAGGTCACCCTTCTTTGGTAGTTTTACTATAAGCCCAGTTTTCCACTCCTCTGGGGCTTTTTCTAGATCCCAAATTTGTTGTAATATCCGGCAAAGTTGTTTTGGTGTTTCTGTTTCTTCTGCTTTCAACATCTCAGCAGTCACTTCATCTTCACCTGGTGCCCTGTCTGATTTTAGCTTCTTTATCGCCTCCTTTACTTCATTTATTGTTATTGGTCCTGTATTGATGTTTAGTTCCGTTTTTGCTTCAGGTATGTCTATTGTTTGTACTGCTTGTGTTCTGTTTAGTAGGGTGTTAAAGTGTTCCCTCCATCTTTCAATTTTTTCTCTTTCTCCACTGACCAGTTGTCCATTTTGTGTTCTTACTGCACTTTCACATCTTGTGTTGAAGTTACCTGTCATCTGCTTTGTGATTTTATATATGGTTTTTATGTCATTTGTATATGCTGCTTTCTCTGCTGTTTCTGCTAAGTTGTCATAATATTGACGTTTATCTTGACGGCATGATTCCTTCACTTCTTTGTCTTTTTGTGCATAATTACTTAAAACTCGTTCTTTAAGTCGTTGTGATTTGGTGCTCAGTAATTTTTTCTTGATTTCTTTTCTTTGCTCTATCTTTTCCCATGTGGTTCGCTTAACCATTCCTCTTTTCTTCTTTTCCGATATCCCAACACCTCTTTTGCTGTTTCCTGTAATGTTTTATTGAACTCTAATATGGACATTTCTGCTTCGTCTTGTAGGACACTGAAGCGGTTCTTAAGTACTATTGAGAATTCATTTCTTGTTTGCTGGTCTATCAGTTTTCTTGTATCAAAGTGTATCTTTCTGTGTTCTCCGATTTTGGCTTTCCTTAATTTTAGTTTTATTTTAGCTACCAGAAGGTTGTGATCACTTCCTACATCTGCTCCTTTCCTTGCTCGCACATCTTGTAGTGACCGTTTCCACTTGTTGTTTATTAGTATGTGATCGATTTGGTTTTCTGTGGTTTTATCTGGTGACCTCCAAGTCACCTTATGGATGTTTTTGTGTTGGAAAATTGTCCCTCCGATGGTCATCATGTTTTCTTCACAGAAACTGCACAGTCTTTCTCCATTTTCATTTATTTCTCCGATTCCTTCTCTTCCCATGATTCTATCTTCATTTCCTTCACCTACTTTTGCATTGAAGTCGCCCAAGATGAGTAGCATATCATGCTTGGGTATTGTTTCTACTGTGGCTTGAAGGCTGTTGTAAAAATCTTCTTTTAATTCCTCTTCAGCTGCTTCTGTTGGTGCATAACAAACTATAATAGACAGCTTCGTGAATCTTGAGTTGAACCGTGCATATAATAATCTCTCATTTATTGGGGTCCATTTCAGCAATGCTCTTGATGCTTCTTTTGTTATAATCAATGCTACTCCTCCTTTATGAAGATCTTCTTTACCTGACCATATTATTGTATCTTCTGTGTGCTGTGTTGTTAATTTCCTTCTGCCTTGTCCTGTCCATCTTGCTTCTTGTATTCCTAGTATGTCTAGTTTGTATCTGTGCATTTCCTTGATGGTTTGTGCTAGTTTTCCAGTCTGGTTAAGTGTTCTTACATTCCAGCTGCCTATATGCATCTTGTGTTTAGGTTCCAGGAGGTCTGCAGTCGGGCTGGGGGCTTCCAGTGGCTGGCTTTCATCCACAACCTTCATGGGCTCAGTTTCCTGATACACATTTCTCCTTCCACATGCATTTATTTTTTCCCTTGCTTCCGTTTCTGTAGCAGTCTGATAATTTTTTTTACCAGATAGGGTTGCTGGCCCTATGCCGAACCCTCCTTAGTCGCCTTTTACGATCATGCGTGGTAGGGTACAGTGGTCCTATTCTTTGCAGATCCCGGGTACCACACGGGGGATTTATATTTATATATATATAAAATTGGCGAACTACTTTGCGAGCCCTATGTGACGTTTAATGGCACGGGAAGGATATAAGATATATATATATATATCTCATATCGCTAGCGATGATTGGGACATGTGCTCCGAATGACTGACAACTCACTACCAAAAATAGCACTAAGATGGACACCACAGGGGAACAGAAGGGTAGACCAAAAGAGACATGGAGAAGAACAACAGAAAGGATGTTGAGCAACAGAGGGCTCACCTGGGCAAGAGCAGAGAAAAAGGCGAAGGACAGGCATTTGTGGAAAACCCTTGCAGAAGCCCCATGTGCCCTGGGCACTTAAGGTTCAGAGATATATATATATTTTCTGTCATAGATATATTTTCTCTTAATATCCAGCCAGGTGGTGTACAGTGAAATCTGGCATGTCTTTCTTTGTAGGTAGATGTTTTAATTAACCTGACACAAGAGTCAGGTACCCTTGTCTCTGCTGGTGGATTGACAAGAGCACAGATGATTCTCTTTACCAGATTTAGCATGCATGTAGCTCTTGAAGGCTGACCACAGATAATAAGATGTAGAAGGCAGAGAAAGAGAACACACAGTGATCTTCATAGTCTGAGATTTTGTCTCTCCTAACATGCTGGCGAAGTCTGAGTCTGTACGAGAAGTGGCAAACAGCGGCAGTGGAAAAATAATGTCTGTTGGGTGAGTTCCTAACAGAGATGTCAGTTTCTTTCGATACCTGGCTGAAGCCTGTCATAGATACGTTCACACTGATGGATGTAGGTCATGACAGAAGATTACTTAGGAAGGAAAGCTCATGAGATTACCGGAAGAGGAGGGACAAACTTGGCTGTGAAGGATAAGAAATGTGGGTTGTTGAGAAAAAAAAAAGACTGCTTTATGGAGAGACAGCTTAGGTTGTGGAATGAATGAATGAATAATCTTTATTTTTCAAGGGTAAAGAATTGGGCATGCAGGCCCATCTTACATTCTGCCCTTCATCACTCCATCTTTCATTCTTCCCACACACTTGATTTAGTACAAATATACAAATTAAATTAGGAAAAAAAAATATATCAAAAGAGTGTAAGATTTAACTACTACATTCAAGGTAAAAGAGAAGAAGTCATTAACCTAATAAAATAGCACTCATGCACACATACACACGCAGACATATACATAAACAAAAATACATTGTAAATACAGATCTTCTAACATATGTTTTTTTAACAGACATTACAATAACTTCTAACAATACCTAACATGGTGGTTTTCTAACTATGTCATTTTAGTACTAAAGATAAGAGGAGAGGCAGCTTGGTTTGTACAGTAAAGGAGAAGCAATTTAGGCTGTTGAAAAGAGAAATGGGTTGTGGATGGAGGGGAAGTAACTTTAGTTTTTTTTATACGAAAGGGGAAGTAAATTAAGTTGTAGATATAAACGAAGATTTTGTGTATTGGTTCACGTGGTGCACTCCTTAATACCAGGAATGATATCAACAAAAAGAAGCTGTCATGAGAATTTACTTTTTTTTAGAATGAAAATAAATTTTATCCTGTTCTCTGTAGTCGTCTTAAACAGCTTTGTGCGCCATCTACCAGGATTAGAGAAGGCTTCAAGTGAAGAAGATATTTCTGTTAGGTCGAGCAGATTCAAAATGGCGGCAGGAAAAGA
The DNA here is from genome assembly GCA_009760885.1 of Achatina immaculata. Classification (NCBI taxonomy): domain Eukaryota; kingdom Metazoa; phylum Mollusca; class Gastropoda; order Stylommatophora; family Achatinidae; genus Lissachatina; species Lissachatina immaculata. The sequence goes on along the minus strand of CM019702.1, from coordinate 24,334,506 downwards.
CTTTGAAACGAGAACAGTAAACGCTTTTTGTAAGACCAGCTTTACAATCTCGATCCGTTCAGGTGACAGACTTTACTACATCCATGCCGGCAACATTCACGCAGGGCAGAGCGGCACGTGTGCCCCAGCTGACACAAGCTTGATGTACATATCCATGAAAATGATCATGTATCATGACAGAAAGCGCAGTTGACGCTGCTCCGAGATAAACGTACACCAGCGTGCGGCTGCAGTTAATATTTGACATGACATCCCATCTCACGTCGTCGCTTACGCATATATACACCGGATATTTAAATATGTATCAGTTTATTTTAAACCGCGGTTGATCTGTTGCTTTCATAAATCAGCTTCTGAGCTGTTGCTCAGCCCACAGCGCCACCTACAGCAGCACGTGACTGAATGCCGTGTGTCTGGTGGAATGTTTTTCCAGTTTCTGTCATGCTTCTCATAAAATTAACATAATATTCTGTCATGCTTCTCATAAAATTAACATAATATTCTGTCATGCTTCTCATAAAATTAACATAATATTCTGTCATGCTTCTCATAAAATTAACATAATATTCTGTCATACTTCTCATAAAATTAACATAATATTCTGTCGTGCTTCTCATAAAATTAACATAATATTCTGTCATGCTTCTCATAAAATTAACATAATATTCTGTCGTGCTTCTCATAAAATTAACATAATATTCTGTCATGCTTCTCATAAAATTAGCATAATATTCTGTCATGCTTCTCATAAAATTAACATAATATTCTGTCACGCTTCTCATAAAATTAACATAATATTCTGTCATGCTTCTCATATAATTAACATAATATTCTGTCTTACTTCCCATAAAATTAACGTGATATTCTGTCATAATTCTCATAAAATTAACATGGTATTCTGCCATACTTCTCATAAAATTAACATGGTATTTTGTCTCTGTCATAGATATATTTTCTCTTAATATCCAGCCAGGTGGTGTACAGTGAAATCTGGCATGTCTTTCTTTGTAGGTAGATGTTTTAATTAACCTGACACAAGAGTCAGGTACCCTTGTCTCTGCTGGTGGATTGACAAGAGCACAGATGATTCTCTTTACCAGATTTAGCATGCATGTAGCTCTTGAAGGCTGACCACAGATAATAAGATGTAGAAGGCAGAGAAAGAGAACACACAGTGATCTTCATAGTCTGAGATTTTGTCTCTCCTAACATGCTGGCGAAGTCTGAGTCTGTACGAGAAGTGGCAAACAGCGGCAGTGGAAAAATAATGTCTGTTGGGTGAGTTCCTAACAGAGATGTCAGTTTCTTTCGATACCTGGCTGAAGCCTGTCATAGATACGTTCACACTGATGGATGTAGGTCATGACAGAAAATTACTTAGGAAGGAAAGCTCATGAGATTGCCGGAAGAGGAGGGACAAACTTGGCTGTGAAGGATAAGAAATGTGGGTTGTTGAGAAAAAAAAAAGACTGCTTTATGGAGAGACAGCTTAGGTTGTGGAATGAATGAATGAATAATCTTTATTTTTCAAGGGTAAAGAATTGGGCATGCAGGCCCATCTTACATTCTGCCCTTCATCACTCCATCTTTCATTCTTCCCACACACTTGATTTAGTACAAATATACAAATTAAATTAGGAAAAAAAAATATATCAAAAGAGTGTAAGATTTAACTACTACATTCAAGGTAAAAGAGAAGAAGTCATTAACCTAATAAAATAGCACTCATGCACACATACACACGCAGACATATACATAAACAAAAATACATTGTAAATACAGATCTTCTAACATATGTTTTTTTAACAGACATTACAATAACTTCTAACAATACCTAACATGGTGGTTTTCTAACTATGTCATTTTAGTACTAAAGATAAGAGGAGAGGCAGCTTGGTTTGTACAGTAAAGGAGAAGCAATTTAGGCTGTTGAAAAGAGAAATGGGTTGTGGATGGAGGGGAAGTAACTTTAGTTTTTTTTATACGAAAGGGGAAGTAAATTAAGTTGTAGATATAAACGAAGATTTTGTGTATTGGTTCACGTGGTGCACTCCTTAATACCAGGAATGATATCAACAAAAAGAAGCTGTCATGAGAATTTACTTTTTTTTAGAATGAAAATAAATTTTATCCTGTTCTCTGTAGTCGTCTTAAACAGCTTTGTGCGCCATCTACCAGGATTAGAGAAGGCTTCAAGTGAAGAAGATATTTCTGTTAGGTCGAGCAGATTCAAAATGGCGGCAGGAAAAGACTTTGAAACGAGAACAGTAAACGCTTTTTGTAAGACCAGCTTTACAATCTCGATCCGTTCAGGTGACAGACTTTACTACATCCATGCCGGCAACATTCACGCAGGGCAGAGCGGCACGTGTGCCCCAGCTGACACAAGCTTGATGTACATATCCATGAAAATGATCATGTATCATGACAGAAAGCGCAGTTGACGCTGCTCCGAGATAAACGTACACCAGCGTGCGGCTGCAGTTAATATTTGACATGACATCCCATCTCACGTCGTCGCTTACGCATATATACACCGGATATTTAAATATGTATCAGTTTATTTTAAACCGCGGTTGATCTGTTGCTTTCATAAATCAGCTTCTGAGCTGTTGCTCAGCCCACAGCGCCACCTACAGCAGCACGTGACTGAATGCCGTGTGTCTGGTGGAATGTTTTTCCAGTTTCTGTCATGCTTCTCATAAAATTAACATAATATTCTGTCATGCTTCTCATAAAATTAACATAATATTCTGTCATGCTTCTCATAAAATTAACATAATATTCTGTCATGCTTCTCATAAAATTAACATAATATTCTGTCATACTTCTCATAAAATTAACATAATATTCTGTCGTGCTTCTCATAAAATTAACATAATATTCTGTCATGCTTCTCATAAAATTAACATAATATTCTGTCGTGCTTCTCATAAAATTAACATAATATTCTGTCATGCTTCTCATAAAATTAGCATAATATTCTGTCATGCTTCTCATAAAATTAACATAATATTCTGTCACGCTTCTCATAAAATTAACATAATATTCTGTCATGCTTCTCATATAATTAACATAATATTCTGTCTTACTTCCCATAAAATTAACGTGATATTCTGTCATAATTCTCATAAAATTAACATGGTATTCTGCCATACTTCTCATAAAATTAACATGGTATTTTGTCTCTGAACGACGATATAATGAGGTGTAGAGTTACATGAAGTAGTATGAGGTGTAGAGTTACACGGAGTAGTATGAGGTGTAGAGTTACATGAAGTAGTATGAGGTGTAGAGTTACATGAAGTAATATGAGGTGTAGAGTTACATGAAGTAGTATGAGGTGTAGAGTTACATGAAGTAATATGAGGTGTAGAGTTACATGAAGTAATATGAGGTGTAGAGTTACATGAAGTAATATGAGGTGTAGAGTTACATGAAGTAATATGAGGTGTAGAGTTACATGAAGTAATATGAGGTGTAGAGTTACATGAAGTAGTATGAGGTGTAGAGTTACATGAAGTAATATGAGGTGTAGAGTTACACGGAGTAGTATGAGGTGTAGAGTTACATGAAGTAATATGAGGTGTAGAGTTACACGGAGTAGTATGAGGTGTAGAGTTACATGAAGTAATATGAGGTGTAGAGTTACATGAAGTAATATGAGGTGTAGAGTTACATGAAGTAATATGAGGTGTAGAGTTACATGGAGTAGTATGAGGTGTAGAGCTACACGGAGTAGTATGAGGTGTAGAGCTACACGGAGTAGTATGAGGTGTAGAGTTACACGGATAGTATGAGGTGTAGAGTTACACGGAGTAGTATGAGGTGTAGAGTTACACGGAGTAGTATGAGATGTAGAGTTACACGGAGTAGTATGAGGTGTAGAGTTACACGGAGTAGTATGAGGTGTAGAGTTACACGGAGTAGTATGAGGTGTAGAGTTACACGGAGTAGTATGAGGTGTAGAGTTACACGGAGTAGTATGAGGTGTAGAGTTACACGGAGTAGTATGAGGTGTAGAGTTACACGGAGTAGTATGAGGTGTAGAGCTACACGGAGTAGTATGAGGTGTAGAGCTACACGGAGTAGTATGAGGTGTAGAGCTACACGGAGTAGTATGAGGTGTAGAGCTACACGGAGTAGTATGAGGTGTAGAGCTACACGGAGTAGTATGAGGTGTAGAGCTACACGGAGTAGTATGAGATGTAGAGGTACACGGAGTAGTATGAGGTGTAGAGTTACACGGAGTAGTATGAGGTGTAGAGTTACACGGAGTAGTATGAGGTGTAGAGTTACACGGAGTAGTATGAGGTGTAGAGTTACACGGAGTAGTATGAGGTGTAGAGTTACATGAAGTAATATGAGGTGTAGAGTTACATGAAGTAATATGAGGTGTAGAGTTACATGAAGTAGTATGAGGTGTAGAGTTACACGGAGTAATATGAGGTGTAGAGTTACACGGAGTAGTATGAGGTGTAGAGTTACACGGAGTAGTATGAGGTGTAGAGTTACATGGAGTAGTATGAGGTGTAGAGTTACATGGAGTAATATGAGGTATAGAGTTACATGGAGTAATATGAGATATAGAGTTACACGGAGTAGTATGAGGTGTAGAGCTACATGAAATAATATGAGGTGTAGAGTTACACGGAGTAATATGAGGTGTAGAGTTACACGGAGTAATATGAGGTGTAGAGTTACATGGAGTAATATGAGGTGTAGAGTTACACTGAGTAATATGAGGTGTAGAGTTACATGGAGTAATATGAGGTGTAGAGTTACATGGAGTAGTATGAGGTGTAGAGTTACATGGAGTAGTATGAGGTGTAGAGTTACATGGAGTAGTATGAGGTGTAGAGCTACACGGAGCGAGAATGTAGACTAGAGTATTGACCAGGTCTGACATGACAAGAATAATCATCTCTGCTCAGACTTTATCATCGTCGTCATCAGGTGCCATGTCAGCAAACGTGGGAGGCCATCAGATGCCCTGTCAGCAAACGTGGGAGGCCATCAGATGCCCTTTCAGCAAACGTGGGCGGTAATCAGATGCCCTATTAGTAAACGTGGCCGGTAATCAGATGCCCTGTTAGTACACGTGGGCAGTAATCAGATGCCCTGTTAGTAAACGTGGGCAGTAATCAGATGCCCTGTTAGTAAACGTAGGCAGTAATCAGATGCCCTTTCAGCAAACGTGGGCAGTAATCAGATGCCCTGTTAGTAAACGTGGGCGGTAATCAGATGCCCTGTCAACAAACGTGACCAGTAATCAGATGCCCTGTTAGTAAACGTGGGCGGTAATCAGATGCCCTGTCAGCAAACGTGGGTGGTAATCAGATGCCCTGTCAACAAACGTGGCTAGTAATCAGATGCCCTGTTAGTAAAAGTGGGTGGTAATCAGATGCCCTGTCAGCAAACGTGGGCGGTAATCAGCTGCCCTATTAGTAAAAGTGGGTGGTAATCATATGCCCTGTTAGTAAAAGTGGGTGGTAATCAGATGCCCTGTTAGTAAAAGTGGGCGATAATCAGATGCCCTGTTAGTAAAAGTGGGTGGTAATCAGACGTCCTGTTAGTAAAAGTGGGTGGTAATCAGATGCCCTGTTAGTAAAAGTGGGTGGTAATCAGATGCCCTGTTAGTAAAAGTGGGTGGTAATCAGATGCCCTGTTAGTAAAAGTGGGTGGTAACCAGATGCCCTGTTAGTAAAAGTGGGTGGTAATCAGATGCCCTGTTAGTAAAAGTGGGTGGTAATCAGATGCCCTGTTAGTAAAAGTGGGTGGTAATCAGATGCCCTGTTAGTAAAAGTGGGTGGTAATCAGATGCCCTGTTAGTAAAAGTGGGTGGTAATCAGATGCCCTGTCAGCAAACGTGGGAGGTCATCAGATGCCCTGTTAGCAAACGTGGGAGGTCATCAGATGCCCTGTCAGCAAACGTGGCCGGTACTCAGGTGACTTGTCAGTAAACGATGGCTGTCATATTCCTCCACAGATCTCGACCTTAACTCCGACCTGCAGGGAGAAAAGAGGGCAGTGGCTCGACAAACTGCCCGCACGTTTCCTGAAGGCCTACTGAGTTTATAACAAACTTAGTCCCAGAAATACAGGGCATAACACTTCCATACCGCGCTACATGACATTTGTCATCGCTGTGTTTAGCAAGGCACCTGTCATCGCTGTATGACGCGAACAAACAAGATAATCGACGTAAGACAAACGTAGTTCATGTCTGTAGCCCCACGACTTCTTGTACATCTGGGCGTGACGTGTTACGTGGATTCGTCATGTGAGAGATATTGTGAAGTTTCATTCATGAAGAAAGCAGAACTGAGATTGTCCTCATATTTATCAGGTCACTGTTGTCTGATTAATTAAACATGTCAGAATCAAACGTTAGAAATAGCTTTCTTTTCATCCTCAGTAATGTAAGACACTTTAGCCTGATTAAGGATGTTTTTTTTTTGTGGGATCAGTTTTGGTTATAGCATTATAAAAGTCCTGGCCACTAGGTCACACGATCAACGTTTTGCTAGCTTTCTGTTTTGTTATGAGAGAAAGGAAGTGATAATAAATGTTGCCTCTCTCTCTCTCTTTCTCTATCTCCCCCTCTCTCACTCTCTCTGTCTCTTTCTCTGTGTCTCTCTCCCTTTCGTGTCTCTCTCCCTCTCTCTCCCTTTCTCTGTGTGTGTGTGTCTCTCTCTATCTCTGTCTGTCCGTCTGTCTCTGTGTATCTCTCCCTCTCTCTCTATCTCTGTCGGTCTGTCTCTGTGTCTCTCTCCCTCTCTCTCTATCTCTGTCTGTCTATCTCTGTGTCTCTCTCTCCCTCTCTCTCTATCTCTGTCCGTCTGTCTCTGTGTATCTCTCCCTCTCTCTCTATCTCTGTCTATCTGTCTCTGTGTCTCTCTCCCTCTATGTCTGTCTGTCTCTGTGTCTCTTCCTCTCTCTCTATTTCTGTCTGTCTCTCTGTGTGTGTCTCTCCTTCTCTGTCTATCTCTGTCTGTCTCTCTGTGTGTCTCTCTCCCTCTATCTCTGTCTGTCTCTCTCTGTCTCTCCCTCTCTCTCTATCTCTGTCTCTCTCTCCCCCTCTCTGTCTGTCTCTCTCCCTCTCTCCCTCCCTCTCTCTCTCTGTCCCTCCCTCTCTTTCTGTGTATCCGTCTCTCTGTCTCTGTCCCTTCCTCTCTCTCGATCTCTGTCTCCCTCTCACTTTGTCTCACTCCCTCTCTCTTACATCTTTTCTTTCCAACAGACAGCAAGTAGTTTGGCTCAAAAACTCTAAGTCAAGTTCATCTGTGGTTGATAATGGTGTTCCACAGGGATCTATTGTTGGTCCTCTCTTGTTTACCATCTACATCAATGATCTTCCGATTCATCTAAAAAATCATTTTGTAACCTCTTTGCTGATGACTGCACAGTTTACACTAGTGATAATGACTGTATTAACCTTGAGTCAGCTCTTCAAATTGAAATAAACAGTCTAGTTAACTGGAGCAACAACAACAGAATACTCATAAACACCAGAAAAACAAAATCCATGCTCATTACACCATGACAGAAATTGACAAATTCACCAATAGCAACACTACAGCTCCATGCTGGAACTTCACAGATAGAGAATGTTAGTGAACATAAAACTCTAGGTCTCATGATTGACCACCACCTCAGCTGGAATCATCATGTAGACAATCTAACCAAATTCACTGCACAAAAAGTTTACCAATTTACTAAAATTAAACATTTTTTTACATAGACACCAGAAAAATATACGACATATCACAGATACAAACACACTTGGACTACTGCTCCACAGTCTGGGTTGGTTGTTCCATGTCAAACATGAAAAGACTTTACTCACTTCAAAAACGAGCAGTAAAGCTTACAGACGACAAACATGTAACACATATTACAAATAAGGACAAATATCTTGATAATCTACCCTTCAAGAATATAGTTCTTTTCAACAAGGCCAAGTTAATTCATAAAATTCTATGGCACAATGCTCCACCCTATCTGTGGTCGTTGTTCAAATCCAGCCCAAAACACAGTCAACACTTAAGCAATTGTATTCTTCCAAAACCAAGACTTGATATGTTTAAGAAAAGCTTGTCTTACTCACCTGTCCACCTTTGGAATGCCCTACCAATTCATATAAAACGTACAAGTAATATTGGTTCTTATAACTTTAAACTTTGTCAATATCTGTTTGATATGGATTATATGCCTCCTAAGCATAGTTTAAAGTAGTTTAAAGTATGGCTTGAGTGTTGTATCGTTTTAAAATACTTCTTTTCTATAAATTTGTTAGTTTTGAATGAATGTAAGAATGCAAGTTTATTTCATGTTGTTGCATAAATCAGAGTGTAGAGTGTATGTGCATGAGATAAGTTTAGTATTTATTTATGTAATCATTTAATGTGTCTTCATGATTATTATGCTCATTAACAAATGCTGAATGACTGTGACTGAGTGAAAGCTGTATGATGAAGGGCAGAATGTTAGACGGGCCTGCGTGCCCAATTCTTAACCCTTTGAAAATAAAGTTCGTTCGTTCGTTCTCTCTCTCTCCCTCTCTCTCTCTCTCTGTGTGTGTGTGTGTGTGTGAGAGAGAGAGAGAGAGAGAGAGAGAGAGAGAAACGAACCTCGTCTACTTTCTCGCCTATTTATTTATCTTGATCTGCCCAGAGACCGGGTGTCTCCCATCTCATGTTTTGTCTGTGAACTCGATCCATTCTTTCTACATGGTCCAGCCACTGTAATCTGTTACACAATCTGTTACATTATCTTACACAATCTGTTTAAAATCGATTAGTTTTTGTTCCTCACAAAAATCGAGATAAAAGGATCTTCTGTTATTATCACTAGCAGGTTAGACTAATCAAAGCTGAACTAATCAAAGCCGAAATGATCTAAGCTGAACTGATCAAAGCTGAACTGATCAAAGCTGGAGGAGTGAGGCCGTTTCACAAGAGCTAACCACAGTTTTGTTGTTGTTGTTGTGGTTGTTGTTATTTGTGTTGTGGTTACTGTTATTTGTGTTGTGGTTGTTGTTACTGTCTCTCACTCTGGAACTGTCAGCCGCCGTTCTTTGCAGAGAGCATCGTGTCGGATTGGGAGCGGGTTACGGGAGCTAATTTTTTTCAGCCTTTGAATGAAGCTATCGAGCAAAAGGGTGTGCAATACTTCTTTAGCAGACTCCACCACCATGAGTATCCCTGCTTGGTAAGCCAGGCTAGACCTGTTTTACTGGAAATACCAACAGCGAGGTGGGACAGGGTCTTGATCAGCTATGGGTCGCCATCTCAGACCTCAGCATGTCAGGTCAGGGTCGCTGATTGCCAGGTCGAACAGTGACTTCGCCACCCAACTAGAGCTGTTATCTGGGTCAACGGGGAGTCCATGATAGTTTGTCTGAGTCAGCACAGAGTCGATGATATTTTGATTCAACACAGAGTCGATGATAGTTTGTCTGAGTCAACATAGAGTCGATGATAGTTTGATTCAACACAGAGTCGAAGATAGTTTGTCTGAGTCACACAGAGTCAATGATAGTTTGATTCAACACAGAGTCGATGATAGTTTGATTCAACACAGAGTCGAAGATAGTTTGTCTGAGTCACACAGAGTCAATGATAGTTTGATTCAACACAGAGTCGATGATAGTTTGATTCAACACAGAGTCGATGATAGTTTGTCTGAGTCAGCACAGAGTCGATGATAGTTTGAGTCAGCACAGAGTCAATGATAGTTTGATTCAACACAGAGTCGATGATAGTTTGTCTGAGTCAGCATAGAGTCGATGATAGTTTAATTCAACACAGAGTCGATGATAGTTTGTCTGAGTCAGCACAGAGTCGATGATAGTTTGAGTCAGCACAGAGTCGATGATAGTTTGATTCAACACAGAGTCGATGATAGTTTGATTCAACACAGAGTCGATGATAGTTTGATTCAACACAGATTCGATGATAGTTTGATTCAACACAGAGTCGATGATAGTTTGATTCAATACAGAGTTAATTAAGACATTTATTAGCTGGGTAAACAAAGACTTCGAGTATGATGCAACCATCTAGGTCAAGAGAAAATTACCAAGAGATGTTCTTTGGTTGAGGCAACAGAGAATTAACAAGCTATTTAGTTACTGGAATCAACAGAGAGTTAACAAGCTATGTAGCTTCTGGAACCAACAGAAAATTAACAAGCTATTTAGTTACTGGAATCAACAGAGAGTTAACAAGCTATGTAGTTTCTGGAACCAACAGAGAATTATCAAGCTATTTAGTTACTGGAATCAACAGAGAGTTAACAAGCTAATATAATTTCTGGAACCAACAGAGAATTATCAAGCTATTTAATTACTGGAATCAACAGAGAGTTAACAAGCTATGTAGTTTCTGGAACCAACAGAGAATTAACAAGCTATATAGTTACTGGAACCAACAGAGACTTAACAAGAGATGCTGTTAAATGGGCCAACAAAAAGTTAACAACAGATATCTGGATCAACAGGAAGTTAACAATAGACTTTTAAGTTGGTTACTAGAGACACTTGTTTGCGTCCTCTATTGTTCCCACAAACACACAAATATTGCTGCCACAGTCATTCAACTATAGATCCACCTGCTACAAACTTTTCACGCTCCGTTAGCCACATAAACATCTCACCAAGTAAACAACAGAGTCAGTGTAACATTTGGCCAAGCAAACAAATTTTTACAGAGAGGAAGCAAGGCTTTCGTAAAGTAAAGTAACAGAATACAAGAAAAGTAACAGAATACAAGAAAAGTAATAGAACACGATTAAAGTAACAGAATTCAGTGTTGCATGGTTAAAAATCACAGACAAAGCTCTTGTAGACTTGGGAAAAAGTAAAACAAGAGAAATACCTGGGACTCTGGAAAGACGAGGAACCACCTGTCACGAGAGAACAGTGCACTTCGCCATCTTGCCCCCGTATAACACTGTGTTCTACTGCTTTACCGTGTCAAAGCCTCGTTGTTTCCTATTTGTAAACAAAAAATTATTATGTCTAGCTGTTTATTTGTTGTTATTATTGTCCAGTATGCACCAGACATTTGCAGGAGACCACGTGAGTATGTTTCTGTCTCAGAAACTCGGCACCTGCCAGATACTGGATCTAAGTGACAGAATTTCTGTGTCGTGACCTCGTACCTTTCCTGGGTGTCACGATTTTCAACCAGACAGGCACTGACGGCTTCGCTGTCAAACACATTTTGTTTGTGGGGGGGGGGGGGGGGGTGCAAGATAGCGAAGTTGAGTAATGCGCTGTTCTCTCCTGGCTAGATGGTTGCTCGTCCCACAGGAGGTCGTGGTTCAAGTCCCAGGTAATTCTCTTGTAATTTTACTTTCTCTCACGCCTAAAAGTCTGCGGCTGTTTGCAAGGTCTGACTATACAAGTACAAACAGATTCAAGTCCCAGAAGTGGACATTTTTTTCTGGTACCAGCACACCAGACGGGCCCCAGGCCCCACCCGGCCTCTAAAAATGGGTACTAGAGAAATGTGGGAAGGTACGCAAATGCGGGCAGGCGTGATACCCCGACCATATCAGACTTTCATGTGCCCACGGTCTTGGACAATTCGGGCCTAACACCGTGTCCCGAGTACGTCTTAATGGGACGGAAACGGGGATTTTACTCTTTTTAAACAAAAATAACCCAGCATTGTGCAGAGTAAACAAGAGTCAGTGAAGCGTAACATGTGCCGAAGTAAACAACAGATTCCATGAATCGTGAACGCGGAAGTGTAACGACTGTTTCCTAGCTAGAAAAGTAATCCATGGATACCGGAAGTTGCCGTCCACGACCTGTCACGTGATCAGCAAACTGCTCTGATAGAAAGATACAATACTTCCAGCTAGTTTTGTCCAGTTCTGTAAGTTGCCATGGTTCTGATGTCTTCCATCATGTCTGCCTTGTGCTCTCATTTTCATTATTCATTTTGCAATGTTTTATTTTTTTTTCATGACTTTTTAAACTCTTCTATCTTCTGTGATAATCTTTTAATCTTTCTGTCCTCTCCATCCTTCTGTCCTTCAGGATGATTCTCAAACGTCATATTACTGTCCCACTCTCACTACACTCTCTACTATCATATTACTGGCCCATTCCCGCTATACTCTCTACTGTCACATTACTGACCCATTCCCGCTACACTCTCTACTATCACATTACTGACCCATTCCCGCTACACTCTCTACTATCATATTACTTACCTACTCCCGCTACACTCTCTACTATCATATTACTTACCTACTCCCGCTACACTCTCTACTATCATACTACTGGGCCATTCCCGCTACACTCTCTACTATCATACTACTGGGCCATTCCCGCTACACTCTCTACTATCATATTACTTACCTACTCCCGCTACACTCTCTACTATCATATTACTGGTCCATTCCCGCTACACTCTCTCACTACACTCTCTCCTATCATATTACTGACCCATTCCCGCTATACTCTCTACTATCATATTACTGGCCCATTCCCGCTATACTCTCTACTATCATATTACTGGCCCATTCCCGCTACACTCTCTACTATCACATTACTGACCCATTCCCGCTACACTCTCTACTATCACATTACTGACCCATTCCCGCTATACTCTCTACTATCGTATTACAGACCCACTCTCACTGCACTCTCCATTATCATATTACTGACCCATTCCCGCTACACTCTCTACTATCATATTACAGACCCACTCTCACTGCACTCTCCATTATCATATTACTGACCCATTCCCACTACACTCTCTACTATCATATTACTGACCCATTCCCGCTACACTCTCTACTATCATATTACTGACCCATTCCCGCTACACTCTCTACTATCATATTACTGACCCATTCCCGCTACACTCTCTACTGTCACATTACTGACCCATTCCCGCTACACTCTTCATTGTACTATCACATTTGATCTTCTTCCCCTGTCTTCTGTCTCCTGCCTATTTCTGTATTATTAAGGAGCAAACCGGAACGTTACAACTGTGTGCTGTTTAGTTAATAAATCTTTTTATAGTTTGGTTAATAAAGCTGTTTCTAGTTTAGTTAATAAAGCTGTTTCTAGTTTAGTTAATAAAGCTGTTTCTAGTTTAGTTAATAAAGCTGTTTCTAGTTTAGTTAATAAAGCTGTTTCTAGTTTAGTTAATAAAGCTGTTTCTAGTTTAGTTAATACAGCTGTTTCTAGTTTAGTTAATAAAGCTGTTTCTAGTTTTGTTTGAAATAAATTTCGTCGAGTAAATCACAAAGGTCACAATCACAACGTCTGTTTTCTGGCAAGTTTGTTGTAGTATTCTGAGAGAGGATGTGTGAGAGAGAGAGAGAGAGACAGACAGACAGACAGACAGATAGAGAGAGAGAGACAGACAGACAGACAGACAGACAGACAGATAGATAGAGAGAGAGACAGACAGACAGAGACAGACAGACAGATAGAGAGAGAGACAGACAGACAGACAGACAGACAGATAGAGAGAGAGACAGACAGATAGAGAGAGAGACAGACAGACAGATAGAGACAGAGAGACAGACAGACAGACAGATAGAGAGAGAGAGACAGACAGACAGACAGATAGAGAGAGAGACAGACAGACAGACAGATAGAGAGAGAGACAGACAGACAGACAGATAGAGAGAGAGACAGACAGACAGACAGATAGAGAGAGAGACAGACAGACAGACAGATAGAGAGAGAGACAGACAGACAGATAGAGACAGAGAGACAGACAGACAGACAGATAGAGAGAGAGAGACAGACAGACAGACAGATAGAGAGAGAGACAGACAGACAGACAGATAGAGAGAGAGACAGACAGACAGACAGATAGAGAGAGAGACAGACAGACAGACAGATAGAGAGAGAGACAGACAGACAGACAGATAGAGAGAGAGAGAGACAGACAGACAGACAGATAGAGAGAGAGACAGACAGACAGACAGACAGACAGATAGAGAGAGAGAGACAGACAGACAGACAGACAGACAGATAGAGAGAGAGACAGACAGACAGACAGACAGACAGACAGATAGAGAGACAGATTATATATATATATATATATGATAGTTTCTGTAGCAGTCTGATAGTTTTTTTTTATCAGATAGGGTTGCTGGCCCTATGCTGAACCCTCCTTAGTCGCCTTTTACGATCATGCGTGGTAGGGTACAGTGGTTCTATTCTTAAAACCTCAGACAACAATTATTGAGGAAAGACGCTGGCGATGGTTGGGACATGTGCTCCGAATGACTGACAACTCACTACCAAAAATAGCACTAAGATGGACACCACAGGGGAACAGAAGTAAGGGTAGACCAAAAGAGACATGGAGAAGAACAACAGAAAGGATGTTGAGCAATAGAGGGCTCACCTGGGCAAGAGCAGAAAAAAAGGCAAAGGACAGGCATTTGTGGAAAACCCTTGCGGAAGCCCCATGTGCCCTGGGCACTTAAGGTTCAGATATATATATATATATATATATATATATATATAAAGATATAGAGAGATAGAGAGGAACAGAGAAAAAGATGGGAGAGATTGGTGCTTATAGATTTATTGCTGTCCGATCTTTCTGCACAACAAAGAACAAACCTCCCTGTACAACGTAGCATATAGCCAGCAGTGAACATAACCTCTCTGCACAACGTAGCATACAGCCAAAACCTCCCTGTACAACGTAGCATATAGCCAGCAGTGAACATAACCTCTCTGCACAACGTAGCATATAGCCAGCAGTTAGTATAACCTTCCTAAACAACGTAGCATATAGCCAGCAGTTAACATAACCTTCCTAAACAACCTAGCATATAGCCAGCAGTGAACATAACCTACCTGTACAACGTAGCATATAGCCAGCAGTTAACATAACCTACCTGTACAACGTAGCATATAGCCAGCAGTTAGTATAACCTACCTGTACAACGTAGCATATAGCCAGCAGTTAACATAACCTACCTGTACAACGTAGCATATAGCCAGCAGTGAACATAACCTACCTGTACAACGTAGCATATAGCCAGCAGTGAACATAACCTACCTGTACAACGTAGCATATAGCCAGCAGTTAGTATAACCTACCTGTACAACGTAGCATATAGCCAGCAGTTAACATAACCTACCTGTACAACGTAGCATATAGCCAGCAGTGAACATAACCTACCTGTACAACGTAGCATAGCCAGCAGTGAACATAACCTACCTGTACAACGTAGCATATAGCCAGCAGTTAGTATAACCTACCTGTACAACGTAGCATATAGCCAGCAGTTAACATAACCTACCTGTACAACGTAGCATATAGCCAGCAGTGAACATAACCTACCTGTACAACGTAGCATATAGCCAGCAGTGAACATAACCTACCTATACAACCTAGCATATAGCCAGCAGTGTACATAACCTACCTGTACAACGTAGCATATAGCCAGCAGTGAACATAACCTACCTATACAACCTAGCATATAGCCAGCAGTGAACATAACCTACCTGTACAACCTAGCATATAGCCAGCAGTGAACATAACCTACCTGTACAACCTAGCATATAGCCAGCAGTGTACATAACCTACCTGTACAACCTAGCATATAGCCAGCAGTGAACATAACCTACCTATACAACCTAGCATATAGCCAGCAGTGAACATAACCTACCTGTACAACCTAGCATATAGCCAGCAGTGAACATAACCTACCTGTACAACCTAGCATATAGCCAGCAGTGTACATAACCTCTCTAACAGCTTCACTAAGACGGATCTGTTAGATAAACAAGAGAGGAAAAGCTTATTACATGCTACACTGAGCTAGTACTACAAAAAGTTTACGCGAGGAAAAGCTTATTACAGAGCTACACTGAGCTAGTACTACAAAAAGTCTACGTGAGGAAAAGCTTATTACAGTGCTACACTGAGTTAGTACTACAAAAAGTATACGTGAGGAAGAGATTATTACATGCTACACTGAGCTATTACTACAAGAACGTACACGTAAGGAAAAGCTTATTACAGTGCTACACTGAGCTAGTACTACAAGAATGTACATGTGAGGAAAAGCTTATTACAGTGCTACACTGAGCCAGTACTACTTTGTGCTTGTGGAACTTGGATTACAAACAGATGAAACAGAAGTGTGGCTCTGAAGAAAGATGCAAGAAATACCTGGTCAGTCATTAAAAGCAAGTGAGGAAGTTCCAGATGAAGTAGAAGAGCAGGGACAAATAGCGTAGATCATAAGAAAATGATGGTCAAAATTTGTTGGACAAAAGTTCTGGAACTTAGTTAACATTCGGAAAACTCAAGGGGAGAAAAGACCAAGGGGAAGTATATCAGGCTGAGCACTAAGCAGGCGAAGCACTAAGCAGGTGGAGCACTAAGCAGGTGGAGCACTAAGCAGGTAGTAAAGAAAAGCAGTGGAACTGACTGGAAGCATCAAAGACCGCGCACGATGGAGAAACATAACGCTTCTCGGTTCTGTATCTAATGAATTAATGTATGCTGTCAAAGATAATGAATATATGCTGTCAAAGATAATGAATATATGCTGTCAAAGATAATGAATATATGCTGTCAAAGATAATGAATATATGCTGTCAAAGATAATGAATATATGCTGTCAAAGATAATGAATATATGCTGTCAAAGAGAATGAATATATACTGTCAAAGAGAATGAATATATGCTGCTTAAGATAATGAATATATGTTGTCAAAGAGAATGAATATATGCTGTCAAAGAGAATGAATATATGCTGTCAAAGATAATGAATATATACTGTCAAAGAGAATGAATATATGCTGCTTGAGATAATGAATATATGCTGTCAAAGAGAATGAATATATGCTGCCTAAGATAATGACTATATGCTGCCTAAGATAATGACTATATGCTGCCTAAGATAATGACTATATGCTGCCTAAGATAATGAATATATGCTGCCTAAGATAATGAATATATGCTGCCTAAGATAATGAATATATGCTGTCAAAGATAATGAATATATGCTGCCTAAGATAATGAATATATGCTGCCTAAGATAATGAATATATGCTGCCTAAGATAATGAATATATGCTGTCAAAGATAATGAATATATGCTGCCGAAGATAATCTCTCATCGTATTATTCTAACCCCATCTAGTGGATGTTTTCTTCTTGCAGACAATTTTTGACTCGTTTCTTTTCTCATATTTGGCCACAGACCTCCCCCCCCCCCCAAACCACTCTGTTCCGGGTGATTCATGATCCAAATTTTTACAGTAACACTGTCTCCGTGGAAGTTATGATTTGTTTTCTTGATCTTGTCAGTCAAAGTTTGCGGCAGTCACACCAAAGTCAACACAAGCAGACAAAAGTAAACGTGGAAACATTTCATCAAGTCTAGAAACATAATTTGTGTCCATAAGTATGCATTTTTTTTTTTTTGGAAACATTTTTATCCAACTGGGTTTCGCTGCTAAGAATTAAGAAAAGGAAGTTTCAAGAAGCACAAAAGTAGTTTCACTACATGTCTACCACCATCACCATCATCATCACCATCATCATGTGTAATGGCTACAACTTTCCATGTTCTTAGGTGGTGACTTTCCTTCATCCTGTTCATTCATTTATCATTCATTCATTTGCTTGTCCCTTGCGGAACTTTGCCTCCCTAACAGCTCTCCTGTGGGCCTCTCGGTTGTAAGCAAGATGGCCTACTGCTGATGCATCCATTTGCAGATCATCAACGATGTCTTGCAGCCATCTTCGCCTTGGTCTTCCTCTCTTTCTTTTTTTCCATTATGTACCCTTCCAAGACGGTGTTCTCTAGATTATCATGACGTTTAATGTGTCCAAAATATTTAAGTTTTCTTTGTTTAATCCTCTTTACTAGCCAGCCTTCTTCAATATTAAGTTCTTGTAGTATGGATATATTTGTTTTTCATCCTGTAACCGTTCATATTATTAAGATTTATGGGTGCAGGAAAGTTGTAACAGTTCATATTATTAAGATTATAAGTGCAGGAAAACAAGCCGACCTCCGTGGATCAACAACATGTGAGGTTCCTGGTACAGGAAACAGAACCAGGTGTCATGGCACACCTTGTTTGGACAGGTAGAGCCGCCAGACCCGACAGGCCTGCCCCGACATGGGCCGACTACAAAAACAAGAGTGAGATAACATCTCATCCGAACACAGTCCCCGGGGTCTGTGGGAGATGATTCTCAAAACAAGTCGGCTCATCTGAGCACGATCGCTTCCCGGCAAAGGTGGACGAGATAACCTGGCGCTGACATCGCTTCATCAAGTTCACCCTGATTCTCTTAACCTTTGGTGACGGAGGTGTGGGGTTTGAGTCCACGTCTTGTCTCCCATCATTCTTGTTACATTAACAGCTTCCTGTCCTCCAACAAGCTCTGTCCTGTAACTTCTGTTTATCACAGCTGCACGCTGAAGAATTTTTTTCTTAAACATGGTGCAGGAGCAAAGTTTATGATTTGTTTTCTTAAAAGTTAGTTGTATGTCTCACCAGCCATTGGAAACCTAAATTATAACACTGAAAAACATGAACGGTAACACAATAAACATGAACAGTTACACTGAAAACCTGAACAGTTATACTGAAAACCTGAACAGTAACACTCAAAACCTAAACGTAACAATAAACATGAACAGTTAAATTGAAAACCTAAACTGTAACACTGATAAATCTGAACTGTAACATTGAAAACTTGAACTATTACAAGGAAAATCTGAAATTTAAAAATGAAAGCATGAATATCTGTGAAGAACGTTTTCTTTTTCTTCTGCGTTCGAGGTCACATCAGATCCTGATCTCTGTCGACGTGGCAAAACCCGCAGTCCTCTCCAGATCCTGTTAGGAGCCCCAAAGCTTTTGCTCCAAGTTAGAATTCGAATTGCAAAAGCAGCATTGACCTTCGAGAATCTTGAGAACATATGTCATTCAAAAGTTATGAGCACAAAAAAACAGTTAAGATTATTCAGTTCAAATATAATATCCACCCTCATTTGTGCATGTGAAAGCTGGAAAGCAACTAATGAAATAGACAAAAAATTAGACTCTTTCGAAAACAAATGCCTAAGGAAAATACTCCGTAAAAAGTGATACGAATTCAAGAACAACACAGAGATAAGACAGATGAGCAAACAACAACCTGTCTCATGGGTGATCAGAAAAAAAGAAGATGGACATATGTCGGTCACGTGATGAGAAGAAACAATCAGAGGATCCTCAAACAAGCTGTTAAGTGGAACTCAACAGGCCGACGAAAAATAGGTCGACCACGTGAAACTCTAAAGAGGACACTGTTAAGAGAGGCCAGTTCAGTGAGCATAACATCTTGTGATGAGATTGAAAACCTCGCCGAAGACATGAAATCTTGGCGAACTGCCATGCGGGCCCTCTGTGGCGTTTAGCGGCTCGGGAAGGATATACTACAACAACTTGTGTCCTCTGGCCATGTCTCATTCCTCAGGTCCGCATGGTATGGGCACTCTTGGAGGATATGTTCTGGAGTCTGGACTCCACTGCCACATGGACGCTCGTCTGTATGAAACATTTTGAAGAATTATAACAATGAAAACCTGAATATTAACATCCATGGGGTTCTTAATCTAACAGTGGAAACAGCAGATACTTGTAAAGAAAATCAAAGAGGCATTGCTGTTTACATTTGATAGAACTTTGTTAGAGATCTACAGAACTTTGTCAGAGATATACAGAACTTTGTCAGAGATCTTTACATATCTCTGCCACATCTACTCCTTCAGATCCATTGCTGAGTGCAGCTTTTATTTATTTTTCGAAGTTTCTAGACTTGAATGTCGCTCCGCCCATCTTGTCTGTGTTTAGTTTGCTGTAAGTGACAAGGCACGCCCGTCGACGATGTTGTCTTTAATAAAGTAGACAAACAACCTGGCACTGGACCATCTCCAGACTTTGCTAAATGAGGGCGTGGCTGTTTCAGCTTATGCTAGAACAATTATAATAATTGTGAGATAATATCATATAACAGGTTATGTCTTATTTGTGTGACCATGACCTTCGTCTCCTGTTCCTGAAGAGTTTTTACTTTTTTTTTTGGGGTGCCATTTTCCACGACCTTGACAGAACGAACATATAAACTTTATTTAAAAAAAGAGTGAAAGGTGAAGAACTGAGTATTCAGAACTGTCTGACATTCTGCCACATATATTCAACTTTCAAGCACAAGTTTAAATAAATGTAATAATAAATACATAAAAGTTTGAGACACATTTCCAGAGACAAAAGTTCAGCCTCTAATTCACACATTAGGGCATATAAATAATACATTCAGTGTAGTTATTATCATATTCACACATTCGGGAATATAAATAATACATTCGGTGTAGCTATTATCACATTCACACATTCGGGAATATAAATAATACATTCGATGTAGTTATTATCACATTCACACATTCGGGAATATAAATAATACATTCGGTGTAGTTATTATCACATTCACACATTCGGGAATATAAATAATACATTCGTTGTAGCTATTATCACATTCACACATTCGGGAATATAAATAATACATTCGATGTAGCTATTATCACATTCACACATTCGGGAGTATAATTAATACATTCGTTGTAGCTATTATCACATTCACACATTCGGGAGTATAATTAATACATTCGTTTTAGCTATTATCACATTCACACATTCGAGAATATAAATAATACATTCGTTGTAGTTATTATCACATTCACACATTCGGGAATATAAATAATATATTCGATGTAGTTATTATCACATTCACACATTCGGGAATATAAATAATACATTCGTTGTAGTTGTTATCACATTCACACACACACACACACATAGGAAACAACGATAACATTGAGGAGGTTAAGATAACTTGATAGAATTTACAACGATGCGGAAGAGAACTTTGTCGTCGTTGCTGGGCTGTACCAGGTACCTCTTTGCTCGTTTTGTGCGTGTAAGCTGTAGCTGGTGTAAGTGTGTGTAAGCTGAAGCTGGTGTGTGTGTAAGCTGAAGTTGGTGTAAGTGTGTGTAAGCTGTAACTGGTGTATGTTTGTGTAAACTGTAGCTGGTGTATGTTTGTGTAAGCTGTAGCTGGTGTAAGAGTGTGTAAGCTGAAGCTGGTGTACGTGTGTGTAAGCTGTAGCTGGTGTATGTTTGTGTAAGCTGTAGCTGGTGTATGTTTGTGTAAGCTGTAGCTGGTGTAAGTGTGTGTAAGCTGAAGTGTGTACGTGTGTGTAAGCTGTAGCTGGTGTAAATGTGTGTAAGCTGTAGCTGGTGTAAGTGTGTGTAAGCTGTAGCTGGTGTACGTGTGTGTAAGCTGTAGCTGGTGTACGTGTGTGTAAGCTGTAGCTGGTGTACATGCGTGTAAGCTGTAACTGGTGTGCACGTGTCATGCCCCACAGAAAGCAACATTTCTAAATAGCAGAAACAAACAGCTGGAGCTGGTGTCATGAAAATAAAAACACAGAAATGTTTGTTGTACGTTGATTTAAGATAAACATGGCGGGCTTTTTTTTTTCTTGGATGTGTCACAGGAAAGATACAAGTCAGCAGTTTCGTTGTTTCGTTGAAGGATATGACCACAGACCGAAAACTCAGGACGTAAATGTTGGGTACCGGGCTTTGTGAGTTTACATGTGTGTTTGTGTGTGTTATACGTGAGAGAGAGAATGAATGAATGAATGAATAATCTTTATTTTTAAAGGGTAAAGAATTGGGCACGCAGGCCCGTCTTACATTCTGCCCTTTATCACTCCAACTTTCATTCTTCCCACACACTCAATTTAATACAAATATACAAATTAAATTAGGAAAAAACATATCAAAAGAGTGTAAGATTTAACTACTACATTCAAAGTAAAAGAGAAGAAGTAATTAACCTAATAAAGTAGCTCTCACGCATACATACACATACAGACATATACATAAACAAAAATACATTGTAAATACAGATCTTCTAACATATGTTTTTTTAACAAACATTAAAATAATTTCTAACAATATCTAACAAGTTACTTTTCGAACTATGTCATTTTAGTACTTGACGGTTGGCGAGCCACGTGTTGAGAGAGTGCTGGTTATTTTATGGAGGCATATAATTACAAGCAAGTAAATAATGAAACAGGTTTGAGTTAAAGGATGAAGTATTACCAATGGATTTTAAAGTTAGACAGAGATATAGGGAGAGAGAAAGAGAGAAAGACACATAGATAGATAGAGAGGGAAAGACAGAGAGAGTGAGAGAGAAAGAGAGAAAGACAGAGAGATAGAGAGAGAAAGAGGGAGAAAGAGAGAAGGACACAGAGAGAGAAAGACAGAAAGAGAGACAGAGAAAGACAGAGAGACAGAGAAAGAAAAAACAGAGAAAGACAGAGAGAGATAGACAGAGAAAGACAGAGAGACAGAGAAAGAAAAAACAGAGAGAGACAGAGAAAGACAGAGAGAGAGAGAAAGACAGGGAGAGAGAGAGAGAGAAAGACAGAGAGAGAGACAGACAATCAATGTTAGTAACTCTTTGTTTTTTACCAAAATGAGATACTTCAGAAAAATATACATATAATGTGCAGTTTACTAGCTACTGCACACACTGACAGAACATCGTCATCATCATCATCAGGTGCCGTGCCGACTGCCGTTGGCTATTATGCTTCTCCAGAGTACACGATCCTTCATGCAGGCCATTAGCTCAGTTAGTTATCTCCTCTCACACCATCTCGTCAGACTGTCCAGTATCATTTCTCTTGGTCTTCCTCTTGATCTTCTTCCTTCTATTTTTCCTGTTATAATATTTTCAATGCCTCCTCTTCTCATTGCATGTCCTATGAAAGTACATTGTCTCTCTCTTATGTTTTTTGACAAGGTTTTTTGTCTCTCCAGCTCTTCTCATACATTCTTCATTAGTTATTTTTGCTGTCCAGGGGATTCGCAACATTCTTCTAATAAACCACATTTCTGCTGCTTTTAATGATTTTTGTGCAGACTTGCCTATTGTCCATGATTCACTTCCATATAACAAGATAGGTTCAATATAGCATTTTAGGACTCGTTTTCTAATATTCATTGATAAGGATGTGTTGGATAATATGTTTCTCATTCTCTGAAATGCAGTCTTTGCTTGGCCTATTCTGTTCCTAATTTCTGTTTTGCATTTCCCATCTGAAGTTATTACTACTCCAAGGTATTTGAATTTCTGCACCTGCTTTAGAATAGTTCCGTTTAATTTCATACTGCGTGCTGGTTGATTCTGTTTCTTAGATATAAACATAGTTTCTGTCTTTTTGATGTTTAAAGTAAGGCCTTTCTGTTCACTTCCTTTAGCGACTTTATCCAAGAGATTTTGCAGGCCTTATTGGTTCTCAGCTATCAGTACTGTGTTGTAAGCATGCAGAAGGTTGTTAATATTGTATCCTCCAATTTTTATGCCTGGTTCTGTGATGATCGTTCTTAGAATATTCTCGCTGTACAGAGAAAAAAAAGGTCTGGAGATAGTACACATCCTTGTCGCATCCCTGTTTTATAGGTTGATATTTTCCAGTTTTATTTTCAATTCGAATTGCTGCTTCTTGCTGCCAGTATAGATGTTTTACAATCCTCAGGTCTTTGCCGTCTATACTGATGTCTTCAAGCATTTTAATAATTTCATTATGTTTCACCTTGTCAAAATGCCTTGGTGTAATCAATGAAGTTCCTAGGATGGTTTTTGTTGTCAGTAATGGATTCTGGTTAAGTTTGTTGATTAATACATAGTCTATCTGGTTAAGTTTGTTGATTAATACGTAGTCTATCTGGTTAAAAGTCTTTTTTGTCTGGGCTGCACCACATTGCTAGTCTTTGGGGATGTTGTTTAAACCAGGTCTTTCCTACAACTATGCTATGTATTCTTGCCCATTCAATTAATTTACTACCTCTGTCATTCCTCTCCCCCAGTCCATAGTCACCAACGATGTCTGAAGTTCTTCCTTTACCAACTTTGGCATTAAAATCTCCCATCACTATGGTAACTTCATGTGACTTTGTGTGTTTCAGAGCTGCCTCTATGTCATTATAAAATAGCTGTACATCTTCTTCAGAACTTTCAGATGTTGGAGTGTACACTTGTATAACATTTATGTTTACTGGTCGTCCTTTCAGTTAGGCTAGCAAGACTCGGTCCGAGATGTTCAAATATCCTACAATTGTCCTTGCTGTTTGTTCATCAGATATTATTCCTACCGCTCGTTCATGTTTCTTACTTCCTGAATATATTATTGTATATTTATCAGAGTTTATCTTCCCTGCACCTGTCCATCTAACTTCATTCATTCTTAATATGTTGATCTTCATCCTTTCCATTTCCCTCTTTATATTTTCTAATTTTCCAGCCTGGAATAAAGTTCTAACATTCCATGTTGCTATTTTGAACTTGTTAGTTTTGCCACCAGTAGCTTGATGACGATCTGGCCTCACCTGTGGCTCGTGAGCTGCCCTACCGGACGAGGCTGTTCCAGAGGAACATCCATTAACGTCGTTCATGACAAATTTATTACTCTGAATAAGCATAATTGTTCATGGGAGCTACAACAGTGGTTTCCCATTGCCTTCTGTAGGCTTGTGTACGGACTCTCCGCTAGCCTTTGGACTCCCTGTCCTATCAGCAAGGCAGCGGGAGCGAGAGGTTTTAAGGCGCCTCTTACCCGCCTGGTATTCCCTTCACTGAGCACCTGAGGCACTTTATAGGAGTAGTAGAGCCATCTACCACCCCACCTCGCTCTCTGAGTCTACCGCCAGTTGGTCCGAGCCTGCTTATTTGGATAAACCCTTATTCACAGGGATCCTCAATATCTGGAGGACTTTCATCATCCGCCACCTGTGACGCGCTGGGTTGGGGATGGTCGCTCCAGTTTTACCCCAGCGTACCTACAAGTATAATGCGCAGTTCACTTTTACTTGGTAAAAAGACTTACCATTTATGTCTACTATAAACCTTCAGGACTTACCACTTTTGCCTACCATAAACCCACAGATTCTCATAGCTATCTCTAGTACTCCTTCTCTCACCCCAGATCAAGCAAGGACTCTATTCTTTTTTGTGTGCAGCTTCTTAGGTTGTTATGTTTGTGTGCTGAGGATCTTGATTTCCATGATCACGCTCACAGAATGTTGATTTCTTTCACTCTTCTTGTGACCTTTCTGCCGATGAGTGCACAGTCTACACCAGTCTAGACTAGTCTATGCCAGTTTACACCAGTCTACACCAGTGACTACGATTGTATTAACCTAGAATCAACTATTCAGGTCGAGTTACACAATTTAGTTAGATGGAGCAAAAACAATGGCATGATTATAAATACCAATAAAACAAAATCAATGCTCATAACAACAAGACATAAACTACAAAATGCGACAAAAACAACACTTCGGCTCAGCACGGAAACATCACAGATAGAAAACGTTAGCGAGCACAAAACACTAGGTCTTATTATTGACCAACATCTGACCTAGAACTCTCAAGTGCAAAGTCTAACAAAACTCATCGCACAAAAAAATATACCAGGCAGCCAAAATTAAGCACTTCAGACACAAGGAAGACATACTACATATCTCATATACAAACACATTTAGACTATTGCTCAACAGTTTGGGATGGTTGCTCAGTGTCAAAAAGCGAGCAGTAAAGCTTATTAGTCACAAAGATCAAGCACAAACAACTAATCATCACAAACGTATCAAAATACTGCCTCTTAAGAACAGGTTCCTCTTCAACAAAGCCAAGTTAGTACATCAAATTCTTTCACGGCATGCCCCGCCTTATCTATGGAACCTTTTTAAATTTAGCTCAAAGTGCGGCCAACGCTTGAACAACATATGTCTTCCAAAACCTACACTTGATATATACAAGAAAAGCTTTAGTTATTCTGCTGCTCATCTTTGGAATACCCTCCCATCCTGTATAAAAAATATAAACTATACTCCTTCCTACAACTACAAACTTTCCCAATATCTATTTGATGTCGACTACATGCCTCCATGAATTATACAACTTAAAAGTTATCTTAAACTGCTCTTACAGACCCCGAATACAGTTAATTGTTTATTCTGGATAGTCCTGAAATTTTTGTTTAGTAGATAGTCATTTATATATGCATGTACTTACCTCATTTATATATGTATGTAGTTACTTCTGTACTGAGTGAATGGATAACAGCGAAACGTAAATATTATATTTTATTTTATATCTCTCAGCTTCAATGTTAATTATGTTTGTTATATGAACAGCATATTTGTAGAATGTCTGGAATAGAGTGAAAGAGGTATGATAAAGGGCAGAATGTCAGACGGGCCTGCGTACCCAATTCGTAACCCTTTTGAAATAAAGATAAATCAATCAATCAATCAATCAATCAATCACCAACCTGGTTATCTGCAACATGTGCTCACTTCGTCCTTGGATCACATCAACCATATCTCATGACAACAAGGCCTCGCTTCTAGACCGTTTGGCAGCTGGTACATTGTAAAACTTGTACTTACCTACCACCATCCAAACAGTCTTACCTGGACATAGTAAAACTTGTACTTACCTACCACCCGTCCAAACAGTCTCACCTGGACATTGTAAAACGTTTGCTTACCTACCACCCGTCCAAACAGTCTCACCTGGACATTGTAAAACTTGTACTTACCTACCACCATCCAAACAGTCTTACCTGGACATTGTAAAACTTGTACTTACCTACCACCATCCAAACAGTCTTACCTGGACATTGTAAAACTTGTACTTACCTACCACCATCCAAACAGTCTTACCTGGACATAGTAAAACTTGTACTTACCTACCACCCGTCCAAACAGTCTCACCTGGACATTGTAAAACGTTTGCTTACCTACCACCCGTCCAAACAGTCTCACCTGGACATTGTAAAACTTGTACTTACCTACACCCGTCCAAACAGTCTCACCTGGACATAGTAAAACTTGTACTTACCTACCACCATCCAAACAGTCTTACCTGGACATTGTAAAACTTGTACTTACCTACCACCATCCAAACAGTCTTACCTGGACATAGTAAAACTTGTACTTACCTACCACCATCCAAACAGTCTTACCTGGACATAGTAAAACTTGTACTTACCTACCACCATCCAAACAGTCTCACCTGGACATAGTAAAACTTGTACTTACCTACCACCATCCAAACAGTCTTACCTGGACATAGTAAAACTTGTACTTACCTACACCCGTCCAAACAGTCTTACCTGGACATAGTAAAACTTGTACTTACCTACCACCCGTCCAAACAGTCTCACCCGAGTCCCTACAATCCGCTCTTGTTCTTCCGATGAACGATGTTGGAACGTTCTGGAACAGCTACTTATTTTCCAGGCTGGCTGTCTCCATTCTCCTGGAAATAAGAATAAATTCAGCTTTCTTTGAAGCACTTTACACTCCCCCCCCCCCACCCACCACCCCGTGGAGCAGCTGCTGCTGCTGATGGTCAGCTTCCTTGTCTTGGCTCCAGTGACTTCCCTGCATGTTCTCATTCTCACTGCGGGTTATTTGATCTTCCAGCTTATCCTATCCTTACTCTCTACCTCTAGAGAGCTTTCTTAGCTCCCTTGTCTAGGCATTCTAAGCTTTCTTATCTCCCTTGTCTAGGTATTCTAAGCTTTGTTATCTCCCTTGTCTAGGCATTCTAAGCTTTCTTATTTCCCTTGTCTAGGCATTCTAAGCTTTGTTAGCTCCCTTGTCTAGGCATTCTAAGCTTTCTTATCTCCCATGTCTAGGCATTCTAAGCTTTCTTATCTCCCTTGTCTAGGTATTCTAAGCTTTCTTATCTCCCTTGTCTAGGCATTCAGAGCTTTCTTATCTCCCTTGTCTAGGTATTCTAAGCTTTCTTATCTCCCTTGTCTAGGCATTCTAAGCTTTGTTAGCTCCCTTGTCTAGGTATTCTAAGCTTTGTTAGCTCCCTTGTCTAGGCATTCTAAGCTTTGTTAGCTCCCTTGTCTAGGTATTCTAAGCTTTGTTAGCTCCCTTGTCTAGGTATTCTAAGCTTTGTTAGCTCCCTTGTCTAGGTATTCTAAGCGAGCAGTCTTTGTACTTTTAGTGTTTTCTATTCTTTCTGAATCTTCCTTCATTTACTTCTCCTCATAACGTTTTCTCACTTTTATTATCTGTCTCATCTGAGTAACTTTTGTTTAGGCCATATTTACCCGATGGGAGGAAACAAGGGCGTCTGTAGCAAAAAAAAAAAGTCATGCTTTTTCAACATATGATGCCCTTTTATCTCATTCTTCAGTCAGTGGCCTGGGTCTAATTTGTGCACATTTACGTCTGTCAGGAATTATGACGGTGCTCAGAGACAAGGCATACACATGGGAGGAAGTAGAGAATAATTCCAAGAACAGGGATGACTGGAGAGCCTTTATATGTGGCCTATGCTCTCAAGGGAAAGAAAGGCAATGGTGATGATGATGATGATGATGACATCTATCAGGGCGCATCTTCCGTCCGTCTTTCTTACAAGGATGTCAAAAAGTTAAGAGTTTACCTTTTCATCTGTTTTTCGTATTTTTATCTACTGTGTTGTTTGTGTATGTGATCCTTGACAAAGGCTTCTGCCGAAATATTGG
The DNA here is from genome assembly GCA_009760885.1 of Achatina immaculata. Taxonomy (NCBI): domain Eukaryota; kingdom Metazoa; phylum Mollusca; class Gastropoda; order Stylommatophora; family Achatinidae; genus Lissachatina; species Lissachatina immaculata. The sequence goes on along the minus strand of CM019702.1, from coordinate 24,305,857 downwards.
ATTTTTTCGTATTTTTTATCTATTGTATTGTTTCTGTATGTAGTTACTTATAGTCATTTATAATGTATGTAGTTACTTCTGTACTGAGTGAATGTTTAAGAGCGAAAGGTAATTGTTATATTTTATTTTATGTCTCTCAGCTGCAATGTTAATTATGTTTGTTACATGAACAGCATATTTGTAGAATGTCTGGAATAGAGTGAAAGATGTATGATAAAGGGCAGAATGTCAGACGGGCCTGCGTACCCAATTCTTAACCCTTTTGAAATAAAGATCAATCAATAAATCAATCAATCTGTATGTGATCCTTGACAAAGGCTTCTGCCGAAATATTAGATTGTGGTTTGTTCTTAATTTATACGTCCTCATCTTACTTTCTGTCACGCACGTTCCTTGCTCGCTTTCCTCACTCTTTCTATCTTTTTGTAAACTGAACCATGAACCATACTCCTCTGTCTATTTTTATTACCAGAACCAGTTTTACCGCTGTCGCCATTTCTCTTATCTGTAATAAATCAGCGCAGGCTTCGCTGAAAACAGGCAGACAGATAAATACAGCACTCACTGTCACACCTGTCAGGCACTTGTTGTTTTTTGCCACTCATAAACGAAAAAAATAATAACTGACATATCGGGCAAGACGTTCAAGGGAAGTTGTCTGAGTAAAAAGTTTAAGTGAAGTTGTCTGAGTAAAAGATGTACGTGAAGTTGTCTGAGTAAAAAAATGTAAGTGAAGTTGTCTGAGTAAAAAATGTAAGTGAAGTCTGAGTAAAATGTTTAAGTGAAGTTGTCTGAGTAAAAAATGTAAGTGAAGTTGTCTGAGTAAAAAATGTAAGTGAAGTTGTCTGAGTAAAAAATGTAAGTGAAGTTGTCTGAGTAAAAAGTTTAAGTGAAGTTGTCTGAGTAAAAAGTTTAAGTGAAGTTGTCTGAGTAAAAAATGTAAGTGAAGTTGTCTGAGTAAAAAATGTAAGTGACGTTGTCTGAGTAAAAGATGTACGTCAAGTTGTCTGAGTAAAAAATGCAAGTGAAGTTGTCTGAGTAAAAAGTTTAAGTGAAGTTGTCTGAGTAAAAGATGTAAGTGAAGTTGTCTGAGTAAAAAATGTAAGTGAAGTTGTCTGAGTAAAATGTTTAAGTGAAGTTGTCTGAGTAAAAAATGTAAGTGAAGTTGTCTGAGTAAAAAATGTAAGTGAAGTTGTCTGAGTAAAAAATGTAAGTGAAGTTGTCTGAGTAAAAAATGTAAGTGAAGTTGTCTGAGTAAAAATGTAAGTGAAGTTGTCTGAGTAAAAGATGTACGTCAAGTTGTCTGAGTAAAAAATGTAAGTGAAATTGTCTGAGTAAAAAGTTTAAGTGAAGTTGTCTGAGTAAAAGATGTAAGTGAAGTTGTCTGAGTAAAATGTTTAAGTGAAGTTGTCTGAGTAAAAAGTTTAAGTGAAGTTGTCTGAGTAAAAAATGTAAGTGAAGTTGTCTGAGTAAAAAATGTAAGTGAAGTTGTCTGAGTAAAAAGTTTAAGTGAAGTTGTCCGAGTAAAAAGTTTAAATGAAGTTGTCTGAGTAAAAAGTTTAAGTGAAGTTGTCTGAGTAAAAAGTTTAAGTGAAGTTGTCTGAGTAAAAAATGTAAGTGAAGTTGTCTGAGTAAAAATGTAAGTGGCGTTGTCTGAGTAATAAATGTAAGTGACGTGTGACTTGGTCACACACAGAATTTAGTCTTCCTGAATCTGTTAGGTTAACGAAAGTTAGAAATGTGAACTATATTTCTTTGTATAGCCAGGTATAGTTGACTTCTGGATAAACTACGGCGCCATGAGGACTGCATGGAGCCCACCTTTGTAACAAGACTAAAGAGACACAATAGCCACGCTGCCATGAAGGCTTGGATAAGATCTTCGCCAGCTTTTGTCTGCCGTTCCGATACCTTCAACCTATCTCCAACACAATCATCTTTGACCTCGTCAACAACCTTGACCCTTACTCGAAACTTACGTGACCTTGGCATTAACATACGCACTGCTGTTTGCATTCCGTGAATGTACACAGCATCACAATTTACCTTCACAACCGCCAGAGTACACAGAAGTTAACATTTACAACCAGGAAATACTTTACAATCTGCACTTTTACTGCAGCCTAAAATCATAAAAAAATTGCGGTAATTACACTCATCGCCCACTCTATAAACTTATGATGTTGTTTGAGTGTTCCGCTCTGGACGACTTCATGTACTTGAAACAGAACACTAATCTACCTGAGTTCTGTGATCATATACGCGCTTTGGCACTGCAACTTAGCACCTGCTCTCTGGAGTACTTGAGGAATTTGATGTTGATTAATGTACGTACGTTGTTTACGTGGGTTTCTTGTCACGTACTAACATTTGCACTTATCTTCTACGTCTGATAGTAAATCTAGATCCACGCTATTCCTGTTGCTGTAGTTATTGTGTTGCTGTTATTGCTGTTACTAAAATCTTTACTGTTGTTGTTGTTGTTGCTATTCTCAGAGCTACGAAATTGAGCGATTTCCTTTACTGTTAGTAATGATAACGATGATGATGACAATTATGATGATGGTATTTATAACTTTCTTGATTTTTCTAAGGTTAACTAATCTATGGACATCTAGCAAATTGCACTACATAGTTTCTATGGACATCTAGCACACTGCACTACATGGTTTCTATGGACATCTAGCAAACTGCACTACATGGTTTCTATGGACATCTAGCAAACTGCACTACATGGTTTCTATGGACATCTAGCAAACTGCACTACATAGTTTCTATGGACATCTAGCAAACTGCACTACATAGTTTCTATGGACATCTAGCAAACTGCACTACATAGTTTCTATGGACATCTAGCAAACTGCACTACATAGTTTCTATGGACATCTAGCAAACTGCACTACATAGTTTACAATCTGCACTTTTACTGCAGCCTAAAATCATAAAAAAATTGCGGTAATTACACTCATCGCCCACTCTATAAACTTATGATGTTTTGAGTGTTCCGCTCTGGACGACTTCATGTACTTGAAACAGAACACTAATCTACCTGAGTTCTGTGATCATATACGGGCTTTGGCACTGCAACTTAGCACCTGCTCTCTTGAGTACTTGAGGAATTTGATGTTGATTAATGTACGTACGTTGTTTACGTGGGTTTCTTGTCACGTACTAACATTTGCACTTATCTTCTACGTCTGATAGTAAATCTAGATCCACGCTATTCCTGTTGCTGTAGTTATTGTGTTGCTGTTATTGCTGTTACTAAAATCTTTACTGTTGTTGTTGTTGCTATTCTCAGAGCTACGAAATTGAGCGATTTCCTTTACTGTTAGTAATGATAACGATGATGATGACAATTATGATGATGGTATTTATAACTTTCTTGATTTTTCTAAGGTTAACTAATCTATGGACATCTAGCAAATTGCACTACATAGTTTCTATGGACATCTAGCACACTGCACTACATGGTTTCTATGGACATCTAGCAAACTGCACTACATGGTTTCTATGGACATCTAGCAAACTGCACTACATGGTTTCTATGGACATCTAGCAAACTGCACTACATAGTTTCTATGGACATCTAGCAAACTGCACTACATAGTTTCTATGGACATCTAGCAAACTGCACTACATAGTTTCTATGGACATCTAGCAAACTGCACTACATAGTTTCTATGGACATCTAGCAAACTGCACTACATAGTTTCTATGGACATCTAGCAAACTGCACTACATAGTTTCTATGGACATCTAGCAAACTGCACTACATAGTTTCTATGGACATCTAGCAAACTGCACTACATGGTTTCTGAATAAATCCCTCCACTCTAGGACCCTCCCCCCTCGTTCTTATATTTCAGATTTTCCTTGTAACTGTTCAGGTTTTCAATGTTACAGTTCAGATTTATCAGTGTTACAGTTTAGGTTTTCAGTCGAACTGTTCAGGTTTTCAATGTTACAGTTCAGACTTATCAGTGTTACTGTTCAGGTTTTCAGTGTTACTGTTCAGGTTTATTGTACATGATTTCTGATTAAGCCCCTCCACCCTACAACCCCCCCCCCCCCCCACACACACACACCCTCCCCCAAATCAAGACTTGCTAATTACTAAAACATTCCGTGGAAAGGTTGGGAAGTTTCGGGAATATCTCGGCCACGGGCAGGTAACTCTTGGCGTTCTAATTTTGTTGTGGTCAAGTCGGTGCACAGAGTGGAGGCTTGATGTTTTGTAGTGATGGCACAAGAAAACAATCTTGTGTTGATGGATTGTTTCATGACCTGGCCGCTGTTCCCACCAGACTACCTAAGTAGCCACCCGTCCATCCTCCCCGTAAGCTCCCTCCCTTAACTTTTACCTGAAACTTTAGCTTTGTCTGCTTTTTCTGTTTCAAATCAAATCTCCTGTCTCACGAACGTTTCTTGGTCTGTATCTTACAGTTACACAAAAATGAATGTCTGTCTTTCGTCAGACTTTAGTTATGTATTACAAATAATATTCTATTTAAAATAAGACCGGCATTTTTGTTTCAACAGATCCATGTTTGTTTGTTTGTTTCAGTTTAAGGCTGTAAGTTTGTATTCAGATTCTGAACAGCGTGAAAGATTTGTTTCTGGTTTTGCGTGCGCGGATTACGTTATCTGTTATTTCATTTCAGCAGAAATGTTACTTTAATTCAACATGTGATTTCATATTATTCAACATAAATATTAAGTTAATTTGAGATGTGATTTCATAATATAAAATAGAACTGTTGCGACCAGTGTCCTGAACCTCTCTCTCTCTCTCTCTCTCTCTCTCTCTCTCTCTTCTCTCTCTCTCTCTATTCCTCTCTCTCAGTCAGTCAGGTTTTAGACCCAATCATTCCTACCACACAGCTCTTACCAAAATGACAGAAAACTGGTTAGTAAACATAAATGACGACAGACTATGTGGTGCCATCTTTGTCGACTTTAAAAAGGCATTTGATATGACTGACCACGGTATTCTTGTAAGAAAAATAAAGACTTATAAATTGCACCCTGACCTAATAAAATTAATTGCGTCGTTTCTTTCAGACAGACAACAGGTAGTATTCTTCAACAATTCTCTATCAAATTCTGCTAAAGTTGACACTGGTGTTCCGCAAGGCTCTATTCTAGGCCCGTTGCTCTTTGCTATCTATATCAATGATCTTCCACTTCATCTTAAACACTCTTCTTGTGACCTTTTTGCTGATGATTGCACAGTCTACACTAGTGACTACGATTGTGTTAATCTAGAATCAACTCTTCAGGTCGAGTTATACAATTTAATTGGATGGAGCAAAAATAATGGCATGATTATAAACACCGATAAAACAAAATCAATGATCATAACAACAAGACAGAAACTACAAAACGCAACAAAAACAACACTTCGGCTCTGTACAGAAACATCACAGATAGAAAACGTTAGCGAGCACAAAACACTAGGTCTTATTATTGACCAACATCTGACCTGGAACTCTCATGTGCAAGGTCTAACAAAACTCATCTCACAAAAAGTATACCAATTAGCTAAAATTAAGCACTTCATAGATCAAGACACTAGGAAGACATACTACATAGCTCATATACAAACACATTTAGACTATTGCTCAACAGTTTGGGATGGTTGCTCAATGTCAAATACAAAGAGGCTTTGCTCTCTCCAAAAGCGAGCAGTAAAGCTTATTAGTGACAAAGATCAAGCACAAACAACTAACCAGCACAAACGTATCAAAATACTACCTCTTAAGAACAGGTTCCTCTTCAACAAAGCCAAGTTAGTACATCAAATTCTTTCACGGCATGCCCCGCCTTATCTATGGAACCTGTTTAAATTTAGCCCAAAGTGCAGCCAACGCTTCAACAACATATGTCTTCTAAAACCTACACTTGATATATACAAGAAAAGCTTTAGTTATTCTGCTGCTCATCTTTGGAATACCCTCCCATCCTATATAAAAAAATACAAATTATACTCCTTCCTACAACTAAAAGCTTTCTCAATATCTATTTGATGTCGACTACATGCCTCCATGAATTATAAAACTTAAAAGTTATCTTAAGCTGCTCTTACAGGCACCGAATACAATTAATTGTTTTCTGAATAGTCCCGAAAATTTTGTTTAGTAGATAGTCATTTATAATGTATGTAGTTACTTCTGTACTGAGTAAATGTTTAAGAGCGAAACGTAAATGTTATATTGTATTTTATGTCTGTCAGCTTCAATGTTAGTTATGTTTGTTATATGAACAGCATATTTGTAGAATGTCTGGAATAGAGTGAAAGATGTATGATAAAGGGCAGAATGTCAGACGGGCCTGCGTGACCAATTCTTAACCCTTTTGAAATAAAGATCAATCAATCTCTCTCCTTTCTTCTCTCTCTCCCTCCCTCTCGCTCTCTCCCCCTCTCTCTCCCTCGCTCTTTCTCTCCCTCTCTTTTTCTCCTCTCTCTTTCTCTCTCCGTTTACTTTTGAACAATGAAGAGACAACTGAATCCCTGCATTTTGCAGAAAACAATTCAAAACGAAATAAACGAAACAAAAAATATCCGATTTGTATTTTCAACAGTTCAAGTTTGAGCCAAGTTTAGTTCATGAATGTGAGATGATGATTATAATATTTTGAGAGATGATGATGATGATGATGATGATGCACTGCTGCTGAAGAGCATGTGGTTATGGTTGTTTTGGTGGGCCAGTGATTGGCGGCTGTAGCTGTGGCGGACTTTGTAGACACGACCTTATACATATTTGTTCTCTTTCTGCCACATTTATTTTTGTCTGGACTTTTTTTAAACAAAAACATCACATGATGAGTAAGTGTAATAAAACATGATGAGCGGTTGTAGTAAAACATGATGAGTGAGAATAGTAAAACATGATGAGTGAGTGTGGTAAAGCATATTGAGTGAGTGTAGTAAAACATGATGAGTGTAGTATAAAACATGATGAGTGAGTGTAGCAAAACATGATGAGTGAGTTTAGTAAAACACGATGAGTGAGTGTAGTATAAAACATGTTGAGTGAGTGTAGTAAAACATGATGAGTGAGTGTAGTATAAAACATGATGAGCGAGTGTAGTAAAACACGATGAGTGAGTGTAGTATAAAACATGATGAGTGAGTGTAGCAAAACATGATGAGTGAGTGTAGTAAAACACGATGAGTGAGTGTAGTATAAAACATGTTGAGTGAGTGTAGTATAAAACATGTTGAGTGAGTGTAGTAAAACATGAAGAGCGAGTGTAGTAAAACATGATGAGTGAGTGTAGTAAAACATGATGAGTGAGTGTAGTAAAACATGACGAAAGAGTGTAATAAAACATGATGAGTGAGTGTAGCAAAACATGATGAGTGAGTGTAGTAAAACATGACGAAAGAGTGTAGTAAAACATGAAGAGCGAGTGTAGCAAAACATGATGAGTGAGTGTAGTAAAACATGACGAGTGAGTGTAGTAAAACATGACGAAAGAGTGTAATAAAACATGATGAGTGAGTGCACATCACAGTAAAGTTAGACAGAGGTGTACGGTGAAGTTTTACAAAGAAAAAGTTAGAAGAATTGAGGGATGAAAACACTAAGAGATGAAAACAGTGAAATGATTATGAAAATCAACAAAACCTCAGCCATTATCATAATCCTCCTCCACAATACAGCATTAACTTCGCCATTAACAGCGCTGTCAGTACATTGCCAGCAAAAACACAGAGTAATATTTATCTTGCTACTATGAGCTCACTGATTTCAGTAGAGGAAACAATGGTAGCTGTCAGCTCCGCTGTTGTGGTTAATTAATGACTGCTGGTCTATATTTAGAGGAGACCCTGTTTCCCTAGAACAGGCTGTACTTTGAGCAAACAGCTTAATTTTCTGCAGCGAGTGTCAAGAAATGTCAAAGTTGACTCACACGACTATATTTAGACACTGTTTAAGTAAACAGCGGTGATTCGGTGTCAAGATGAATGGCAGATGTTTAGGTTGCTGTGTTTGTTTATAAAATTAGAGACAGATAATTTATTGACGCCACTGTTGTCTCCACGAAGTTTGCGGAGAAAGACAAAATTATCTGGACCACAAACCAGAACTGGCAGATTATCTGGACCACAAAACAGAAATGGCAGATTTTCTGGACCACAAACCAGAACTGGCCGATTATCTGGACCACAGACCAGAACTGGCAGATTTTCTGAACCACAAACCAGAACTGGCCGGTTATCTGGACCACAAACCAGAACTGGCCGAACTTCTCTGAGAGGAAGAAGATGTGGAAGATGGTTACAGCCTGCAAAAAATTCAAAAAATGTCAAGAACAAATGACAATGTAGGAAGTTTGTCTAAATCATGGGAAGACAAGTGGAAAACGGAGTAATACGTGAAAATATAGGAAGTTTATCTAAATCATGGGAAGACAAGTGAACAATGGAGGATTAAGTGAAAATATGGGAAATTTGTCTAAATCTTGGGAAGACAAGTGAACAATGGAGGATTAAGTGAAAATATGGGAAATTTGTCTAAATCTTGGGAAGACAAGTGAACAATGGAGGATTAAGTGAAAATATGGGAAATTTGTCTAAATGTTTGGGAAGACTAAACTCTAAAAACTTGACATTTTCTCTTCCTTATTCTGCGACAAAAGCAGACAATGCATATAACGAGTCCGAGCACTTAGTTATACAGAGAAGACAAAAAGTTGGGTTATACAGAGAAGACAAAAAGTTGGGTTATACAGAGAAGACAAAAAGTTGGGTTATACAGAGAAGACAAAATGTTGGGTTATACAGAGAAGACAAAAAGTTGGGTTATACAGAGAAGACAAAAAGTTGGGTTATACAGAGAAGACAAAAAGTTGGGTTATACAGAGAAGACAAAAAGTTGCGTAAAAAAAGTTGGTAAAAAATGAATTGTAAAAATAAAAAGTTGGTAAAAGCTGAATTACACAAGGGAGTGAAGAACTGTGTTGTGTGTCCTCGTGTTGTGTGTTCTCGTGTTGTATGTTCTCGTGTTGTGTGTTCTCGTGTTGTGTGTTCTCGTGTTGTATGTTCTCGTGTTGTATGTTCTCGTGTTGTGTGTTCTCGTGTTGTATGTTCTCGTGTTGTGTGTTCTCGTGTTGTATGTTCTCGTGTTGTGTGTTCTCGTGTTGTATATTCTCGTGTTGTGTGTTCTCGTGTTGTGTGTTCTCGTGTTGTGTGCTGTCACGTTTGTTCTCCTGTGGACTGTGTGAGACCAGAAGTTATGTCCACAGATTAAATTTTAAAATGTTTAGAAACCACATAACAACTCATGGTAAAATGTGTTATTTGTTATTATTGTTCACATTAAACGGCGAGAAGTGTTAATTTGTGTGCGTTAGATCGTAACTTGCCTCTTCTCGAATTTATCTTGACCTTCATGGAGGTCAAGGCCAGCTGCGTCATGCCGGAAGTAAGCAAAACGTCGGACGACATAAATAAGGGCATTAACTTTTCTGGCGACGAGTTTCTGAAAGAAAGCGCGTCAGAAAGTTCTTTTTTTTTGTCACAGTTAGAGCAAGGTGTTGTGAGCAAAATATGTTTCAGAGCAGGATGTTGTAAACAAAACATGTCATAGTTAGAGAAAGGTATTGTAAACTAAACATCTCACAGTTAGAGAAAGGTGTTGTAAGCTAAACATCTCACAGGTATTGTAAGCTAAACATCTCACAGGTATTGTAAGCTAAACATCTCACAGTTAGAGAAAGGTATTGTAAGCTAAACATCTCACAGTTAGAGAAAGGTATTGTAAGCTAAACATCTCACAGTTAGAGAAAGGTATTGTAAGCTAAACATCTCACAGTTAGAGAAAGGTACTGTAAGCTAAACATCTCACAGTTAGAGAAAGGTGTTGTAAGCTAAACATTTCACAGTTAGAGAAAGGTGTTGTAAGCTAAACATCTCACAGTTAGAGAAAGGTGTTGTAAGATAAACATCTCACAGTTAAAGTGTTCAAAGCTAAACATCTCACAGTTAGAGAAAGGTATTGTAAGCTAAACATCTCACAGTTAGAGTAAGGCTTTGTAAGCTAAACATCTCGCAGTTAGAGCAGGGTGTTGTAAGCTAAATATATCACAGTTAGAGTAAGGTTTTGTAAACTAAACATCTCACAGTTAGAGCAGGGTGTTGCAAGCTAAATATATAACAGTTAGAGCAGGGTGTTGTAAGCTAAACATATCACAGTTAGAGAAAGGTGTTGCAAGCTAAATATATCACAGTTAGAGCAGGGTGTTGTAAGCTAAACATATCACAGTTAGAGCAGGGTGTTGCAAGCTAAATATATCACAGTTAGAGCAGGGTGTTGTAAGCTAAATATATCACAGTTAGAGTAAGGTTTTGTAAACTAAACATCTCACAGTTAGTGAAAGGTGTTGTAAGCTAAACATTTCACAGTTAGAGAAATGTGTTCAAAGCTAAACAACTCACGGTTAGAGAAAGGCGTTCTAAGCTAAATATGTCACAGTTAGAAAAAGGTGTTCTAAGCTAAATATCTCACAGTTAGAGAAAGGTGTTGTAAGCTAAACATGTCACAGTTAGAGAAAAGTGTTGTATGGTAAATATCTCATAGTTAAAGAAAGGTGTTGTAAGATAAATATGTCACAGTTGGAGAAAGGTGTTGTAAGCTAAACATGTGACAGTTAGAGAAAGGTGTTGTAAGCTAAACATGTGACAGTTAGAGAAAGGTGTTGTAAGCTAAACATGTCAGCGCCGCCATCCTTATCTCCCCTTCCTGGACAAGAAAATATGCAGTTTTGTTATTTTAATTTTCATTTGAATTCATAGTCTGGTATTTACGGGACGGAATGATACCCGATATTATATTTTTCCTTAATTTATCGACACTCTGTTGTTGTGCACCATAATCCAGTGCACCTCGAAGTGCAAACAGATACCCACTGTTTTACTCAACACCTGTAAGCCAAGGTACACATTGCTACTGCCAAGTATACATTGCTAGAGCCAGACACAAATTGCTACAGCCCAGATACACATTGCTACAGCCCAGATACACATTGCTACAGCCCAGATACACATTGCTACAGCCATATACACATTGCTACATCCAAGTACACATTAATACAGCCAGCACACATTGCTACAGCCAAGTACACATTGTTACAGCCAGGTACACATTGCTACAGCCAGGTACACATTGCTACAGCCAGGTAAATGTGGTAAACTCATAACCCTCTCATTACTAAACATCACCACCACTATCATTACCAAATTGATCAACACCACTATCATCAGCAAACATATCACCACCATTATCATCAGCAAACAGATCACCACCACTATCATTACCAAACAAATCACCATCACTATCATTACCAAACAGATCACCACCACTATCATCAACAAACAGATCACCACCACTATCATTAGCAAACTTGTCACCACCACTATCATCAGCAAACAGATCACCACCACTATCATCAGCAAAAAGATCGTCACCACTATCATCAGCAAACAGATCACCACCACTATCATTAGCAAACTGGTCACCACCACTATCATCAGCAAACAGATCGTCACCACTATCATCAGTAAACTTGTCACCACCACTATCATCAGCAAACTGGTCACCACCACTATCATCAGTAAACTTGTCACCACCACTATCATCAGCAAACTGGTCACCACCACTATCATCAGCAAACAGATCGTCACTACTATCATCAGTAAACTGGTCACCACCACTATCATCAGCAAACAGATCACCACCACTATCATCAGCAAACAGATCGTCACCACTATCATCAGCAAACAGATCACCACCACTTTCTTCAGCAAACAGATCACCACCACTATCATCAGCAAACAGATCACCACCACTATCGTCAGCAAACAGATCACCACCACTATCATCAGCAAACAGATCGTCACCACTATCATCAGTAAACTTGTCACCACCACTATCATCAGCAAACTGGTCACCACCACTATCATCAGTAAACTTGTCACCACCACTATCATCAGCAAACTGGTCACCACCACTATCATCAGCAAACAGATCGTCACCACTATCATCAGCAAACAGATCACCACCACTATCATCAGCAAACAGATCACCACCACTTTCTTCAGCAAACAGATCACCACCACTATCATTAGCAAACAGATCACCACCACTATCATCAGGAAACAGATCACCACCACTATCATCAGCAAACAGATCGTCACCACTATCATTAGCAAACAGATCACCACCACTATCATCAGCAAACAGATCACCACCACTATCATCAGGAAACAGATCACCACCACTATCATCAGCAAACAGATCGTCACCACTATCATTAGCAAACAGATCACCACCACTATCATCAACAAACAGATCGTCACCACTATCATCAGAAAACAGATCACCACCACTATCATCAGAAAACAGATCACCACCACTATCATCAGAAAACAGATCACCACCACTATCATCAGCAAACAGATCACCACCACTATCATCAGCAAACAGATCACCACCACTATCATCAGCAAACAGATCACCACCACTACAAATATTGTATAAATAATAAATTAGAAACACCAGCAGAAATTTTACACGTAAATTTTATTTTTGAAAATCTCATTTTCTCTGAATATAATGTAATAATATTAACAATAACAAAAGTGAGACATACTCTTTGTTTCTCTACTCAAAGCTTTACTTGTTTCTTCAACTAAAACATGAAGCAACCTCGACTAAAACTTGATGTAGAAATACAGAAAATGGGGAAAAATATATAACAATCTTACAGTAGTTTCCAAAGTTGGCAGAGCAGTGACATTTTCGAATGTTTCAATGGCTTTAGGCCTGGTAAGTCTGTGCTGTAAGTTGAGTGTAACAGAAAAGATTTTTTTTTCCGTGTAACATTCAAATCTCAAGAAACAGTTGTCAAAGTTACGATAACAGCCAAGTTACGGTGTTGAGTACTCAAACAAGCGAAGTTACAGTGTTCAGTACAGCAAACATCTGCTAACTTCATTATCAAACGCGTAATTTACGATATTTGGACGAAAACATGTACAGCTTCAAGATCTCGTGAGATCTCGTGCAGTTTCCAGATCAGCTCAGCAGTGTACACTATCGAAAACTGGATATGAAGTTCTGAGGTAAAGCTTCTATAAATTTGTCACTTTTATTTGCCATGAATGCCTTGTGCTGAAAGTACAGCGCACAAGAATACTTCCGGTCATTTAGACGAGTTTTTGTTTATAACATTTCTACAGCGGTGAAAAACAAAAGAGAGAGGATTTTGCGATGTTAACTTGTTTATGTCCTTGACCTCCAACGGGAGTTGGGATGAAATCCTCGGACTTTTTTTTTCATGAAAAAGTATTTAAACTTAAGAGGTTTGTAACATTGTGGCTGGGTTTCAATAGGAAAACATTTCAAATGACTAAATATTTTCAAGTATATTTATTGTACGGGTGGGATAATTTTCGTGAAACCTATCCAAAGCGACTTTTGTGTCTGATATACAAATAATAAATTACTTTGATTTGTACTACGTTTGAATGAAAAGATATTTATTTCAAAGATTTGCAAAAATGTGTGTTTTTGTTATCCAAGTTCGTGGATCTTGTGACATTTTATCCATAGGTTGTGACCGTGACTTTCCTCTCTAGACAGAGATAATAATGTCTACGACTGATGGAGAGGTTTGTGGTAAACATGGCAGATACAGGGATGTCCACGACTGATGGAGAGGTTTGTGGTAAACATGGCAGATACAGAGATGTTCACGACTGATGGAGAGGTTTGTGGTAAACATGGCAGATACAGAGATGTTCACGACTGATGGAGAGGTTTGTGGTAAACATGGCAGATACAGGGATGTCCACGACTGATGGGGAGGTTTGTGGTAAACATGGCAGATACAGGGATGTCCACGACTGATGGAGAGGTTTGTGGTAAACATGGCAGATACAGGGATGTCCACGACTGATGGGGAGGTTTGTGGTAAACATGGCAGATACAGGGATGTCCACGGCTGATGGAGAGGTTTGTGGTAAACATGGCAGATACAGGGATGTCCACGGCTGATGGGGAGGTTTGTGGTAAACATGGCAGATACAGGGATGTCCACGACTGATGGAGAGGTTTGTGGTAAACATGGCAGATACAGGGATGTCCACGGCTGATGGGGAGGTTTGTGGTAAACATGGCAGATACAGGGATGTCCACGACTGATGGAGAGGTTTGTGGTAAACATGGCAGATACAGGGATGTCCACGGCTGATGGAGAGGTTTGTGGTAAACATGGCAGATACAGGGATGTCCACGACTGATGGAGAGGTTTGTGGTAAACATGGCAGATACAGGGATCACCACCACTATCATCAGCAAACAGATCACCACCACTACAAATATTGTATAAATAATAAATTAGAAACACCAGCAGAAATTTTACACGTAAATTTTATTTTTGAAAATCTCATTTTCTCTGAATATAATGTAATAATATTAACAATAACAAAAGTGAGACATACTCTTTGTTTCTCTACTCAAAGCTTTACTTGTTTCTTCAACTAAAACATGAAGCAACCTCGACTAAAACTTGATGTAGAAATACAGAAAATGGGGAAAAATATATAACAATCTTACAGTAGTTTCCAAAGTTGGCAGAGCAGTGACATTTTCGAATGTTTCAATGGCTTTAGGCCTGGTAAGTCTGTGCTGTAAGTTGAGTGTAACAGAAAAGATTTTTTTTTCCGTGTAACATTCAAATCTCAAGAAACAGTTGTCAAAGTTACGATAACAGCCAAGTTACGGTGTTGAGTACTCAAACAAGCGAAGTTACAGTGTTCAGTACAGCAAACATCTGCTAACTTCATTATCAAACGCGTAATTTACGATATTTGGACGAAAACATGTACAGCTTCAAGATCTCGTGAGATCTCGTGCAGTTTCCAGATCAGCTCAGCAGTGTACACTATCGAAAACTGGACGTGAAGTTCTGAAGTAAAGTTTCTGTACGTTTGTCACTTTTATTTGCCATGAATGCCTTGTGCTGAAAGTACAGCGCACAAGAATACTTCCGGTCATTTAGACGAGTTTTTGTTTATAACATTTCTACAGCGGTGAAAAACAAAAGAGAGAAGATTTTGCGATGTTAACTTGTTTATGTCCTTGACCTCCAACGGGAGTTGGGATGAAATCCTCGGACTTTTTTTTTTAAGAAAAAGTATTTAAACTTAAGAGGTTTGTAACATTGTGGCTGGGTTTCACTAGGAAAACATTTCAAATGACTAAATATTTTCAAGTATATTTATTGTACGGGTGGGATAATTTTCGTGAAACCTATCCAAAGCGACTTTTGTGTCTGATATACAAATAATAAATTACTTTGATTTGTAGTAAGTTTGGATGAAAAGATATTTATTTCAAAGATTTGCAAAAATGTGTGTTTTTGTTATCCAAGTTCGTGGATCTTGTGACATTTTATCCATAAGCTGTGACCCTGACTTTCCTCTCTAGACAGAGATAATAATGTCTACGACTGATGGAGAGGTTTGTGGTAAACATGGCAGATACAGGGATGTCCACGACTGATGGGGAGGTTTGTGGTAAACATGGCAGATACAGGGATGTCCACGACTGATGGGGAGGTTTGTGGTAAACATGGCAGATACAGGGATGTCCACGACTGATGGAGAGGTTTGTGGTAAACATGGCAGATACAGGGATGTCCACGACTGATGGGGAGGTTTGTGGTAAACATGGCAGATACAGAGATGTCCACGCTGATGGAGAGGTTTGTGGTAAACATGGCAGATACAGGGATGTCCACGACTGATGGGGAGGTTTGTGGTAAACTGGCAGATACAGGATGTCCACGACTGATGAGAGGTTTGTGGTAAACATGGCAGATACAGGGATGTCCACGACTGATGGGGAGGTTTGTGGTAAACATGGCAGATACAGGGATGTCCACGACTGATGGAGAGGTTTGTGGTAAACATGGCAGATACAGAGATGTCCACGACTGATGGAGAGGTTTGTGGTAAACATGGCAGATACAGGGATGTCCACGACTGATGTAGAGGTTTGTGGTAAACATGGCAGATACAGGGATGTCTACGACTGATGGAGAGGTTTGTGGTAAACATGGCAGATACAGAGATGTCTACGACTGATGGAGAGGTTTGTGGTAAACATGGCAGATACAGAGATGTCTACGACTGATGGAGAGGTTTGTGGTAAATATGGCAGATACAGGGATGTCCACGACTGATGGAGAGGTTTGTGGTAAACATGGCAGATACAGAGATGTTCACGACTGATGTAGAGGTTTGTGGTAAACATGGCAGATACAGAGATGTCCACGACTGATGTAGAGGTTTGTGGTAAACATGGCAGATACAGAGATGTTCACGACTGATGGAGAGGTTTGTGGTAAACATGGCAGATACAGGGATGTCCACGACTGATGTAGAGGTTTGTGGTAAACATGGCAGATACAGAGATGTCCACGACTGATGTAGAGGTTTGTGGTAAACATGGCAGATACAGAGATGTTCACGACTGATGGAGAGGTTGTGGTAAACATGGCAGATACAGGGATGTCCACGACTGATGGAGAGGTTTGTGGTAAACATGGCAGATACAGAGATGTCCACGACTGATGTAGAGGTTTGTGGTAAACATGGCAGATACAGGGATGTCCACGACTGATGTAGAGGTTTGTGGTAAACATGGCAGATACAGGGATGTCCACGACTGATGTAGAGGTTTGTGGTAAACATGGCAGATACAGGGATGTCCACGACTGATGTAGAGGTTTGTGGTAAACATGGCAGGTACAGGGATGAAGACGAAGATTGCAGTGTGGGGAAATGCAAGTGAGGAGAAAAAGTTAGCTCAAACTATACGCTCATGAAACAAAAAAAACAAAAAACTCACAGATGTACAACATTGTAAAACAACAAGACTGTAAAATAACACGATTGTATAAAGTATGAAGCAAATGTACAAGATTGTAAGGAAGGATTGACATGTGAGATTACAAGATCTTGGAATGCGTGAAAGACGAGGGCAGAAACAGTCAAACAAAATAAGAAACAACATAAATCTATGTTCATTTCTTGCAAACGGCTTTGTTTTCAATAAATATGTGTCACGTGACAAAATATCAAGAATAAATTTGCATACATTTAACATAGCGCTATTGTAACAAAAAGTTAACTTGTTCGAAGGCACGTGATGGACAAGTAGTAAAGAAATGAGGAATACGGCTGGAATTTACAAATCAACAACATATTTATATCTGCGACATATTGGTAGAAGTTAACAAGGCGCCAGGAGACAGATATTTAAAATCTGATATTGAGAAAGAAAGTCAAGAAAATAATATCAATTTTGCCGTTTTATGTATATACACATACTGTTCACCAGCATTTTAACGAAACAATTAACAGAAGATTATAATTTGTCTTCATCCATGTCTATCTGCAGGAGACAGTTAATATATAAACATGTAAAAATAAATGGTGAATGAATTCTACAACATTTAAACAAGTTTCATGATCCAAAATTGAAGGTTCAAGCAGAATGTTAAAGTGTGAAGGTCATGAGAATCTTCTACTTCTTCTTCTTCATCTTCTTCATCATCATCTTCTTCTTCTTCTTTCTTCTTCTTTCTTTCTTTCCTTCTTTCTTCTTCTTCTTTCTTTCTTTTTCTTCTTTCTTTCTTTTCTTCTTCTTTCTTCTTCTTCTTCTTCTTCTTCTTCTTCTTCTTCTTCTTTCTTCTTCTTCTTCTGATGGGCTCTGGAAAACGTTAGTCCTGGCAGTGGAGCCTGGTCCATGTAAGTTGAAAAAAACTAAACCTCGTCCTTGTAATGTGAAAAAACTAAACCTCGTCCATGTAATGTGAAAAACTAAACCTCGTCCATGTACGCTAAAAAAAAAAAACTCATCTAGAACGAGTATGGAATGTTTAAAACGTGGAGATGTTTGTAAATTTCTGTTTGAAAACCAGGAATTGATTTTTTTTAAAAATACAGTTTTTGAGATACAAGATATCGTCTTAGGTTTCCATAAATTAGTAGAATATCGTGTTATCTTTCATAATATCGTGTTATCTTTCACCTAATACTGGAATGTCGATTTGGGTGTCGTCGAATATTCTCTTCCTGTCTCATCGATGTCCTAATCTTGTCTCGTCGAGTGTTCTCATTCTGTCTCGTCGATGTCCTAATTTTGTCTCGTCGAGCGTTCTCTTCCTGTCTCGTCGATTTCCTAATCTTGTCTCGTCGAGTGTTCTCATTCTGTCTCGTCGATGTCCTAATTTTGTCTCGTCGAGCGTTCTCTTCCTGTCTCGTCGATGTCCTAATCTTGTCTCGTCGAGTGTTCTCATTCTGTCTCGTCGATGTCCTAATCTTATCTCGCCGATGTCCTAATCTTGTCTCGTCGAGTGTTCTCGTTTTGTCTCGTGTTGCAAAGATGATTAAATGTCATCTTTCAGTATTCGCCACTTAATGTTATGTCAGCAAACTATAGTTACATACAGACACCAGACTACAGTTACATGATGTTGCATGCAGATAACAGACTATAATTACATACAGATAAATCTCAAATATAGTCAGCGAGGATAGGTTATCATGACATTGTGCTACATTACATATTACAGTACGTCCAGCTGATAATGTAATATCATTTTACAGTCGTCATCATCCCCTTGCATCCCTATCATCATCATGATCATCATCATCATCATCATCGGTTGACGTGCCGGAGGATGTGGATGATCAGTTTTTGATCTCTGATATTCTCCGTGAGCATAATAAGCGATCTTGTTTCCATGGTTACAGTAACATTGTGTTAACCCACCATAAACTATATAGTGTAAACTTAACCCTCTATAAACTATCTGGTGTAAGCTTAACCCTCTACAAACTATCTAGTGTAAGCCTAGCCCTCTATAAACTATCTAGTATAAGCTTAACCCTGTACAAACTATCTAGTGTGAGCTTAGCCCTCTATAAACTATCTGGTATAGGCTTAACCCTCTACAAACTATCTATTGTAAGCTTATCCCTCTATAAACTATCTGGTGTAAGTTTAACCCTCTACAAACTATCTGGTATAAGCTTAGCCCTCTATAAACTATCTGGTATAATCTTAACCCTCTATAAACATCTGGAGTAATCTTAACCCTCTATAAACATCTGGAGTAAGCTTAGCCCTCTATAAACTACCTGGTGTAAGCTTGCAAAACTCGCCCTTATTTCAGTCATCTTTCAGTGAATGACATAAAGCTGAGTGTAAGATTTCCTCAATAATGTCACCAAAACAAGCAACAGAATTTACAAGTTAAAAATTAAATACATATAATAAACACAAGATATAGAAGTTTAGTCAGAAAATCATCAAATTAATTTACTGGAATAAAACTGACGAGACTTGCATGGCTCATGATAGTGCATCAGAAACATTCTGACATACGCGGTCGTTATATGGCTGATGTTGCTAAATGTCTGGCTGTCATTAGAAAATGATGATTTACAGAGCCGAACCTAAGTTTGTAAAAGTAATTGTAAAATTAACGAAACGAACTCTCTTGACCAGGAGATAAGAAATGTTTGCTGTCAAAAGTGTATTCCAATTCTGTCGCAGGATCGCAAGATATAGCCTGTTACAGGCACGCTCTGGTTTGTCACAAGATATAACCTGTTACAGGAGCGCTCCTGCAAGAGTTAAACTGTAACTGGCTCCACTGACTTCAAGACAAATGGGACACTTCGTGGCTGAGATAATTTGTAAATGTCACCCAGGCGTGCAGTGCTGTCACGTGATTATCTCCATTTAAATGTATTATTACTTGACCTTCAAATTAGAAATTTGAAACTTGGGAGATGCAAAATGTATGCTTCAGAATTTACTCTTAAACAAATCTAGGCGAATTTTAGCAACATTCAGTGGGATTTCATTGAGAACATTTAAGATAATCTTATCTCTGGGTGATAAAAATGAAAAACAGAAATGGAAAACGTGGGTGAGAAATATATATATATATTATAAAGACAAAGTTATCATATCAAGTCTGGAGCTAAAACAAATGGCGTTTTAATTCCTTTAATTCTTCTGGACAGTGTGGCTGGGTTGGTAACCTGGACTTGAAGAAATACGAGACAGAACCTTGGATGTATGAGATTTGCAGCAGCAGAAATACGAGACAGAACCTTGGATGTACGAGATTTGCAGCAGCAGAAATACGAGACAGAACCTTGGATGTACGAGAACGCTGTACGTCAGCTTGGCAGTGATCTTGGCGAGTCTCCAGAGCTGGCACATACAAGTTTTAAAATGTAACGAATCGTTCTTGCCTCATCACGGCCCTTCGGCGGCAACTCAGCAAAATCATCATCATCATCATCATGTTTTCTTACCAACTTCAGAGATTCAAGAGTTCTACAGACGTAGCAACAGTTTGTGATCTCAGACATACAGATCTGCCTACACTTCTAAGTTTTGTCATTAAAATTTTGGATAACTTATATCCTGAGAGTAACGAAACAAATATCAGTATTTTAAAAATAGTAGAAAAAGCTTTAAAAGGAAATGAAACAATTTATAAATATAATTTCTGAAACAAAAATACTTGTAATTTTTTTTTTTACTTTTAGAACGCACGCGGGCGCACACACATATACACATTGTCAGATATAAAATTATAGAAGTAATTAGTGTCAGTTCATTGCATGAAACAATTTGTCTGTAAAATTCTGTTGTTCTGTAGGAACAAACAAATAAGTCTGATATGTTTATCACGTGATCTTGGAAGGTTACCAACACAACAATGACGCCATAAAAAAAACAGTGGATACAGCTGAGGTAACAGTAGAGACTAGACCAAATATCGGCCAGTGTGGGAGTCTTCAGCCTCTTTGTGGACTAGACTAACGAAGTCGAGACAGTTCTCCAGGGGGTAAAGAGTGACCTTCCTCTGGTGGGAGTAACTACTACCATCATGTTCCCACATCTGGGGAAACAGGAGCTGGTACGCTGTGACTGGCTCAAAAATGGGACACGATTGTGTGTGAGAGAGAGGGTGTGGCTCACGTGACTGGGTTACATCCGGGCAGTTTGCCGTTGGAGTATGAGAGAGAGGAAAGTTGGGATGAAGGCTGACGTCTTGATATTGCGAGTCTCTCCAAGACAGTACGTCAGACTGCACAGCTATTTTAGGGCAATTTAGCGACTGTGTGTGTGGATGGTGCTGTGGGGATGTTGCTGTTATAAAAAACGATGGCTGATGAGTTGGAGTTATGATATGAGATACAGAAGAATGTTGGTGAATGGATTCACCTGAAGTTTGTCGAAGTGACAATGTCGATGTCTGAGATGGCGACAAAGACGGTCGTCTAGACGACGATGAGGGCGGCTGAGATGGCGACAAAGACGGTCGTCTAGACGACGATGAGGGCGGTGGTGGTGGGATGTAACGAGAGGATGCTGATGATAATGATGTCGATGTTGTATGGTGAGTCTTTGTTGCTCTCTTTGTTGATGACGTAAACATGTTGTATTTGACTTCTGTGGGGGCGTGGTTCACTGACTCCGTGGGGACGTGTCCGCGGGGATGGTCAAGTTGTCTGTACAAGTGAGCTATGTTTTCCCCGCCCTCGTCCAGATCAGTCTGTCCAGAAGACTCATCTAACACTCCAAAGTCTACGGAAAAACTCCTCGTCTTTCTCTTAGACGTCAAATCTTTTATCTGGGCAGTGTTGGCGGGGTTTAAGTTGGAGCAACTCGCGGCTTGTCTGAGTGGAGTCTTGAGACAAACTTGTGGAGAGAAAGGAGAAATCTCGTCAGTGATGGTCTCATGACAGGCACGGTTGTCGTAGACGTGCAGGATGTTATCGTGCTCACACCCGTCCAGAGAAGCCAAACTTCGTTTCAGTCTTTCGCTGACAGAGTCCACAGTTACTTCTGGTACAATGGAAGCCATCCTGCTGTCTGTCCTGCTTAGTCTTGGTGTGCCGCTGACTGCAGATACCAGACTACCTCGCCTGTGAACATTCTTACAAAGTTTGTCCCTACAAAATTCTCTCACAATTCGCTTGAAAGCTGCTTTCAGTTCGTTGTTTTTGAAAGCATAGATCCAGGGATTGATGCCACTGTTGAAGACAGTGAGCAGTGTGAGATAAGTCTGAACCCAGATATTGAACTTGACTGAGCTGACAGTCTTCACGAAAATAAAGATCAAATATGGCAGCCAGAGGACGAGAAAAACCCCAATGACAAGTGCCAGAGTTTTGGCGTATTTTGTGTCCTTGATAAGGAACTTGACCTGGAGACGGCGATGGACTGCAGACTCCATGGTTGCGATGGCTTTGGCATGATGGCGGGCGACCAGGAAAATCCTAAAATAGCAGACGAAGATAGCCACGCATGATGGTACAAAAATGGCGCTCAAAAACAGAAGCGGTGCCTTTCCATGGATCAGGTTTGCTGAGCATGGGGCAGTGTCTGTGGGGGCATCGTACCAGCCCGCCATTAATGGCAACCACACTATGACAGCTGAGTATATCCAAGTCAGTGAGACCATGATGCCAACCTTCCTGGACGTCATGATGTTGACGTACTCGAGGGGAGACACGAGGGCGGTGTATCGATCATAAGCGATGTTTGCCAGAGTCAGGACAGACACGCCGCAAGCCATCATGAGGATTCGGTTTGGGAGCAGGCAGAACAGCACATCTCCTGATCCTGTGCCACTACTGAAATTAAAAACTTCAACTACAACTCCAAACGGCGTCACCATGGCAACGAATATATCCACA
Organism: Achatina immaculata; assembly: GCA_009760885.1. Lineage (NCBI taxonomy): Eukaryota > Metazoa > Mollusca > Gastropoda > Stylommatophora > Achatinidae > Lissachatina > Lissachatina immaculata. The sequence goes on along the minus strand of CM019702.1, from coordinate 24,283,044 downwards.
GCTGCTAGAGACGAAATAAAATAGTTTGTTGGTGTGTGGAGTCTACGAAAGCGCACCACACAAACAATCACAAAAATATTGCTCAACAGAATGAACGGCACCATCAGACTGACCAGAATCACTGCACCAACTTCTTCCGCCGTCCAGGACGATGTCGATTCTAGCATTGTTACATTTGTTGATCCTAAAAAATAAGGCGTTGAGTTCGTGACGGACTCGATGTCGCCCATAAAATTGGTCACACTAGCAGGTAGGGTCAGATTGGTTACTGCGGGCAGACTAATCTGCACCGGTATTTTGGTCAGAGTCGATACGGTCCTGGACTGCTCATCGATTATAGTGACTGGTTGTGACAAGGTCCGCGCCTCCTGGGAGAACAAACTTGACAGTTTGTGTGGCGAGGACAGAATCGACATTATTGTGTTGCTGGATCGATCCTGCAGATCGCCGGCTGGCGTTACTGTCTCCAGTACATCCTTGTCCGACTCCAGAGCCTTGTCTATGTCCGGCAATCTCGCCTCCATCATGGACATAGCCATATCTAGTTGTATTCTATTATCTTCCATCTCTGTCGAAAGTCTGCTGTCTGTTTCAGCCATGTCTGTTTCAGGAGCTGGCAAACTTCTCAGAATCTGTTCTCACACTCCAGGAGATTAAAATGTCAGAGTGACCGAACTGTTAAAGTGCTGAAGGTACAAACGGCCAACCATTCCTAGCACCATGCGAGTGTCCTGCCAGCCCTTCCCAGCGGCGACAAAGTCAGACATGAACTAGGATGTGTGTTGTAGTTTTCCCACGTACTTCATGTCTGAAAAATAAAATAAAAAAGAATTTATAAGAAGCTGACAAGTACAGACTGTCAGTGTTAGAAATGTTTATGTTTTCTCATGTATTATCATGTAGGACTAACAGTACCCCACAAAACAGCAGAAAACAGGGGCCCCCGTCACGTGACCTGAGCGAGTCGACGAGGCGTGACAAGAGAAAAGAGTGCACAGACTATCACACCAGGCAGAGCTCTCTCTAGAAACAATTTTGTCACTGGCCCTGTTTTTCTCATATTAACGTTTTCTGTAGCTGCTGTTGTTATAACGCTACTGTTGTTATTCTTATAACGCTGCTGTTATTATTCTTATAATGCTGCTGTTGTTATTCTTATAACGCTGCTGTTATTATTTGTTTTGCTTGTGTTTTTTCTTAGAGAGAAAGTGTAGTTTTTGATCCAGAAGAAGAGTTGATAGAGACCTCCTCTGCGACGCTCCTTCAGTCATGTCTGGTGTCTCTATACTGACATACTTTTACGTACACTTCGGGGCCTTTAAACAAGCCACTGTAATCCACTCTCCATCCGATACGACATCTACGCTTTAACATTATCACTATGAAAATGACAAGAGTTCGAAGTTTTAACGAGATCTGGAAGAAGAAAAACAATTTGAGGCTGTCAGGGTGTCTGTGCTATACTCTGTCTGTGGTGTACTCTGTCTGTGCTATACTCTGTCTGTGCTATACTCTGTCTGTGTTATACTCTGTCTGTGTTATAGGTCATGGCAGTAACAGTATCTGTCAGATAACAAAAACTTATTTCAGACACACAAATAAAAACAAAATATATGTTTCTACATATAATGTCAGCCAAACAACGTATATGATTCTACACATAATGTCAGCCAAACAAAATATATGATTCTACACATAATGTCAGCCAAACAAAATATATGATTCTACACATAATGTCAGCCAGGTTGGACAAGGAAGCTCTCTCTGACAGAATCGGTGGAAGGACGGGAGAGATCGAGATCTAGAGAAGATATCATGTCTGACAAAAGAGAAGATCTCACAAACTCAAGAAACAACAAAGCCATGTTCTGTCCCGTTTAGGAGGGAAAAGAACTTGTCATTTGTGACAGGTCACGATGATCTGCTATCTTATGTCAGTACACAATACGCTTCCTGTTATTAATTAAAATGACAAAAAGCACGTGACACAGGACCAGGTGGACCTCCTAAAAATGGGCAGTTAAGGATGTGTGTACACGCAGGATATCATGGTGTAGGACAGAGAACCAGCATCCTAGGAAAACCAGGCTCAGGATCGTGCCAAGTGGAAAACCATTGTCAGTCACAAACTCAGGAACAATGACGAGAATCTTCTGTATCAGGTAGACGAGAAGAAATATACAGATAGAAAGAAAAGTTATGTACAACCTGCAGAAAGCAAACACACGTAGAACGTACAGAAAGGAAACACAAGTAGAATGTACAGAAAGGAAACACAAGTAGAATGTACAGAAAGGAAACACAAGTAGAACGTACAGAAAGGAAACACATATAAAGTACGTAAAAACTGGTTTGTCTCAGGGAAACACAACTCCACTGTCAGAAAACAAAGAAAATACGACATAGAAATTAATATCTGCTTGTTGAACCATCAAACATGCACGCCTGACATACATCGTTTATTTTTATATATCTACACTAATCCATCTATCAGTGAAAGAAAAATACAAAATTCCCTGTCATGTAATTCCGTGTTCTGCCCTTCCCTACGACAGAACGCCCCCCTTTTAGTTTTATCTTTGGATTTTTATCAGCTGACTTTCTTCTGATAAATGTTAGATGTTAAAACTACAGCCCTAATTAGGGTATCTTCATTCCTGTGCTAAATATAACTTTTGATGACAATGCGCATGCCCAGTTGCGTTGCTAGTTTTATTGGCGTGAGAAATCTCGGAGAAATCCCACGTGCAGTGTTTGTGCTCCATTCATTTTATTCTTTTTTTCCGTTCCTATTCTCCAGATCGCATTCAGGTGAATTTATACTTTGTCTTCTCTTTATTTCTTCGTCCTGTGTGTCTTTGTATAAAGTTCACACTGAAACTGTGTGCTCGTTAAGTAATAAAGCTGTTCCTACTTTTTCCTAGTTTATACATTTTGATATCACAGCTTTACTGCAGTGCTTCGTGTATACTTACTTTATATACTTATACACTAATTATTCTTGTTTAACAGCAGTTTTACCTCTCTCTCTCTCTCTCTCTCTCTCCCAGTAAATTCCTGTCTTGTGTTCTGTCCATACGCCATTTCTGCCGCGTCCATTTATGTTTGCTATGTTTGTTATGTTTGCTATGCTTGTTATGTTTGCTATGCTTGTTATGTTTGCTATGCTTGTTATGTTTCTTATGAAGCGTTTTGTCTCCGCCATTTCTTTAACTTGTTTTAGTCTGACACTTCTGTCCCGCTGCTGAATGTAGATGATCGATATCTGGAGGTCACGAAGTTCGACCTATGGATTATTCTTAAGTCAAAACACACACATTGTGGCACATCATGACATACACTCTTATATTGAAGCTTTTTTATCAAGACAAGAGCCGCCGAGAAAGCGAACTCTACGTAGAGAGACAATGGAGATTATTATCTTATATCCTTCCCGTGCCGTTAAACGTCACACAGGGCCTGCAAGGTAGTTCGACAATTTTTCACGTTTTCGGCGACTCTTTTCAACCTCATCAAGGGATTTTATGCCTATTAATTTGGCCTCTCTTAACAATGTCCTCTTTAGAGGTTCACGTGGTCGACCACTTTTTCTTCAGCCTGTTGTGTTCCACTTGACAGCTTGTTTTGGGATTCTCTGACTGTTTCTTTTCATCACGTGACCAACATGTCCATCTCCTTTTCCTGGTCACCCATGAGACTGGTTGTTGTTAAGTCATCTGTCTTATCTCTGCATTGTTCTCGAATTCGTTCCACTTGTTGCCGAGTATTTTTCTTAGGCATTTGTTTTCGAAAGAGTCTAATTTCTTTTCTGTTTCTTTAGTTGTTTTCCAGCTTTCACATGCACAAATGAGTGTGGATATTACATTTGAATTGAAGAGTCTTAACTTGGTTTTTGTGCTTATAACTTGTGAAGGGAGATTAGAAATTTTTAAAAAACCTCCAAAAATTAGGTGTTCATAATCATGCAAAAACAAAAGCATTTGATTTTCAAATCGCTTTCTATCACAACAAAAATAGAAGATTATCTAAAAAGATGTACTAAACGTGCAATGAAACGACTACAAAGTCTAGCGACGACACTTGTCAACAAGAGTTACATCCCCTCATGATAATCAACAAACACTTGAGATAACATGTGAAACAAATCACTTACATGTGAAGGTGTACAAATATCACATCGGAAGCAACCATACACTTCTATGGGAATATTAGCCGGGAATATATATGTTTAGCTACGCGGTATCCTGCAAATAGTCCGTGGTGTCAGACTGTCAATGAAAACAGCATGTGACTTGTCAGCCCCAGGTAGGGGCGGTCTTTGCCGAGCAGGTCGCACGAGACCCGGACATGACCAGCTTCTGACTGGCGGCCAGGTCTTGTGTCACCAAGGCCAGGGCAGTGACGCGGGGAAGCTTTTGTTATTTCCAAACTTCGCACTTCATAATTCTGACGTAGAGCTCCCAAAAATACGCGGACAAGAAACAGCTTCAAGCAGCTGGTGTTGTCCTCCATTGCGCGGCTACAGCTAGTCGGTCGTGGTAGCATAAATGTAGCCATGTCAACATTTCCCAAGGCTGTAGCTGTGCGACAAACATGGCTGAAAGAGGATGTCCTGCAAGAGTCTGAAAACCACATTTATCTTGTAATCAAAACTTCCTTTTTATAATATTTCATAAGAAACTTTTTGTGATAAAGTTAAAAAAAACACATAACTAAAGCCGGATCATTACTTTGTACTGCAAGAGGAAGGTAGATTGTTCCTACCTGGGGACATGAAGTACAGTCAGTGGTGGGAGATCAAGGTTGTGTGTGCCAGGCTGCGAGGATGAAAGAAGAAATAGAAACAGGTTTCCTACAGATCTTACTTCGTACTGGGAAGGTGTGAGCAACCCAGTCTTATATAGACAGTACTGGGACGGTGTGAGCAACCCAGTCTTATATAGACAGTACTGGGACGGTGTGAGCAACCCAGTCTTATATAGACAGTACTGGGACGGTGTGAGCAACCCAGTCTTATATAGACAGTACTGGGACGGTGTGAGCAACCCAGTCTTATATAGACAGTACTGGGACGGTGTGGGCAACCCAGTCTTATATAGACAGTACTGGGACGGTGTGAGCAACCCAGTCTTATATAGACAGTACCGGGACGATGGGACGATGTGAGCAACCCAGCCGTATATAGATGTGTCTAAAAATTTCAGTAAAAATATGCGGTTCCAAGAATTATATCTTCCTGTGCCACATTGGCAGCCCAGCCTTGTCTCGGTGCTCTTGATCAGGGGAGCAACAGATGACATAAAAAAAGGAAATATCTAAAGGCGCTGACCAAGTGGCACATACGCACACAGAGAACACATCTCATTAAATTACAACGAAGCGCACAAAATCGGGACGGCACATGCTGATGATGACTTCATCAAGTACAGGTATGTTCTAAAAGAAAATTACCTGCTAGGGCAGGTAATAAACTACTCTTTCCCAGGTAGATTACTTTCAGCAACCTTGTGCAGGTTAAAAAAGGTGAGACATTATCTCCAGGTAACCGCGTCACACTTAACACTCATCAAGATAAATGATGGCTGTGCCTGGACTTACACGGTTTGTTACGTTCTGTTTCACGTCGACATCATCATCATGTGTCGCTCACATTAGGAAGAGATCTCAACTCATTTTGTCTATAGCTTGATAGAATGCATGAACTATACAGTCTGCTGTCTCTTGATGTTGTCTGTATAGTGTGTCCGTCGTCTCTTTGATATTGTCTGTATAGTGTTCCCGTCGTTCTTGTGTTGTCTGTATAGTGTTCCCGTCGTCTCTTTGATGTTGTCTGTATAGTGTGTCCGTCGTTCTTGTGTTGTCTGTATAGTGTGTCCGTCGTCTCTTTGATGTTGTCTGTATAGTGTTCCCGTCGTCTCTTTGATATTGTATGTATAGTGTTCCCGTCGTCTCTTTGATATTGTATGTATAGTGTTCCCGTCGACTCTCTGATATTGTCTGTATAGTGTTCCCGTCGTCCTTGTGTTGTCTGTATAGTGTTCCCGTCGTCCTTGTGTTGTCTTATCTTCCTTTTTGTTTCGAAATGTTGTAGTAAAAAGTTGCGTGGCTATCATGACGGCCATCTTGTGGGTTATAATGACGGTTGATCTTGTGTGTTATAATGACGGCTGATCTTGTGGGTTATAATGACGGTTGATCTTGTGGGTTATCATGACGGTTGATCTTGTGGGTTATAATGACGGCCGATCTTGTGGGTTATAATGACGGCCGATCTTGTGTGTTATAATGACGGTTGATCTTGTGTGTTATAATGACGGTTGATCTTGGGGGTTATCATGACGGCCGATCTTGTGTCTTCGCCCTGACCCGCGAACATCTTTTACTCGTGTCAAATCCTGACCAGGTCAGTCCTGAAGTTAAAGTCAGAAGTCAGGCTACGGTGCCACTTCCAGCCTTGAATCTGACAAAGAAACACAGTTTTTGTCTAGTTTAGTTAAAGAAGGACTAGTCAAACTCTTGCCTGTGGGTAGCTTGCAGCCTGCCACTTTTTCATCGTGCGCGCTAACAAGAGTATTTTGAATCAGAGATCTATTCCTATATATTATCATGAAACTGGAAAATAGATTTATTTTATTTATTTTTTTAATTGTTGGTGGTTTTAGACTTGAAATAAGTGAAATCTGATCACAAGTCAGCCAAATCTGCTAGCCATGTGCAATCTTTGTTCACAGTTATTACAAGTTTATTTATTTAGTTATTTACTTCGTGGTGTGGAATATTTATTTTGCCACTTTTCATTTAACAAACTGGAATTGACGCAGACAGATAACAAAACTGATGCTAGTTTTGTCAATCATCATCTTGCTGAGCTACTCCTCTCATGTCTGACTCTACCAATGTCGGATTTGCGTAATCGGTCCTACTAACAGTAAGTAATGTTTGTGTTGTAGGGCCCAGTTTTCTTGCGCTTGTGTTTCATATCTTCAAGTTTTGCCCTCCTTTCCTCAAAACAAAAAAAAAAAAGAGGATGCTGCAGCCTTGCCAAGACCTGGTCTCCACGTGGCTGGGTCTTTCACACGTTCTTCCCAGAGCTGATGTCTGGTAGAAGAGTCTGTCACTGATCACTCACAACTGTCTTTATATCTGTCTACCACGTGACCTCCTTCCTGGTATAAGTTGGTCACACAAAATCTGCCTGGGATGTACTGCGACCACCCACCCCCCCCCCCTTCTTACATGTCCCAAACATCTCTGTCCCCTGCTGCTTAGTCTTGTCAGTACAGATGGTATCTCAAAGCAAACCAAAAATTATCACCAAGATATCAGGTCCATGATTTAGCGTGAATTTTGCTATTCTCGTGTATAGTCAGAACGCAGAAGCTGCCCTTGCTAATTACGAATTTTTTTTACCATAACTCACGTTGCGTTTATGGAAAAGTCGTGATTTTTGTGGTGAGCACAACTCACTTCCTACGCAAATGAAACCCTATAAAAGGATGAGGTTACACAAACAAATTCAGTTAATTTTCAAGTAGACAATTATCTCACGTCTATCGCAAAATTTGCGAAACATTGCTATTGCTATTGGTCGCGTGCAAAGCAGGCGAAAGTCAAAGTCAGATTGCCAAGTATTTAAACATGCAGCAGAGTACCATCAGTCGACTATGGTACCGTTTTTCCAAGCCACTGGCTCATATGAAGACCGGCACAGCAGTGACCAACCCAGGGTGACAACAGCAGCTGATGATCGCTTTATTCTGGTTCATCACCTCAGAAACAGGTTTACAACAGCTTCTTCAAGTGCCCAGTCATTGCTTGCAGAACGTTGAGTGTCTGATCAAACTTCCGGAATAGACTGTATGAACCTGGACTGGTGGTACGACAACCTCACTGAGGTCCTGTCTTAACGAGACGCCATCACCAAATCGAATTGTTTAGGCCAACCACCATCGAACCTGGACAACTGAGAATCAATGGAGATTTGTCTGGTTTAGTGACGAATCTTCCTTTTTGTTGCACTGCCATGATATGCGGAGAAAGGTCTACCGTAGGCCAAATGAACGTTTTGCCCAAAATTGCGTTGATGAAGCTCCGCCGCACCGTGGTGGGGGTGTAATGGTATGGGGAATGATCAATTTCAACGGAAGGAGTCCATTGGTGCAGAATGAAGAAGGCTTGAATGCGCAACGATACGTCAGTGAAATTCTTCAACCCCATGTCCTTCCATTTTTGGCTGCGCAAAGGTCTGTTTCAACAGACCCCATTCTGCACGGTTCACCACAAAGTTCCTGACTGCCAACAACATTCTCACCCTTCCCTCGCCATCCCTGTCTCCAGACATGAATCAGATCGAGCACCTATGGGATGAGCTGCAAAGACGTGTTTGTCACCGAAACGTTTCTCCAGCCAATCGTCGTGATCTGTGGCAGGCACTCCAGGAAGAGTGGGCAGCCATCCCACAGGCACACATCAGACATCTGATCGTATCTATGCCCAGGAGATGCCAGTCGCTGATCGATGCAAGCGGAGGCCACACACCATACTAATTTGAGAACCCCTGGGACTAACAAATTCTTGTCACACAGATGCAAGAAACTGTCAAGTGAGTGTTTAAACCCTTAGATATTATTGTGTGCAATTTGAAAATTTTATTCATTCAATTTAAAAAGCTATAGAATATCAAAGTCATGGCTAAAAGTGGGTCATCAGTAGTTATGCGTAGTGTTTTGTTTTTTTTTGGACAGTATACATGGCAAGATAGCAGTTTTTACTCCAGGATATCCCCATCAGCCTGGCCAGGAATTTGGCATCAAATAATCCGTGACCCGCTCCAGGTGAAAGTCATCGAAGAAAAGTGATATCACCTGGATTTGCACCTGTGAAGTCAATTCAGACCTGACACCCGACCACGATGACTAGACGCTCCAAACCAGGGCAAGGGTAAGATGGGGTTGTCCTTGAGTCACAAGTGGAAACTTAACAAGACGGGGTTGTCCTTGAGTCACAAGTGGAAACTTAACAAGACGGGGTTGTCCTTGAGTCACAAGTGGAAACTTAACAAGATGGGGTTGTCCTTGAGTAAGAAGTGGAAACTTAACAAGATGGGGTTGTCCTTGAGTCACAAGTGGAAACTTAACAAGACGGGGTTGTCCTTGAGTCACAAGTGGAAACTTAACAAGATGGGGTTGTCCTTGAGTCACAAGTGGAAACTTAACAAGACGGGGTTGTCCTTGAGTCACAAGTGGAAACTTAACAAGATGGGGTTGTCCTTGAGTAAGAAGTGGAAACTTAACAAGATGGGGTTGTCCTTGAGTAAGAAGTGGAAACTTAACAAGATGGGGTTGTCCTTGAGTCACAAGTGGAAACTTAACAAGACGGGGTTTCCTTGAGTCACAAGTGGAAACTTAACAAGACGGGGTTGTCCTTGAGTCACAAGTGGAAACTTAACAAGACGGGGTTGTCCTTGAGTCACAAGTGGAAACTTAACAAGACGGGGTTGTCCTTGAGTCACAAGTGGAAACTTAACAAGACGGGGTTGTCCTTGAGTCACAAGTGGAAACATAACAAGACGGGGTTGTCCTTGAGTCACAAGTGGAAACTTAACAAGACGGGGTTTCCTTGAGTCACAAGTGGAAACTTAACAAGATGGGGTTGTCCTTGAGTCACAAGTGGAAACTTAACAAGAGAACGTATCCAGGATGGTATCAAGCTGGCTGGCTAAAATAACCTGATTGTCAGGAAACCAACACAACCTGCAGTAACACAAGGGAGTAGACAGCGATATAACGGGCGGGAGATACAAGCAGACAAAAAGGTTCCTACATTCAGTGTCACAGTCCATAGAAGCAGATAATAGAAAACATGTCTGGACAGAAAAGTTGTGTCTACTGCATCATAAGTAGAAAATCTGTGAGAGTAGCGTTATGATCAGAAAAATTGTGAGTGTACTGTTATGACCAGAAAGATTGTGAGAGTAGCGTTATGATCAGAAAGATTGTGAATGTAGTGTTATGACCAGAAAGATTGTGAGAGTAGCGTTATGATCAGAAAAATTGTGAATGTAGTGTTATGACCAGAAAGATTGTGAGAGTAGCGTTATGATCAGAAAAATTGTGAATGTAGTGTTATGACCAGAAAGATTGTGAGAGTAGCGTTGTGACCAGAAGAATTGTGAGTGTAATGTTGCGAGCACAAAACTTGTGAGTGCGATGGTGATGTGTACCAACAAACATTTAGTGGTGAGTATAAACTAACTTTGCTGCGGTGTGAGATGTTGGTATAAAAATACGTTGTCGTTTTATGTTAGACTTTCAGTTTGAACTCTGTCTAATGGAAGCCTTTCTGTCTAGTATGATGTTTCCCGTCTAAAGTGATGTCTTCACAGCGAAAGAACTCTGTCTAAAGTGATGTCTTCACAGAGGAGGCAGAAAGCAGGAACTTAAACATTATTATGCCATGAATCTCTCTCTGTAAACATCTGACAGATGAGCTGTAAAATTGTGGCACTCACCCAGTACAGACTGCGGGTAAACAACAAACAAAATTCTACACCTCAAATCTATAAAGTCAAGTTAGTTCCCAGAACTCTGTGTGCTTCAACGTACTTGTGGCATTGGTTAAATCTACCTCTAAACATAACCGGCATTTAAACAATAGCGAGGAAAGGAACTGGTCACCCTACCTCACACGCTGATGACCCAGCATAATGAGGTCTCTAACGCTTCACCCCCTACGGCATTTGAAATGCTATGGGACTATCTTTACTTACTTACTTCTTTCCAAACTTAATCTATCAAGAAAAACCTTCAATACTCTGCCGTGTGGCTCTAAAATTCCCTTCCCTGCTATTTAAAATCCATGAGGGAAAACTCATATTTTAAATAAAACCACTTTCAGAGAAACACATAAATGCCTTTGAATGTAAATGCTACAGAAGAGTTCTTCAAATATCATGGACACAAAAAAGAACAAATATATCCATACTACAAGAACTTAATATTGAAGAAGGCTGGCTAGTAAAGAGGATTAAACAGAGAAAACTTAAATATTTTGGACACATGATATTTAGAGAAAACCGTCTTGGAAGGGTATATAATGGGACAAAGAAAGAGAGGAAGACCAAAGCAAAGATGGCTGCAAGACATCGTTGATGATCTGCAAATGGATACATCAGCAGCAGGGCATCTTGCTTACAGAGGAGCGGCCTACAGAAGTGCTGTTAGGGAGGCAAAGTTTCCCAAAGGACATGCAAATGATTGACTGACTGAATAGTCTTACAGTGCACTCATACATACGTTTTGTAATATAAATTGTACACTTGTACTAAGTTGAACATGTGGAAAGAATGAAAGATGAGAGACAAGGCAGAATGTCAGACAAAGCTGGGTGCCCGATCTTTCACTTTTCATGATCAGAGATCACCCTTTCCTTCCTTACTTCTGCGGATCATTGTTTGAAGAAATTTAGAGACAGCGCGGACGAAACAAAGACTCCTTGTCAATACCAGGCCACAACATACTCTTTTATCAAAACAAAGATCTCAGAAAGTTCCCGATGGTAAATAGTTTCATGGATGTGGCGTAACAAAACAGACACTAGCATCAATAACAGCAACAATGGAATAAAAACTAATAACAACAATAGCATTAAAGACAAGATCAACAACAATAAACATTATCAGAGACTCCAGACATTGGAGAGCGGGAAATGTGACCCGGAACTGAAACATAGGTTTCTAAATACCGGAAAAAAAATGTTGGATGAAATAAAATGCAGCGAAAAACATGGACAATTTCAGGATAAAACTACGTTGTCGTTTTATGTTAGACTTTCAGTTTGAACTCTGTCTAATGGAAGCCTTTCTGTCTAGTATGATGTTTCCCGTCTAAAGTGATGTCTTCACAGCGAAAGAACTCTGTCTAAAGTGATGTCTTCACAGCGAAAGAACTCTGTCTAAAGTGATGTCTTCACAGCGAAAGAACTCTGTCTAAAGTGATGTCTTCACAGAGGAGGCAGAAAGCAGGAACCAAACATATTAAAAATTATTATGCCATGAATCTCTCTCTGTAAACATCTGACAGATGAGCTGTAAAATTGTGGCACTCACCCAGTACAGACTGCGGGTAAACAACAAACAAAATTCTACACCTCAAATCTATAAAGTCAAGTTAGTTCCCAGAACTCTGTGTGCTTCAACGTACTTGTGGCATTGGTTAAATCTACCTCTAAACATAACCGGCATTTAAACAATAGCGAGGAAAGGAACTGGTCACCCTACCTCACACGCTGATGACCCAGCATAATGAGGTCTCTAACGCTTCACCCCCTACGGCATTTGAAATGCTATGGGACTATCTTTACTTACTTACTTCTTTCCAAACTTAATCTATCAAGAAAAACCTTGAATACTCTGCTGTGTGGCTCTAAAATTCCCTTCCCTGCTATTTAAAATCCATGAGGGAAAACTCATATTTTAAATAAAACCACTTTCAGAGAAACACATAAATGCCTTTGAATGTAAATGCTACAGAAGAGTTCTTCAAATATCATGGACACAAAAAAGAACAAATATATCCATACTACAAGAACTTAATATTGAAGAAGGCTGGCTAGTAAAGAGGATTAAACAGAGAAAACTTAAATATTTTGGACACATGATATTTAGAGAAAACCGTCTTGGAAGGGTATATAATGGGACAAAGAAAGAGAGGAAGACCAAAGCAAAGATGGCTGCAAGACATCGTTGATGATCTGCAAATGGATACATCAGCAGCAGGGCATCTTGCTTACAGAGGAGCGGCCTACAGAAGTGCTGTTAGGGAGGCAAAGTTTCCCAAAGGACATGCAAATGATTGACTGACTGAATAGTCTTACAGTGCACTCATACATACGTTTTGTAATATAAATTGTACACTTGTACTAAGTTGAACATGTGGAAAGAATGAAAGATGAGAGACAAGGCAGAATGTCAGACAAAGCTGGGTGCCCGATCTTTCACTTTTCATGATCAGAGATCACCCTTTCCTTCCTTACTTCTGCGGATCATTGTTTGAAGAAATTTAGAGACAGCGCGGACGAAACAAAGACTCCTTGTCAATACCAGGCCACAACATACTCTTTTATCAAAACAAAGATCTCAGAAAGTTCCCGATGGTAAATAGTTTCATGGATGTGGCGTAACAAAACAGACACTAGCATCAATAACAGCAACAATGGAATAAAAACTAATAACAACAATAGCATTAAAGACAAGATCAACAACAATAAACATTATCAGAGACTCCAGACATTGGAGAGCGGGAAATGTGACCCGGAACTGAAACATAGGTTTCTAAATACCGGAAAAAAAATGTTGGATGAAATAAAATGCAGCGAAAAACATGGACAATTTCAGGATAAAACTATTTTTTCGTTTGTTTGTTTGTTTGTTTGTTTGTTTGTTTGTTAATACGGCTCCACGTTGTTACATGAAAGTACAAACTGCCACCTACAGCCGGCTCTGACGTGTCATATCTGACTGACACAGAAAACAAAATGCCAGGACTGAAGTTACAAATCTTTGGATAAAGAAACTGTTCAAAGAACTGTTTTAAAATGTCGGCAAATACAGACATGAGATGGATATATGCATTTCAAATATAACTACAAAGATTTGTTGAGATGACAAAATATGACTATTATACAGGTGACAAAACATAACTATTACATAAATGACAAAATATTACTATTACATAGATGACAAAATATTACTATTACATCTGTGACAAAATATTACTATTACATAGATGACAAAATATTACTATTACATAGGTGACAAAATATTACTATTACATAGATGACAAAATATTACTATTACATAGGTGACAAAATATTACTATTACATAGATGACAAAATATTACTATTACATAGGTGACAAAATATTACTATTACATAGATGACAAAATATTACTATTACATAGATGACAAAATATTACTATTACATAGATGACAAAATATTACTATTACATAGATGACAAAATATTACTGTTACATAAGTTTTTGTGTAATGACAGAAAAAGATTTTCATAAAGTTTTATTGAGATAACAAGTATCAGATATCATATTCATCTAGATCCCGGAACTTAACTAGCGGAAAATCTACTTCCCTTTCACACTGATCTACATCAAGGAACTTAACTAGCGGAAAATCTACTTCCCTTTCACACTGATCTACATCAAGGAACTTAACTAGCGGAAAATCTACTTCCCTTTCACACTGATCTAGATCCAGGAACTTAACTAGCGGAAAATCTACTTGCCTTTCACACTGATCTAGATCCAGGAACTTAACTAGCGGAAAATCTACTTGCCTTTCACACTGATCTAGATCCAGGAACTGAACTAGAGAAAAATCTACTTCCCTTTGACACTCTTCTAGATCCAGGAACTTACCTAGCGGAAAATCTACTTCTAGTTGACTATGTCCAGGAACTGAACTAGTGAAATGACCTCTACGTCTGTTAGACAGTTCACGTGACAGGTTATCGTGGTACTTCAGCCTGGTCCACGTGATCACTCTGTTAGGGGAGCCTACAAAGAAGCCAACTGCAACTTAGTTCTACAGACAGAGTAAAGAAACGCACCCGGAGAACTTCCCGTAGAACGTGTACATTTCCCTGGCCGTTATCTGTTGGGAGCTTGTGGTTTACAAAGATAGAAAAATACAGCACGCGCGCGCGCACACAGTCAGGGATCTGGTTGTCAGTCGACAAAATCTGAGCATAAATTAAATTTATTGTGTTTTTGTTCGTCACTAAACATTAATATTTATTTATAAACATACTCCGCTCCACATGTTCTGAACCAACACACAAACATGGTCACTTTCTTCTGTATCAGTCTTGTGCCACTTTCTTCCGTTTCAGTCAGTCTTGTGTCACTTTCTTCCGTTTCAGTCAGTCTTGTGTCACTTTCTCTGTCTCAGTCTTGCGTCACTTTCTTCCGTTTCAGTCAGTCTTGTGTCACTTTCTCTGTCTCAGTCTTGCGTCACTTTCTTCCGTTTCAGTCAGTCTTGTGTCACTTTCTCTGTCTCAGTCTTGCGCCACTTTCTCTGTCTCAGTCTTGCGTCACTTTCTTCTGTCTCAGTCTTGCGTCACTTTCTTCCGTCTCAGTCTTGCGTCACTTTCTTCCGCCTCAGTCTTGCGTCACTTTCTGTCTAAGTCAGTCTTGCGTCACTTTCTGTCTAAGTCAGTCTTGCGTCACTTTGTCTCAGTCATTTTCTCTGTTTTCCAGCCACAGTCAAACCGACGGATTACAATTCGAACGTTCCCTCAGTCATCAGCTACCAACTACCGCAGAGATTTTATCACGTCACCTCAGTCATCAGCTACCAGCTACCGCAGAGATTTTGTCACGTGTAAAATGAGGATATCCAGATTTGCTGTCTGAGATAGCTGTCTGTTTTCTATCCTAGTTACCACACTTGCCATTAACATTTTCCTGTGCCTGTTTATTTTACCTGCCAAGCTGTTATATGACAGCCAGAAATTAAACGTTTGAATATGACACTACGTGGAGATGACATCAGGGTGAATATTTTGAATTACATATGAACTATACATCACCGGCCAACAGAACATATAGACTATACATAAGCGGTCAACAGAAGATTACATCAGTGACCAGCAGAACATATACACTATACATCAGCACAAAACAACATACAGACTGTATATCAGCGCAAGACACAAAATACGGACTTTATATAAACGAGAAACCACCATTGAATGCGACGTATAAACCATATATAATTTCTAAATGCAACTTGTAAAATATAAATCACCACACAAAACCACCCACAAACAATAAATCACCACACTAAAGCACTCATAATTAATAAATAAACACACTATATCACTCATAAATAATAAATCACTACACTAAATCAATCATAAATAATAAATCACCACATTGTATCACTCTCTCTCTCGCTCTGAACCTTAAGTGCCCAGGGCACATGGGGCTTCCGCGAGGGTTTTCCACAAATGCCTGTCCTTCGCCTTTTTTTCCTGCTCTTGCCCAGGTGAGCCCTCTATTGCTCAACATCCTCTCTGTTGTTCTTCTCCATGTCTCTTTTGGTCTACCCTTACTTCTGTTATTATATCATTCATAAATAATAAATCACCACACTAAACGACTCATAAATAATAAATCATAAGTTGGTAGTACTTATCACATACAACGTGAGAGCTTTCGATCAGAGCAGTTTCTAACTTTGTGTTTTCTTCACTTGAAAATGCCTTTTGTTGTATGTACTATGTTTACCGCGTCATGACCTATGACCCATGGCCTAGAAAGGTCAGTGACAGACAGACAACACTGGCTGGTCTCACAAGTGACTGAGCGAAACATTGTGAACATTTCCAGTTGTTCTTACGTAGGTCAGCAAGAACATGGGTAGGAGAGCTGTGATTTGAAGGAAGATTCTAGAGAACAAGGCAGCCATAGCCTGTCAGCCAGCCCCTGGTAGTTTTCAGTCAGCCACATGTCTCTGCCCTGTCTCTGCCCTGTCTCTGCCCTGTCTCTGCCCTGTCTCTGTCCGTTTCTGTCCCGTGCGTCTCGTCCAAGTCTTCCCTATTCGAGTTGAGCTAGCAACATGTTTACTGCATAACTCTGATGCAACTCCACCCCCCCCCCCCGCCACATCAAACAACCGCCTGTCACTACTGACCGGACCCTCGCTGCTACCTGTCACATCAAATGCGGGAAACTGTCAATTTCAACTTCAGACAAGCGACATCAGCCCCACTTCAGTACAAGCGAGGTCAGTCTTGTCACAGAGCTTTCGCTGCTTGTCAAAACTAGTACCTTGTTCATCGTCAGACTATTCCAAAGCGTTCTAAAACATGAGAGTGAATATGTCTGGAGATGTCAGAGACTGGTCTGGTCTTACTGGCACAGTGTTAGGAGTGGTTAGCCTGATAGCAATGGCATTTTTGTTGGCCGTTTCGCCAGCCTCATATGACGATCAAGTGTGTCCTGTCTGTCTGTCTGTCTGTTAAACGTTCATACAAAAGTTAAGCACCACAAATGCGCATGTCTGTTATACCTGGCTCCAGCTGATAGGGCAGGTAATGCCCACCCCACGAAGCTACGCTCTGACACGTAGACAAAAATCACATGCCTACTTAAGAGTTCACATAATCACATGCCTACTTAACATTCACATAATCATATGCCTACTTAGGGGTTCACATAATCACATGCCTACTTAAGAGTTCACATAATCACATGCCTACTTAACATTCACATAATCATATGCCTACTTAGGGGTTCACATAATCACATGCCTACTTAGGAGTTCACATAATCATATTTTAGAGTAGCAGGCTTTCTTCAGCTTTCATTTTTGAAATGGGTTTTTCCCACGTCCAAAAACAGCTTTAGTGTTATAAGCTCCAAACTCACATTGTTACAAGCTCTAAACTCACACTGTTACAAGCTCTAAGCGCATATTGTTACAAGCTTATGATGTTACAAGGTCTACGCTCACATTGGTACTATTCACGTATTTTTACAGTAACATTTGTTTACAGAGCTGAATAAAATAAAGGCAGCCTGCAAAAAGTGACATAAATGTGTAAAACTATACGAGAATCGCATATTTACGGCTGACATTACGTATGTGCGTATGATTTACGTCGCTATTGTTACGGAAATTATCACATCAAAACGGGATCAGATGACAGCAAAGGTATGTCAGTATTGTTTTTACGGGACATAAAATATTTAATCATAATTACCAGGGTCCTGGTAGAAAGATGAAATCAAAAAAACATTTGAAACATCCGGTCACTGCCTGGTGGAGATGCTCAATGTAACAAGGTCAAGGACGATGATGATGTTTTCTGGGTCAAGTTATAATAACTTCTGTAAATACAAAACTTAGTGAAAAGAGTAGCGCTCCCATACAGCTACCATACAATATTTTGCCTTCGGTTCTATTTAGACAAAAATAAATCATAGGGCAGGGGAGGGGGTGGGGTGGTGCAAATCTCAAAGAATAAAGAAACAAAAATAAAATATTGAAACCAGCAAATGATAGGTTTGGTTTAGGAGAGTTGTAAGTAAATGATAGGTTTGGTTTAGGAGAGTTGTAAGTAAATGATAGGTTTGGTTTAGGAGAGTTGTAAGTAAATGATAGGTTTGGTTTAGGAGAGTTGTAAGTAAATGATAGGTTTGGTTTAGGAGAGTTGTAAGTAAATGATAGGTTTGGTTTAGGAGAGTTGTAAGTAAATGATAGGTTTGATTGTAAGTGGCGACTTTTGTGATGAAGTGTCGGGACCAAAAGCTCAAGACACCGTGTTTGTTTCATGTGCGGTTATAGATGGTTATAGATTTGTTATATTTACAACATTCCAGGAATTTTTTTTTGCGAAGAAAATCTAGATCTTGCCTGTCTGTTTGGACACAGATTCTGTATCCTGGAAAATCTTCCATCTTGTGAGGACAGAAACTAGACAAACATTCATAAACATGGAGACACTGAGCTTGACCTACGTGTAAGTAATCTAATCTTACATGATTACATCTTGTAATCACAGAGCATCACCGTTTTGCTGAACATTAATCGCTGTTGTAGCGCAAAAATATTTTGTGTGATAGAATTTATTGGCTACCTGCTTCTTAAAAAATATGTGGAACACCCATTTTTGCAGATACATGATGTATTCACAACAACTAGTGCATAGGCAGAGAAGACAGAGTTTGGTGTAGGATGTAAGCAGGAATGTAAGACCCAGAAAACAGACATGACAGAACGGTGGTCAGTTGCGGGGTTAAAGATCTGATGATGTCTGCAGCTTCCTGAAGAGGTTACATCCAACAGTTTACAGACATCTGGGAGCCAAGAACCTGAGGTTACATCCAACAGTTTACAGACATCTGGGAGCCAAGAACCTGAGGTTACATCCAACAGTTTACAGACATCTGGGAGCTAAGAGGGTTACATCCAACAGTTTACAGACATCTGGGAGCCAAGAACCTGAGGTTACATCCAACAGTTTACAGACATCTGGGAGCCAAGAACCTGAGGTTATATCCAACAGTTTACAGACATCTGGGAGCCAAGAGGGTTACATCCAACAGTTTACAGACATCTGGGAGCCAAGGACCTGAAGGGCCACCCCATTTAGATCTCAGTAAAGGCCCGAAATGCTTGCCTTGGGGGGGGGGAGAATCCTCTGACGATCTGTGTTGTTATTTCGCTCTCTAAAATAGACAGCTTCCTGGCACAAAGGAACTACATAGCATTGTTTATATTCAAATTCTATCCCAAGAAATATTTTTAATGTAAAACAAAGAAACATCTGAGATAGATGTGAAATGTTGTACTGATCATTGTTTTCAATACAGAACGCCAGCGTGTTTGACTGTACAGATCTGTATTCTTAGAGGAAACTAGATAAGCTCAAATTTTAATTCATGTTACAGAAATATTAGGTCAGTGAAAGTCTGCATACACATATAATTTTATCATTAAACAAAAACGCGCCGTAATTTCAATGAAAATATCTTTTACTATTAACATGTGACGGCACACCACTGATTCTTGTGACACAACAATGAACTGCGGCACTTTGCAGTACAGACATTATAGGTGATACGATGTTAGTGTCCATGTTTTCATTGACTTGTCTGGACACTAAAGTGTGATACGATGATAGTGTCCATGTTTTCATTGACTTGTCTGGACACTAAAGTGTGATACGATGTTATGTCTTATGTTTTCAATGACGTGTCTGGAAACTAAAGTGTGATACGATGTTATGTCTTATGTTTTCAATGACGTGTCTGGACACTAAAGTGTGATACGATGTTATGTCTTATGTTTTCAATGACGTGTCTGGACACTAAAGTGTGATATGATGTCTTATGTTTTGAATGACGTGTCTGGAAACTAAAGTGTGATATGTTATCTTATGTTTTCAATGACGTGTCTGGACACTAAAGTGTAAAACAATGTAAGAACCCATGTTTGTATTGACTTGTCGGAACACTAAAGTGTGATATGATGTTATGTCTTATGTTTTCATTGATTTGTATGGATACTAAAAGGTGTGACGATGTTAGTGTCCATGTTTTCATTGACTTGTCTGGACACTAAAAGATGATACGATGTTAATGTCAGCCACTAGGTGTTAACGGCAGTGAAATGTTACAAGAGCGTCTGTTATGGTAGTTGTGAGATGCAAGAACACACAATGCCATTTATGCTTTACGAACACTAACAGAAAGAGCTTTAGAAGTACAGAAAGATCTCTACTTATGCTTCATTGATTACACCAAGGCATTTGAC
Source organism: Achatina immaculata (assembly GCA_009760885.1). Classification (NCBI taxonomy): domain Eukaryota; kingdom Metazoa; phylum Mollusca; class Gastropoda; order Stylommatophora; family Achatinidae; genus Lissachatina; species Lissachatina immaculata. The sequence goes on along the minus strand of CM019702.1, from coordinate 24,262,708 downwards.
AAGGTGAAACATAATGAAATTATTAAAATGCTTGAAGACATCAATATAGACGGCAAAGACCTGAGGATTGTAAAACATCTATACTGGCAACAAGAAGCAGCAGTTCGAGTTGAAAACAGAATTGGAAAATATCAACCTATAAAACAAGGGGTGCGACAAGGATGTGTACTATCTCCAGACCTTTTTTCTCTGTGCTGCGAGAATATTCTAAGAACAATCATCACAGAACCAGGCATAAAAATTGGAGGATACAATATTAACAACCTTCGGTATGCTGACGACACAGTACTGATAGCTGAGAACCAACAAGACCTGCAAAATCTCTTGGATAAAGTGGCCAAAGAAAGTGAGCAGAAAGGCCTTACTTTGAACATCAAAAAGACAGAGACTATGGTTATATCTAAGAAACAGAATCCACCAGCATGCAGTATTAAATTAAACGGAACTGTTCTAAAGCAGGTGCAGAAATTCAAATACCTTGGAGCAGTAATAACTTCAGATGGGAAATGCACAACAGAAATTAGGAACAGAATAGGCCAAGCAAAGACTGCATTTCAGAGAATGAGAAACATATTGACCAACACATCCTTATCAATGAATGTTAGAAAACGAGTCCTAAAATGCTATATTGAACCTATCTTGTTATATGGAAGTGAATCATGGACAATAGGCAAATCTGCACAAAAATCATTGGAAGCAGCAGAAATGTGGTTTATTAGAAGAATGTTGCGAATCCCCTGGACAGCAAAAATAACTAATGAAGAATGTAGGAGAAGAGCTGGAGAGACAAAAAACCTTGTCAAAAAGATAAGAGAGAGACAATGTACTTTCATAGGACATGCAATGAGAAGAGGGGGCATTGAAAATATTATAACAACAGGAAAAATAGAAGGAAGAAGATCAAGAGGAAGACCAAGAGAAATGATACTGGACAGTCTGACGGGATGGTGTGAGAGGAGATCACCAACTGAGCTGATGGCCTGCATGAAGGATCGCGTACTCTGGAGAAGCATAATAGCCAACGCCAGTCGGCACGGCACATGATGATGATGATGATGATGAGATGCAGGTATATCTGTTACAGTATTTAGAAACTACATTAACATATGTTAACATTCAATACAGAAAACAAAAGAAGAAATGTTAACATTAGTTAGACAAAATTTTTTAGAAGCATCTGTTAACATTTGTTACAAACAAAAAAAAAAACGAAAAAAATATTAACATTCATCATGGAAGACAATCATGTTAACAATCATCAGAAAAAAAAACCCCAATAAATAAAAACTCCCACATGTGTAGAACCGGAATATAAGATGTTTACTTTCTCATATCAAAAAGAGAAAAATAAAAATAAGTAAAGTTTTTTTTAGAAAGAGGGAAACATTCATAGAGGGTATTCAACTTGAACGGTCAGGAGGTCATGTCCTTCCACGGCACATGGACAGTGAACTCGGAGAAGAAAACTTTAAACTGTCACAGTTCATGAAATCAGACACTGACACACAAACTTCTCTGCTGACACCGAGTTCTCGATTTATCCTCTGTTCGAAATACGAAACTTCACTTAACGAGAAATTCAGCCAACACTGACTTAGCGTACGAACACAGTCATCAAATAGACATGAACACAGTCATCAAATAGACATGAACACAATCATGAAATAGGCCAGAATACAGTCATCAAACAGACAAGAATAAAGTCATCAAACAGTCAAGAATAAAGTCATCAAACAGACAAGAATAGTCATCAAATAGACAAGAACACAGTCATCAAGTAAACACGAATACAGTCATCAAATAGACAGATGAGCAATCCAGGTGTAAATTCTAGACGGAAACAGCAATACACGGGTTATAGGTCACTCGTAGTATCTAGAGAATATAGGTCATCGTCTACAGTAACAACAATCATAAGAGATATATTCATGTCTTTCTGGCAGGTCAAGTCTCAGGTCACTACTTTCAAGTCTCAAGTCAAGTCTCACGTCACTACCTTCAAGACTCGTCAAGTCTCAAGTCACTACCTTCAAGTCTCAAGTCAAGTCACTACTTTCATGCCTCAGTTAAGTCTCAAGTCGCTATCTTGATGTCTCAAGTCACTATCTTCACGTCTTAAATCAAGTGTCAAGTCACTACTTTCAAGTTTCAACACAGGTCTGAAGTCACTACCTTCAAGTCTCAGCACAAGTCTGAAGTCACCACCTTCAAGTCTTAAGTCAAGTAACTACCTTCAAGTCTTAAGTCAAGTCACTACCTTCAAGTCTTAAGTCAAGTCACTACCTTCAAGTCTTAAGTCAAGTCACTACCTTCAAGTCTTAAGTCAAGTCACTACCTTCAAGTCTTAAGTCAAGTCACTACCTTCAAGTCTTAAGTCACGTCACTACCTTCAAGCCTTCATGCCGAATCAAACTGTTAGTTTCGGTTACCATATCAGCAGTGACCTATTACAAGATACACAGAAAGTTGTAATTTGATCAAATGAAGAAAGTAAAGTCAATAAAAGGAAATAAAATATATATATATATATATATACTTTACTCTTCACTTTGTCAAGTAACTCAGCAATGATTTACTTAGTTTCTTACAGAGTAAAAAAAAGGTAAAGGTAATCCTGTCATGCCTTAGAGGCACATAGGGATATGGTGTTAGTGCCCATATTTTCTTTGACCTGTCAGCACACTAGAGTGTGATATGGTCAGTATCACGCCTGGCCGCCTTTCCTTCCCCAACTCCAGAAGAAGTCGGGTACCCGTTTCTACAGCTGGGTGACTGGGGTGCCTCCGGCCGGAAACGAACCCCCGACCTTCGCCATGAGAGACCAGTGCTCTTATAGAGTAGTAAAACATATTTAAGAACACGACACTAACATTCTGTGTATCATCAAGTTCTAGGAGGACAGATTTTAGTTTGTCCCTTCACTTTGTACAAACAGAATTCTGAAAGTTGTTACACAAATCTAAACTTACATTATCGCTTTATTCCTCTCTCTCTCTCTCTCTCTTTCTCTCTCTGTCTCTCTCTTTCTTGGAAGCGCGTGAGATAATACTGGCACAGCTGCAATGTGTCAGAGGGTAGCGGGTGCAATAAATTATTAGACTTTGCTACTCTCGTTTCTTTTTATTTATTTATTTATTTTTTTTTAAAGACAACAAAAACAACAGGCCGTGACCCGGTGGTACTTCAAACCAGGTCCACCCGTAACTAGATGTGGACCATACCCCGGGCATTCAATGTGCAAGGCAGTCATTGGGCAACTCGTCTGTTCCAAAATAACGATCAAAGTGGAGATTCTACAGAGCGCAGAACCAGACTTTCATCTTAGCCAAAAGGCCCAGAAGCGTCCCTTTTTATTACCTGCTTCCTCCACCTTTCATGCCCCCATTTCTCTGACTGAAATAAATAGATTACCATACGCCCACGATGAACTACATGTTCGATACATGAACTACAAAACAGTGACATTTATCCAAAAGACAGATATGGACAGAAAATTCGCACGAAGAAGAAGATACGCCCACGATGTAGAACTAAGCAGACAGTACTGTCAAACTTGATTTCTCAGACAGAACATAACAGCATGGCGCTATTGAAGCATTCCTTGACTTAATAGATTGTATAAAATAGGAAAAAAGTAGGAGCAGCTTTATTACTTAACGATTACAAAGTTGTGACGTTTCGGCGTGAGCCTTAATCATACAAAAACATACAGGACGAAGAAATAGAGAGAGGAGATAAAGTATAGATTCACATGAATACTATTAAAAAAATTTTAAAAGAGTACTTAGCTGTAAATTGACTTAATAGTACAACGATATGGTAGAGTCACTTGTCTTACTCAAGTGTCAAGTCACTACTTTCAAGTTTCAACACAGGTCTGAAGTCACTACCTTCAAGTCTCAGCACAAGTCTGAAGTCACCACCTTCAAGTCTTAAGTCAAGTAACTACCTTCAAGTCTTAAGTCAAGTCACTACCTTCAAGTCTTAAGTCAAGTCACTACCTTCAAGTCTTAAGTCAAGTCACTACCTTCAAGTCTTAAGTCAAGTCACTACCTTCAAGTCTTAAGTCAAGTCACTACCTTCAAGTCTTAAGTCAAGTCACTACCTTCAAGCCTTCATGCCGAATCAAACTGTTAGTTTCGGTTACCATATCAGCAGTGACCTATTACAAGATACACAGAAAGTTGTAATTTGATCAAATGAAGAAAGTAAAGTCAATAAAAGGAAATAAAATATATATATATATATATATACTTTACTCTTCACTTTGTCAAGTAACTCAGCAATGATTTACTTAGTTTCTTACAGAGTAAAAAAAAGGTAAAGGTAATCCTGTCATGCCTTAGAGGCACATAGGGATATGGTGTTAGTGCCCATATTTTCTTTGACCTGTCAGCACACTAGAGTGTGATATGGTCAGTATCACGCCTGGGCGCCTTTCCTTCCCCAACTCCAGAAGAAGTCGGGTACCCGTTTCTACAGCTGGGTGACTGGGGTGCCTCCGGCCGGAAAAGAACCCCCGACCTTCGCCATGAGAGACCAGTGCTCTTATAGAGTAGTAAAACATATTTAAGAACACGACACTAACATTCTGTGTATCATCAAGTTCTAGGAGGACAGATTTTAGTTTGTCCCTTCACTTTGTACAAACAGAATTCTGAAAGTTGTTACACAAATCTAAACTTACATTATCGCTTTATTCCTCTCTCTCTCTCTCTCTCTCTCTCTCTCTCTCTCTCTCTCTCTCTCTCTCGCTCTCTCTCTCTCTCTTTCTTGGAAGCGCGTGAGATAATACTGGCACAGCTGCGATGTGTCAGAGGGTAGCGGGTGCAATAAATTATTAGACTTTGCTGCTCTCGTTCCTTTTTATTTATTTATTTATTTTTTTTTAAAGACAACAAAAACAACAGGCCGTGACCCGGTGGTACTTCAAACCAGGTCCACCCGTAACTAGATGTGGACCATACCCCGGGCATTCAATGTGCAAGGCAGTCATTGGGCAACTCGTCTGTTCCAAAATAACGATCAAAGTGGAGATTCTACAGAGCGCAGAACCAGACTTTCATCTTAGCCAAAAGGCCCAGAAGCGTCCCTTTTTATTACCTGCTTCCTCCACCTTTCATGCCCCCATTTCTCTGACTGAAATAAATAGATTACCATACGCCCACGATGAACTACATGTTCGATACATGAACTACAAAACAGTGACATTTATCCAAAAGACAGATATGGACAGAAAATTCGCACGAAGAAGAACGATGTGGTAGAGTTCTTTGTCTTACTAGAACAACGATGTGGTAGAGTTCTTTATCTTACTAGAACAACGATGTGGTAGAGTCCCTTGTCTTACTAGCACAACGATGTGGTAGAGTCCCTTGTCTTACTAGCACAACGATGTGGTAGAGTCCCTTGTCTTACTAGTACAACGATGTGGTAGAGTCCCTTGTCTTACTAGAACAACGATGTGGTAGAGTCCCTTGTCTTACCAGTACAACGATGTGGTAGAGTTCTTTGTCTTACCAGTACAACGATGTGGTAGAGTTCTTTGTCTTACCAGTACAACGATGTGGTAGAGTCACTTGTCTTACCAGTACAACGATGTGGTAGAGTCACTTGTCTTACCAGTACAACGATGTGGTAGAGTCCCTTGTCTTACTAGCACAACGATGTGGTAGAGTCCCTTGTCTTACCAATACAACGATGTGGTAGAGTCAATGAATCGACTTGCTAAAGTATGCCAAGTTGCAAGTAGAGTTTGAATCGCTTTGCTTGAAACATGGATGAAACACTTTTTTTTTCTGATATTCTGAAAGTGAAAGATTAATATCAAGGATCTGTTCACAAAATGTTCCTTGTCATCATGGGACTTGTCCCAGTGAATTGGGACGCGTCTGAGCATGTGCTGGTCTGGCAGAAAAGCCACTTGTCTCCTAGAACTAAGGACAGCTGTCCTATGTCACGTGACACTTTACAAAGTTCCCAGGTTCATTTAATGTGTGTGTGTGTGAGTGGGAGAGAGAGGCAGGCACACACACACACACACACACATCCACACACAGAGAAAGAGGTTATGAAAGAGGTGACGATAAAGATGAAGCAGATACCCAAGCTTACTGAAGGTGACTTTTGTTGATCTGCTTGTAACCGGTTCTTGACCAAGTTCATGATGTCCCCGCAGCCATCACCTGATCCGACACAATTACTCCACACACCTGATCTGACACAATTACTCCCCACACACGCCGTAGCACCCACCTTCCCTATGATGACTCTCTCTCTCCCCACTTTTAGTTTCCTTTGGTTTTGTCAACTCAGTCTTTTCGTGTGCCTTTGTGTCTCCAGTGCCTAGTGGTGGAGCTATTTTAGTTGCTGGTCTACTGGTGTTGGATATTATTTTTATTTACTAAATGTTAAAAGATGTTCTTATCTGTTCTTTTGTCTGTTCTTTTGTCTGTTCTTTTGTCGGTTCTTTTGTCTGTTCTTCAGAGTCTAACGTTTGTTATTTTATTTCCTGTTATTATGTGTTGTACCTGTCCATTTCTGTCTTGTTGATGAAACTATCACACATATAGAACTTGTCTGATCATTGACCTATCACAGATATAGAACTTATTTGATCATTTAACTATCACAGATATAGAACTTATTTGATCATTTAACTATCACAGATATAGAACTTATTTGATCATTTAACTATCACAGATATAGAACTTATTTGATCATTCATCTATCACAGATATAGAGCTTCTGAAAGGTTTCTCTAACAGAAAAAATTGATGGCAACCTGCAACTTGGATGGACACATTCCCTCAGTCTGTCTAGTATGTGAAGACATCCATCCACTACTGTCTAGTATGTTGAGATGTCTTACCTCATTCTGTTTAGTGTGTTGAGATGTCTTACCTCATTCTGTCTAGTATGTTGAGATGTCTTATTTTATTTCGTCTAGAATGTTGAAAACCAAGTTAAGACTATTCAATTCAAATGTAATATCCACACTCATTTATGCATGCGAAAGCTGGAAAACAACTAAAGAAATAGAAAAGAAATTAGACTCTTTTGAAAACAAATGACTAATGAAAATACTCGGCATCAAGTGGAACGAATTCAAGAACAATGCAGAGATAAGACAGATGACTGAACAACAACCAGTCTCATGGGTGATCAGGAAAAGGAGATGGACATATGTTGGTCACTTGATGAGAAGAAATGATCCGAGAATCCCAAAACAAGCTATCAAGTGGAACACAACAGGCCAAAGAAAAAGAGGCAGACCGCGTGAAACTCTAAAGAGGACATTGTTAAGAGAGGCCAAGTTGGCGGACATAAAATCTTTTGATGAGGTTGAAAGACTCGCCGAAAACAGGAAAAATTGGCGAACTAATTTGCGAGCCCTATGTGACGTTTAACGGCACGGGAAGGATATAAGATATAAGAATGTTGAGATGTCTTACCTCATTCTGTTTAGTGTGTTGAGATGTCTTACCTCATTCTGTCTAGTATGTTGAGATGTCTTACCTCATTCTGTCTAGTATGTTGAGATGTCTTACCAATACAACGATGTGGTAGAGTCAATGAATCGACTTGCTAAAGTATGCCAAGTTGCAAGTAGAGTTTGAATCGCTTTGCTTGAAACATGGATGAAACACTTTTTTTTTCTGATATTCTGAAAGTGAAAGATTAATATCAAGGATCTGTTCACAAAATGTTCCTTGTCATCATGGGACTTGTCCCAGTGAATTGGGACGCGTCTGAGCATGTGCTGGTCTGGCAGAAAAGCCACTTGTCTCCTAGAACTAAGGACAGCTGTCCTATGTCACGTGACACTTTACAAAGTTCCCAGGTTCATTTAATGTGTGTGTGTGTGTGAGTGGGAGAGAGAGGCAGGCACACACACACACACACACACATCCACACACAGAGAAAGAGGTTATGAAAGAGGTGACGATAAAGATGAAGCAGATACCCAAGCTTACTGAAGGTGACTTTTGTTGATCTGCTTGTAACCGGTTCTTGACCAAGTTCATGATGTCCCCGCAGCCATCACCTGATCCGACACAATTACTCCACACACCTGATCTGACACAATTACTCCCCACACACGCCGTAGCACCCACCTTCCCTATGATGACTTTCTCTCTCTCCCCACTTTTAGTTTCCTTTGGTTTTGTCAACTCAGTCTTTTCGTGTGCCTTTGTGTCTCCAGTGCCTAGTGGTGGAGCTATTTTAGTTGCTGGTCTACTGGTGTTGGATATTATTTTTATTTACTAAATGTTAAAAGATGTTCTTGTCGGTTCTTTTGTCTGTTCTTCAGAGTCTAACGTTTGTTATTTTATTTCCTGTTATTATGTGTTGTACCTGTCCATTTCTGTCTTGTTGATGAAACTATCACACATATAGAACTTGTCTGATCATTGACCTATCACAGATATAGAACTTATTTGATCATTTAACTATCACAGATATAGAACTTATTTGATCATTTAACTATCACAGATATAGAACTTATTTGATCATTTAACTATCACAGATATAGAACTTATTTGATCATTCATCTATCACAGATATAGAGCTTCTGAAAGGTTTCTCTAACAGAAAAAATTGATGGCAACCTGCAACTTGGATGGACACATTCCCTCAGTCTGTCTAGTATGTGAAGACATCCATCCACTACTGTCTAGTATGTTGAGATGTCTTACCTCATTCTGTTTAGTGTGTTGAGATGTCTTACCTCATTCTGTCTAGTATGTTGAGATGTCTTATTTTATTTCGTCTAGAATGTTGAAAACCAAGTTAAGACTATTCAATTCAAATGTAATATCCACACTCATTTATGCATGCGAAAGCTGGAAAACAACTAAAGAAATAGAAAAGAAATTAGACTCTTTTGAAAACAAATGACTAATGAAAATACTCGGCATCAAGTGGAACGAATTCAAGAACAATGCAGAGATAAGACAGATGACTGAACAACAACCAGTCTCATGGGTGATCAGGAAAAGGAGATGGACATATGTTGGTCACTTGATGAGAAGAAATGATCCGAGAATCCCAAAACAAGCTATCAAGTGGAACACAACAGGCCAAAGAAAAAGAGGCAGACCGCGTGAAACTCTAAAGAGGACATTGTTAAGAGAGGCCAAGTTGGCGGACATAAAATCTTTTGATGAGGTTGAAAGACTCGCCGAAGACAGGAAAAATTGGCGAACTAATTTGCGAGCCCTATGTGACGTTTAACGGCACGGGAAGGATATAAGATATAAGAATGTTGAGATGTCATATCTCATTGTGTAAATCTTTCCTTATTCAATCACTACATCTTCCTTTATTCCGTCAGCAAATCCTTCTTTATTCGGTTAGTAAATCTAGCAAGTACAGGCAACTATCTTTCTATCTAGCTTTTTTCTGTTGCACAAGACCTAAATCAAGCCGCCACATTCTGAAGTATTTCCATTCTTCTATTGGCACTACTCTCCAGTTAGACTGAATCTGTTGTACATCTTTGTCTACCCTTCAGTTAGACTGAATCTGTTGTACATCTTTGTCTACCCTCCAGTTAGACTGAATCTGTTGTACATCTTTGTCTACCCTCCAGTTAGACTGAATCTGTTGTACATCTTTGTCTACCCTCCATTTCTTGCTCTTCTAGTCTGTGACAAATAAACATTCTGTATTTTGTTTGTCAGTTAAGGTTTCGTGGCTAAAATAATTTCCTAAAATTCATCCCGGCAACTTTTATCATGTTCTGTCTAAGTTTCTATGTGTTGTCTAAGTTTGTTCCTCGTTATTTCTGGTCACAGAACACTGTTTAAATAAGTGCCAATATATATTAGTCAGACATGTTTAAAAATATATTATTCCAGCATTTAACTATCACAGATATAGAACTTATTTGATCATTTAACTATCACAGATATAGAACTTATTTGATCATTTAACTATCACAGATATAGAACTTATTTGATCATTCATCTATCACAGATATAGAGCTTCTGAAAGGTTTCTCTAACAGAAAAAATTGATGGCAACCTGCAACTTGGATGGACACATTCCCTCAGTCTGTCTAGTATGTGAAGACATCCATCCACTACTGTCTAGTATGTTGAGATGTCTTACCTCATTCTGTTTAGTGTGTTGAGATGTCTTACCTCATTCTGTCTAGTATGTTGAGATGTCTTATTTTATTTCGTCTAGAATGTTGAAAACCAAGTTAAGACTATTCAATTCAAATGTAATATCCACACTCATTTATGCATGCGAAAGCTGGAAAACAACTAAAGAAATAGAAAAGAAATTAGACTCTTTTGAAAACAAATGACTAATGAAAATACTCGGCATCAAGTGGAACGAATTCAAGAACAATGCAGAGATAAGACAGATGACTGAACAACAACCAGTCTCATGGGTGATCAGGAAAAGGAGATGGACATATGTTGGTCACTTGATGAGAAGAAATGATCCGAGAATCCCAAAACAAGCTATCAAGTGGAACACAACAGGCCAAAGAAAAAGAGGCAGACCGCGTGAAACTCTAAAGAGGACATTGTTAAGAGAGGCCAAGTTGGCGGACATAAAATCTTTTGATGAGGTTGAAAGACTCGCCGAAGACAGGAAAAATTGGCGAACTAATTTGCGAGCCCTATGTGACGTTTAACGGCACGGGAAGGATATAAGATATAAGAATGTTGAGATGTCATATCTCATTGTGTAAATCTTTCCTTATTCAATCACTACATCTTCCTTTATTCCGTCAGCAAATCCTTCTTTATTCGGTTAGTAAATCTAGCAAGTACAGGCAACTATCTTTCTATCTAGCTTTTTTCTGTTGCACAAGACCTAAATCAAGCCGCCACATTCTGAAGTATTTCCATTCTTCTATTGGCTCTACTCTCCAGTTAGACTGAATCTGTTGTACATCTTTGTCTACCCTTCAGTTAGACTGAATCTGTTGTACATCTTTGTCTACCCTCCAGTTAGACTGAATCTGTTGTACATCTTTGTCTACCCTCCAGTTAGACTGAATCTGTTGTACATCTTTGTCTACCCTCGAGTTCTTGCTCTTCTAGTCTGTGACAAATAAACATTCTGTATTTTGTTTGTCAGTTAAGGTTTCGTGGCTAAAATAATTTCCTAAAATTCATCCCGGCAACTTTTATCATGTTCTGTCTAAGTTTCTATGTGTTGTCTAAGTTTGTTCCTCGTTATTTCTGGTCACAGAACACTGTTTAAATAAGTGCCAATATATATTAGTCAGACATGTTTAAAAATATATTATTCCAGCATGTCTAAATGTGTCTATATGTTCATTAGTTAAACATTTCTAAATGTGGCTAAATGTGTTTAATAGTACATTAGTCAAATATACTTAACAATTTTAGAATACACATTAGTCAGATGTGTCTAAACTTTTCTAAATTTACATTAGTTTTTTTAAAAGTCAAGTACTCAAACATGTACGATATTGCATCAAATGAAAGTTCGAAAATGTGACTTAAAACTTCAAGTTAGAAAATATGAGTTAAAACTTCAAGTTAGAAAATATGAGTTAAAACTTCAACTTAGAAAACGTGAGATGAACTTCTATTTAGTACAGGAAAAATAACACTCATATTTTTCAGATAGTGCCGTTGCTTAATAAGGCATTTGTGCCACTTGTGTCAGCCAGCGCCTGAATACTTATGAAACCTTTTGTCCAGACTTCTCGCCCACCAGTGCACCGCGCCGTGCACCTCCGTGCTAGTTGAGAAACTTTTACCTTCAAGATGTCGTTGTAGGGGGTCAAACAGAAGAAAGTCACTTGGGGCCACAACCAGGGAACCGATCGCTTGCTTTGTATGCGCACTTCTTCAATGGACTATGTCTACAGTTGAGCCGCCATGTTGACACCCGCTAGTCTCGGCTTGTTGCCTAGCGACAGTGACACTAACTAAGCAGATAGAAATCCCCGGCTTAGCTAACTAAGCAGATAAAAATCCCCGGCTTAGCTAACTAAGCAGACAGAAATCCCCGGCTTAGCTAACTAAGCAGACAGAAATCCCCGGCTTAGCTAACTAAGCAGACAGAAATCCCCAGCTTAGCTAACTAAGCAGACAGAAATCCCCAGCTTAGCTAACTAAGCAGACAGAAATCCCCAGCTTAGCTAACTAAGCAGACAGAAATCCCCAGCTTAGCTAACTAAGCAGATAGAAATCCCCAGCTTAGCTAACTAAGCAGATAGAAATCCACAGCTTAGCTAACTAAGCAGATAGAAATCCCCAGCTTAGCTAACTAAGCAGATAGAAATCCCCGGCTTAGCTAACTAAGCAGATAGAAATCCCCGGCTTAGCTAACTAAGCAGATAGAAATCCCCGGCTTAGCTAACTAAGCAGACAGAAATCCCCAGCTTAGCTAACTAAGCAGATAGAAATCCCCAGCTTAGCTAACTAAGCAGACAGAAATCCCCAGCTTAGCTAACTAAGCAGACAGAAATCCCCAGCTTAGCTAACTAAGCAGATAGAACTCCACCTAGTAGTACTAGATGTAGCAGGAAGGTCAGTGTGTCAGTATAAAGCTGAAGTAGTACTAGATGTAGCAGGAAGGTCAGTGTGTCAGTATAAAGCTGAAGTAGTACTAGATGTAGCAGGAAGGTCAGTGTGTCAGTATAAAGCTGAAGTAGTACTAGATGTAGCAGGAAGGTCAGCGTGTCAGTATAAAGCTGAAGTAGTACTAGATGTAGCAGGAAGGTCAGCGTGTCAGTATAAAGCTGAAGTAGTACTAGATGTAGCAGGAAGGTCAGCGTGTCAGTATAAGCTGAAGTAGTACTAGATGTAGCAGGAAGGTCAGCGTGTCAGTATAAAGCTGAAGTAGTACTAGATGTAGCAGGAAGGTCAGCGTGTCAGTATAAGCTGAAGTAGTACTAGATGTAGCAGGAAGGTCAGCGTGTCAGTATAAAGCTGAAGTAGTACTAGATGTAGCAGGAAGGTCAGCGTGTCAGTATAAGCTGAAGTAGTACTAGATGTAGCAGGAAGGTCAGCGTGTCAGTATAAAGCTGAAGTAGTACTAGATGTAGCAGGAAGGTCAGCGTGTCAGTATAAAGCTGAAGTAGTACTAGATGTAGCAGGAAGGTCAGCGTGTCAGTATAAAGCTGAAGTAGTACTAGATGCAGCAGGAAGGTCAGCGTGTCAGTATAAAGCTGAAGTAGTACCATCTAATCAGGATTTGCTGCTCAGACCAGTCTGAGGCCAGGACGTTGTTGGAGGCTGCTAGGACCAGGACATTGTTGGAGGCTGCTAGGACCAGGACATTGTTGGAGGTTGCTAGGACCAGGACATTGTTGGAGGCTGCTAGGACCAGGACATTGTTGGAGGCTGCTAGGACCAGGACATTGTTGGAGGCTGCTAGGACCAGGACATTGTTGGAGGCTGCTAGGACCAGGACATTGTTGGAGGTTGCTAGGACCAGGACAGTGTTGGAGGTTGCTAGGACCAGGACATTGTTGGAGGCTGCTAGGACCAGGACATTGTTGGAGGCTGCTAGGACCAGGACATTGTTGGAGGCTGTTGAGACCAGGACATAACTAGAGGCTGTTGAGACAAGGACATAACTAGAGGCTGTTGAGATCAGGACATAACTAGAGGCTGTTGAGATCAGGACATAACTAGAGGCTGTTGAGATCAGGACATAATTAGAGGCTGTTGAGATCAGGACATAACTAGAGGCTGTTGAGATCAGGACATAACTAGAGGCTGTTGAGATCAGGACATAACTAGAGGCTGTTGAGATCAGGACATAACTAGAGGCTGTTGAGATCAGGACATAACTAGAGGCTGTTGAGATCAGGACATAACTAGAGGCTGTTGAGACCAGGACATAACTAGAGGCTGTTGAGATCAGGACATAACTAGAGGCTGTTGAGATCAGGACATAACTAGAGGCTGTTGAGATCAGGACATAACTAGAGGCTGTTGAGATCAGGACATAACTAGAGGCTGTTGAGATCAGGACATAACTAGAGGCTGTTGAGATCAGGACATAACTAGAGGCTGTTGAGATCAGGACATAACTAGAGGTTGTTGAGATCAGGACATAAATAGAGGCTGTTGAGATCAGGACATAACTAGAGGCTGTTGAGATCAGGACATAACTAGAGGCTGTTGAGATCAGGACATAACTAGAGGTTGTTGAGATCAGGACATAAATAGAGGCTGCTGAGATCAGGACATAAATAGAGGCTGTTGGGACCAGGATATTGCTGGAGTCTGACCTTGATTTAACGTTTTCCTGGCTGTTTAAAAAATCTGATGACCTAAACAAAATCTCATTCTATTTTTAGCTTTATGTGTCAGTTTAGGTTTATTAGATATTTTTATAACATTCAGAACATGGCTGAAGGTAAACATAATACAGACCTTATATTTGATCGGGGTGTCTGAGTGGTGAAGTGGTTAGTGTACTGGTCTCTCATGTCGAAGGTCGGGGTTTGAATCCGGCCGGAGGCACTCCAGTCACTCAGCTGTAGAAATGCTATTCGACTTCTTCTGGAGTTTGAGAAGGAAAGGCGACCAGGCGTAATACTGACCATATCAGCCTCTAGTGTGCTGATAGGTCAAGGAAAATATGGCCACTAACACCATATCCCTGTGTGCCTCTAAGGCTTTGATAGCTTTGTGGAATTTGTTTCAAATATAAATTAAAGCATGAGTTATTGATTAATCAGAAGAATTGCTGTTTCTGTTCTTGTTTCTCTGTTCTTGTTTATCTGTTCTTGTTTATCTGTTCTTGTTTCTCTGTTCTTGTTTATCTGTTCTTGTTTATCTGTTCTTGTTTATCTGTTCTTGTTTCTGTTCGTGTTTCTCTGTTCTTGTTTCTGTTCGTGTTTCTCTGTTCTTGTTTCTCTGTTCTCGTATGCCAAATTTCTAGTGAAAATTATAACCTGGGCTCTCTAACCAGACTAACCATGTCTAACACACATGTGAACACACCACGGTTGTGGTGAAGTATGTGAACACATCACTGTTGTGGTGAAGCATGTGAACACATCACTGTTGTGGTGAAGTATGTGAACACATCACTGTTGTGGTGAAGTATGTGAACACATCACTGTTGTGGTGAAGCATGTGAACACATCACTGTTGTGGTGAAGTATGTGAACACATCACTGTTGTGGTGAAGCATGTGAACACATCACTGTTGTGGTGAAGTATGTGAACACATCACTGTTGTGGTGAAGCATGTGAACACATCACTGTTGTGGTGAAGCATGTGAACACATCACTGTTGTGGTGAAGCATGTGAACACACCACGGTTGTGGTGAAGCATGTGAACACATCACTGTTGTGGTGAAGTAAAAAGATATGCTGTCGGCCCTTGTTTATTTTCCTGTGGTGTTAATGAATCAATCGCCATTGACGCGTGTAATCATGTGATTCCCGAGTGTAATCATGTGATTCCAGATTAAATAACTCCGTGGTTCAAACAAGATTACTATGAAAGAAATGGACAGCGATGTGTCAAATAACTTAGTTTTAATGGGACATCATCATCATCATCATCATCATCATCAGCCGTGCTGACTGGCGTTGGCTCCGTTGGCTATTATGCTTCTCCAGAGTACCCGATCCTTCATGCAGGCCATCAGTTCAGTTGGTGATCTCCTCTCACACCATCCCGTCAGACTGTCCAGTATCATTTCTCTTGGTCTTCCTCTTGATCTTCTTCCTTCTATTTTTCTTGTTGTTATAATATTTTCAATGCCCCCTCTTCTCATGCATGTCCTATGAAAGTACATTGTCTCTCTCTTATCTTTTTGACAAGGTTTTTTGTCTCTCCAGCTCTTCTCATACATTCTTCATTAGTTATTTTTGCTGTCCAGGGGATTCGCAACATTCTTCTAATAAACCACATTTCTGCTGCTTCCAATGATTTTTGTGCAGACCTGCCTATTGTCCATGATTCACTTCCATATAACAAGATGGTTCAATATAGCATTTTAGGACTCATTTTCTAACATTCATTGATAAGGATGTGTTGGATAATATGTTTCTCATTCTCTGAAATGCAGTCTTTGCTTGGCATTAATTTCTGTTGTGCATTTCCCATCTGAAGTTATTACTGGGACAGCTTCTTTTAAAAACATAGGATTTGAAAATTTCTGAAAAGTGAAGTGTATTGTACTCTGAACTGTGCTACATGCAAGTTTTAAATGCAGAACATGACAGGTCCTGCTGCTAACATAATTAAAGCAGTCAGTGGAAAACGTTTAAAAGAAAACACAAACTTGAGGTTAATGACAATTCTCTTGTAACTAGATGTCTGTGGCTTCACGGCAGCTAACTCATGCAACAGAAAGGAAAACCTTGCCAAGTGCAGTCGTTCAGTTCTGGGAACTATTTTTCTAGAAGTTACCCCCAGCTACACAAAGTTTCATGTTTATAAACTACACAAAGTTTCATGTTTATGAACTACACAAAGCCTCAAGTTTGTCAACTACACAAAGTTTCATGTTTGTCAACTACACAAAGTTTCATGTTTGTCAACTACACAAAGTTTCATGTTTATCAACTACACAAAGTTTCATGTTTATCAACTACACAAAGTTTCATGTTTATCAACTACACAAAGTTTCATGTTTATCTGCTCGCTGAAGCATGAACTTCATCACAGCAATGAAGCAACTTTCCGCTCAGACAATTCTGTGAACATTTTCAAGTCAAACATGGCCATCGATTATGCGAAGCTTAGAAAGAAAAAAAATATGAAAATTCGGACTTATTTCTAAAAATCTGACACGCGTAAAACGGACAAATAAACGATAATATCTGGTGGCCTACAAAATCTGTAAAAATTTGGAGGGAAGATTTTAGCACTTTACCCAGTTCTACACAAACTGGTTTTTGTGTCCATTTATAGGTAGACACAATTGTATGGTTTCCTTTTCAATCAATCAATCAATCAATCAATCAATCAATCAATTGTATGGTTTCATTTTACTACAAGAGAGAGAGAGAGAGAGAGAGAGAGAGAGAGAGAGAGAGAGAGCAGAAATCTATCTTGTCCTTTTTTCACATTGGCCATGTTGTAAAACGTTTCTTCTATTGTTTAGTATAAACACGGGGCAGATGTCCATTTTTTCTATTGTTTAGTATAAACACGGGGCAGATGTCAATTTTCTTCTATTGTTTAGTATAAACACGGGGCAGATGTCAATTTTCTTCTATTGTTTAGTATAAACACGGGGCAGATGTCAGTTTTCTTCTATTGTTTAGTATAAACACGGGGCAGATGTCAGTTTTCTTCTATTGTTTAGTATAAACACGGGGCAGATGTCAATTTTCTTCTATTGTTTAGTATAAACACGGGGCAGATGTCAATTTTCTTCTATTGTTTAGTATAAACACGGGGCAGATGTGAAAGAACAAATGTTAAAAGTGCAGGGGGGTAGGGGGTGGGTGGGGAGGAGACTATCGGTTTTGGCAGTCATTGAACCATATATGACGTGCTAGAGTCAGGGTTGGTGAAACATAGATGACATGCTAGAGTCAGGGTTGGTGAAACATAGATGACATGCTAGAGTCAGGGTTGGTGAAACATAGATGACATGCTAGAGTCAGGGTTGGTGAAACATAGATGACATACTAGAGTCAGGGTTGGTGAACCATAGATGACATGCTAGAGTCAGGGTTGGTGAAACATAGATGACATGCTAGAGTCGGGGTTGGTAATTTCTCTCTTGTGCCCAGCCTCACTTAGAACTTCATTTGTTTTCTTGGTTGTCCATGGTATTCTCATCTTTTTTCTTAAGAACCACATCTCTGCCGCATCAGGTAGATTTTGAGTGATCTTTGTTATTATCTATGCTTCGCATCCATATAATAACATAGATTCATTGTAACACTGAACAGCTCTCTTTCTGGTGTTCATGGACAGAGCTTTATTGCACAGTGTGTTTTTCATTTTCATAAAAGCTGACTTGTCCTGGGCTATTCTGATCCTTATTTCAGTTTCCAGTCTTCCGTCTTGTGTTATTATTGTTCCTAAATACTTGAATTTGCATCTTCTATCTTGTGTTATTACTGTTCCTAAATACTTGAATTTGCATCTTCTATCTTGTGTTATTACTGTTCCTAAATACTTGAATTTGCATCTTCTATCTTGTGTTATTACTGTTCCTAAATACTTGAATTTGCATCTTCTATCTTGTGTTATTACTGTTCCTAAATACCTGAATTTGCATCTTCTGTCTTGTGTTATTACTGTTCCTAAATACTTGAATTTGTATCTTCTATCTTGTGTTATTACTGTTCCTAAATACTTGAATTTGCATCTTCTATCTTGTGTTATTACTGTTCCTAAATACTTGAATTTGCATCTTCTATCTTGTGTTATTACTGTTCCTAAATACTTGAATTTGTATCTTCCGTCTCGTGTTATTACTGTTCCTAAATACTTGAATTTGTATCTTCTATCTTTTGTTATTACTGTTCCTAAATACTTGAATTTGCATCTTCTGTCTCGTGTTATTACTGTTCCTAAATACTTGAATTTGCATCTTCTGTCTCGTGTTATTACTGTTCCTAAATACTTGAATTTGCATCTTCTGTCTCGTGTTATTACTGTTCCTAAATACTTGAATTTGCATCTTCTGTCTCATGTTATTACTGTTCCTAAATACTTGAATTTGCATCTTCTGTCTCGTGTTATTACTGTTCCTAAATACTTGAATTTGCATCTTCTGTCTCGTGTTATTACTGTTCCTAAATACTTGAATTTGTCCACTTACTTTAATTCTGAGCCTTTTTCTTTGATGCTACATTTTGATGGTGTTTCTTTCTTGGATATGACCTTGACCTCTGTCTTCTTGAACTAAGTCCTCTCTCCTCACTGGTTTCCAAGATTATGCTGGTGGAGCTTGTTATGGTGGTGGAGCCTGTTATGGTGGTGGAGCTGGTTATGCTGGTGGAGCTTGTTATGGTGGTGGAGCCTGTTGTGGTGGTGGAGCTTGTTATGGTGGTGGAGCTTGTTATGGTGGTGGAGCTTGTTATGCTGGTGGAGCTTGTTATGGTGGTGGAGCTTGTTATGGTGGTGGAGCTTGTTATGGTGGTGGAGCCTGTTATTGGATACTCACTGCTCTTGAGCTCCATTCCGGGACTGAAAAAGTAGCTGCCATAACCAGCTCTAAATCCGACACAATCATCAACTTCACATAGTTTTATGAATAAAAGTGACCCATACATGGGCTCTAAGGCTCATCGCTCGCTTACACTGCGGTTTGGGGAAAGGGAGGGGGGGTTGCTACAGCAAATCATCTTTCTCTGACTTTAAGATTATAAAATTACATTACAGACCTCATTAAGTTCTGAACAATCTGAGGACACTCTGTTCTTGTCACATGTTTGTTCTCTCACTCTGTTCTCTTCACATGTTTGTTCTCTCACTCTGTTCTTGTCACATGTTTGTTCTCTCACTCTGTTCTTGTCACATGTTTGTTCTCTCACTCTGTTCTTGTCACATGTTTGTTCTCTCACTCTGTTCTCTTCACATGTTTGTTCTCTCACTCTGTTCTCTTCACATGTTTGTTCTCTCACTCTGTTCTTGTCACATGTTTGTTCTCTCACTCTGTTCTTGTCACATGTTTGTTCTCTCACTCTGTTCTTGTCACATGTTTGTTCTCTCACTCTGTTCTCTTCACATGTTTGTTCTCATCGTAGAAGAACTTTAAAAGGCTCATTTTGGAAACGTCAAAAAACAAAAAGTGCTTATTACACAACATTTTTTAAACTGTTATTTTAATTTCAAATATAGAAAATGAAAACTTTATGTGGGCAAAGAAAACTCAAGGAACTTTTCCTGGAAATCAATCAACCAAATCAATCAATCAAGTCAATGAACCAAATCAATCAATCAAATACCGTGCCGTATGGCGTAGGCGATCATTTCTTTCCACAATTCCCTGTCTTTAGACTTGATTATGAGATCCGCCGGTGACTTTCTTCCTAGCCACACTGACAGTCCATCCAGTAACTTCTCTCTCTTTCTTCCTCTGTCTCTTCTTCCTTCAATTTTTCCAGTTGCCACAATGTGTTCCAATTTTCCTCTTCTCAGGAAATGTCCTATAAATCTGGCTTGTCTGCCTCTGACCTTTGCTATAATTTGCTTTTTAACTCCAGCCTCTCTTAAGACTTCTTCATTGGTTTTCTTGGCTGTCCATGGTACCTTCAACATCCTTCTTATAAACCACATTTCCATGACCTCTATTTCTCGCTGTACTCTCTTACTGATAGACCATGCTTCACACCCATAAAACAGAACTGATTCGATGTAAATGGAAAACACTAAGTATAAACTTGTGAAAATTATTTTTGCCTGAAAGACGAGGCGCACTTGACTACTTTTCAAATGTGAACCACAATGTAGTCAAGAAAACAAGCTGTTTTTCTAAATAGAAGCAGTTTGACAAAGACACAGTTGTCATGTAAGATGTAGGTGTAATGAGAACATAGATGTAATCAGCGTAGATATATACCGACATTTGCGTATGCTTTTGAAATAAAATGTTATGCGAATATTCCAGGCATGCATGTCACAGGAGATAAGCTCTAAGTGCAGTTTCATGCTCCGCTGAGCACAGCACAGGTAAGATCTGCCGCTTTCTACTCTTGTATAGTGTTTGTTTCACATTTCAGATGACACATTTCACAGCAAACGAGCAGAAAATTGTTCAACTTAACAAAACACAACATGTTTGTACAACTCATTTCTCATACTTTCAAGTACAGGGGGCGGTGTCTGCATAACATGGCGAGTGTCTGTTTTGTTTCTCTCGTGCTATTTATAATATTCTTCCTTCCAGTTGTTGTTGTTGTTGTGGCTTGGTGTTTATCTTCAGTCTTGTTTGTGTAATACTGTTTCTTTCAGTTGTTGTGACTTGTTGTTGCATGTCATGTTTGTGTAATAACTTGTTTCTTTTAGTTGTTGTAACCAGTTTGGAGTTTTATGTTTTCATGTTTGATAATGATGTATGAGGTATTTATAAGACGCATGGACTGGCTTATAAATGCCCCTATATATTTAATGTGGGAGATCACCTTTTGATGGTAATAAGTTTCATATTTGTCAACTTCTGATGGTAATAAGTTTCATATTTGTCAACTTCTGATGGTAATAAGTTTCATATTTGTCAACTTCTGATGGTAATAAGTTTCATATTTGTCAACTTCTGATGGTAATAAGTTTCATATTTGTCAACTTCTGATGGTAATAAGTTTCATATTTGTCAACTTCTGATGGTAATAATTTTCATATTTGTCAACTTCTGATGGCAATAAGTTTCAGATTTGTCAAGTTCTGATGGTAATAAGTTTCATATTTGTTAACTTCTGATGGTAATAAGTTTCATATTTGTCAACCTCTGATGGTAATAAGTTTAATATTTGCCAATCTCTGATCGTAATAGTTTTCATATTTGTTAACTTCTGATGGTAATAATTTTCATATTTGTATCGAATGTCTTAAAGCAAAACAATTGTTTCATTATGTATTCTTCGCTTACACGTAGAATCATCCGTGATGTGAGTTTTATTATTCCCGTTGGCATTAATTTATTATATATTAATATTATCTGCGTAAGAGATAAGAGCAATGTTTTTGTGGCAGAATTAATCAACATAATTTTTGTTAAATGAAAGGACAAGAAACAAGAAAAGACAGTAATTTAGCATTCAAGTTGAAACTTTAACTCGTATATTCTCAACCGGTATTCTGGGCGCAGCTTTTTAATAAACTGAACTATGAATAAATTATGGAGCTTTAAATGCACAGAAATGTCCAGTTACAGCAGAAAAGTTTACAGGAACAGCAGAGAAGTGTACCAGTACAGCAGAGAAGTGTTCAGGTACAGCAGAGAAGTGTTCAGGTACAGCAGAGAAGTGTTCAGGTACAGCAGAGAAGTGTAGGAAAGTAGAGATCAGCAAGGAATAACAGTCAGTCTCTTTGTACAACAGTTGTGATGATGTGCTAAACAATAACATGAAGACATAAAAAACACTAACTACATGACTGACAGAGCATTAACATAATAATTGACAGAACAATGATATTATGATTGACAGAACAATAATATTATGATTGACAGAACAATAATATTATGATTGACAGAACAATGATATCATGATTGACAGAACAATAATATTATGATTGACAGAACAATAATATTATGATTGACAGAACAATGATATTATGATTGACAGAACAATAATATTATGATTGACAGAACAATAATATTATGATTGACAGAACAATAATATTATGATTGACAGAACAATAATATTATGATTGACAGAACAATGATATTATGATTGACAGAACAATGATATTATGATTGATAGAACAATAATATTATGATTGACAGAACAATGATATTATGATTGACAGAACAATAATATTATGATTGACAGAACAATGATATTATGATTGACAGAACAATAATATTATGATTGACAGAACAATACTATTATGATTGACAGAACAATAATATTATGATTGACAGAACAATGATATTATGATTGACAGAACAATAATATTATGATTGACAGAACAATAATATTATGATTGACAGAACAATAATATTATGATTGACAGAACAATAATATTATGATTGACAGAACAATAATATTATGATTGACAAAACAATAATATTATGATTGACAGAACAATAATATTATGATTGACAGAACAATAATATTATGATTGACAGAACAATGATATCATGATTGACAGAACAATAACCTTATGACATGACGTCGTGTAACCCTCTTATCAAGACTGATTTCTCAAAATGTCATAGTTTCCTTCAAATGTCATAGGTCTTAAATTTATCGTCTCTTCTCTTGAATTATTATCGGTTCCTTTAAAAATGACAATTTTAAAAAATATCTTTGATTCTGGAAATATTATAGATTCCAAAAATATCATTGGATCGTAACTCAAAATATCATCGACTCTTACAGGCATCGAAACTCGAAATATCACTTACTCTCACATAGTCATAGCAGCTTAAAATATCACTGACTCTTAAATAGTCATAAGAACTCAAAATATCACTGACTCTCACACAGTCATCGCTTGTCAAAATATTCCTTGAAATATCCAGAGAAAGTCGAAGCTCTAATTTAAGAAAGTCGAATTTAAAAGAAAGGCAGTCAGTTCCTGAGAAAATCTCATGTTTTCAGTGAGTACATAATGAGACAAGATGGCTGTTACTGAGTATATGATGAGACAAGATGGCTGTTACTGAGTATATGATGAGACAAGATGGCTGTTACTGAGTATATGATGAGACAAGATGGCTGTTACTGAGTATATGATGAGACAAGATGGCTGTTACTGAGTGAGTACATGATGAGACAAGATGGCTGTTACTGAGTGAGTACATGATGAGACAAGATGGCTGCTACTGAGTGAGTACATGATGAGACAAGATGGCTGTTACTGAGTATATGATGAGACAAGATGGCTGTTACTGAGTATATGATGAGACAAGATGGCTGTTACTGAGTGAGTACATGATGAGACAAGATGGCTGTTACTGATTGAGTACATGATGAGACAAGATGGCTGTTAATGAGTGAGTACATGATGAGACAAGATGGCTGTTACTGAGTGAGTATATGATGAGACAAGATGGCTGTTACTGAGTGAGTATATGATGAGACAAGATGGCTGTTACTGAGTGAGTATATGATGAGACAAGATGGCTGTTACTGAGTATATGATGAGACAAGATGGCTGTTACTGAGTATATGATGAGACAAGATGGCTGTTACTGAGTGAGTATATGATGAGACAAGATGGCTGTTACTGAGTGAGTATATGATGAGACAAGAAGGCTGTTACTGAGTATATGATGAGACAAGGTGTCTGTTACTGTAATTAAAATGATAAGAAATCTTAGTTGATGATAAACTTATTGACAGAATAATAGAAATATAACACAGATATATAGATGAAAATACTAATAAACAGCACATAGACAATTTTAAAAAAAATAAATGAAGAAATTTAAAAAAACAATAAATGGACAAATGAAACAACTGGCAAGGTATTATTTGACAAAAGAAATTTTAAGAAATTTGAGCACATTTTAAATACAGAAATAATAAAGATGACAAAGTATATGGAACATTTCTAGCGTGGTCAGACTGGCAAGTTTTCTGGCTTCAGAACGAAGCAGTTGTTGTTTCACCAGCAGATCTTAGTACACGTTGAAAAAACAGCTGTACAGCAATAACTCCAAGACAAAAGAAATTGTGTACATGAGTGTACAAGACTCATAAATGCACAAGAGACAGTGTGTACATATGTAACTATAGGAATGGTATCCAGGAATACATCTTGATGATGATGATGATGATGATGATGATGATGATGATGATGATGGACATGAGATGAACTTGAGATCATGTCAGACCTCACACCAGACGCTGGTTGGAAGCTAAAACACCTGACAAAATGTCATAACTGTCTCTAAGAAAAGTTCAGTTAATCATAACAACATCGTCCGCAAGTCTGCCATAGTTGTCATTAATGTCAGGTTTGTCATTTTCCATATTAGCAGGTGCAGTGCAAGAAGCCAGGTTGTTGCTGCTGCGGTGATTAATGCCGTGGTCGACAATATTTCACAGAAGATTGTCCGTTATTAGACTGCTAATTTTGTAAGGTAGTGGATTCTGCTCAGAACATCGACCATGTAACCTCACGTTTAATATTATTTGACATGCTTGTTGGAGCGTGACGACCTTTGACTTGTCGTTCACGTCGTCACAAGTAAAGGTACATCCAGGTAAATACGTCGTCAGGAGTACAGGTACATTCAGGTAAATATATTTAGGTACATCCAAGTAAATATGTCTACTATTTCTTTTAATTAAAACTGACATTTTGTGTTCTGTATAGTCATCTCAATATTTCACTCTGCCTGCTGAATCTGATCCACCCCTTGACTGTCATTAGCTGACCTTCATGACAAGCTATACACATGATAAGCTACTGAGTCCAGCATCTGCAGAGTTAGAAGGAACTTGTGTACCCTGTGAGCTCACCAGCAAGTTCTTGTCTCGTAACTCTGCTGTCACGGCCAGAGTTTTGTTCATGTTCATCATCAGCAGCAGGATGATGATGTTTCTCATGTCTTGGCAGTCAGATGACACGTTTGACACTGTGCAACTCCAAATAACACACACTATATTGTACAACACAAAATGACACACATTACACTGTACAACACAAAATGGCATATATTACACTACAACACAAAATAACACACATTATATTATACAACACAAAATAACACACATTATATTGTACAACACAAAATGACACACATTATATTGTACAACACAAAATGACACGCATTATATTGTACAACACAAAATGACACACATTATATTGTACAACACAAAATGACACGCATTATATTGTACAACACAAAATAACACACATTATATTGTACAACACAAAATGACACACATTATATTGTACAACACAAAATGACACGCATTATATTGTACAACACAAAATGACGCGCATTATATTGTACAACACAAAATGACACACATTATATTGTACAGCACAAAATAACACACATTATATTGTTCATTCATTCATTCATTCCTTTGCTTGTCCCTTGCGGAACTTTGCCTCCCAAACAGCACTCCTGTAGGCCTCTCGGTTGTGAGCAAGATGGCCTGCTGCTGCTGCATCCATTTCCAGATCATCAACGATGTCTTGCAGCCATCTTCGTTTCGGTCTTCCTCTTTTTCTTTTTCCCATTATGTATCCTTCCAATACGGTCTTCTCTAAAGTATCATGACGTTTAATGTGGCCAAAATATTTAAGTTTTCTCTCTTTAATCCTCTTTACTAGCCAGCCTTCTTCAATATTAAGCTCTTGTAGTATAGATATATTTGTTCTTTTTTGTGTCCACGATATTTGGAGAACTCTTCTATAGCATTTACATTCAAAGGCATTTATGTGCTTCTCAGCTGTTTTGTTAAGTGTCCAGGTCTCACAGGCATATGTTGCGATGGGAAAGATGCATGCCCTTAAAAATCTTATTTTTGTGGTTCTGTCTGCTCCTCTCCACAGATTCTTTATTTGTTTTACTTTCTGAAGAGCAATAGATGTCCTCCTTTAATTTCCCGCATTGTATCTCCATTATTAGTTAGTAGTGATCCAAGATATTCAAAACTCTCCACTTCTTCCAGTTTTTCCTCACTGATACATATTTCAGTTGCCTTGTCTGTTTTGTCAGTTGTCATCACTTTAGTTTTCTTTGCATTAAGATATAGGTTCTGCTCTTCGCTGTTCTTGCGGACTGACATAATTAGTTTTTCCATTCCTTCTTGTGTTGTGGACAGCAATACTGTGTCATCAGCATATCTAATCTCTGGTATTTCATAACCTCCAACTGTTATGGCATCGTAATATTCTTTGTCTACATCTTCTCTAACATTCCTCATTATATTTCAGTATACAAGTTAAATAAGTAGGGTGACAATATGCACCCCTGACGGACCCCTTGTTTTATGTCAAACCAAGTTGTTGTTTCACACCATTTATTCTTACTGCTGCTTGTTGGTCTAAATACAGCAGTGATGTTAATTGTATCAAATGTGTTGGAAATCCCATTTTTTCCATTATTTCCCAAAGTTTCTGGTGTTGTACACAATCAAATGCCTTTGAGTAGTCTATAAGGATAAATATAGATTCACATTAACTCCCTGCATTTCTCTATTATTAATCTTAGATTGAATATATGATCTCTTGATCCTCTTCCTTGCCTGAAGCCAGCTTGGACCATATTGACTTCTTCTTCTATTTTCTTTCGAAGTCTACCCATTATGATTTTTAACAGAATTTTACTGGCATGACTAATCAGGGCAACAGTTCTGTAGTTGGTGCATAATTTCAGGTTGCCCTTTTTTGGCAGTGGTATGAATACAGTTCTTTTCCATTCTTTTGGCCAAATACCTGAATGCCATATCTTTTTACATAGTGCATGATAGATTGTTGCACACTCCTTTCCTCCTGCTTTAATAAATTCAGCGGTTATCTCATCACATCCTGGTGATTTACCATTTTTCAGACTCTTTATTGCCATAAAACTTCTTCCATTGTCGGCTCGGGTTCTTTCTCCTCCATAATAATTCACACTGTTGATTTCTGCTTCCACAGTCGGTTGTTTCATACATTCTTTTGCAATATTCCTTCCATCTTTTCAAAATTTCCTCTGTCTCTGTCAGGGTATTCCCCATCTCATCACAAATTACATTTAGCTTAGGTGTGACATTTCTCGTCAATGTCTTCATTTCTTTCAAACATTTCACTATCCTTCCACACCTCTGATGTTCTTCTATTCTTTCACAACAATCTTGTATGTATTGTTTTTTGTCTTTTCTTATGTTTCTTCGTACTTCTTTTGTTAAAGTTTTATATTTATCTTTGTTGTTGTTTGTCACTCTCCATTGCGTCTTCATTTCTCTACATTGTTTTATCAGTTCTAGTGTACCTGCTGTGATCCATCTATTCTTTTGTGTTTTCTTTACTGGAACCATGTCTTTAGCTGTTGTTACTAAGATATCTTTGGCCTGCGTAGCCAATTCATCTGGTGTCATCTCTTCCGTACAGCCATCAGGATTTCGAAACGGTTCTTCACTTCTATACCGTATTGTTCTGGTATATTTGTAAGGTCAAAGCGGAGTGGTCTTGATCCCATAACTATCTTTTTTAGCTTTATCTTCATGTCTGCTATTAATAACTCATGGTCCGTGTCACAATAAGCACTTGGTAAAGTTTTTGCTGATGTTATGCTTGACCTCCACCTTCTCTGCACTAAAATGTAATCTATTTGATTCCTGGTTTTCCCATCAGGTGATGTCCATGTGTAAAGTCTTCTTGGATGTTGTTTAAAAAGTGTGTTAGCGATCATTAGCTCATTTTCCATACAAAACGCCATTATATTGTACAACACAAAATAACACACATTACACTGTACAACACAAAATGGCATATATTACACTACAACACAAAATGACACATTTTACACTGTACAACGTAAAACGACACATATTTCACTACAATACAAAATGACACATATTACACTACAACACAAAATGATACATAGTACACTACAACACGAAACGACATATATTACACTGTACTAAAAGACTGTGATAACCGAGGACACAAAATCATCCTTATGTCGGCGTCCTGACTGAAGTGAAAGCAACCAGGCCATATCCAACAAGGAGAAGTACAAAAAGATGAGTTGATGGGAATCAAACCGTGAAAAGAGAAACATGAAGCTGACAAACAACAAAGTGGGGTGGAGATGTGGTACATGTGTGAATGGAGCCTGTTCAGCAGTTACGGTTCAATAACTGAATATATAACCATCTATTAAAACTAAACATCACCAGCGATGCAAGAAAAGAAGAAGAGGTCAAAGGAGTTTATGTGGCTTTCAAAAACTGTTGGAATTTCCTTTCATTTTGTAATATACTTCATCTTTGTTGAATGTAGAAATGTGTTTTAGGAAAAACAAATCAGTGAAGCATTTTAACAGATGTTACACAAACGGAAAACATCTCGGACTTAAAGAGTGAAAGTAATTTAATGTCTGTGTTTACGTAGTTCTTTTTCAAAGTGTTTCAGGTCAGACTAAATCTGGATATCTGTTGGTGTTAAAGATCTGGGTCATTATAAACCTGAAGCTATCTCTGCCTCGAAGTTCTAGTTTATTCTAAATCTGAAGCTATCTCTGTGTCGAAGTTCTAGTTTGTTCAAAATCTGAAGCTATTCTATGTTGAAGTTCTAGTTTCTTTAAATCTGAAGCTACCTTGGTGTTAAAGTTCTCATTCATTCATTCATTCATTCATTTGCATGTCCCTTGCGGAACTTTTCCTCCCTAACAGCCCTCTGTAGACCTCTGGGTTGTGAGCAAGATGGCCTGATGCTGATACATCCATCTGAAATCATCAACGATGTCTTGCAGCCATCTTTGCCTTGATCTTTCTCTCTTTCTTTGTTAAAGTTCTAATTTATTTTACATCTGAAGCTATCTCTGTGTCGAAGTTCTAATTTATTCTAAATCTGAAACTATCTCTGTCTTAAAGTTCTCATCGCTACCACGTGTTGTGCAGGTAGAGGTTGACAGCCATGCTTCTCCACAGATCTCAATCCTTGATATTTTCCAAATGCTCAAGTTGCTGATTTGTTATTATCCCATCACGTTAGACTGTCCACGATTTTTTTTTCCTTTGTCTTCCCCTGTCTCTCTTCCCATTTATCTTTCCTGTTGTTATGTTTTCAAGCCCTCCTCATCTCATTATATGTCCAATGAATGACGACTGTCTTTTCTTACAGATTTAATTACTTTCCTTTTTTTACATCTGCTTCTGTTTGACAGTCTCCGTTTGTCATCTTAGCTGTCCTTGGTATCCTTAAAATTCTTCTGAGAAACTACATCTCTGTTGCCTCGAGTGATCTTTGCATCGATCTGTTGCCTCGAGTGATCTTTGCATCGATCTGTTGCCTCGAGTGATCTTTGCATCGATCTGTTGCCTCGAGTGATCTTTGCATCGATCTGTTGCCTCGAGTGATCTTTGCATCGATCTGTTGCCTCGAGTGATCTTTGCATCGATCTGTTGCCTCGAGTGATCTTTGCATCGATCTGTTGCCTCGAGTGATCTTCGCATCGCTCTGGTGATGCTCTATGACTCATTTCCACGAAGCTGGACGGGCTCCATGTGGCATTCTAGAACTCCCCCCCCCTCTCTCTCTCTCTCTCTCTCTCTCTCTCTGATGTTCAATGTTTGAGATGCAGTGCACAACATGTCTCTGAAAGCTGTTCTCTCATTTATCTGAAAGCTGTTCTCTCATTTATCTGAAACCTGTTCTCTCGTTTGTCCGAAAGCTGTTTTAGCTTATCAGACTCTATTCTTGGTTTCAGAGGTGCATTTCCGGCCTGATGTTAGTCATGTGCCAAGATGTCTGCACTTGTCTCAAGCTTTTTCCTTGTACTTTAACACTGCATTTAGGTGGATTCTTCTTTCATGACATGGCCACTTTTTTTTTGTTCTCTTGTTATTTAGGACGAATCCTTTCTTCTTACTTTCTGTCACTCTTACATCTAATCATTTCTGTAGGCTTTTTTGTTTTTACTTTTGGCTATTTATATCACCTGCATATCGTGGACATGACAAGTTTTAGTCTTCAACTCGAATTCCTTGTTTACTTTGTTTTCGTTCTCTCGTGAGATTTTCTCTGTCCACCGTTTCCATCGCAGAATACATCTGAAGTTCCATTTCCAAGATGCGGCCCAACCTTCATCATCCCAATCCACTTCCGATGATGACCCTTTCTCTCCCTTCTCTAAACAACCATCCACCTGGACACCTTCAGCAGGAGCGTCTCGTGCCTTGGACCACTACACTGATCACACCCTTCATGAAATCCGCAAGCTTCGCCTTCCCCGTGTACGACACTCTAACCTGACCCCCGGGGAGCAGCGCGCACTTTCACAACTCCAGCGCAGGCGAGATATCGTGATCAAGAGTGCAGACAAGGGCATTGTTTGTTGGAAGAAAGAATTGTACATCCAGGAGGCCATGGGCCAGCTGAGCAACACTAAATTTTATGCCTCTCGCCCTCAAGATCCGACTTTGGCCAACAACCACGATGTTCGTGACACGATCAACGAACTCATCCACAAGATTGGTCTTTCTGCCTCTGCTACTCACCTACACATCCGCGGCAGCTGCTTAGGGAAGCCATCCTTTTATCTACTCTCTAAGATACACAAACCTCTTCTCTAGCGACCTATAGGTGTCTATTGCCCTTCCCTTCCCCTCACCCTACCTGTTTCTCTCCCTTTCCTCGCCTCTTATTTCTGATTGGCTTCATCTGCTATCCTTTGTGGCCTTCCGTGGTCTCTGTGCCTCGCCAATGAGACACGCATTCTTGTGTTTCCTACTTAGGAGGATGCCACTATGATACGTTTTTCATTTTTTGTTAGTTACATGTCGTGGTTTGTTTGTATATGTAATCCTTGAAAAAGGCTCACGTCGAAATATTGGACGTTATTGTTTTTAAAATTTATACATTCTCATCTTACTCTCATACTTTCTATTTGTTTTTTTTTCTCACTTTCTCCCTCTGCCACTTTGTAAAACTGCACCAGACACCTCTATCTACCTTTGTTATTTGAACCAGTTTTACTACAGTCGCCATCCCTGTTATCTGTACAGAGAGAAGAGATCTGATGAGAGGACACAACCATGAATGTGTCTCTGCTTGATTTATGCCTGTCATGTTTTCTATCCTGGTGTCTTCATAATGATGCCAATACATTTAAAACAATTATTCTCAGATCTTTGGCGTCAGTATTTATATCCTCCGACAGTTTCAGGATTTCGTTAGGTTTTATTTGATCAGATGTTTTGAAATAGTCAGTGCAGCATACAAATAAGTCTTTCTTTATTTCTAAAGTTCTTTCTGTCAGAGTTCTTTGTGCAAATATGGCACTATGTGTTCTGCTTTCTTCCAGAACTCCAACTGCTCGTCTCCTATTTTCATCCTTATTATGTGTCTAGTTCTTCTAATGATCATTCTTATTCTGTGTCTAGTTCTTCTAATGATCATCCTTATTCTGTGTCTAGTTCTTCTAATGATCATCCTTATTCTGTGTCTAGTTCTTCTAATGATCATCCTTATTCTGTGTCTAGTTCTT
Source organism: Achatina immaculata (assembly GCA_009760885.1). NCBI lineage: Eukaryota > Metazoa > Mollusca > Gastropoda > Stylommatophora > Achatinidae > Lissachatina > Lissachatina immaculata. The sequence continues at coordinate 24,230,945 of CM019702.1, read as the reverse complement.
CTAATGATCATCCTTATTCTGTGTCTAGTTCTTCTAATGATCATCTTTATTCTGTGTCTAGTTCTTCTAATGATCATTCGCAACAAGTCTGGTAATACAACATGAAAGGTTTATTGTTCTAAAGTATTCATACTCTTTAGACCCTGGCATCTTTGATAAAACGACGTGTATGTTAATATTTCAGGCATTTATCTAGTGTTACAGACGTCATTCAACAATTATTGTACTGCTTTAACACTCAATTCGTTGAGAGTAACCATTTCAACTACACACAAAAACACACGACAAGCTATGTACTATGTTCATATCACGTGGCAGGAAATTGATTATGTTCACATCACACTCAAAGCAATTTAGCCGGTTCACGTCAAGTTACAAGCTATGTGGCCAGTTTCCGCAACGTTATAAGCTATTTATAACGTTCGCATCATGTTCACGCCACGTTACAAGCTATTTATAACGTTCGCATCATGTTCACGCCACGTTACAAGCTATTTATAACGTTCGCATCAGGTTCACGCCACGTTACAAGCTATTTATAACGTTCGCATCAGGTTCACGCCACGTTACAAGCTATTTATAACGTTCACATCATGTTCACGCCACGTTACAAGCTATTTATAACGTTCGCATCATGTTCACGCCACGTTACAAGCTATTTATAACGTTCGCATCATGTTCACGCCACGTTACAAGCTATTTATAACGTTCGCATCAGGTTCACGCCACGTTACAAGCTATTTATAACGTTCGCATCATGTTCACGCTACGTTACAAGCTATTTATAACGTTCGCATCAGGTTCACGCCACGTTACAAGCTATTTATAACGTTCGCATCATGTTCACGCCACGTGACAAGCTATGTGGCCAGTTTCCGCAACGTTATAAGCTATTTATAACGTTCGCATCATGTTCACGCCACGTTACAAGCTATTTATAATGTTCGCATCATGTTCACGCCACGTTACAAGCTATTTATAACATTCGCACTATGTTCATGCCACGTTACAAGCTATTTATAACGTTCGCACTATGTTCACGCCACGTTACAAGCTATTTATAACATTCGCACTATGTTCATGCCACGTTACAAGCTATTTATAATGTTCGCATCATGTTCACGCCACGTTACAAGCTATTTATAACATTCGCACTATGTTCATGCCACGTTACAAGCTATTTATAACGTTCGCATCATGTTCACGCCACGTTACAAGCTATTTATAACATTCGCACTATGTTCACGCCACGTTACAAGCTATTTATAACGTTCGCACTATGTTCACGCAATGTGACAGGTCGCGCAAGTATAGATCAGAACTTTAGATCATTTCCCTTCAACTTTTGACAGCCGCCATATCTTAGGTGCAACCAGAACTTCTGTGTTTGTGGACTGATAGGCACTTCACAGTGTCCTGACTGGTTTGATTTCATCACCTGCAGTAACTAGTGTGACAAGTGACCAGAAGTAACTGGCGTGACAAGTGACCAGCAATAACTAGTGTGACAAGTGACCAGCAGTAACTAGCGTGACAAGTGACCAGCAGTAACTAGCGTGACAAGTGGCCAGCAGTAACTAGTTTGACAAGTGACCAGCAGTAACTAGTTTGACAAGTGACCAGCAGTAACTAGTTTGACAAGTGACCAGCAGTAACTATCGTGACAAGTGACCAGCAATAACTAGTGTGACAAGTGACTGTGAACTGACAGGCTACCTAGCAGCATCCTCAGTGACGAGAAGAAACCTCCACACAGAACGTTGGAGGGGAGAAAACCTGTGACACAGAACATGACATGACAGCCACATGACAGCCACATGACAGCCACAAACCTGCTTGTAGCTTTTTGTTATAATATCTGTGGCTGCTTCTCTCTCTCTCTCTCTCACTCTCACTCTCTCTCTCTCTCTCTCTCCACCCTCAATTTCCCCTGGTTCACTTTTTTCTGTCTCTCTTTGACACTGATGTACTTGACAAGGCCTGTTCTTTGTTGGTCACGTGGTCACCTCATTTACTAAAGAGACCATGCTAGGAAATCTTATCTCTTTCCCCCCCCCCCCCCCCGAAATTCTCTTTCACAAATAAATATTCCAGGAATTCATAATTCAGACATTTTTTTTTATTTGACATTCCAGGTCGTTACAAAGTCAATCAAAGTCAGACTGATCAAAACAGGATAAATTGACACGGAACAAAATGTGGCAGTCCTGGACTGCAAAGACAAACTTAAGATGCGCAGAAACACCCGGATCGCCAGTTTTATTGTACAGGTCATTAGCATATGGAGATCACCTGTCAGACAACGAACTCAAATCAAAGGGCCATCACTGGTTGCCATGGTTACTGAAACGCAGTTTCCACTTCAGCCAGGATCAGCATGAGAAGTCAGTGAAATAACAGACATTTACACACTTACATATTTACACTTATACATAAGAGGTTACAGTATACATTTACACCTTTCTATTCAAGAGAAGTTACAGCTACACATTTACATATTTATAAACAAGAAAGACTGCAGTTACACGTTTACAAATAGTCGGGGCTAAAATTACACATTTGCAACTTTACAAATAAAAGAAAGTTATACACATTTAAAAACAAAAGAGGTTGCACTTACACATTTACACACATTTACAAACAAAAGAAGTTACACTTACACATATACAAGTAAGAGAGGTTACATTTACACACATTTACAAATAAAAGTTATTGCAGTGATACCGGAGTAAGGTTTACGGATAAATAAAAAGAAGTTTAAGAAAGGAAAAAAATAATGAAAGAGGAAATGCTACACATATTTGTGTAGACAGAAATATATCTTCTATATCACACGACATAGTTATAGATGATAGTATAAATCATAGCATAGTAATAGATGATAGTATAAACCACAGCATAGTAACAGATAATAGCATAAATCACGGTACAGTAATAGATGATAGTATAAATCGTGGCATAGTAATAGATGATAGTATAAATCATGGCGTAGTAATAGATGATAGTATAAATCATGGCGTAGTAATAGATGATAGTATAAATCACGGCGTAGTAATAGATGATAGTATAGTTCACGGAATAGTAATAGATGATACTGTAGATGCCGGCACAGTAATACATGATACTATAGTTCACAGCATAATAATTGATGGTACTATAGTACACAACACCGCAATATATGATACTCTAAAACACAACACAGCAATATATGATACTATAAAACACGACATAGTAGTAGATGAGAATCTAAAATAGACATTTTTTTAAAATGTATGAACTAGTTTAAAAAAGTAGAAACAGCTTTATTAAAGAACACAACAAAGTTAGATATAGTTGTATGGTTCTAGTAACAAAGGTAGATATAGTTGTATGGTTCTAGTAATAAAAGTAGATAGAGGTGTATGGTTCTAGTAATAAAGTTAGATAGAGGTGTATGGTTTTAGTAACAAAGGTAGATAGATGTTCTATGGTTATAGTAACAAAGGTAGATAGAGGTTATATGGTTCTAGTAACAAAGGTAGATAGAGTTGTATGGTTCTAGTAACAAGGTAGATAGATGTTCTATGGTTCTAGTAATAAAGGTAGATAGAGGTTGTATGGTCCTAGTAACAAAGGTAGATAAAGGTGTATATTTCGGTTTTACAAAGCAACAGAGGAGTGAAGAAAGTAAGAAAACACAAATAACAGAAATTATGAAAGTAAGATGAGAATGTATAAATAAAAAACATTCAACATCCAATATTTCGGCGTCAGCCTTTTTCAAGGATTACACACAAAAACAACACAACACATACATAAAAAGAAGAAAAATGAAAATGAAAAACTTAGCTTTGTGGCATTTTTAGCCTAGACTTTGTGTAAATATGTAACTGCAGTTTCTCTTGTTTGTAAATATGTAAATGTGTAGCTCTAACTTCTCTTGAATAGAAATGTGTAAAACAATGACTGTAACCTCTTATATATATAAATGTGAAAGTGTATAAATGTTTCTTCAATGACTTCTCATGCTGATCCTGGTATTCTGTACTAGGGGGATGCCACAAAGCTAAGTTTTTTTAACTGCGAGTTCAGACTATCTGGTTCCAGCGTCCCATATTCCTGAATGTAGAGGTTCTAAAGCAATAGACGACGTCAACGTGACATTATTTGGTGGCTGTTTCCAGAAAATCAGATTTTCCTCTGTGGTTGGAGCCACAGAAATGGTTAAGGACTGGTTCCGAAGCACGCTGGGTGGTATCATACACATGTTTCTGCGTGCGGTCCCCTAATCTCAGGCCAGTTTCTTCAATATAAGGTAAAAAAAAAAAGGTAACAGTATTCCTGTCATCTCTTAGAGTCACGTTGTACTAAGATGTGATGAAGCATACAGCACAAAGCATTTACTAAAATTGTTGGAGGAGGGGAGAGAGAGAGAGAGAGGGGGGGGGGGGACAGTCAGAGAGATGGGTCACAACGACAGAAAAAATTTGTTTAAAGTATGACCTAGAAACGTTTCAAATCGACAGTCAATCTATCAAGGGAAACAACCAGAAAAATATTTCTCATTTCACGCATTTTTTCCAGCAAGGAAGCGGGGGTATTCGCCCCTTATATGAACGGAATCGACAAGAGAACAAGTGACCCTTTGTTACATCCTCCACGTATAAAAACAGGTCAAAAATATATCCTCATATACAAAATCTCTCTCTCTCTCTCTCTCTCTCTCTCTCTCTCTCTGAACCTTAAGTGCCCAGGGCACATGGGCCTTCCGCAAGGGTTTTCCACAAATGCCTGTCCTTCGCCTTTTTTTCTGCTCTTCTTTTATAGAACATTCTCGGTTAACATTTTATCATCAGTTACTGGTAACTTGCCGTGGTACATTCGTCAGATGTTGCTGGCTATCAAGCTTCTCCATCTTGCACAGTCCTTGGTGCTCTGATTAGTTCAGATACTTTTCTTCCTCCATACCACGTGGTCAGTCCTCTGATATACTTTTCTTCCTCTACGCCACGTGGTCAGTCCTCTGATATACTTTTCTTCCTCTACGCCACGTGGTCAGTCCTCTGATATACTTTTCTTCCTCTACGCCACGTGGTCAGTCCTCTGATATACTTTTCTTCCTCTACGCCACGTGGTCAGTCCTCTGATATACTTTTCTTCCTCTACGCCACGTGGTCAGTCCTCTGATATACTTTTCTTCCTCTACGCCACGTGGTCAGTCCTCTGATATACTTTTCTTCCTCTACGCCACGTGGTCAGTCCTCTGATATACTTTTCTTCCTCTACGCCACGTGGTCAGTCCTCTGATATACTTTTCTTCCTCTACGCCACGTGGTCAGTCCTCTGATATACTTTTCTTCCTCTACGCCACGTGGTCAGTCCTCTGATATACTTTTCTTCCTCTACGCCACGTGGTCAGTCCTCTGATATACTTTTCTTCCTCTACGCCACGTGGTCAGTCCTCTGAGATACTTTTCTTCCTCTACGCCACGTGGTCAGTCCTCTGAGATACTTTTCTTCCTCTACGCCACGTGGTCAGTCCTCTGATATACTTTTCTTCCTCCATACCACGTGGTCAGTCCTCTGATATACTTTTCTTCCTCCATACCACGTGGTCAGTCCTCTGATATACTTTTCTTCCTCCATACCACGTGGTCAGTCCTCTGATATACTTTTCTTCCTCCATACCACGTGGTCAGTCCTCTGATATACTTTTCTTCCTCCATACCACGTGGTCAGTCCTCTGAGATACTTTTCTCTTCGCCTTTCTTTTCCCCCTGAATTTTCCAGTTATTGGTAGGTTCTCCAACTTGTCCAAAAAAAAATTTTTTTTAAATCATTTTAACTAAGTTTTTGTTGTTCTGAAACTTTGAAGACCTCTTATTTGTTTGTCTGTCTGTCCAGGCTATAAGTTACATCTCTCTCCAACACCACATCTCTGCTGCTTCCAGTTTCTTTGTCATCTTTTTACTGGCTGTCCAAGTTTCACAACCGCATAGCAATATTGACTCTATATAACACTGTAATACTCTTTTCCTCAGTTTTAGAGACATCTTCTTATTTGTTATTATCTTCTTCATGTCATAAGAACCTGCCTTTGCCTTACATATTCGTGATTTTATTTCATTTGTGCACTTGCCATCAGCTGTTAATGTTGTCCTGAGATAAGTGAATTTTATTTACTTGTGTCAGCGTCTTCCAGCTTGAAAGGATGTTGCACTTTGGTACACAGATTGTTCTATATTTCTCTCTCACTGGAGTTTCTCAAAGCCACGTTTGTAACACGAAAACAAAAATTAATGACAGCCTGGAATGTGCGGAGTTGACTTTTGATTAAATTTAACTAGATCCTGGGTCTATCCTTAGGTGTACTATCCCAGGCAATCTTCCCAGAAAGTCACGTGTCCATTTTTTATGTGGGGGAAATTTACTACCTCGGATAATTATAATTTCTTATCACCTCATATATCTCCCCATCCCGTCTTTTCCTGATGTTTTGTACAGAACATATAAAACTTCTGTTATCTTACTGTGAACATATAAAACTTCTGTTATCTTAATGTGAACATTTAAAACTTCTGTTATCTTACTGTGAACATATAAAACTTATGTTATCTTACTGCAAACATATAAAACTTCTGTTATCTTAATGCGAACATATAAAACTTCTGTTATCTTAATGCAAACATATAAAACTTCTGTTATCTTAATGCGAACATATAAAACTTCTGTTATCTTACTGCGAACATATAAAACTTCTGTTATCTTACTGCGAACATATAAAACTTCTGTTATCTTACTGTGAACATATAAAACTTCTGTTATCTTACTGTGAACATACTAGATTTCTGTTATCTTACTGTCAACATACTTGACTTATGTTATCTTATATTGAACATACTAATTTACAACCTAATTTACGGGGGATCGGTGGCAACATAACCTAATTTACCAGGGATCACTAGCACAATAACCCACTTTACCAGGGATCAGTAGCACAATGACCTACTTTACCAGGGATCAGTGACATCATTACCTACTTTACCAGGGATCGGTGGCACCATGACCTACTTTACCAGGGATCAGTAGCACCATGGTCTTGAGCGACAAATTTAAAAGCAAGATATATCTTTTGTAATTGATGAATGTTTACTTATACATGACTCGCAACTAAGGGCGCTCAGAACTACTACGGGTGCTCATTACTGTGGGCGCTCAAGACTAGAGGCGCTCAGAACTAGGGGCGCTCATTATTAAGGGCGCTCGAGACTAGACGCGCTGAATACTAGAGGCGCTCAAGACTAGAGGCGCTCTAGACTAGAGGCGCTCTGTTTGAATGAATAATAAAAAAAATATTCTAGGAACAAACAATGAAAAGTTATTTTCGAACCGGTTGTTCCTGAAGTGAGAAATGCGCCAGTAGAAACAGCTTATAGCGTCAGGAAATGTGTGTACTCTCTGACCGTGGTACACAGTTTTGTGTAGCGTGGTGATCTGTGACACGTGGACAAACAAAGTGACAAACTGCTTCCTCCTACATTAGCATACAACCATAAAACTGCAGTTTTTAACGATAAAAACAGTGACAAGACTGTTACTTGAAATTCTTATTTTGGAGGTGTACACTAAAACTGAAAGGTTATTACGTCATCAAAAAGTGCGTAGTAAGAAATTTTTAAGACGACGCAACAGGTAACTTGGACCGCGTGGGTTTAGAACCAGCCGGACATCCGCTGCCACTAACATGTTCACACTTAAAACAATGAAAGCGAGCTGCAACTTCATCACAGAACACAACAAAAGCTGCATGAAGGATACATTCTTCCCCTCCTACTTCATCGCTGTGTTAGTGCTGTGAGTAATGGCACAGAGACCCACTACTTCATCGCTGTGTTAGTGCTGTGAGTAATGGCACAGAGACCCACTCCTACATCATCGCTGTGTTAGTGCTGTGAGTAATGGCACAGAGACCCACTCCTACTTCATCGCTGTGTTAGTGCTGTGAGTAATGGCACAGAGACCCACTCCTACTTCATCGCTGTGTTAGTGCTGTGAGTAATGGCACAGAGACCCGCTGAACTTGGTGAGACACGGAATGTTTGTTTCTGTACTGCGTCTGTCACTCCAATCTCTACAGTGGTGGAGCTTATTAAGAGAGCTAACACGCAAGTGGGTAAGCAGCAGCCAACAGTTTCTATAAAGGGGCTGGAGACAAGACAACTCATGGCAGTTTCTAACATCTAGACCTCACTTCATCACACTAGACACAAGACAATACCCCAAACATCTAGATCTCACTTCATCACACTAGACACAAGACAATACCTCAAACATCTAGACCTCACTTCATCACACTAGACACAAGACAATACCCCAAACATCTAGACCTCACTTCATCACATTAGACACAATACAATACCCCAAACATCTAGACCTCACTTCATCACTCTAGACACAAGACAATATCCCAAACATCTAGACCTCACTTCATCACACTAGACACAAGACAATACCCCAAACATCTAGACCTCACTTCATCACACTAGACACAAGACAATACCCCAAACATCTAGACTTCACTTCATCACACTAGACACAATACAATACCCCAAACATCTAGACCTCACTTCATCACACTAGACACAAGACAATATCCCAAACATCTAGACCTCACTTCATCACACTAGACACAAGACAATACCCCAAACATCTAGACCTCACTTCATCACTCTAGACACAAGACAATACCCCAAACATCTAGACCTCACTTCATCACACTAGACACAAGACAATACCCCAAACATCTAGACCTCACTTCATCACATTAGACACAATACAATACCCCAAACATCTAGACCTCACTTCATCACTCTAGACACAAGACAATATCCCAAACATCTAGACCTCACTTCATCACACTAGACACAAGACAATAGCTCAAACATCTAGACCTCACTTCATCACACTTCATGGAATACAAAGTTTTTCACAAAACTGTCATGACGCCGGTAATATAAACAAAGAATCTGGTTATATTTCTTTCATATTTTTAAAATTCTAAAATTTACAGAAACAGGCTCAGGTATATAATAAAGGATCCTGGGATACCTAAGAAATACATTAACATAAACTATGCGTGGAGGAGACAGAAAACATGGCGTTATATAAAGTAAGAACATCAAAACCATTCCACATAAAAACAAGCCCGAAGCAAGGTGACCCCTGTCCCCAGTGTTGTCTGTCTGGTCCTAGAAAAAGAAAAATTATAAGAACAATAAATAAAGAAGAAGTCATTAATGACAGAAAGAGAAAATAAGGAAACTGATTTTTGTTATTATAGTAGATAGTTGATGAACTGTGGATGGTGAGTGAGTATCTTTTCTCTTTGATGACTGACTTAACGTTTAAATGCCCTTTAAGGTACGTATGTCGTCTTCGTTCTCCTCTACCTCCAACCGTACTGCTGTACTTCGGTACAGTGTGTTGGATATATTTATAGGCATTCAGTCTCCACCACCCCGTGGTACTTCAGATTTGTGGCCCGTTCGTACATCCCTTCTTTCACTGATGCTCATCTTGTAACCCAGGATTCTTTCAACCATAACGCTAAATCACTCGACTAAATGTGCCCATTACCGATCACAAAATATTTAATAAACGCCACATGATGATGATGTTGGCCGATGAATTCATGTTAGTGAAAAGATGTCATGCTATACCTCAAACTGATCAGCATACAAGAACAACAAAAATCCAGACGGCTTACATCTCACAAAAAAAGATAGTCGCCAGATGATACTAAATGAAATATCACACTATTTCTAACAAAACTTCTCTTAATCACAAACATTCTAATCGCCGCTGACAATCACTAGTTCTACAGTTACATTACTAACTAAAACAAAACCTCATAACACGACAAACCCTAACTCTAAACTGATCTCAAATTTTATCACCTTCCAACACTCTCAGGGACTGGACTTCTAGAAAAATATGAGCTGCAAGGACGGTCCATGAAGAATTTTCTAGACTCTATAATCATTAGTATCCAGGGGGAGTTAAAAAATACTTTCCTTTAAGTCAAAGGTTTACATGAGTCGCTTCCCTGTTACCACGAACAATATTCCTCATAATATCCCCCTTCTTCTTAACCAGAGTTTTGCTCAAGCAGACACTAATCAAAAGATAATCAAGGTACCTAACTACAATCAGAAATGTTCGATATAGCTTCTGTCTTAATGTCAAGTCTGTGATATAAATATCCTGATGCCACGTCTGTGGTGTAATTTAATGTACAGACAAAATTTCTGACTGTGCGACTCAAAACGGTCTACAGGAATTCTACTTCTCAAGATATTGATAAAACAGTTTCTTCAAATTTATGTCTCGTTTTGACAAAATGGTCTCTTGGTCTCAAATACTGAAAAACTGTCTTTTGGACATGTCTGAAAATATTCACCAACGGTCTCTTGGAAGTAAACTTCTAAAGATATTTGACCAGTCGATCTATTGGAAGTAAACTTCTAAAGATATTTGACCAGTCGATCTATTGGAAGTAAACTTCTAAAGATATCTGACCACTCGGTCTCTTGGAAGTAAACTTCTAAAGATATTTGACCAGTCGATCTATTGGAAGTAAACTTCTAAAGATATTTGACCAGTCGATCTATTGGAAGTAAACTTCTAAAGATATCTGACCACTCGGTCTTTTGGAAGTAAACTTCTAAAGATATCTGACCACTCGGTCTTTTGGAAGTAAACTTCTAAAGATATCTGACCACTCGGTCTTTTGGAAGTAAACTTCTAAAGATATCTGACCACTCGGTCTATTGGAAGTAAACTTCTAAAGATATCTGACCACTCGGTCTATTGGAAGTAAACTTCTAAAGATATCTGACCACTCGGTCTATTGGAAGTAAACTTCTGAAGATATTTGACCACTCGGTCTATTGGAAGTAAACTTCTGAAGATATTTGACCACTCGGTCTATTGGAAGTAAACTTCTGAAGATATTTGACCACTCGATCACTTGGGAGTAAACTTCTGAAGATATTTGACCACTCGATCTCTTTGAAGTAAACTTCTGAAGATATTTGACCACTCGATCTCTTGGAAGTAAACTTCTGAAGATATTTGACCACTCGATCTCTTTGAAGTAAACTTCTGAAGATATTTGACCATCGGTCTCTTGGAATTAGTTCAACATATGAGCAAAGGCAGCAGCGTCTTATCTTCTTTAGTTCACCTTCTTATGTCATCATCTAATCCTCCTGTCACCTTTTTAGATCATCACCTAATCCTCCTGTCACCTTCTTAGCTCATCACCTAATCCTCCTGTCACCTTCTTAGCTCATCACCTAATCCTCCTGTCACCTTCTTAGCTCATCACCTAATCCTCCTGTCACCTTCTTAGCTCATCACCTAATCCTCCTGTCACCTTCTTAGCTCATCACCTAATCCTCCTGTCACCCTCATTACCTCTTGCAGATTTTGCTTATCTACCTACACGACAACAACATGCAGACGATACAGAAAGTGTAGGAGAAACTGCAAGAGACCACAGAAGTCTTAAAACATCTGCAAGAACAAACTTCAAACATCTGCAAGAACAAACTTCAAACATCTGCAAGAACAAACATCTGCAAGAACAAACAGAAAAAGTGGGACTAAAGATAAATTATGAAAAAAAAAACTGAATACATGAAGAAGGGAGACAACTGGCAGGAGAAGACTAAGAACAGAGAGGAATGGAGACATGTCTTGTCTGTAGCAGTGAGTCACAATGACTTAGAAAGCTGAATGAATGAATGAATGAATGAATGAATGAATGAATATTTGTGATTGTAAATAATAAAAGTTAAACAGAAAAAAACACATTATGTTTTTATTTTCTTTACATAAGTGTAGCAGAATTTACTTTCAGCGCAGATCTGTTGGTAGATATTTGTAGATACACGTCAGTTTTATCAGGTCAGTGTAAGAGATCGTCTGTGTACAGATAACATGGACATATGTCTGGTTGTTATGTTTGTGTACAGACAACATGGACATACGTCTGCTTGTTTGTCTGTGTACAGATAACATGGGCATATGTCTGCTTGTTATGTTTGTGTACAGACAACATGGACATACGTCTGCTTGTTTGTCTGTGTACAGATAACATGGGCATATGTCTGCTTGTTATGTTTGTGTACAGACAACATGGACATACGTCTGTTTGTTTGTCTGTGTACAGATAACATGGGCATATGCCTGCTTGTTATGTTTGTGTACAGACAACATGGACATACGTCTGCTTATTTGTCTGTGTACAGATAACATGGACATATGTCTGTTTGTTATGTCAGTGTACATATAACATGGATATATGTCTGTGTACATATAACATGGACATATGTTTGTTTGGTATGTCTGTGTACAGATAACATGGATATATGTCTGCTTGTTATGTTTGTGTACAGATAACTTGGACATATGTCTGCTTGTTATGTCTGTGTACAGTTAACATGGATATATGTCTGTTTGTTATGTCTGTGTACAGATAACATGGATATATGTCTGCTTGTTATGTCTGTGTACAGATAAAATGGACATATGTCTGCTTGTTTTGTCACTGTTCATTTAAAGATCAACATTTATGAATATATTAACAAGGAACTACGAGTTTCCTGGGCCATGGATTCCATCATCTTATCAGAGACTACCTGCACTATATGCATTTATAGAAGATATATGCACTATATGCATTTATAGAAGATACGTGCACTATATGCATTTATGTAAGATATGTGCACTATATGCATTTATGTAAGATATGTGCACTATTTGCATTGCAAGACCAAGAACGGTAACCACAGATGAAACCACCGGCAGAATCCATGACATGATAATGGAGGATCAGCGACTAACTGAGCAGTACATTGCTACTGAGTTGGGCATCTCCAAGGAAAGTGTTCATGCCATTATTCACAATGATCTTCAAATGACAAAGGTCTCTGCTAGATGGGTCCCGAAACTTCTTGGAGCTGATCATAAACGACAGCGTCTCAATATGTCAAGAGACAATCTTGGCCATTTTTCTGCAGATCCTGAAAATTTTCTTCAGCAATTTGTGACTATGGATGAGACTTGGGCTCATCATTTTCAACCAGAAACCAAAGAACAGTCAAAGTAGTGGAAACATCATGTATCCCCACCTCCAAAGATGGCAAGGGTGGTGTAACAGAATAGCAATTCTGTTCAGAGATTAATTGTGTAGCGCTAATAAATTGTGTTGCGTAGACTACGTCATTAGGAAGGCCCGTGTGCAAAAAGTCGTTAGAAAGGTCCGTGTGAAAAAGCCGGTCGTAAGCAGTCTATGTGTGGAAAGTTGAATTGGATGGACGTGTTGGGCGAACGAGAATGGGGTAGAGCGAGTCTTGTTGTCAGAATTAGTTTAGTTTGTTTTTCTGTGTGGCTGCAGTCCTTGGTAAGCCTGTAAGTATGGTTTTTGGTATGAATAAATCATTGTAAGGTTTTCCTTGCCCATGTGGCGTAGATATTTCACGCCGGGCATTTGTTGCTGTGAATTTCTGTAATAAATGTGTGTGTCTGATGATAAACTACAACAAATCGGCTTTGTGGAAATTTTCATTGTTGACCAGTTTGTTTTGGTCGGAAGACTGCCAAGTTATGTTCAAGTTGTTGTATTCGTACTAATTTTGTGGAGTGGAAAGCCTGGGTGTCTTGTTGTATTTTCTTAGTGTATAATACAGAAAATTAGGTGATGGTTAGAACACCAGCAACAAGAAGAAACTTATAAGTTGAAACTGTACTCCACAAGAAGAATCAATCAAACCAGTAGTCTCCTTGTAAGGGGAATCCTGCTTTAGTGGCGCCGTGATTCTGCTTCAGTGGCGCCGTGATTCTGCTTTAGCTGGCGCCGTGACCAGCGCTTTCCTTCACGGTCTGTCACAAAGTGTTTTGGTTGTTGCTCGTGGGCTGCTGGTTTCATGCACGGCTCATACTTCTAATTGTGAAGTCTTGGCAAGTCTCCAGGTTGTAGTATTTTTGTCTCCAGTTGTGTAGTACCCACAAAGTTTTGTCTATTGTACCATGCCCTAGATTACGATTGTCGATCGATGACCTGCTTACCTTGTCGATGACCTGCCTCGTTTTCGGCTATCAAATATGGCAGACTACTGTTTTGGTCAACAGCAAATATGTTGTAGAGTAAGGATAGCTAGCTTAGGTGTTGGAAGCTGATTGCAGATAGATTAGGAGTTGATAGGTTTGTAGTTAGTTAAGGAGTCAAGATTGGAGTTGGTTAGCTAGCTAGCGTTCGAATTTCGGTTGGTAGTTCTGTCAGCATTGGCTTCCCGACATCTTCTGCCGGAGAAGAAAAGGAGTCTAGATTAGGAAAAGAGTTGAGTTGCATTGGCGTCCTTTTCTTCCTTCGAATTGGCGTCAGGGGTGTGTTGACGAGTCTTTGAGGCGTCTACTCAAGGCGGCGACGATGTCCAGCTTGCTCAGAATCTTGGGGGGCACCTCTAGCTCCTGGCCCCTAGGCAGCATAGTGGATGAAGCCATACCAGTGAAGCTGATCCTGAACCAGTATCCTGCCAGGAACCAGTGCAGCTTGTACGGTACATTTCGCTGGTACTATGTAGGAGGAAACAGGTAACAATTTGTAACTTAACGGTGACCTCTGAAATTTCAGCAAGAAGTCAAGCCAGATTGTGCAGACTGAACATTATTAAGTATAGCAAATAGTGAATGTTGGATTTATTTACTGTCATTCTCTTTGGAAGTTGGTTGGACAATTGAGTAGTTCTGATTCATCCAGTCGCCAGACATTCATACGAAGGGATATAGTAACTTTTTGGACTACCTTCACCTGTGGAAAAAATTTGTTTTTGGAAATGAACATTCTGTTGATTGGAAGTTGCCAGATATGCTTCTTCTGGATAGATTATCTAGAAATTTCAGGAACATTATTGTGTTTATACATTAGGGACAATTATTTTGTTCTGATGTGGAATTTTGCTGGATTGCAATTAATTAGCATTTTGTTATGATTTTGCATTAGCAAGGATGATATGGATATTTGACATTAGTGTATATGTCATTAATTTCAGTTTTTTACTCTGATAGGTGCTAGAAAACTGAGGATTCTTAGTTAAAATTTTTCTGGAAGATTGCCATTGCTGTTATAACTTATTTAACTAAAAAGTACAGTAATTATTCTGGACTGTAGTAGGTGCCAGTATGGTTGGATTATTTTGAGTGGATTGGATATTGCTAATATTGTTTTTTTTTGTTTTGTTATAGATTATTGGTTCCATATCTGAGTTTTTCCAGAAAGAGTCATGTACTATGGAAGAGGTTAGGCTTTGTCATGCAGTGCATTGGAAATGTACCAGAAGCCCTGGAAGTATCATTGCTACATATGAGAATTCCGTGGGAGATGAAGGCTGCAGTTGGAGATTCTCTTAAGCATAATTTTTTATAGATTGTATAGTTCTTGTGCAGCAATTAGTGAATGTATTTTTTTTCCTCTGTTTATTTTTTGTATAACGGATTTATTAGTAGTTAATTAGGATGGATGATAAATCATGTAGCCTTGAATAAGGTGACATTACTGATGATGACTTATTAATAGCCAATTGTTATGGCATTTACCATGTTCAAATTGGTTATTTATCTTTGATGTGACAGCATTGCCTTGGATGTGACATTATTACCACGGATGTGATGTTATGAGGAGATTACACAAACAGGTGTGGTTCTCTGATTGGGTACCTAGGCCGGAACATGCAGATTCCATGTAACCGAGCCTAAGGTGAAATTACCAGAGGGGGTCTTTTTTCTTTTAAGGACCTAGATATTACATTGTTTTGTTGCGCGTACATATGGTACGTGGCACAGTCCCTTTGGGGATAAATAAAAGGTGGATTAGCCTGATACCAAAGTTTTGCCTGTTCTGCATAGTTAATGGATAATTACATATGTTAAGAATGGATGATTATATATGATACCTAAAGATTTGCCTGTTCTGCATATGTTTAATGGATGATTACATATGTTAAGAATGGATGATTATATATGATACCTAAAGATTTGCCTATTCTGCATATGTTTAATGGATGATTACATATGTTAAGAATGGATGATTATATATGATACCAAAGTTTTGCCTGTTCGGCATATGTTTAATGGATATTTACATATGTTAAGAATGGATGATTAATAATTGTAACCCAGATGAACCTATTCTGCGTATGTACAGCATATAGCTGCATTTGTCAGTAATAGCAGATTATATATGGTACCAGAGTTTACCTATTCTATGTATGTGTATTGAGGAGTCACACATAATAGAAATAAATGATTGTATATGAAGTGGACATGGGCTGAGTATAGCCGAAAGTCACACGAACAGTTTATGGGTATAGTCAGAGTATGAAGTTCTATGTTGAGAGTCGATATTATCTTTGAATTAGCCTGGAGTTATAATTTAAATAGGTACATTGGTTTTTTTTTTGAAAGTTTTGACAGGCAAACCTCTACTTTTTGGGATGGGGGAATATTATAGCAGCATAGGTTAGGGATTATACCCAGGATTGGTATTTAGGAAATAATTACTAGAGTGAGTACCCTTGTTTGAAAGGTAGGTTGGTTGAGACCATTGAGCGGGGGTCTTGGGAAAAGCGTGCAGCATGGATAAAACTGAGTGGGTAGGAATAGTATAAATACCACTCACGATTGGTCTAGAAAGGCAAGAGCCTTACTTGTTTTGTGTAGCAAGAGCCTTACTTGTTTTGTTGTAGGAAGAATTTTTTTCGTTTTGATGTAGATGGAATCTCGTTTAGGAAGAGTTTCTAGCAGTGGAAATTTGTTGGTAGTGGAGGAATTAGGTTTCTTGATGGCTGAGGTTTTAGGTGGAATGTTGTGAGTATGATTTCATGTGTATAGGACTTATTGTAAGTGGATTGCCTTTTACTCATTTTCCTGTTATGTCCATGTTGCGGACAGTCTCATGCGCCAGATATAGGATGGGTTGTTATGGAGATTGCATATATTATACGTTACTACTCATAGCGTTGAATATACACATAAGAGTAGATAGTTATTTGAATATTGTACACCTTGGTACACCTTGTGGGTAGAATTAGGGTTGTATTGGATAGTGATTAGTTTGATTAATTTTTTTTCGGAGAGTTTTCTGTAAAAGTTAGTAATTTTTTGTTGGAGATATTTGATGGCCAAATATCTACCTTTAGGGGGTGGGGAGATATTCTGTAACAGAATAGCAATTCTGTTCAGAGATTAATTGTGTAGCGCTAATAAATTGTGTTGCGTAGACTACGTCATTAGGAAGGCCCGTGTGCAAAAAGTCGTTAGAAAGGTCCGTGTGAAAAAGCCGGTCGTAAGCAGTCTATGTGTGGAAAGTTGAATTGGATGGACGTGTTGGGCGAACGAGAATGGGGTAGAGCGAGTCTTGTTGTCAGAATTAGTTTAGTTTGTTTTTCTGTGTGGCTGCAGTCCTTGGTAAGCCTGTAAGTATGGTTTTTGGTATGAATAAATCATTGTAAGGTTTTCCTTGCCCATGTGGCGTAGATATTTCACGCCGGGCATTTGTTGCTGTGAATTTCTGTAATAAATGTGTGTGTCTGATGATAAACTACAACAAATCGGCTTTGTGGAAATTTTCATTGTTGACCAGTTTGTTTTGGTCGGAAGACTGCCAAGTTATGTTCAAGTTGTTGTATTCGTACTAATTTTGTGGAGTGGAAAGCCTGGGTGTCTTGTTGTATTTTCTTAGTGTATAATACAGAAAATTAGGTGATGGTTAGAACACCAGCAACAAGAAGAAACTTATAAGTTGAAACTGTACTCCACAAGAAGAATCAATCAAACCAGTAGTCTCCTTGTAAGGGGAATCCTGCTTTAGTGGCGCCGTGATTCTGCTTCAGTGGCGCCGTGATTCTGCTTCAGTGGTTCTGTCTGCAGGCAAAGTGATGGCTTCCATCTTTTGGGATTCAGAAGATGTGCTATTGGTAGACTATCTTCAAAAGGGCAGAATGGTCACCGGGGCCTATTACGCTAATCTTGTGAAGCAACTGCGGGTCAAACTGAAGGAAAAGCGTCGAGGGAAATTGACGAGAGGAGTCATCTTTCAGCAAGACAATTCTCCAGTTCACAAGTCGGCGGTGGCAATGGCTGCCATTCATGAATGTGGCTTCCAGCTTCTTGAACATCCTCCTTATTCCCCAGATTTGGCCCCTTCGGACTATTACCTGTTTCATTCATTCATTTGCATGTCCCTTGCGGAACTTTGCCTCCCAAACAGCACTCCTGTAGGCCTCTCGGTTGTGAGCAAGATGGCCTGCTGCTGTTGCATCCATTTCCAGATCGTCAACGATGTCTTGCAGCCATCTTCGTCTTGGTCTTCCTCTGTTTCTTTTTCCCATTATGTATCCTTCCAATACGGTCTTCTCTAAATTATCATGACGTTTAATGTGTCCAAAATATTTAAGTTTTCTCTCTTTAATCCTCTTCACTAGCCAGCCTTCTTCAATATTAAGCTCTTGTAGTATAGATATATTTGTTCTTTTTTGTGTCCACGATATTTGAAGAACTCTTCTGTAGCATTTACATTCAAAGGCATTTATGTGTTTCTCACTGTTTTGTTAAGTGTCCAGGTATTACCTGTTTACCAAACTCAAAAAAGAGCTCAGTGGTCGCAAATTTGCTTCAGATGATGTCGTCATTCATGCTGTAGACCACTTTCTACTGGCACAAGATGCTGACTTTTACAAAGAAGGGATCTGTATGCTCCAGGATCGCTGGACTAAGTGCATAAACTTGGTAGGGGACTATGTTGAGAAATAACCCCAAAAAGTTGTCCACAAATAATCTGTTGTACCTTATGCCGAGAACTTATCAATCAACAGAACTATACACACACGCACTCACACACACACACATGCACACACGCACACGCACTCACACATATGATATCTGCACTATACAAATGTATAGAGAAGTTGCCGGGTAAACTTTTGAGACAAAAAAATAGGCCTAAAAAAATATTTAGAAGTTTGAATGTAATAAACAGTCTTCAGATCATCTTACTTCGAAACGTTATAGTTGCCAAGATGCCTAAGTTCTCTCTCCCTCTTCCCCCCCCCTCTCTCTCTCTCTCTCTCTCTCCCCCTCGGCTGTTGAACAAATTTGTCCGAAGCTGTATCAACAAACTGGCAATGAACTCCGCGGTTCAATATTGATATTATGCCAGGTACTTGTCCAATCTGCCAACAAAAGATCTCAAAGACCGCAATGACTTCACCCAAAAGTCCAGTTTCTGTACTTGAAATCTGGGAGCAATGCACCCAACAAACTCTGGTCAGGTTCATGTTTACACGAATATAACAGTCAAATCATTCCCTGTCTATCTATCTATCTATCTATCTATCTATCTATCTATCTATCTATCTATCTATCTATCTATCTATCTATCTATCTATCTATCTATCTATCTATCTATCTATCTGTCTATCTATGTCTGGTTTTATTTGTCTTTTAATCATTCTAGAACATTGGAGGTTCTGAAATGATCTGACTGTACAACTTTCATACTGGCCTATATGTCACAGGATCCCTGTTGTTCTATTCTCATATCGTTCTCTTTGTCACCATATCCCTGTTATCAACATCTTTCCTACTTGTCTCTATATCACATAATCCCTGTTATCAACATCTTTCCTACTTGTCTCTATATCACAAAATCCCTGTTATCAACATCTTTCCTACTTGTCTCTATATCACAAAATCCCTGTTATCACTATTTCTACTTCTGCTACTCTTACTCAGGCCCATGTGTCATAAAAGCCCCACAAAACCTGCACATAAATTCTCCCACAAAACCTGCACATAAATTCTCCCACAAAACCTGCACATAAATTCTCCCACAAAACCTGCACATAAATTCTCCCACAAAACCTGCACATAAATTCTCCCACAAAACCTGCACATAAATTCTCCCACAAAACCTGCACATAAATTCTCCCACAAAACCTGCACATAAATTCTCCCACAAAACCTGCACATAAATTCTCCCACAAAATCTGCACATAAATTCTCCCACAAAACCTGCACATAAATTCTCCCACAAAACCTGCACATAAATTCTCCCACAACACCTGCACATAAATGCTCCCACAACACCTGCACATAAATTCTCCCACAAAACCTGCACATAAATTCTCCCACAAAACCTGCACATAAATTCTCCCACAAAATCTGCACATAAATGCTCCCACAACACCTGCACATAAATTCTCCCACAGATTATGTCTAGGGTCTCACTGACCTTGGCGTAGTGAACTCTGGGATGTTCTTAGCTTGTGTTTAGTGGTGTTCTTACATTTGCCTCCAGCTCTAACCCCAGTGTCTGTAGCTCTAACGTCAATGTCTGTAGCTCTAACGTCAATGTCTGTAGCTCTAACGTCAATGTCTGTAGCTCTAACGTCAATGTCTGTAGCTCTAACGTCAATATCTGTAGCTCTGACACCAATGTCTGTAGCTCTGCTATCAACGTCTGTAGCTCTGCCGTTAACGTCTGTAGCTCTGACGCCAACGTCTGTAGCTCTGACACCAACGTCTGTAGCTCTGACGCCAATGTCTGTAGCTCTGCCGTCAACTTCTGTAGCTCTGCCGTCAACGTCTGTAGCTCTGACGCCACCGTCTGTCACGCACTGACGCCAATGTCTGTCACGCACTGACGCCAGTGTCTGTCACGCACTGACGCCAATGTCTGTCACGCACTGACGCCAGTGTCTGTCACGCACTGAATTATCACGCTAATATCAAAACTTCCAGGACGTCACTAGCTGTATTTTACACCAAATGTGTTTGTCCAACAGTTTTAGACCACGTGACTGGTAGACTACGTGACTGATAGACCACGTGACTTGTTGACTACGTGACTGGTTGCGGTGAATGTAAACAATTTTAAGTGCAGGAGCGGCTGACCACTAGCGTACCGAAGAGTTCAGATGTGGCCCACCGCTCAGGGCCCCTACCGCTCAGGGCCCCCGCCGCTCAGGGCCCCCACCGGTCAAGGCCCCACGGTGAAGGGCCCCACAGACAGAAATAATGACTCTCACATTACAGTAAACTATGCTTCTTGTGAACGTTTCTATAGTAAATTAGAATAAAACAGTTCATGTTTACCGAGAAGATCTTTCTAACTTGTTTGTGTTCAAAGATGAACATCTTCCTAACTTGTTTGTGTTCAAAGATGATTTTCATCACATAATTCATTAATCTAGAGACATGAACGTGTGAAAAATGAGCCTCCAGCAGAAAGAGTGGTCAAGTATGCAGCATGTATATATTAACTTTTAGTAGAACCCACTGCTGAGAAGGCGGGTGGTTTACACCCCTTCCTGTTTAACTTTTAACTTCATACTTAACATTTACATCCCTTCCTGTTTAACTTTTAACTTCATACTTAACATTTACATCCCTTCCTGTTTAACTTTTAACTTCATACTTAACACAAAAATAATGTCAAGAATAGACAATTTTATCCTTGTAAATCCGCAACATTGCTTTACTTCGTGCTTTTAAATCCTCTTTGATTTATCTGTTGGAGAAGCTGTTAATTTATCTGACAAACGAACAAAGTTTTGGGTACAAGTCAACATATAAATCTACACAAAGAATGAAACTATTTAAACAAACAAAATGTAGGAACAACCTTATCCGTGCGCAGAGCAACAACACTTTTTGTATATTGTCTGGCGATGATCGTGGACGTATTCTTGCGTGGGGTACACAGTCCAGAAATCTTCGGTACAGCTGCGTTGCTGAGGTCAAGCTATCTTCTTTTCTCAGACTTGTTCAGCTGCTGTGGCTAACCTCAAGTTCCATATTTTCGCGGGCCACCAGAAAAACGTAGCCAAGAGTTAGAATTAGATGAGAAAATAGGATCAGCCTGCTTGTGTGGCTACCTGACCACCGCGGCTACGAAGGTTGTTAGCAAAACAAAATGGAACATGAAGTCTTTTTCTATGACTCTATCTCTCAAGTTTCAGACGTTCTTGTTATGATTCTGACATTTTCCAAAGTCACACGTGAGCGTGGTGGGGGAGAGATAACAGAATGTCAAATGTCAGATTAATGTAACATGACATTATTTTTATCTATGTGGGGGTGGGGGGGGGGAGATAACAGAATGCCAAATGTCAGATTAATGTAACATGACATTGTTTTTATCTACGTGTTGGAGGGATAACAGAATGGCAAATGTCAGATTAATGTAACATGACATTATTTTTATCTACGTGAGGGGTATGAGAGAGATAACAGAATGGCAAATGTCAGATTAATGTAACATGGCAATCCATGACTGTGCTCGTGTAATCTTGTATCATTTTTCATAAATACGTTTCTTTCTTTCTTTTGTATGGGCGTCTTCAGTAATAGTAATACATTTTTTTGTAACTTTGGCACATTGCATCAGTTTTACACAGCATAACTTGATTCGTTTTTCATGTGTTTTAGTTTCAAACTTGATCGTAGCTTGACAAAATGTACCTGACATTTCCACAAACAAAAGTTTATATCGTCTGCGATATTTAATAGCAAATCGTTGGCATTATTTACAGATGAAAGAAAGAAAGAAAGAAAGAAAGAAAGAAAGAAAGGAAGAACTGAACTTTCGTATAAACATCAGTTTTATCAATCTGGCCATCACTAAAACGAACACTGATGAAAGTCAACAAATCTATGAGCGACCAACACGAAACGAAGAATGTACTTACCCGTCTTCCGGGAAAACCAGCCAGATTTATATTTTCGACACACAACCACCTCCTTTGTAATACAATAAATAGATAAATCCTTTTTAATAATATCAAATAATTATAACAACAAAAATGCACAAAACTTTGTTTATATCGTTCTATCAACCAGAGCAATACTTTTGTCCAATACTGTAACAGGGGATTTTAGATGTACAAATATCATGATAATAATCAAGTATCTTAGTGATACTGCACACAACTATCATGATAATCAAGTATCTTTGTGATACTACACATGGTCTTGTTGTTAAAACACAAAGGTAAATCTTCACAGCGGCATCAGACTACATCAGAAACTACAACAAAAATCGGAGAAAAAAATCACATGAACAAAAAAAGAAATATTTACCCAAATAATGGCAGAACGTTGTTTCGTGTCGTGATAACTGGAACTGACTTTTAGGCACAAAATAGATATAATTCACTGTTTTCTTGATATACACTGTCCAGTGGAGAAATATAATAAAATAGATATAATTCACTGTTTTCTTGATGTACACTGTCCAGTGGAGAAATATAATAAAATAGATATCATTCACTGTTTTCTTGATGTATACTGTCCAGTGGAGCAATGTCATAAAATATGACACTACAGTGCTAAATGTACAGTGTCTAGTGGAGCTATATCACAGAATGTGACACTGTAGTTCTAAGGTAGAGCGTCAAGTACAGCCACATGATAAACTGTGACATTATAGTCGTAGCGTGCAGTGAACAAGACGCTGGCTTAATGAGCATAGCTTCCGCGTTCACATCTCAACTAAACAATACCGCAGCGCCGTAGACATGCTTTCTCTCCTCCTTGTTTATTTTCTTCAAACGTTCCACACAACTGCCCCCAGTAACACGGACTGACTTCTTCTTCTTCTGTGTCCAGCAGTGTGGGCCAAGGATCCCCCCAACCCCAGACTGTCATGTTGACTAGCTGGAGGAGTCACGACACAAATTGCTGTAAGATTTTATGTACAGGTCAGTAGAAATCTCTTAAGTTTAGCTTGTCATACACGTTTTCTTCGTGTGTGTGTGTAGCTCTCTCTCTCTCTCTCTCAACCTTAAGTGCCCAGAGCACATGGGGCTTCCGCAAGGGTTTTCCACAAATGCTTGTCCTTCGCCTTTTTTTTCTGCTCTTGCCCAGGTGAGCCCTCTATTGCTCAACATCCTCTCTGTTGTTCTTCTCCATGTCTCTTTTGGTCTACCCTTACTTCTGTTCCTCTGTGGTGTCCATCTTAGTGCTATTTGTGGTAGTGAGTTGTCAGTCATTCGGAGCACATGTCCCAACCATCGCCAGCGTCTTTCCTCAATAATTGTTGTCAGTGGTTTCATCTGCATTTCTGCTAATAAGATGTTATTTCTTATGGTGTTTGGCCAAAATATTTTTCTAATTCTTCGTAAACATTTAGTCTGGAAAGAATTCAACTTGCTTTCTATGGTTTTGGTGATTTAAGTGTGTGTATACCACACAAGTAAATGTGGGCTTTCGTGTTTACCTGTATTACTGCGAGCAATTTCTGCACACATTTCTTGTATAGCTATTCTCTAGTAACATACTCGTCTACTGTATTCCACTGCTATGTCAGTCATATCTGGGACAATGAAACAAGTGATAGCGTAAAGCTGCTGTTGCATACAGAATACCATCAGACGATTGATTATATGGCATGATGGGACGATGTTAGCAGTCATGCTTCTCCATTCCCTAATGTTTCCAATCAGTTTAGTTACCTTCGTTTTCCTTCCGTGCTACCTAGTCAGTCTATTCAGGTATTTTTCTTTTGGCCTCCCATTTTTTCTTTTCCCCCAAGAGATTACGTTCTGTCAGGCAGAAGCAATTTAAAGTAGCTGAACTGTTAGAGTAGTATCACAAACAAACAAAAACCTATCTTGATAAACCCTGACACGCGTTAACTTAAGCTTCATTGATTAAAGGAAGGCCGCATTCTGCAGTGGGCCATAATTTGCCCACCCATGCTATTATTTTTCTCATTTGACTGAATGTGAACCAGGAAAGTGTTTACAGTGTTTGCTAGCTTCCAGCACTTGCTCACCTCCTCTTGAGTGACAGAAATTTTTGCTGGAAATGTCCTGGGAGCACGGCAGAGACGAAGTCGCCGAGTTCGCGGTCAAAGTGTAAAGCCACTGCAGAAACAGATTACCTGTTTGGTGTCTGGCGTCTAGTGAAAACAAACAGAAACTACAGGCCCTAGGACCTCTCTTCTTAATCAGTCTGGATGTTTAGGGACAGATTTTCTTTCTCGAGCAAACTGAGCTTCGATTGTGGTCCAGGAATGGGCAAGAAGTGATTGTTTTTGCGCTGTCCAGGTCGAGAACGGATCTGAACTCGTCCAGGTTACCCGGTACGTAAGGCCAGAAATAGACGTACGGGACAGAATGTCACGTTCAGACGGGACGTGGTTTAAGTGAAGCAGATCTGTACCATGATCTCTGGACTGTGCAGGTCTTCGTTTTCTTTTTACAAACATCCCAGAATTCCGCGGGGGTGTTACTAAAAACTACGATTGTTTAGTTCTGGGAAAACGCTACAGCGTCCGGGCGTGCTATTTACAGGCAACAATCACTTGTCCAAACTTGACATTTGTTTCTTCTGTGTTCCAGTTTTTAGGTCAAGCTAACTCTTATAACCTCTGTCACTAAGTCCAGTTCTTCAGATTTCTGTCCAGGTTATTACGACATACCCATAGCTTCTGTTTCAGATCCACTCTCTTCGGTCACCTGCTAATGTGAAACTGTGACCTCTTACCGTACACATCTCCAAGTCCGGAGACCTCTCACAGAAATCTGGTACTGGCTACAGGCCAGAGATGGCGCCTGAAAGAGCTCTGGTAACTTTGACACGTTTGATGACAGAACAGGTTCTGTAGCTGCTCAGACTGGAAGGAAATGGCACCCTAGATGAGTTTTTCCCATTGTCACTTTCACACTAATTTGTTCCTAGTTATGTGCCACTGCCAAATGTTTCTTCAGCTTCTCCAGATGTAGCATGCTATGACAAACCCAGACATCTACATCTTCACATGTAACATACACACAGATATCTACATCTCCACATGTAACATATGACAACAAACCCAGACATCTTCACATGTAACATATCTTCTTCTTCTTCTTCTTCGTTCACTTCTACCACCAAAAACCGCACTGTGAACCTACTGAATTCACGCATGTGGTCCTCGTTAGGTCCCGTGGTCCCCTGTGTGGTCCAAAATAGACCACACGAGTTCCACGAAAGGACCACAAGGGGTTCAGAGTATCACAGTGCTTTAGCCTGTATTCTTGGTGGGTCTCGGAAGCGGGATTGCGTGACACCGTGGTTTTCGTTGCACCAGTTTGGTCTAGGGTTGGACTTTCTCACCGGAAGACCTCGACGTGTTTAGGATATCAGTGCATCCCCGCTGGGTGAGAGGCGGTAGCCCACCCGGGCCAGAGTTGGACTTTCTCACCGGAAAACCTCGACGTGTTTTGAGATACCCGTGTATCACCGCCGGGTGAGAGGTGGTTGCCCATCCAGTCTAGGGTTGGACTTTCTCACCGGAAAACCTCAGCGTGATTAGGATACGCAGACATCCCCGCCGGGTGAGAGGTGGTTGCCTATCTAGACTTCCCTGGTCCAGTGTCTCCGACTTCAGCATTTTGCGGTCGTGGCCGCTACCCTTCCTAGTTGTGACCAGGATGGAGCTTTTGTCCAGGAGGACGAATCCTCGCCACTAGTGACTTCTACCCCTGGGTTGAGCCGGTTTAGGCATTTCCCAGTATGGGCGTGTTTGGGACGGGACCGACCTCTGGGGCAGAGGTACTGTGACATTCATAACCTTCAAGATTCACCCCTGGTATGAGCCGGTTTAGGCAAAATTCACCAGTATGGGTGTTTATCAGGCGTTACCGACCTCTAGAGCGGAGGTGGCATGACATGTCTAGCCATCGAGTTCCACCCCTGGTGTGTGCCGGTTTAGGCATATTTCACCAGTGTAGGTGTATTTCTCTAGAGCAGAGGCGCCGTGGTATAGCTCTCATAGCGATACTACTGGACATACCAGGTTAAACTTCACTTTCCACCACCTTTTCCCATCGGCGCCGCACAGCAACCTTTATTTCCGCATTTACTTCCTTAACCGAGAGGAGCTTCACTCCACGCGCGGCATTTGAAAAGTCAAGCCAGCAGTGACTTAACCTCTGGGACAAGCCGGTTCATGCATTTCACCCGATATGACTGCACTCAGGACGTGGCCGACCTCCAGACCAGAGGTGCCGTGATTTGACTGTTTGCTTCGATTTATCCTTTCAACCACCTTTTCGCAGTGATGCTGCGCGGCAACCTCATTTGCAAATTTCTTCATTGGCCGGGAAGAGCACCGCTCCACGCACGGCAGCTGAAGATCTCGCCAACAGCGATAAAGTGTACTCATTCCAATTACGGGGCCTCGAAAGAGTCCCGTATTGTTATTTTTCGTCACTACCTCCCCGTGCCGGGAGTGGGTAAGTTGCGCACCTGCTGCCTTCCTTGGATGTGGTAGCCGTTTCTCATGCTCCCTCTCCGGAATCGAACCCTGATTCCCCGTTACCCGTTACAAACATGGTAGGCATGTCACGTACCATCGACATTTGATAGGGCAGACATTTGAAAGATGCGTCGCCGGCACAGAAGGCCATGCGATCAGCACAAAGTTATCCAGAGTCACCAGTTGGGACGCCGCGCCCCGCGAAGGGCAACGACGATTGGTTTTGAACTAATAAAAGCGCTCTTTCCACGAGGGTCGGAGCTTTTTAAGCATGTATTAGCTCTAGAATTGCCACAGTTATCCAAGCAGGATCGTGTCATCTAAGGAACCTCGACTGATTTAATGAGCCATTCGTGGTTTCACCGTGAGACAGTGTGAACTTAGACATGCGTAGCTTAATCTTTGAGACAAGCATATGACTACTGGCAGGATCAACCAGATAGCTTTCTTCACCGAACCTTTGTCGGATATCTGCCGACAGACCGACGCGGGGCAAGGGAGACAGCGCTCTGCTCAGAGCGGATCCCTTTCGACCCCGGCGGCGTTTCATTTCCTTTAACCGGCGGGGGCGGCTCTCTCTGCTCTAACGAGCGGAGAAGAAAGCCTGGCCACCCACAAACAACACACGTTACATACTGCAGACCCGATATTCTTTGCGAGAGATGGGCCAATTTCGAGACCATCGGTCGACAAAACCGTACTACATCGTTATCACGAACCTGGCTGGCTAGCAGTTTACATGCTTCGCTCGACGGACAAACCACTTGCTTCTGCATCGAAACACCTTAACTCTCGCCGTCCGGGAAGGGAGCGAAAGCCTGTCTCCCCACGCACGGAACTCGAGAGCGCTTTTTCGCCAAAAGAACGGTCGGCCTGCGCAACAGCAACCGCCCGCGCTGTGCAGGTCGGCGCAGCTCTGCGCGGCTGACGCATGTAACATATGACAACAAACCCAGACATCTTCACATGTAACATACGACAACAAACCCAGACATCTCCACATGTAACATATGACAACAAACCCAGACATCTTCACATGTAACATACGACAACAAATCCAGACATCTTCACATGTAACATATGACAATAAACCCAGACATCTTCACATGTAACATATGACAATAAACCCAGACATCTTCACATGTAACATATGACAATAAACCCAGACATCTTCACATGTAACATATGACAATAAACCCAGACATCTTCACATGTAACATATGACAATAAACCCAGACATCTTCACATGTAACATATGACAATAAACCCAGACATCTTCACATGTAACATATGACAATAAACCCACACATCTATACCTCTATACATAACAGTAAACACAGACATCTACACCTTCACATATAACATACAACAATAGACCCAGACATCTACACCTTCACATATAACATACAACAATAAACACATATATGTAAATCTCCACATAAATCTTACATGTAATACAAAATTGTATGTAAAAGAAGTGCTACAAACAGGAAAACTGCATTAGGCTACAAATTACAAGAGAGAAATTCTTATGTACAAGAAAATGTACATATTATTTCCTCTTTTAGGCCTCTCCTTATACAGTTGAAAATGAACAAAAAGTATATGTTAGAATCAGTATCATTGCTCTTAGTCATCATACAAGTAGGTATATGATGATGATGATGACTTATATATGTTACAAGTACTGGACTATACACTCAGATCACCGAATCTTACAGGCAGGTACAAGATAATGATGACCTATATATGTTACACCTGTTACAAGTATTGGACTATACACTTAGATCACTGAATCTTACAAGCAGGTACAAGATGATGATGACCTATATATGTTACACCTGTTACAAGTATTGGACTATACACTTAGATCACTGAATCTTACAAGCAGGTACAAGATAATGATGACCTATATATGTTACACCTGTTACAAGTATTGGACTATACACTTAGATCACTGAATCTTACAAGCAGACACAAGATGATGATGATGATGACCTATATATGTTACACCTGTTACAAGTATTGGATTATACACTCAGATCACTGAATCTTACAAGCAGGTACAAGATGATGATGACCTATATATGTTACACCTGTTACGAGACACTTAGATCACAGAATCTTCCTGAAACCAAGAGAGTAACTCTTTAGTTTGTGTATTATTTCAATTTATTATCACTCATAAAAGATAAAAACAGATTTATGCACATGGAATCACAATGTTTTTGTTTGCACTATCTCCCTCTGACTATGTGTAGAAAGCTACCAACCAAAGTCACACAAGACTGAATAAATAAACAGATTTGTTGCACATGATAAGATTTTCATGTAAAAACTAAAACAAAACTACCGACAGCTTGATTACTTAACAAGCACACACTTGTATAAATATGTAAGACATTTATAAGCACTGGCTTGCTTGGCTGAGTGGTTAAGCGCTCGGTCAACTAATCTGGTGGTACTGGGTTCAAGTCCCTGGGGGGTGGGGATTTTTTTCTGATGCACACCAAAACTGCCCCGTGGTCCGCTCAGCCAAAATCTGGGAAGATAAATGTGACCGGGCATGGTACTGACCACGTCAGACTATTATGTATCAAAGGTTGTGGAAATATGGCCCTAACGCCACATCCCAATATGCCTTAATAGCACGGACATGGAGATTTTACTCTAGGCAGTGCTGTGTGTATGTATGTGTAGGACAGGGAACTAGTATGTGTACGACAGGGAACTAGTATATGTATATGACAGGGAACTAGTATATGCGTGTGACAGGGAACTAGTATATGTGTGTGACAGGGAACTAGTATATGTGTGTGACAGGGAACTAGTATATGAAGCTAACTGTAAGTAATACTGCAGAGGCAGTGTCACAGATTGTAACTCAGCTGTATGTAACAGAGTATAAACACAAGAAAATATGTGTCAGATTGTAGACAGAAGTGTTATATGTTGTGCTTAGTAAACAATGACTTGAAAACAAGTCAGACACAACAGTCAGCTTGCTCACATCT
Source organism: Achatina immaculata (assembly GCA_009760885.1). NCBI lineage: Eukaryota > Metazoa > Mollusca > Gastropoda > Stylommatophora > Achatinidae > Lissachatina > Lissachatina immaculata. The sequence goes on along the minus strand of CM019702.1, from coordinate 24,200,585 downwards.
GAGGCAGACACTGAAACAAGTCAAAGTTATAAGATTGTGTTACATGCAGGGACACTAACCTGACCAGCTGCTGTCACATATATAAAATTATGTACATAAGACCACCACATTAAAACAACAAATACAAATGTTGTATAGTATATAACACTACAATATTAACTCTAAGCACACGAACTGTTACAAGCTATAACATTCTTATTCGATTCCTTCGTTAAAAAAAAAAACACAAAACTTCAAAAAATAATAATTTACTGTTACATTCTTGTGGATGGGCAACATTATAAATATAACATTCTGTTTGTAGAAATGTTCTGCTGTACGGTAACTGTTTATAATTAAAACAGATTATTGGGATTAGTGTTTTAAAAATGCGGTTAGCGGGGCAGGGATATATTATATATATATACACATAAAGGGATATCCCTATCAAAGGAGAAGACGCCTACATACCTCCGTCAGTCTACGGGACACCCTTGGGCAAGGTGGAGTACCCGTATATCCCCCCCCCCCAATCAGGGTGAAGTGAAGCCATGGGAGCAGGTGGTGGATGGAATGGGAGAGCAGCTGACAGATAATGTTGGTTATGGTCACCATTCTATGATGGCAGGCAGATGATCTAAATGTAGGGACAATGGCTATGATCATTGACTAGCACAGTCACTGCCTGGAAGGAAAGCAATGGTAAACTATCTTCTGGAAATATACCAAGAAACCCAAACAGCGACATGGAAGGTCAGATAGGAAAAGATCTGGTAGTGAGTCCCCCAGGCCAGATAGATCTAATTTTAACACTGGGGAAAATTGTAAGACAGAGGTCGGTACTAGTAACTGTGATGACAGACAAAATCCTGACAGTGTTGCTAAGGAAAACCCCTGCATTAAACTAAAAAATAAATAAGAGTAGGAAGAATGCAATGTAAGAAGTATGTGTGAGGAGAAGTATCAAATAATAAGTGACGAGATGAAAAGAACGGGGATACACATTTTGGGAATCTGTGAACATCGATGGAAAGGATCAGGACACTTTAAGAGCGAGAATGATAATATCTTTATATACTCTGGCGGAGAAATAGGAGGAAAGAATGGAGTGGCTTTTTATTTGGACAAATCAACATCAAAAGCATTACTAGGCTACAATCCAGTAAGTGATAGAATCCTAACAATCAGACTAAAGGGCACTCCTAGAAATGTAACAATCATCCAGATACATGCACCTACATCAGCAGCAGAAGAAGAGGAAGTAGAAGACTTTTATAACAAACTGCAAATGACGATAGACCAGGTATGGAAAAATGATACTGTATTAATAATGGGCAATTTTAATGCAAAGATTGGTACAGAAAGAGCAGAAGATGAAGGACATGTTGTAGGGAAATTTAGCATAGGACATAGAAATGAGGCAGGTGACAATCTAATGGTGTTTTGCATGGAAAATGAGCTAATGATCGCTAACACACTTTTTAACCAACATCCAAGAAGACTTTACACATTGACATCACCTGATGGGAAAACCAAGAATCAGATTACATTTTAGTGCAAAGAAGGTGGAGGTCAAGTATAACATCAGCAAAAACTTTACCAGGTGCTGATTGTGACACGGACCATGAGTTATTAAGAGGAGACATGAAGATAAAGATAAAAAAGACAGTTACGGGATCAAGACCACTCCGCTTTGATCTTATAAAAATACCAGAACAATATGGCATAAGAAGTGAAGAACCGTTTCGAAATCCTGATGGTTGTACAGGAGGAGATGACACCAGATGATTTGGCTACACAGGCCAGAAATATCTAATCAACAGCAGTTAAAGAGATGGTTCCGATAAAGAAAACACAAAAGAATGAATGGATTACAGCAGGCATACTAGAACTGATAAAACAACATAGAGAAATGAAGACGCAATGGAAAGTGACAAACAACAACAACAAAGAGGAATATAAATCTTTAACAAAAGAAGTATGGAGAAACATAAGAAAAGACAAAAAAACAATACATACGAGATTGTTGTGAAAAAATAGAAGGACATCAAAAGTGTGGAAGAGATAGTGAAATGTTTAAAGAAATGAAGACACTGATGAGAAATGTCACACCTAAGCTAAATGTAATTTGTGATGAGATGGGGAATACCTTGACAGAGACAGAAAATCTAGAAAGATGGAGGGAATATTTCAGAGGAATGTATGAAACAACCGACTGTGGAAACAGAAATCTACAGTGTGAATTATTATTTGGAAGAGAAAGAACCCGAACCGACAATAGAAGAAGTTTTATGGGCAATAAAGAATCTGAAAAATGGTAAATCACCAGGATGTGATGAGATAACAGCTGAATTTATTAAAGCACTATGTAAAAAGATAAAGCATTCAGGTATTTAGCCAAAAGAATGGAAAAGAACTGTATTCATACCACTGCCAAAAAAAAGGGTAATCTGAAATTATGCACAAACTACAGAACTGTTGCCCTGATTAGTCATGCCAGTAAAATTCTGTTAAAAATCATAAAGGGTAGACTTCATAAGAAAATAAAAGAAGTCAGTATGGTCCAAGCTGGTTTCAGGCAAGGAAGAGGATCAATCATCATCATCATCATGTGCCGTGCCGACTGGCGTTGGCTATTATGCTTCTCCAGAGTACGCGATCCCTCATGCAGGCCATCAGCTCAGTTAGTGATCTCCTCTCACACCATCCCGTCAGACTGTCCAGTATCATTTCTCTTGGTCTTCCTCTTGATCTTCTTACTTCTATTTTTCCTGTTGTTATAATATTTTCAATGCCCCCTCTTCTCATTGCATGTCCTATGAAAGTACATCGTCTCTCTCTTATCTTTTTGACAAGGTTTTTTTGTCTCTCCAGCTCTTCTCCTACATTCTTCATTAGTTATTTTTGCTGTCCAGGGGATTCGCAACATTCTTCTAATAAACCACATTTCTGCTGCTTCCAATGATTTTTGTGCAGACTTGCCTATTGTCCATGATTCACTTCCATATAACAAGATAGGTTCAATATAGCATTTTAGGACTCGTTTTCTAACATTCATTGATAAGGATGTGTTGGTCAATATGTTTCTCATTCTCTGAAATGCAGTCTTTGCTTGGCCTATTCTGTTCCTAATTTCTGTTCTGCATTTCCCATCTGAAGTTATTACTGCTCCAAGATATTTGAATTTCTGCACCTGCTTTAGAACAGTTCCGTTTAATTTAATACTGCATGCTGGTGGATCAAGAGGATCAAGAGATTATATATTCAATATAAGATTAATAACAGAGAAATGCAGAGAGTTTAATGTGAATCTATATTTATCCTTTATAGACTACTCAAAGGCATTTTATTGTATACAACACCAGAAACTTTGGGAAATGTAAAAAATGGGATTTCCAACACATTTGATACAATTAACATCACTGCTATATCTAGACCAACAAGCTGCAGTAAGAATAAATGGTGAAACAACAACTTGGTTTGACATAAAACCAGGGGTCCGTCAGGGGTGCATATTGTCACCCTACTTATTTAACTTGTATACTGAAAATATAATGAGGAATGTTAGATAAGATGTAGACAAAGAATATTACGATGCCATAACAATTGGAGGTTATGAAATACCAGAGATTAGATATGCTGATGACACAGTATTACTGTCCACAACACAAAAAGGAATGGAAAAACTAATTATGTCAGTCTGTAAGAACAGTGAAGAGCAAAACCTCTATCTTAATGCGAAGAAAACTAAACCGATGACAACTGACAAAACAAATAAGGCAGCTGATATATGTATCAATGAGGAAAAACTGGAAGAAGTGGAGAGTTTTGAATATCTTGGATCACTGCTAACTAATAATGGAGATACAATGATGGAAATTAAAAGGAGGACATCTATCATTCTTCAGAAAGTAAAACAACTAAAGAAGCTATGAAGAGGAACAGACAGAACTATAAAAATAAGATTTTTAAGGGCATGCATCTTTCACATCGCAACATATGTCTGTGAGACCTGGATATTTAACAAAACAGCTGAGAAACACATAAACGCCTTTAAATGTAAATGCTACAGAAGAGTTCTTCAAACATCATGGACACAAAAAAGAACAAATATATCCATACTACAAGAACTTAATATTGAAGAAGGCTGGCTTGTAAGGAAGATTAAACAGAGAAAACTTTAATATTTTGGACATATGAGAATTTACAGTCTTGGTAGGGTGCTGTTAAATGTCACATAGGGGCTCGCAAAGTAGTTCGCCAATTTTTCCTGTTTTTGGCGAGCTTTTTGAAAGGGTAAATAATGGGAAAAAGAAAGAAGAAGATCAAGGTGAAGTTGACTGCAAGATATCGTTGACAATCTGCAAATGGATGCATCAGCCACAGGGCATCTTGCTTACACCCGGGGGAATCTCAGGAGAGCTGTTAGGGAGGTAAAGTTCCACAAGGGATATGCAAATGACTGTTTAAAAAATAATGACTGCTAGAAAATAGCTGAATAATTTTCTTACCAAAACATATAATGCTGGGGTAATACAAGCCTTGGTACAAAACTGAGATGACACAAAAATATTACTGTAAGATAAACATATCATGAGTCGTACACTTCACTCCTCTGCTTGTACTGCGAAGTGTCCAGGGCTGATGTAGTTGGTGTTTCTGCACCAAATGGGTGGCTTCACTGACAGTAATGCCATAATTAGCCAGTGTCTTTCTGATACCATCTATCCATCTCTTTCTGGGTCTTCCTCTTTATCTGTGTCCTGTAGTTCTTTGGCTGAAGGCTCTAGTGGCTTGGCTGTGAGTGTGTCTTTTAGTGGCTGAACCACTTGATTCTTTGCTTCTCTTGTGTTGTAGGCATGATGTAGTTCCTATCATCTGTCTTATGGTGTCACTTCTTGTCAAAGCTGGCTACCGAAGCTGCTCTCAGTCCTACACTACAATAGTAATAGTAAATTCATCTACAATTCTTACAGAAACCCACAAATCTTAGTCCTCAGTTAGTACAATAATGTCAGCACACAACTCAGCAAGTCCAGCCATTAACAGAAACATTCAACTAACCCTACATTATGATTGAAACATTCAATTAACCCCACATTATAACTGAAACATTCAATTAACCCCACATTATGATTGAAACATTCAATTAACCCCACATTATAACTGAAACATTCAATTAACCCCACATTATAACTGAAACATTCAATTAACCCCACAATATAACTGAAACATTCAATTAACCCCAAATTATAACTGAAACATTCAACTAACCCCACATTATGATTAAAACATTCAATTAACCTCACATTATAACTGAAACATTCAATTAACCCAACACTATAATAGAAACATTAGTAACCTTTTATTGGAACTAAAACAACAGTTCCATATTGCATAGTAAGTTCTCAGTTCAGTAACAAAACAATAACACTTAGTCCAATAATGCAATGCAAACACTCATTTAGTTTGGTAATGTAATATAAATTCTTAATTAGTCCAGTAGCATAATATATATACTCAGCTGATCTAGTAATGTAATATAAATTTTCAGTTGGTCTAGTAATGTAATATAAATTTTCAGTTGGTCTAGTAATGTAATGCAAACTCTTAATTAGTCCAGTAATGTAATATAAATTCTCAGTTGGTCTAGTAATGTAATACAAACTCTTAATTAGTCCAGTAATGTAAAACAAATTCTCAGTTGGTCTAGTAATGTAATACAAACTCTTAATTAGTCCAGTAATGTAAAACAAATTCTCAGTTGGTCTAGTAATGTAATACAAACTCTTAATTAGTCCAGTAATGTAAAACAAATTCTCAGTTGGTCTAGTAATGTAATACAAACTCTTAATTAGTCCAGTAATGTAAAACAAATTCTCAGTTGGTCTAGTAATGTAATACAAACTCTTAATTAGTCCAGTAATTTAATATAAATTCTCAGTTGGTCTAGTAATGTAATACAAACTCTTAATTAGTCCAGTAATTTAATATAAATTCTCAGTTGGTCTAGTAATGTAATACAAACACATAATTGGTCCAGTGAGGCAAACATTTAAACAGTCCAGTAATTCTACACAAACAGCTGCTCCAGTAAGGCAATAAAAACATTTTATTAGTCAATTAATGTAAAACAAACTCAATTAGTCCATTAATGTAAAACAAACTCTCAATTAGTCCATTAATGTAAAACAAACTCTCAATTAGTCCATTAATGTAAAACAAACTCTCAATTAGTCCATTAAGTAAAACAAACTCTCAATTAGTCCAGTAATATAATAAACATTCATTAGTCTTATACTATTCTATATGGAATACCATCTAAAATTGTCAACATCATTAAGGACTTATACAATGGATATGTTTGTGCAGTCAAGACAGAAGAAGGGATGAGTGAATTGTTCCAGATTGAAACAGGTGTGAAACAAGGGTGTATACTATCTCCTTTACTTTTTGGGATTACAATAGACTTCATAATGAAAAAATACTGCACAGGTAACACAGGTATTGACTGGGTACATGGGACCCAACTAGAAGACCTTGATTTTGCTGATGACATAACTCTTATTAGTAATAATGTGAATTCCATGCAAGAAAAAACAGATAGCCTGTCTTCACTGGCTAGCAAAATAGGACTTGAAATTAACAAGGACAAAGCAAAAATAATGAAAATTCCTCTCAATCAAAATGGAAAAATACACATAGAAGGGACAGATATTGAAGAAGTCAATCAATTTGCATACCTTGGCAGCTACATAGACCAGGATGGTGACACTAAAAAGGAAGTTAGGATCAGAATTGCAAAAGCAGCATCAATCTTCAAGAATCTTGAGAACATATGGAATTCAAAAGTTATAAGCACAAAAACCAAGTTAAGACTATTCAATTCAAATGTAATATCCACCCTCATTTATGCATGCGAAAGCTGGAAAACAACTAAAGAAATAGAAAAGAAATTAGACTCTTTTGAAAACAAATGCCTAAGGAAAATACTCGGCATCAAGTGGAATGAATTCAAGAACAATGCAGAGATAAGACAGATGACTGAACAACAACCAGTCTCATGGGTGATTAGGAAAAGGAGATGGACATATATTGGTCACTTGATGAGAAGAAATGATCAGAGAATCCCAAAACAAGCTATCAAGTGGAACACAACAGGCCGAAGAAAAAGAGGCAGACCGCATGAAACTCTGAAGAGGACATTATTAAGAGAGGCCAAATTAACAGGCATAAAATCCTTTGATGAGGTTGAAAGACTCGCCGAAGACAGGAAAAATTGGTGAACTACTTTGCGAGCCCTATGTGACGTTTACTGGCACGGGAAGGATATAAGATATAAGATAAGATAAGTCTTATAGTATATTTAATTAGTTTTACCATTTAAACTGATCAAGACATCCATCGTAATATTTTAGACAGGAAAAATAAAATCTCAAATTCAATATTTAAATTCTCACAATAAAAGAAAAAAGTACTCTTTTAAAATTTTAAGGAAATTCAATCTAGAACTGAACTTGTCTCTCTCACATACACACATCCACAAAAACTCTCTGTCTTGTGTTAGAACTGCTCTGTCTCTTGCATACATGCATCCACAAAAACTCTGTGTCTTGTGTTAGAACTGCTCTGTCTCTTGCATACACGCATCCACAAAAACTCTCTGTCTTGTGTTAGAGTGTTCCTCCCAAAACAAGATTCAAGATTTATGAAGCCGTTATCACATGGAGGTTATTTACAAAATCCTTGTAACTTTTTGTGTGTCCACTTGCCAGATATAGTAATGAAATACAAAAACTACACATCATCTCTGTCCAGCTGTTTCGTGTAAAGGAGTGGCTGAATTAAATAATGAACCACACATGATTTTCACAAGCTGTTGGATGAATAAAAAAATATCTGCACCTTCAACTAGAGATGTCAATTTGTTCTATAAAATATCTTATTTCATCTGAAACAAGAATGTGAAAATTGCTGTCATGAAGTTATTGAATGAAAGTCAAACCTCAATACCTGATAGATACCAGACAAAACCAAACCTCAATGCCTGACAGATACAGCCAAAATGAACCCTCAATGCCTGATAAACAGATAAAGTCAAACCTCAATGCCTGACAGACACCAGACAAAACCAAACCTCACTAACCTGTTGTCATATGCAGATTAATAAACTGTAACCTGTAACTGAGTCTGTTGTGAAGATAAAGGTAAACATTCTTCATCAAAAGTAGTAACTGTGCTGATAACTGCACTGATAACTGTGCTGATAACTGTGGTGATAACTGTGCTGATAACTGCTGTGATAACTGTGGTAACTGCACTGATAACTGTGCTGATAACTGTGGTGATAACTGCACTGATAACTGTGCTGATAACTGTGCTGGATGTGTACTGTTTTCAGTGCAAAGTTATCTGTGGAGAACATACCTCCAGCAGCTTTAGGGTACAAACAGGAGTGAAACAGGGATGTGTACCATCACCAACATTATTTATCTTGGCAGTGGACTGGTTAATGAAGGAGGCAACATCAGACAAACGCAGAGGATTACAATGGACCCTTGACACAGTGCTGGAGGACCTTGACTTTGCGGACGACATTTGTCTATTATCAAGCAGTCACAAAGATATGCAAGATAAGAACATAATAGGCACAAAAAGACTGCATTTCAGAGAATGAGAAACATATTAACCAACACATCCTTATCAATGAATGTTAGAAAACGAGTTCTAAAATGCTATATTGAACCTATCTTGTTATATGGAAGTGAATCATGGGCAATAGGCAAGTCTGCACAAAAATCATTGAAGGCAGCAGAAATGTGGTTTATTAGAAGAATGTTGCGAATCCCCTGGACAGCAAAAATAACTAATGAAGAATGTATGAGAAGAGCTGGAGAGACAAAAAATCTTGTCAAAAAGATAAGAGAGAGACAATGTACTTTCATAGGACATGCAATGAGAAGAGGGGGCATTGAAAATATTATAACAACAGGAAAAATAGAAGGAAGAAGACCAAGAGGAAGACCAAGAGAAATGATACTGGACAGTCTGACGGGATGGTGTGAGAGGAGATCACCAACTGAGCTGATGGCCTGTATAAAGGATCGTGTACTCTGGAGAAGCATAATAGCCAACGCCAGTCGGCTTTTTCCTTCTCTTTGTTTTGTACTGTTGTCAGACACCTGATGAGGGTACAAGCTGAAATATGACACGTTGTCCGATTAATAGGTCAAGTCTAATTCAATCATTTTACTGTTGAAACCCTCGTAACTTCAAAATGACATTACTTTTTTGTTACAACTGTCCACTGTTGTCACAGCAGTACCTATTGTCACAAAATGACTGTAGCTGTTGAATCAGCAGCCTAGACTTCCATGGTAAGTTTCTCTCCTTGTTCCTTGTAAACTGTTGTTCATGGAAAAGAACAAGCCAAACTGTTATGCAGAGAAATCAAGGTAAGTCAATTAGACATTCAACACCTGTATTACACACTCAACACTTGTATCACACACTCAACATTGGTATTACACATTCAACAACTGCATTACACATTCAACACTTGTATTATACACTCAACACTTATATTACACATTCAACAAATGAATTATACACTCCACACCTGTATTACATACTCAACACTTGTATTACACACATCAACAATCTCCTGCCCTCTGCTCACACAACAATGGAATGTATCAGTACACAATGTCTGTTGCTGAGGGAAGCAACTCTGATTCAACAGATAACAACAGATATTTGTATGAACAAAAAAAAAATGTTCTGGTTAATGTAAGAAAACAATAATGATCAAACTTATCACAACACAAAAATATTAAGTACTCAGTTCTCCAAGTTTGCCTTACACTGTCTGTTTTGTTCAATATGTATGCCTTACACTATCTGTTTTGTTCAATATGTATGCCTTACACTGTCTGTTTTGTTCAATATGTATGCCTTACACTGTGTTTTGTTCAATATGTATGCCTTACACTGTCTGTTTTGTTCAATATGTATGCCTTACACTGTCTGTTTTGTTCAACATGTATGCCTTACACTGTCTGTTTTGTTCAACATGTATGCCTTACACTGTCTGTTTTGTTCAATATGTATGCCTTACACTGTCTGTTTTGTTCAACATGTATGCCTTACACTGTCTGTTTTGTTCAATATATATGCCTTACACTGTCTGTTTTGTTCAACATGTATGCCTTACACTGTCTGTTTTGTTCAACATGTATGCCTTAAACTATCTGTTTTGTTCAACATGTATGCCTTACACTGTCTGTTTTGTTCAACATGTATGCCTTACACTGTCTGTTTTGTTCAACATGTATGCCTTACACTGTCTGTTTTGTTCATCACGTATTCAGAAATACTTTCTTGCTCAATGCCTTTTTTATAAAAAAAATAAAATAGTTGTTCAGTATTGTTCAAGAATTGTTCATTGTTGTTCTTGTTCAAGGTTTATCAATAAAGGCAAGCATCTTTTCAACTGCTTGAAAGTCTCTGTGCAAACTTATTAAAAACAAAAAAACACTGCCCCAATATAGAGCTGGATAATGAAAAAAAAAAGCTGTAAAACCATGATGGTCATGGTCGATGTTTAGAATGAAGGTAACTTCTACCTGGATCAAACCAGATAAAACCAGCCTGTAGTTCATGAATGCAACTCTCAAAAAATTGTTCACCATTTATCTTAAGCAAGTAAAAATATTATGCAACTTTAACATAATAACAACAACAACAAAAATCTATACAAACTGGCACGTGACATAATGTTATATGCTAGGGTTAGGAACAGAATAATTTCAAATCCTGACACACTTTCATTTTATCAAATAATAAAAGAACACGCTGTATATAAATAATGCGATTGTTTTGATCCTGCTTGGCGATTCACGAAGGAAGTTTTTCTCACAGTTCTAAAAGTTTTTCTGCAGAAAATCAAATGTTGCCTCGTAAACTAGCAGCATGATTGCACCACCTGAAATCAGAGACAGAGCATCAACTGACAATTGTTTGGACAATTAAAAAACACAGATTAAAGTTGATACGTTTCTCTTCTAAGCAAGAAAAAATTTCCTGAAAACTAATAAACATCCACGTTAAAAAAGCTGGACCAGAACTTGGATGAATGGATGTTATCAAAAACACGAGTAAGTCTTTCAAGACTGCTCTCAACACAACTACAAAAACATCCGTAACAAAACGTTTAACCTTAAAAGAAATTTCCTGTACTTTCCATGATTAACATAATACAGGGGAGAATTAAAGCCAATTTGAAAATTACACTGTAATCACAATGGATCAAGGCTGATGCTATACAAGATTTCTGCAATGCTGATGGGTAGTCTGAACACACACACGACAGTGCTCCACCCTTAGTCTATTTGAAGCTAAGGTCAAAATAAACGTGGATGCTCTGTTCCAGGATTGCACCACAATGGAACAAAACACCATGGTGAGACTTCTTTGGGCAGAGGAAGCACAACTTGCTGAAATTCAGTGTAGGACGTTGGCTGAGTGTGGAATGAAGTCAGCATGATTCAAAAAGAAAAAGTTTATGAGCAGTTAGAAAATCTGAAAGTGGGGAGAGCAAGTGTTGCTGACAACCCTCCATCTGGTTGGCTATCAATATCATACACAAACCCACCTCCACAACCCTCCATCTGGTTTGGCTATCAATATCATACACAAACCCACCTCCACAACCCTCCATCTGGTTTGGCTATCAATATCATACACAAACCCACCTCCACAACCCTCCATCTGGTTGGCTATCAATATCATACACAAACCCACCTCCACAACCCTCCATCTGGTTGGCTATCAATATCACACACAAACCCACCTCCACAACCCTTCATCTGGTTGGCTATCAATATCACACACAAACCCACCTCCACAACCCTCCATCTGGTTGGCTATCAATATCACACACAAACCCACCTCCACAACCCTCCATCTGGTTGGCTATCAATATCACACACAAACCCACCTCCACGCCCTCCATCTGGTTGGCTATCATTATCACACACAAACCCACCTCAACAACCCTCCATCTGGTTGGCTATCATTATCACACACAAACCCACCTCCATAACCCAACAGCTACGGTTTGAATATCTTCCTCTTAAATATCTACTCCAAGAGAAGGCTGTCTACACATATACACTTGTACATGTTTTCAAAAGAAATGAAGAGTCACTGTGTTATAGAGTATATGCTAAAAAGAAATGAAGAGTCACTGTGTTATAGAGTATATGCTAAAAAGAAAGGAAGAGTCACTGTGTTATAGAGTATATGCTAAAAAGAAATGAAGAGTCATTGTGTTATAGTGTATATGCTAAAAAGAAATGAAGAGTCACTGTGTTATAGAGTATATGCTAAAAAGAAATGAAGAGTCACTGTGTTATAGAGTATATGCTAAAAAGAAATGAAGTCACTGTGTTATAGAGTATATGCTAAAAAGAAATGAAGAGTCACTGTGTTACAGAGTATATGCTAAAAAGAAATGAAGAGTCACTGTGTTATAGAGTATATGCTAAAAAGAAATGAAGAGTCACTGTGTTACAGAGTATATGCTAAAAAGAAAGGAAGAGTCACTGTGTTATAGAGTATATGCTAAAAAGAAATAACAGTCACTGTGTTACAGAGTATATGCTAAAAAGAAATGAGAGTCACTGTGTTATAGTGTATATGCTAAAAAGAAATGGATAACTGTATGTCTACCTACCTGGTCCTAATCGTAAAACTTTGGGTACTAGTCCTTTGTAGAGAGCAAAATATCTGAAAGTAAGGGAAACAAAATGATGCACTTTATCTTGTAAAGTTAAATGACATCACAGTGGTTTTCAGCATGTAAGGAGCATGCACTTTGATTCACAGCAAGCACAGCAGGATAGAAAAACCCAGAATGTGATGAATGTGTAATATTAGCATTGTTACACAGCTAATTTTACAAATCTGATCTTCAGAGCAGTGCTGCCAATGCTCTCTTATCTTCAAGAATCCTTTCTGGTGCTATTTGTCAGACAGTGCTCTAAAGTCAACATCAGAATCTGTCAGATAATGCTCCAGAGCTAATATTCTAGACAGGTATAAGCATCTGTCCAAACAATGACCACTGACTGTTCCACATTATTAAATCTTAGTTACAGTCTTGAAGTAACATATGACTGAGTGATCATGATGGAGTGGAGGGCTGACCACAGAACATGTGCTACAAAACCTTCAGTTACCTCAGTTCCACCGTGTAATAAACAAACTCCAACTGACTGCTGGGCATAATACCAGTTCCACTGTGTAATACTTAACAAAATCATAGTTCCACTGTGTAATACTTGACAAAATTCAAGTTCCACTGTGTAATACTTAACAAAATCATAGTTCCACTGTGTAATACTTGATAAAATTCAAGTTCCACTGTATAACACTTAACAAAATCCAGTTCCACTATGTAATACTTTAGAAAATCCCAGTTCCACTAAGTAATACTTAAAAAATTCCCAGTTCCACTGTGTAATACTTGACACAATCCCAGCTGAACTGTGTAATACTTGACAAAATTCCAGTTCCACTGTGTAATACTTGACACAATCCCAGCTGAACTGTGTAATACTTGACAAAATTCCAGTTCTACTGTGTAATACTTGACACAATCCCAGCTGAACTGTGTAATACCTGACAAAATTCCAGTTCAACTGTGTAATACTTGACAAAATTCCAGCTGAACTGTATAATTCTTGACAAAATCCCAGCTGAACTGTATAATTCTTGACAAAATCCCAGCTGAAATGTGTAATACTTGACAAAATATCAGCTGAACTTTATAATTCTTGACAAAATCCCAGCTAACTGTATATATACAAGGGGTGATTGATAAGTTTTCAACATAAGGTACAACAGATTACTTGTGGACAACTTATTTTGGGTTATTTCTCAACATAGCCCCCTTGCAAGTTTATGCACTTAGTCCAGAGATCCTGGAGCATACAGATCCCTTCTTTGTAAAAGTCAGCATCTTGTGCCAGTAGAAAGTGGTCTACAGCATGAATGACGTCACCATCTGAAGCAAATATGTAAACACTTGGCTCCTTTTTGAGTTTGGTAAACAGGTAATAGTCCAAAGGGACCAAATCTGGGGAATAAGGAAGATGTTTAAGAAGCTGGAAGCTGCATTCATGAATGGCAGCCATTGCTACCGCCGACTTGCGAACTGGAGCATTGTCTTGCTGAAAGATGACACCCCTCATCAATTTCCCTCTAAACTTTTCTTTCAATTTGACCTGCAGTTGCTTCACAAGATTAGCATAATAGGCCCCGGTGACTGTTCTGCCCTTTTGAAGATAGTCTACCTACTGAATCCCATCACTTTGCCTGCAGACAGAACCACACTTGCTTTCTTTGGAGATGGGGATCCATGTTTCCACTGCTTTGACTGTTCTTTGGTTTCTGGATGAAAATGATGAACTCAAATCTCATCTATATTCACAAATTGCTGCGGAAACTTTTCAGGATCTGCAGAAAAATGGACAAGATTGTCTCTTGACATGTTGAGACGCTGTCATTTGTGATCAGCTCCAAGAAGTTTTGGGACCCATCCAGCAGAGACCTTTGTCATATGAAGATCATTGTGAATAATGGCATGAACACGTTCCTGGAAGACGCCCAACTCAGTAGCAATGTACCGCTCAGTTAGTCGTCAATCTTCTTATCATGTCATGGATTCTGCCGGTGGTTTCATTGGTGGTTACCGTTCTTGGTCTTTCTGGATGGGGATCATCTTCCAGACTCTTCCTTCCATGTTTGAATTGAGCTACCATTTCTTCACTATGCTATAAGAAGGGGCACTCTCCCTTATAGTCTCAACCATATCCTCATGGATCTCCTTCGATTACAAGCCTCTGATGCAGAGGTAGCGAATGACTGCTCAATGAGAAATTTTATCCATTTTCTCAATTTATGCCACTTCAGTAGCCTGTAAAAAAAAAATTGTTGCAATCAATTTCTTGAAACTTGGTATTTAATCTTACATTAACCTGATTTACAGATGCACCTAATATCAACTGTGTGTTTCAAGTATTTGTACCTTATGCCGAGAACTTATTAATCACCCTTTGTATAATACTTAAGAAAATGCAAGCGACTGATGGCCGTGTGGAAGAATGTTAAAGAGAATACACTCTCTTGTTACTTGGTCCAGTAAACCAGAGAGGTCACCTTACCTACAAACAGTTCCATGCAAACAGCCTGTTCTGATACCACAGTTTCTTCCCTCTGGTGGTAGAGCCTAATGAAATTTCTACTTTTCAGGAATTAAATAAGGCCATAGCAGGTTTTTCCATGTCAAACATGACACAAGCAGCACAACCAGAAATTTTCTCAGGAATTCCAGTCACACAACATTGTCCACATGACCTCACACATATCTGCACAATGTCAAAGTTGACCACACATATATATATATCTACTTTTTTGTGAAAACTGTCTACACATAAATATCTACTTTTTTGTGAAGGATGTCTACACATATAATATCTACTCTGTGTGAAGATGGCCTACACTTATATCTACTCCAGGTGAAGATGGTCTACACATGTAATATCTACTCTGTGTGAAGATGGTCTACACTTATAATATCTACTCCATGTGAAGATGGTCTACACATGTAATATCTACTCCATGTGAAGATGGTCTACACATGTAATATCTACTCTAAGTGAAGATGGTCTACACATGTAATATCTACTCCATGTGAAGATGGTCTACACATGTAATATCTACTCCAGGTGAAGATGGTCTACACATGTAATATCTACTCCAGGTGAAGGTCACAAACACTCTTGTACCCTTCCTCCTTGTAAATCAGACCCATGGTCTGGAAACATGATCTGTACTTGATCTCTCCTGGCACAGGCTGCGGCCCTTGTATCCTGCTCTTAACGACATCAAATGGAATGTTCAAGATTGAGGAGAAGGTCCCGGCCAAGAGACCAATAAAAAATCGGCGGAAAAAATCTTTCACTGGATCCTGAAAGAACAATATTTTTATATTTGTGCATTACAAACATGAATTTATCACTTGACTACTGAAGGCTAGAAACTTGATCAAGTTTTCCTGCTGGGCTGAAGACAAAAGCTTTAACATGCAGAAAGCTCAGGAGTTGTATGCTCATAGTGATCTTGCTTCTCGTGTTGAGAGTTTTTTTTTGTATGCTCATTATCTCTGAACTCCAGTCAAATTGGCTGCAGAAATGGGGATCTGACATTTGTGTTAGGGAAACTGCATGTGCAAACATCTTTCTGCAAATGAGGTACAACAGGGTTCTCTGTGAATATGGGTGTTATTATCATGTACAAACAGGAAGTTCATATAAAACCAACCTTGTGTATGTCAGACCTTAAATTACTTAAATATGGCTGTTAGTATCTAATATAAACAGGATTTAACTCTTTCCGTGCCTCAGGAAGAAATGTGGACATTCAGTTGGGTGCCGGATTAAAAGTGCGGGTTAAGATATGTATAGGAGGTAAAGTTGTAAAACTGAATGAAACACACTATTTCCATGTACCTCCGTGTACTTATTATGTTTCAAAATATAACTAAATGTATGAAGATTTCATAAATGCAGAATTTTTAGGAAAAAAGAAGTAATATCATGTTTTTAGACAATGACTGTGTCAAATTTACCATTGGAAAGATCTAGAGGTACAATATGTATCATCTGAGATGCGTAGATCTACTTGTTGACATCGTATTGTGATTCAATGTTGCGTTATCAGTAGAATAATGTCTTAAATAACCTTCTAACTACTTCTCCAGTCGTCTAATATGTCTAGATCTACTTGGGATACATTCAAGAACAGTGGTTTGGTGGCAGGGCATGTCCATACCCCTATCTACATCACCAAAAATTGAAATTTCTCGCAGAAAACTTCAATTTTCTCCCTCGTAACTAAGCACTCTTTGGCAATTTTGAAAAAGGACACGGGGCATGCACACTAAATGTTTACAAGTCTAAACATTACACTGGGTTTTTAAAGAAACAAACTAAACGTCGCTACGGTGACTAAAGGCACCGTGTGAGAAACTGTAACCATCGATCAAGCGATGAAAAGCACGGGAAGAGTTGAGAAATATTTTTAAAATGTAACAAATCCATTGAAAATGATGAAAAACAAGTCCTATTACAATCACGTGAAACATGTAATCCAGATTAATAAGCATGACATACATTCCTGAAATGTGATAATACCTTCTGTTCTGGTACAAGACCCTTCACATTGTGATAGAAGCCAAAGTACATCATGTTGTACACTCCGTGTCGTCCAAGCGTCGCTGTCAATCCTTTGTTCAGCCCCTTTAGACCAAAACCATCTTTTGCTATAATCTCTTTGGCTGTTCTCACTGTACTGGGTTGCTGAAAACAGAATAACAAATGCAAAGTTTACGGAAGCTGTTCTAAAAGTCCCTACATGTAACATGATTTACACTGATCTTAGCATCCACAGATCACAGATAACTAAGACTTGCTTACTTAAAGAAGACCAACAAGACATGTGTGTAAATATGGTAAAAAATGAGTTGGAGATGAAATGGTCTTGTACTCCGTAAAGATCTTACAACTTTTGCTAGAAAAGCTGTAAAAGAGAAGGATGAAAAGAGAGGCCAGCCAAGAGCATAAATGAGATTACATAAACTGAGAGGACTGCTTACAACACAAAAGAGGTAATAAACATAGGCTGGTTGAAGATCATGAGAAGAGAGTGTTTCTTTCTAATCACATCATACATACAGACATAAGAAACATGAGTATGAAACAACAAGAAATGACCCTGACCTCACTTGTCTGCTATCTAATCACATCATACATACAGACACAAGAAACATGAATATGAAGCAACAAGAAAAGTCCATGACCTCACTTGTCTGCTATCTAATCAAATCATACATACAGACACAAGAAACATGAATATGAAGCAACAAGAAATGACCCTGACCTCACTGAACTTGCTCCTCTCTGCCTGAAGTTTCACTTTCACAACTTCAAATGGGTTAATAACCACACCCTCAGTAAATCCAGCAAACAAACCTGCCAGTATTAACACCTGCAACATGAAAATGGTCTGTGTTAACAGTCCTATCAGTGTTAACACCTGCAACATGAAAATGGTCTGTGTTAACAGTCCTATCAGTGTTAACACCTGCAACATGAAAATGGTCTGTGTTAACAGTCCTATCAGTGTTAACACCTGCAACAAGAAAATGGTCTGTGTTAACAGTCCTATCAGTATTAACACCTGCAACAAGAAAATGGTCTGTGTTAACAGTCCTATCAGTGTTAACACCTGCAACAGGAAAATGGTCTGTGTTAACAGTCCTATCAGTGTTAACACCTGCAACAGGAAAATGGTCTGTGTTAACAGTCCTATCAGTGTTAACACCTGTAACAGGAAAATGGTCTGTGTTAACAGTCCTATCAGTGTTAACACCTGCAACAGGAAAATGGTCTGTGTTAACAGTCCTATCAGCGTTAACACCTGCAACAGGAAAATGGTCTGTGTTAACAGTCCTATCAGCGTTAACACCTGCAACAGGAAAATGGTCTGTGTTAACAGTCCTATCAGTGTTAACACCTGCAACAGGAAAATGGTCTGTGTTAACAGTCCTATCATGTTTTTAGACAATGACTGTGTCAAATTTACCATTGGAAAGATCTAGAGGTACAATATGTATCATCTGAGATGCGTAGATCTACTTGTTGACAACGTATTGTGATTCAATGTTGCATTATCGGTAGAATAATGTCTTAAATAACCTTCTAACTACTTCTCCAGTCGTCTAATATGTCTAGATCTACTTGGGATACATTCAAGAACAGTGGTTTGGTGGCAGGGCATGTCCATACCTCTATCTACATCACCAAAAATTGAAATTTCTCGCAGAAAACTACAATTTTCTCCCTCGTAAGTAAGCACTCTTTGGCCATTTTGAAAAAGGTCACGGGGCATGCACACTAAATGTTTACAAGTCTAAACATTACACCGGGTTTTTAAAGAAACAAACTAAACGTCGCTAGGGTGACTAAAGGCACCATGTGAGAAACTGTAACCATCGATCAAGCGATGAAAAGCACGGGAAGAGTTGAGAAATATTTTTAAAATGTAACAAATCCATTGAAAATGATGAAAAACAAGTCCTATTACAATCACGTGAAACATGTAATCCAGATTAATAAGCATGACATACATTCCTGAAATGTGATAATACCTTCTGTTCTGGTACAAGACCCTTCACATTGTGATAGAAGCCAAAGTACATCATGTTGTACACTCCGTGTCGTCCAAGCGTTGCTGTCAATCCTTTGTTCAGCCCCTTTAGACCAAAACCATCTTTTGCTATAATCTCTTTGGCTGTTCTCACTGTACTGGGTTGCTGAAAACAGAATAACAAATGCAAAGTTTACGGAAGCTGTTCTAAAAGTCCCTACATGTAACATGATTTACACTGATCTTAGCATCCACAGATCACAGATAACTAAGACTTGCTTACTTAAAGAAGACCAACAAGACATGTGTGTAAATATGGTAAAAAATGAGTTGGAGATGAAATGGTCTCGTACTCCGTAAAGATCTTACAACTTTTGCTAGAAAAGCTGTAAAAGAGAAGGATGAAAAGAGAGGCCAGCCAAGAGCATAAATGAGATTACATAAACTGAGAGGACTGCTTACAACACAAAAGAGGTAATAAACATAGGCTGGTTGAAGATCATGAGAAGAGAGTGTTTCTTTCTAATCACATCATACATACAGACATAAGAAACATGAATATGAAGCAACAAGAAATGACCCTGACCTCACTTGTCTGCTATCTAATCACATCATACATACAGACACAAGAAACATGAATATGAAGCAACAAGAAAAGTCCATGACCTCACTTGTCTGCTATCTAATCACATCATACATACAGACACAAGAAACATGAATATGAAGCAACAAGAAATGACCCTGACCTCACTGAACTTGCTCCTCTCTGCCTGAAGTTTCACTTTCACAACTTCAAATGGGTTAATAACCACACCCTCAGTAAATCCAGCAAACAAACCTGCCAGTATTAACACCTGTAACAAGAAAATGGTCTGTGTTAACAGTCCTATCAGTGTTAACACCTGCAACAAGAAAATGGTCTGTGTTAACAGTCCTATCAGCGTTAACACCTGCAACAAGAAAATGGTCTGTGTTAACAGTCTTATCAGCGTTAACACCTGCAACAAGAAAATGGTCTGTGTTAACAGTCCTATCACCATTAACACCTATAACAAAAAAAAAACAGTCTATGACCACAGTCCTGCCAGTGTTAACAACTGTAACAAACAAAAAAAACAGTCTATGACCACAGTCCTGCCAGTGTTAATACCTGTAACAAGAAAACAGTCTATGACCACAGTCCTATCATTGTTAACACCTGTAACAAGAAAACAGTCTATGACCACAGTCCTATCATTGTTAACACCTGTAACAAGAAAACAGTCTATGACCACAGTCCTATCATTGTTAACACCTATAACAAGAAAACAGTCTATGACCACAGTCCTATCAGTGTTAACACCTGCAACAAGAAAACAGTCTATGACCACAGTCCTATCAGTGTTAACACCTGCAACAAGAAAACAGTCTATGACCACAGTCCTATCAGTGTTAACACCTGCAACAAGAAAACAGTCTATGACCACAGTCCTATCAGTGTTAACACCTGCAACAAGAAAACAGTCTATGACCACAGTCCTGCCAATGTTAACAACTGTAACAAGAAAACAGTCTATGACCACAGTCCTGCCAGTGTTAACAACTGTAACAAACAAAAAAAACAGTCTATGACCACAGTCCTGCCAGTGTTAACACCTGTAACAAGAAAACAGTTTATGACTACAGTCCTATCAGTGTTAACACCTGTAACAAGAAAACAGTCTATGACCACAGTCCTGCCAGTGTTAACACCTGTAACAAGAAAACAGTCTATGACCACAGTCCTGCCAGTGTTAACACCTGTAACAAGAAAACAGTCTATGACCACAGTCCTGCCAGTGTTAATACCTGTAACAAGAAAACAGTCTATGACCACAGTCCTGCCAGTGTTAATACCTGTAACAAGAAAACAGTCTATGACCACAGTCCTGCCAGTGTTAATACCTGTAACAAGAAAACAGTCTATGACCACAGTCCTGCCAGTGTTAATACCTGTAACAAGAAAACAGTCTATGACCACAGTCCTGCCAGTGTTAACACCTGTAACAAGAAAACAGTCTATGACCACAGTCCTGCCAGTGTTAATACCTGTAACAAGAAAACAGTCTATGACCATAAACCTGCCTGACTGATGCCTGTAACAGACATGACAAGTCAAATGAAAGAAGCTACTCCTGTAAAGAAGTGAATAAATGACGGAATCATTTAAATAATATTCTCACAAATTTAACATACCAAGTCACATGGTCTTACATGAATTAGTTAAATAATTTTGTTATGGGACCTCTGATATTATGTACACTGTATTTTACTCTTAATGTCTAGATATTATATACACTGTATATAATACTTGACTGCCATTAAGAACACAGGAATGCGACCAAACATTGTAGTGTACTCCATAGAAAAACAGGAACTAACAATGATTGAGTTTATGGTTCTGTACAAAACAAGAGGAGCAACATCTATTCAAATGTGAGAAATACAATGATCTGATCAAGCAACTGAGGCAGGCGGCAGGAGTCAGGGCAAAAGTGATAGCTGTAGAAGTGTGAGCGAGAAGATTCGTAACAACATCAGCATACGACCTATGTAAAAACTGGGCATAAAGGGACAAGCATGAGCAAGGGCATTGAAAAGCCTTTCAGAAACAGCAGAAAAGGCTTCATGCTGGCTGTGAAGTATGAGAAACAAGCATTGAGAACATAAATAATTTTGCTTGTCGCGGCCAGTACCAGTACTCTGTGGCTAAATTGCTAAAGACGCACTTCAAAAATGAAGTGCCAACTCAATCCCGGGACAAAAAAAGCAACAATTCATAAGACCTCTGGGAGTCATGACCCAGATGGGCCCACCCCCCTTAGAGTGTCAGGAGTTTTTAATAGGGCCCAAACACTTGTCGGGAGGGGGGGTACTTCCTTTGATGATCTGAAGGAGTTGTGTTGTTGTTCCGTTCTCTACAGTAGAGAGTTTCCTGCATAATTTACTCTCAATGTCTAGATATTATATACACTGTACTATACTCTTAATGTCTAGATATTATATACACTGTACTATACTCTTAATGCTTAGATATTATATACACTGTACTATACTCTTAATGTCTAGATATTATATACACTGTACTATACTCTTAATGTCTAGATATTATATACATTGTACTTTACTCTTAATGTCTAGATATTATATACACTGTACTATACTCTTAATGTCTAGATATTATATACATTGTACTTTACTCTTAATGTCTAGATATTATATACACTGTACTTTACTCTTAATGTCTGGATAATATATACACCACTGTACTTTTAATGTCTAGATATTATATACACTGTACTTTAATGTCTAGATATTATATACAAGGTCTGACAATTAAGTAATGCGACTAGTTACATAAAAAAATAAAATAAATAGTTGAAGATATAACCTGTATTTTATTCAAAGTAAGCCCCTTGTGCATTGATACAGTGAGTGGCACAATCTAACAAACACTGGAACGACCTCTGATGGTATGGCCCTTGAACTCGATGTTACGGACCTTTGGATGTCATCAGTATCGTCAAAGAAGCATCCTTTCAATGGTAACTTTAATTTTTGGAATAGAAAATAATCGCAGGGAGACAAATCTGGGGAATAGGGTGGATGGTTGAGAACTCACACTTGTTTTTGAGCTAAAAATTCCTGTGCAACTACCACCCAGTAAACCAATGTATTATCATGAAGAAGGAAAAAACTGCCAGGTATTGAATACTCGGGTCAGACGAGAATCCTTTTCAATAGGCATTTCAAAATACTTAAATAAACTTTGGCAGTGACAGTCTGTCCCTCTGGAATAAATTCTTTGCTATTGTAGAAGCACACCAACATTGTCTTCACTTTTGACTTTTGAAGACAAATTTTTTGCTTTTTGGTGATGATGATGACTTTCACATGAGTAATTTGGCGTTTAGTTGTGGATCATAGTGGAAAATCCATGTTCCATCCTCTGCAACAATCAAATTTAAGAAATGCTTATTTCTGTGACATGTTTTGATGATGTCTTTTGCGTACTCAACATGTTGATGTTTTTGGTCATCAGACAATGCATATGGCACAAACTGGCAAGCAACTTTTTTCTTGCCCAAATCTTCCAATAAAATTTTACGAATGGTCTCTCGATTAACATCAAACTCATCTGCCATCATCCTCACAGTCAAACAACGATCTTCTTGTATCCATTCTCTGACTTTTGCAACGAGTTCCTCATTACGAACAGAAATTGGGCATCCATGTCTAGTTGCATTTGTATTCGTTTCCACACCACTTTTGAATCGTGAATACCATCTGAATATCTGTGCATGAGATAAACAATTATCCCCATAAACTTGTTGCATCAATTCAACTGTTTCAATGGCACTTTTTCCGAGTTTTAAACAGAATTTAATGTTAGAATTTTGCTTCATGCTTGCTGATTATGTAACAATGCACCTCTAACTAAGTCAACAAAATGGCGGCTTATTTGTTGTCTGCTTATGGGACGGTCATGAAAAGTTGTCAGATCATAGATGAAGGTTGCCTCTCTGGATTCCATGCTTTGTTTCATAGATGGCATTTTTGTCTTGGCCATAATAAAATCAGTCTCATTACTTAATTGTCGGACCTTGTACGCTGCACTTTACACTTAATGTCTAGATATTATACACACTGTACTTTACTCTTAATGTCTAGATATTATACACACTGTACTTTACTCTTAATGTCTAGATATTATACACACTGTACTTTACTCTTAATGTCTAGATATTATACACACTGTACTTTACTCTTAATGTCTAGATATTATACACACTGTACTTTACTCTTAATGTCTAGATATTATACACACTGAACTTTACTCTTAATGTCTAGATATTACACACACTGTACTTTACTCTTAATGTCTAGATATTATACACACTGTACTTTACTCTTAATGTCTAGATATTATACACACTGTACTTTACTCTTAATGTCTAGATTATACACACTGTACTTTACTCTTAATGTCTAGATATTATACACACTGAACTTTACTCTTAATGTCTAGATATTACACACACTGTACTTTACTCTTAATGTCTAGATATTATACACACTGTACTTTACTCTTAATGTCTAGATATTATACACACTGTACTTTACTCTTAATGTCTAGATATTATACACACTGTACTTTACTCTTAATGTCTAGACATTTTACACACTGTACTTTACTCTTAATGTCTAGACATTTTACACACTGTACTTTACTCTTAATGTCTAGACATTTTACACACTGCACTTTACTCTTAATGATAACAGGTAAGGCATTAGTCAAAACTGCATTTTGATATTATCTTTTTCTAGAGTATCATCATACTGTCAGCCTTCTCTATATGTCACAATGTCAGTCTTCTCTACATGTCTCAGCCTTCTCTACATGTCACATTGTCAGCCTTCTCTACACATCGCACTGTCAGCCTTCTCTATATGTCACACTGCCAGCCTTCTCTATGTCACTTTGTCAGTCTTCTCTATGTCATACTGTCAATCATCTCTACATATCACACTGTTATCCTTTTCTATATGTCACAACCTTCTCTATATGTTACAGTGTTAGCCTTATCTATATGCCACACTGTCATTCTTCTCTATATGTCACACTGTCATTCTTCTCTATATGTCACACTGACAGCCTTCTCTATGTGTCACAGTGTCAGCCTTCTCTATATGTCTCACTGTCAGCCTTCTCTATATGTCATGACCTTCTCTATATGTCATGACCTTCTCTATATGTCAGATTGTCACTTAATCGCTCTGCACTAAGCTCCATTCCTTTGTCACTGGTAACAAGTAGTCCAGAACCTCCTCATGGCTTCAGATTATAATTACAACCCTTCACCCCAGCTACAACCACCTACTCCACCTTCTTAAAGCTAAATTACCATGGTATCACTCTCTCTCTTTTCTGTGCTCTCCACCCCCTTTATGACCCACCTATATCACGAGTCTCCATTTAAACATTCTCTACACTCTACCATACCCACTTCTGAACACAGCCTCTTACAAGTCACAGCTAAGTGCTCCATTTATTCTATTTTTTTTTCCATTCCTATTTTTTTTACATAGTTTATTTTATATTCTCTCTCTATTTCTTCATCTTGTGTGTTTTTGTATGATTAAGGTGCAAACTGAAACATCATAACTATGTGCTCTTTAATTAATAAGCAGTTCCTACTTTTTTCCTACTTTATACATTTTGCATATCTTCTATACATGTCACATCCTACATCTTCTCTAAGTGTCACATCCTACATCTTCTCTAAGTGTCACATCCTACATCTTCTCTAAGTGTCACATCCTACATCTTCTCTAAGTGTCACATCCTACATCTTCTCTAAGTGTCACATCCTACATCTTCTCTAAGTGTCACATCCTACATCTTCTCTAAGTGTCACATCCTACATCTTCTCTAAGTGTCACACACTCCAAATCTTCTCTATGAGTCACATCCTACATCTTCTCTAAGTGTCACACACTCCAAATCTTCTCTATGAGTCACATCCTACATCTTCTCTAAGTGTCACATCCTACATCTTCTCTAAGTGTCACATCCTACATCTTCTCTAAGTGTCACACACTCCAAATCTTCTCTAAGTGTCACACACTCCAAATCTTCTCTATGAGTCACATCCTACATCTTCTCTAAGTGTCACATCCTACATCTTCTCTATGTGTCACACTCCACATCTATGTGTCTCATCCCAAATCTTCCCTATATGTTACACCCCACATCTATGCGTCATACCCCAAATCTTCCCTATGTGTCATACCCTACATCTTCTCTATGAGTCACACCCTACATCTTCTCTATGAGTCTCACCCCACATTTTCTCTATGAGTCTCACCCTACATCTTCTCTATGAGTCACACCCCACATCTTCTCTATGAGTCACACCCTACATCTTCTCTATGAGTCTCACCCCACATCTTCTCTATGAGTCTCACCCCACATCTTCTCTATGAGTCACACCCCACATCTTCTCTATGAGTCACATCCACATCTTCTCTATGAGTCACACCCTACATTTTCTTTATGAGTCACATACACATCTTCTCTATGAGTCACACCCTATATCTTCTCTATGAGTCACACCCCACATCTTCTCTATGAGTCTCACCCCACATCTTCTCTATGAGTCTCACCCTACATCTTCTCTATGAGTCTCACCCCACATCTTCTCTATGAGTCTCACCCACATCTTCTCTATGAGTCACACCCTACATTTTCTTTATGAGTCACACCCTATATCTTCTCTATGAGTCACACCCTATATCTTCTCTATGAGTCACACCTCACATCTTCTCTATGAGTCTCACCCCACATCTTCTCTATGAGTCTCACCCCACATCTTCTCTATGAGTCTCACCCCACATCTTCTCTATGAGTCTCACCCCATATCTTCTCTATGAGTCTCACCCTACATCTTCTCTATGAGTCTCACCCCACATCTTCTCTATGAGCCTCACCCTACATCTTCTCTATGAGTCATACCCTACATCTTCTCTATGAGTCTCACCCCATATCTTCTCTATGAGTCACACCCCATATCTTCTCTATGAGTCACACCCCACATCTTCTCTATAAGTCACATCCACATCTTCTCTATATATTACACTGTACACCTCTATATATCACACTGTACATCTCTATATATCAATATTACTTCTGTATGTAAACATACAACTAATATTTTGCTGTATCTAAACCAAAATAAATTATCTTCACATTTCAGGTAGAGTTTAAAATGCTAATATTTAACATGTTCTCACTTCAGATAAGGTTTAAAATGCTAATATTTAACATGTCTTCACTTCAGATAAGGTTTAAAATGCTAATATTTAACATGTCTTCACTTCAGGTAAGGTTTAAAATGCTAATATTTAACATGTCCTCACTTCAGATAAGGTTTAAAATGTTAATACTTAACATGTCTTCACTTCAGATAATGTTTAAAATGCTAATACTTAACATGTCCTCACTTCAGGTAAGGTTTAAAATGCTAATACTTAACATGTAGGTATTTCTGCCTGGTTCTGGAAGTTAAAAGAAAAACTTACAAGTGGCTGTGACAGGTAATCCCCATAGTTAAGAAGGTTCTTGTAGCGTTCAAAGGTGAAAAACTTGACAGCCCTCTTGGGTGTCTCTGCCAGTAGAGGTGGGAGAATTCCTTTGTAGAAAGACAGAGCTCTGATTGAGGAACAAATTTATTGTGTTTATTAAAAACAAAAACTACAAAGCTTATGCACAGTAAAGTGACAGGGTAAAGTGTGTACAGTCAGCACAGTAAAGTGACAGGGTAAAGTGTGTACAGTTAGCACAGTAAAGTGACAGAGAAAAATTGTGTATAGATACCATAGTAAAGTGACAGAAAAATTGTGTATAGATATCACAGTAAAGTGACAGGGAAAAATTGTGTATAGATATCACAGTAAAGTGACAGAGAAAAATTGTGTATAGATATCACAGTAAAATGACAGAGGAAAATTGTGTATAGATATCACAGTAAAATGACAAAGAAAAATTGTGTATAGATATCATAGTAAAGTGACAGAGAAAAATTGTGTATAGATATCACAGTAAAGTGACAGAGAAAAATTGTGTATAGATATCATAGTAAAGTGACAAAGAAAAATTATGTATAGATATCACAGTAAAGTGACAGAGAAAAATATGTATGATTAGCCTTCCAAATATGGTAGACAATGAACTCTAGATATGAGAGAAAAAAAAATGACCATGTCTTGAACCACTACAGATGCAAGATAACTGAATGGATAGTGCACTGTCCTCTCATGAATAGGCAGCTTCTCGTCTGATGAGAGCCCATGTGTAGAGTCAAGGTCACTTTCTTACTGTTTTTCCCTCTTAAGTGTTTTGTCTGAAATTTTTTAAGGCTAACCAGACACACTGTGCTGTCTCTTTATTGTATTTATTAGTGCATTAATGGAGTGGGATGATGGTAAAGATGAGATGATGGTAGAGAGGAGATAACGGTAGAGATGAGATGATGGCAGAGATGAGATGATGGTAGAGATGAGATGATGGTAGAGATGAGATGATGGTAGAGAGGAGATGAGATGATGGTAGAGATGAGATGATAGTAGAGATGAGATGATGGTAGAGAGGAGATGAGATGAAGGCAGAGATGAGATGATGGCAGAGATGAGATGAAGGCAGAGATGAGATGAAGGCAGAGATGAGATGATAGTAGAGATGAGATGATGGTAGAGATGAGATGAAGGCAGAGATGAGATGATGGCAGAGATAAGATGATGGTGGAGATGAGATGAATGTATTCTTCTTCTTTGTCATTTGTTCAGATACTGACAGGAATCTCTCTCTCACAAATGTGGTATCTTTGGTTTCACCATCACCATAAATCTTCTCTTACAGGGGCTGGGGTATGGCCAGGTCCTTCACTTGAGTGGGCTGCATAGCTGGCAACTCTGAGCTGGTCTTTGTCTCAGGCGTGCAGCTCTGTTAGACCAGTTTTCAACTTAATGTCTCAGTCTGTAACGTCCTCTTCTCAGTCAGAAGATTTCAAGGAGTCACTTCTTCAGAGTTTCTAATATTCATCATATTTTTGCTTTGAGGTTTTATCCATATATGGCCTTTAAATCTGTTCTTTATTTCTTTATATGTTGTGCGTCTGTCAGTCTGTCTGCCTCTTCATTTCTGTATATGTTGTGCGTCTGTCAGTCTGTCTGCCTCTTCATTTCTGTATATGTTGTGCGTCTGTCAGTCTGTTTGCCTCTTCATTTCTGTATATGTTGTGCGTCTGTCAGTCTGTCTGCCTCTTCATTTCTGTATATGTTGTGAGTCTGTCAGTCTGTTTGCCTCTTCATTTCTGTATATGTTGTGCTTCTGTCAGCCTGTCTGCCTCTTCATTTCTGTATATGTTGTGCGTCTGTCAGTCTGTCTGCCTCTTCATTTCTGTATATGTTGTGCGTCTGTCAGTCTGTTTGCCTCTTCATTTCTGTATATGTTGTGCGTCTGTCAGTCTGTCTGCCTCTTCATTTCTGTATATGTTGTGCGTCTGTCAGTCTGTTTGCCTCTTCATTTCTGTATATGTTGTGCTTCTGTCAGCCTGTCTGCCACTTCATTTCTGTATATGTTGTGCGTCTGTCAGTCTGTCTGCCTCTTCATTTCTGTATATGTTGTGCGTCTGTCAGTCTGTCTGCCTCTTCATTTCTGTATATGTTGTGCGTCTGTCAGTCTGTTACATTCTTCTTCCCTCTTCTGTCAGTCTGTTACATTCTTCTTCCCTCTTCTGTCAGTCTGTTACATTCTTCTTCCCTCTTCTGTCAGTCTGTTTGCCTCTCCATTTCTGTATATGTTGTGCTTCTGTCAGTCTGTTTGCCTCTCCATTTCTGTATATGTTGTGCTTCTGTCAGTCTGTTACATTCTTCTTCCCTCTTCTGTCAGTCTGTTACATTCTTCTTCCCTCTTCTGTCAGTCTGTTACATTCTTCTTCCCTCTTCTGTCAGTCTGTTACATTCTTCTTCCCTCTTCTGTCAGTCTGTTGCATTCTTCTTCCTTCTTCTGTCAGTCTGTTGCATTCTTCTTCCCTCTTCTGTCAGTCTGTTGCATTCTTCTTCCCTCTTCTGTCAGTCTGTTGCATTCTTCTTCCCTCTTCTGTCAGTCTGTTGCATTCTTCTTCCCTCTTCTGTCAGTCTGTTACATTCTTCTTCCCTCTTCTGTCAGTCTGTTACATTCTTCTTCCCTCTTCTGTCAGTCTGTTACATTCTACTTCCCTTTTCTGTCAGTCTGTTACATTCTTCTTCCCTCTTCTGTCAGTCTGTTACATTCTTCTTCCCTCTTCTGTCAGTCTGTTACATTCTTCTTCCCTCTTCTGCCAGTCTGTTACATTCTTCTTCCCTCTTCTGCCAATCTGTTACATTCTTCTTCCCTCTTCTACCAGTCTGTTACATTCTTCTTCCCTCTTCTGTCAGTCTGTTGCCTCTTCATTTCCTTGGATGTGACTGTGGACAGGTATTCCTTATATGACTGCTTTACTGAATGCTCTGCTTAGATAAAGGCAGTGATAAATGATAGTGATAAGATAATGGTGATCATGAAACAATGATACATACAAGGTAATGACAGAAATGAGACAGTGATACGCTAACAAATATATATATGCCAGTTGAAAGTACCATGGTAATTCTTGCAAGTATTTCACCTTGAACAAACTCACCCTTCCTGTCTATACATCTTGCGGAAGCAGTCAACAAGTGAAGTGTATCTGTTAGGATCATCTGGACCTCTCTGTATCTGAAATCTTGTCTTGACCAAGTCCAAGGGATTCATGATGGAAACTTCAATAAAACCTACAACAGTTTTCAGAACATTAGGTGAGGAAGGAAAAAGGAGATTAATGTGTTATAGAATGGGTACAGTTGTCTCCCCACATCAGAGCTGTTGTATTCCTGATAAACTGCTGATACATTTTTTCAGCTTGAATGATGAGGTACAGTTGTCTTCCCTGTTGTATTCCTGATAAACTGCTGATACATTTTTTCAGCTTGACTGATGAGGTAGAGTTTGACATGGCCAAAGTGATAGTGTAACCTGCCACTAGAACTGATGAGGTAGAATCTGACATGGTCCCAGAGATAGTGTAATTTGCCACTAGAACTGAAGAGGTAGAATCTGACATGGTCCCAGTGATGGTGTAATCTGCCACTAGAACCGATGAGGTAGAATCTGACATGGTCCCAGTGATAGTGTAATCTGCCACTAGAACTGATGAGGTAGAATCTGACATGGTCCCAGTGATAGTGTAATCTGCCACTAGAACTGATGAGGTAGAATCTGACATGGTCCCTGTGATAGTGTAACCTGCCACTAGAACTGATGAGGTAGAATCTGACATGGTCCCAGTGATGGTGTAATCTGCCACTAGAACTGATGAGGTAGAGTTTGACATGGTCCCAGAGATAGTGTAATCTGCCACTAGAACTGATGAGGTAGAGTTTGACATGGTCCCAGTGATGGTGTAATCTGCCACTAGATTTGTTTCTTGGTTCTATGTTGGTCTGCAAGCAAGAGCTCCTTCATCCACCCCTCCCCATTCTATTTTTTCACTTTTATTGTCTGCACCATCTAGATATCTTTTTTTTTAAGGCCATAGTTAATGATATGAGCAAGCTGGGACCATCTGAGTAATAATGGCAAGCTGAGACCATCTGGGTAATAATGGCAAGCTGTTTACCATCTGGTACTGTCTGTCATCCTTCTTCTCATTTCTCAGCCTGGTCTTACTTTGTGCTTACATCACATGATTTTTGTATACATCATCTGTCTAGGTGTGCCCATCTTTCTTATAAATTGGATACAAAAAGAGCTAAGTTTTTTTTTTCATGTTTTAACTGTTGTGTTGTTCTTGTATGTAATCCCTGAAAATGGAATTTTGCCTAAATATTGGATTGTTTTAAGTTCTTCATTTCTATGTGCTCATCTTTTTTCTGCCATTCTTGCTCCTGCTCACTATCTCCACTTTTTCTATATTTTTGTAAAACTGAAGCATACATCTCCATCTGCCTTTATTACCAGAACCATACATCTCCATCTGCCTTTATCACTAGAACCATACATCTCCATCTGCCTTTATCACTAGATCCATACACCTCTATTTGCCTTTATTACTAGAACCATACATATCTATCTGCCTTTATTACTAGAACCATACATCTCCATCTGCCTTTATTACTAGAACCATACATCTCCATCTGCCTTTATTACTAGAACCATACATCTCCATCTGCCTTTATTACTAGAACCATATATCTCCATCTGCCTTTATTACTAGAACCATACATCTCCATCTGCCTTTATTACTAGAACCATACACCTTTATCTGCCTTTATTACTAGAACCATACACCTCTATCTGCCTTTATTACCAGAACCATACATCTCTGTCTGCCTTTATTACTAGAAGCAGTTTAATGCAGTTGCCATTTCTTTTATCTCTGCAAGCAAGCAAGAACAATCCATTGCCCATATCATGATGCCTGTGCTTCAATGTTATTATAGTCTTGGTTGCAAAGAAGATTTAAAAAAAAAAAAAACATTTGAAAAAAAAACAAAAAAACAAACAAAGAACAGACTAAGAATCATATATAGAGATAAAACAGTATCCCAAAGCAAAAATTGATAACAGATACTATAATCTCTCAATGACCAAGGTACAAGATTCTCTCTGAGAATAGGACATTGCAGGTTGAGACACCATCTATACCAAAAGCTGAAAATTGGCCCAACAGATGTGTGTGTCTAGAGCAAAGAACAGAAACCACTTCACATACTCGAGTTGCCTGCTATATATAGAGGACGTTAGTCTTTTCGTTTCAAATACTTCAACAAAATACAGCTTAATTTTTACAGCAGTTATTGACTACCAGACAAGTAAAGAGAAAGTGCAGTTCAAGGAAGCATTGTTGAATTTGACTGCAGCAGCTACTGACTACCAGACAAGTTAAGTGCGGCAAATGACTGTCGATGGTACGAACATGAATGACTAAAATAGGAAAAAGTAGGAGCAGCTTTATTACTTAACGATTACAAAGTTGTGATGTTTCGACATGAGCCTTAATCATACAAAAACATACAGGACGAAGAAATAGAGAGAGGAGATAAAGTATAGATTAAAAGTATAGATTCATATGAATACTATTTTTAAAAAAAATTTTTTTAAAACGAGTACTTAGCTGTAAATTGTAAGGTGTGGCTTGTCCGGCGGTGTGTGTCAGGAATGGATTTAGTAGAACGTGGAGACTGTTTAAATAGAGACCTGTGATATGTGGTCAGTGGGTTGTAACTGAGGGTGGTGGATGGGGATACAATACTGACCTAGATAGGAGAAGTTGAAACAGATGATTGGGGAAGAGGGGTTGCAGAGTGATGCTGTGAGGAAGTTTGAAAAGTAAGAAGGGGTGGACTTAGTGAAGAGGTACTATAATGACTGAAGAGAATGTTACGTGTAGCTAAACAGTGAGCTTAACCCATGTGGTTCCAGCGTCCCATAATTTTGAATGCCAGGCGGCTTGTGTCATCTGCGTGACATTGTTTGATGGCTGTTACCAGAAAATCAGATTTGCCTCTGCGGTTGGGGTCACTGAAATGATTTGGGACTGGTTTCGAAGCATGCTGGGCGATGTCGTACAGATGTTTTTGCATGCGGTCCCCTAATCTGAGGCCAGTCTCACCAATATATGTTATCCTGCATCTTTTGCAAACGATGACATATATCACATTACGGGACTCGCATGTGAATTGCTCATGAAGAGTGAGGATAGTTTTGGGGAAGGTGATTGTTTTCGTTTCCCAGACTACCAGGCAGGTAACGCAGCGGGGGCGGTTACATTTTCTGGTGCCAACATATGCAGGGCTCTGCTTCAAGTGGCTGTGGACGAGGATGTCCTTAAGGTTTGGCTCACTGCTTTATTGCAGTGCTTCGTGTATAGTTATATACTTGTACACTAATTATTGTGAACATGAATGACTGTGCGAATGTTATCTAACTTGTGATAGCTATCATGCTTGCCTGCACATCCGCCTGAAACAAACTGCATTGCTGCCAAAGTTGCCGGTCCGTGTACTCTGTGTGGTACTGTCTGATGCATAACTGTTTCTTTTGTGGCCATTTTAGCGGCCAGAAGGTTTTGTCTAGAAGAAGACACGGACAGGACCGCCTGCGATCGCTTGACGGTGCAGAAGTCACACTGCGGGTCAAAGGTTAACACGGGGGGCAATCATTGACCGCATTGCTCTGACGTTTCATATTTTGTTATTTCATAAAATATTTGTGACATTTTTCTCACAACAAGCGGCAAGATGCATGTATTCCAAAGTGGACTAAAAGAAAAAAAAAATTAAAGACAAAAATTATTAACCATTTGTATCCTAAATTAATTTCTCTGTAACTTTTTCATTATTTTTATATGTCATAAGTAACTTTTGTGACCAATGAACATAGAAAGAAGGAAATTAATTTTATAAACATTTTCATGTTTTTTTTTAAGGATGGAACTTGCAAAGAGGAAAAAACTCAAGTTTTCTGACAAATTTCCCAGTTTTGTTTGACAGGACAGAAAAAAGTACACTCCGCACAATGAGGAGCAAAATTTCAGAGTGCTGGCCCTTCGCTGGTTGTTTGACAGATGGCTGTTACACATATTTCTTTGAGTATCATCAAGAATGATGTTTGCATTTATGAAATATTACAATTTAAACAAAGAGGTACTTGTGAGTACCGCCAGGACACAAAGGGTACGGAATGATAACCTCTTTTTTTCCCCCGACAGGTACATATGAGGGTTACCAACAAACGCGGGAAATTTAAGTGGTTGTCTGATGGATAATAGTTAAAAGGCAATTGATAGCATACACAGAGATTCAGTGTGGGGAATTTTAAGACTATATGGAATACTATCTAAAACTGTCAACATCATTAGAGATCTCTACAACGGATGTGTTTGTGCAGTCAATACAGAAGAAGGGATGAGTGAATGGTTCCAGATTGAAACGGACGTGGAACAAGGATGTATATTACCTCCCTTGCTTTTTGGAATTGCCATAGACTTCATAATGAAAAAAATGCTACACAGGTAAAACATGGGACCTAAACAGATGATCTTGATTTTGCAGATGACATAACTCTTATCTGTGAAAATGTGAAATCGATGCAGGAAAAAAACAGATTCCCTGTCTTCCTTGGCTAACAAAGTTTATGAAATTTCTCATTAATCAAGAAGGAAAAATATACATAGAAGGAACAGCTGTTAATGAAGTAAACCAGTTTGCATACCTTGGCAGCTACATAGACCAGGATGGTGACACCAGGAAGGAAGTTAAAATTAGAATAGCAAAAGCAGCATCGTCCTTCAAAATTCTTGATTGAATTCAAAAGTTATAAGCACAAAAACCAAGTTAAGATTACTCAATTCAAATGTTATATCCACTCTCATTTATGCATGCAAAAGCTGGAAATCAACTAAAGAAATAGACAAGAAATTAGACTCTTTTGAAAACAAATGCCTCAGGAAAATACTCAGTATAAAGTGGAATGAATTTAAGAACAACACAGAGATAAGACAGAGGAGCAAAACAACCTGTCTCATGGGTGATCAGAAAAAGATGGACGTATATAGGTGATGAGAAGAAACAATCAGAGAATACCAAAACACACTATCAAGTGGAGCACAACAGGCCAAAGAAAAAGAGGTCGACCACGTGAAACTCTAAAGAGGACATTGTTAAGAGAAGTCAGTTTAGTGGGCATAACACCCCTTGATGAAGTTGGAAAAACTCGCCAAAAACAGGAAGACTTGGCAAACAATTATGTGACGTTTAACAGCACGGGAAGGATGTTAGATGTAAGACGTCTGAGGGAGTGGTAGAAAAACAAGCGAAGAGTTCATGTTGGTGGTGAAATATTTACTGATATTTGAAGTATTAAAGAATTTTGCTCAGAAATTACAGTCTTATTTTTGCGCAGAATTCCCCACAATCAATCAAGTGCCATGCCGCATGGTGTAGCCGATCATTTCTCTCCACAATTCCCTGTCTCTAGTCTTGATTATGAGATCTGCTGGTGACTTTCTCCCTAGCCACACTGACAGCCCTAACAGTAACTTCTGTGTCCTCCTCTGTCTCTTCGTCTTGCCACAACGTGCTCCAATTTTCCTCTTCTCAGAAAATGTCCTACAAATCTCGCTTGTCTGCCTCTGATCTTTGCTGTAATTTGACTTTAAGTTCCCCACACCAAAATATTTTCCTGGAACAAGTCTTCAACAAGTTAAAGCATACAGCTATGTTTAGTGATAAACTCAGAGCACATACCTGCAAGTTTGGGAAACACTGATAAAATAAACAGATAGCACAGAGAAACTATGACTTACTGGGCTGTGTATCTGTCACTTGGCTCAGAAAGCAAAGTCTGCACACATATTCTTCGACTGTCAAAGTGATTTTCAGGTTTTCTGTCTTCTCATGACATACCCAAAAATGTTTAAAGGTTTTAGTAGCAAATGTCTGCATATATCTTTGTTTTTTTTCTTAAAAATTCCGACTTTTCTACATGCATGTTTATTTGCCTCATTTACACATGTATCACACCAAAACACACAATAATATAAATGAAACTTAACACCATACACATCAAACAAATATGGAACACATCTGCAAAAATCAACCAAATTTAATCACTTGTGGAAAAAAAAGAAAAAAAACTCTCTCCCCACGCTGTTGTAATAAAAACCAAGAAAGATGGCAGAGCAGGAAAGATGTATACAACTTATACATTATAGGCAGGTAAAAAAACATGTACATAAGGGCTCCAAGCAAATGATGCTGTTTCAGTAACAAGGACTTCTTGTCTTGGCAACAGTTGCCAACTTGTTGGTTTTTTTTTTTTAGTGAGGTACATGAGTTAGCAGATAAAACTTTATTAAAATATTTGTTTTAAAAATCAGCACAAAAGTAACAACTATATCAGCATAAACTATGCTTTTATTATTTAAAAAATATGTCATGATATGGTGTGAAATTATAGATCTCCAAAAAAAAAAAATGGGATTTTTAAATGTGAGAAAAAAAAAAGATTATCCTGGATTGTGATCTACATCTTGACACAACTGGCTGTCACTCAACTACAACAGCTGAAGTGGAAACTGCTGGTAAATGTTCTTGAAGATGTCTATCAATGATCTCATTCACACACTAGAAACAGGTTCTTTCTTCCACACACAAGCAAGAGTTAATATTTGAGGAGTTTCAGGAGACCTCTAGTACCTGTCACATGCCTCAAGTCCCACCATGTTGTTGGGTGGATTCTGTACCATCTTAAAACTTGTCTAAGTCCCAGCATGTTGTTGGATGGATTCTGTACCATCTTAAAACTTGTCTAAGTCCCAGTATGTTGTTGGGTGGATTCTGTACCATCTTAAAACATGCCTAAGTCCCAGCATGTTGTTGGGTGGATGCTGTACCATCTTAAAACATGTCTAAGTCCCAGCATGTTGTTGGGTGGATGCTGTACCATCTTAAAACATGTCTAAGTCCCAGCATGTTGTTGGGTGGATGCTGTACCATCTTAAAACATGTCTAAATCCCAGCATGTTGTTGGGTGGATGCTGTACCATCTTAAAACATGTCTAAGTCCCAGCATGTTGTTGGGTGGATTCTGTACCATCTTAATTTAGTGAAAATTTGTCAAGTCTGACACTTCTTAGTTTTGCTTCAGTGATCCTGTGGTGACCTGATGCACAGGACAAGCAGTTGTTATGGAAACTGATGTAGTATGAAACATAGCAAAATAGTAATAAAACATCTACTTTACTGGGTCTATGCTGTAAGTGTCATCACAAGACATCTGAGTAATCTTAGCCCATGGTATAAATGTCATCAGGAGACATCTGGGTAATCTTTCACCCATGCTGTACATGTCATCAGAAGACATCTGGGTAATCTTAGCCCATGCTGTACATGTCATCAGAAGACATCTGGGTAATCTTTCGCCCATGCTGTAAGAAATGTATCAGTTCATGTATTCTCCAATCTTCCACAGAAAAAGGTTTACTAGACAAATATATGGCAATGATTTTGTATGTTCTAAGCACGATGGGTGATAACTTTTCACATTCCTCCCTCCAGCCTACGCTATATTCCAGCACAATAAGCTGTAAATCATGTCTCACGATGACCGATACTATATATGTATATATAAAAAAATAATCTCTCATGAAACAATTCATCTCATGCATTAAAGAAAACTAAAACAGCTGACAAACTAATAATATCAAGTTGTGTACAGGATTAGGAAAATGTACAAGCCTCTGCCAAAGTTCATTGATTATAAATTACATGTTTATTAAAGTCAGCACTTCAGTGACCATCGAAACTAGAAACACAACTGAACCTGTAACACAAACTCTATAAAAGTAACATCAATTTTTCTTTAGAAACATCGAAAAAAAACAAAACTTTTTTTCTGATAGAAATCAAATATATCAAATAACCAGCACACAACTATGGCAGGTAAAACTTTAACAAGGCAGGAAAAACAAATTCACACAAAACTCAAGTGAAAAATGATGCAACCATTGAAAATACTGAACATTTAACACAGGGGAACAAAAAACAATCAACTTTGAACTTATCCAGATAAGAAAAAAATCTAAATTGAAATCAACAAGATAAAAGTGAACATTTTCTGTGTACAAGCTGGCTAGTTTGTGTGTTTCCATCAAGAAAATCATCGACATAAACTGATAACAGCAGTAAGCTTTTCATATTTCCTATACTGTCTAAACTTGTTATTAAGGCACTCCAGTGCTGACCTCAGCATGAACATCCTGCTGTACTGTAAAATGTTTAAATACATTCAGGTGGACTTGGCCAAAAGATAAAACTTGTATAAAAAAAACATGTACTAGGGCACTACCAAATCCAAAACTTCTATAAAAATGTAAACATCATCTTACGTGGCTGAGTATACATGACCATAAATAAACTGGTTTTTTGTTACTACTGTTACTTACAATTAACAAGATGTGTCTATCAAATCAAATGTCTGGCATGAAGAAGCACTGAATGTTTTTGTTACAACCATACACAACCAGCATAAGTCAGCCTTCTATCCTACAGATGTAAGATTTTAAAATGAGGCCGGACACTCACTCAAATATAGTGACTGTTGTAAGGAGATGCAGCCGTGGGAGCTGGATGTCAGTGCCGATGCTGATATGTCTATCAGTCACCACCATTAACATTTATCTTCTGGCCTGTGGACATGGTGGGGTGTGGGTGTTGTATGTTGAGATGTGGGTATTTCTGACAAGATGTGGGTACTGTAGACGCGGATGGCCTTACATTATCTCAAGCTCTTGTTCTCTTTATATATAAGGCTCACATTGTACTCAAGACTCTCCCACTGGCTCGTCAGTTTCTGCACAAATGCTACCTGCTAAATAAAGGAATGCTCTCTGCACAAAGTGATGCATGTAAGTGCGGTCCTTGTGTAGGAACAGTTTGGATAACATTATGTTGTGTGCATGTAAACAGTAAAATATTTTGCCTTCAAATGTTTACTTTATCCTACTAAATAATTAGCAACGTCAAATCCTAAAATAATAAATGTCTAAACCACAGTGAGTTTTACACTGTAAATTCTGACTTTACAAATTTACTTGTGTTTGTAAATCTGTACAAACTGATACTTTTTCTGACATTTTCTTAAGAAAATGTTTCCCGAGAGAAAGTGTCTTTCTGTTGCCCACAGATAAACATCACCATAAAATTTGGTAACAAAATTATTTCAAACTAATGAATCTACCTGATAATTGTCAATTAAAAAAAAGCCCCAACTGAGTAAGCACATGTTATTGTTGAACAGTCTGTCAGTAGAAAACTAGCATCTGTGGTCAAACAACGACCAAGCACAGAAAAGATCGACAAAATGACCGTGTCATTACACATTGCCAGTTCAACATCTTGGAAAAATCAGGTCGAAAACAAAAGCATTTGCAAGATGTTGTCACGGAAATCTATGTTTTACAATTCCCCCATTATTTCCCGTTTTATTCTGTCCTATTTAAATTATAGCAATGTCCTAGCTCTAGCACATCATACTCTAGTAACATCCTAGCTCTAGCACATCATACTTCACTAACATTTTTCACATAGCCAAGACCATGTACCAGACGGTTAGTTCCGTTTCCATGGTAATGAAAGGCAAGAACTGGAAGAGAGAAAGTCTACCAGTGTTTGTATAATGTACACAACTCTCCCAAATTCAAATCCCCGTTTTAATGTGATATGACTGAGATTCCAGACTGCATCAATACATAATGTACAGCGAATCACTGTGAATATCTACAACATACATGATTCTCAACATAATATCACACATACATAAGGCAGCTGTACACCATATGACTCTCAACATAATATCACACATACAGAAGGCAGCTGTAATGATGAACAAAAGCCAGAAATTCTCCTCCTCAAAATGATGACAACAAACTCAACTCAAACAGTTAATTCCACTTCAAACTCGAAGCTGACTGGGAGTATTTTGTTAACAAGAAGAGTCTAAACTGGCTTCTTTGACTGGATAGCTGTAACTTGCACAAAAGCACGGTGCTGACACCTGCTGGCTGCCAGTACTGCTGTCAGCTTATGGAGGATCAACATGTTAATGGTCACAAGACTCTCTCCTGACAAATCTCATGAACTGAAGACAATTCTTGTGCCCAGCGTGCACTTCACACAAACAGGCACTATAACTTACAACAGCTGCTGCCAGTAACAACAGAAAGCACCAAATCTCTACACCTCACAATTATGTCAGGTCTGTGATAGCATCAATATAAAGGAAACAGTCAATGTTCTAGTCAGCAAGAAACATC
This sequence comes from Achatina immaculata, assembly GCA_009760885.1. Lineage (NCBI taxonomy): Eukaryota > Metazoa > Mollusca > Gastropoda > Stylommatophora > Achatinidae > Lissachatina > Lissachatina immaculata. The sequence continues at coordinate 24,159,879 of CM019702.1, read as the reverse complement.
AATGGGTTCGTGTGTCAACACTGTGAATATAAGGCGCAGATGTGAGCCTTGAAAAGCTCACAACCTAACATCAACATTTCTCACTTGTCAACATGTCCAACAGCAGAAAATAGCAAACTGACATCTCCCTAGAAAGGAAGAAATGAATATAACATGATGGAGACAAAGTGACATCTCTCTAAGAATGAAGAAATGATCTATATCACATGATGGAGACAAACTGAGATGTATCTAGGAAGGAAGTAATGGTCTATATCACATGATGGAGACAAATTGACATCTCTCTAAGAATGAAGTAATGATCTATATCACATGATGGAGACAAATTGACATCTCTCTAGGAATGAAGAAATGATCTATATCACATGATGGAGACAAATTGACATCTCTCTAGGAATGAAGAAATGATCTATATCACATGATGGAGACAAACTGAGATGTATCTAGTAAGGAAGAAATGGCCTATATCACATGATGGAGACAAACTGAGATGTATCTAGGAAGGAAGAAATGGCCTATATCACATGATGCAGACAAATTGACATCTCTCTAGGAATGAAGAAACGATCTAAATCACATGATGGAGACAAACTGAGATGTATCTAGGAAGGAAGAAATGGCCTATATCACATGATGGAGACAAAATGAGATGTCTCTAGGACAGATTAAATGATCTATATCACATGATGGAGACAAAGTGCTTGACTGTTAGTTGTAAGAACTAATACTACACCAAGCCTGTTATACAACAACCACTGTTGCTGTTTATAACATGTATGTAGCCTAGCTCCCTACTTGTGTCAGTGTTGAACACTTCTTGGTTATATGTTACCTGTACTAAACATTCCCAGATTACTGATGATCTCAGGGTACATTCTCCAATCTGTCTTTTATCTCTGTCTCTGTTTATGCTTGTGTTACAGGTTGTCTCAACTAACTATCTCAAAAGCTAGCAGTAACTTTGGTATACATACTATGGCCAAAACAAACACTCTAGATAGCTTCATATCTCTCACCATACAGAAGATGTGTGTGTGCTGACAAACAACACAGTTGTATCTAGAACATAATATCATCCATAGATATGTCTGACTGAAGTCAAGTGACTTCAAGAAGGATTAGCACAAAACATGCTCCACAGACTCTACTTGAAACAGCTTTTACAACATGTTCTGGCCAAATGATCTGGCAAAAACACATGAACCAACTGCTGAACACAATGGTTTCAAGCATGTGACACTGTACACATCACATAACACAGACAAGTTCTGTTCAAGACAAGAATGAGAATACATCTGTCAAGACACAATCTCTTGACCTCACTCTTACATCTATCAAGACACAATCTCTTGGCCTCACTCTTACTGAACAAATTCTTCCCATACCCTATAAAATATTCAACTCAAGCAAAGCCTGTCTTCCCACACCCTATAAAATATTCAACTCAAGCAAAGCCTGTCTTCTCACACCCTATAAAATATTCAACTCCAGCAAAGCCTGTCTTCCCACATCCTATAAAATATTCAACTCAAGCAAAGCCTGTCTTCCCACATCCTATAAAATATTCAACTCCAGCAAAGCCTGTCTTCCCACATCCTATAAAATATTCAACTCCAGCAAAGCCTGTCTTCCCACATCCTATAAAATATTCAACTCAAGCAAAGCCTGTCTTCCCACATCCTATAAAATATTCAACTCAAGCAAAGCCTGTCTTCCCACACCCTATAAAATATTCAACTCCAGCAAAGCCTGTCTTCCTACACCCTATAAAATATTCAACTCCAGCAAAGCCCGTCTTCCCACACCCTATAAAATATTCAACTCCAGCAAAGCCCATCTTCCTACACCCTATAAAATCAAAGCTGTGGCTTTCTACACTTCTGATCCAAACTTAAAATAAAGATGTTGTCTCTCAAAAAATCAGCTTTCTCTCCCAGTATCAGATTTTCATTCCCATACACACAGCACCTTGTAGAGGAGCACCACTGCGGCGGTAAGAAGAGCAACACTTCCAGGTTGGACTCACTGACAGTTCCCTTCAGTCAGCTCAACAAAATGTCAAAACCTGAACAACAACCACCATCTGTACACTCTAGTTCTCACCAAACCATGACCCCGACAATTAACAGTCCTTGCTGCCATCACATTTCATAACACAATCACGTAATGTCTCTACAACAAGTCAACTTTTCTACTCCAAATTTAATGTTTCTACACGTCAACTTTCTACAACAAAGTTAACTTCATATCATGAACAACGGAGCAAAGCTACAAGAATGTATCAACATTTCTTCACGCAGACAAAAATAATCAAGTTTATGACTTGAACATTATTATCAATATTTCTCTTCATTCTCCCCATCTTTCTCTGACATAAGTAAAGCTGAACCTCGTCTCCGACAAGATCAGACAGCCGCGCAGATGGATTATATCTCCTCTGAGCTGGAGATATTTAATGCATCACACCGTGGTGTGCTGGAAAATCATGAGTAAATAATGGACATGACAACACTTCAAGTATTCTCATAACAATTCACACCTGATATGTGAGAACTTGCACATGGCCAGCAAACATTCACACCACGCACGACAGCCTTCCTGGCAACACAGGCAGAATGGAGGAAACAAAATGTCATACAAACTTTTTTTTTTAAATGGAGAAAGAATAAAACACTTCGGGGAAAAGATGGAAACAAGCAGCACATCAGCAAATGGTAAATGTCTTGTAGAGGACAGTTCATTCCAAAAATATACTTGTTTACAGTGATATTTTAGCACAAGTTCTCCTGCATAATCTGGTTTCAACTTGTTGGTGGTGGCAACTTCTGTGCTTCTAAAACCTGCTACCTGCTTCTAGTCCACATTGCCGTAGTAAGTAGATGGGCTGTCACCATTATCTGATGAGAAAACATGTTCCCATGTTAAAAGACAAGTGATACAACTGACAACTCTAGCCATGCTTCTATATGAGCTAACACAAGCAATCATTTGTGCTAAAATGATCTGCATACATGCCGATACAGCTACATGTACAATAATTGTACAGCAATACTTTACAGATGTTTCTATTTGCAGAAACATCTGACAGAAGCTTAATAACAGCAAGCGATTTTTTGGGGTCTTGTATTTTATTTGCTGTTTTGCCACCTATGTCATCTCTGAAGATGGCATTCTGTCAGAATATTGATTGTGTTTGTATCATAAATGTCCACCTACCTGCAACTCGAGCTTGCATCAAAAATGTCTATCTACCTGCAACTCTATCTTGCATCATACATGTCCATCTACCTGCAACTATCTTGCATCATACATGTCCATCTACCTGCAACTATCTTGCATCATACATGTCCATCTACCTGCAACTATCTTGCATCATACATGTCCATCTACCTGCAACTATCTTGCATCATACATGTCCATCTACCTGCAACTATCTTGCATCATATATGTCTATCTACCTGCAACTATCTTGCATCATATATGTCTATCTACCTGCAACTCTAGGTTATGTGTATGGGAAAGAATTAGTAAAAGCTGCTTGCTACGAAATCAGCGTTGTGTCCTTCACATGACTTGTCTTTACAAGTACTTCTCCAAGTCAACATGCTCTCACATTCTAGTTGTCCACACTCAAAATAACTGGAGTACTAGCCATGTACTAGCTCTCTGTACACATCTCCCTCTAGTAAAACACTGGGAGCCTGATGTTATAAGCATGAGGTAGCTCTCTATACACATCTCCCTCAAGTAAAACACTGGGAGCCTGTATGTTGTAAGCATATACTAGTTCTCTGTACACATCTCCATCAAGTAAAACACTGGAAGCCTGGTATGTTATAAGCATATACTAGCTCTCTGTACACATCTCCCTCCAGTAAAACACTGGGAACCTGCATGTAGTAGCAGCCCTGTGTAAGCATCTCCCTGCTAAAGTTGTTCTATTCTTCTGTTATGATAAGAAGTGGCCAGCATCACTATGACAAAATGTCTAAACCAGTCTATTCTTTTTTCTCTAGTGCTTCACTGTCACTGGACTTGTTACTTCTTTGCTATATTATCATCACAGGAGTTATTTCTTTATCTTATCATCACAGGAGTTGTTATTTCTTTATCTTATCATCACAGGAGTTATTTCTTTATCTTATCATCACAGGAGTTATTTCTTATCGTCACAGGAGTTATTTCTTTGTTATCTTATTGTCACAGGAGTTATTTCTTCACCTTATCATCACAGGAGTTATTTCTTCATCTTATCATCACAGCATTTGTTATTGTTTTGTTATCTTACCGTCACAGGAGTTATTTCTTTATCTTCACAGGAGTTGTTACTTCTTAGTTATCTTATTATCACAGGAGTTGTTATTTCTTTATCTTATCGCCACAGGAGTTATTTCTTATCATCACAGGAGTTGTTACTTCTTAGTTATCTTATTATCACAGGAGTTATTTCTATGTTATCTTATCATCACAGGAGTTGTTATTTTTCATCTTATCATCACAGGAGTTATTTCTTCATTTTATCATCACAGTAGTTGTTATTTCTTTGTTACCTTATCATCACAGGAGTTATTTCTTTGTTATCTCTCTTCCATTTGTCTGAAACTTAGCAAGCACTTATCACCAGTGAAACTAGTACTCTCAAAGCCACTCCTAAATGATTGCTGTAATGTTTTTGCCTCTGACAGTCACCTCCTAAGTAGCTTGTAATCACATACATTATTTTCCACATATTTTTACACTGAAGGTTCACAGTTGCTATACAGCTGCTATATTTAAATATATGCAGGAAATGGAAATGTTCTTAAATCAGGCAATGTTTTTTTCTTCCAGAAAATTTTGAAGTGCTAAGCCAGCACAGACACGTAGGCAGACCAACCTGAACTACCGAGCGCGTGTTCCGTCATGCTGATACAGAGGGAGTCCAGTCGGGCGTTGATTTCAGTGTCATTGGCATTTTCACAACCTGGAGGGGGGGGGGAAGAAAAAAAAACCCATGAATTTTAAACATCACAAGACAACTCACACTGGAGACATGATGTAGTTGACTGACATGATGTAGTTGACTGACTGACTGATGTGATGTAGTTGACTGACTGACATGATGTAGTTGACTGACTGACATGATGTAGTTGACTGACTGACTGAGGTTGTGTCACTGCACTTGGGACACTCTTGTTACCTCCTTTCAGTAAGGAATAAAGGGCACATATACTATCTGTCTCGGTGTACTCTGATTGTAGGTTCATCATTTCCATTCACAGCAGCAGCTTATTCTCCCCTCTCTCTGCTTTTCAAACACAGTTTGTCTCACTCAGTAAAGACACACAATATAAACCCGACTGACCACATATACACAATATAAACCCGACTGACCACATATACACAATATAAACCCGACTGACCACAGACACACAATATAAACTTGACTGACCGCAGACACACAATATAAACCTGACTAACCGCAGACACACAATATAAACCTGACTACCCGCAGACACACAATATAAACCTGACTGACTGCAGACACACAATATAAACCTGACTAACCACAGACACACAATATAAACCTGACTAACCGCAGACACACAATATAAACTTGACTAACCGCAGACACACAATATAAACCTGACTAACCGCAGACACACAATATAAACCTGACTGACCGCATACACACAATATAAACTGACTGACTGCAGAGACACAATATAAACCCGACTGACCACAGACACACAATATAAACTTGACTGACCGCAGACATATAATATAAAATTGACTGACCGCAGACACACAATATAAACCTGACTAACCGCAGACACACAATATAAACCTGACTGACCGCATACACACAATATAAATTGACTGACCGCAGACACACAATATAAACCTGACTGACCGCAGACACACAATATAAACCTGACTGACTGCAGACACACAATATAAACCTGACTGACTGCAGACACACAATATAAACCTGACTGACTGCAGACACACAATATAAACCTGACTGACCGCAGACAAACAATATAAACCTGACTGACCGCAGACAAACAATATAAACCTGACTGACCACAGATAAACAATATAAACCTGACTGACCACAGATACACAATATAAACCCGACTGACCACAGATACATAATATAAACCTGACTGACTGCAAACAGCAACAACTCAGCTGACAGTCAACACAACTCAGCATACAAAGAAAAACATGACCAACAACTGATGACTGATCACAAAGATGTGAAACAAACTGTAGCATATATCTATCTACCACTTTCACCTTGTATTCCAGCTATCCAATTCTTGCCACTGCTAACAAAGGACCATTTCTTTACCACAATAAGCTCTCACCATACATGACAATAACTTGACAGAAAACTGCATGTAATGTACTTCATACCTTGAAGTGTCAGAGCTACTGGCCTGTTGTGGATTGGTGCAGACTGAGTTCTTGTGACAGGCTGTTTTGCGGTAGGCTGTTTGAACAGAAATGACACCAGTTGTATTATCACATTGACCTGTTTACTATGCTATTTCCATTTCTGAAATTAAAGTTTGCTTTTTTATAATTCTCAATTTTCAGAAACTATTTGGTCTTTTCATGTGGTTAGCTGATTTCCCCAGCTTTGATTGCATGTTTATGTCTGTGCACTTTCCCTAGCTTTGATGCATGTTTATGTCTGTGCACTTTCCCCAACTTTGACTGCATGTTTATGTCTGTGCACTTTCCCTAGCTTTGATGCATGTTTATGTCTGTGCACTTTCCCCAACTTTGACTGCATGTGTATGTCTGTGCACTTTCCCTAGCTTTGACTGCATGTTTATGTCTGTGCACTTTCCCCAACTTTGAATGCATGTTTATGTCTGTGCACTTTCCCCAACTTTGACTGCATGTTTATGTCTGTGCACTTTCCCCAACTTTGACTGCATGTTTACGTCTGTGCACTTTCCCCAACTTTGACTGCATGTTTATGTCTGTGCACTTTCCCAACTTTGACTGCATGTTTATGTCTGTGCACTTTCCTCAACTTTGACTTCATGTCTGTGCACTTTCCCAAACTTTGACTGCACGTTTATGTCTGTGCACTTTCCCCAACTTTGACTGCATGTTTATGTCTGTGTACTTTCCCCAACTTTGACTGCATGTTTATGTCTGTGCACTTTCCCCAACTTTGATTGCATGTTTATGTCTGTGCACTTTCCCCAACTTTGAATGCATGTTTATGTCTGTGTACTTTCCCAAACTTTGACTGCATATTTACGTCTTGTGCGCTTTCACCAACTCTGACTGCATGTTTGTCTGTGCACTTTCCCTAACTTTGACTGCATGTTTATGTTTGTGTACTTTCCCCAACTTTGACTGCATGTTTATGTCTGTGCACTTTCCCCAACTTTGACTGCATGTTTATGTCTGTGCACTTTCCCCAACTTTGACTGCATGTTTATGTCTGTGCACTTTCCCCAACTTTGACTGCATGTTTATGTCTGTGCACTTTCCCTAGCTTTGATGCATGTTTATGTCTGTGCACTTTCCCCAACTTTGACTGCATGTTTATGTCTGTGCACTTTCCCCAACTTTGACTGCATGTTTATGTCTGTGCACTTTCCCTAGCTTTGACTGCATGTGTATGTCTGTGCACTTTCCCTAGCTTTGACTGCATGTTTATGTCTGTGCACTTTCCCCAACTTTGACTGCATGTTTATGTCTGTGCACTTTCCCCAACTTTGAATGCATGTTTATGTCTGTGCACTTTCCCCAACTTTGACTGCATGTTTATGTCTGTGCACTTTCCCCAACTTTGACTGCATGTTTATGTCTGTGCACTTTCCCCAACTTTGACTGCATGTTTATGTCTGTGCACTTTCCCTAGCTTTGACTGCATGTTTATGTCTGTGCACTTTCCCCAACTTTGAATGCATGTTTATGTCTGTGCACTTTCCCAACTTTGACTGCATGTTTATGTCTGTGCACTTTTCCTAGCTTTGACTGCATGTTTATGTCTGTGCACTTTCCCCAACTTTGAATGCATGTTTATGTCTGTGCACTTCCCCAACTTTGACTGCATGTTTATGTCTGTGCACTTTTCCTAGCTTTGACTGCATGTTTATGTCTGTGCACTTTTTCTAGTTTTGACTGCATGTTTATGTCTGTGCATTTTCCTCAGCTTTAAATGCATGTTTATGTCTATGCACTTTCCCCACTTTGACTGCATGTGTACGTCTGTGCACATTTCTTGTCAAGATATTGTAGCAGTTATTTCTTGCAGCAAATTAACTTGTACCTCACTTCTATCATGACACTATTACACCATTTCTCCCTTATTATAGCAGTCTCTGACTCTAGTCTTGAAACAAGATGACAAACAGTACCAATGTTTGCCACAAGATGACAGACAGGACAGAAGACTGCCACAAGATGACAGATGGGACTGATGTTTGCCACAAGATGACAGACGGGACAGAAGATTGCCACAAGATGACAGACGGGACCGATGTTTGCCACAAGATGACAGACGGGACCGATGTTTGCCACATGATGACAGGTGAGAACAATGTTTGCCACATGATGACAGGTGAGAACAATGCCACAAGATGACAGGTGAGAACAATGCCACCTGATGACAGGTGAGAACAATGTTTGCCACATGCTGACAGGTGAGAACAATGTTTGCCACATGATGACAGGTGAGAACAATGCCACATGATGACAGGTGAGAACAATGTTTGCCACATGATGACAGGTGAGAACAATGCCACCTGATGACAGGTGAGAACAATGCCACATGCTGACAGGTGAGAACAATGTTTGCCACATGATGACAGGTGAGAACAATGCCACATGATGACAGGTGAGAACAATGTTTGCCACATGATGACAGGTGAGAACAATGTTTGCCACATGATGACAGGTGAGAACAATGTTTGCCACATGATGACAGGTGAGAACAATGTTTGCCACAAGATGACAGACGGGACCGATGTTTGCCACAAGATGACAGACGGGACCAATGTTTGCCACATGATGACAGGTGAGAACAATGTTTGTCACATGATGACAGGTGAGAACAATGTTTGCCACATGATGACAGGTGAGGACAATGCCACATGATGACAGGTGAGAACAATGTTTGCAACAAGATGACAGGTGAGAACAATGTTTGCCACATGATGACAGGCGAGGACAATGTTTGCAACAAGATGACAGATGAGACCAATATTTGCCACAAGATGAATCAATGAAGAAGTACTAAGTAATGAATACCTCAAGCAGTCCTGGTTTGTTCAGGAATGGTGTATTGAGTGAACTCAGTCTTTGGACCGGTAAGTGAGCTACACCATTCCCAACTCCAACAATTGACCTTCGAGCTCCACTGTTCCACAACCCTGCAGGTGGCTGTGAAGTATATCCTGATACAGGCAATGGCGTCCGACCTGCACGTGGGATGATTCGACTGGCTAAAGAGTTACCTCCTAAAGAGAACGAGTTGCCGAGAAATCTGGAAATTTTAAATTGAAAATTCTATGACTAAAGAAAATGAAATAATTTTTTATTACTTCACGGCATGACATTAAATTAACTATCAGAAAAATTCATGGTATGAGATTATATTACGCGCTCATCTTTTTTTTTTAACGAGGATGCCAAAGAGCTGAGAGTTCTTTTTTTTTTTTTTTATTTGTTATTTTTTTAAAAAATGCAGTCCTTGACAAAGACATTTGCCGAAATATCTGGACTGTCGCATTGCTCAGCCAACCTGCTCCAGACCTTTTTCCTCTTTCTACCTTCAGGTAAAACTAAACTACCGTACCTGTACTAGCGCTGAAACTATCACTTCCTTCAATGGATGATGGACATATTATTCTCACCTGCATTTACATTAAGTAATATCTACTGCATGCATCCACTCTCCAGAAAAGTAAAATTCACTGTCTAAATTTAGAGCTTACAGTTTTGATCCAGAAAAAAAAAAGTGTCACCCTCTTCGAGGCCTGTCTCCATACTTCTGTGCTGCAGGTTGCCAGATTCTTTGTGCTGACTGTTTCCATGACAACATGAGATTCTTCTGACGACTGGAAAATGCCTGGAAACAGAGAGATGTTCCTCTCAAAACAAGCAGACAAACATTTCAGCTATACAAGTCTGCGTACTCACATTCCCTGCAATGTTAAAATCTCCTGCAGGAAAAGTTTATGATTTAAATACTCTGATCTTTAGAAAGATAACTTGTTGATCATCAAAAGATTCTTAGCATTTACATTAAGTAATATCTACTGCATGCATCCACTCTCCAGAAAAGTAAAATTCACTGTCTAAATTTAGAGCTTACAGTTTTGATCCAGAAAAAAAAAAGTGTCACCCTCTTCGAGGCCTGTCTCCATACTTCTGTGCTGCAGGTTGCCAGATTCTTTGTGCTGACTGTTTCCATGACAACAGGTGAGAACAATGCCACCTGATGACAGGTGAGAACAATGCCACATGCTGACAGGTGAGAACAATGTTTGCCACATGATGACAGGTGAGAACAATGCCACATGATGACAGGTGAGAACAATGCCACATGATGACAGGTGAGAACAATGTTTGCCACATGATGACAGGTGAGAACAATGCCACATGATGACAGGCGAGAACAACGTTTGCCACATGATGACAGGTGAGAACAATGTTTGCCACATGATGACAGGTGAGAACAATGTTTGCCACAAGATGACAGACGGGACCGATGTTTGCCACAAGATGACAGACGGGACCGATGTTTGCCACATGACAGGTGAGAACAATGTTTGTCACATGATGACAGGTGAGAACAATGTTTGCCACATGATGACAGGTGAGGACAATGCCACATGATGACAGGTGAGAACAATGTTTGCAACAAGATGACAAGTGAGAACAATGTTTGCAACAAGATGACAGGTGAGAACAATGTTTGCCACATGATGACAGGTGAGGACAATGTTTGCAACAAGATGACAGATGAGACCAATATTTGCCACAAGATGAATCAATGAAGAAGTACTAAGTAATGAATACCTCAAGCAGTCCTGGTTTGTTCAGGAATGGTGTATTGAGTGAACTCAGTCTTTGGACCGGTAAGTGAGCTACACCATTCCCAACTCCAACAATTGACCTTCGAGCTCCACTGTTCCACAACCCTGCAGGTGGCTGTGAAGTATATCCTGATACAGGCAATGGCGTCCGACCTGCACGTGGGATGATTCGACTGGCTAAAGAGTTACCTCCTAAAGAGAACGAGTTGCCGAGAAATCTGGAAATTTTAAATTGAAAATTCTATGACTAAAGAAAATGAAATAATTTTTTATTACTTCACGGCATGACATTAAATTAACTATCAGAAAAATTCATGGTATGAGATTATATTACGCGCTCATCTTTTTTTTTAACGAGGATGCCAAAGAGCTGAGTGTTCATTTTTTTTTTTTTTTTTATTTGTTATTTTTTAAAAAAATGCAGTCCTTGACAAAGACATTTGCCGAAATATCTGGACTGTCGCATTGCTCAGCCAACCTGCTCCAGACCTTTTTCCTCTTTCTACCTTCAGGTAAAACTAAACTACCGTACCTGTACTAGTGCTGAAACTATCACTTCCTTCAATGGATGATGGACATATTATTCTCACCTGCATTTACATTAAGTAATATCTACTGCATGCATCCACTCTCCAGAAAAGTAAAATTCACTGTCTAAATTTAGAGCTTACAGTTTTGATCCAGAAAAAAAAAAAGTGTCACCCTCTTCGAGGCCTGTCTCCATACTTCTGTGCTGCAGGTTGCCAGATTCTTTGTGCTGACTGTTTCCATGACAACATGAGATTCTTCTGACGACTGGAAAATGCCTGGAAACAGAGAGATGTTCCTCTCAAAACAAGCAGACAAACATTTCAGCTGTACAAGTCTGCGTACTCACATTCCCTGCAATGTTAAAATCTCCTGCAGGAAAAGTTTATGATTTAAATACTCTGATCTTTAGAAAGATAACTTGTTGATCATCAAAAGATTCTTAGCATTTACATTAACTAGCTGGTGCAGCCTAGTGCCAATTTTTTTTTAACAAAACCACCTACAAGGGAATCTAGAAAACTCATTAATTATACCTTTTGTTCCCAACACATGCTACAGCAAATCCTGTTACACTACATCCAGCTCGCTGTCAGTCTGAGAGAAACGATGCAATAATTTCGGAAAGACAGTGTTTTAAGTTTTTTCCCATGGTCAATCATATTAAATCATATCTTAAAGTCAACAAAAAAACTGCACAGCAGAATGTATCATTATTTATTCCTGAAAGTCATGTTTCTGTCATTTCAGTGAGAGCCGTGTAGCAGAAACATTGGCTCTGAAGTCTGACTGACTGTCAATTAGCATATTATCTTCTGCCACATGCAGTAAAGGCATCTTTTGTATATATGTACTGTGAGAAGTTTTGATAAAGATAACAAAATAGAGACTGATCTATAGTTGGAAGCCTGATTTAAGAAAGTGGCACAATTTAGAACAATGTTTGCAACAAGATGACAGGTGAGAACAATGTTTGCCACATGATGACAGGTGAGGACAATGTTTGCAACAAGATGACAGATGAGACCAATATTTGCCACAAGATGAATCAATGAAGAAGTACTAAGTAATGAATACCTCAAGCAGTCCTGGTTTGTTCAGGAATGGTGTATTGAGTGAACTCAGTCTTTGGACCGGTAAGTGAGCTACACCATTCCCAACTCCAACAATTGACCTTCGAGCTCCACTGTTCCACAACCCTGCAGGTGGCTGTGAAGTATATCCTGATACAGGCAATGGCGTCCGACCTGCACGTGGGATGATTCGACTGGCTAAAGAGTTACCTCCTAAAGAGAACGAGTTGCCGAGAAATCTGGAAATTTTAAATTGAAAATTCTATGACTAAAGAAAATGAAATAATTTTTTATTACTTCACGGCATGACATTAAATTAACTATCAGAAAAATTCATGGTATGAGATTATATTACGCGCTCATCTTTTTTTTTTAACGAGGATGCCAAAGAGCTGAGAGTTCTTTTTTTTTTTTTTTATTTGTTATTTTTTTAAAAAAATGCAGTCCTTGACAAAGACATTTGCCGAAATATCTGGACTGTCGCATTGCTCAGCCAACCTGCTCCAGACCTTTTTCCTCTTTCTACCTTCAGGTAAAACTAAACTACCGTACCTGTACTAGCGCTGAAACTATCACTTCCTTCAATGGATGATGGACATATTATTCTCACCTGCATTTACATTAAGTAATATCTACTGCATGCATCCACTCTCCAGAAAAGTAAAATTCACTGTCTAAATTTAGAGCTTACAGTTTTGATCCAGAAAAAAAAAAGTGTCACCCTCTTCGAGGCCTGTCTCCATACTTCTGTGCTGCAGGTTGCCAGATTCTTTGTGCTGACTGTTTCCATGACAACATGAGATTCTTCTGACGACTGGAAAATGCCTGGAAACAGAGAGATGTTCCTCTCAAAACAAGCAGACAAACATTTCAGCTATACAAGTCTGCGTACTCACATTCCCTGCAATGTTAAAATCTCCTGCAGGAAAAGTTTATGATTTAAATACTCTGATCTTTAGAAAGATAACTTGTTGATCATCAAAAGATTCTTAGCATTTACATTAACTAGCTGGTGCAGCCTAGTGCCAATTTTTTTTTAATAAAACCACCTACAAGGGAATCTAGAAAACTCATTAATTATACCTTTTGTTACAAACACATGCTACAGCAAATCCTGTTACACTACATCCTGCTCGCTGTCAGTCTGAGAGAAACGATGCAATAATTTTGGAAAGACAGTGTTTTAAGTTTTTTTCCCATGGTCAATCATATTAAATCATATCTTAAAGTCAACAAAAAAACTGCACAGCAGAATGTATCATTATTTATTCCTGAAAGTCATGTTTCTGTCATTTCAGCGAGAGCCGTGTAGCAGAAACATTGGCTCTGAAGTCTGACTGACTGTCAATTAGCATATTATCTTCTGCCACATGCAGTAAAGGCATCTTTTGTATATATGTACTGTGAGAAGTTTTGATAAAGATAACAAAATAGAGACTGATCTATAGTTGGAAGCCTGATTTAAGAAAGTGGCACAATTTAGCAATTTTAAAAGTACTTAAAGAAAAGACATGCGTATCCCGCCATGCAGGCACTTAGGAGACCTAGTCCTGGTGGCCATATAACAATATATTGGAAGTTTGATTATCATATAAGGGATATAATTCTGGCTATTTTAATATTTTGACCATTTGATTTAAAGCCCTTGTATTTTTGTTGTACAAGAGTTCAATGAAAGGTCAGGTTTGACACGCTAAATTCCATCAGATGTTTGATTATTTTTATGAACTTACTCTTGATATGTTTGTAAGAGAAAAGCTAAATTCTGAATGTCTGGATAGTTTTCATCTGAAGACCATAAACAGGTAGAATCACGGGTTTAGTGATTCTCGGGATAGAATCTTCAGGAAGATTTAGGGAAATGGTTAGGACATATTTAAGGAGTGAGAGGACGAGAATTATGATTATAAGATTAGAATGATTTGAATTAAGTCTTAGTTGAGACTGTGTTAGAATCGTTGTTAGGCAATGAGTAGATGAGAATGTGATTCCTATAGTGCCTGTGTTAGTGATTTTTGTCACGTAGCTGACTTGTGCATAGAATGCTCCTTTTGGAGACATTATGAGATTATTTCTCATTATGATTTCAGTAAAGAGTCAGGTAGCTGTCAGTGACATAATGTCAAGCATTTGTTTTCCTGTCATAATTTTGCTGAACTAAGGAATGTGAAATTAGTTCCTTTTTGTATAGACCTTTGGGTCTGGAGATGTTTTGTGATGTTTGTGTGAATTCTGTACTTATATTGTGATGCACTTGCATTTTGTTTACTTTCTGTTTTAATGTAGTGTGAGAGTTGGTTTCTCCCTTCCCATTTTGGCAAACAAGTTCTTGTCGGGAAGAAGACTAGCCTGTTTCCTTTTTCTGTATTGAATGTTATCAAATACCTCTCACCCTCACAATATCATCACCCATCTTTTCCATTAATAAACTGTGAGTTTATGTTATTCACACTGCACTTAGTCTTCACACTGTTCGTCGTGTGTTGTCTTTGTTAGTATTTCTGTAGCAGAAGTTTCATGATAGTAATACAATCTTTATAAGTATTGCCGTGTCTGTAATAATAGACAGATGCACGATACATGTATAAGTAGTGCACGTCTTCAGCCATACCTTCCTTCACCAATCAACACAAGTACCTGCCATACCTTCCTTCCCTATTAGCACAAGTACCTGCCATACCTTCCTTCCCTATTAGCACAAGTACCTGCTATACCTTCCTTCAGCAATCAGCACAAGTACCTGTCACACCTTCCTTCAGCAATCAGCACAAGTACCTGGCACACCTTCCCTCAGCAATCAGCACAAGCACCTGTCACACCTTCCTTCAGCAATCAGCACAAGTACCTGGCACACCTTCCCTCAGCAATCAGCACAAGTACCTGTCACACCTTCCTTCAGCAATCAGCACAAGTACCTGTCACACCTTCCTTCAGCAATCAGCACAAGTACCTAAATTTCTTTCACTCTCCCATATTTCCACACCTGGGTGTCTGTGGGTGCCTCTGGCAAGCCTTAAACCACCACCCTAACTGTTACAGACTAATACATTAACTGCTTCAGCACTCAAATTTGAAAAGCCTCAACTCTACTGACTATAGATGTCTGTGCATCTGCAATAACCAGGCCAGTGTAATATTGCTGATTTGATCAAGTGCTGCTGCTGAACTGATGTAGTGTATATGTAACATCTTATTGCTGATTTGATCAAGTGCTGCTGCTGAACTGATGTAGTGTATATGTAACATCTTATTGCTGATTTGATCAAGTGCTGCTGCTGCTGAACTGATGTAGTGTATATGTAACATCTTATTGCTGATTTTATCAAGTGCTGCTGCTGAACTGATGTAGTGTATATGTAACATCTTATTGCTGATTTGATCAAGTGCTGCTGCTGAACTGATGTAGTGTATATGTAACATCTTATTGCTGATTTGATCAAGTGCTGCTGCTGAACTGATGTAGTGTATATGTAACATCTTATTGCTGATTTGATCAAGTGCTGCTGCTGAACTGATGTAGTGTATATGTAACATCTTATTGCTGATTTGATCAAGTGCTGCTGCTGAACTGATGTAGTGTATATGTAACATCTTATTGCTGATTTGATCAAGTGCTGCTGCTGAACTGATGTAGTGTATATGCAACATCTTATTGCTGATTTGATCAAGTGCTGCTGCTGAACTGATGTAGTGTATATGCAACATCTTATTGCTGATTTGATCAAGTGCTGCTGCTGAACTGATGTAGTGTATATTAACATCTTATTGCTGATTTTATCAAGTGCTGCTGCTGCTGAACTGATGTAGTGTATATTAACATCTTATTGCTGATTTGATCAAGTGCTGCTGCCGAACTAATGTAGTGTATATTAACATCTTATTGCTGATTTTATCAAGTGCTGCTGCTGCTGAACTGATGTAGTGTATATGTAACATCTTATTGCTGATTTTATCAAGTGCTGCTGCTGCTGACTGATGTAGTGTATATAACATCTTATTGCTGATTTTATCAAGTGCTGCTGCTGCTGAACTGATGTAGTATATATTAACATCTTATTGCTGATTTTATCAAGTGCTGCTGCTGCTGAACTGATGTAGTGTATATGTAACATCTTATTGCTGATTTGATCAAGTGCTGCTGCTGAACTGATGTAGTGTATATGTAACATCTTATTGCTGATTTTATCAAGTGCTGCTGCTGCTGAACTGATGTAGTGTATATGTAACATCTTATTGCTGATTTTATCAAGTGCTGCTGCTGCTGAACTGATGTAGTATATATTAACATCTTATTGCTGATTTTATCAAGTGCTGCTGCTGCTGAACTGATGTAGTGTATATGTAACATCTTATTGCTGATTTTATCAAGTGCTGCTGCTGCTGAACTGATGTAGTGTATATGTAACATCTTATTGCTGATTTTATCAAGTGCGGCTGCTGCTGAACTGATGTAGTATATATTAACATCTTATTGCTGATTTTATCAAGTGCTGCTGCTGCTGAACTGATGTAGTGTATATTAACATCTTATTGCTGATTTGATCAAGTGCTGCTGATGCTAAACTGATGTAGTGTATATGTAACATCTTATTGCTGATTTTATCACGTGCTGCTGCTGCTGAACTGATGTAGTGTATACGTAACATTTTACTGCTGATTTTATCAAGTGCTGCTGCTGCTAAACTGATACTCTAGAAAGATGTGATATAAACTCAACTGACTGTTAGGAAAAAAAAAATTATGTAACTGCTTTATTTCTGCTCACCTACTACTGCTGAATATTTTCAGTTCACTCACTCATTTCATGCTGTAGCAATGTTTACTACACATGTCTACAAGTGACAATGTTACTCACTTCATGCTGTAGGCACTTGTCTATAAGCTGAAGATAGCTCTGAAAACATTCATCATCTGGACGGGAAGCAACCAGCAGCTGACTATACACTGCAAACACAAACACACACACAGTTAGTATACGTCAGCATTCATCAATGGTAAAGTAACATCAGCTGGTACATGTTCTCATACAATAATACCTTCTACTAGCCTAGCACAGTGCTTCCAAAACTATCATAACTTGACTTACTTCATCCAGTGTTTACTGCTATCATAAACTTGCTTCTTTCATTGTTACAATGCTGTTACGAGGTTTCAAGTGTTGTACAGTCACTGACTTGATTTGCTTCATCCAGTAGGTTTACTGCTGTCATAAACTTGTTTCAAAAGTACACCATCACAAACGTGACTCTTCCAAATTTACATTATTACAAACTTGATTGTCCCAAATTTACATTATTACATACTTGATTCTACCAAAATTACACCAACACAAACTTGATTCTTCAAGTACTATACTGTCACCGATTTTATTCTCCTAGTGTGTTACACTATCAAGCCCCCCCTCCCAAAAAAAAAACAAAAAACTAGCTCTTCCACTTTCATTTATCACAAACATCGCTCTCCCACTTATAGTTGTCACAAACATAGCTCTTCCACTTTCATTTGTCACAAACACAGCTCTTCTGCTTTCATCTGTCAAAAGTATAGCTCTTCCACTTTCATTTGTCACAAATATAACTCTTCCACTTTCATTTGTCACAAACATAGCTCTTCCACTTTCATTTGTCACAAACACAGCTCTTCCAGTGTCATTTTATCACAAACCTGCTT
The DNA here is from genome assembly GCA_009760885.1 of Achatina immaculata. Classification (NCBI taxonomy): domain Eukaryota; kingdom Metazoa; phylum Mollusca; class Gastropoda; order Stylommatophora; family Achatinidae; genus Lissachatina; species Lissachatina immaculata. The sequence continues at coordinate 24,141,554 of CM019702.1, read as the reverse complement.
CTTTCATTGTTACAATGCTGTTACGAGATTTCAAGTGTTGTACAGTCACTGACTTGATTTGCTTCATCCAGTAGGTTTACTGCTGTCATAAACTTGTTTCAAAAGTACACCATCACAAACATGACTCTTCCAAATTTACATTATTACAAACCTGATTGTCCCAAATTTACATTATTACATACTTGATTCTACCAAAACTACACCAACACAAACTTGATTCTTCAATTACTATACTGTCACCGATTTTATTCTCCTAGTGTGTTACACTATCAAGCCCCCCCCCCTCCCAAAAAAAAAAACCAAAAACTAGCTCTTCCACTTTCATTTATCACAAACATCGCTCTCCCACTTTTAGTTGTCACAAACATAGCTCTTCCACTTTCATTTGTCACAAACACAGCTCTTCTGCTTTCATCTGTCAAAAGTATAGCTCTTCCACTTTCATTTGTCACAAATATAACTCTTCCACTTTCATTTGTCACAAACACAGCTCTTCCACTTTCATTTGTCAAAAAACACAGCTCTTCCACTTTCATTTGTCACAAACACAGCTCTTCCAGTGTCATTTTATCACAAACCTGGGATCTTCTGGTCTTACACAGTGACAAGTCTGGCATACGAGATATGTGAACATATCACACACTTTAACTGATCTGTGGTGATGACAGAGAAAATCAGTTACTGTAAAACTTGTAGGGGATGTTACTGCTGTGCTCACTTGTCAGGATCTGTAGGAACACTAGCATACTGTCTCCAAGAAACAACCCACAACCTACTACATAATTTCACTGATCAACCCACAACCTACCACACACTTTCACTGATCAACCTACCACATACTTTCACTGTTCAACCCACAACCTACCACATACTTTCACTGCTGAGACACTCAACCCACAACCTACCACATACTTTCACTGTTCAACCCACAACCTACCACATACTTTCACTGCTGAGACACTCAACCCACAACCTACCACATACTTTCACTGCTGAGACACTCAACCCACAACCTACCACATACTTTCACTGCTGAGACACTCAACCCACAACCTACCACATACTTTCACTGCTGAGACACTCAACCCACAACCTACCACATACTTTCACTGCTGAGACACTCAACCCACAACCTACCACATACTTTCACTGCTGAGACACTCAACCCACAATTTACCACATACTTTCACTGTTCAACCCACAACCTAGCACATACTTTCACTGCTGAAACACTCAACCCACAACCTACCACATACTTTTACTGTTGAGATGCTAGTAATATTTCAGTATACTCATCTTTAAACTAGACTTAGCAGAGAGCTCAAGGGTATCTGATACCTTTCCCCATCAGGCGGCAGAACTGAGCTGGAAGGTCACCTTCTAGAACTTCGTCTGCCGACGGAGACTGTGGAGATGTTGATGAGGATATTGTGGCTGTCTGGTAGAGGGACTGACTGATGCTGGATGTCAAGAGGGACTGTGTGGGGCTGAATGCTTTTATTGGTGTGTTCAGCATGCACTTCATCTCTGTCAGAGCTGGTTTGATGGAGCCTCTTTCTTCTACAATATTCTGTTAAAAAAAAAAACCATGTTATGGAAGCCTATCTGAAGTTACGACAGGTTAGCAGACAGAATGAGCCATGAATGTAAAGTAAGTATTTGATGTCAGGTGGTTTCTTTGACCAACAATGCACTGTCACCATATGTGATTTTATTAGTGGAATTTTGTAGGCAGCTTAGGGTTGCTTGAGTTGCTGAGAGGTGAGTGGATGTAGCAAATGACAGACTCACAAAGAAGTGAGTGGATGTAGGAAACAAGGAACTGGGCAAGTTACAAGTTAGAAATGTAACACTGTAATGTTTTCCTAGCCAGACCATGAGGACTTGAAACAGGGACCACAAGAAACATTCACTCACAATTTCACAGATAAACACACCATGAGAGACAAACTATGAAAGCACTCACCTTTTCTAACAAACCATGAGAGACAAACTATGAAAACACTCACCTTTTCTAACAAACCATGAGAGACAAACTATGAAAGCACTCACCTTTTCTAACAAACCATGAGAGACAACTATGAAAACACTCACCTTTTCTAACAAACCATGAGACAAACTATGAAAACACTCACCTTTTCTAACAAACCATGAGAGACAACTATGAAAGCACTCACCTTTTCTAACAACCATGAGAGACAAACTATGAAAACACTCACCTTTTCTAACACACCATGAAAAACAAACTATGAAAACACTCACCTTTTCTAACAAACCATGAGAGACAAACTATGAAAACACTCACCTTTTCTAACAAACCATGAGAGACAAACTATGAAAACACTCACCTTTTCTAACAAACCATGAGAGACAAACTATGAAAACACTCACCTTTTCTAACAAACCATGAGAGACAAACTATGAAGCACTCACCTTTTCTAACAAACCATGAAAAACAAACTATGAAAACACTCACCTTTTCTAACAAACCATGAGAGACAAACTATGAAAACACTCACCTTTTCTAACAAACCATGAGAGACAAACTATGAAAACACTCACCTTTTCTAACAAACCATGAGAGACAAACTATGAAAACACTCACCTTTTCTAACAAACCATGAGAGACAAACTATGAAAGCACTCACCTTTTCTAACAAACCATGAGAGACAAACTATGAAAACACTCACCTTTTCTAACACACCATGAAAAACAAACTATGAAAACACTCACCTTTTCTAACAAACCATGAGAGACAAACTATGAAAACACTCACCTTTTCTAACACACCATGAAAAACAAACTATGAAAACACTCACCTTTTCTAACAAACCATGAGAGACAAACTATGAAAACACTTACCTTTTCTAACTTTCTCAGCAGGTCTTGTCTCTCTCTCAGCTTGACAATACTGATGTAAATTTTATGACGTGCACCTTTTGTGACATTCTGTGACACGTAAGAGAACAGATCTTTACCAGCTTGTGTAAACTTGTTCTATTAAATATTTCTGATGAATGTTGACTACATGCAAACTTTAACATTTGTGTGACAGTTTCACAATACACCCAAGATCAATCAATCAAGTGCCGTGCCGCGCGGTGTAGGCGATCACTTCTCTCCGCAATTCCCTGTCTTTAGACTTGATTATGAGATCCGCCAGTGACTTTCTTCCTAGCCACACTGACAGCCCATCCAGTAACTTCTCTCTGTGTCTTCCTCTGCTCCTCTTCCCTCAATTTTTCCAGCTGCCATAATGCGTTCCAATTTTCCTCTTCTCAGAAAACATCCTACAAATCTCGCTCGTCTGCCTCTGATGTTTGCTTAATTTGCCTTTTAACTCCAGCATTTCTTAAGACTTCTTTGTTGGTTTCCTTGGACACTCAAGATGCAAAACTCAATTCAAAATATTTTTTTTTGTTTTATCTCAAATCTGAATACTGTTCATGTTATCTTAAATGTGAGTACAATTTCACACATTTCATTGTAAATTTATGAGCTGATCATTAAGTTTTAATGGTTTTGTTCTAAATTGAACAGTTTCATTGATTCTGTTATAAAGGTAAAAATAACTGTTACATTATTGCTGTTTATGTATGTTAACATACTTGCTGTTATCATTTCTTCTTGTCTGGAAGTTTTTATAAAGATATACATGAAAAACAACTTCAAGTAATGTTTGTACACATGACGTGTTTCATTGTTCACACTTTATATTTTAATATTTGCTGCTGGACACTTTATTTTTTAGTTGGTTGTTTTTCTTTAATTTCAAATCTTAAATTTTGTTGAAATTCTGAAATCCTTGTTTCAAGATTCATAAACTTAAGCCTCATCTTCATGACAACACCAGTATTATTCTTTCTCTCTCTTGGTCACAGCTAAAATTCCTGCTCCCTGCTGCTCTATCTTCTTGGTTACAGCTAAAACTTCTACTCTCTGCTGCTCTATCTTCTTGGTTACAGCTAAAACTTCTACTCCCTGCTGCTCTATCTTCTTGGTTACAGCTAAAACTTCTACTCCCTGCTGCTCTATCTTCTTGGTTACAGCTAAAACTCCTACTCCCTGCTGCTCTATCTTCTTGGTTACAGCTAAAACTTCTACTCTCAGCCACTCTACTTCTAGATTACAGCTAATACTTCTACTCTCAACTGCTCTATCTTCTAGATTACAGCTAAAACTTCTACTCTCAGCCACTCTACTTCTAGATTACAGCTAATACTTCTACTCTCAACTGCTCTATCTTCTAGATTACAGCTAAAACTTCTACTCTCAACTGCTCTATCTTCTAGATTACAGCTAAAACTTCTACTCTCAGCCACTCTACTTCTAGATTACAGCTAAAACTTCTACTCTCAACTGCTCTATCTTCTAGATTACAGCTAAAACTTCTACTCTCAGTCACTCTATCTTCTAGATTACAGCTAAAACTTCTATTCTCAGCCACTCTACTTCTAGATTACAGCTAAAACTTCTACTCTCAACTGCTCTATCTTCTAGATTACAGCTAAAACTTCTACTCTCAGTCACTCTATCTTCTAGATTACAGCTGCTCAATTCTTGCATTATCTGTATCAAATATTTTGTATGAAAACATGATTCTGAAGAAAAACTTTAAAAATCAGCACTCTCAAAATGTCACTTCTACAACAGATTACATTCTGTGAGGGCTAGTGTAGATTATCAATGAATTTGCATGTGGTAGATAGTGAGATTTCTGACCTGTCGTTCTAGCCAATCCTCTGTGACATCCAGCATGTCCTCATATGTCATCTGTTTGAACAGGTAGGAGTATTTGTGCAGTCTCAGAGACTTCAGCCATACTGGCACTTCTGTGAATGTAGGACAAAGACATTAAACACTTCAGCCATACTGGCACTTCTGTGAATGCAGGACAAAGACATTAAACACTTCAGCCATACTGGCACTTCTGTGAATGCAGGACAAAGACATTAAACACTTCAGCCATACTGGCACTTCTGTGAATGCAGGACAAAGACATTAAACATTCAAGCTATCACATCACACACTGATATTTTCTATGTGCGTTTTTCTACATGATCCAACATTTCTGCTTTGGTGTATGTGAACTTGAAGAACGGCCACGCTCTGCTGCTGGTCTAGAGATGGGCCTCCTTGCACTCAGGGCTCTTACATTTAACCTCGGCGTTCACAGAATATATTGAGTGATGATGTCAATGGCACACTGACTATACTCAGCTCAATTTTTTCCATAAAGTTCTGATTATCTGCCACAACCTTTCATTATTCCCCTCTTGTACTTTGATACTCTATATAAACACTCATAGTCTACAATTCTTCAGCTCTGTGCAACTTCCTACAGAGATATTTTGTGCAGAAGGGAAGAGAGAAGATGAGAAAAAAGAAGAGAGAAGATGAGAAAAGAGAAGAGAGAAGATGAGAGAAGACGAGCAGATAACAGAGAAAAAGAGAAGAGAAAAGAGAAGAAAAGAGAAAAGAGATGAGAAAAGAGAAGAGAAGAGAAGAGAAGGGAAGAAAGAACAGAAGAGAAGAGAGAAGAGAAAAGAAAAGATAGAAGAGAGAAGAGAAAAGAGAAGATAAGGGAAGAAAGAACAGAAGAGAAGAGAGAAGAGAAAAGAAAAGATAGAAGAGAAAAGAAGAGAGAAGAGAAAAGAAGAGAGAAGAGAACAGAACAGAAAAGAAAACAGAAGAGAAAGGAAAAGAAAAAAGAAAACAGAAGAGAAAAAAAAGAAAACAGAATAGAAAAGAAAAAGGGAAGATAAAAGAGAAAAGAAAAGAAAAAGGGAAGATAAAAGAGAAGAGAAGATGAAAGAGAAGAGAAGAAGATAAAAGAGAAGAGAAGAAGAGAAAAGAGGAGAAGAGAAAAAGGGAAGATAAAAGAAAAGAAAAGAAAACAGAGAAGATGAGATCAGAAAAAGAGAAGATAAAAGAAAAAAGAGAGAAGATGAGAACAAAGAAGAGAAGAGAGAAGAAGAGAAAAGAGAAGAGAAAAGATGAGAAAAGAGAAGAGAGAAGATGAGAAAAGAGAAGAGAAGAGAAAAGATGAGAAAAGAGAAGAGAGAAGATGAGAAAAGAGAAGAGAAGATGAGGAAAGAGAAGAGAAGAGAGAAGATGAAAAAAGAAAATAGAAGATGAGAAAAGAGAAGAGAGAAGATGAGAAAAGAAAAGAGAAGATGAGAAAAGAGAAGAGAGAAGATGAGAAAAGAAAAGAGAAGAGAAGATGAGAAAAGAGAAGATGAGAAGAGAGAAGATGTGAAAAGAAGAGAATAGAGAAGATGAGAAAAGAGAAGAGAACAGAGAACAAGAGAAAAGAAAAGAGAGAAGGTGAGAAAAGAAAAGAAAAGAGAAGAAATATACTACACACGGGTTTCTACAAATGAACGTGGTTCAGGCATTATGAATGGGAACAGCCTGTAAATAGTAGGGTGGGGGGGAAGAGAGTGGAGGAAATGGAGAGAGAGAGAAAAAGCAAGGCAGTCAAAAGTCATATTCATCTATCAACACAAGCTGACACTGCAGGTATATATCTGTGGCCATCTCATTTTATGCTAAACTGTAATCACTGCAGGTATATATCTGTGGCCATCTCATTTTATGCTAAACTGTAATCACTGCAGGTATATATCTGTGGGCATCTCATTTTATGCTAAACTACAATCACTGCAGGTATATATTTGTGGGCATCTCATTTTATACATCAATATAGACGGCAAAGACCTGAGGATTGTAAAACATCTATACTGGCAGCAAGAAGCAGCAGTTCGAGTTGAAAATAGAACTGGAAAATATCAACCTATAAAACAAGGGATGCGACAAGGATGTTTACTATCTCCAGACCTTTTTTCTCTGTACAGCGAGAATATTCTAAGAACGATCATCACAGAATCAGGCATAAAAACTGGAGGATACAATATTAACAACCTTCGGTATGCTGACGACACAGTACTGACAGCTGAGAACCAACAAGACCTGCAAAATCTCTTGGATAAAGTCGCCAAAGAAAGTGAACAGAAAGGCCTTACTTTGAACATCAAAAAGACAGAGACTATGGTTATATCTAAGAAACAGAATCCACCAGCACGCAGTATAAAATTAAACGGAACTATTCTAAAGCAGGTGCAGAAATTCAAATACCTTGGAGCAGTAATAACTTCAGATGGGAAATACAGAACAGAAATTAGGAACAGAATAGGCCAAGCAAAGACTGCATTTCAGAGAATGAGAAACATATTAGCTAACACATCCTTATCAATGAATGTTAGAAAACGAGTTCTAAAATGCTATATTGAACCTATTTTGTTATATGGAAGTGAATCATGGACAATAGGCAAGTCTGCACAAAAATCATTGGAAGCAGCAGAAATGTGGTTTATTAGAAGAATGTTGTGAATCCCCTGGACAGCAAAAATAACTAATGAAGAATGTATGAGAAGAGCTGGAGAGACAAAAAACCTTGTCAAAAAGATAAGAAAGAGACAATGTACTTTCATAGGACATGCAATGAGAAGAGGAGGCATTGAAAATATTATAACAACAGGAAAAATAGAAGGAAGAAGATCAAGAGGAAGACCAAGAGACATGATACTGGACAGTCTGACGGGATGATGCGAGAGGAGATCACCAACTGAACTGATGGCCTGCATGAAGGATCGTGTACTCTGGAGAAGCATAATACCCAACGCCAGTCAGCATGGCACCTGATGATGATCTCATTTTATGCTAAACTGCAATCACTGCAGTTATATATCTGTGGGCGAAGACGCAAGGGTAAGAACAGCGCAAGCGTGTGGCATGGAATCATCGCCCACGTATTAACTTCGAGTCCTATATATAGGAAGGATGTTGGCATGCACAGAGAGAGAGAGAGTTTATAGTTCTATGGCGGGTTGAGTTCATCTGGCCAAGTATCGTGAAATACTCAGCGCCTGCCAACTCACACTGTTTGATTATATTGTGTTATGAAAATCATATGCGATGTGGATTCTTTCATGTAGTATGAGGAAATTCTATCAGATTCATGGTTGATCGTCACAAGTTGGATGGGTACATACCTATTCCATAAAGGCATGACTGGCAGATATGTATATGTCGAGATGCCACTCTGGAGATACGTAACCTGGCTGCAGCAACTGCACTCAATGAGGCGATTAGCACATGGAAATTGTGAAGTGAAGAGATGGAGTATTGTCACTGCCTTAGCACACCAAAATTTGTATAGTATTATTCCAGTGCATTAGCACACCAGAAGATGTGTAGTATTATATCAGTGCATTAGCACACCAGAAGATGTGTAGTATTATGTCAGTGCATTAACACACCATTGTGTAGTATTATGTCAGTGCATTAACACATCATTGTGTAGCATTATGTCAGTGCATTAACACACCATTATGTAGTATTATGTCAGTGCATTAGCACACCACAAGTTGTGTAGTATTATGTCAGTGCATTAGCACACCACAAGTTGTGTAGTATTATGTCAGTGCATTAACACACCACTGTGTATTATTATGTCAGTGCATTAACACACCATTGTGTAGTATTATATCAGTGCATTAGCACACCAGAAGATGTGTAGTATTATGTCAGTGCATTAGCACACCAGAAGATGTGTAGTATTATGTCAGTGCATTAGCACACTAGGAGATCAGGATATATGTGCAGAGAGCGGCGTGGCAACGGTGCTGTAAGTGCAAGTGTAGCAGCACATCGCGAACCAGGAAGATGAGTTTCATAGAACAGCAGCAGGCAAGGCTAGAATAAGTGCGATGGCACCAATGGAAAAATGTGTGTGACTTAGCTTATCGGGAGAGGGTCCAAGGGAGCCCAGGCCAGCATCAGGCACATATAGATTTTGTTTTATCTCTAGAGACTTATTATGTTGCATTGATGATATATGTCTTACCGTATTATGTTACATTGATGATATGTCTTGATATGTTACATGTGTCTTGCTGTAATGTTACACTGATGATATGTGTATTGCTGTAATATGTTACACTGATGATATGTCTTGATATAATATGTTACATTGATGATATGTGTCTTGCTGTAATATGTTACATTGATGATATGTGTCTTGCTGTAATATGTTACATTGATGATATGTGTCTTGTTGTAATGTTACATTGATGATATATGTCTTGTTGTATAATATGTTCCATTGATGATACGTATCTTGCTGTAACATGTTGCACTGATGATACATATATTTATGTCATGCTTGTTATCGTGATGATATATGTGGATGTCCTGTATATGTCATGTCTGTGGTGGCGCCATGTGATATACGTAGAGTTAATAAAATGGATGTAATTTGATATCGGACTTGGAAATATGTATTTCATGTTCCTGTGAAGTATGGATATACATGTAAGTGATTTGATGCATGACTGGCATACAACATCCTGGGTTGCAGAGTTGCTTTTATGAATGGCCACCCCAGTATGGTGGTACATCGGCCATGGATCTGTGGGTTTCAGATGAGTTTTGGTCCTGTCCCTCCCTTAACTGTCCCCAACATGTGCACTTAGCAACCAGCTAAGTTTACATATCTGTGCCCAAGTGCTAAGTTGGAGGTACCCAGCCAAAAGGCGCATCGCAAAAATCAGGGTACCACGCATCATCGCCATTGTGCGTACGAAGAAGATGATATCTGTGCCCACCTCAATGCTAAGACCCATCTCACATCATGCTAAGATTTAATCAAACTTACGCTAAGATTTAGTCACTGCCGGTATATCTGTGCCCACCTCAATGCTAAGACCCATCTCACATCATGCTAAGATTTAATCAAACTTACGCTAAGGTTTAATCACTGCGGGTATATCTGTGCCCACCTCAATGCTAAGACCCATCTCACATCATGCTAAGATTTAATCAAACTTACGCTAAGATTTAATCACTGCTGGTATATCTGTGCCCACCTCACTTCATGCTAAGATTTAATCCGCGCCAACCTCACTTTATGCTAATATTTAATCGCGCCAACCTCACTTTATGCTTATATTTAATTGCTGCAGGTATATATCCTCGCCAACCTCACTTTATGCTTATATTTAATTGCTGCAGGTATATATCCTCGCCAACCTCACTTTATGCTTATATTTAATTGCTGCAGGTATATATCCTCGCCAACCTCACTTTATGCTTATATTTAATCGCGACCTCATTTTATGCTTATATTTAATTGCTGCAGGTATATATCCTCGCCAACCTCACTTTATGCTTATATTTAATTGCTGCAGGTATATATCCTCGCCAACCTCACTTTATGCTTATATTTAATTGCTGCAGGTATATATCCTCGCCAACCTCACTTTATGCTTATATTTAATCGCGCCAACCTCACTTTATGCTTATATTTAATTGCTGCAGGTATATATCCTCGCCAACCTCACTTTATGCTTATATTTAATTGCTGCAGGTATATATCCTCGCCAACCTCACTTTATGCTTATATTTAATCGCGACCTCATTTTATGCTTATATTTAATTGCTGCAGGTATATATCCTCGCCAACCTCACTTTATGCTTATATTTAATCACTGCAGGTATATATCCGCGCCAACCTCACTTTATGCTTATATTTAATCACTGCAGGTATATATCTGCGCCAACCTCACTTTATGCTTATATTTAATCACTGCAGGTATATATCTGCGCCAACCTCACTTTATGCTTATATTTAATCACTGCAGGTATATATCTGCGCCAACCTCACTTTATGCTTATATTTAATCACTGCAGGTATATATCTGCGCCAACCTGACTTCAAGCTAAACTTGTAAGAATAAAATAAGACGTGTCCAGAAGTTCAGTTGTGTAGGTCAGGTCTGAGAAATCTTGTGGCCCACACAAGTAAAGCTCCTTTTATTTCGGCCATTTCTTTCTTTCCTCTGCGTATACATACCAACAGCAAGCTTCTATCAGCGCACACGCGTGTAGGCCTACAACATAAACCAGCAGCGCGTGTCAAAGTCTCGTCCTTGGCTAGCAAACAGGAGAAAACAATGTCCACGGCGTACTAGCGCTGGTTGGAACACTTGGGTTACTATGACCGGTTCTAAGACAGGCTGGACTGAAGACATGGACGATGTCTGTCACAACATGGGTCTAGGCTTGATTGACTGTACCACAAATAGCACAGTTATGAAGGTCGACAAACCACAGTTATGAAGGTCAACAAATTAGAGTTGGTCAAGATAGCATCCCACCTACTGACACTTTTCGTCTAAAGAAGACAGTTATGAAGCAGGTAGATAACAACCGTTGCGAGTTATCTTGCTTAGCTACTCCTCTCATGTCTGACTCTACCGATGCTGGTCATAGCAAGAAATGTTTGTGTTGCAGGGCCCAGTTTTCTTGCTCCTGTATCTTCTAATTTCGAAAAAAATGATGACTCACAAACATCTTTATATCCCAGTGGCACCCTTCTGACCATAAGCTGACCATACAAAGATCTACTACGTGGCACCCTTCTGGCCATAAGCTGACCATAAGTAGACAGTACTAAACTAACTGGACTTGACAAAAAGACAAGCAAGCACACATGTTACGTACCTACAGCTAATAATAAAACTCATTTGTTGCTCAACACTTCTAATCTTTTCATTTATCAATTTTTTTTTTTTTGCAGTTCAAAAGAAATTGTGTGTGTGTATGTACAAGGTCCGACAATTAAGTAATGAGACTAATTACATTAAAAAATAAAATAAACAACAGTTGAAGATATAACCTGTATTTTATTCAAAGTAAGCCCCTTGTGCATTGATACAGCGAGTGGCACGATCTAACAAACACTGGAACGACCTCTGCAGTTCTTCTATTGGTATGACTCGATATTACGGATATCATCAGTATCGTCAAAAAAGGGCCCTTTCAGTGGTAACTTTAATTTAGGAAAAGAAAATAATCGCAGGGAGACAAATCTGGGGAATAGAGTGGATGGTTGAGAACACACACTTTTTTTTACCAAAAATTCCTGTATAACTACCGCCCGGTGAGCCGGTGCATTATCACGAAGAAGGAACAAACTGCCAGGTGTTGAATACTCAGGTCAGACTTGGAGAATCCTTTTCAATAGGTATTTGAAAATACTTAAACTTTGGCAGTGACAGTCTGTCCCTCTGGAATAAATTCTTTGTGAATAACTCCTTTGCTGTCGTAGCAGCACACCAACATTGTCTTCACTTTCGACTTTTGAAGACAAATTTTTTGCCTTTTAGTGATGATGACAACTTCCACTGAGCACTTTGGCGTTTAGTTGTGGGATCATAGCGGAAAATCCATGTTCCATCCTCTGCAACAATCAAGTTTAAGAAATGTTTATTTCTGTGACATGTTTTGATGATGTCTTCTGCATACTCAACACGTTGATGTTTTTGGTCATCAGACAACGCATGTGGCACAAACTGGCAAGCAACTTTTTCTTGCCCAAATCTTCCACTAAAATTTTACGAATGGTCTCTCGGTTAACACCAAATTCATCTGCCATCATCCTCACAGTCAAACAACGATCTTCTACGTGGCACCCTTCTGGCCATAAGCTGACCATAAGTAGACAGTACTAAACTAACTGGACTTGACAAAAAGACAAGCAAGCACACATGTTACGTACCTACAGCTAATAATAAAACTCATTTGTTGCTCAACACTTCTAATCTTTTCATTTATCATTTTTTTTTTGCAGTTCAAAAGAAATTGTGTGTGTGTATGTACAAGGTCCGACAATTAAGTAATGAGACTAATTATATTAAAAAATAAAATAAACAACAGTTGAAGATATAACCTGTATTTTATTCAAAGTAAGCCCCTTGTGCATTGATACAGCGAGTGGCACGATCTAACAAACACTGGAACGATCTCTGCAGTTCTTCTGTTGGTATGACTCGATATTACGGATATCATCAGTATCGTCAAAAAAGGGCCCTTTCAGTGGTAACTTTAATTTAGGAAAAGAAAATAATCGCAGGGAGACAAATCTGGGGAATAGGGTGGATGGTTGAGAACACACACTTGTTTTACCAAAAATTCCTGTATAACTACCATCCGGTGAGCCGGTGCATTATCACGAAGAAGGAACAAACTGCCAGGTGTTGAATACTCGGGTTAGACTTGGAGAATCCTTTTCAATAGGTATTTGAAAATACTTAAACTTTGGCAGTGACAGTCTGTCCCTCTGGAATAAATTCTTTGTGAATAACTCCTTTGCTGTCGTAGCAGCACACCAACATTGTCTTCATTTTCGACTTTTGAAGACAAATTTTTTGCCTTTTAGTGATGATGACAACTTCCACTGAGCACTTTGGCGTTTAGTTGTGGGATCATAGCGGAAAATCCATGTTCCATCCTCTGTAACAATCAAGTTTAAGAAATGTTTATTTCTGTGACATGTTTTGATGATGCCTTCTGCATACTCAACACGTTGATGTTTTTGGTCATCAGACAACGCATGTGGCACAAACTGGCAAGCAACTTTTTCTTGCCCAAATCTTCCACTAAAATTTTACGAATGATCTCTCGGTTAACACCAAATTCATATGCCATCATCCTCACAGTCAAACAACGATCTTCTTGTATCCGTTCTCTGACTTTTGCATTGAATTCCTCATTATTTGCATGTGTGCCACTTTTGAACTGTGAATACCACCTGAATATCTGTGCACGAGATAAATAATTATCCCCATAAACTTGTCGCATCAATTCAACTGTCTCAATGGCACTTTTCCCGAGTTTTAAACAGAATTTAATGTTAGCCTTTTGTTCCTTCCATGCTATTTACCTGACAATGCACCTTTAACTAGGTCAACAAAATGGCGGCGATGAAAAGTTGCCAGACCATTGATGAAGGTTGCCTCTTTGGATTCCATGATTTGCTTCATAGATGGGATTTTTGTTTTGGCCATAATAAAATCACTCTCATTACTTAATTGTCGGACCTTGTGTTACACATATATGAACAAAATTCTGGCTGTAATTCCGTGAAAATGTGTGTATATGTTCAAGTTGGGTTTCCGTAACTCTTGAACTAATCGTTAAATCCAGGGAGAGACAAGGCCGGCTAGGGGAGACAAGTTGTGTGATCGTGGAAGAAAAGTGACAGATTTGATGTCTGTGTTGAGGTGACCAAGCCAGCACCGACTTCTCATGACACTCTCTGGTTCTGCTGTACACACGAAATCACCGCATTACTGATACAATCTTTCCACACTCTCTCTCAACAATAGAGACAGGCGATGAATGACCACACTACTACTAGGCACACAACAAAGCACAGTAGATCTAAACACTGAACATTTGTAGCAGCTCCACAAACCCCGAGGTTGCTCTGACCAAAGGTGTAGGTCACCGTCCAGGTCAAACAGGACAAAGATGACAGAACAAAACCCTGTCAGCAAATCAGAGAAACGTGGAGGCTTGGCGAGTTCAAACACTGGTTAGCTTGTGTTAGTGTACTCACACTTTTTAGCTTGTGTTAGTGTACTCACACTGGTTAGCTTGTGTTAGTGTACTCACACTGGTTAGCTTGTGTTAGTGTACTCACACTTGTTAGCTTGTGTTAGTGTACTCACACTGGTTAGCTTGTGTTAGTGTACTCACACTTGTTAGCTTGTGTTAGTGTACTCACATTTGTTAGCTTGTGTTAGTGTACTCACACTGGTTAGCTTGTGTTAGTGTACTCACACTTGTTAGCTTGTGTTAGTGTACTCGTGTCTGACTACTGGCAGGTTAGTACGAGAAGAAAGGTCCGTGCTCAGACTCGACGGCTAAAACGGTGAATACCAGCAGAATTATATACACTGACAACCAGCTCAACTTGTTGGATCTCCAACAACAACAACAACAACATAATCTAACTATGCTGACAAACAGCTTAACTTGTTGGATCTCTAACAACAACACAACATAATCTAACTATGCTGACAACCAGTTTAATTTGTTGGATCTCTAACAACAACACAATCTAACTATGGGGACAACCAGCATAACTTGTTGGATCTCTAACAACAACATAATCCAACTATGCTGACAACCAGCATAACTTGGATCTCTAACAACAATATAATCCAACTATGCTGACAACCAGCATAACTTGGATCTCTAATAACAATATAATCTAACTATGCTGACAACCAATTTAACTTGTTGGATCTCTAACAACAACAACAACATAATCTAACTATGCTGACAACCAACATCACTTGTTGGATCTCTAACAACAACAACAACATAATCTAACTATGCTGACAACCAATTTAACTTGTTGGATCTCTAACAACAACAACAACATAATCTAACTATGCTGACAACCAGCATCACTTGTTGGATCTCTAACAACAACAACAACATAATCTAACTATGCTGACAACCAGCATCACTTGTTGGATCTCTAACAACAACAACAACAACAACATGATCTAACTGCTGACAACCAGCATCACTTGTTGGATCTTTAACAACAACAACAACAACATAATCTAACTATGCTGACAACCAGCATCACTTGTTGGATCTCTAACAACAACAACAACAACAACATGATCTAACTGCTGACAACCAGCATCACTTGTTGGATTTTTAACAACAACAACAACATAATCTAACTATGCTGACAACCAGCATCACTTGTTGGATCTCTAACAACAACAACAACAACATAATCTAACTATGCTGACAACCAGCATCACTTGTTGGATCTCTAACAACAACAACAACATAATCTAACTATGCTGACAACCAGCATCACTTGTTGGATCTCTAAGAAAATCAGATGAATTGTGTAAGCCGACAAGCAATAACATTCGCCGTATATGTCTGGAAGGAGCTTGAAAACAATAGCACGGGAAGGTGAAGATAGAAGACAAATTGTAGCATGGCCTTGTAAGTAATGGATATTGTTATTATTATTAATGAATATGATTATGAAAATATACTGTAAAGAAAATTGTAGCATCGAATAGCGACAGAGAAAAATGGAGAGGAAAGGAAGAGAAAGGTATAAAACTTCCATGACACTAGAACAAGATGCGGACAAAAGTAAACAGTGGAAACAGTGAACAGGAAAAGACGAGACTCAGTGACGCTGAGATATAAGTAATACAAAGGAAGGACGCCAGAAAGTAGGATGGTCCAGTGATAACAAAGCGGTTTACACGTGTAAACAATAGAGAAGACGAATAGAAAAGGCAGACACAATGAAAAGCGAGGACACAATAAAACCTCCTACATGAAATAGCAAGATAATGACTTAGATAAATAACAATTGTATAGATGGAGTTGATACTTGACACCTGTTAGGTGACACGCGTCAGAACATGACTGCACACGGTTTTTAAATAAAGGAGTGACCAACTGGGCCAGCTGACCAATTAAATATTTAGGGGTGTGGCCTACTGGACAACTGACTTATGAGAGATAAGTCACGGGGCAGTTTGAATGACAGACAATCAGAACGCTCATGGGAACCAGTGGACATCTGAAGGATGGAGCCAAAATCTCTCTCTCTCTCTCTGAACCTTAAGTGCCCAGGGCACATGGGGCTTCCGCAAGGGTTTTCCACAAATGCCTGTCCTTCGCCTTTTTTTCTGCTCTTGCCCAGGTGAGCCCTCTATTGCTCAACATCCTTTCTGTTGTTCTTCTCCATGTCTCTTTTGGTCTACCCTTACTTCTGCTCCCCTGTGGTGTCCATCTTAGTGCTATTTTTGGTAGTGAGTTGTCAGTCATTCGGAGCACATGTCCCAACCATTGCCAGCGTCTTTCCTCAATAATTGTTGTCAGTGGTTTCATCTGCATTTCTGCTAATAAGATGTTATTTCTTATAGTGTTTGGCCAAAATATTTTTCTAATTCTTCGTAAACATTTAGTCTGGAAAGAATTCAACTTGTTTTCTATGGTTTTGGTGATTTTCCAGCATTCGCTTCCATAGAGTAGTACGCTTAGAACATTACTCTTAAATATCCTGATTTTCATATTTATGCTTAGTTTTTTTGATTTCCATATAGTCTGCAGCATTGCAAAAGCCTGGTTTGCTCTAGTAAGTCTGCTGTTGATGTCCTCTGTGCTGTCTCCATTTTCTACTACTCTGCTGCCAAGGTATACAAATTCGTTGACCTCCTCCACTAACTTGTTATCTACTCTGAGTACATTTCTGTTGTTCACATTTTGCTTCATTAACTTTGTCTTTCCTACGTTGATCTTTAGTCCTATGTTGTTTGCATTCTGAGTTAGCTTGTTTATTTTATCTTGCATATCTTTGTGGGAGCCAAAATACTTACTGGTTAATCCGTCAAGCTGGACTTGAAGATAAAAAAGGCGAGCAGAGAGACAGGAAGACGAAGAAGGAAGAAGAAGTGGAGGAGAGACAGGAGAGGGGAACGAATAAGAAGAAGAGACAGAGGAGGCAGCCTGAAGATGGAAGAACAGACAATAAGAACAAGGAGGAAGAAGAAAGAAGAAGTAGAGGAGAGGAGACAGAGAACGGAGCCCCAAAGACGGAGGAACAAGGAGGGTCAGTGAACTGAGACTGGTCCAGACATGAGAAGAAGAGGACAGACAATCAGAGAAGAACAGCAGAAGGAGAACACACACCAGAGAAGACACGAGAGAGAAAGAAGACATAGGTAACAACAGGAAAAGCAGTCTTGCAAAAGTAGTTCTAGGATAGACTGAAAATGTGAACAAATGATTAAGTGATTTACTGACTGACCATGTGTTGCAGATCTGATATAATATGGAGTTAGGAAATGTTCTCATATCAAGTGTAGAATAATATGAAGTTGAGAACACTGAGAAATGCTGCATATAGAATATAATAGTTCGATACTGATGTGCTTCAACGACGAAACTAACGAAGATTATGTCATATTGCATCTTAGTACAGTGATGTGAATTTTAAGTCGAATATCTTATTTGTCAGAACTGAATTCTGTAGGGAACATTTCATCGGACTTGCTCTCCTCTGATTAGTGAAGTGGTAACTGTGAAACCTAATCTAAAACAACAGAAATCTGGACGTGTGAGAAGATAAAGTCGGTATTAATAAAGAACATCTTCTTGGGTCAGAAATATATCATTAACAATTGAAAATATACTGGTGCCGTCAATAATATGATAGTGCACGCCTTGACTTTGTTATAAAATGACGGTCTGGGGCGATGAATGTGACAAGAAATCGTGATCTGAGCCGATGAAAAACATCATGGATCGAGATATGGGGGTGCCGACCATGATATTCAGCAGTACACTCGATGATGACACTCAGCGGCATGTCCGAGAACAACTACAAAAGATGGGGCAGTTGTCAGACAAAACGGTTGCATAATCTGAAGAGGTCTAGGCTAGCCATGTACAAACACTGAGTTTGTTGAACAGAACATGCTGCACCTAGGTCTGGCGCTTCGTTGATCCATCATACAAGCGCTGCTGCGCTCAAGTGCAAAAGTCCTCAAGATATCCAGCGACGTGAGCACAGCATACAAGAAACTACAACTCACACCAGAACAAGCACTAGACAAGAGCAATATGACAGGAACAACACAGCAAAACTTACATAAACAACCAGTAAAGCAACAGCAGAGAAGGAACTCATCACAACACCAGAGACAGGGAGACAGGGAGGAATGAGAAGGTGTGGAAAAGAGAGAGAGAGAGAGAGAGAGGGAGGGAGGGAGTGGAGAGAGATTTCCCTATGTAATTACTTGGCTAATCCCGACAGCAAACGAGCGTGCAAGTTCTTTATTCACAGAGGAACGCTGCAAGACAATGGGCGAGGGGAGGGAGTGAGAGAGAGAGAGGGCGGGAGGAAGAGAGAGAGGGAAGGAGGAAGAGAGAGAGGGAAGAAGGAAGAGAGAGAGAGAGGTAGGGAGGAAGAGAGAGAGGGAGGGAGGAAGAGAGAGGGAGGGAGGAAGAGAGAGAGGGAGGGAGGAAGAGAAAGAGGGTGAGAGAGACATTTCCCTATGCAATTACTTGGCTAATCCCGACAGCAAACGATCATGCAAGTTCTTTATTCACAGAGGAACGCTGCAAGACAATGGGTGAGGGGAGGGAGTGAGAGAGAGATTTCCCTATGCAATTACTTGGCTAATCCCGACAACAAACGATCGTGCAAGTTCTTTATTCACAGAGGAAAGCTGCAAGACAATGGGCGAGGGTAGGAACTACAAGTGAAGAGGAGAAGATAATATAACTGCCTCTGACAAACGTAAGCCAATTCTGAAGTTTGTCTCAACAAAAAACAAGTCTAATTCTTCTGCAGATGTCACTGTCGGTGTATATAATTTTGTCATTTCCTGCATATCTCTGTCAGTGTACACAATCCCATAATTACATATGTATCTCTGCCAGTGTACATAATCATATAACTGTATGTGTATCTTCGTTAGTGTACATAATCATAGTACTGTGCGTATATCTTCGTCAGTGTATACAATCCCAAATTTATGTATAATTGTCAACATATGGCAGATATTTCTCATCTCTATACACGTTCCCTCACAACAGATTTGATATACTTTTACAACTGATCTATATACTTCCTCTCACAGTGGATCTCATCTCTCACAACAGATCTATATATACCATCTCTCACAACAAATCTCTATATATCATCTCTCACAACAAATCTCTATATGCTGTCTCTAACAAACAGGTCTCTATACACTATCTCTCACAACAGATCTCTATATGCTGTCTCTAACAAGCAGGTCTCTATACACTATCTCTCACAACAAATCTCTATATGCTGTCTCTAACAAGCAGGTCTCTATACACTATCTCTCACAACAGATCTCTATATGCTGTCTCTAACAAGCAGGTCTCTATACACTATCTCTCACAACAGATCTCTATATGCTGTCTCTAACAAGCAGGTCTCTATACACTATCTCTCACAACAGATCTCTATATGCTGTCTCTAACAAGCAGGTCTCTATACACTATCTCTCACAACAGATCTCTATATGCTGTCTCTAACAAACAGGTCTCTATACACTATCTCTCACAACAGATCTCTATATGCTGTCTCTAACAAACAGGTCTCTATACACTATCTCTCACAACAGATCTCTATATGCTGTCTCTAACAAGCAGGTCTCTATACACTATCTCTCACAACAGATCTCTATATGCTGTCTCTAACAAGCAGGTCTCTATACACTATCTCTCACAACAGATCTCTATATGCTGTCTCTAACAAACAGGTCTCTATACACTATCTCTCATGGATCAGGTATGGGTGTGGGTTTTGCTGTCAAACTGTTTCTCTTACAGCACAAATTCTCTTCCCAAGAAGAACATGCCCAGTGACCATTCATCTTCACTTGACAGACATGAGATATCTCATCTTCTCTTCATTGACACCATTATCTTGTCTTCACTTCACTGACACTATTATATTGTCTACCTCACTGACACATTATCTTGTCTTCACTTCACCTACACATTATCTTGTCTTCACTTCACCTACACATTATCTTGTCTTTGCTTCACACAGACATTATCCTGTCTTCACTTCACCTACATATTATCTTGTCTTCACTTCACCTACAAATTATCTGTCTTCACTTCATCTACACATTATCTTGTCTTCACTTCACCTACACATTATCTTGTCTTCACCTCGCCTACACATTGTCTTGTCTTTGCTTCACACAGACATTATCTTGTCTTCACTTCACGTAACCATCTTGTCTTTACTTCACCTACAAATTATCTTGTATTCACTTCAACACGTACTCTGTGTGCCACAAATTTACAGAGTTAAGCACAGGGTGCTATAACGACCCGTTCTCTATCTTGGTATTACTGTTAAGCCCCTTCTTGCTAATGTATAAAAGCTTTCATTATCTCTGTCATGCCATCAAGCCAATGTTTCATGTTTGGCTCTACTGGTAAAGGAATCAGGAAAATGTGAATATATCACTAGCAGTGCTGGAACATCATATGAGTTGATGATTATACAGCAGCTGGTCAGACAGATTCTGATCAATCAGAGAATTGATGATCAATCAGAGAGCTGCTGATCAACCAGAGGGCTGCTGATCTGAAGACTTGACATACCGAACCTGGTTTATTTTTTGATAATAAATAACCCATTTTCAAGCAGTAACCACAGTTAGCTAAGCTGAGCCTCAGAAAAAGTGAGAGTTACTTACCCCTCATTCCACTACCATCTTCCAGGAAACTGTCCCTGCTGGGCTGGGGACCGTCCTCGTGGTGACAGTCACTCCCCCCACTACCAGACGATGTCACCGAGCTCTGCGGAGACAGTGGGGCGTGCTCGCCATACAGAGGCCTGGATGCCAGGATAGGATGTGGCTGACTATGGAGGTGACCGTGGCTGGTCTTCAACCACTCCGACACGGTTTTTTCTGGGGTCTGGAGCCGGACGGGAGGAGTGATGGAGTGGGTCCGACGCAGAGGCTCATGTGTGTTCTGGTTGTTGACCTGAGCTGAGAAACAACAGATGCATCTTCAATTAATTTACACATCACTACAAACATCAGTCAATTTACACATCAATACAAACTTATCAGTTTACACATCACTACAAACATCTGTCAATTTACACATCAATACAAACATCTTCTGTCATTTTACACATCACTACAAACATCTGTCAATTTACATGACAAAAACAGTCCATAAGCAGGACACAAATACAAACAGTCAATTTACATAACATCACTTCAAACATGGTTAATTTACAATCCTTATGGAAGTCACATTCCACAAATATGCAGTATCCCTACAACAGTCAAACACAAATACACATCATCCCTATGACAGTCAAACACATATACACATCATCCCTATGACAGTCAAACACATATACACACCATCCCTATGACAGTCAAACACATATACACATCATCCCTATGACAGTCAAACACAAATACACATCATCCTTACAACAGTCAAACACAAATACACATCATCCCTACAACAGTCAAACACAAATACACATCATTCCTACGACAGTCAAACACAAATACACTTCATCTCTATGACAGTCAAACACAAATACACATCATTCCTACGACAGTCAAACACAAATACACTTCATCTCTATGACAGTCAAACACAAATACACATCATCCTTACAACAGTCAAACACAAATACATATCATCCCTACAACAGTCAAATACAAATACATATCATCCCTACAACAGTCAAATACAAATACATATCATCCCTACAACAGTCAAACACAAATACATATCATCCCTACAACAGTCAAATACAAATACATATCATCCCTACAACAGTCAAACACAAACACACATCATCCATACAACAGTCAAACACAAACACACATCATCCATACGAGAGTCAGACACAAATACACATCATCCATACGAGAGTCAGACACAAAAATACAACATCCTCATGAGAGAGACAGACACAAAAGTTTGCTAAAGACTGAACACTATCACACAGGAAGATCTTCAGCCAAACTGTGCAGGTCAACAAGACCACACCTGTCAGTCAGAGAAACTGACTTCAAAAGCACACAGGAATTTCTGACTTAAATGTGACTTGACTCTAACACAGATGATGAAAGCCCAATATTTATATAGCTACAAATCAAATTTTTTTTTTTTAAAAACTGCTTTCTACAAGCTACTACCACAGTGATAAGACCCAAGCAGAAAAACCTACAAAATACAAGCCTCACACATGTTGGGTACAGCAATATTACAAGTAGGAATCTGGCCAACAGGACCTTTTCCTTGTACTTTGTAATGTGTTACAAAACTGTGAGCATTTTCTTTATATAACCAGACTTTCAACGCAAGCTGTAATCAGACTGTCAAGGCAAGCTGTAACCAGACTTTCAACGCAAGCTGTAACCCAGACTTTCAAAGCAAGCTGTAACCAGACTTTCAAAACAAGCTATAACCAGACCTTCAACGCAAGTGTCAGATAAAACAAGTTACAAAATTCTAAAGATATCTGGGGAGGTAGGTGTGAAGAGATATTTATTTTTAAAAAAGCTCTCCAACCAGTTCCCGATGAAGGCTGAGTGAGTATGACTGAATAAAATGGCTCTTAAAGAGTCTACAAAATATACACAGTCATGTTACATGTTTACCAATGCTTTAAAAAACTACTTGTTCAGCCATCTTAGGTTTCTACCTCCTGATCAGAGTTTCTTACAAACTGTGTGTGTACATATTTTCATTTAACACTGTAATCTATGCTATACCCAAACATTGTCACTGTTCCCACGATTACATACAGCATTGTAATCTATGCTATATCCAAACATTGTCACTGTTCCCACATTTACATACAGCATTGTAATCTATGCTATATCCAAACATTGTCACTGTTCCCACGATTACATACAGCATTGTAATCTATGCTATATCCAAACATTGTCACTGTTCCCACATTTACATACAGCATTGTAATCTATGCTATATCCAAACATTGTCACTGTTCCCACATTTACATACAGCATTGTAATCTATGCTATATCCAAACATTGTCACCGTTCCCACGATTACATACAGCATTGTAATCTATGCTATACCCAAACACTGTCACTGTTCCCATGTTTACATACAGCACTGTAATTTATGCTACCCTCAAACTGTCACTGTTTGAAAACTAACACTGCTGAAATGTAACAATTCATAAAATTCTAAAAAAAATTCATGCCTGGTTATATAATACAAGCCTCGTATGTTTATTTATGAATAAAGTCCCAATATAATAATATGACAGCAGCTGGAAAGAATAAAAGCAAGAAAGATCACATGTATAGCAAAACTTCAATATAAGAAAGATCACGTGTATAGCAAAGCCTCAATACAAGAAAGATCACGTG
The DNA here is from genome assembly GCA_009760885.1 of Achatina immaculata. Taxonomy (NCBI): domain Eukaryota; kingdom Metazoa; phylum Mollusca; class Gastropoda; order Stylommatophora; family Achatinidae; genus Lissachatina; species Lissachatina immaculata. Next base: position 24,117,716 of record CM019702.1, on the reverse strand, counting down.
TATAGCAAAGCCTCAATACAAGAAAGATCACATGTATAGCAAAGCTTCAATACAAGAAAGATCACATGTATAGCAAAGCTTCAATATAAGAAAGATCACATGTATAGCAAAGCCTCAATACAAGAAAGATCACATGTATAGCAAAGCTTCAATATAAGAAAGATCACATGTACAGCAAAGCTTCAATATAAGAAAGATCACATGTATAGCAAAGCTTCAATATAAGAAAGATCACATGTATAGCAAAGCTTCAATATAAGAAAGATCATATGTATAGCAAAGCTTCAATATAAGAAAGAGCACATGTATAGCAAAGCCTCAATACAAGAAAGATCACATGTATAGCAAAGCCTCAATACAAGAAAGATCACATGTATAGCAAAGCCTCAATACAAGAAAGATCACATGGATAGCAAAGCTTCAATACAACTTCTTCTTCTTCTTCTTCCGCATTGTCTGTCTATATCTGCAGTCCTGTCTCTTGGATAAATTTCACTGTTTTTTGTAATTCATGTATGGAACTGTAGAGCTTATCTTCTTTAGTGGTTTCACTGGGCCAGTAATTATTTCTCAGTGTCTCATAGTTTCCTGACGGTGTTACCAAGGAAAACTCCTGCATCAAACTAAAAAGAAAAATAAGAGTAGGAACATGGAATGTAAGAAGTATGTATGAGGGAAAATATCAAGTAATAAGTGACGAGATGAGAAGAGCGGGGATACACATTTTGGGAATCTGTGAACATCGATGGAAAGGATCAGGACACTTTAAGAGCGAGAATGATAATATCTTTATATACTCTGGTGGAGAAGTAGGAGGAAAGAATGGAGTGGCTTTTTATTTGGACAAATCAACATCAAAAGCATTACTAGGCTACAATCCAGTAAGTGATAGAATCCTAACAATCAGACTAAAGGGCATTCCTAGAAATGTAACAATCATCCAGATATATGCACCTACATCAGCAGCAGAAGAAGAGGAAGTAGAAAACTTTTATAATACACTGCAAACGACAATAGACCAGGTACGGAAAAGTGATATTGTATTAATAATGGGTGATTTTAATGCAAAAATTGGTACAGAAAGAGCAGAAGATGAAGGACACGTTGTAGGGAAATTTAGCATAGGACATAGAAATGAGGCAGGTGACAATCTAATGGCGTTTTGCATGGAAAATGAGCTAATGATCGCTAACACACTTTTTAACCAACATCCAAGAAGACTTTACACATGGACATCACCTGATGGTAAAACCAGGAATCAAATAGATTACATTTTAGTGCAGAGAAGGTGGAGGTCAAGTATAACATCAGCAAAAACTTTACCAGGTGCTGATTGTGACACGGACCATGAGTTATTGATAGCAGACATGAAGATAAAGATAAAAAAGACAGTTATGGGATCAAGACCACTCCGCTTTGATCTTACAAATATGCCAGAACAATACGGTATAGAAGTGAAGAACCGTTTTGAAATCCTGATGGCTGTACAGGAGGAGATGACACCAGATGAATTGGCTATGCTGGCCAAAGATATCTTAATAACAACAGCTAAAGACATGGTTCCAGTAAAGAAAACACAAAAGAATGGATGGATTACAGCAGGTACACTAGAACTGATAAAACAAAGTAGAGAAATGAAGACGCAATGGAAAGTGACAAACAACAACAAAGAGAAATATAAAACTTTAACAAGAGAAGTACGAAGAAACATAAGAAAAGACAAAAAACAATACATTCAAGATTGTTGTGAAAGAATAGAAGAACATCAGAAGTGTGGAAGAGATAGTGAAATATTTAAAGAAATGAAGACATTGACGAGAAATGTCACACCTAAGCTAAATGTAATTTGTGATGAGATGGGGAATACCTTGACAGAGACGGAGGAAATTCTAGAAAGATGGAAGGAATATTGCAGAGGAATGTATGAAACAACCAACTGTGGAAACAGAAATCAACAGTGTAAATTATTATTGGAGGAGAAAGAACCTGAACCAACAATAGAAGAAGTTTTATGGGCAATAAAGAATCTGAAAAATGGTAAATCACCAGGATATGATAACAGTTGAATTTATTAAAGCAGGAGGAAAGGAATGTGCAACAATCTATCATGCACTGTGCAAAAAGATATGGCATTCAGGTATTTGGCCAAAAGAATGGAAAAGAACTGTATTCATGCCACTGCCAAAAAATGGTAACCTGAAATTATGCACAAACTACAGAACTGTTGCCCTGATTAGTCATGCCAGTAAAATTCTGTTAAAAATCATAATGGGTAGCCTTTGTAAGAAAATAGAAGAAGAAGTCAATATGGTCCAAGCTGGTTTCAGGCAAGGAAGAGGATCAAGAGATCATATATTCAATCTAAGATTAATAATAGAGAAATGCAGAGAGTTTAATGTGAATCTATATTTATCCTTTATAGACTACTTAAAGGCATTTGATTGTGTACAACACCAGAAACTTTGGGAAATAATGGAAAAAATGGGATTTCCAACACATTTGATACAATTAACATCACTGCTGTATCTAGACCAACAAGCGGCAGTAAGAATAAATGGTGAAACAACAACTTGGTTTGACATAAAACAAGGGGTCCGTCAGGGGTGCATATTGTCACCCTACTTATTTAACTTGTATACTGAAAATATAATGTTAGAGAAGATGTAGACAAAGAATATTACGATGCCATAACAATTGGAGGTTATGAAATACCACAGATTAGATATGCTGATGACACAGTGTTACTGTCCACAACACAAAGAGGAATGGAAAAACTAATTATGTCAGTCCGAAAGAACAGTGAAGAGCAGAACCTCTATCTTAATGAAAAGAAAACTAAATTGATGACAACTGACAAAACAAACAAGGCAGCTGAAATATGTATCAATGAGGAAAAACTGGAAGAAGTGGAGAGTTTTGAATATCTTGGATCACTACTAACTAATAATGGAGATACAATGAGGGAAATTAAAAGGAGGACATCTATCGCTCTTCAGAAAGTAAAACAAACAAAGAATTTGTGGAGAGGAGCAGGCAGAACTACAAAAATAAGATTTTTAAGGGCATGCATCTTTCCCATCGCAACATGTGCCTGTGAGACCTGGACACTTAACAAAACAGCTGAGAAACACATAAATGCCTTTGAATGTAAATGCTACAGAAGAGTTCTCCAAATATTGTGGACACAAAAAACAACAAATATATCTATACTACAAGAGCTTAATATTGAAGAAGGCTGGCTAGTAAAGAGGATTAAAGAAAGAAAACTTAAATATTTTGGACACATTAAACGTCATGATAATTTAGAGAAAACCGTACTGGAAGGATACATAATGGGAAAAAGAAAAAGAGGAAGACCAAAACAAAGATGGCTGCAAGACATCGTTGACGATCTGCAAATGGATGCCACTGCAGCAGGCCATCTTGCTCACAACCGAGAGGCCTACAGGAGTGTTGTTTGGGAGGCAAAGTTCCGCAAGGGACATGTGCATAAATGAATGAATGTCTCATAGTTGGTGAAGTTTTGGAGGATATGTTCCACAGTTTGGGCACCTGGGTGCATGTACATAGATCAGTAGTACCAACCTTAAACTTTGTATACATATGACTTCGGAGTCGGCTGTGTCCTGTCCGGAGACGGAAGATGGTGACTTGTTCTTTTCTGTTTAGCATGTGATAGTCATCATGTGGTGGTGTTTGTGGCTTCCTGTAGGTTTTTAATCATGCTTTTCTTCTGATTATAGGTGATTGGTATGTCTGGTTGCTCCACTTCAGTGCCTTCTTTGGCCAGATGGTCAGCTTTCTCATTGCCTGGTATCCCACAGTGGGAGGGAATCCATTGCAAAGTGACTCCATGTTGTAAGCCAATTTTTGACAAGGCATCCTTAAGATCTGGTAGTTTGTTGCACTGAAGAGCTTCCAGTACTGATCTTGCATCTGTGAGAATTACTACGAGACATGTATCAATTCTGGAGTCTGATAGTTTTTCAACTGTAGCAATAATTGCCCTAACTTCTGCATCATAGTTGTTGCAGTATTTTCCAGTGGGTATGGAAATCTTGTCAGTGGTGTTGTTTGGATATTCAATATGTGCTCCTGCCTCTCTATTCTTTATGGCATTGTGTGCAGATCCATCTGTATACACATGTATCCAGATGTCACATGGATATTTATCATCTAGCTTCAATACAAGAAAGATCACATGTACAGCAAAGCTTCAATACAAGAAAGATCATATGTATAGCAAAGCTTCAATATAAGAAAGATCACATGTATAGCAAAGCTTCAATACAAGAAAGATCATATGTATAGCAAAGCTCCAATACAAGAAAGATCATATGTATAGCAAAGCTTCAATATAAGAAAGATCATATGTATAGCAAAGCTTCAATACAAGAAAGATCACATGTATAGCAAAGCCTCAATACAAGAAAGATCACATGTATAGCAAAGCCTCAATACAAGAAAGATCACATGTATAGCAAAGCTTCAATACAAGAAAAATTGCAAACATACAAAAACCTACCTCGAGAATGAAAACACAAAAAATCACAAACATACAAAAGCCTACCTTGAGAATAAAAGCAAGAAAGATCACAAACATAGAAAAGCCTACCCTGAGAATAAAAGCAAGAAAGATCACAAACATAGAAAAGTCTACCCTGAGAATAAAAGCAAGAAAGATCACAAACATAGAAAAGCCTACCCTGAGAATGAAAGCACAAAAGGTCACAAACGTAGAAAAACTTACCCTGAGAATGAGATCCAGAAAGATGCATGGAGTTGAAGTTTGGTGGCGCTGATGAAGTAGCATGAAGGGTTACATGACCATGAGATGCCCCAGCATGACTGTTTGTGGCTCGGAGTGCCGGGTGCCCGTTTGATGGGGACACATACTGGGAGCAGCCTGAGGTGTCAGCACCAGGAGCCGCCGGGCTGATGGCAGCGCTGGCATCGAAGGCAGTGTTTTGTCCATGCACCTGATGCTGCTGCCATGCCGAGTGCGGCCCAGATCCAACGACAGGCATAGGCGAAGTGTGTCCGTGCGAATGTACAGCTGCGCTGTTAGCAATAATATTAATGTACTCTTGCGAGACCGACAGGGGGGACATGTGTGCCAGGGAATGCTGCGAAGACGAAGCTGGGGAGGGACTGTGGCTCTTGCTGTGCCCCACGCTCAAGCTGTTGCTGTTGCTGGAGTTTGTGGTGGTGCTGCTGCTGCTACTGAATGAGAAGTTATGAGTGAATCTTTCCTCCAGACAACCCAACCACGTCTGGAAGTTTCCCCTCTCCTCAGACGTAATGGCCGGGTGAATGAGAGAGTAGGACAACAGCTGCCTGCTCTCCTCAATGTTCACTCCGTTGTGGATGGTGTGACTCAGCAGGTCGGGGATGAGCTGCAGGTAGGCTTTCTTCACCGCATTCTTCCCTACCTGTAGCAGCGGCAACAGCTGCAGCAGCTGATGTATGACAATCTCCTTCTCTTTGTTGTACAGGCTCCGTACAAAAGCTGGACAGAAATAAATAACCATGGCTGAGAACGAAATATTTCTCTCATTAGTTTCTAATTGACAGTAAACAACATACACTCTACAACATATTCTGTGTGTGCACTTTTGATCTGTTTCATGGTGAACAACACATTTACCAAACATAACAACAACAACCCAAACAAAAAAACAAAACAAGAGGGAAGTGAAACTGGGTCTTGACCTGTTTTGGTTCCCTTTAAAGCTTCACTTCAGCTGTTCCACCACACGTGCACAATTAAAAAACTAGACACGCTACAAGTCTCCAAAGATGATCCCTCTCCATGTGGCAGACTTGTCCGTGCATTAGTTCAAAGTTCACTCCACTCAGCCTCAATATATATGTTCACAATCTGTCACTGATATGACACTTCTTACCACATAAGACAGCTAATTTCTAGAGCAAAACTGACAGCACGCTGCTGGCCTGACTGAAACTTCAGGTTCCTTGACCTTCACGTTTACTGCTGGTCTAAATGTTGTGCTGTTCACACTGGAGGGGAAGAAGCACACTCCATGCTTCTATGTATGCTCTCCAGCTTCTTCTCCCTGGTGACTGTTTCTATCTCCCCTATGTTCCTTAAACTTACTCCTGAGCAAACCAAGTCTACCAGACAAAGGGATGGATGAAATAACATAAACTTTACATGTAACAAATGAGCTATTTGTTACACAGAATCTATAGAACTGGAGGTCTATCATGACCTATCACAATGGGGTTGCGTGTAAACTTGATAAGATTAGGATATCTAATACTCTTTGTCTAACAATCACAATCTTTACTAATGTCTCAAGGTATATCATTTCTTTTGTTTGGAGGGGCAGCGCTGTGGCAGAATATACTGGCTGTATGGCTACACATCACGTACAGATAAACAAAAGTTACCATGCGAGTGAAATAAGTAAGGTTTATCCCCATGCAGGCTCTTATGACTAAGATTTAGATTTACTGTTCGGTTAAGTTTAGATATAAACTTAAATCTACTAAGATTTAGTTTTACTGTTCGGTTAACAGTTTAGATATAAACTTAAATCTACTAAGATTTAGTTTTACTGTTCGGTTAACAGTTTAGATATAAACTTAAATCTACTAAGATTTAGTTTTACTGTTCAGTTAACAGTTTTAGATATAAACTTAAATCTACTGTGAAGAAAAAAAAACAACGGTGCGCACGTGCACACACACACACACAACACAGAGTTCTGGTTTCACCATAACAACATATACAAAAGTATTTTGCCCTTTTCCTTCTTGCACTACACCCACACATGCTCCTCGTAAAATGGCGAGCCCTTCCTTGTACTGCCTCATGAACAAACACGTTGGTCCAGGGAATACACTAACAAGCTCAAGACAGGAAATGAGAAACATCTACTGAATGAATACATGAGAAAAGAATGTCTGAGCATTGTGACAACATATAAACATGACAAAGCTATTCTGTGAAAATAAATGAAAAAAAAGTGAACAATAATCGGGGCATTCCCAGGTCATGATACTTAAGCCGGGACATGTTAAACAGACTTATCTGAGCATGACAGCCTCAACCCGCGAGGACACAAGTTAGACAGGCTAACATCATCACAGGACATTCAACACAATATATATATACAGCTGAAAGAAAAGAACTTCTCAGCCATAAAATTAAAATATTAGAGGGCCAAGCTGCCTTCATGCAATGCATCATATTTAATCTAACCATCTGTTCTAAAGTGCCACGGGTGGTATAGTAGTTAGCCCACTCATCTGCCAGCCATAAGGTCCCTGGTTCGATTTCGCTTTCGGACAGAATTTTTCGGACAGACCGGCTTCGGGATAAAACCGGCCTAAAAATTATGAGTACTAGGAGTTTCCCTGGGAATACAAAGACAGCGAGGTCCGGTCAGGTGCTGGCATCCCTACCTTAAATGTTGTATAGTAGCTTAGAAATGTGAAGGTACTAAAACTATTAGGCATGCAATTGCTATAGAACATAGAGATCTTTTATAAGTTCAAGTGCTGGCCATTTTACCTACACAACTGTAATAACTAGTTAATGTTTATCCCTAGACTTACAAGTGTAATGACTAGTTAAGGTTTATCCCTAGACTTACAAGTGTAATGACTAGTTAAGGTTTATCCGTAGACTTACAACCATAATGACTATTTAAGGTTTATCCCTAGACTTCCAACCATAATGACTAGTTAAGGTTTATCCCTAGACTTACAACCATAATGACTAGTTAAGGTTTATCCCTAGACTTACAACCATAATGACTAGTTAAGGTTTATTCCTAGACTTACAACCATAATGACTAGTTAAGGTTTATCTCTAGACTTACAACCATAATGACTAGTTAAGGTTTATCCCTAGATTTACAACCATAATGACTAGTTAAGGTTTATCCCTAGACTTCCAAGTGTAATGACTAGTTAAGGTTTATCCCTAGACTTACAAGTGTAATGACTAGTTAAGGTTTATCCGTAGACTTACAACCATAATGACTATTTAAGGTTTATCCCTAGACTTACAACCATAATGACTAGTTAAGGTTTATCCCTAGACTTACAACCATAATGACTAGTTAAGGTTTATTCCTAGACTTACAACCATAATGACTAGTTAAGGTTTATCTCTAGACTTACAACCATAATGACTAGTTAAGGTTTATCCCTAGATTTACAACCATAATGACTAGTTAAGGTTTATCCCTAGACTTCCAAGTGTAATGACTAGTTAAGGTTTATCCCTAGACTTCCAAGTGTAATGACTAGTTAAGGTTTATCCCTAGACTTCCAAGTGTAATGACTAGTTAAGGTTTATCCCTAGACTTACAACCGTAATGACTAGTTAAGGTTTATCCCTAGACTTACAACCATAATGACTAGTTAAGGTTTATCCCTAGACTTCCAAGTGTAATGACTAGTTAAGGTTTATCCCTAGACTTACAACCATAATGACTAGTTAAGGTTTATCTCTAGACTTCCAACCATAATGACTAGTTAAGGTTTATCCCTAGACTTACAACCATAATGACTAGTTAAGGTTTATCCCTAGACTTACAACCATAATGACTAGTTAAGGTTTATCCCTAGACTTACAACCATAATGACTAGTTAAGGTTTATCCCTAGACTTACAACCATAATGACTAGTTAAGGTTTATTCCTAGACTTACAACCGTAATGACTAGTTAAGGTTTATCCCTAGACTTACAACCGTAATGACTAGTTAAGGTTTATCCCTAGACTTACAACCGTAATGACTAGTTAAGGTTTATCCCTAGACTTACAACCATAATGACTAGTTAAGGTTTATTCCTAGACTTACAACCATAATGACTAGTTAAGGTTTATCTCTAGACTTACAACCATAATGACTAGTTAAGGTTTATCTCTAGACTTACAACCATAATGACTAGTTAAGGTTTATCCCTAGACTTACAACCATAATGACTAGTTAAGGTTTATCCCTAGACTTCCAACCATAATGACTAGTTAAGGTTTATCCCTAGACTTCCAACCATAATGACTAGTTAAGGTTTATCCCTAGACTTACAACCATAATGACTAGTTAAGGTTTATCCCTAGACTTACAACCATAATGACTAGTTAAGGTTTATCCCTAGACTTACAACCATAATGACTAGTTAAGGTTTATCCCTAGACTTACAACCATAATGACTAGTTAAGGTTTATCCCTATAGTTACAAGTGTAATGACTAGTTAAGGTTTATCCCTAGACTTACAACCATAATGACTAGTTAAGGTTTATCCCTAGACTTACAACCATAATGACTAGTTAAGGTTTATCCCTAGACTTACAACCGTAATGACTAGTTAAGGTTTATCCCTAGACTTACAACCATAATGACTAGTTAAGGTTTATCCCTAGACTTACAACCATAATGACTAGTTAAGGTTTATCCCTAGACTTACAACCATAATGACTAGTTAAGGTTTATCCCTAGACTTACAACCATAATGACTAGTTAAGGTTTATCCCTAGACTTACAACCATAATGACTAGTTAAGGTTTATTCCTAGACTTACAACCATAATGACTAGTTAAGGTTTATCTCTAGACTTACAACCATAATGACTAGTTAAGGTTTATCTCTAGACTTACAACCATAATGACTAGTTAAGGTTTATCCCTAGACTTACAACCATAATGACTAGTTAAGGTTTATCCCTAGACTTCCAACCATAATGACTAGTTAAGGTTTATCCCTAGACTTCCAACCATAATGACTAGTTAAGGTTTATCCCTAGACTTACAACCATAATGACTAGTTAAGGTTTATCCCTAGACTTACAACCATAATGACTAGTTAAGGTTTATCCCTAGACTTACAACCATAATGACTAGTTAAGGTTTATCCCTAGACTTACAACCATAATGACTAGTTAAGGTTTATCCCTATAGTTACAAGTGTAATGACTAGTTAAGGTTTATCCCTAGACTTACAACCATAATGACTAGTTAAGGTTTATCCCTAGACTTACAACCATAATGACTAGTTAAGGTTTATCCCTAGACTTACAACCGTAATGACTAGTTAAGGTTTATCCCTAGACTTACAACCATAATGACTAGTTAAGGTTTATCCCTAGACTTACAACCATAATGACTAGTTAAGGTTTATCCCTAGACTTACAACCATAATGACTAGTTAAGGTTTATCCCTAGACTTACAACCATAATGACTAGTTAAGGTTTATCCCTAGACTTACAAGTGCCTCAATCAGGCCTACTTGTACTTCTCTACACAGTGAACTTTCTTCAAAATACCAACTATCACTAAGATAATTCAACAATTCTGAGTATTTCCCAACATGCGGTGATAAAAGATGACAATACAGGACAAGTGTTTTTAAATATGGGTCACTTACGAGTAGCCGATCCCACCGATGTAACATTCATTCACTCTTTGCATGTCCCTTGCGGAACTTTGCCTCCCTAACAGCACTCCTATAGGCCTCTCGGTTGTGAGCAAGATGGCCTGCCACTGATGCATCCATTTGCAGATCATCAATGATATCTTGCAGCCATCTTCGCCTTGGTCTGCCTGTCTTTCTTTTTCCCATTATGTACCCTTCCAAGACGGTCTTCTCTAGATTATCATGACGTTTAATGTGTCCAAAATATTTAAGTTTTCTCTCTCTAATCCTATTTACTAGCCAGCTTTCTTCAATATTAAGTTCTTGTAGTATGGATATATTTGTTCTTTTTTGTGTCCATGATATTTGAAGAACTCTTCTGTAGCATTTACATTCAAAGGCATTTATGTGTTTCTCAGCTGTTTTGTTAAGCATCCAGGTCTCACAGGCATATGTTGTGATGGGAAAGTTTTGCTCTTCGTTGTTCTTACGGACTGACATAATTAGTTTTTCCATTCCTCTTTGTGTTGTGGACAGTAATACTGTGTTATCAGCATATATAATCTCTGGTATTTCATAACCTCCAATTGTTATGGCATCGTAATATTCTTTGTCTACATCTTCTCTAACATTATATTTTCAGTATACAAGTTAAATAAGTAAGGTGACAATAAGCACCCCTGACGGACCCCTTGTTTTATGTCAAACCAAGTTGTTGTTTCACCATTTATTCTTACTGCTGCTTGTTGGTCTAGATACAGCAGTGATGTTAATTGTATCAAATGTGTTGGAAATCCCATTTTTTCCATTATTTCCCAAAGTTTCTAGTGTTGTACACAATCAAATGCCTTTAAGTAGTCTATAAAGGATAAATACAGAATCACATTAAACTCTCTGCATTTCTCTATTATTAATCTTAGATTGAATATATGATCTCTTGATCCTCTTCCTTGCCTGAAACCAGCTTGGACCATATTGACTTCTTCTATTTTCTTTCGAAGTCTACCCATTATGACTTTTAACAGAATTTTACTGGCATGACTAATTAGGGCAACAGTTCTGTAGTTTGTGCATAATTTCAGGTTACCCTTTTTTTGGCAGTGGTATGAATACAGTTCTTTTCTATTCTTTTGGCCAAATACCTGAATGCCATATCTTTTTACATAGTGCATGATAGATTGTTGTACATTTCTTTCCTCCTGCTTTAAGAAGTTCAGCTGTTATCTCATCACATCCTGGTGATTTACCATTTTTCAGATTCTTTATTGCCCATAAAACTTCTTCTATTGTCAGTTCGAGTTCTTTCTCCTCCAATAATAATTCACGCTGTTGATTTCTGCTTTCACAGTCGGTTGTTTCATACATTCCTCTGCAATATTCCTTCCATCTTTCTAGAATTTCCTCTGTCTCTGTCAAGGTATTCCCCATCTCGTCACAACTTACATTTAGCTTAGGTGTGAATTTCTCGTCAATGTCTTCATTTCTTTAAACTTTTCACTATCTCTTCCACACTTCTGATGTCCTTCTACTCTTTCACAACAATCTTGTATGTATTGTTTTTTTTTTTTTCTTTTTTATGTTTCTTCGTACTTCTTTTGTTAAAGATTTATATTCCTCTTTGTTGGTATTTGTCACTTTCCATTGCATCTTCATTTCTCTACATTGTTTTATCAGTTCTAGCGTGCCTGCTGTAATCCATCCATTCTTCTGTGTTTTCTTTACTGGAACCATGTCTTTAGCTGTTGTTATTAAGATATCTCTGGCCTGTGTAGCCAAATCATCTGGTGTCATCTCCTCCTGTACAGCCATCAGGATTTCGAAACTGTTCTTCACTTCTATACCGTATTGTTCTGGTATTTTTGAAGCGGAGTGGTCTTGATCCCGTAACTGTCTTTTTTATCTTTATCTTCATGTCTGCTATTAATAACTCATGGTCCGTGTCACAATCAGCACCTGGTAAAGTTTTTGCTGATGTTACACTTGATCTCCACCTTCTCTGCGCTAAAATGTAATCTATTTGATTCTTGGGTTCCGATGTAACAGGATCATTAAAATACGCGGCGGTTGGTCCATTTATCGTCTGTGTTGTTACTGACATGGAAGGGGAGCGGCAGAGACAATTTCTGACTTTTTGTAAACACTACCGCTACTAACAACAACAACAACAACAGAGAAACAGAAACAACCAGGATTGCTCATCCTCCACTCCCCATCTCCCCGACCGACCGACGCGTCAGACAGCTCGTCTGGTCAGTTTCCGCTCCCGTCTACAAAGACAGGTCATCCACGTGTCACACGCGTCAAGGAGAAGCTGTGACATCTACAGAAGAGCCCCGGTGTGAGCGTCTGTATGTATCGGGTCCCTGCCAAAGTTTATTCCTGGTGACACGATTGCCACAAAGTCTCCGTGTCGCATGAGAGCCCTGCTCGTGTCACCTGCTTCTTCTTCCTGCGAGGTTTGCTTATTCTTTTGCTCTCACATTCAACGTAATTTATCTGAATCTATCTACATCGTCTTCCCGACAGACAACGGCTTAGTTTTATACTTTTGTTGTTCGTGATTTACTGTTTCCCCTTCATGCGCCATCAACTTCACTGTGCTTCGGCCTGCAGGTAGACGGTCTCTTGTTTTCACAGGCAGATGTCTCCAGCCCTACTGTCTCTGTGGCCCAGATGTCTCCAGCCCTACTGTCTCTGTGGTCCAGATGTCTCCAGCCCTACTGTCTCTGTGGTCCAGATGTCTCCAGCCCTACTGTCTCTGTGGTCCAGATGTCTCCAGCCCTACTGTCTCTGTGGTCCAGATGTCTCCAGCCCTACGGCCTCTGTGGTCCAGATGTCTCCAGCCCTACTGTCTCTGTGGTCCAGCATTTACCGCCGAGTTGACTTGGTGGGCGCCGGCCGGTGCTACCACTCCCCCACAAACTTATCATGAGAATGAAGTTTACTGTCGGCCCGCGCTACTCCTGCCTCACAATCCTCCTTAACCTGTGCTACCCCACCCCCCCCCCCAAATAAGCAAGACATAGATAGTGCTAGATAGGCTAAGGGAGGCAGAAGTTGCTTTATTGTTCAGTTAACACTTTAGAGACAAATTTGAAAGATGTGAATATTGTGATGGAAACTTTCACACATGATGCGAATAGCGCACTCTCATGAATGTCACAACCACCAATAATGCACTCTCATGAATGTCACAACCACCAATAATGCACTCTCATGAATGTCACAACTACCAACAGCGCACTCTCATGAATGTCACAAGCACTTACTTCACCCCTTTTCCCTCACTGTCCTCCCACCAGCAAACTTCTGCAACCCCTGATTAAGGTTACTCACAGAAAGTATAGTGTGTAATAACGCTTACCTTCATCATTTGCTTTAGCTTCCAACTGTTTCACGTCAGTACATTCAGCAAGTGACTGCTGCAGGACTTGATCCATAAATTTTGCCTGGATAGGTGAGCTCTTCTTCAGCAGAGAGTACAAAGCTACTGTCTGCTCACACTCGTTCCACTCCTTGAACCAGGCGGTTACCAGAGCCACCTGCTCCCGGAAGTTACTAGACTTCATTCTGGCACCTCAAGGGCTTCTGCTTTTCACATGATCAACTCCAAATGATTACAATCTTGTGTCTCGCTCAGAAAGGAACACGAGATGTATGCTTTAGTTCTTGTCACTGTGGCTGCTTCATTAAGCAAACTTCTTGATAAGAAAATCTGCAAGACAGAAACATTTAGTTTTGATTCAGTTGCTCGGGGAGTAGTCGAGCATAATGCACCTGTTGCTACCAGCAAACAGAAGCTGCCAAAGACCCCATTCTACATCTTCATGTTGGTCCTAGGTTGACATGCTCTAGCAGGAAGCAGGGCTTCATGTGGTTCCCACAGCTGAGAATAGCTCCATGTGGTTCCCACAGCTGAGAATTCATGTTAATGTTAGGTCTTCAAGCAAGTCACCTTTAATCAGCTCTCTGCCTGACACGCTGTCTCTTTTTCAACATCATCCTTGCTGGAAATCCACTCCCTGTCTGACATGCTATCTCTTCTTCAACATCATCCTTCACGGTTGTAGAGATCAACATCTGCAGTTTTTAAGGACATCAGAAGGATAAAACATGAATCAAGTAACAGATTAAATAGTAACTATTGCTTAAGCAGTTATACAATTACAGCATTTGTTGTTTCACAAGATAATTTTTGTATTATCTGTCACAACCTGTGTATTATCAAATAGACAAATAATCAAGATTTCCCTTAATTCACTGTCCATGAGTATGTATGATACATGGTGTACTCTTGTGTACATTCACTTGATATAGAAGTAAAAGAGTACAATATATGGATCTTTGGAAAGTTTTTATCTCACTATCAGTCACAAAGCAGGATGTAAATTTGCATTTCTCTATATTTTCTGAGAAAAACTGAGGCTTCCTCTCCTGGAACTGTCTCAGCTTTTATGTGAAAATGTTCCCAAAAACAAGTTTCTATTACAGTTCCTGTTATTTCTGTTAGAAAACACAGCAGGATCTGGCAGCCAAGCAAGACAAGTTTACTTCTGGCAGCCAAACAAGACAAGTTTACTTCTAGCAGCCAAACAAGACAAGTTTACTTCTGGCGGCCAAAGAAGACAAGTTTACTTCTGGCGGCCAAACAAGACAAGTTTACTTCTGGCGGCCAAACAAGACAAGTTTACTTCTGGCGGCCAAACAAGACAAGTTTACTTCTGGCGGCCAAACAAGACAAGTTTACTTCTGGCAGCCAAACATGACAAGTTTACTTCTTCAGAACAGCTCATAAAGTAACAAACACCACTCTCAAATACATTAGCTTGTACTTCAAAATGTTTAAACCAGGAAAAAAGTGTTTTAAAAATTTTTTAATTTTTTCTTGTATTTCAATCCTGACATACTTAAAACACCATACATGAATGTGTGCACCTGATATTATCACAGCAGGTAACAAATACCATGAACTTAAAACAAAACTTATTTAGTGAACAATCAACACTGACACTTCTTATTACAATTCTGATCACATGTCATGACTTTCTTGTCATAAAAATGCCTTGTTATCATTTTTAAAAGTACCTAAATAATAAAATCCAGTTACACACAAATCTGAAAGTTAAAGAGATTCTGAAGAAAAATGCAAGAAAGAAGAAATAAATGTAAAGAATAAAAAAAAATAAATAAATACAGCGATTATTTAAGTCCAGATTTTTTAAACACAAGTTTGTGTAGGTCCTAGTTTTTTTCATCAAGTTGACTGATTTTCTTCCACCGGTATGGTCATGCTGACTTCTGACCTTGTTTCCAGAACTGAAACTTGAAATTATGGAAATCACAGCACAGCCCAACAACTCTCAAGAATATATAATACAGACCAACAACTTTCAAGAATATAAAATACAGGCCAACAACTTCCAAGAATATATAATACAGGCCAACAACTCTCAAGAATATAAAATACAGGCCAACAACTCTCAAGAATATATAATACAGACCAACAACTCTCAAGAATATAAAATACAGGCCAACAACTCCCAAGAATATATAATACAGGCCAACAACTTCCAAGAATATAAAAAACAGGCCAACAACTCTCAAGAATATAAAAAACAGGCCAAGAATATATAATACAGGCCAACAATTTCCAAGAATATATAATACAGGCCAACAACTCTCAAGAATATATAATACAGGCCAACAACCTCAAGAATATATAATACAGACTAACAACTCTCAAGAATATATAATACAGACCAACAACTTCCAAGAATATATAATACAGGCCAACAACTTCCAAGAATATATAATACAGGCCAACAACTCTCAAGAATATATAATACAGACCAACAACTTCCAAGATATATAATACAGGCCAACAACTCTCAAGAATATATAATACAGGCCAACAACCTCAAGAATATATAATACAGACTAACAACTCTCAAGAATATATAATACAGACCAACAACTTCCAAGAATATATAATACAGGCCAACAACTTCCAAGAATATATAATACAGGCCAACAACTCTCAAGAATATATAATACAGACCAACAACTTCCAAGAATATATAAGACAGGCCAATAACTTCCAAGAATATATAATACAGGCCAACAACTCTCAAGAATATATAATACAGGCCAACAACTTCCAAGAATATAAAATACAGGCCAACAACTTCCAAGAATATAAAATACAGGCCAACAACTCCCAAGAATATATAATACAGGCCAACAACTTCCAAGAATATAAAAAACAGGCCAACAACTTCCAAGAATATATAATACAGGCCAACAACTCTCAAGAATATATAATACAGGCCAACAACTTCCAAGAATATAAAATACAGGCCAACAATTTCCTAGAATATATAATACAGGCCAACAACTCTCAAGAATATAAAATACAGGCCAACAACTCCCAAGAATATATAATACAGGCCAACAACTTCCAAGAATATAAAAAACAGGCCAACAACTCCCAAGATTATATAATACAGACCAACAACTCTCAAGAATATATAATACAGGCCAACAACTCCCAAGAATATATAATACAGACCAATAACTCTCAAGAATATATAATGGAAGCATTTTCTTCCTCAAGCACTGACTGGCAGTCAGTAGTTTTGGAGGCGTTTGAAAGGTCTGTGTTTTCAGGAACGTTACTGTTTCTAACCTGAGGCTGATAAATTATTTCTGGTAGAAGTTCTTTG
Organism: Achatina immaculata; assembly: GCA_009760885.1. Taxonomy (NCBI): domain Eukaryota; kingdom Metazoa; phylum Mollusca; class Gastropoda; order Stylommatophora; family Achatinidae; genus Lissachatina; species Lissachatina immaculata. The sequence continues at coordinate 24,100,603 of CM019702.1, read as the reverse complement.
TAGACATAAAACTTTCTATCTATTCTCACAACTCCTCACCCATGCTTATCTCTCTCTCTCTGAACCTTAAGTGCCCAGGGCACATGGGGCTTCCGCAAGGGTTTTCCACAAATGCCTGTCTTTCGCCTTTTTTTCTGCTCTTGCCCAGGTGAGCCCTCTATTGCTCAACATCCTTTCTGTTGTTCTTCTCCATGTCTCTTTTGGTCTACCCTTACTTCTGCTCCCCTGTGGTGTCCATCTTAGTGCTATTTTTGGTAGTGAGTTGTCAGTCATTAGGAGCACATGTCCCAACCATCGCCAGCGTCTTTCCTCAATAATTGTTGTCAGTGCTTATAATATGTGCTTTTTTGTGAGATCCTTTCTATTAGATAATTAATTATATACATGTGTCCATCAGATGTGTTAAACATTTGTTGTTAAGTTGGTTATGAACAATAAACACATAATCATTCTTATTTCATGATGACAACAACAAAAATAGAATCTGAAACTATGTTAATCATCTAGATTTTGTTTCAATGACTGTACACCCACACCAAAAACATAATCACTGTAACCAAACACAACAAGCATTTTAACAATCTGCCATCTGGTAAGACATATAACTACCAGTTAGAAGTGGAGTATCCATGAAACCCCACAGTTCTGGGTGCTGTTATTTCATCTGAAAATGTAAGCACAACAGCCCTGACGACTTCACAGTTCAGGTTAACACACACACATTATAACAACCAGCACATCACGATCTGGCAATGTGAGAGATAAGAGAAATGACGAGTGCGGTAAAACTGGTTCTGGTAATGAAGCTGATGGAGGTGTATAGTTCAGTTTATAAAAAGAAAGGAAACAACTACACACCTCCGTCTGCTGCATTACACAATCTTAGCAAACCAATGAATCCTTGGACTAAACGGCTTTCCTTTTTTTTAACAGATATCACCGACACAGCGGTAAAACAGCAAGACTGGGACATTTTTTTAATGACCGTAAATGCTATTTATTTTCCCAAACTACCGAATTCCTGTCTTATAACTACAAATGAATGAAAGAACAACCCTTTTAGAGCAACCTATTGTCGACAAAATGTGTTACACGAAGCCTTGCTCCATGTTAGGTTACGCCAGAAAAAGTGTGTTTTAAAAACAGTAATTAAACGACCTTTGTGTTGAAATATTATTTAAATACCACAAAATATCAATGTTAATGCGTCAATTTCCTCGCAGACTACTAGACCAGGTCGTATGTGTGTCGAATAGTGACGGTGTGTCGTGTTTTTTTGTTTGGTGCGATGGCTGGACAAGGTGTGTTCGTTGAGCATGCAGACGGAGACAATCTACAGTCTCGACATCTTTACTCTGATGCTAGCTTGCGATTGTCATTTCTATTCTTCTTAGAAGAAAAACTTACGTCAAATGCAGTGTTAAACACCGCAGAAGCAGGCAAAAATCTCCCTCATCGACCTGTTTTGAGTTGAGGATCGTGCTTATGCTAAATACATGACGTCAAGTATGGCGGACTGGCAGCGGCGCCTAGGTCATGTCGCGGCTTACATGGAGTATGATAACCCGAAAGTGTCACAGTTGAGGAAAATTTGTAAAAAGGCGAAAATAGATACTGTGTGTTTTCAAGCTTTTATCAAAATTTTATTTTTACGGAATTAGTGTTTCAATCTTGGCACGAAGAAACTTTAAGACTTTAACAATAAAATATTCATTAAATTTGGTTTGGACTGAGGCCTGCGAATGACGCATCCTCTGGCCTGCATCTGAGAACGACATCTCCTCGGATCTGTTGTTGTGGGATGGCTGCCCATTATTCCAGCAGTGCAAGAGAAAAATGTCGGCGATTGGTTGGATGATTGGCGCCACGTCTCGCTGGCGTACTTGTCTGTTGAGTTCATCCCATAAGTGTTCTGTTGGGTTCATGTCTGGAATGGTCTGGACGTTGTTGTCAGCGAGGAACTGGGTGGTGAGTTGTGCCACATGAGGTCGAGTGTTATCCTGCTGCAAAATCGACCTTGGTGCAGCCAGAAGTGGAAGGACGTGAGGACGAAGAATTTCAACGACGTATCGTTGGGCATTCAGGCGTCCTTCGATTACACCTGGTCACTTCTTTCCATGAAGCTGATTGTCCCCCACACCAGTACATATCCACCACTATAGGGAGGGGCCACATCCACGCAGTTCTGGGCGTAGCGCTCATGGACTCTGCGGTAAACTCTTCTCTGTCTGTCGTGTCGCTGGAGCAAAAAGAATGATTCACCACTAAACCAAACCTTTCTCCAATCATTCGCAACGGTCCATTGACGATGCTGGTTCGCCCACTACAGTCGGTTCTGGCGATCCCGGTCCGTAAGAACAGGACCTCTGTAGGGTCTTCTAGCCCAAAGACCAGCGTCGCGCAGTCAGTTCCTGACCGTTTGATCTGAAATTCGACGAGCTGCTGTCATTGACTGGACTGTTGAGGACGCAGATGTAAATCAGTTCCTGAGGTGATTCAGCCGTATGAAGCGGTCTTCGGCAGGAGTTGTGACTATGTGTCTTCCACTGCGTGGCCCGTCTGCAACTGAACCAGTTTCTTGAAATCTTCTCCAAATGCGACTAATGGTGCTTCTAGCCACATTAAATTGTCTGGCCACTACACTTTGTGACTGTCCAGTCTGTAAACATCCAATAATGATGAGTCGTTGTTCTGTAGTGAGATGAGCCATATTTGCTCATTGAATTTTCAAATGAATTGATTCGAGGAGCGTCAATCTTTTATAGGCATGCTCAGTGAGTTTTGTGTTCAGTAAGTTTCACGGGATTCTCGTGAACCTGTCATAAGTTATTGTCAAAAATGCTGTTTTGACTAGTGTCGTTTTTCTGTTAAAGTATAGTAACTGTTCGAAAAGTAAGCTTTCCATATACAGATGGGCAGTAAAAGGCATATACTAACAAATAATACTTCTACCATCTTGTAATAAATGGAAAGTGAGGTGTACGGTTCAGTTTTACCCCCAATATATATATATATATATGTATATGTATATATAGTGTGTGTGTGGAATGCACGAATAATTAGTGTATAAGTATATAAAACTAAGTATATAACTATTGACGAAGCCACCGCAGTAAAGTTGTGATAAGAAAATGTATAAACTAGGAAAAAAATAGGAACAGCTTTATTACTTAACAAGCAGGAAAACGACACAACTGCGTGCTGGCTGTTCTTACTTTGTTCCTGCTTTATACAGAAAGAGCGAGGGAAGTGGGCAGGAGCAAGAATGGCAGAAAGCAAGATGGGCAGTAAAAATTAGGAATATACAACAATCCTTTATTACAAGCACCAGTTTTACCACAGTCATTTCTCTTCTGTCATCATGTGATATCTCACATGGTCTGAGTTGTGTTATTTTACGCTAAACACAGCGATATTGGCTGCTTTTAAATAGTGTTTGTGTGTGCGCGCGCGTGCGTGTTATAAGTTTGATATACATGGATGCCATGTCTGCTAGACATTCTGTTGCTTAGTATCGTAACTGATATATATTAAATCAGAGAAAACAACGCTGAAATGAGGATAGTTCGGTCAACCCACTCATGTGACTGACATGAAAAGCATGACATATGACAGATGAAAGTTTTAGCTTGTACAGAGGCATTATCATCATCATCATGTGCCATGTCGACTGGCGTTGGCTATTATGCTTCTCCAGAGTACCCGATCCTTCATGCAGGCCATCAGTTCAGTTGGTGATCTCATACCATCCCGTCAGACTGTCCAGTATCATTTCTCTTGGTCTTCCTCTTGATCTTCTTCCTTCTATTTTTCCTGTTGTTATAATATTTTCAATGCCCCCTCTTCTCATTGCATGTCCTATGAAAGTACATTGTCTCTCTCTTATCTTTTTAACAAGTTTTTTTTTTGTCTTTCCAGCTCTTCTCATACATTCTTCATTAGTTATTTTTGCTGTCCAGGGGATTCGCAACATTCTTCTAATAAACCACATTTCTGCTGCTTCCAATGATTTTTGTGCAGACTTGCCTATTGTCCATGATTTACTTCCATATAACAAGATAGGTTCAGTATAGCATTTTAGGACTCGTTTTCTAACATTCATTGATAATGATGTGTTAGCTAATATGTTTCTCATTCTCTGAAATGCAGTCTTTGCTTGGCCTATTCTGTTCCTAATTTCTGTTCTGCATTTCCCATCTGAAGTTATTACTGCTCCAAGGTATTTTAATTTCTGCACCTGCTTTAGAATAGTTCCGTTTAATTTAATACTGCATGCTGGTGGATTCTGTTTCTTAGATATAACCATAGTCTCTGTCTTTTTTATATTCAAAGCAAGGCCTTTCTGTTCACTTTCTTTGGCGACTTATCGAAGAGATTTTGCAGGTCTTGTTGGTTCTCAGCTATCAGTACTGTGTCGTCAGCATACCGAAGATTGTTAATATTGTATCCTCCAATTTTTATGCCTGGTTCTGTGATGATTGTTCTTAGAATATTCTCGCTATACAGAGAAAAAAGGTCTGGAGATAGAACACATCATTGTCGCACCCCTTGTTTTATCGGTTGATATTTTCCAATCCTATTTTCAACTCGAACTGCTGCTTCTTGCTGCCAGTATAGATGTTTTACAATCCTCAGGTCTTTACCGTCTATATTGATGTCTTCAAGCATTTTAATAATTTCATTATGTTTCACCTTGTCAAATGCCTTGGTGTAATCAATGAAGCATAAGTAGAGATCTTTCTGTACTTCTAAAGCTCTTTCTGTTAGTGTTTGTAAAGCATAAATGGCATTGTGTGTTCCCTTTCCTTCAACAAATCCAAACTGTTCATCTGCTATTTCCATTTTAATCTTGTTCCTTGTTCTTCTCATAATTATTCTCAGAAGTAGCTTCGTTATGTGACATGAGAGGCTGATAGTCCGGTGGTCGTCACATTCCTTTGCACCTGGTTTTTTTGGTAGTGCTATAAACGTGGATTTAATCAGGTCACTGGGAATATAACCACTGTTGTAAATGTCATTCAGTAACTTGGTTATTATTTTTATTCCTGTCTCCTCTAGTGCCTCTATTTCTTCTATTGTTATATTATCAGGCCCAGTCGCTTTTCCTTTCTTCATGTGTTTGATGGCATCTATGATTTCATTTTCAAGTATTGGTGGTCCCTCACAGTTTTCAGTATCTGGTGTTAATTCTGGTCTTTCTCCTCCATATAGCTCACCGATATACTATGTCCACCTGTCCACAATGTCTTCTTTTCCCATTAACATTTTACCTTCTTTCGATTTCAGGCATCCTGTGGTATATTTTACAGAGGCATTAACACCTGGAAAATACTTGAAATATTTGGTACAATAAAAACCTGCACGTGAGCTCTCTCTGTGTGTGTGTGTGTGAGAGAGAGAGAGAGAGAGAGAGTGAGTTAAAACAGCCTCCTAATAGTGTTAAATAGATCAAGTAATAAAATGAAAAAAAAAACTTTTCTACTATTGTGGCAGTTATGTGACCCCATGATCCACTACCGTTCTTATGGTATCCTTGGTTTCACGAATCAACAAATGTATTATGCCAACTTACTATCATTCTTTGAGCATGGAAAGCAGTATCCAACATTGTTAGAATTCTTCATACATTTCACCTTCATAAACCTACACTCACTATTGGTAGTGATTTCAGTCCGTGTAAACATATTAACTAAATGTTTAATAAAAATCATCCAAACTACGTTCTCGAGGAGATTTTAAATTTGAAAAAAAAGTAGTGGACTCTTTAACAGATGCCAGCTACTGATCTGTTATGTACATCACGAATCAGTCACATCTGTATTTTTGAACTGTGCATCGTCTTTTTTATGACTGCAATAAAACTTAGTAAAAGACAGTGACCACATTAATCAGTTATATCTCCACTGATAAATGCAGTGTCAAGTTTATCATAACGAAAACTAATTATACAGTTCTCAGTTTGATTCCGAGTCTGAAGTTTCAGACACAATCTTTTCAAATTGTTTCTCTCTTTTTTGTACACAGCAGTCGTTTCATCTGGTTCTTTTCAAACAACATTCTCTATATCTAACTGTGTTTTAAACTTTTGCTAGGCCTGATTCTTAACTCTGCTTCAAACTGTTGGTATATCTTAACTTTGTTTCAGTACTTCAGACTGCTGGTATGTCTAACTTAACTTTAAAACTATCATTTTGGTAACTGCAGCAAACTTTCAGAGTGTTTTTTTTAAAAAAACTATATAAAACCCAGGAATGTACTCATAGAAAACATCGGTGCACCATACAATCGTACTACATAATTTTACTTAGTGCCGACATTGAACGGCTCTTCTCAATAATAATCGAGCAAACATGTATCTATGCTACATTCTTAAAGCAAACATCGTGTATCTATCAGCTATACTCACAACCTCCGGCTGACTGAGGTTGGTTACATTTTCCTTGCACATTTAGTTTCCCTTTTGTGTTTTCTACTCGCAGTAGTCTTACATATTTCCCACATAAATCGTGTGGAGAATTAAAAGATGAAGGTTTGTTTGAAGACCACGAAATTTCTTCCAAGGATTCATTACCAGAAGACCCCGTAAGCCACAATCAGAGTCAAGAGAAACGGTGATATGTTGTCTCGACCAGCATCTGTTTTCTGGAAGTGACAACAGCGCCGTCTACTTCAGAACAGACTGGGCAAAGCAATGAGCTGATGACAGCGCCATCTACTTCATTACAGACTGGTAGAGTTGGGCGTTACTCAGTTTTTTTTTTTTTTTTTAAGGAACCGAATCTTTCTAGTACCCGTTTACCAATTATTCATGGAACCGGTCCTTGAGTCGATTCCTCTGAGTATTGCCCTTGGTAAATATGCTTTCCATATGTATTAACTCTTTGAGCCATTATTTATACAAAGGTTAACATTAAAACACATTGAACCTCAGTGAACGAAGTAAATCTAAAAACAGTAATCGAAGGGGAAAAAAATACAGCCTTTTAACAGGAGGATTTTTATGAGGGGAAGTTACTATGTACATCAACGTTACAAAATAAAATCACCACAGTACAGAAATATATGGCCACTGTGGTTAAAATGATTCAACAATTAACACCTTTGCTTTTTGGAATTACAATAGACTTCATAATGAAAAAAATGCTGCACAAGTAACACAGGTATTGATTGGGTACGTGGGACCCAACTAGAAGATCTTGATTTTGCTGATGACATAACTCTTATCAGTAACAATGTGAATTCCATGCAAGAAAAAACAGATAGCCTGTCTTCACTGGCTAGCAAAATAGGACTTGAAATTAATAAGGACAAAACAAAAATAATGAAACTTAATCAAAATGGAAAATATACGTAGAAGGGACAGATGTTGAAGAAGTCAATCAAATTGCATACCTTGGCAGCTACATAGACCAGGATGGTGACACCAGAAAGGAAGTTAGAATTTCAATTAGAATCGATCTTCAAGAATCTTGAGAACACGTGGCATTCAAAAATTATAAGCACAAAAACCAAGTTAAGACTATTCAATTCAAATGTAATATCCACCCTCATTTATGCATGCGAAAGCTGGAAAACTACTAAAGAAATAGACAAGAAATTAGACTCTTTTGAAAACAAATGCCCAAGGAAAATACTCAGCATAAAGTGGAACGAATTCAAGAACAATGCAGAGATAAGACAGATGACTGAACAACAAACAGTCTCATAGGTGATCAGGAAAAGGATATGGACATATGTTGGTCACTTGATGAGAAGAAATGATCAGAGAATCCCAAAACAAGCTATCAAGTGGAACACAACAGGCCGAAGAAAAAGAGGCAGACCGCGTGAAACTCTGAAGAGGACATTGTTAAGAGAGGCCAAATTAATAGGCAACCGAAGAAAAAGAGGTCGACCACGTGAAACTCTAAAGAGGCATCCCTTAATGAGGTTGAAAAACTCACCGAAAACAGGAAAACTTGGCAAACAACTATGTGACGTTTAACAGCACGGGAAGGGTGTAATATGTAAAGAACGTCTAAAGTAAGAAGAGAGAGAGAGAGAGAGAGAGAGAGAGAGAGAGAGAGAGAGAGAGAGAGAGAGAGCAGCAGCAGTGACACGGCACGATGGCGGTATTGTTCGGATTTGATATTCAAACAAAATGCCCCGTCATCAGACGCAATCCCGTCCACATTGTTGACCTTCCAGTGAACGGTTCTATACGTAATTGGAACTAGTTTGGTTTCTGTTTTCTAAAGCGGTTCCAAGTAGCTACTACTCCGTATATGGTTTTTGCAGGAACGAAGCGAAATTATAAAATAAGAGATTTGGTTTGTTCTTAACAGTTTCATCCGGGGGGACGAGGGGTGGGGTGGCTTGGGGATCAGAGATAAGTATAAAAAAGACCACAATATTCAGCAGGAAAGATCAAAAGTCACATATAACAAGAGAAACTGGAGCAAGTGGCAAGCTACAGCTGTCCAGGGCATATAAGGATGGGCGATGTGATGAGATAAAACGAAGAATAAGAATGGCAAGAATATTCAACACCACGAAGACAATGCTGTTATCCAAGAATGTGTTCATAAAAACAAAAAAAAAATGAGGTTAATAAAACGCTGTATCTATCCTGTACTACTGTGCAGAGCAGGAACATGGACTTAGTAACAAGTCAGAGAGAAAGATAAATGCAGTAGAAATGTGGGTCTACATGAACTATGAAAAATGGAATATGAAAAGAACAAATGTATGAGTATTGAAGCAACTACAAGTACAGTTTGAACGTCTCACAGAAATGCAGATCAAGAAAACAAAATATTTTGGTCATAATATACTGAAGACAATACTAGAAGGAAAGCTTGAAGGAAAAAAAGAGCAAAAGAAAGACGGATGTAAAAGGGAAGAAAACATGATAGTGGACAGGAAACAGCCTGACTGAATGCATCATCCAGGCGATGGAGAGCCACGCCGGAGATTCACTAACTCCAACATTCGTACTGGAGACGGCACACGATGATGATATTTTCTGTATAAAAGTAATGCATGAATTGTATGTTTCGTTGCTGTAGATTAAAACACGAAGTTTTATTTTCACGAAGTTTTATTTAGTTACGGACGACTACTCTGGATGTTGATGAAAGCAAACAGCAGAAACATCATCAAGTGCTGGTCCAGGTGTGTTAATTGATTGCAGCGTTTTCTGGTCTAGGTAGGTTGACAAGAAAACACAGACATGTCTCTTGTCACATGAGATGGGAAAGTGTATAAATGCTGGCATGGAAAGTCTTTCTGTATACAGATCTTTGTTTTTCTTTCTGTACAGATCAGTCACCACGAAGTAGTTACAAGTGTGACAATGACGTGAATAAATTAATGCGATTAAAAACAAATAGTGTTGATCAAAACAAAGAAGTGAACCTTTACTTATTCAGTATTTAAATGCTAGATCATGCTAAATCAGGAACCAAGCCACCAGGCTGAAGGCCTTAATATTCTCAAAGTTTTCATATCAGCCCTACATCTTGTCCTTGAATCTGCCACACCCCGTTCATTGGCAGGTCAGGTTACACAGACCTGCCAGTGCTGGACGTTTCTGAAGCATGTACCTCACCCCCATAGAAACATTAATTTGTGTAGGATATGTCAGTAGAGACGGCTCAGTGATATGTCAGTAGAGACAGCTCAGTGATATGTCAGCAGAGATGGCTCAGTGATATGTCATTACAAATGACTCAGTGATGTACAATGACCCTTTGGTATATGGTCTACTGATGTTTTTTTTTTTGTATCTAATAAACTGAATCATACTTACTGCTTTCATCAAGCATTGTTTTGTACTCAGTCATTTGTAGTGATTTTGTATATTGGTTTTGTTTGTCTGTGGAATTTTACTTTGGACATTTTTTTTTTAAAATATGGAAAACACTATTTGTGGAACTGGTATGTTATCTGACCAACAGTTTGTGCTGTCATGTCTGGACAGTGTTACGGATGTGGAGCAGCATTTGGTGTCTTCAAGAAAGAGGTACTTAGCCAGACATTCCTTTCTTGACAGTTACATAATATACTCCAGAATGTAGCTGCTAAAGTAAGGTGTTTATATGTGTAAATATATGTTGTAAAGTTTCAATAGTAGTTTAGTAGTTTAAAAAAATGCTCTAGCTCAATTAAGGAATAAGATAATAGTGTAATATTTCAGCATCCACCTTCATCAGACAATAGTAGATTAAAAGTGAAGAAAATGAAGAGGTTCCTTCTTTGGTTTTGCTTAATTTCCAGTTTCTGTGTGTCTGATGAAGGTGTAATTTGAAAAATTGTTATTTTATTACAGAGTTGAGTTTCTTGATGGTCTTATAAAATATATTAACCCAGATTATAAGTTAGAGAGAAATAAATGTTACATATTATCCTATCATTATATCATACTAAATCTTGAAATTTTGAATAGTAATTGCAGATTCCTCCCATGTTTGGCAGATTTTCTTACCAAAAAGTGCCCCTTTCCTCAATATTTTATAACTTTTGTTTATAATAAATCAACCAATTGCTTCATATTTTATAATTTTTGTTTATAACAGATCATAAAATTCCTCCTTATAACTTTTGTTCATCCACTTTCTTTATGTTATGTAACTTTTAAAAAAAATAACAAACCATCCAATTCCTCCATGTTTTATAATTTTTGTTTATACAAATCATCCACTTTCTTCATGTTATATAACTTTTTAAATCACAAGTCATCCAGTCTCTCCATGTTTTGCAGCTCTTATTTATAATAAATGATCTTATTGTTCTCCATATTTGTTTGCCATATATCACCCCACAGATTGATTGTGTCTTCTTTGTTTTTTTAAGCTCTGTATGTGTACCAGACATTTCACCCTTGTATGTATTGCTCCAAGTTTCTTAACTAACTGGACCTATATGTGTCATCATCATCATGAGCCTTCTCCAGTTCTCTTGCTCCCTCGCCTTCATGGTGACTCATCCAGGCAGTGTTCTGTCCATTCTTGTATGTTATCTTCCCATCTATGTCTCTGTCTTCCTCTTGCTCTATTTCCTTCCACCTTTCCTTCTAGTATTGTCTTCAGTATGTTGTTATGTCTTTTGATATGGCTAAAGTATTTTGTTTTTTGTCTCTATTCCTTTGAGAAGTTCACATTGTACTTGGAGCTGTTCTAAACCTTGTGCTTTTGTTCTTTTCATTCTCCATGTTATATGACTTAGTTTTCCGTAGAACCACATTTCTGCTACATTAATCTTTCTCTCCATCTTTTTGCTTAGAACCCAGGTTTCTGCTCCATGCAATAAAACAGAGTAGATATAACATTTTATAAATCTTAATTTTGTTTTTATGGTTAGATTCCAGGATAACAGCATTGTCTTCAAGGTGTTGAATGTTTGTTTTGCCATTCCTATTTTTCTCTTTATCTCCATCTCACATCCCCCATCTTCACTTAATGTATGTCCTAGGTAGCAGTAGTTTGTCACTTGTTCCAGTCTCTCTTTGTTTATGCTTATATCCTTCTGTGGTTTCTGGTCTTTCCTGCTGAACATCATTACTTTGGTCTTCTTGATATTGATCTCATTCTTGGTTGTGTTGTGTATCATATCTATTAATTTCTGTGGATTCTCTGATAGAGGGACTGTACCATCTACATATCTTAAATTGTTGACACTTCTCCCCCCCCCCCATGTTCATCCCAGGTAGCTGATCTGAGTGTGTGAAGATGTTCTCTGTGTACAGGTTGAGTAGACATGGAGACAGAACACATCTTTGTCTCACTCCCCTCTTTATGGGCACATTTGCTGATGTCACTGTGCCATATTTTACTGATGCTTCATGTCCCCAGTAGAGATTTGTTATAATTTGGATGTCTTTGCTATCAAGATTGATTTCTTCAAGACATTTTATTAGTTTGTCAAATGCCTTAGTATAATCTATAAAACAGGCGTATATATCTTTCTGAACTTCCATGTATTTCTTTATCAACTTTCTTATGCAAAAAGTCACCTCTCTTGTTCCACTGTTCTGTCGGAAAGCAGGCTGTTCTTCACTGACTTCTTTATCCACTTTGTTTTTTTGTTTTAGAGGATGACTTTGATGTTCCAAGGTTCTTAACTAACTCAGCTCGGATTGTTTTGTAACCTTAAAACAGCTAAAAATGTTGCTTTTTTTCAGCATGGATGCAAGAATTGTGGGTTTGCATTCTGCAATGCTTGTCTGCACGACAAGACTGTTCCTGTACCAAAAAAGAATAATGCAAAACATCACGTCTGCCAGAAGTGTTTTAAGATTCTAACTGGGTTAGCATTTCTTTTTTTCTTTCTTTCTTTTTTTTTTTTTTTGGGTATGAGTGATAAATGTGTGTGAAAGATAAGACATTAAAGTGATGTCTTTGTTAATGTTCTACTTATAACTAACATGGTCTATTAATGCGCATACATCTTCTAACAAAGATGATCTACTTATATCCTTATTTATCTCCTAATAAAGATGGTTTACTTATGTCCCTATATCTCCTAATAAAGATGGTTTACTTATGTCCCTATATCTCCTAATAAAGATGGTTTACTTATATCCCTATATCTCCTAATAAAGATGGTTTACTTATGTCCCTATATCTCCTAATAAAGATGGTTTACTTATATCCCTATATCTCCTAATAAAGATGGTTTACTTATATCCCTATATCTCCTAATAAAGATGGTTTACTTATATCCCTATATCTCCTAATAAAGATGGTTTATTTATATCCCTATATCTCCTAATAAAGATGGTTTACTTATATCCCTATATCTCCTAATAAAGATGGTTTACTTATATCCCTATATCTCCTAATAAAGATGGTTTACTTATATCCCTATATCTCCTAATAAAGATGGTTTACTTATGTCCCTATATCTCCTAATAAAGATGGTTTACTTATATACCTATATCTCCTAATAAAGATGGTTTACTTATATCCCTATATCTCCAAATAAAGATAGTCTACTTATGTGTGTACTTTGTCTAATGCTTCATACAGTCATACTCAAACAAGAACATATGTGAAGGACACATAATTAGTCATTGTTATGAGCATTCATTTATGCATGAACTGGCCTGTCCACCCGTACCATGTGGTTAACAAGGTCACTTCTCTCTCCACGGTCACAAAATAAAACTGAAATAGATAAAGAAATGAAATATACTTGTTACAGTACTTGTCATTTTTATTTCCAGTGTAACTAAAGCAGGCACAGACCAAGAGAAATATGACCTGCCAGAAGCATATCTTAAGTGAGTATAAGATTTACTGATCACATGAAATCTCTGAAATCATTTCAGGAGGAAAGTAGGGTAACCGGGTATCAGAGTGGTTGGGGTATCCATTCACAGACAAGGTTTCCAAGACTCAAGTCCTACAGGGAGGCTAGAGTTTCCTCAGTGTTGGCGTCTTATGTTAGTCTGTGTACCTGCAACGTCTTGTATTGGCCTGTGTACCTGCAGCGTCTTGTGTTAGCCTGTGTACCTGCAGCATCCTGTGTTAGCCTGTGTACCTGCAGTGTCTTGTGTTAGCCTGTGTACCTGCAGCATCCTGTGTTAGCCTGTGTACCTGCAGTGTCTTGTGTTAGCCTGTGTAGTACCTGTACTTCACGCAATCTTATTTATGCTATTATGTGCAAATGTTGCGGTTTGAAGTGCATAGGGGAGACTGGCTTAGCTTAGGAGATCGATTTCGCCAGCATCTTAATGATATTTCTAAGAGGGCCTGGACACCTGTGGCTAAACATTTTTGCCTTAGCAACCACAGGGGAAAACAGGACATTTCTGTTAGTGCGATCCGCTCTTTTTCTGCTGATGTACGATCTCGGAGGGTCCTAGAACAGCGCCTTATTTTCCAGACCGGCAGTCTCCACCCAGCTGGAATTAACAGTGTCTTCAGCTTTCTGTAACTTCTTTAGTTTTCCACTCCCCCTTTTTTTTTTTTAACTCTACTTTCTTTCTCCTAGCTACCCCTCCCTACCACCACCCTCTTTTCTTCTCTGGCAACATATTAGTGTCTATAGGGACTTGTTGTATTCACCAGTTTATGTTCTTCATTCATTATCTCTCTGCGTCCCCTTTTCCCCCCCCCCCCCGACACCTACTCTAGTGGCTGTAATTTTTCAATGCTGTATCGGGTATCCTTTGTTGTGGTCCGCGTGGTCTTTCTAAGACTAGACACATATTCCCTACTTCTGGAGGAGGCCACATTAAGATAAGTTCTTCGTTTTTTTTTGTTTTTGTTTTTGTTTTTTTTTTTGTGTCTCATTGTGCATGTAATCCTTGAAAAAGGCTCATGCCAAATATTGGATGTTGTATGTTTTTCATTTATACATTCTCATACTTTCTATTCGTTTTTTTCTCACTTTACTCACTCCCTCCCTAACTTTGTAAAACTGCACTATACGTCTCTATCTACCTTTATTATTTAAACCAGTCACCATCCCTTTTATTTGCTTAGCTTATAGAAAGTCCAATGTACTATCAGTCTTGTCATGAAAGTCCAATGTACTATCAGTCTTGTCATGGCAGTAAAGTGATAACTTCAAGGATTACTATAATGTTTGTGATGGCACTCACATCTGAATTAGTTTGTTGTTGATAAGAAAACCATGTAATGTCTTAGTATCACAGCAAACATCATACATGACATCCAAGCGTAACTGTAACACTGATGTCAGAAGATATGACATCGTAACTCATCCAAGGCATTGGGAGGGTTAAAGCATCGGTACCCATTGTGAGGAGTACACTTGAGGCATTGGGAACATCCAAGGGGGTGGCAAGGGAAGAGGGAGAGACGAGGGCACCAGAACCAAGTCAGCACCAATAGCTTTGGGGAAGGAAGGGGGCACTAAGGATGTGGCTTGGGAGGTAAGAGGGTGGTAGTCTAGAAAGTTTGGGAACCTCTGGGTTAAGGTAGAGGAAGTGCCAGCTGATGATCTTGTTGTCAACAACCTTATAAACCAGTGGTTTCCAATTAATAAAAGTCTGCGGACCCCATGCTGTTTCAAAATCCAGGGCACTGACCCCCCAGCTTTGGAAAAGTTTCATGTCTGTATGTGGGCTGCGTGCTTTAAATGCAGAAGAATTTTTTTCAGAAAGTGTGGATAACCTTTAATGAGTAAATGCTACACTACACTAAAAAAAACAGTACAAACTTGGTGAAGTTTCAAAATAACACTAATGTAGTTAAGAAAAAATAGACAACAATTACTATTCTGGCAATTCCTGGACTGTAAGGTGCCATCATGTTAGCTTGTCAACAAAACCACGCACATCAGAGAAACAAAGTTCCTTCCTTCACACATGATTCACTGAAGCATCACTTGTTAACATTTCATGATTAACACAACAAGAGCCTTGAGTTTTTATCGTGGACCCACACAGTAGGTTCTGTGGACCTCAGGGATCCGTGGGCCACAAATTGGGAACCACTGTGCAAGGTGACTGATGATGTTGATCATTGTCATTTCCAATAAACTAATAAGATTTCTGTAAGATAAAGAGTGATTGTTGTTGTGTCGTGTTGTGAAAGTGAGGCAGGTTTTTGTTGTGACTCTCCCAGGAGGATGGCTGCTCTCAAAGAGAGAGAGGCTGGAGGACATTCTCTGCGTTGCTCCCAGTCCATCACGGTGAAGACAGCTCTTCCAGGACACTTGCACAGGCTGGACAAAGCAGATAGAGAACTTGTCATGAGACTTGAGAAATTGAAACAAGATGATAAACCCAAGGGTATGTTCTGTTTCTTGTCAGAAAATAGTGTCCACATTTCTTTTTTTCTTCTTTGTGCTTGTTTATAAGTGTCATCTGTTACACTTCAGTTGTATAAAGCTCACGCATGGCCATTCTTAATTACTTGTTGTAACTAGTCCAGTTTTTGTGGGTGTGTTCTGTCAGCTGTTACTCCAGCATTACTGCAGGAGCGTTCTTGTGATGGACATCAGAGGGAAAGAGGAAGACAGTGAAACATATAGCACATCTGGAACAGCATGCAGCATATCTGGAACAACTTCAACAGTTGGGACAACATACAGCACAGCTGGAACAACATGCAGCATATCTGGAACAACATGCAACAGCTGACACAACATACAGCACAGCTGGAACAGCATGCAGCATATCTGGGACAACAAGCAACAGCTGGCACAACATACAGCACAGCTGGAACAGCATGCAGCATATCTGGGACAACAAGCAACAGCTGGCACAACATACAGCACAATTGGAACAGCATGCAGCATATCTGGGACAACAAGCAACAGCTGGCACAACATACACCACAGCTGGAACAGCATGCAGCATATCTGGAACAACTTCAACAGTTGGGACAACATATAGCACAGCTGGAACAGCATGCAGCATGTCTGGGACAACTAGCAACAGCTGGCACAACATACAGCACAGCTGGAACAACATGCAGCATATCTGGAACAACTTCAACAGTTGGGACAACATATAGCACAGCTGAAACAGCATGCAGCATATCTAGGACAACAAGCAAACACAGCTGGTGCAGCATTTCCCAGGATGCTTGCATGCCCAGGGACATAGTTGAAGGTGACTGTGAAATGTTGATTTCTGCAGTGACTCAAGCCACTGCCTGTGTACAGAGCCTGCCTCCACCTTCTGGAACATTTCCTCTTATGAAATATGAGCAGACACTGGAGCTGCCTACTTTTAGTTTGTCTGGAATTATCCTTTAGAATTAACTGTTAATCCTGAACTTCATAGACTGGTTCCAGATCGAAACAAGCGTGAAACAAGGATGTATACTATCTCCCTTGCTTTTTGGAATTGCCATAGACTTCATAATGAAAAAATGTTGCATAGGTAAAACAGGCATTGATTGGGTACATGGGAACCCCCCCCGAACAACTGTGTTAAGAACACACTTATCTTGACATAGTCTTTGTGAGACAGGGAACAGATTTGTTTGATTAAAAACTCTGACCTACTTCTGTAGCCCAGAAACCTGTAGCAATCAACACTAATTGTAATTGTTATTTTTGTAAAATGTAATGTCAGGTTGGTGGACGGATGGGGACGTGGAGATCGCCGGCGGGGATGAGGAAAATCTGGTGTGAAACCAATTAATCCAGGACGTGACAAGCCTATGGGTCTTTACAACAATGGCTATCAGAATGATGTAAACAAAACAGAGCCAGCAGACTATAGGTGGTGGGGAATGGATATCACTGAGGCACTCATCAGATTCCTCATCCCAAAGTCGGAGTGTCTTTGTGGAACTGTCTCAAAGCCATCTGGCCAGCCAGCGTTGCATGCTGGATCTGACATGGAGAAGGGGCTTAAGTACAGCCACCAGAGGCTGGAAAACAAAGTTTTGGCCAGGTCATCCTACAACACTGTCTTCATGGCAGTCCGAGCAAGATCACAGTCTGCCCTAGCAAGGAAAAGTGCTGAAGTTGGAGATACCCAGCCAAAAATTCGCATCGCAAAAATCAGGGTACCACGCATTATCACTAGTGAAATGTCTTTATCAGCAGTTTTCAAACATGGTGCTTGCCCTGTGAAGACTAACCAGGCAGGTGCAGTGCCGGGCCCCCTGCCTCGAAAGGGGCCACCCAATGCTACTAGAGGTCCTTTCACTTCGTCTTGTGGAGCCAGGAGACATGAGAGTAGAGCTACTGGCCAAAAAATACAACAGCAGAAAACTGCCAAAAAGCAAGAACTTAAAATAATGCAGTGGAATGCTAAGAGTGTCAGCAGTGTTAGAGATGGCTATAGCAAAAAGGTTGAACTAGAGAACATACTCTTTGCAGAGCAGGTAAGTATATGCTGCATACAGAAGACACACCTAACCAAAGATGCCGCATTCAAAATCAGAGGCTACCAATGTTTTAGATCAGACTGACAGGACAGAAGAGAAGGAGGAGTACTCACACTTGTTAAGAATAGCATCAGCGCATGTCAGGTGGGAGTGTACATGGAAGGAGCAGAATACCAGATGATCCATATAAAAACCAGTAATACAGACTTTCCATCTCCTTAACTGTTACTGTCCTAATGATCGTCAACTTGCTCTAGAAACAATCCCACATAAATAGAGACTGATAGTCTGTGGCGATTTTAACAGCCATTCCCAGAGCTGGGGCTATGACCACATAGACAAGAGAGGAGAGGAAGTTGAGAGCTGGCAGAATGATAATGGATTTCTCCTGATCAACTAGCCAATGGATCCCCCAACATTTTACTCAAGGGCTTGGCATACAACCTCAACACCAGATCTGGCATTCCACTCTCCAGATCTGAAGTGGAACATTACACGTGAAGTTGGAAAACAACTTGGAGGTAGCAACCGTCGACCAGTCTTCCTGACAATAGAAAATGAACTCTTTAACACCAGTAGCCCTCTCCCCAAACAGAACTTTAAAAAAAGCAAACTGGACAATGTACAGACATCGTACAGGTATCCTGGTGGGACAGCTGTCTATAGAAGGTAAGGATATTAACAGCACAGTGAAGGAATTCAATGCTTGTATCCTTCAGGCCGCTCGTGAAACCATTCCCAGAGGAGCTCGCAGGGACTATAAACCATACTGGTCTAGTGAGCTGGGAAAACTCCATGATGATGTGGAAGCAGCTCGAAAGCAAGCAGAAAATAGACCGTGCCAAGAACACCAAAATAATTACCAACGTGCTGAGGCCAAATTTCAGAGAGCCAAGCTGCCAGCCAGACGGGAAAGTTGGAGAGAGAAAACAGAGTCCCTAATCTTTGAAAAGGATGGAAGGAAAGTGTGGAAATTAATCAAACAGTTAAACAATGAGAGAAGTGGAAGAAGTACAAAGATTACACTAACAGAGGATGGTAAGCAGGTAGCAGATCACTTTACTCGCATGTTTGCACAAGACTGTAACACTGATATCCATCCAGAGAAAGAGCGTACAGTGCACATTAAACCACAGAAAGAAGAGGAACAAGTCAGAAAAGTGGAGGTCATGGATGCACCAATCACACGCAGCGAGTTAGACCTAGCAGGCAGTAAACTGAAACCAAAGAATTCACCAGGACCAGATGGAGTGTCCAATGAAATGATCAAGAACCTGGGAATGGCAGCAATGGGAAAACTGTTGGATATTTTCAATATGTGCTGGAGCACAAGTAAGTTATCTCAAATCTGGAAGGAAGTAAGCATGGTACCACTGTTAAAGTGAGAGAAAAACAGTGATATGGCCTCCAACTACAGGCCAATTAGTCTCACTAGCTGTCTATGCAGAACGATGGATTGCATCATTGACCTGAGGCTAAAATGGTACCTAGAAAGTAAAAACTTCTTGTTCCACAACAAGCAGGATTTAGGCAGTACTACAGTACGGAAGATCAAGTGACCTATCTCTCTCAAGAGATTGAGGATGCATTCCAAGAGAAAAACCTTGTACTATCAGCATGGATAGACCTGAAGAAAGCCTTTGATAAAGTATGGAAAAAAGGTCTAGTGTGGAAACTAAGAATCTGCAATGTGAATGGAGGACTGTACAACTGGATAAAGTCCTGTTTACATAATAGAAGAGCTAGAGTAGTAATGGATGGACACAAAAGCCAGAAAGTACTTCTGCGACACGGTGTACCACAAGGAGGAGTCCTTTCACCTACATTATTCCTGGTATTCATTAATGACCTGGTCAAGGAACATCCCTATGGAATCAAAGTGGCAATGTATGCAGATGATCTGGTCATGTGGTGTACAGATGAATATGCGACAGTTGCTACACAGAGACTCTAAAGAGCAGCAGACATCTTGACATCATGGACAAACAAATGGTGTGTAAGTATAAACACAGAGAAATCAAGTACCACTCTGTTCACTCTCTCATCTAAACAGAAAGCAGGTAAGATCTGTGTAAATGAAATATCCTTAAGGATGGACAACCAATCCACTTACTTAGGAGTGACTTTTGACTCAAAACTGACCTGGAAGCAACACATCAACAGTGCAGAAGCAAAAGCCAGAAGAAAACTAGCCATATTAAGAAGTTTGAGTGAACCACATGGGGACCTAGTGAAGGAATCCTCAAGAATGTATATCAGCAAAGTATTCTGCCACATTTAGAATATGGCTCAACAGCTTGGTGCGCAGCATCAAACACTGCGCTGCATAATCTAGACAAGGTACAAAATCAGTCACTACGGATTATCATAGGTGTCATGATGTCCACACCAGTAGTAGAAATGCAGAAAATGGTGTTCAAGCACTAAAAGAACGTAGAGACACAAAGGTCATGACCTTGGGAGAGAAATTCCTCAGCTCTAAGCCATCCCCTGAAGGAGAGATTCAATAACTTCGCACTAAGACGGCTTAAAAGAAGCAGCTTCATTCATCAGGCCAAGCGTATGCATAAGCTGATACCTGATCTTCCAACTGTAGTTGCTCCATTATCATCTGTACCAGGGCATACACCATGGAAAGAAGCAGATTATACACAAATAACTATTCAGACTGAAGTGAAAGGTGTGCAGAATGATGAGTTGCAAAGAAGTCTTGTAAGATCAACAGCCACACTTAGTGTGCTAGATGACAAATATCCATGTGACACCTGGATACGTGTGTATACAGACGGATCTGCACACAATGCCATAAAGAATGGAGGGACAGGAACACATATTGAATATCCAAACAACACCACTGACAAGATTTCCATACCCACTGGAAAATACTGCAACAACTATGATGCAGAAGTTAGAGCAATTATTGCTGTGTTTGAAAAACTATCAGACTCCAGAATCGATACATGTCCCGAAGTAATTCTCACAGATGCAAGATCAGTACTGGAAGCTCTTCAGTGCAACAAACTACCAGACCTTAAGGATGCCTTGTCAAAAATTGGCTTACAACATGGAGTCACTTTGCAGTGGATTCCCTCCCACTGTGGGATACAATGCAATGAGAAAGCTGACCATCTGGCCAAAGAGGGCACTGAAGTGGAGCAACCAGACATACCGGTCATCTATAATCAGAAGAAAGGCATGATAAAAACCTACAGGAAGCCACAAACAACACCATTTTTCATCTCCGAACAGGACAAGCCAACTCCGAAGTCATATGTATACAAAGTTTAAGGTTGGTACTACTAATCTTTGAACACGTGCCAAGGTGCCCCAAACTGTGGAACATATCCTCCAAAACTGCACCAACTATAAGACGCTGAGAAATAATTACTGGCCCAGTGAAACCACTAAAGAAAATAAGCTCTACAGTTCCATACATGAATTACAAAAAACAGTTAAATTTATCCAAGAGACAGGACTGCAGGTATAGACAGACAATGCGAATGAAGAAGAAGAAGAAGCACATGGGACCCAACTAGAAGATCTTGATTTCGCAGATGACATAACTCTTATCAGTGACAATGTGAATTTCATGCAAGAAAAAACAGATACCCTGTCTTCACTCGCTAGTAAAATAGAACTTGAAATTAACAATGAAAAACAAAAATAATGAAACTTCTGATTAATAACGAGGGACAAATATACGTAGAAGGAACAGCTGTTGAAGAAGTAAACCAATTTGCATACCTTTGCAGCTGCACAGACCAGGATGGAGACGCCATAAAGGAAGTTAGAATTAGAATTGCAAAAGCAGCATTGACCTTCAAGAATCTTGAGAATATATGGCATTCAAAAGTTATAATCACAAAAACCAGGTTAAAATTATTCAATTAAAATTTAATATCCGCTCTCATTTATGCATGTGAAAGCTGAAAAACAACTAAAGAAATAGACAAGAAATTAGACTCTTTCAAAAACAAATGCCTAAAGAAAATACTCTGCATAAAGTGGAATGAATTCAAGAACAACGTAGAGATAAGACAGATGAGCAAACAACAACCTGTCTCATGGTTGATCAGAAAAAGAAGATGGACATATGTTGGCTGCGTGATGAGAAGAAACAATCAGAGAATCCTAAAACAAGCTATCAAGTGGAACACAACAGGCCAAAGAAAAAGAGATTGACCACATGAAACACTAAAGAGGACAGTGTTAAGAGAGGCCAGTTTAGTGGGCATAAAATCCCTTGATGAAGTTGAAAAGCTCACAACAGGAAGACTTGGCAAACTACCTTGTGAGCCCTGTGTGACGTTTAACGGCAAGGGAATAATGTAAGATGTAAAAAGAATTAAGGAGTAGAGAATAACCTTGTACAAGAGTGCTGCACCCTTCGACAAGAAAAACAAAAGATGTAGGGGTAAAGAGAAGAAGCTGGAGCCAGCAGATGGAGAGTTGGTGGAACCAAACCTTGTCCGTGAAAATCAACAGAGTTTCTACCAGGGTTTTATTTTATAAATTCTAGCTGCCTTTTATTGTTTGGTTTTTATTTGTCAGGGCCGTTGGGCATACTGTTAGCTAGCTGTGGTCTAGACAAGTCAAGGAACAACTTAGTTAGTGCCAGGTTTTTGGTTAAATGTTGGTTGCCTTTTAATTGTTTGATTTTTATTTGTCAGAGAAAATAACAGATTCTGATATACATGCCAGACTGGCCCAGTTGAAAGATCAAGCTTATGTTCCAGAACAGAAACCTGTAAGTGCTGAAGTCAGTGTGACAGCAGTCACTCTATATTTCAGAAATAAAACTTTAGTGTGACAGCAGTCACTCTATATTTCAGAAATAAAACTTTAGTGTGACAGCAGTATTGTTATCATTGTCAGCTAGGTATGGATATTATATAACTGCGGTATTGTTATCATTGTCAGCTAGGTATGGATATTATATAACTGCAGTATTGTTGTCATGGTCACCTAGGTACAGGTATTATATAAGCAGAATATTGTTATCATTGTCAGTTAGTAGCAGAATCTTACTTTATTCTAGAAGGTATTGGTTGTCACATCCAACATTTATGTTATTGTCTATTCATGCCTTGACATTTGTCTGTATAGTATAATCCAGGCTACCTTGCCAATATATTATCCATTTTCCATGACACTGGTGTGTTAGGTAGCAAGTTGTACATACAGACTGAAGCATGAAGGTAACTTGTCTCCAACCCAGAAACTCTCTAAACTGACAGTTCTTTTTTTCATTTTTTTTAAGGTCATCTATGATGTGGGGTTTCCTAACCTTGTTTTCATGAAATTAGATCAGAAGGTCTTTCTTTTACTTTGTACTTTGTTTTTGTGAAATTAGATCAGAAGGTCTTACATAGATCTTGATCTGCTTCACTTTTTTTTTGTGTGAAAACAGATCAGAAGGTCTTTGATAGATCTTGTACCACTTAGCTTGTTGTTCCAGGTGTACAAACCTCCAGATCGTAGAACTGAATCGGAGCAGGTGGATGACCTGCTAGAGCAGCTGACAGCAGAGGTGTATATAGACTCTCAACGACCAGATCCTGTGCAGGATGTTGAGCAAAGATTAACCAAGTTTCGCCAAGGAAGTGGTAAAATATTTGTAGTTTATTTGGTTGGTTTGGTCTGTTTTGGTTTGGTTGGGTTGGCGGAAGGAAGGGAGGTAATGGTAATTCACCATTAGGAATATCTCTGTGCTAAATTAGCAATGTTAATTATGTATATATCATGAGCAGGAGTAAATCAACAATGTTAATTATGTATATATCATGAGCAGGAGTCAAGCCAGCTGTTGACAACAATAATCTGGACCGGAAGGACAAAGAAGCAAACTTTGGAAATGATTTGAATAAAGTAGACAAGATGGGACAAATGGGCAGAGGCTACAACCAGGATGGAAGGAACATCCAAGTGGATGTCCCAGGTGAGCAAACTGTTTGCCATGTAATCCAGTATATAAAGTGCAGAATAAATCCTGCAGCAGTTTTCTCACAGACTGTTGATCAGTGCTGAGTTGTGCAGACAGCATCAGAAGTGAGCAGTCCCTACAGGAAATTACACCAGTGCTTGACTCACAAGATCAGTGACTGTGGCTTGGCAGTTTGTGTCTTCTCACTGTGCAGTTTGTGTCTTCTCACTGTGCAGTGTGTGTCTTCTCACTGTGCAGTTTGTGTCTTCTCACTGTGCAGTTTGTGTCTTCTCACTGTGCAGTTTGTGTCTTCTCACTGTGCAGTTTGTGTCTTCTCACTGTGCAGTTTGTGTCTTCTCACTGTGGAGTTTGTGTCTTCTCACTGTGGAGTTTGTGTCTTCTCACTGTGCAGTTTGTGTCTTCTCACTGTGCAGTTTGTGTCTTCTCACTGTGGAGTTTGTGTCTTCTTACTGTGGAGTTGCTGGAAGATGAGCATAATCTATACTCTTGTCATAGATGATATGAAAACTGGAATTCAGCACTCAGTCAACTAAGGTAAAATCTTCATACAGAATTGGACAATCAGCACTTAGTCAACTAAGGTGAAAATTTTCATTCACAATAAATCATTATGGGCTGTAACAAGTAGAATTTAATACTCCAGCTGTAGAAAAGTGTCCTGATGAAGTAGCACAGGAACAGAATAGTCCTGATTCAACAAACCATCTATAGAATATCCTGATTCAATAAACCAGCTATAGAATAGTCCTGATTCAGTAAACCAGCTATAGAATAGTCCTGATTCAATAAACCAGCTATAGAATAGTTCTGATTCAATAAACCATCTATAGAATAGTTCTGATTCAATAAACCATCTGTAGAATAGTCTTGATTCAATAAACCAGCTATAGAATAGTTCTGATTCAATAAACCATCTATAGAATGGTTCTGATTCAATAAACCATCTATAGAATAGTTCTGATTCAATAAACCATCTATAGAATGGTTCTGATTCAATAAACCATCTATAGAATGGTTCTGATTCAATAAACCATCTGCAGAATAGTCTTGATTCAATAAACCATCTGCAGAATAGTCTTGATTCAATAAACCATCTGCAGAATAGTCTTGATTCAATAAACCATCTATAGAATAGTCCTGATTCAATAAACCATCTATAGAATAGTCCTGATTCAATAAACCATCTATAGAATAGTTCTGATTCAATAAACCATCTATAGAATAGTCTTGATTCAATAAACCATCCTGATTCAATAAACCATCTATAGAATAGTCTTGATTCAATAAACCATCTATAGAATAGTCCTGATTCAATAAACCATCTTTAGAATAGTTCTGATTCAATAAACCATCTATAGAATGGTTCTGATTCAATAAACCATCTATAGAATAGTTCTGATTCAATAAACCATCTATAGAATGGTTCTGATTCAATAAACCATCTATAGAATAGTTCTGATTCAATAAACCATCTATAGAATGGTTCTGATTCAATAAACCATCTATAGAATAGTTCTGATTCAATAAACCATCTATAGAATGGTTCTGATTCAGTAAACCATCTATAGAATAGTTCTGATTCAATAAACCATGTATAGAAGGGAGTTCTGAATGAGCAGCCCAGTTGTAGAGAAATGAGCAGACTTTTATGACGTGATGAGGAACTGGTCAGTATAGACTTCTGAGTCAGCTCCACGCACTCAAGATCTCCTCCACACATTAATGTCCTGGTGAAGGTGGAGGCCAGCACTCAGCATATACTTCAAAGATGTCCCATGTTTGTAGACCTGAACAACCAGACCTGACCACAATCTATGTTCTGCTGAAGTCATAGTATCCTATAATTCTATCATTCATATTGCTTCATAAGTTCTACAGTGTTGTGTTATCATGAGAGTACTTTGCAGATTAAATTTGTTTTTTATGTTTATTGTAAATCTCTTTTGTTTGTTTTTCCCAGAAAAAGGGCAGGGGTTACACTGTATCATGATCTACCTGTAGGCTGTCATGCCCCCACCCTTCTGTCCAACACATCCTCCATCTTTAGTATGACTATTAATAGTAGTGCTGATTTTGCTTCACATTCTAATCTCTTATTTAGACTACAGTCAGGGCAGCACTGTGTTGGTCAGCTTCTCAAACCTTGAAGCCAGTGTTTGGCCTGACTCACTGACCACTATCTTATTTAGACTACAGTCAGGGCAGCACTGTGTTGGTCAGCTTCTCAAACCTTGAAACCAGTGTTTGGCCTGACTCACTGACCACTATCTTATTTAGACTACAGTCAGGGCAGCACTGTGTTGGTCAGCTTCTCAAACCTTGAAACCAGTGTTTGGCCTGACTCACTGACCACTATCTTATTTAGACTACAGTCAGGGCAGCACTGTGTTGGTCAGCTTCTCAAACCTTGAAGCCAGTGTTTGGCCTGACTCACTGACCACTATCTTATTTAGACTACAGTCAGGGCAGCACTGTGTTGGTCAGCTTCTCAAACCTTGAAGCCAGTGTTTGGCCTGACTCACTGACCACTATCTTATTCAGCCTGTGTGCCACATCTTCAGAACATGAGCCCAGCCTTTCATTGTTTGCTGCTTTCACAGGGGCATCAGCCAGTGCTGGGGACCAGGGTGAGCTGCAGGAGATGCAGAGGCTCATGGCTCAAGCTGCCAGAGAAGTTGAGCGTGATGCTCAGAGGGCCATGGAGGATCTGAAGCAGGACAGGGAGCTGATCAACAGATTGAGGGAGATCCAGAAACAAAAACCAGAGATTTCAAGTGGTCAGTGAAATGTTTTCTCTAACACGTAACTGAAAGTGTATTTACTAATGTTTTCATTTTTTTGTTCTTTAAAGTACATATTTTATTAATGTGCACTTTTTTTTATTGGATGGTTAAAACATTGCAAGAAACTGTATCAGTAGTGTAAACATGTCTGATTTGGTAGTTTGATAATTGCTAAGAAGTTTGCTTTAAGTAACTAATGCATACTGAAGAGGAGATGGAGCACATAGGATTGTCTGGAGTGGCTGTCTTGCTGGTTGGGTGGGTGGATGGCTTGGTGGCTGACTGGGTGGGGGATGGCTTGGTGGCTAGCTGAGTGGGTGGATGGCTTGGTAGCTGGGTGGGTGGGTGGATGGCTTGGTGGCTGACTGGGTGGGTGGATGGCTTGGTGGCTGGCTGGGTGGGGGATGGCTTGGTGGTTGATTGGGTGGCTGGCTGGGTGGGTGGATGGCTTGGTGGCTGACTGGGTGGGTGGATGGCTTGGTGGCTGACTGGATGGGTGGATGGCTTGGTGGCTGACTGGGTGGGTGGATGGCTTGGTGGCTAGCTGAGTGGTGGACTGCACAGCTGGCTGGGTGGCTGGCTGCCTGGGTGGCTAGTTGGCTGACTGGCTGGGTGACTGGTTGGCTGCATGGATGGCTGGGTGGCTTGCTTGGTGGCTAGGTGGTTGGCTGGATGACTGGGTGGCTGGCTGGCTGGATGGATGGTTGACTGGCTAGGTGGCTGTCTGGCTGGTTGGGTGGCTGGCTTGGTGTCTGGCTGGCTGATTGGATGGCAGGCTGGGTGGCTAGCAGGCTGACTGATTGGATGATTATTTGGCTGGGTGGCTGGTTTGCTGGATGGCTGGCTGGTTGGCTGAATGAAAAGACGCCTAGATTTTCTCAGTGAAAGTTGAATAAATATTAGCTGTTAGCCTTCATAATGTCATTGTCATGTGTTTATATTGTTATGTCATCATTAGTCTGTGTTGTTGTTTTGATACTATCACCTGGTTGTGTTGTTGTTTTAATACTATCACCTGGTTGTGTTGTAGTTTTAATACTATCACCCTGTTGTGTTGTAGTTTTGATATTATCACCTGTTTATGTTGTTTTAATACTATCACCTGGTTGTGTTGTAGTTTTGATACTATCACCTGTTTATGTTGTTGTTTTAATACTATCACCCTGTTGTGTTGTAGTTTTAATACTATCACCTGGTTGTGTTGTAGTTTTAATACTATCACCTGGTTGTGTTGTATTTTTGATACTATCACCTGGTTGTTTTATTGTTTTAATACTATCACCTGGTTGTGTTGTAGTTTTAATACTTTCACCTGGTTGTGTTGTAGTTTTAATACTTTCACCTGGTTGTGTTGTAGTTTTAATACTTTCACCTGGTTGTGTTGTAGTTTTAATACTTTCACCTGGTTGTGTTGTATTTTTTATACTATCACCTGGTTGTTTTATTGTTTTAATACTATCACCTGGTTGTGTTGTAGTTTTAATACTTTCACCTGGTTGTGTTGTAGTTTTAATACTTTCACCTGGTTGTGTTGTAGTTTTAATACTTTCACCTGGTTGTGTTGTAGTTTTAATACTTTCACCTGGTTGTGTTGTAGTTTTGATACTGTCACCCTGTTGTATTGTTGTTTTGATACTATCACCCTTTTGTATTGTTGTTTTGATACTATCACCCTTTTGTGTTGTTTTGATACTATCACCTAATTGTGTTGTTGTTTTGATACTATCACCCTTTTGTGTTGTTTTGATACTATCACCTAGTTGTATTGTTGTTTTGATACTATCACCCTTTTGTGTTGTTGTTTTGATATTATCACCCTGTTGTATTGTTGTTTTGATACTATCACCCTTTTGTGTTGTTGTTTTGATATTATCACCCTGTTGTATTGTTGTGATGTCACACATAAACTACACAACAACCATAACTGTTTCAGATGCTGATGGCATAGATTCAGATGCTGACAATACCAGCCACAGCGAAAACACCACAGAGATGAGTACAGCAGGTGATGATGATGATGATGATGATGAGAGTGCCGCTAAGAAAATTATCCAGCGATATGTGGAAGAGTCAAAAATTGATGATGCTGTTGGTGATTCAAAGCTGCAGCCAGGCAGGCAAACATCTTTGGGAATAAAAGATGAGAAGAAGAAGAAGAGAGCGAACACAAGCAGAGAGTTAAAACCTTCAAATCTGCGGGTATTCCTTCCACTTTATCCGCTTCTTTCTTGGCTCTTTCTGTGTCCTGTAGTTTAGCTTTATTTCCACACATTTCTTACATGTCATTGTCTTGCTCTTGTTCTAGAGAAGAGTGTGATGAGCTACAGAACAGCATAAAGGAGGCTAGGGGGGGGGGGTTTGACATTTGATTTTGTCAGTGATTTCAGTTCATTGATTTTACCAGTTATTTTCCATCAGATTGATCTTGCTAATGATTTACAAAAATCAAATTTGTTTGCTCTTACTGTTTTGTTTTTGTGTGTCATTCATAGAGAACTGAGTTGTTTACTGTTGTTATTTACTTTCCACATATGTCAGTCATTAGCATGTCCCTTGCAGAACTTTGCCTCCCTAACAGCTCTCCTGTAGGCCTCTCGGTTGTAAGCAAGATGGCCTGCTGCTGAAGCATCAATTCACACATTTTCAACGATGTCTTGCAGCCATCTTCACCTTGGTCTTCCTCTCTTTCTTTTTCCCATTTTGTACCCTTCCAAGGCAGTCTTCTCTAGATTATCATGACATTTAATGTGTCCAAAATATTTAAGTTTTCTCTGTTTAATCTTCTTTACTAGCCAGCCTTCTTCATTTCATGTAGTATGGATATATTTATTCTTTTTTGTGTCTGTGATATCTGAAGAACTCTTCTGTAGCATTTACATTCAAAGGCATTTATGTGTTTCTCAGCTGTTTTGTTAACTGTCCAGGTCTAACAGGCATATGTTGTGATGGAAAAGATGCATGCCCTTAAAAATCTTATTTTTTTTAGTTCTGCCTGTTCCTCTCCACAGCTTTTTTAGTTTTATTTTCTGAAGAGCGATAGATGTCCTCCTTTTAATTTCTCTCATTGTACAAAGTGCAACAATTAAGTAATGAGACTGATTTTATTATGGCCAAGACAAAAATGCCATCTATGAAGCAAAACATGGAATCCAAAGAGGCAACCTTCATCTGTGATCTGGCAACTTTTCATCACCGCCCGATAAGCAGACAACAAACAAGCTGCCATTTTTTTTTACCTAGTCAGAGGTGCATTGTTACGTAATCAGCATGGAGTTAAAAGCCAACATTAAATTCTGTTTAAAACTCGGTAAAAGTGCCATTGAGGCAGTTGAATTGATGCAACAAGTTTATGGGAATAATTGTTTATCTCATGCACAGATATTCAGGTGGTATTCACAATTCAAAAGTGGTGTGGAAATGATTACAAATACAACTAGACATGGATGCCCAATTTCTGTTCGTAATGAGGAACTCAATGCAAAAGTCAGAGAACGGATACAAGAAGATCGTTGTTTGACTGTGAGGATGATGGCAGATGAATTTAGTGTTAACCGAGAGACCATTCGTAAAATTTTAGTGGAAGATTTGTGCAAGAAAAAAGTTGCTTGGCGGATTGTGCCACATTTGTTATCTGATGACCAAAAACATCAGTGTGTCGAGTACGCAAAATATGTCATCAAAACATGTCACAGAAATAAACATTTCTTAAATTTGATTGTTGCAGAGGATGGAACATGGATTTTCCGCTATAATCCCACAACTAAATGCCAAAGTTCTCAGTGGAAGTCATCATCATCACCATTCATTCCTTTGCATGTCCCTTGCGGAACTTTGCCTCCCAAACAGCACTCCTGTAGGCCTCTCGGTTGTGAGCAAGATGGCCTGCTGCTGAAGCATCAATTCACACATTTTCAACGATGTCTTGCAGCCATCTTCTCCTTGATCTTCCTCTCTTTCTTTTTCCTATTATGTACCCTTCCAAGACAGTCTTCTTTAGATTATCGTGACGTTTAATGTGTCCAAAATATTTCAGTTTTCTCTGTTTAATCTTCTTTACTAACCAGCCTTCTTCATTTCATGTAGTATGGATATATTTATTCTTTTTTTGTGTCTGTGATATCTGAAGAACTCTTCTGTAGCATTTACATTCAAAGGTATTTATGTGATTCTCAGCTGTTTTGTTAAGTGTCCAGATCTAACAGGCATATGTTGCAATGGAAAAGATGCATGCCCTTAAAAATCTTATTTTTTTTTAGTTCTGCCTGTTCCTCTCCACAGCTTTTTTAGTTTTATTTTCTGAAGAGCGATAGATGTCCTCCTTTTAATTTCTCTCATTGTACAAGGTGCAACAATTAAGTAATGAGACTGATTTTGTTATGGCCAAGACAAAAATGCCATCTATGAAGCAAAGCATGGAATCCAAAGAGGCAACCTTCATCTATGATCTGGCAACTTTTCATCACCGCCCGATAACCAGACAACAAACAAGCCGCCATTTTGTTAACCTAGTCAAAGGTGCATTGTTACATAATCAGCATGGAGCTAAAAGCCAACAGTAAATTCTGTTTAAAACTCGATAAAAGTGCCATTGAGGCAGTTGAATTGATGCAACAAGTTTATGGGAATAATTGTTTATATTGTGCACAGATAATCAGGTGGTATTCACGATTCAAAAGTGGTGTGGAAATGATTACAAATGCAACTAGACATGGATGCCCAGTTTCTGTTCGTAATGAGGAACTCAATGCAAAAGTCAGAGAACGGATACAAGAAGATCGTTGTTTGAGTGTGAGGATGATGGCAGATGAATTTGGTGTTAACCGAGAGACCATTCGTAAAATTTTAGGGGAAGATTTGGGCAAGAAAAAAGTTGCTTGCCGGATTGTGCCACATTTGTTATCTGATGACCAAAAATATCAGCGTGTTGAGTACACAAAATACATCATCAAAACATGTCACAGGAATAAACATTTCTTAAATTTGATTGTTGCAGAGGATGAAACATGGATTTTCCACTATGATCCCACAACTAAATGCCAAAGTTCTCAGTGGAAGTCATCATCATCACCAAAAGACCAAAAATTTCGTCTTCAAAAATTGAAAGTGAAGACAATGTTGGTGTGCTTATACGACAGCAAAGGAGTTATTCACAAAGAATTTATTCCAGAGGGACAGACTGTCATTGCCAAAGTTTATTTAAGTATTTTGAAATGCCTATTGAAAAGGATTCTCCGAGTCTGACCCGAGTATTCAACACTTGGCAGTTTTTTTTCCTTCTTCATGATAATACACCTGCTTACTGGGTGGTAGTTGTACAGGAATTTTTGGCTCAAAAACAAGTGTGTTTTCTTAACCATCTACCCTATTTCCCAGATTTGTCTCCCAGCGATTATTTTCTATTCCCAAAATTAAAGTTACCATTGAAAGGGCCCTTCTTTGACGATACTAATGACATCCAAAGAGCCGTAATATCGAGTCATACCAACAGAAGAACTGCAGAGGTCATTCCAGTGTTTGTTAGATCATGCCACTCGCTGTATCAATGCACAAGGGGCTTACTTTGAATAAAATACAGGTTATATCTTCAACTGTTGTTTATTTTATTTTTTAATGTAATTAGTCTCATTACTTTAATTGTCGGACCTTGTATCTCCATTATTGGTTAGTAATGATCCAAGATATTAAAAACTCCCCACCTCTTCCAAATTTTACTCTTTGATAAATATTTCAGCTGCCTTGTTTGTTTTGTCAGCTGTCATCAATTTAGTTTTCTTTGCATTAAGATAGAAGTTTTGCTCTTCACTATTCTTATGGACTGACATAATTAGTTTTTCCATTCCTTTTTGTGTTGTGGACAGTAATACTGTGTCATCAGCATATCTAATCTCTGGTATTTCATAATCTCCAATTTTTATGCATTGTAATATTCTTTGTCTACATCTTCTCTAACATTCTTCATTATATTTTCAGTATACAAGTTAAATAAGTAGGGTGACAGTATGCACCACTGACAGATCCCTTGTTTTATGTCAAACCAAGTTGTTGTTTCACCATTTATTCTTACTGCCGCTTGTTGGTCTAGATACAGCAGTGATGTTAATTGTATCAAATGTGTTGGAAATCCTATTTTTCCATTATTTCCCAAAGTTTCTGGTGTTGTACACAATCACTTGCCTTTGAGTAGTCTATAAAGGATAAATACAGATTCACATTAAATTCTCTGCATCTATCTCTTATTAATCTTATATTGAATATATGTTCCATACAAGTACCTTCCATATATATACTTTCCATATCTGTACTTTCCATAAATGTACTTTTTATATTCTTTCCATATTTGTACTTTTCCATCCTTGTAGTTTTCATATTTGTACTTTCCATATTTGTATTTTCTACAGCCTCCATCAAAGGAAGACCTTGTGGACAGTGATTATGATGATGCGGACGAGCTTCCATATTGCTGTATCTGCACGGAGGATGCCACTATCCGATGTAGAGATTGCGATATGGATCTTTACTGTCAGAAATGTTTTCAGTAAGATATTCATTAATATCTTGAACTATCCAGTGATTTAAGTGGAGAAAGTAATAACCGTTTGCATTAAGCTCAGAAACAAGGCAACAACTGTTTGACCTGTACTCAGTTTTCCTGCTTCTTCTTCTTCTTCTGTGTTTGAGGTTGTTGGTCACATCAGATCCTGATCCCTGTCGACGTGGCAATACCCACAGTCCTCTCCAGATCCTGATAGGAGCCCCAAAGGTTTTGCCCCTAAGCTTGTATCCTCTGGCCATGTCTCTCGTCTCAGGTCTGCATGGTTTGGGCACTCTTGAAGGATATGATCTGGATTCAGGACTCCACTGCCATGTGGACACTTGTCTGTGTGAGACATTTTGGGTCAATGTAGGTGGCTCAGTAGTCTGCAGTGGCCTGTCCTTAGGCAGAAGAGGATGGTTTGCTGGTGTCTTTGTAGTTGGTGTATTGCATCTGGTTGTTGCTGCATTTCACTTGTTTCTTCCATTCAGATCTGCACTGGTTATGGGTTTTGGTTTTTGTCTCTTGGTAGTTTACTGGATGATCTGTTTGGTCTTGATTGCTGCCAGCTTTGGATAGGGTGTCATCTGTGTCATTGCCAGCTGTTCCACAGTGGGATGGTACCCACTGTAGGGCCACGGTTGTTGATAGTGTAACATGCTTCAGTTCTGTTGTGATTTACTGTATGTTTGCCTGTGGTTTGTTTGTTGTTTTTAGAGATTCCAGAAGTGCCCTGCAGTCTATGAAGAAGGCTATTGTGTGTGGTGGCTGCTGGTTTTCTGTTTTAAGTGTTCTGGGGGCTTCAAGGAGGGCTGTTGTTTCTGCCCTGTAGTTGGAGGAAATCCTTCCTGTCACAAAGGCATTTTTGGTTTGTCTCCCATCTGTATTTCTTATGTAAAACCTCCACCTCCATTTTTTACTGCTTTTTCTGCTGACCCATCTGTGTACACATGTGTCCATCCAGCTGGGTTGTATTTGCTGTCAGTCAGCTCCTTGGTCAGTGTCTTCATCTGTGTACACATGTGTACATTCAGCTGGGTTGTATTTGCTGTCAGTCAGCTCCTTGGTCAGTGTCTTCATCTGTGTACACATGTGTACATTCAGCTGGGTTGTGTCAATCAGCTCCTTTGTCAGTGTCTTCATCTGTGTACACATGTGTCCATTCAACTGGGTTGTATTTGCTGTCAATCAGCTGCTTGGTCAGTGTCTTCATCTGTGTACACATGTGTCCATCCAGCTGGGTTGTATTTGCTGTCAATCAGCTCCTTGGTCAGTGTCTTCATCTGTGTACACATGTGTCCATTCAGCTGGGTTGTATTTGCTGTCAATCAGCTCCTTGGTCAGTGTCTTCATCTGTGTACACATGTGTACATTCAGCTGGGTTGTATTTGTTGTCAGTCAGCTCCTTGGTCAGTGTCTTCATCTGTGTACACATGTGTCCATTCAACTGGGTTGTATTTGCTGTCAATCAGCTCCTTGGTCAGTGTCTTCATCTGAAGTGTTGTTAGGTAGTCCTTTATGTCTGGTAGCTCTGTGAGGACTGTTATCTTTTCACAGTGACTGTGCTCCTCCACAATCTGGAGTGGTTCAGTTTCTTCTTGAGAGATAGGAAGGAGAGCTTTGTAATCTTGTTGCTGTTGTGTTGTCAGATGGTTGAAGCTGGTTCTTTTCAGTCAGTTTCTTGTGGACTCCTGAATTCTTTTGTTCACAGGGTGGGTTGTCAGGCATGTTAACTTTTGTTTGTGGATCACTAGTTTTTCTTTGTGCCTGACCTTGAGAGGTTGAATTTGCGTGTATTTCTCTATCTCTGTGATGGAAGTGCTCTTCATTCCCCCTGTGATCAGCCGCAGGCCAGTGTTTTGCACTTTTGTTAGGCGAGCGGTGTTTGTGATGAAGGCTGTGGCCCAGGCTGTCATGCCATATTCAAGTGTTGGCCTTGTGCCCACATATGCTTTTTTTAGTATGTTGCTGCTGGCTCCCCAGGTTGTGCCTGCCAGCTTTTTGACCACAGCTTTTTAATTGCTTTGTTTTCTGTGTCCAGCAAGTGTGGCTTCCAGGTTAGCCTCTTATCCAGTTTTCTGTGTCCAGCAGGTGTGGCTTCCAGGTTAGCCTCTTGTCCAGTTTCACTCTGAGGTATGTCGGCTGTTCCGTCTGTGTAAGCTCTCTTCCTTGTATTTCTAGTTTAAAGTTTTCTGTCTTGTTGGACAATGAGAAGCAGGTGGCTGTGGACTTTGTGAGGTTTATCATCACTCCCCATTTTGTGGCCCAGTCTTCTATGGTATTTAGTGTTTCCTGTATTCTGTGGCTTGCTGTTGATGTTTTTTCCGCAGCATTCCACATGGTGATATCATCTGCGTGCAAGGCGTGTGATATGCTGTTGGGCAGTTTGTCTGTGATGTCATTTATGTATATCAGGAACAGAGTGGGAGAAATAACTCCTCCCTGAGGAACGCCTTGGCTCAGGGTGACTCTGTGGCTTAGTTTTCCATTCATCTTGACCCTGGCTGTTCTGTATCTCAAGAAATCTTGTATCCACCAAAACATTGTTCCTTCAACCTTGTTGTTGAGTAGTTCAAGAGGAGACATTTTTTCATACTTTGTCAAATGCTTGCGTTAGGTCTACAAAGGTGGCCGGAACTTTTTTCTTCTCCTGAAAAGAGTTTTCTATTTCTTGGGTTAGGTAGATGAGCTGGTCTTCTGTGCTGTGATGTTTCCTGTATGCTGACTGTGCACTGCTTATTTTGTCCTAGGTGTTGTACGAGTCTGACCATCCTTTCCATCACTTTGCCCACACAGCTTAGGAGGCTGATAGGTCTGTAGCTGGATGTGTTGTGTTTGTTTTTTTTTTCCTTTTTCCTGATGGGAGTGATGATTGTCTCTCTCCATCTTTCGGGAAATTTTCTGAAGCTCCAGGACTGGTTGTAGATGTGAAGGAGAACTGGTTGTAGATGTGAAGGAGGGCTGGTTGTAGATGTGAAGGAGGGCTGGTTGTAGATGTGAAAGAGGGCTGGTTGTAGATGTGAGGGAAGGCTGGATGTAGATGTGAAGGAGGGCTGGTAGTAGATGTGAAGGAGAGCTGGTTGTAGATGTGAAGGAGGGCTGGTAGTAGATGTGAAGGAGGGCTGGTTGTAGATGTGAAGGAGGGCTGGTTGTAGATGTGAAGGCGGGCTGGTAGTAGATGTGAAGGAGGGCTGGTAGTAGATGTGAAGGAGGGCTGGTTGTAGACGTGAAGGAGGGCTGGTAGTAGATGTGAAGGAGGGCTGGTTGTAGATGTGAAGGAGGGCTGGTAGTAGATGTGAAGGAGGGCTGGTTGTAGATGTGAAGGAGGGCTGGTAGTAGATGTGAAGGAGGGCTGGTTGTAGATGTGAAGGAGGGCTGGTTGTAGATGTGAAGGAGGGCAGTTTTTGCTGCTGGTCCTAGATTCTGTATCATTTCATTTGTTATTCCATCTTTTCCCGGTGATTTCTTGTCTTTTAGTTTTTGTGTAGTTCTTCCATGGTGAATGTTGCCATCATGCATGGGTCTGGATTTTGCTGTTTAATCCTTTCTTTGAGTTCTGCTTTTACTTCCTCTATGTGTCTTTTGGGGATTGTTGTGGTACTCTCATCTCTGTAGTGATCTGCTAGGATGTTTGCTGTTCTGTCTGTGTAAGCTCTCTTCCTTGTATTTCTAGTTTAAAGGTTTCTGTCTTGTTGGACAGTGAGAAGCAGGTGGCTGTGGACTTTGTGAGGTTTATCATCACTCCCCATTTTGTGGCCCAGTCTTCTATGGTATTTAGTGCTTCCTGTATTCTGTGGGTTGCTGTTGATGTTTTTTCCGCAGCATTCCACATAGTGATGTCATATGCGTGCAAGGCGTGTGATATGCTGTTGGGCAGTTTGTCTGTGATGTCATTTATGTATATCAGGAACAGAGTGGGAGAAATAACTCCTCCCTGAGGAACGCCTTGGCTCAGGGTGACTCTGTGGCTTAGTTTTCCATTCATCTTGACCCTGGCTGTTCTGTATCTCAAGAAATCTTGTATCCACCAAAACTTTGTTCCTTCAACCTTGTTGTTGAGTAGTTCAAGAGGAGACATTTTTTCCACACTTTGTCAGATGCTTGTGTTAGGTCTACAGAGGTGGCCGGAACTTTTTTCTTCTTCTGAAAAGAGTTTTCTGGGTTAGGTAGATGAGCTGGTCTTCTGTGCTGTGATGTTTCCTGTATGCTGACTGTGCACTGCTTATTTTGTTCTAGGTGTTGTATGAGTCTGACCATCCTTTCCATCACTTTGCCCATGCAGCTTAGGAGGCTGGTAGGTCTGTAGCTGGATGTGTTGTGTTTGTTTGTTCCTTTTTTTTCCTGATGAGAGTGATGATTGCCTCCCTCCATCTGTCGGGAAATTTTCTGAAGTTCCAGGACTGGTAGTAGATGTGAAGGAGGGCTGGTTGTAGATGTGAAGGAGGGCTGGTAGTAGATGTGAAGGAGGGCTGGTAGTAGATGTGAAGGAGAACTGGCTGTAGATGTGAAGGAGAGCTGGTAGTAGATGTGAAGGAGAGCTGGTTGTAGATGTGAAGGAGGGCTGGTAGTAGATGTGGAGGAGGGCTGGTAGTAGATGTGAAGGAGGGCTGGTAGTAGATGTGAAGGAGAGCTGGTTGTAGATGTGAAGGAGGGCTGGTAGTAGATGTGAAGGAGGGCTGGTTGTAGATGTGAAGGAGGGCAGTTTTTGCTGCTGGTCCTAGATTCTTTATCATTTCATTTGTTATTCCATCTTTTCCCGGTGATTTCTTGTCTTTTAGTTTTTGTGTAGTTCTTCCATGGTGAATGTTGCCATCATGCATGGGTCTGGATTTTGCTGTTTAATCTTTTCTTTGAGTTCTGCTTTTACTTCCTCTATGTGTCTTTTGGGGATTGTTGTGGTACTCTCATCTCTGTAGTGATCTGCCAGGACGTTTGCTGCCATTTTCCCACCATGATATTTTCCAGCTTCTTCTAAGAAGCGTTGGGCTGGCTTGGTGATTTGTCTTTGTTTATGGGTCTGATCAGGTTTCACAGTTTGTTAGTGTCTTTGTCCAGGCTCAGGGAGCTAGTTTTTTCATTCCATGCTCTTTGACGTTCAGCTGTCTTCCTGTTGTTTAGTGTTACTGTGTGTTTTGATATTCTCAGTGATTTTTCTCTGGCCTCAGATAGGTCATTGTGCAGCTTCTCCAGTTCTCTGCTCCAGTAGGGAGTTTTCCTGCTGTTTAGAGCGAGTCCATTCTGCCTGCTTCACTACAACTTCTAGTCATTTCTG
This sequence comes from Achatina immaculata, assembly GCA_009760885.1. Classification (NCBI taxonomy): domain Eukaryota; kingdom Metazoa; phylum Mollusca; class Gastropoda; order Stylommatophora; family Achatinidae; genus Lissachatina; species Lissachatina immaculata. Next base: position 24,062,274 of record CM019702.1, on the reverse strand, counting down.
TGGGCTTATTCTTTGCTTGCCTCCTCTCATTCAGTACATAAAACATAGGTACACCTCAGTGCTGCATCATCCACATATTTTGGCCATTAAGTCAAGCCATTCTCATTTAAACAGTTTGTTAATATACTCTGTCCACTTCTCCATTCATTCTCAAGCTAAGCAGTAATCTCCAACTATATCTTTCACTTTCTTACTTCAAACTTTGGTAGTAAAGTAACAGAATATGATGTTAATATTGTGCAATTAGAGTTTACATTTATAGGTCTTCCATTCATTTAACTAACAGTGCTGGATCTGATAGATGATATAACTAACACATATATCTGCCAGCCTGTATTTGTACACACAGAGATTTGCTTTATGATGTATGGGTTGATGAGAGTTTCTTTGATTTCAGTGGTTGTCATGCCGAGATGAACATCACAGACCATCGAACAAGTCCATACACAGCTCCAAAAGGCTACAGATAGTTTCTGTTTCCTGTGGCAACTGGAAGTCATGTGTCATTTATTAAATTAAATTCGTTACTTTGTATGTTATTATTATGTGAAGTTATGCAAGGAACTGAATGTTGGTGAAGGAGAGACATAGTTCTGAGAGGGGAGTATGACTGAAGTCATGTTAGTTCTGAGAGGGGAGTATGACTGAAGTCATGTTAGTTCTGAGAGGGGAGTATGACTGAAGTCATGTTAGTTCTGAGAGGGGAGTATGACTGAAGTCATATTTGATTAAAAGCGGCTTTGGAGTGGGAGGCAGGTGGTGGTGGTGGTGGGGGGAGGGTGAATGTAAGAGAGCAGAGAACAATATGAAAAAACAATCACTTTTGTTTCTTATACCACTTTGTTATATAGAGAACATGGTGTTAATGCCAGTACTTTCTTGATCTGTTCCATGTTATTGTGGCATGTAAGGGTTGATAGATTGGTCTTAGGAGGTAGCATCATTGTAGTCAGGACATTCCCATGCCTGTTCTGCTGCCCCATCCAGTAACAAGTGTAAGATGTGTATACTTACTGTCTCTGTCAAGCATTGATTGTGAATTTGTAGCTTCTGACCATGGAGGGTTCCTAACCTTCCATCACCCTCCAGTTCCTTCATTCTGTGGATATAGAGGATGCCATAGAGGGTTCCTCATCTTTCCTCACCCTCCAGTTCCTTTATTCTGTGGTTATAGAGGTTGCCTATCCTCTCACCCTACTTCATCCTTTAGTTCCTTTATTCTGTGGTTATAGAGGTTGCCTATCCTCTCACCCTACTTCATCCTTTAGTTCCTTTATTCTGTGGTTATAGAGGTTGCCTATCCTCTCACCCTACTTCATCCTTTAGTTCCTTTATTCTGTGGTTATAGAGGTTGCCTATCCTCTCACCCTACTTCATCCTTTAGTTCCTTTATTCTGTGGATATAGAGGTTGCCTATCCTCTCACCCTACTTCATCCTGAAGGAACATATTCTGTGGTTATAGAGGTTGCTTATCCTCTCACCCTACTTCATCCTTTAGTTCCTTTATTCTGTGGTTATAGAGGTTGCCTATCCTCTCACCCTACTTCATCCTTTAGTTCCTTTATTCTGTGGATATAGAGGTTGCCTATCCTCTCACCCTACTTCATCCTTTAGTTCCTTTATTCTGTAGATTTAGAGATTATTCTCCTCCTCCAGCTCACCATCTCTACACCAGTCTTCAAAATGTTCACCTTGTCTGGTCTCAACACATCTTCCAACAGCTGGTCAGCCCATTCATGAACTCCTGTATACCCAGGACAGTAGATACATACCAGGCATGCAAAGCCTGAGAGTAGCTTGACCTACATCCTGCGAAGCCTGAGAGTTGTTAGTAGCTTGACCTACATCCTGCGAAGCATGTTCCTGTTGATCTTATGAAGCACATTTTGAATCTGTCACCTTGATCACATGGTCATCTCCTTATTTCAGCATAGCAGGCAGATAAAGGGAGGCAGAGCAAGTGTGGGAGTGTCTTCTATCAGGCAGATAAAGGGAGGCAGAGCAAGTGTGGGATGTCTTTGATGGCTGGGACAGAAGAAACTTTACAGTTGACTCATGACATAGATGATATTACAGTAGACTGGGTGATGTCCAAGTTGTTCACTGGGTAGAGGATTTCAGAACTGGGTTTCAGATGTCACTGATCTTCAGACACATGAAATCATTCAGCATCACTCTTATCTGCAGGGCCATCTGATGGCTGTATTATAGAGGACTCTGAAGTTGTCGAGGATTTGCTGCATACCTCAGCAGAAAAGAAGTTGAAGAAAGAGCAGGTGCATGTAACATCACAACCTTCAGGATGAGAACACAAGCCCAAGAGGCCGCTGCTGCATTTTGTTTGGCTGACCTACTGGGAATATCATGTTAATAGTTTGATTTTTGTTGTTGTTGCTGATCTGTGAAGAAGAGTCACATGGTCAGTATTTAATGGCTCTCTTTCCTTCCTCATCTTCTAGAGGGGCTGGGTTGACTGGAACATCTCCACCAGGACACTAACCATCAAGCACAGTCATTCGACACAGGTACGCTAACTATTGTCAGCACAGGTGTCCGGAGATGTGGGACAGGTATGCTAACTATTGTCAGCACAGGTGTCCAGAGATGTGGGACAGGTACGCTAACTATTGTCAGCACAGGTGTCAGAGATGTGGGGCAGGTATGCTAAGTATTGTCAGCACAGGTGTCAGAGATGTATGGCAGGTATGCTAAGTATTGTCAGCACAGGTGTCAGAGATGTGGGACAGGTACGCTAACTATTGTCAGCACAGGTGTCAGAGATGTGGGACAGGTACGCTAACTATTGTCAGCACAGGTGTCAGAGATGTGGGATAGGTATGCTAAGTATTGTCAGCACAGGTGTCAGAGATGTGGGATAGGTATGCTAACTATTGTCAGCACAGGTGTCAGAGATGTGGGATAGGTATGCTAACTATTGTCAGCACAGGTGTCAGAGATGTGGGGCAGGTATGCTAAGTATTGTCAGCACAGGTGTCAGAGATGTGGGATAGGTATGCTAACTATTGTCAGCACAGGTGTCAGAGATGTGGGATAGGTATGCTAACTATTGTCAGCACAGGTGTCAGAGGTAGGGGAGGTAGGGTGGTTGGGAAGTTTGGACTGAGACCAGAGTGAAGAAGATGTTTTTATTTATTTATTATTTTTTATTTAAATAAAACTGAAAAAAAAAAGTATACTTTGTACTTTTATACAATTTCCAGAAATCGTTTCATAACATTTTGCTATACAAAGTTTGCATATATGTACGTGCTTCAGTTATGAGAATCAAAAGTTGTTATCATGATATGTAATAGTATCTTTATCACAAAGTAAGTGAATGTTTCTGTTACATCCCTGCCACTTTCAAATCTGTTTTGTGTCATTTCTTTCGTACTGTTAATTGTCTATGACTGTACATTTCAACAATAGGAACATGTTGTACATAATTGTCCTTGATTGTGCATATCATGAGTACAGACATTTTGTACATGATTGTCCTTGGTAGCATTGAAAGTTTCCATGTTGTAGCAGCTTATTTTCCACTATGTAGAACTTCATTTTCCCTCACATAGCACTTGCACTTTGTACTTGATTTTACCTGTATATTATTTATATAGCACTTGATTTTCCCTGTATGGCTCTTACACTTTTCATTTGATTTCCCCTGTATAGAACTTCCACATAGCACTTGAATTTCCCTGTATATTATTTCTACATAGCACTTGATTTTCCTTATATAGCACTCACACTTTGCACTTGATTTTCCCTATTAATATTTACACATAGCACTTGGTTTTATTTCCTGTATAACACTTGCATTTTGAACTTGACTTTCCCTGTATAGAACTTCCACATAGCACTTTATTTTCCCTCTGTAGTACTTCTATGTAGCACTTGATTTTCCCTGCATACCTCAGCAGAAAAGAAGTTGAAGAAAGAGCAGGTGCATGTAACATCACAACCTTCAGGATGAGAACACAAGCCCAAGAGGCCGCTGCTGCATTTTGTTTGGCTGACCTACTGGGAATATCATGTTAATAGTTTGATTTTTGTTGTTGTTGCTGATCTGTGAAGAAGAGTCACATGGTCAGTATTTAATGGCTCTCTTTCCTTCCTCATCTTCTAGAGGGGCTGGGTTGACTGGAACATCTCCACCAGGACACTAACCATCAAGCACAGTCATTCGACACAGGTACGCTAACTATTGTCAGCACAGGTGTCCGGAGATGTGGGACAGGTATGCTAACTATTGTCAGCACAGGTGTCCAGAGATGTGGGACAGGTACGCTAACTATTGTCAGCACAGGTGTCAGAGATGTGGGGCAGGTATGCTAAGTATTGTCAGCACAGGTGTCAGAGATGTATGGCAGGTATGCTAAGTATTGTCAGCACAGGTGTCAGAGATGTGGGACAGGTACGCTAACTATTGTCAGCACAGGTGTCAGAGATGTGGGACAGGTATGCTAACTATTGTCAGCACAGGTGTCAGAGATGTGGGATAGGTATGCTAAGTATTGTCAGCACAGGTGTCAGAGATGTGGGATAGGTATGCTAACTATTGTCAGCACAGGTGTCAGAGATTTGGGATAGGTATGCTAACTATTGTCAGCACAGGTGTCAGAGATGTGGGGCAGGTATGCTAAGTATTGTCAGCACAGGTGTCAGAGATGGGGACAGGTATGCTAACTATTGTCAGCACAGGTGTCAGAGATGTGGGATAGGTATGCTAACTATTGTCAGCACAGGTGTCAGAGGTAGGGGAGGTAGGGTGGTTGGGAAGTTTGGACTGAGACCAGAGTGAAGAAGATGTTTTTATTTATTTATTATTTTTTATTTAAATAAAACTGAAAAAAAAAAGTATACTTTGTACTTTTATACAATTTCCAGAAATCGTTTCATAACATTTTGCTATACAAAGTTTGCATATATGTACGTGCTTCAGTTATGAGAATCAAAAGTTGTTATCATGATATGTAATAGTATCTTTATCACAAAGTAAGTGAATGTTTCTGTTACATCCCTGCCACTTTCAAATCTGTTTTGTGTCATTTCTTTCGTACTGTTAATTGTCTATGACTGTACATTTCAACAATAGGAACATGTTGTACATAATTGTCCTTGATTGTGCATATCATGAGTACAGACATTTTGTACATGATTGTCCTTGGTAGCATTGAAAGTTTCCATGTTGTAGCAGCTTATTTTCCACTATGTAGAACTTCATTTTCCCTCACATAGCACTTGCACTTTGTACTTGATTTTACCTGTATATTATTTATATATAGCACTTGATTTTCCCTGTATGGCTCTTACACTTTTCATTTGATTTCCCCTGTATAGAACTTCCACATAGCACTTGAATTTCCCTGTATATTATTTCTACATAGCACTTGATTTTCCTTATATAGCACTCACACTTTGCACTTGATTTTCCCTATTAATATTTACACATAGCACTTGGTTTTATTTCCTGTATAACACTTGCATTTTGAACTTGACTTTCCCTGTATAGAACTTCCACATAGCACTTTATTTTCCCTCTGTAGTACTTCTATGTAGCACTTGATTTTTCCCTGCATAGCACTTACACTTTGCATTTGATTTTCCCTGTATAGTACCAGTGTTTGTACATCACACTTGATTTTCCATTTATAATATCTGTACTTCTACATAGCACTTGATTTTCCTTGAAGTGGCAGACAGACTTGCTGGACAGGCTAAAGTAAATAGCAGACTGAGAATGGACAAGGGGAACATTGCTACCACTGTATTGGAAAGACTGCGGGAAAATGAAGAGCAGGGATGGAAGAACAATGTAATTGTGAAGTGGTAGGCGGAGCTAGGATAAATTAAGGGTGCTGGTGGGAAATCTGAACTGTGTGGCAGAAAACACATCGTAAAGAACTACACTTGATGAGACTATTAGCAAACATGTTCGTGGATGGATGGTGCGTCATTTGGTGGAGCATATATGAGGCTGTCCTGAATTCAGTGATATCAAATTCTGATTTTGAATCTTTGAACCTTTCCCCGTACAGTACTTTTACATAGCACTTGATTTTCCCTGTACAGTACCAGTACCTCTACATATCACTTGATGTTCCCTGTATAGTACCTGTACTTCAACCTAGTTTTTCCATGTGTGGTACTTCTACATAGCACATGTTGTTCTATGTATAGTACCAGTACCTCTACATAGCACTTGATGCTCTCTGATCTAGTACCATATCTTCTTCATAGCACTTGATGTTCCCTGTATAACACCAGTACTTCAGCCTAGTGCTTGATGTTTCATGCATAGTACTTCTGCATAGCACAGTACCTCAACATAGCACTTGGTGTTCTTAAATATAGTACCATGTAGATATAGCTGGCTCCCAGATCACAGCCCTAGTGCCTCCCACATCACAGCCCTAGTGCTTCCCACATCACAGCCCTAGTGCTTCTCAGATCACAGCCCTAGTGCTTCCCACATCACAGCCCTAGTGCTTCTCAGATCACAGCCCTAGTGCCTCCCACATCACAGCCCTAGTGCCTCACAAAACATTTTGTGATCAGTTGGTTGTGATAGCAGCCCCCCGACTGGGAGTGCAGTCTTCTTGTACATGATTTTCTTGTTTGTGTAACATTCCTGCTGTCTGGTCCAGGTGTTTGTGAAGTCAGGAAGTAATAATGGTGGTGATGTGTGATGGTTTAGAAACAAACCTGGTTGTGTGTACAAATGTTACAAGCAACTAGCAATGATCGTTTTCAGTTTTTTATCACTAAAATGTGGGTTTGCTGGAAATAAAATGCTAAATAATATTAAGTGCTAAGATTTTGCTTCTTATTTGTGATTATTAGTGGAGCACAGGGGTAGTGCAGTGTTAGTGAACTGTTTATTATGTAAAAAAGTAGGTTAGAGATTGATGTTATCACATCACGGTCAGAAAAGTGGTATAAATGGATACCTGATCCAAATATGTTTGGAAAATGGCTGTCTAATCATCATTTTGCTGACTTGAAATCACGTGTATGTGATACTTTCAACATCTGTCTCGTTGTGTTACTTGAATGTTATACTTCCAATATTTACTGTGTCATATCACATGTATGTGATACTTCCAATATTTGCTGTGTCATATCACATGTATGTGATACTTCCAACATCTGTCTCATTGTGTTACTTGTATGTGATACTTCCAATATTTGCTGTGTCATGTCACATGTATGTGATACTTCCAACATCTGTCTCAGTGTATTACTTGTATGTGATACTTCCAATATTTACTGTGTCATATCACATGTATGTGATACTTCCAATATTTACTGTGTCATATCACATGTATGTGATACTTCCAACATTTGTCTCATTGTATTACATGTATGTGATACTTGCAGTATGTGTCTAGTCATACAAGTGCTTCCTTGTCTTCATCACAGCCTTTATATCTTTGTCTTATTTCTCATTTTCTTTATTTTGCTCTGCTTTTGTTTTGCTTCTTTTTGTCTTTTAGACAACTAGCTTTTCTTCCAACTTTTTTGTCTTATCTTGTATTGATGTCCTGTATTGATGTCTTGTATTGATGTCCTGTATTGATGTCCTGTATTGATGTCCTGTATTGATGTCTTGTATTGATGTCCTGTATTGATGTCCTGTATCAGTGTCCTGTATTAATGTCACTGTAGAACTTTCTGCATTCTTACATGCATTTACTAAATACAGTGATTGTGAGACTAGCAGCAGTGACAGAAAATACATGACTGGTTCCATCTCAGCACATGAAAACATAATCACGCTCTATCAGTTTATGCTGTTGAAAGCCACCTTCTTTTATTTTCTTTCTCTGTTGTGGAGTAAAAACTTGCTCTTATACTCTACCAGTTTATGCTGTTGAAAGCCACCTTCTTTTATTTTCTTTCTCTTTTGTGGAGTAAAACTTGCTCTTATACTCTATATGTTTATGCTGTTGAAAGCCACTTTTTATTTTCTTTCTCTTTTGTGGAGTAAAACTTGCTCTTATACTCTATATGTTTATGCTGTTGAAAGCCACTTTTTATTTTCTTTCTCTTTTGTGGAGTAAAACTTGCTCTTATACTCTATGTGTTTATGCTGTTGAAAGCCACCTTCTTTTATTTTCTTTCTCTTTTGTGGAGTAAAACTTGCTCTTATACTCTACCAGTTTATGCTGTTGAAAGCCACTTTTTATTTTCTTTCTCTTTTGTGGAGTAAAACTTGCTCTTATACTCTATCAGTTTATGCTGTTGAAAGCCACCTTCTTTTATTTTCTTTCTCTTTTGTGGAGTAAAACTTGCTCTTATACTCTACCAGTTTATGCTGTTGAAAGCCACCTTCTTTTATTTTCTTTCTCTGTTGTGGAGTAAAACTTGCTCCTATGCTGATATTTAAAAATTTTTTTCCCAAACTTTGCACAGGAGTTTTTTTTTGTCCTTATTCTCTGCTGTGTTTTGTTGCTGTGCCATGTGGTGTGTGTACTTGTCCTGTGTTGTGTTTGTTGCTTTGCCATGTGTTGTGTGTACTTGTCCTGTGTTGTGTTTGTTGCTTTGCCATGTGGTGTGTGTACTTGTCCTGTGTTGTGTTTGTTGGTTTGCCATGTGGTGTGTGTACTTGTCCTGTGTTGTGTTTGTTGCTGTGCCATGTGTTGTGTGTACTTTTCCTGTGTTGTGTTTGTTGCTGTGCCATGTGGTTTAACTCAGAATACATCACAGCAGTTAGTTAGCTTATGATATGCTCTTTTTTTGTGGTTTCTGAGGAGATATGAAACTTGTAGAAGCCACATGTTCATTTAAAACTTATGTGATCCACAATCATCACTTTAAACAGTAGTTTACATGATCTACAATCATCACTTTAAACAATAGTGTACATGATCCACAATTATCAGTTCAAATAATAGTGTACATGATCCACAATTAGCACTTCAAATAATAGTGTACATGATCCACAATTATCAGTTCAAATAATAGTGTACATGATCCACAATTAGCACTTCAAATAATAGTGTACATGATCCACAATTAGCACTTCAAATAATAGTGTACATGATCCACAATTATCAGTTCAAATAATAGTGTACATGATCCAGAATCATCACTTTAAACAGTAGTGTACATGATCCAGAATCATCACTTCAAATAATAGTGTACATGATCCACAGTCATCACTTCAAACAGTAGCAGACATAATCCACAGTCATCACATCAAACATTGGCAGATATAATCCACAGTCATCACATCAAACAATAGCAGACATAATATACAGTCATCACATCAAACAGTGGCAGACATAATCCACAGTCATCACATCAAACAGTAGCAGACATAATCCACAGTCATCACATCAAACAATAGCAGACATAATCCACAGTCATCACATCAAACAGTGACAGACATAATCCACAGTCATCACATCAAACAGTGACAGACATAATCCACAGTCATCACATCAAACAGTGACAGACATAATCCACAGTCATCACATCAAACAGTAGCAGACATAATCCACAGTCATCACATCAAACAGTAGCAGACATAATCCACAGTCATCACATCAAACAGTAGCAGACATAATCCACAGTCATCACATCAAATAGTAGCAGACATAATCCACAGTCATCACATCAAACAGTAGCAGACATAATCCACAGTCATCACATCAAACAGTGGCAGATATAATCCACAGTCATCACATCAAACAATAGCAGACATAATCTACAGTCATCACATCAAACAGTGGCAGACATAATGCACAGTCATCACATCAAACAGTGGCAGACATAATCCACAGTCATCACATCAAACAGTAGTTGTAGTTAAGCATCATGTGGCTGGTAGTACTACAGTTCTTATCTTGTAACATTATATTCAGCTTGTCTTGAGCCTGGATGATTCTGATGTTTATAGTGGGCTTATTATTGACTGTGATCATTTTCCTGATTTCATCAAACATTGTATCTGTTTGGCCTTGCTTCAATATATGTGTTCACATGATGTCCTTAAAAATATATTTGCTGAAAATTTCAGAAATTTCAGTTGTTATTTCCCCCATTTTTTGTGGGTATGTGTGTCTGTTGGGTTTGACACCCACTTGTTGTAGTCAAAAGTTCTTGACCATAACTCAGCTGTTTAAGAGACATCTCCGTGTTCTGATTGGCTAGTCAGTCACGAGGTCTGGGCTGGCCGGGTGTACGAATGAGAGTTCTGTTCGTGAGGTTGGACTGATAGGATGTGAGTTGAGACTTCGGTTCAAGATGTTGAAAGGATAGGATGTGAGTTGAGACTTAGGTTCAAGATGTTGAAAGGATAGGATGTGAGTTGAGACTTAGGTTCAAGATGTTGAAAGGATAGGATGTGAGTTGAGACTTCGGTTCAAGATGTTGAAAGGATAGGATGTGAGTTGAGACTTAGGTTCAAGATGTTGAAAGGATAGGATGTGAGTTGAGACTTAGGTTCAAGATGTTGAAAGGATAGGATGTGAGTTGAGACTTAGGTTCAAGATGTTGAAAGGATAGGATGTGAGTTGAGACTTAGGTTCAAGATGTTGAAAGGATAGGAGTGTGAGTTGAGACTTAGGTTCAAGATGTTGAAAGGATAGGAACATGAGTTGAGACTTAGGTTCAAGATGTTGAAAGGATAGGATGTGAGTTGAGACTTAGGTTCAAGATGTTGAAAGGATAGGATGTGAGTTGAGACTTAGGTTCAAGATGTTGAAAGGATAGGATGTGAGTTGAGACTTAGGTTCAAGATGTTGAAAGGATAAGAACGTGAGTTGAGACTTTGGTTTAAGATGTTGAATGGACAGGAACGTGGGTTGGTCTTGTTCTGGAATGGTTGCTTGGTTCATAATGTAAGTTCTGTGCTTGGTTGCCCTTTTCAGGAGAAAACTGTTGTAGAGTCTAGCATGTAGTAGTTGTAGTCAGTGTGTCATTTTTAGGGCAAAATCTTTGTCCTAGTTGATTTGTCCTTTTCAGGATAAAGATTGTCATGAACTTTGTCATGTAGTACTTGTGAGTTGATTGCCCCCTTGTAGCCTCAAGTAAAAGACTAGGCATGGGAAAAGAGAGACAACTGCTTATAAGTTGAGTAAAGTATGAGTGGCTCCCCTTGGTAGTAAGATCTCACCCTTTGACCCTTGGGTTCTTAAGAACATGGAGGGAGCTAAAAGTGTCTTAAGGTTATAGAATAAGTTGCGTGAGATGTTTTGACAGTCGCACGAAAACTGTGTTAGAAACAGCCGAAGGTCACACAGTTTCACGTGCCACTGGAATTCATGGTTAGGTAAATTTCACGGGAAGTCTTGGGAAATGAGAGGTTTATAAAACTGATTCGTGGAAAAAGAGAGAGTCTTGTCAGAACCAGAGTTTTGGGACAGGATGATAGACGGAACTTGAGGTATAGTCAGCGAAGTTAAGTTCAGCTTTGGACTAGAGTCGAGATGTAGTCAGCGAAGTTAAGTTCAGCTTTGGACTTGAGTCGAGATGTAGTCAGCGAAGTTAAGTTCAGCTTTGGACTTGAGTCGAGATGTAGTCAGCGAAGTTAAGTTCAGCTTTGGACTTGAGTCGAGATGTAGTCAGCGAAGTTAAGTTCAGCTTTGGACTTGAGTCGAGATGTAGTCAGCGAAGTTAAGTTCAGCTTTGGACTTGAGTCGAGATGTAGTCAGCGAAGTTAAGTTCAGCTTTGGACTTGAGATGTAGTCAGCGAAGTTAAGTTCAGCTTTGGACTTGAGATGTAGTCAGCGAAGTTAAGTTCAGCTTTGGACTTGAGATGTAGTCAGGTTAGAGCACACTGTGCAGATTCATTTTTCATGGAAGTTGTCAGTATGTAGATTTTTTGGGTTGTGTCCTTATTAGGACAGACAATCAAGCTTCAGTTGAGAAAATTCAAGCTAGAATGTAGTAATAGTTTATGAAAGGGTTGTTCTCCATTGGAGAGAATTCGTTATGTTGTGAAGTTTGGGAGTGAAGTGTTGGATTCAGAGTGTAATTCTTGAATTGTAAGTATGTGAATTTTGTATATTACTTTCATAATATGGCTTTGTTCCCATATGGCGAAGTTGCTCTCGCCGGGAAGTTTTGTTGTCGTATTTGTCATTCCTGCCGTGTGGTAGACGTTTTTTCATCCTCACAACTTCACCCTCCATTCTAACCATCAGTAAACTTTTGTTGTCTGTTGTAAATCTACACCACTGGTTGTGTTGGTATCCTCACTATTGACAGTATGTGATGTCGGAAGGCTGCCAAGTTTAGTCAACTTGTTCTGATGTTGTTCTAGTGGGCCGAGTTGCGTGCCTGGATTGTCTTGTTAGATGTTCCATTCTAACCATCAGTAAACTTTTGTTGTCTGTTGTAAATCTACACCACTGGTTGTGTTGGTATCCTCACTATTGACAGTATGTGATGTCGGAAGGCTGCCAAGTTTAGTCAACTTGTTCTGATGTTGTTCTAGTGGGCCGAGTTGCGTGCCTGGATTGTCTTGTTAGATGTTGGATATCATAGAAATACGAAGTTCTGAGAAGATCAATAACTGCAGATCTGATAGTGTTTAATCAGAAAATATTATATAAGTTTATATAAACTAAGTTGTAAATCCCATTAGACAACAGAATAGTATCATCAGCACTGTCCACTGCTTCATTTTGTACCGAGATAGGCACGCATTCTGTTTTACAACTTTTTTGTTTTTGGACAATGGCAGAGATTCTAGATTGAAAGGTTATGTTGGAGTTGTCAGTATACACGAAGTTAGAATGTTTTCCAGTGTTGTCTGGCTGTGTCTGTCCCATGGAGATGCTAATCACCCGGGCAGTGTCAGTGTATTTTCATTGCTGATTATTTCCATCAGTTCATCCACGTTCATTTACAACGCTCATCACAAGCTGGGATTTTTTTCTTCATTAAACTTTGTTTATATTTTGTAAGTGCTGGAATCCTGTAGTAAATTGGATTTATGTTATCTGTGCCAGTTGTTGTGTTAGACTTGAGTTGTTACCACTCTCTGTAACTGGTCACATTCGTGTGCTGGTGTGCTGTCCTGGGTTGTTTTGTCCTGGGTTGTTTGTGTTGTTGCACGGTGTTTATCTTGTTGTCACCTGTGAAGCAGTTAAGCCAACAGCACTGTTCTGTAAAGAGCGATGTGAAGTATTCAGTCAAATACTTGTTTAGCTGGAGTGTAACACATCTACACTTTTAACTTGTTTAGCTGGAGTGTAACACATCTACAACCACGTGAACACACGTCTACAACCACGTGAACACACGTCTACAACCACGTGAACACACATCTACAACCACGTGAACACATCTACAACCACGTGAACACACAACTACAGCCACGTGAACACACCTACAACCACGTGAACACATCTACACCCACGTGAACACACATCTACAGCCACGTGAACACACACCTACAGCCACGTGAACACACACCTACAACCACGTGAACACACACCTACAACCACGTGAACACACAACTACAGCCACATGAACATACCTACAACCACGTGAACACACGTCTACAACCACGAGAACACACATCTACACCTGGAAGCAGGCTATTGGCTGAGAAATGAGGTAAAAGGAGAATGACAAAGGGTACCATATGCGTGTGCCCCATCTTGCTCCCGCCTATGGCCTAAACAACATCAACCTAGATGGCGCAGATAGTGAAATATGGGGGGGGGGGTGAAGTGAATGGCACTAAGAGTTGGCCACGAATAGCAGAAACAGAAGAAAGAGGTTTCAAAAAGGTGGAAATATAAAGTAGTTTAAAGAAAGTTGGCCATGAATAGCAGAAACAGAAGAAAGAGGTTTCAAAAAGGTGGACATATAAAGTAGTTTAAAGAAAGTTGGCCATGAATAGCAGAAACAGAAGAAAGAGGTTTCAAAAAGGTGGACATATAAAGTAGTTTAAAGAAAGTTGGCCATGAATAGCAGAAACAGAAGAAAGAGGTTTCATAAAGGTGGAAATATAAAGTAGTTTAAAGAAAGTTGGCCATGAATAGCAGAAACAGAAGAAAGAGGTTTCAAAAAGTTGGAAATATAAAGTAGTTTAAAGAAAGCTGACTTTATTGGTACGTAATGTCAGCTGGTGGAGAGAGTCTGGAAAAATAAGGCGCTGTTCCAAAGCTTTATGAGATCGTTCATCCGAAGAACAGGAGAGGATTTCAGTGACAGAAAGTCTTGTTTTCCTTGAAGGTTTATAGTAGACTGGTAGGTCCTGAAGGTTTATAGTAGACTAAAGTATTAGGTCCTGAAGGTTTATAGTAGACTAAAGTGGTAGATCCTTAAGGTTTATAGTAGACTAAAGTGTTAGGTCCTGAAGGTATATAGTAGACTAAAGTGGTAGGTCCTGAAGGTTTATAGTAGACTAAAGTATTAGGTCCTGAAGGATTATAGTAGACTAAAGTGGTAGGTCCTGAAGGTTTATAGTAGACTAAAGTATTAGGTCCTGAAGGATTATAGTAGACTAAAGTGGTAGATCCTGAAGGTTTATAGTAGACTGGTAGGTCCTGAAGGTTTAAAGTAGGCTAAAGTGGTAGGTCATGAAGGTTTACAGTAGACTAAAGTGGGAGGTCCTGAAGGTTTACAGTAGACTAAAGTGGTAGGTCTTGAAGGTTTATAGTAGACTAAAGTGTTAGGTCCTGAAAGTTTATAGTAAAGTGGTAGGTCCTGAAGGTTTATATTAGAATAAAGTGGTAGGTCCTGAAAGTTTATAGTAGACTAAAGTGGTAGGTCCTGAAGGTTTATAGTAGACTAAAGTATTAGGTCCTGAAGGTTTATGGTAGTCTAAAGTGGTAGATCCTAAGTTTTATAGTAGCCTAAAGTGGTAGGTCATGAAGGTTTATATTAGGCTAAAGTATTAAGTCCTGAAGGTTTATAGTAGACTAAAGTGATGAGTCCTGAAGGTTTATAGTAGACTAAAGTTGTAGGTCATGAAAGTTTATATTAGGTTAAAGTATTAAGTCCTGAAGGTTTATAGTAAATTGAGGTGGAAAGTCCTGAAGGATTATTGAAGACTGAGGCAGTAAGTGCAGTGAGAATATTCTAAGAACAATCATGACTGAACCAGGCATAAAAATTGGAGGGTACAATATTAACAACCATCGGTATGCTGACGACACAGTACTGATAGCTGAGAACCAACAAGACCTGCAAAATCTCTTCGATAAAGTCGCTAAAGAAAGTGAACAGAAAGGCCTTACTTTGAACATCAAAGAGACAGAGACTATGGTTATATCTAAGAAACAGAATCCACCAGTATGCAGTATAAAATTAAATGGAACTATTCTAAAGCAGGTGCAGAAATTCAAATACCTTGGAGCAGTAATAACTTCAGATGGGAAATGCAGAACAGAAATTAGGAACAGAATAGGCCAAGCAAAGACTGCATTTCAGAGAATGAGAAACATATTATCCAACACATCCTTATCAATGAATGTTAGAAAACGAGTCCTAAAATACTATATTGAACCTATCTTGTTATATGGAAGTGAATCATAGACAATAGGCAAGTGTGCACAAAAATCATTGGAAGCAGCAGAAATGTGGTTTATTAGAAGAATGTTGTGAATCCCCTGGACAGCAAAAATAACTAATGAAGAATGTATGAGAAGAGCTGGAGAGACAAAAAGTCTTGTCAAAAAGATAAGAGAGAGACAATGTACTTTCACAGGACATGCAATGAGAAGAGGGGGCATTGAAAATATTATAACAACAGGAAAAATAGAAGGAAGAAGATCAAGAGGAAGACCAAGAGAAATGATACTGGACAGTCTGACGGGATGGTGTGAGAGGAGATCACCAACTGAACTGATGGCCTGCATGAAGGATCGCGTACCCTGGAGAAGCATAATAGCCAACGCCAGTCGGCACGGCACATGATGATGATGATGATGATGAGGAGGAGGAGGAGGAGATGGAGGCAGTAAGTACTGAAAGTTTGTAGTAGACTAAAATGGTAAGCCACTCCCAGCTCAGCCCCCCTCCCCCAGCGGCGCTACCTCAGACCTGATGCTGGACAGTCTGACATAAGTTCTCATGTTTAGATAAGAAGAACAGAACAGTACCGGCTGATGTCACCGGCTGGGGAGTCCAGCTATTGGCTGAGAAATGAGGTAAAAGGAGAATGACAAAGGGTACCATATGCGTTGTGCCCCATCTTGCTCCCGCCTATGGCCTAAACAACAACCTAGATGGCGCAGATAGTGAAATATGGGGGGGGGGGTTGAAGTGAATGGCACTAAGACAAGAAAGTTGGCCACGAATAGCAGAAACAGAAGAAAGAAGTTTCAAAAAGTTGGAAATATAAAGTAGTTTAAAGAAAGCTGAATTTATTGGTACGTAATGCCAGCTGGTGGAGAGAGTCTGGAAAAATAAGGCTCTGTTCCAAAGCTTTCTGAGATCGTTCATCCGAAGAACAGGAGAGGATTTCAGTGACAGAAAGTCCTGTTTTCCTTGAAGGTTTATAGTAGACTGGTAGGTCCTGAAGGTTTATAGTAGACTAAAGTGGTAGGTCCTGAAGGTTTATAGTAGACTAAAGTATTAGGTCCTGAAGGTTTATAGTAGACTAAAGTATTAGGTCCTGAAGGATTATAGTAGACTAAAGTGGTAGATCCTGAAGGTTTATAATAGACTGGTAGGTCCTGAAGGTTTAAAGTAGACTAAAGTGGTAGGTCCTGAAGGTTTACAGTAGACTAAAGTGGGAGGTCCTGAAGGTTTACAGTAGATTAAAGTGATAGGTCTTGAAGGTTTATAGTAGACTAAAGTGTTAGGTCCTGAAAGTTTATAGTAAAGTGGTAGGTCCTGAAGGTTTATCTTAGAATAAAGTGGTAGGTCCTGAAGTTTATAGTAGACTAAAGTGGTAGGTCCTAAGGTTTATAGTAGAATAAAGTATTAGGTCCTGAAGGTTTATAGCAGTCTAAAGTGGTAGATCCTAAGGTTTATAGTAGCCTAAAGTGGTAGGTCATGAAGGTTTATATTAGGCTAAAGTATTAAGTCCTGAAAGTTTATAGTAGACTAAAGTGATGAGTCCTGAAGGTTTATAGTAGACTAAAGTTGTAGGTCATGAAAGTTTATATTAGGTTAAAGTATTAAGTCCTGAAGGTTTATAGTAAATTGAGGTGGAAAGTCCTGAAGGATTATTGAAGACTGAGGCAGTAAGTGCAGTGAGAATATTCTAAGAACAATCATGACTCAACCAGGCATAAAAATTGGAGGGTACAATATTAACAACCTTCGGTGTGCTGACAACACAGTACTGATAGCTGAGAACCAACAAGACCTGCAAAATCTCTTCGATAAAGTCGCTAAAGAAAGTGAACAGAAAGGCCTTGCTTTGAACATAAAAAAGACAGAGAGTATGGTTATATCTAAGAAACAGAATCCACCAGCATGCAGTATAAAATTAAATGGAACTATTCTAAAGCAGGTGCAGAAATTAAAATACCTTGGAGTAGTAATAACTTCAGATGGGAAATGCAGAATAGAAATTAGGAACAGAATAGGCCAAGCAAAGACTGCACTTCAGAGAATGAGAAACATATTATCCAACACATCCTTATCAATGAATGTTAGAAAACGAGTCCTAAAATACTATATTGAACCTATCTTGTCATATGGAAGTGAATCATGGACAATAGGCAAGTCTGCACAAAAATCACTGGAGGCAGCAGAAATGTGGTTTATTAGAAGAATGTTGTGAATCCCCTGGACAGCAAAAATAACTAATGAAGAATGTATGAGAAGAGCTGGAGAGACAAAAAATCTTGTCAAAAAGATAAGAGAGAGACAATGTACTTTCATAGGACATGCAATGAGAAGAGGAGGCATTGAAAATATTATAACAACAGGAAAAATAGAAGGAAGAAGATCAAGAGGAAGACCAAGAGAAATGATACTGGACAGTCTGACGGGATGGTGTGAGAGGAGATCACCAACTGAGCTGATGGCATGCATGAAGGATCGTGTACTCTGGAGAAGCTCAGCTCAGCCCCCCCCTCTCCCAGCGGCGCTACCTCAGACCTGATGCTGGACAGTCTGACATAAGTTCTCATGTTTAGATAAGAAGAACAGAACAGTACCGGCTGATGTCACCGGCTGGGGAGTCCAGCTATTATATGCTGTACGCTCTCTTCTCTTCATCCCTGATGTCACTGGCTGGGGAGTGCAGCTATTCTGTGCTGTACGCTCTCTTCTCTTCATCCCTGATGTCACTGGCTGGGGAGTCCAGCTATTCTGTTCTGTACGCTCTCTTCTCTTCATCCCTGATGTCACTGGCTGGGGAGTCCAGCTATTCTGTTCTGTACGCTCTCTTCTCTTCATCCCTGATGTCACTGGCTGGGGAGTGCAGCTATTATATGCTGTACGCTCTCTTCTCTTCATCCCTGATGTCACTGGCTGGGGAGTGCAGCTATTCTGTGCTGTACGTCCTGTTTTCCTTGAAGGTTTATAGTAGACTGGTAGGTCCTGAAGGTTTATAGTAGACTAAAGTGGTAGGTCCTGAAGGTTTATAGTAGACTAAAGTATTAGGTCCTGAAGGTTTATAGTAGACTAAAGTATTAGGTCCTGAAGGATTATAGTAGACTAAAGTGGTAGATCCTGAAGGTTTATAATAGACTGGTAGGTCCTGAAGGTTTAAAGTAGACTAAAGTGGTAGGTCCTGAAGGTTTACAGTAGACTAAAGTGGGAGGTCCTGAAGGTTTACAGTAGATTAAAGTGATAGGTCTTGAAGGTTTATAGTAGACTAAAGTGTTAGGTCCTGAAAGTTTATAGTAAAGTGGTAGGTCCTGAAGGTTTATCTTAGAATAAAGTGGTAGGTCCTGAAAGTTTATAGTAGACTAAAGTGGTAGGTCCTAAGGTTTATAGTAGAATAAAGTATTAGGTCCTGAAGGTTTATAGCAGTCTAAAGTGGTAGATCCTAAGGTTTATAGTAGCCTAAAGTGGTAGGTCATGAAGGTTTATATTAGGCTAAAGTATTAAGTCCTGAAAGTTTATAGTAGACTAAAGTGATGAGTCCTGAAGGTTTATAGTAGACTAAAGTTGTAGGTCATGAAAGTTTATATTAGGTTAAAGTATTAAGTCCTGAAGGTTTATAGTAAATTGAGGTGGAAAGTCCTGAAGGATTATTGAAGACTGAGGCAGTAAGTGCAGTGAGAATATTCTAAGAACAATCATGACTCAACCAGGCATAAAAATTGGAGGGTACAATATTAACAACCTTCGGTGTGCTGACAACACAGTACTGATAGCTGAGAACCAACAAGACCTGCAAAATCTCTTCGATAAAGTCGCTAAAGAAAGTGAACAGAAAGGCCTTGCTTTGAACATAAAAAAGACAGAGAGTATGGTTATATCTAAGAAACAGAATCCACCAGCATGCAGTATAAAATTAAATGGAACTATTCTAAAGCAGGTGCAGAAATTAAAATACCTTGGAGTAGTAATAACTTCAGATGGGAAATGCAGAATAGAAATTAGGAACAGAATAGGCCAAGCAAAGACTGCACTTCAGAGAATGAGAAACATATTATCCAACACATCCTTATCAATGAATGTTAGAAAACGAGTCCTAAAATACTATATTGAACCTATCTTGTCATATGGAAGTGAATCATGGACAATAGGCAAGTCTGCACAAAAATCACTGGAGGCAGCAGAAATGTGGTTTATTAGAAGAATGTTGTGAATCCCCTGGACAGCAAAATAACTAATGAAGAATGTATGAGAAGAGCTGGAGAGACAAAAAATCTTGTCAAAAAGATAAGAGAGAGACAATGTACTTTCATAGGACATGCAATGAGAAGAGGAGGCATTGAAAATATTATAACAACAGGAAAATAGAAGGAAGAAGATCAAGAGGAAGACCAAGAGAAATGATACTGGACAGTCTGACGGGATGGTGTGAGAGGAGATCACCAACTGAGCTGATGGCATGCATGAAGGATCGTGTACTCTGGAGAAGCTCAGCTCAGCCCCCCCCTCTCCCAGCGGCGCTACCTCAGACCTGATGCTGGACAGTCTGACATAAGTTCTCATGTTTAGATAAGAAGAACAGAACAGTACCGGCTGATGTCACCGGCTGGGGAGTCCAGCTATTATATGCTGTACGCTCTCTTCTCTTCATCCCTGATGTCACTGGCTGGGGAGTCCAGCTATTCTGTGCTGTACGCTCTCTTCTCTTCATCCCTAATGTCACTAGCTGGGGAGTCCAGCTATTCTGTTCTGTACGCTCTCTTCTCTTCATCCCTGATGTCACTAGCTGGGGAGTCCAGCTATTCTGTTCTGTACGCTCTCTTCTCTTCATCCCTGATGTCACTGGCTGGGGAGTGCAGCTATTATATGCTGTACGCTCTCTTCTCTTCATCCCTGATGTCACTGGCTGGGGAGTGCAGCTATTCTGTGCTGTACGCTCTCTTCTCTTCATCCCTGACGTCACTGGCTGGGGAGTGCAGCTATTCTGTGCTGTACGCTCTCTTCTCTTCATCCCTGATGTCACTGGCTGGGGAGTGCAGCTATTATATAGGTAAGCACAAAGTGGAAGCAGGCTATTGGCTGAGAAATGAGGTAAAAGGAGAATGACAAAGGGTACCATATGCGTTGTGCCCCATCTTGCTCCCGCCTATGGCCTAAACAACAACCTAGATGGCGCAGATAGTGAAATATGGGGGGGGGGGTTGAAGTGAATGGCACTAAGACAAGAAAGTTGGCCACGAATAGCAGAAACAGAAGAAAGAAGTTTCAAAAAGTTGGAAATATAAAGTAGTTTAAAGAAAGCTGAATTTATTGGTACGTAATGCCAGCTGGTGGAGAGAGTCTGGAAAAATAAGGCTCTGTTCCAAAGCTTTCTGAGATCGTTCATCCGAAGAACAGGAGAGGATTTCAGTGACAGAAAGTCCTGTTTTCCTTGAAGGTTTATAGTAGACTGGTAGGTCCTGAAGGTTTATAGTAGACTAAAGTGGTAGGTCCTGAAGGTTTATAGTAGACTAAAGTATTAGGTCCTGAAGGTTTATAGTAGACTAAAGTATTAGGTCCTGAAGGATTATAGTAGACTAAAGTGGTAGATCCTGAAGGTTTATAATAGACTGGTAGGTCCTGAAGGTTTAAAGTAGACTAAAGTGGTAGGTCCTGAAGGTTTACAGTAGACTAAAGTGGTAGGTCCTGAAGGTTTACAGTAGATTAAAGTGATAGGTCTTGAAGGTTTATAGTAGACTAAAGTGTTAGGTCCTGAAAGTTTATAGTAAAGTGGTAGGTCCTGAAGGTTTATCTTAGAATAAAGTGGTAGGTCCTGAAAGTTTATAGTAGACTAAAGTGGTAGGTCCTAAGGTTTATAGTAGACTAAAGTATTAGGTCCTGAAGGTTTATAGCAGTCTAAAGTGGTAGATCCTAAGGTTTATAGTAGCCTAAAGTGGTAGGTCCTGAAGGTTTATAGTAGACTAAAGTATTAGGTCCTGAAGGTTTATAGTAGACTAAAGTGATGAGTCCTGAAGGTTTATAGTAGACTAAAGTGGTAGGTCCTGAAAGTTTATAGTAGACTAAAGTATTAGGTCCTGAAGGTTTATAGTAAATTGAGGTGGAAAGTCCTGAAGGATTATTGAAGACTGAGGCAGTAAGTGCAGTGAGAATATTCTAAGAACAATCATGACTCAACCAGGCATAAAAATTGGAGGGTACAATATTAACAACCTTCGGTGTGCTGACAACACAGTACTGATAGCTGAGAACCAACAAGACCTGCAAAATCTCTTCGATAAAGTCGCTAAAGAAAGTGAACAGAAAGGCCTTGCTTTGAACATAAAAAAGACAGAGAGTATGGTTATATCTAAGAAACAGAATCCACCAGCATGCAGTATAAAATTAAATGGAACTATTCTAAAGCAGGTGCAGAAATTAAAATACCTTGGAGTAGTAATAACTTCAGATGGGAAATGCAGAATAGAAATTAGGAACAGAATAGGCCAAGCAAAGACTGCACTTCAGAGAATGAGAAACATATTATCCAACACATCCTTATCAATGAATGTTAGAAAACGAGTCCTAAAATACTATATTGAACCTATCTTGTCATATGGAAGTGAATCATGGACAATAGGCAAGTCTGCACAAAAATCACTGGAGGCAGCAGAAATGTGGTTTATTAGAAGAATGTTGTGAATCCCCTGGACAGCAAAATAACTAATGAAGAATGTATGAGAAGAGCTGGAGAGACAAAAAATCTTGTCAAAAAGATAAGAGAGAGACAATGTACTTTCATAGGACATGCAATGAGAAGAGGAGGCATTGAAAATATTATAACAACAGGAAAAATAGAAGGAAGAAGATCAAGAGGAAGACCAAGAGAAATGATACTGGACAGTCTGACGGGATGGTGTGAGAGGAGATCACCAACTGAGCTGATGGCATGCATGAAGGATCGTGTACTCTGGAGAAGCTCAGCTCAGCCCCCCCCTCTCCCAGCGGCGCTACCTCAGACCTGATGCTGGACAGTCTGACATAAGTTCTCATGTTTAGATAAGAAGAACAGAACAGTACCGGCTGATGTCACCGGCTGGGGAGTCCAGCTATTATATGCTGTACGCTCTCTTCTCTTCATCCCTGATGTCACTGGCTGGGGAGTCCAGCTATTCTGTGCTGTACGCTCTCTTCTCTTCATCCCTGATGTCACTGGCTGGGGAGTCCAGCTATTCTGTTCTGTACGCTCTCTTCTCTTCATCCCTGATGTCACTGGCTGGGGAGTCCAGCTATTCTGTTCTGTACGCTCTCTTCTCTTCATCCCTGATGTCACTGGCTGGGGAGTCCAGCTATTCTGTGCTGTACGCTCTCTTCTCTTCATCCCTGATGTCACTAGCTGGGGAGTCCAGCTATTCTGTTCTGTACGCTCTCTTCTCTTCATCCCTGATGTCACTAGCTGGGGAGTCCAGCTATTCTGTTCTGTACGCTCTCTTCTCTTCATCCCTGATGTCACTGGCTGGGGAGTCCAGCTATTCTGTTCTGTACGCTCTCTTCTCTTCATCCCTGATGTCACTGGCTGGGGAGTCCAGCTATTCTGTTCTGTACGCTCTCTTCTCTTCATCCCTGATGTCACTGGCTGGGGAGTCCAGCTATTCTGTGCTGTACGCTCTCTTCTCTTCATCCCTGATGTCACTGGCTGGGGAGTCCAGCTATTCTGTGCTGTACGCTCTCTTCTCTTCATCCCTGATGTCACTGGCTGGGGAGTCCAGCTATTCTGTTCTGTACGCTCTCTTCTCTTCATCCCTGATGTCACTGGCTGGGGAGTCCAGCTATTCTGTGCTGTACGCTCTCTTCTCTTCATCCCTGATGTCACTGGCTGGGGAGTCCAGCTATTATATTCTGTACGCTCTCTTCTCTTCATCCCTGATGTCACTGGCTGTGGAGTCCAGCTATTATATGCTGTACGCTCTCTTCCCTTCATCCCTGATGTCACTGGCTGGGGAGTCCAGCTATTATATGCTGTACGCTCTCTTCTCTTCATCCCTGATGTCACTGGCTGGGGAGTGCAGCTATTCTGTGCTGTACGCTCTCTTCTCTTCATCCCTGATGTCACTGGCTGGGGAGTGCAGCTATTATATGCTGTACGCTCTCTTCTCTTCATCCCTGATGTCACTGACTGGGGAGTGCAGCTATCTTCTCCCCTGTCTCTTTTTTCTTTCTGTCTCCACTCACATCATGTAACCTCCTGTCCTCCTGTCCTCCTCAATTTCCGATATTGACAGCTCTTCCTGGCCTGGCCTGGTTGTCTCTGTATTGATATTTCTATAAATAGAAACTAATATAAGTGATT
Organism: Achatina immaculata; assembly: GCA_009760885.1. NCBI lineage: Eukaryota > Metazoa > Mollusca > Gastropoda > Stylommatophora > Achatinidae > Lissachatina > Lissachatina immaculata. The sequence goes on along the minus strand of CM019702.1, from coordinate 24,038,476 downwards.
TAATGCTGGTGGAGGTGTCTGGGGTAGGACAAATCATGCGTGACCACTACCCCCAGGTTAGAAGCAGTCAATATCTTCCCGCATAATGCCACTGAGATGAGTTCAGTACAGGACACGGATAAATTGCAACACTCATAATCGTTTCACAATGTTGATATGAAACAGAGAGCTAGGAGGAACTTTACAAATTCTGACAAAGCACGTCGACGACACAGATAAGAGCATGACCGGGGTCCCCCAAGTGAAAGTCTTGTAGGCCGGTGCAACCCACCCTCTCCTATCCACTTATGTTTTCATCTACTAAGGGTCTCTTAAAAATCTCCAGGCCCCAAAGCAATGAACTGGCTGGGCCCCTGGCCCCGAAGCATTGGCTGGGCCCCTCTTTTATATGGCCTGAGATTGGCTATGATTCAAATTCTTCCCTTGTCATTTCTCATAGACGCGCTAGCAAGCTTGAGAGTCAACTTGAACAAACATGTTGTGAGTACAGAGCTCAGATGTTTCTCTAGAGCGCTCTCTTTCTGTAGTTTGAAAGAAAGTTCAACAAAAATGCTACTTCTATAACCTAATGTTGTTGTATGTTGTAGAAAGACCAACATTCCAACAGTCTGAGTCTTTCCCGAAACAGTTTCAGTCTTCTCTCTTTCTGTAGTTTGAAAGAAAGTTCAACAAAAATGCTACTTCTATAACCTAATGTTGTTGTATGTTGTAGAAAGACCAACATTCCAACAGTCTGAGTCTTTCCCGAAACAGTTTCAGTCTTTCTGGAAACAGAGTTTCAGTCTTTCCCGAAACAGTCTTTCTCGTAACATTTGAAGTCTCTCTCTCTCTCTCTCTCTCTCTCTTTCTCTCTCTCTCTCTCAACAGTTTGAGTCTTTCTTTCTCTCTCTCTCTCAACAGTTTGAGTCTTTTTTTCCTCTCTCTCTCAACAGTTTTTTGGGTCCTTCTCTATATCAACAGTTTGAGTCTTTCTCCTAACAGTTTTAATCTCTCTCTCTCTCTCTCTCTCTCTCTCTCTCAATAGAATAAACCTTTCGCTCAACAGTTTTAGTCTTTTTCTCTCTCTTTACAATTTGAGTCTCTCTCTCTCTCTCTCTCTCAACAGTATGAGTCTGCCAGTCTCTCTCAACAGTTTGAGTCTGTCAGTCTCTCACAACAGTTTGAGTCTGTCAGTCTCTCTCAACAGTTTGAGTCTTTCTCTCAACAGTTTGAATCTTTTTCTCAACAGCTTGAGTCTGTCAATCTCTCTAGTTCAGTCTTTCTCTTTCTCTCTCTCTCAACAGTTTGAATCTCTCTCTCTCTCTCACTCTCTCTCAACAGTTTGAATCCCTCTCTCTCTCTCTCTCTCTCCTCTCAAACAGTTTGAGTACTTTTCTATCTCAGTAGTTTCAGTCTTTCTCTCTCTCTCTCAACAGTTTGAATCTCTCTCTCTCTCACTCTCTCTCAACAGTTTGAATCTCTCTCTCTCTCTCTCTCTCAAACAGTTCGAGTACTTTTCTATCTCAGTAGTTTCAGTCTTTCTCTCTCTCTCTCAACAGTTTGAATCTCTCTCTCTCTCACTCTCTCTCAACAGTTTGAATCTCTCTTCTCCCCTGTCTCTTTTTTCTTTCTGTCTCCACTCACATCATGTAACCTCCTGTCCTCCTGTCCTCCTCAATTTCCGATATTGACAGCTCTTCCTGGCCTGGCCTGGTTGTCTCTGTATTGATATTTCTATAAATAGAAACTAATATAAGTGATTTAATGCTGGTGGAGGTGTCTGGGGTAGGACAAATCATGCGTGACCACTACCCCCAGGTTAGAAGCAGTCAATATCTTCCCGCATAATGCCACTGAGATGAGTTCAGTACAGGACACGGATAAATTGCAACACTCATAATCGTTTCACAATGTTGATATGAAACAGAGAGCTAGGAGGAACTTTACAAATTCTGACAAAGCACGTCGACGACACAGATAAGAGCATGACCGGGGTCCCCCAAGTGAAAGTCTTGTAGGCCGGTGCAACCCACCCTCTCCTATCCACTTATGTTTTCATCTACTAAGGGTCTCTTAAAAATCTCCAGGCCCCAAAGCAATGAACTGGCTGGGCCCCTGGCCCCGAAGCATTGGCTGGGCCCCTCTTTTATATGGCCTGAGAATGGCTATGATTCAAATTCTTCCCTTATCATTTCTCATAGACGCGCTAGCAAGCTTGAGAGTCAACTTGAACAAACATGTTGTGAGTACAGAGCTCAGATGTTTCTCTAGAGCGCTCTCTTTCTGTAGTTTGAAAGAAAGTTCAACAAAAATGCTACTTCTATAACCTAATGTTGTTGTATGTTGTAGAAAGACCAACATTCCAACAGTCTGAGTCTTTCCCGAAACAGTTTCAGTCTTTCTGGAAACAGAGTTTTCAGTCTTTCCCGAAACAGTCTTTCTCGTAACATTTGAAGTCTCTCTCTCTCCTCTCTCTCTCTCTCTCTCTTTCTCTCTCTCTCTCTCAACAGTTTGAGTCTTTCTTTCTCTCTCTCTCAACAGTTTGAGTCTTTCTTTCTCTCTCTCTCTCAACAGTTTTTTGGGTCCTTCTCTATATCAACAGTTTGAGTCTTTCTCCTAACAGTTTTAATCTCTCTCTCTCTCTCTCTCTCTCTCTCTCTCAATAGAATAAACCTTTCGCTCAACAGTTTTAGTCTTTTTCTCTCTCTTTACAATTTGAGTCTCTCTCTCTCTCTCTCTCTCAACAGTATGAGTCTGCCAGTCTCTCTCAACAGTTTGAGTCTGTCAGTCTCTCACAACAGTTTGAGCCTGTCAGTTTCTCGTAAAAGTTTGATTCTTTCAATCTCTCTCAAAAGTTTGAGTCTATCAATCTCTCTCAAAAGTTTGAGTCTATCAATCTCTCTCAAAAGTTTGAGTCTATCAATCTCTCTCAAAAGTTTGAGTCTATCAATCTCTCTCAAAAGTTTGAGTCTATCAATCTCTCTCAAAAGTTTGAGTCTATCAATCTCTCTCAAAAGTTTGAGTCTGTCTGTCGTTGCCGCCCGTCCTCCCTCTTTTTTCAGGGTGTATGAATTCTCCAGTGACATATAATGGCTGCTTCAGACATACATACATACATACATACATACAGACATACATACATACATACATACATACATACATACATACATATACAGACAGACAGACATACAGACATACATACATACATACAGACATACATACATACATACATACATATACAGACAGACATACATACATACATACATACATACAGACATACATACATACATACATACAGACAGACAGACAGAATAGCAACATCTGACAAGAACTGTGTGTAATAAAGTAAGAAATGAGAAGACAAGCTAACACAGATTACGATGGGTTTATTGTCAAGATTACATCTCAATCACATATCACAAAACATCTGTTATTAAAAAAAATACATGTCTGTCAAATGATGTTAACAACAATAACAAAACCAGTTACATGACAATATTAAGTGCTTGGCCATTAGATTTCAGCAGTGGAACACGGTTAACGGAACTTTGAAGGTAAAATCAGTACAAATTCTGAAGGGAACTGTAACGTTCCATGTCCAGTTTAGAGCCTCGAATTCAAGATTTAGGTCAATACTGAGGACTGTCCTGCCCTTGTTCTCAGCTACTAGATATCTCAGATACTAGAGGTCTCAGATGCTAGATATCTCAGATACTAGAGGTCTCAGATGCTAGATATCTCAGATACTAGAGGTCTCAGATGTTAGATATCTCAGATACTAGAGGTCTCAGCTACTAGAGGTCTCAGCTACTAGAAGTCTCAGCTACTAGAGGTCTCAGCTACTAGAGGTCTCAGATGTTAGAGGTCTCAGCTACTAGAGGTCTCAGATGTTAGAGGTCTCAGCTACTAGAGGTCTCAGATGCTAGAGATCTCAGATACTAGAGGTCTCAGATGCTAGAGGTATCAGCTACTAGAGGTCTCAGATGCTAGAGGTCTCAGATACTAGAGGTCTCAAATGTTAAAGGTCTCATGTGCTAGAGGTCTCAGATGTTAAAGGTCTTAGATGCTAGAGGTCTCAGATGTTAGAGGTCTCAGATGCTAGATGCTAGAGGTCGCAGGTGCGAGATGCTAGATGCTAGATGTCTCAGGTGCTAGATGCTAGAGGTCTCATATGCTAGGTCTCAGATGCTAGAGGTCCCAGATGTTAGATGTCACAGGACAAGAGAGATCACTCCCTCAGTCAGACAAGAGAGATCACTACCTCAGCCAGACAAGAGAGATCGCTCCCTCGCAAAAGTCTGAGTCTTTCACTCTCTCTCTCTCTCTCTCCTCACAGTTTCAGTCTATCTCTCTCTCAACAGTTTGAGTCTCTCTCTCTCTCTCAACAGTTTCAGTCTATCTCTCAACAGTTTGAGTCTATATATATATATCAACAATTTGAGTCTCTCTCTCTCTCTCTCAATATTTTCAGTCTCTCTCTCTCTCTCAACAGTTTGAGTCTCTCTCTCTCTCTCAACAGTTTGAGTCTCTCTCTCTCTCTCTCTTCAACAGTTTGAGTCTCTCTCTCAACAGTTTGAGTCTCTTTCTTTCTCCCCCTCTCTCTCTCAACAGTTTGAGTCTATCTCTCTCTCAACAGTTTTAGTCTCTCTCTCTCTCTCTCTGTTTCTCTCAACAGTTTGAGTCTTTCTATTTCTCTCTCAACAGTTTGATTCTTTCCTTCTCTCTCTCTCTCTCTCTCTCTCTCAGAAATATGAGTCTTTATATCTCTCTCAATAGTTTGAGTCTCTCTCTCTCAACGGTTTGAGTCTCTCTCAACGGTTTGAGTCTGTCAGTCTCTCGTAAAAGTTTGATTCTTTCAATCTCTCTCAAAAGTTTGAGTCTATCAGTCTCTCTCAAAAGTTTGAGTCTATCAATCTCTCTCAAAAGTTTGAGTCTATCAATCTCTCTCAAAAGTTTGAGTCTATCAATCTCTCTCAAAAGTTTGAGTCTATCAATCTCTCTCAAAAGTTTGAGTCTATCAATCTCTCTCAAAAGTTTGAGTTTGTCTGTCGTTGCCGCCCGTCCTCTTTTTTCAGGGTGTATGAATTCTCCAGTGACATATAATGGCTGCTTCAGACATACATACATACATACATACATACAGACATACATACATACATACATACATACATACATACATACATATACAGACAGACAGACATACAGACATACATACATACATACAGACATACATACATACATACATACATATATACATACATACATATATACATACATACATACAGACATACATACATACATACAGACAGACAGACAGACAGAATAGCAACATCTGACAAGAACTGTGTGTAATAAAGTAAGAAATGAGAAGACAAGCTAACACAGATTACGATGGGTTTATTGTCAAGATTACATCTCAATCACATATCACAAAACATCTGTTATTAAAAAAAATACATGTCTGTCAAATGATGTTAACAACAATAACAAAACCAGTTACATGACAATATTAAGTGCTTGGCCATTAGATTTCAGCAGTGGAACACGGTTAACGGAACTTTGAAGGTAAAATCAGTACAAATTCTGAAGGGAACTGTAACGTTCCATGTCCAGTTTAGAGCCTCGAATTCAAGATTTAGGTCAATACTGAGGACTGTCCTGCCCTTGTTCTCAGCTACTAGATATCTCAGATACTAGAGGTCTCAGATGCTAGATATCTCAGATACTAGAGGTCTCAGATGCTAGATATCTCAGATACTAGAGGTCTCAGATGTTAGATATCTCAGATACTAGAGGTCTCAGCTACTAGAGGTCTCAGCTACTAGAAGTCTCAGCTACTAGAGGTCTCAGCTACTAGAGGTCTCAGATACTAGAGGTCTCAGCTACTAGAGGTCTCAGATGCTAGAGGTCTCAGCTACTAGAGGTCTCAGATGCTAGAGATCTCAGATACTAGAGGTCTCAGATGCTAGAGGTATCAGCTACTAGAGGTCTCAGATGCTAGAGGTCTCAGATACTAGAGGTCTCAAATGTTAAAGGTCTCATGTGCTAGAGGTCTCAGATGTTAAAGGTCTTAGATGCTAGAGGTCTCAGATGTTAGAGGTCTCAGATGCTAGATGCTAGAGGTCGCAGGTGCGAGATGCTAGATGCTAGATGTCTCAGGTGCTAGATGCTAGAGGTCTCATATGCTAGGTCTCAGATGCTAGAGGTCCCAGATGTTAGATGTCACAGGACAAGAGAGATCACTCCCTCAGTCAGACAAGAGAGATCACTACCTCAGCCAGACAAGAGAGATCGCTCCCTCAGCCAGACAAGAGATATCGCTACCTCAGCCAGACAACAGAGACCTCTACCTCAGCCAGACAAGAGAGACCGCTACCTCAGACAGACAAGAGAGACTGCTCCCTCAGCTAGACAAGAGAGACTGCTCCCTCAGCCAGACAAGAGAGATCGCTCCCTCAGCCAGACAAGAGAGACCGCTCCCTCAGACAGACAAGAGAGACTTCTCCCTCAGCCAGACAGCAGAGACCGCTCCCTCAGCCAGACAAGAGAGACCGCTCCCTCAGCCAAACAACAGAGACCGCTCCCTGAGCCAGACAACAGAGACCGCTCCCTCAGCCAGACAAGAGAGACCGCTCCCTCAGCCAGACAACAGAGACCGCTCCCTTAGCCAGACAAGAGAGACCGCTCCCTCAGCCAGACAAGAGAGACCGCTCCCTCAGCCAGACAACAGAGACCGCTCCCTTAGCCAAACAAGAGAGACCGCTCCCTCAGCCAGACAAGAGAGACCGCTCCCTCAGCCAGACAACAGAGACCGCTCCCTCAGCCAGACAACAGAGACCGCTCCCTCAGCCAGACAACAGAGACCGCTCCCTCAGCCAAACAACAGAGACCTCTACCTCAGCCAGACAAGAGAGACCGCTACCTCAGCTAGACAAGAGAGACTGCTCCCTCAGCTAGACAAGAGAGACCGCTCCCTCAGCCAGACAACAGAGACCGCTCTCTCAGCCGGGCTGTATAGCTTGGAGATAGTTCATCCCATATCGCCGAGCTGTATTCATATTCCAGGCTGACATCAGTTTTAAATGATTGAATAGTTTCCTAGAGCTTAAACATTCCAGATTACACAAGTTATTTTAAGATCAATCCCTAAAGCTGAACAAACGATGGCACAGAACACAGCTAACACTGGCGTGAGATTACAGCCCGATGAACCAGTCGGGCCTGGGCCACTACAACAGGGCATGTGAAACCTGAGACAAATCTTTGATGGATGGCCCCGTCTGTGATGTTCCCAGGCGGCTACGTGAGGCTCAGCAGCCCTGCAGCAGAGCTTAGGTCCGGGGATCGATTGGGATATGCGTGGTGGGAGAGAAAGAGAGAGGAGGCCGATAAAAGATGGATAAACCTGACTTTGAGGCGGGAAGTGTGCGGGCGATTACGCCCGCCAGTAAAAGTAAACGTTCATTGGGTGATTTTGTGATACCACGTGACACAGGCGGGCCTCATGCGACCACGTGACACAGGCAGTGGGTCTCATGCCACGCAGATCACCAGGACAAATTCAGTTCGTCCTTTCTATTCAAGTGATGTATCACGTCAACAAAAGTGACTATCACTCTAAGACAGTGATACCTTCACATCCGGTCACAAACATTGACCGTAAACTTTCTCACATTTTTGTCACCTACCATCTCTGATAACATGTCTCTGATAACTTGTCTGTCAAGTCTGATCACCTACCATCTCTGATAACATGTCTCTTATAATTTGTCTGTCAAGTCTGATCACCTACCATCTCTGATAACATGGGTCAGATAACATGTCTTGTCAAGTCTTATCACATACCTTTTCTGATAACACGTCTTGTCATTTCTTATCACCTACCATCTACAAGACTCTTATATCAACCACCATGGCTCTGATAACAACCAACATGGCTCTGATAACAACCAACATGGCTCTGATAACAACCAACATGGCTCTGGTAACAACCAACATGGCTCTGATAGCAACCAACATGTCTCTTATAACAACCACCATGGCTCTGGTAATACATCTTGTCAGTGTCTACTCTCTCTTCATAATTTCCTTGGCTCTGTGCCTTCTCCACAAGTGGATCAGCATTTGCATAAAGTCGCCCATCAGTCGCAGCACCTGCTGCCTAACCAGCGTCCAAGTGTCCAGTGCTTTCCTGGACAGCAAAGCGGTCAGGAAGAGTTCTTGATGGAAATGACGTCGCATCTCCTCAGACAGAAGTCGGATGACGCCGATGTCTTTGGCAACATCAATGGGAGTCTCTCTTTGCGTGGTTAAAGAAAACACATCAGCTCCGTACAGCAGCAGAAGACTGGCCATCTGTGTGGATCCGCAAGCAGCCGCCGTGTGTAGCGGGGAGAACCCGTGAACGTCCTGTACATTGACATCCGCGCCGTTGCATAGTAACAGTTTAACAGCGTCCAGGTTGTTGCTAAGGACGCCGTGATGTAAGGCTGTAAGGCCCACGTGATTCACCTGGTTGACCCGGATCTCGTCTGCATGATTGGTGAGTATGCGCACAAGTTCTGTTGTGTCTGCATCCTGGACAACCGCCGTCAGAACCGAGTCGGCTGAGAACAGAGACCGCTCCCTCAGCCAAACAACAGAGACCTCTACCTCAGCCAGACAAGAGAGACCGCTACCTCAGCTAGACAAGAGAGACTGCTCCCTCAGCTAGACAAGAGAGACTGCTCCCTCAGCCAGACAAGAGAGATCGCTCCCTCAGCCAGACAAGAGAGACCGCTCCCTCAGACAGACAAGAGAGACTGCTCCCTCAGCCAGACAGCAGAGACCGCTCCCTCAGCCAGACAAGAGAGACCGCTCCCTCAGCCAAACAACAGAGACCGCTCCCTGAGCCAGACAACAGAGACCGCTCCCTCAGCCAGACAGGAGAGACCGCTCCCTCAGCCAGACAACAGAGACCGCTCCCTCAGCCAGACAACAGAGACCGCTCCCTTAGCCAGACAAGAGAGACCGCTCCCTCAGCCGGGCTGTATAGCTTGGAGATAGCTCATCCCATATCGCCGCGCTGTATTCATATTCCAGGCTGACATCAGTTTTAAATGATTGAATAGTTTCCTAGAGCTTAAACATTCCAGATTACACAAGTTATTTTAAGATCAATCCCTAAAGCTGAACAAACGATGGCACAGAACACAGCTAACACTGGCGTGAGATTACAGCCCGATGAACCAGTCGGGCCTGGGCCACTACAACAGGGCATGTGAAACCTGAGACAAATCTTTGATGGATGGCCCCGTCTGTGATGTTCCCAGGCGGCTACGTGAGGCTCAGCAGCCCTGCAGCAGAGCTTAGGTCCGGGGATCGATTGGGATATGCGTGGGTGGGAGAGAAAGAGAGAGGAGGCCGATAAAAGATGGATAAACCTGACTTTGAGGCGGGAAGTGTGCGGGCGATTACGCCCGCCAGTAAAAGTAAACGTTCATTGGGTGATTTTGTGATACCACGTGACACAGGCGGGCCTCATGCGACCACGTGACACAGGCAGTGGGTCTCATGCCACGCAGATCACCAGGACAAATTCAGTTCGTCCTTTCTATTCAAGTGATGTATCACGTCAACAAAAGTGACTATCACTCTAAGACAGTGATACCTTCACATCCGGTCACAAACATTGACCGTAAACTTTCTCACATTTTTGTCACCTACCATCTCTGATAACATGTCTCTGATAACTTGTCTGTCAAGTCTGATCACCTACCATCTCTGATAACATGTCTCTTATAATTTGTCTGTCAAGTCTGATCACCTACCATCTCTGATAACATGGTCAGATAACATGTCTTGTCAAGTCTTATCACATACCTTTTCTGATAACACGTCTTGTCATTTCTTATCACCTACCATCTACAAGACTATTATATCAACCAACATGGCTCTGATAACAACCAACATGGCTCTGATAACAACCACATGGCTCTGATAACAACCAACATGGCTCTGGTAACAACCAACATAGCTCTGATAGCAACCAACATGTCTCTTATAACAACCACCATGGCTCTGGTAATACATCTTGTCAGTGTCTACTCTCTCTTCATAATTTCCTTGGCTCTGTGCCTTCTCCACAAGTGGATCAGCATTTGCATAAAGTCGCCCATCAGTCGCAGCACCTGCTGCCTAACCAGCGTCCAAGTGTCCAGTGCTTTCCTGGACAGCAAAGCGGTCAGGAAGAGTTCTTGATGGAAATGACGTCGCATCTCCTCAGACAGAAGTCGGATGACGCCGATGTCTTTGGCAACATCAATGGGAGTCTCTCTTTGCGTGGTTAAAGAAAACACATCAGCTCCGTACAGCAGCAGAAGACTGGCCATCTGTGTGGATCCGCAAGCAGCCGCCGTGTGTAGCGGGGAGAACCCGTGAACGTCCTGTACATTGACATCCGCGCCGTTGCATAGTAACAGTTTAACAGCGTCCAGGTTGTTGCTAAGGACGCCGTGATGTAAGGCTGTAAGGCCCACGTGATTCACCTGGTTGACCCGGATCTCGTCTGCATGATTGGTGAGTATGCGCACAAGTTCTGTTGTGTCTGCATCCTGGACAACCGCCGTCAGAACCGAGTCGGCTGAGAACGAGATCCGCCTCCTGATGTCGCTGCTCATCCAATGCCAGCTCAGAAAAGTCACGTGATTATATGCAGAGGGGCTCTTATTGGACAACGAACAGCCAGTCTTATCTTTCGTAGAATTCCCCGCAAGGTTACGTCCTCTACTGACCAATGGAGACTGAGATTTGCACTGTCAGATTCGGTTCATGAAACAGAATCTTGAGAAGTACAACAGAAGACTAACAGAATGTTCTAGCACGCTGAGATTCACTGACAGAGCGTTCTAGCACGCTGAGATTCACTGAGAAAGAGATATGAGCTAACCGAGCAATGAAAAATGTTGAGAAAACATCCAGTTCGTGCTTGTCAAAGCAGTTCTACTCATTACTGTCCAAAAATACGCGATTTATAGATTCATGGAAATATTTGATCTAAAATACATCAGGTTACTTACAGATTTCACGTGCAAAGTAGCCACATTACAGAAGATAATATAGCTTGTAAGTGAAACAGTTTGTCTGTGCGACGTCACGTACAAAAATAGTTCAGTCTGCGATTACTTTCTCTTACATTCGTCTGAAAGTCAAATACTGGGTCAGCTGTAGCAAGCTTAGCTCACCTCCCCAGAGATTAGCTGGCCGCATACATCCTACAGTTGCCTCACTGATGAGAGACTCTCTTTGCTGAATAATACATCACCGAGATGTCATTAAAGATTGGGGGCACGTGAGCGCCTCATGCTCTGGCCAGATCTCATGGTCTTTCTGTCGGTTCTTTTCAGCCGCGGAGGCTGGGGTATCCTGGGACACGACTGGTGGCAGGAGATATTAAATGAGGCAGACTGAGGGCTGAAAAGTCAGATCTGACCTGGACTGAGGCACCAAACTTCTGTTCTCTGTCAAGATCTGAAGTGGTTGAATGTAGTCAGTAGTTTGAACAAAGACCTGGGGAGAATACACACAAATATTGTTAGTCATTGTGTTCTACATTGCTGAATAATACATCACCGAGATGTCATTAAAGATTGGGGGCACGTGAGCGCCTCATGCTCTGGCCAGATCTCATGGTCTTTCTGTCGGTTCTTTTCAGCCGCGGAGGCTGGGGTATCCTGGGACACGACTGGTGGCAGGAGATATTAAATGAGGCAGACTGAGGGCTGAAAAGTCAGATCTGACCTGGACTGAGGCACCAAACTTCTGTTCTCTGTCAAGATCTGAAGTGGTTGAATGTAGTCAGTAGTTTGAACAAAGACCTGGGGAGAATACACACAAATATTGTTAGTCATTGTGTTCTACATTAGCTATTGTGTTCTACTTTAGTCATTGTGTTCTACGTTAGCTATTGTGTTCTATTTTAGTCATTGTGTTCTGCTTTAGTCATTGTGTTCTACTTTAGCTATTGTGTTCTACTTTAGTCATTGTGTTCTACTTTAGCCATTGTGTTCTATGTTAGTCATTATGTTCCACTTTAGCCATTGTGTTCTACTTTAGTCATTGTGTTCTACATTAGCTATTGTGTTCTACTTTAGTCATTGTGTTCTACATTAGCTATTGTGTTCTACTTTAGTCATTGTGTTCTACTTTAGCTATTGTGTTCTACTTTAGCTATTGTGTTCTACTTTAGCCATTGTGTTCTATGTTAGTCATTATGTTCTACTTTAGCCATTGTGTTCTACTTTAGCCATTGTCTTCTACACTTTTCAGAAAAGAAACACAGACACAAGAGATAGCGGAAGAAAAGAAAGGCAAACACAAGAGACAGCGGAAGAAAAGAAAGACAGGCAGACTGAGTAGAGAGACTAGATGTACAACCTACAAAGATGGCGTCTGTCTGTCTGGTACGGGACAAGACAAAGAACAGTGCACTGTGGCATCAGGTAAGTCAGTGTATTTAGAGAGAGCAGTTATTCACGCAGAAGCCAGCCCTGTGTAAGTTACTACACATGATTTCATCGTGGCAGAATACAAAAGAGGACAAGCCAGCCCTGTGTAAGTTACTACACATGATTTCATCGTGGCAGAATACAAAAGAAGACACTTTTATGGTGTGTTCAGAACATATTCAGCGACATATTTATGATTGTGTACATAACACATTCAGTGACATATTTATGGGCGCATTTGTGATGTTTCCCTAGCAACAATTTTTTAAAAACCAGCGAGGCTTGTTTCAGGACATGAATTGATCTGCTTTATGCGGATGTTACTGCTGTCCCACATGCACCAAGTATCGTGATACAGCATGGCAGATACGTCAAGCAACACTGACAGAAAATAGAAGAACATCAAAGTTTCTCTCTGTCACAGATACATGGCTCCACCTACTAGAGAACCAGAGAATAGAACACCATCGAGGTTTCTCTCTGTCACAGATACATGGCTCTACCTACTAGAGAACCAGAGAATAGAACAACATCGAGGTTTCTCTCTGTCACAGATACATGGCTCCACCTACTAGAGAATCAGAGAATAGAACAACATCAAAGTTTCTCTCTGTCACAGATACATGGCTCCACCTACTAGAGAATCAGAGAATAGAACAACATCAAAGTTTCTCTCTGTCACAGATACATGGCTCCACCTACTAGAGAATCAGAGAATAGAACAACATCAAAGTTTCTCTCTGTCACAGAATCATGGCTCCGCCTACTAGAGAACCAGAGAATAGAACAACATCAAAGTTTCTCTCTGTCACAGAATCATGGCTCCACCTACTAGAGAACCAGAGAATAGAATAACATCAAAGTTTCTCTCTGTCACAGATACATGGCTCCACCTACTAGAGAATCAGAGAATAGAACAACATCAAAGTTTCTCTCTGTCACAGACACATGGCTCCGCCTACTAGAGAACCAGAGAATAGAACAACATCAAAGTTTCTCTCTGTCACAGAGACACATGGCTCCGCCTACTAGAGAGCAATCAAAAGTTTGACAGGCTGTAGCTGGGACATCACTTCTTTTTTCCCCTGTGGAATCGGTGTCGTGGATTAATTGTCAGTTTTAATTTATTCAAGAAGCTTTTCATGTGTGTTTTTGTTCTGTTCCCTGACTCCTCACTGCATGTTCCCTGACTGCTCACTGTATGTTCCCTGACTGCTCACTGTATGTTCCCTGACTGCTCACTGTATGTTCCCTGACTGCTCACTGTATGTTCTCTGACTCCTCGCTGCATGTTTCTGACTCCTCACTGTATGTTCCCTGACTCCTCACTGTATGTTCCCTGACTGCTCACTGCATGTTTCTGACTCCTCACTGTATGTTCCCTGATTCCTCACTGTATGTTCCCTGACTGCTCACTGCATGTTTCTGACTCCTCACTGTATGTTCCCTGATTCCTCACTGTATGTTCCCTGACTCCTCACTGCATGTTTCTGACTCCTCACTGTATGTTCCCTGACTCCTCACTGTATGTTCCCTGACTGCTCACTGTATGTTCCCTGACTCCTCACTGCATGTTCCCTGATTCCTAACTGTGTTCCCTGACTCCTCACTGCGTGTTTCTGACTCCTCACTGTATGTTCCCTGACTCCTCGCTGCATGTTCTCTGACTCCTCGCTGCATGTTTCCCGACTCCTCACTGCATGTTTACTGACTCCTCACTGCATGTTCCCTGACTCCTCACTGCATGTTTCTGACTCCTCACTGTATGTTCCCTGACTCCTCGCTGCATGTTCTCTGACTCCTCGCTGCATGTTTCCCGACTCCTCACTGCATATTTCCTGACTCCTCACTGCATGTTCCCTGACTTCTCACTGTATGTTTCCCGACTTCTCACTGCATGTTTCTGACTCCTCACTGCATGTTCCCTGACTCCTCGCTGCATGTTCTCTGACTCCTCGCTGCATGTTTCCCGACTCCTCACTGCATGTTTACTGACTCCTCACTGCATGTTTGCTGACTCCTCACTGCATGTTTCCTGACTCCTCACTGTATGCTCCCTGACTCCTCACTGCATGTTTCCTGACTCATCCTTCAACTTATCTCAGTCTCTCTGACACAGTCTTATCCTTTTGTTTCCACCTATCTCTTTCTTTCTCATACACAATCTTATTCTTCCATTTATCTCAGTCTCTCTATCCTTATTCTTCCACTTATCTCAGTCTCTCTTATCCTTATTTTTCCACTTATCTCAGTCTCTCTTATCCTTATTTTTCCACTTATCTCAGTCTCTCTTATCCTTATTTTCCCACTTATCTCAGTCTCTCTTATCCTTATTTTCCCACTTATCTCAGTCTCTCTTGTCCTTATTCTTCCACTTATCTCAGTCTCTCTTATCCTTATTTTCCCACTTATCTCAGTCTCTCTTGTCCTTATTCTTCCACTTATCTCAGTCTCTCTTATCCTTATTTTCCCACTTATCTCAGTCTCTCTGTCCTTATTCTTCCACTTATCTCAGTCTCTCTTATCCTTATTTTCCCACTTATCTCAGTCTCTCTTATCCTTATCTTTCCACTTATCCCAATCTCTCTTATCTTTACCCTTTAACTTATCTCAGCTTGTCTGGCACATCACCTAGACAGAACTAGGAAGAGAGTTACCTGACAGTAAAGCCACTCAGGTAAGATCCTCATATCCCCTCTACTTGTCACTTCTCTTACGTTTTTCCAAGTTTTATGAACATATGAGCACAGAACACAGGGTGAGAGCATGTGTGAGTGAGTGAGTGAGAGGACACATAACAGAGTTTAAACCACATCAAACAAAGCCCTCCCAGAAACAAACAAACAAACACACACACACACCAACGTAAACAAAACCAAAACCAATCCATGTTATTTTAGTCACACAGTTATAGGAAGTCCACCGATCACATGAACAAGCTTCACTAATCACATGACCAAGTTCACTGATCACATGACCAATTTTCACGCTGTACTGCATTCATTTCCAGAAATGATGTTTTACATGTCGGTTTATGTTTGTCACGAGATACTTGCACAGGTGAGAAAGTGAGAACAAGGCAGACTACGTACATCGTGCAGCATGACTCATCCCACCACACTCTTGGCAGACCTGCATGCGCCAGTTCTTCCGTTAGGCGTCGAAATCTAGCGCATTTTTAACACTCTGGGAGTTTAGACAAAAGTTAACAAAAGTAGAGATAGAAGAAAATTAACGAAATTGAAGATGAGATAAAAGTTAACACAGCTACATATGAGATAAAGATACAAAGTTAGCACAGTTAGAGAGGAGATAAAAGTTAACAATGCCGGAGATGAGATAAAAGTTAGCAGTCCTAGAAATGAGATTTAAAAAAAAAACTAACAGAGCAGGAGATAAAATAACAGTTACAATAGCTAGAGATGAGATAAAAGTTAACACAGCTAGCGATTAGATAAATGATAACAAAGCTAGCGATTAGAAAAAAGTTAACACAGCTGGAGACGAGATAAATGTTAACACGACTAGAGATGTGACAAAAGTTAATGCTTCCAGAGATGAGATAAATGTTAACACTGTTGGAGATGAGAGAAAAGTTAAGAAAACTGAAGTGGAAACGAAAGTTAACAAAGCTGGAGATAAGAATAATTACAAACAAGGGACGAGGGAAAAAAAAACTGTCAAAAGTTGGAGGATAAAAGTTAATCCTCACTGCATGTTTCCTGACTCATCCTTCAACTTATCTCAGTCTCTCTGACACAGTCTTATCCTTTTGTTTCCACCTATCTCTTTCTTTCTCATACACAATCTTATTCTTCCATTTATCTCAGTCTCTCTATCCTTATTCTTCCACTTATCTCAGTCTCTCTTATCCTTATTTTTCCACTTATCTCAGTCTCTCTTATCCTTATTTTTCCACTTATCTCAGTCTCTCTTATCCTTATTTTCCCACTTATCTCAGTCTCTCTTATCCTTATTTTTCCACTTATCTCAGTCTCTCTTGTCCTTATTCTTCCACTTATCTCAGTCTCTCTTATCCTTATTTTTCCACTTATCTCAGTCTCTCTTATCCTTATTTTCCCACTTATCTCAGTCTCTCTTGTCCTTATTCTTCCACTTATCTCAGTCTCTCTTATCCTTATTTTTCCACTTATCTCAGTCTCTCTTATCCTTATTTTCCCACTTATCTCAGTCTCTCTTGTCCTTATTCTTCCACTTATCCCAATCTCTCTTATCTTTACCCTTTAACTTATCGCAGCTTGTCTGGCACATCACCTAGAACAGAACTAGGAAGAGAGTTACCTGACAGTAAAGTCACTCAGGTAAGATCCTCATATCCCCTCTACTTGTCACTTCTCTTACGTTTTTCCAAGTTTTATGAACATATGAGCACAGAACACAGGGTGAGAGCATGTGTGAGTGAGTGAGTGAGTGAGTGAGAGGACACATAACAGAGTTTAAACCACATCAAACAAAGCCCTCCCAGAAACAAACAAACAAACACACACACCAGCGTAAACAAAACCAAAACCAATCCATGTTATTTTAGTCACACAGTTACAGGAAGTCCACCGATCACATGAACAAGCTTCACTAATCACATGACCAAGTTCACTGATCACATGACCAAGTTCACTGATCACATGACCAATTTTCACGCTGTACTGCATTCATTTCCAGAAATGATGTTTTACCTGTCGGTTTCTGTTTGTCACGAGATACTTGCACAGGTGAGAAAGTGAGAACAAGGCAGACAACGTACATCGTGCAGCATGACTCATCCCACCACACTCTTGGCAGACCTGCATGCGCCAGCTCTTCCGTTAGGCGTCGAAATCTAGCGCATTTTTAACACTCTGGGAGTTTAGACAAAAGTTAACAAAAGTAGAGATAGAAGGAAATTAACGAAATTGAAGATGAGACAAAAGTTAACACAGCTACAGATGAGATAAAGATACAAAGTTAGCACAGTTAGAGAGGAGATAAAAGTTAACAATGCCGGATGAGATAAAAGTTAGCAGTCCTAGAAATGAGATTTTAAAAAAAACTAACAGAGCAGGAGATAAAATAACAGTTAAAATAGCTAGAGATGAGACAAAAGTTAACACAGCTAGCGATTAGATAAATGATAACAAAGCTAGCGATTAGAAAAAAGTTAACACAGCTGGAGACGAGATAAATGTTATCACGACTAGAGATGTGACAAAAGTTAATGCTTCCAGAGATGAGACAAATGTTAACACTGTTGGAGATGAGAGAAAAGTTAAGAAAACTGAAGTGGAAACGAAAGTTAACAAAGCTGGAGATAAGAATAATTACAAACAAGGGACGAGGGAAAAAAAACTGTCAAAAGTTGGAGGATAAAAGTTAACAAATCTGGATAACGGACGAAGGAAAGCTAACAGGCAAGAAGATTGTAACTTCTTTACATGCCAGGTACAATCACGCTCGGCTTGGAAGCCGCGTCTGTTGTGGATATATGTTTCCGGTAATCTGGCATCAATCTTGACGTTCTGTCAGTGCCAATAAGAATGTGCTCGATGTACTAGGCTACCTGCGGTCATAAAACGTACTCTACCTAATACGTTCTTACGTTCCGTTTGTTTTTTACGTACTGTACCGGGCTCGAGACTTGCTTGTGTGCAGAGAACTATTACGTCTTCTTGTTGTTGTTGTTGTTGTTGTTGTTGCAAGTTTGCGAGTAGATCGGTGTTGCTTGATGATACGGTGATGATAAATGATAGCAACGAGAGAAAGCTGTGATGATCTTTCTCGTGTCCCCGAAGCTTACACCAGATGTTAGAACAGTGTCCTCTCTTAGCTACAGTGGTTGACTTCTATGTAGGCTCCATCAACTGTTCTTCCGTACTCTTGATATTCTGTTTGTCAGGAAGTACTTCTTTACTTTCCTGTAACATAATCTGCGTGTTTTGAGGAGCTGAAACAGAGTCCAACTTGCGGGAGGTTTGTGTAGGTTGTTATAGGTTTATGTGACTGTTATAGGTTATGTAGGTTGTTATAGGTTTGTGTAATTGTTATAGGTTTGTGTAAGTTGTTATAGGTTTGTGTAGGTTGTTATAGGTTTGTGTAGGTTGTTATAGGTTTGTGTGATTGTTATAGGTTTGTGTGGGTTGGTATAGGTTTGTTTGATTGTTATAGGTTTGTGTAGGTTGTTATAGGTTTGTGTAGGTTGTTATAGGTTTGTGTAGGTTGTTATAGGTTTCTGTAGGTTTTATAGATTTGTGTGATTGTTATAGGTTTGTGTAGGTTATTAAAGGTTGCTGTAAGTTGTTACAGATTTGTGTAGGTTGTTATTCGTTTATATGATTGTTATAGGTTTGTGTAGGTTGTTATAGGTTTATATGTTTGTTATAGGTTTGTGCAGGATGTTATAAGTTTACGTGATTGTTATAGGTTTGTATAGGTTCTTATAGGTTTGTATAGTTTGTTATAGGTTTATATGATTGTTACAGATTTGTGTAGGTTGTTATTCGTTTATATGATTGTTATTGGTTTGTGTAGGTTGTAATAACTTTATATGATTGTTATAGGTATATGTACGTTGTTATAGTTTATATGATTGCTATAGGTTTGTGCGGTTGTTATAGGTGTATATGATTGTTATAGGTTTTGTAGGTTGTTATAGGTTTGTGTATGTTGTTATGGATTTGTGCAGGTTGGTATAGGTTTATATGAATGTTGTGTGTAAAGTGTTATAGGTTTACATGAGTGTTATGTATTTGTGTAGGTTGTTATAGGTTTTGTGGTTATTATAGGTTTGTGTGATTGTTATAGGTCTGTGTAGGTTTGTTATAGGTTTGTGTGATTATTATAGGTCTGTGTAAGTTGTTATAGTTTTGTGCAGGTTATAAAAGATTTTTGTCAGTTGTTACAGATTTGTGTACGTTGTTATATGTTTACATGATTGTTATAATTTTGTGTAGGTTTTTATAGGTTTATGTGATTGTTACAGGCTTGTGTTGGTTGTTATAGGTTTATTTGGTTAGTATAGGTTTGTGTAGGTTATAATATGGTTTATATGATTGTTATATGTTTATGTAGGTTGTTATAAGTTTATATGATTGTTATAGGTTTGTGTAAGTTGTTATATGTGTATATGATTGTTTTAGGTTTGTGTAGGGTGCTATAGATTTGTGTAGGTTGTTATAGGCTCATAAGATTGTTATAGTTTTGTGTAAGTTGTTATAGGTTTACATAATTGTTATAGACCTGTGTAGGTTGTTATAGATTTGTGTAAGTGTTATAGGTTTGTGTAGGTTGTTATAGGCTTGTGTAGCTTGTTATAGGTTTGTGTGATTGTTATAGGTTTGTGTAGGTTGTTATAGGTTTATGTGATTGTTATAGATGTATGTATGTTGTTATATGTTTATGTGATTGTTATAGGTTTGTGTAGGATGTTATAGGTTTATATGATTCTTACAGATTTGTGTAGGTTGTTATAGGTTTATATGATTGTTATAGGTTTCTTTAGGTTGTTATAGGTTTGTATGATTGTTATAGATTTGTATAGGTTGTTATAAGTTTATATGATTGTTACAGGTTTGTTTAGGTTTCAAAAAGTTTATATGATTGCTATATGTTTATGTAGCAATCATATAAACCTTTTGAAACGTACATAAACCTGTAACAATCATATAAACTTATATGATTGTTATATGTTTATGTGGAAGTTAGGATCAGAATTCCGAAAGCACCATCGATCTTCAAGAATCTTGAGATCATATGAAATTCAAAAGTTATAAGCACAAAAACCAAGTTAAGACTATTCAATTCAAATGTAATATCCACCCTCATTTACGCACGTGAAAGCTGGAAAACAACTAAAGAAATAGAAAAGAAATTCGATTCTTTTGAAAACAAATGCTTAAGGAAAATACTCGGCATCAAGTGGAACGAATTCAAGAACAATGTAGAGATAAGACAGATGACTGAACAACAACCAGTCTCATGGGTGATCAGGAAAAGGAGATGGACATATGTTGGTCACTTGATGAGAAGAAATGATCAGAGAATCCCAAAACAAGCTATCAAGTGGAACACAACAGGCCAAAGAAAAAGAGGCAGACCGCGTGAAACTCTGAAGAGAACATTGTTAAGAGAGGCCAAATTAACAGGCATAAAATCCCTTGATGAGGTTGAAAGACTCTCCAAAGACAGGAAAAATTGGCGAACTACTTTGCGAGCCCTATGTGACGTTTAACAGCACGGGAAAGATATAAGATATAAGATAAGATATGTTTATGTAGGTTGTTATAAGTTTACATGATTGTTATAGGTTTGTGTAGGTTGTTATAGGTTTGTGTAGGTTGTTATAGATGTGTGTAGGTTGTTATAGGTTTGTGTGATTGTTATAGTTTTGTGAAAAATGCTGTAGTCAGTTGTTGATTGCTGTAGTGAGTGCAGTTTATAACATGTTGCTTAGGTTGGAGAAGGATGGTGTAGGTTGCTATAGCTTAGAATACTTTGATATAGGTTAATGTTTGCTGCTGCAAGTTGATACACGGTAGAGTAAGTTGGTACAGGTAGAATAAGCTGGTACAGGTAGAGTAAGGTGGTACGAGCTAACAATGATATCTACGTTCTGAGAGGCCCCATAAAATAATAACATTCTCTACGATATAACAAAACATCAAAGTCACATTCTGTACAGCTCACACTCTGAAGATTCACATTAAGAATGTTTTCAGTGAAGAGTGAAAGTAACAAGGTAGCACAGACCTAGCCATTTCAACACAAAATTAGAGCAAGGCACGCATGACAACAAGATTACATCAAGGCACACGTAACAACAAGATTAGAGGAAGGTTAGGCACATGTGACAACAAGATTACATCAAGGCACACGTAACAACAAGATTAGATGACGGATAGGCGCATGTGACAACAAGATTAGAGGAAGGTTAGGCACATGTGACAAAAAGATTAGAGGAAGGTTAGGCGCATGTGACCAGAAATTAGAGGAAGGTTAGGCATGTGTGACCATAAGATTAGAGAAAGGTTAGGCACATGTGACTACAAGTAGAAATTTATTTGGGCACCTTTGACAAAAGAAGATAAGATAGAATGACAAGTGACAATTATTGCATAAAAACTGCAGGATATGATTACATAGTTTCACTACGTACATCCAGGAAATGTTAAGCTGACGGCTCTTTAATGCTAGCTCGACTTACAGATGGAAGGCAACAAGACATAATACATGACCCCATGTTCGTGAAAGCAGCCACAATGACATTTGAGATAGCTGATGACTGGTAGACGACATCTTCTTTTCTTCAGTGTCTCTAGTTGTTAACTTTTCTTATTCAGACCTTCTGTTTTTTTTTTAACTTTCCATCTTCAGGCAATTATGTCTTTTTTTCAAAGTTTCAACGAAAACTTTTTGTTTTGTTACTACTCCATCTACCTTTGTTGTGTTTTGTTAACTTTCCGTCTACCTTTGTTCTGTTTGGTAAGTTTCATTGTCCCATGCATCCTATTTGTTAAATTTTCATCTGCCGTCGTTGTGTTTTGTTAACTTTTCATCTGCTGTCCCTTTCTGACACACAACTTACAAAAAAAAAAGTTCATGTATCTGGTTGTTAACATGATCCCAACTTAAGATCTGGCAGTAGGTCAGACGTAGCTGTGTGTGTGTATGTGTGTTGTATATGTGTGTGCTTGTGTTGTCTGTGTGTGTGCCTGTGTGTTGTATGTGTATGCGTGTTTGTGTGTGTCTGTTTCCTTGTTGATTAAACACTTTCAGGAAAAAAACAACCCTGGATATGACCTTCTGAAATGTTGGGTCACGTGTACACTGATGTGGCATGAACTGACATAGTAGATACAGCTTTGTGATGTTTATATGAAGTGATATAGTAGATATAGTTTTGTGATGTTTATATGAAGTGACATAATAGATATAGTTTTGTGATGTTTATATAAAGTGACATAATAGATATAGTTTTGTGATGTTTATATGAAGTGACATAGTAGATATATTTTTGTGGTGTTTATATAAAGTGACATAATAGATATAGTTTTGTGATGTTTATATGAAGTGACAAAGTAGACATAGTTTTGTGACGCTTACATGAAGTGATATAGCAGACATAGTTTTGTTCTGTTTTCCTGACATGATCATATCTACTCTCTAGTTAGTCTGGTACACTGGGCAGGGTAGAAGATTGTCAGTGTTTACAGTCGTCATAGTTTTCTACTTGGCATTTTATGTCAGTGTTGTCAGAAATTCATAATTTCTGGCATCATTTTGTTATCAGAATGTCAGAATAGACTATCAGCAGCAGACTGTCCGTAGTTGATTTTCTGTTGTAGACTCTGTAGCAGACTATCTGTAGTAAAATGTGTGTAGTAGATTATCTGTAATAGACTGGCTGTAAATTGTCTGTGGTAGAGAATCTGTAATGTGATGTCAGCGAAGTGCTATGTTGTCAACATTTACAGATCGCCATGTCAAAGTATCATGGCGTTGTTAAATATTCATTCTAATTCTCGCGATGATTCCCAGCCAGGCTGACCTGGTAGTTTTACTGCCGGCATAATCGTTTATCTCCTTATCACGTGACAAGAATGCCCCATAAAGTACACCTATCTATGGCCAGGCAGTCTGTGGGGGAAAGGTCATACTGTTCTTCAAGATTTTCCTGGTCTGTATTCACGTTTAGTAAGAAATCCATACAACGAAATACAGGCCATTAAAATGTGAGATTACTTAAGAGCAAAGAATAGGTCGTTAAAATGTGGCATTATTTAAGAGCAAAGAATAGGTCGTTAAAATGTGGCATTGTTTAAGAACAAATAATAGGTCGTTAAAATGTGGCAGTATTTAAGAACAAAGAATAAGTCGTTAAAATGTGGCATTATTTAAGAACAAAGAATAGGCAATTAAAATGTTTTCCTTTAACACAAAATAAGCTGTCTCAAATATTTTTTCTGTGGCTGGACATATTTTCCAAACAGTCTCACAGAGTACAGGTTGATTATTAGAGTTTCACAGATTAGAGGTTTATTATTAGAGTTTCACAGATTAGAGGTTGATTATCATAGTCTCACAGATTCTTTCTTATCTTATATCCTTCCCGTGCCGTTAAACGTCACATAGGGCTCGCAAAGTAGTTCGCCAATTTTTCCTGTCTTCGGCGAGTCTTTCAACCTCATCAAAGGATTTTGTGCCTATTAATTTGGCCTCTCTTAACAATGTCCTCTTCAGAGTTTCACGCGGTCTGCCTCTTTTTCTTTGGCCTGTTGTGTTCCACTTGATAGCTTGTTTTGGGATTCTCTGATCATTTCTTCTCATCAAGTGACCAACATATGTCCATCTCCTTTTCCTGATCACCCATGAGACTGGTTGTTGTTCAGTCATCTGTCTTATCTCTGCATTGTTCTTGAATTCATTCCACTTGATGCCGAGATCTCACAGATAAAAGATTTATTATTAGAGTTTCACAGATTAGAGGTTGATTATCACAGTCTCACAGATTAAAGGCTTGTTATTAGAGTTTCACAGATTAGAGGCTGATTATCACAGTCTCACAGATTAAAGGTTTATTATTAGAGTTTCATAGATTAGAGGTTGATTATCACAGTCTCACAGATTAAAGGCTTATTACTAGAGTTTCACAGATTAAAGGCTTAGAGTTTCAAAGATTACACGCTTATTATTAGAGTTTCACACATTAAAGGCTTATAATTAAGAGTTTCACAGATTAAATTCTTATTATTAAAGTTTCACAGATTAATGGCTTATTATTAGAGTTTCACAGATTAAAGGCTAATTATCAAAGTTTCAATGATTAAAGGTTGATTATCAGAGTTTCACAGATTAGAGGTTGATTATCACAGTCTCACACATTAAGGCCGATTGTCAGAATTTCACAGATTAGAGGTGGATTATCAGAGTTTCACAGATTAGAGGTTGTGTCGAACAAGCCACATCTTACAGTTACAGCTAAGTTATATATATATATATATTAAATAGCATTCATGTTAATCTATACTTTATCTCCTCTCTCTGTTTCTTCGTCCTGTATGTTTTTGTATGATTAAGGCTCACGCCGAAACGTCACAACTTTGTAGTCGTTAAGTAATAAAGCTGCTCCTACTTTTTCCTAGTTTATACATTTTGGTATCACAGCTTTACTGCAGTGCTTCGTGTATAGTTCTGTACTTATACTCTTATTATGTGCAGCAGATGATGTACTTGGTACTGTCTCCTCTGAAGCTGTGGCGCCATATTTCTGTGAGGAATGTCTTTTTCTTAGCAGATCTGGGCGCTGGGCGGGCGTGTCGTGGAGTTTCTGGCCTGGGTTACCCGCGCCCTCAAAGTTGCACTTAAGCATTAGCATGGCTCTCAATGTTTGGACGCTAAGCTGTGTTTTCTGGCTTGTCCGTATCGTATTCACGTACGAGAAGATTCTTTCAGTGTGTGCGCCCAGACAGACAGAGAATAAATTCGATCATTTTTTGTGTAACTCAACACACACAACAGAGTTGGCTGGGAAATGGGAGAACACTTCTACCCACCGGATATCAGTTTTTTGCTTGTTTGGAGTTCCAGTCTGACATTTTTTTCTCTGAAGCAAATCTACAAACATTGTTGATTTCATCAAACAGGTCGTTGTCGTTGATTTCAAGATCTGGAAATTCGGAACCAGATAGGTTTAGGCTCGTTTGCACATTTCCACAAGAAAGTGGATGTCTCAAAGCCACCCAACCGAAGCCACTCAAATATTGAAACTGGTTCGCTTTTTCCTGTAGATATTCAGCACAATTATCATAGAAATTGGTGATAATATTCATCATATCTGTTTTTCTGACGAGACTCTCGTTTTCTAGACAGCAAATCTGGATTTTCACCTTGTTTGGAACAAAGTTGGTTCTACTCCTGTCCATGCATTTTCGCAGGAGATTGTCAACTGCAGACGACACTTCCCGTGCTGACATTGTTTGTTCCTCAATTTTTAAGAAAAATGGCAGAAATATTTCGAACACAGAAGAGTCACAACTCAGCGCAAGGATTTTCGAAGAAAGTTCGCATTACCGTAGGGCACGTCTGTTGAGACAAAAAATAGGATTTCAAGACAGGAAAGAGCTTAGTGATTCTCTCCACTCCTGGCATTAGTGAAAGCCATCTGGTTCTCCCGTATCATAGAATCTGTTGGTACTCAACCATTGCACAGTCTCAGAATTCCATCAGTTCTTCCACACGAACAGTGTAAATATAAAAGTAGGAATATATTTTCACAACAACAGTTTCAGAGCCAACAGGAAGGCAATCAGCCGGCGTTTGCATTGGCTTGTGGACAATGTGAGCCGCGCAGACAATCCCCACAAGTTTTTCTCCAATCGAAGATTTTTAATTTCGCAAATACGTTATTTTATCCTTTACTCTGAACACCACCGAAGTTTGTGTTGGCGTTGTCACCATGGAAACCCACACATTTTGTAGTGAGATCATTTTGTTTCAACACGTTAAGTAGAAACTCACAAATTATGTCTGATGTTTCGCCAGAGGTTGACTGCAGATCTAATAACTTAACTTCGACATCTAGGAACGGCACACAATATACCACAAGCAGTGGGAACACTTTTATATCTTTGTGATTTGAGGCATAAGTCATTACTGTCACAAATTTTTCATTCTTCAATTTTTCTCGAAGTTGGTCAATGACAAATGGAAAAAGGACGTTAGTTATATGGCCTCACATTTTCTGTGCCCACACATAAACTTCGGCTCAAACATATGTTGAATCAGTTTGTTGGTGCAAGTCATTGAGCGAAAGCTGTGATTGTGACATAAGGTGTGATATGCAAATGTGCCTTCTGCAGCTGCTAGCTTGGCTTCCATCCTCCCAAACGTTGGTGGTAGGAAATAGTTTGTCACGGGACGGGCGGATAGTGCTGCTGACACAGCTATCTTATGTCAGTCACTCTTCAGATGTTTTGTGATATCCGATCTGTCACCGTGTGATATTGAAAATTCAGATTTGCGAGTGTCACATCTAACACATTGTCGGCTCTCGCCTTCTTTATGAAGGGGAAAGCACTCTCTAATTGTTGATTCAGTTTACACGCTCGTTTAGACATCGTCGGAGTGCAGGCTAAATGTTCATTAGCCCGCCACGTAATGTTCAGGCGGCAAGTCAGTAAAATAAATAAAATTAAACACACATTACGCACGTGAAATGTGCCTTACTTAATAACTAAACAAGTACAGTACTACAAATTAACGTGACAAAAAATCCAAACCACCCTCTCAGTTGTTCTGTCGATATAAAACTGCCTTTGGCTCAAACATTTAGCGACTTCAAACTTTTCCACTAACTGCGATTGGTTAATTTAGTCATGAGGAAGATAACTATACTCTGATTGATTCAACGTTTCTAGAATAAGTGAAGATCATGTTTTGATACAACCAATTAATGCGTACCACAAATTTGAACCAAGTTAAAAATAGAATAATAAATACTTCTGATCAATTAGGTCACGCGCCGTCATTTCAGAATTAATGGATTTTTTTTTTCTGTTTACAGATTTTATTAAATTTAAAGTTAGCAGGCTCAAAGTGGGACATTTGTGGGTCCCGCCAAGACTTTCGGCGAAGGCGGGACACCAGTCTAAAAAAACGGGACTCTCCCGCCTAAAACGGGACATGTACCAATCTTATCATGATTCAGCGAACATACCAGACAGGAAGTCAAAGAATCAGTCTTAGATTTACATATTATTATCATTATCTACTGTTAGAAACGCACATCAGAACTGTAGATCCAAGAGATCACGACCACCATCGATAAAATTATTAATCATCTGCTATTGACGAGGCAAATCTGATGAAGAAAAAATTATCATTCTGTCAAGACCTCTTGACTGTGGGGCAAATAAAAAAAAAAGAACACAAACCACTCAGAAAAGACGGAGAAAGAAGCGGAACAAATCTTCACTTCTTTGTTCAATGTCTCACTACAAGATTCCTGACAAGAATCACTGATAAAAACATCAGTAATCGAATGCCATTATTCTTTCATTCTCAGCACGTCTCTGTTGCCGACATGTTTAAAGTCATCGATGTTATCAAACACAAAACCGACGTACCATATTCCTGCAAACAATTCTTTGTTGTCGTTCCTGATGATTGTTAAACGCACCCCTCCCCCCCCCCCCAATGACCCCATTCATGCTGAATTATGATGAATTCCAGACTACGAACTGTAAGGTGGGGGGGGGGGGGACTGCTATGTTTAATGTCTGAGCTTGTTTCTTACAGACAGGATTATTTCCTGAGTAATTAATAAATAATTCTGAAGTCAGTCTTAAAACAGCTTTGATCTCTTTATCATACGAAAAATGAAATGTCTTAGCAAAATAAACTTTTTTTTTTAGTTTTAGCTATAAATCCAGCAAAAAATATGTCGAATTGTCGGTAAAATTTGTACACAAGATGTGTCTAGCTGTTATGATAATCTGTACACAAGATGTGTCTAACTTCTGTGATAATCTGCACACAAGACGTGTCTCGCTTCTGTGATAATCTGTACACAAAATGTGTCTAGCTGTAGTGACAATTTGTACACAAGATGTGTCTAGCTGTAGTGACAATCTGTACAGAGGATGTGTCTGGATGTAGTGACAATCTGTACACAAGATATGTCTAGTTGTAGTGACAATCTGTAAAGAAGATATGTCTAGTTGTAGTGACAATCTGTAACACAAGATGTGTCTAGCTGTAGTGACAGTCTGTACACAAGATGTGTCTAGCTGTAGTGACAGTCTGTACACAAGATGTGTCTAGCTGTAGTGACAGTCTGTACACAAGATGTGTCTAGCTGTAGTCCTAGTTCGTACACATGATGTTTCTAATTGTAAATTCATGACGTGTCACGTTGTAGTCACAAACTGCAAACAAAATGTGTCTAGTTTAAGCCACAGACTACAACGACTGAAATCATTGCAACATCAGAGAACTAACAAGAGTCGGAGAAATGACGCAAGTCACGAGATAACGTTGTATCCACCCCACACCCCACGCTTGCTCTGATCTAACAGTACAGGCAACCCGCTCACGCTTGCTCTGATCTAACAGTACAGGCAACCCGCTCACGCTTGCTCTGATCTAACAGTACAGGCAACCCGCCCACGCTTGCTCTGATCTAACAGTACAGGCAACCCGCTCACGCTTGCTCTGATCTAACAGTGCAGACAACCCGCCCACGCTTGCTCTGATATAACAGTACAGACAACCCGCCCACGCTTGCTCTGATCTAACAGTACAGACAACCCGCCCACGCTTGCTCTGATCTAACAGTGCAGACAGACAACCCACCCACGCTAGATCAGATCTAACAGCACAGACAGACAATCTGCCCACGCTAGATCTGATCTAGCAGTACAGACAGACAACCCGCCCAAGCTAGATCTGATCTAACAGTACAGACAGACAACCCGCCCAAGCTAGATCAGATCTAACAGTACAGACAACTGGCCCACCTTAGATCAGATCTAACAGTACAGAAGGACAACAACCCACCCCCTCCCCCACGCTAAATCAGATCTAGCAACAAAAGTCTGAAATCTGACGTGCCAGGAGTATCGTAACTTCAGCCGCACTTTTTGGCACTGTTATCTAACTGTAACAATACTTGCACTCTGTCATCTTAACTGTGACAATACTTGCACTCTGTCATCTTAACTGTGACAATACTTGCACTCTGTCATCTTAACTGTAACTATTACTTGCACTCTGTCATCTTAACTGTGACAATACTTGCACTCTGTCATGTTAACTGTGACAATACTTGCACTCTATCATGTTAACTGTGACAATACTTGCACTCTGTCATCTTAACTGTGACAATACTTGCACTCTGTCATCTTAACTGTGACAATACTTGCACTCTGTCATCTTAACTGTGACAATACTTGCACTCTGTCATCTTAACTGTAACAATACTTGCACTCTGTCATCTTAACTGTGACAATACTTGCACTCTGTCATCTTAACTGTGACAATACTTGCACTCTGTCATCTTAACTGTAACAATACTTGCACTCTGTCATCATAACTGTAACAATATTTGCACTCTGTCATCTTAACTGTAACAATACTTGCACTCTGTCATCTTAACTGTAACAATACTTGTACACTGTCATCTTAACTGTGACAATACTTGCACTCTGTCATCTTAACTGTAACAATACTCGCACTCTATCATCGTAACTGTAACAATACTTGCACTCTGTCATCTTAACTGTAACAATACTTGCACTCTGTCATCTTAACTGTAACAATACTTGCACTCTGTCATCTTAACTGTAACAATACTTGCACTCTGTCATGTTAACTGTGACAATACTTGCACTCTGTCATCTTAACTGTGACAATACTTGCACTCTGTCATCTTAACTGTAACAATACTCGCACTCTATCATCGTAACTGTAACAATACTTGCACTCTGTCATCTTAACTGTAACAATACTTGCACTCTGTCATCTTAACTGTAACAATACTTGCACTCTATCATCTTAACTGTAACAATACTTGCACTCTGTCATCTTAACTGTGACAATACTTGCACTCCCATTGCTGGTCGACCAGGTTTGCTTGATGCAAGAGACATCAACTAGGTCAAGCTAGGTGAAGGTGGAGGTGGTGGACTTTTAAAGAAGTTCCTTAAAACAATCCAGAAAGTAAAAATAAAAACAAAACAAAACAAAAACAAATGCAGTAAAAGATAACAACAAATATTTCAGCTAAGTGTCTTCGTCGTGAATACTAGCAGCAGCGCGTTAAGACATGTAATGCAGGATATCTAGAGGAGTTTGATGCCATCAAATAAGTGATTTTGTGATATTTAAATTGTTGCCCACAATAAAGACATACTGTCGAAATATTGTTTGTTTGTGATTTCTGATTGTATGCTTGATATTCTTTCTTTTTCTTTGTACATCTGAACATCTTTTAAAAAAACTGCAATGGGGGGTGGGGGGAGGGGGAGGAGCGTGCGAAGAAACTGCCCGATTAGACAATCAGACACCCTTGGCTGATATGCCAGCGTCAGGGTTAGCATAGCTGACCAAGACCCTGCCCTGTCCCACCTCTCCGTTCGTACCCCCAGTAACAGGCCTAGCCTGGCAAATGGGACAGGGATCGCTATAGTCCCCATGGTGGTGGAGTCTGCTAAGAAGTATTGCACACCCCCTGCTTGTTTAGCTGTACTCCGGGACTGAAAAAAGTAGCTGCCATAACCCACTCCCACGCCGATACGATGTTGTACCTCAACACCTTCACAGCATCGGCTGCAAAGAACACCAGCTCGCAGTTACAGGGAGATTGAAGAAGAAGAAGAAGAAGAAGAAGAACTGCGCCAGATGTATTCGTTCATCTGGACTCCATCCTACCAGATTTAACCTACTGAGTTCCCAAACAAGTAGGCCATATGTTAGGAACATAAATTATATCATATAGAACAAACAATACGTATATATTTTTTCTTCTGGGTTAGAATATTTTTAAGGACAAAACAAACAGCAAAGTTTACGTCAATCACGGAGGTGGGTACCTGGATTTTGAGTTTACTGTCCCAGTTTGTGACAGCTATTCCAGATATCGACTTGGAATTACTCAGAGCTGGTCTGCAGGGCTCGGGGACATGTGCGGTGGAGTGAGTTGAGTTGAAGGTTTATAAACTTTATCAGCTTCTGCTGCTGCTGCTGCCGTAAATACGGTTTATTTATGTTTTTATTTAGTGTCTGTGTGTGTAAGTAAGGCTATAACTTTATGTGTCAGTTCAAGATAGTTTTGCTCCTTTATGTTCTATATTGTGGTCCATTTGCTCCTTTATGTTCTATACTCTGGTCCACTTGCTTCTTTATGTTCTACATTGTGGTCCACTTGCTCCTTTATGCTCTACATCCTGGTCCACTTGCTCCTTTATGTTCTATATTGTGGTCCACTTGCTCCTTTATGTTCTATATTGTGGTCCACTTGCTCCTTTATGTTCTATATTCTGGTCCACTTGCTCCTTTATGTTCTATATTCTGGTCCACTTGCTCCTTTTTGTTCTATATTCTGGTCCACTTGCTCCTTTACGTTTTATATTCTGATCCACTTGCTCCTTTATGTTCTATATTCTCGTCCACTTGCTTCCTTATGTTCTATATTCTGATCCACTTGCTCCTTTATGTTCTATATTCTCGTCCACTTGCTTCTTTATGTTCTACATTCTGATCCACTTTATTCACTTGAAGACACTGACCCAGGATCCAAGTTGTTACACTCATACCTTGTGTGTCAGCACTGAAGTATGTTTTCAGTTTATATTTTTTAAATTTACATTCTTGTGCCAACTTACGGCCATATTTAGCATCTGCCATGTGGCCGGTAAGTCGATTTGGCCGTTATCGGCCGTTACAGGGGGAGATCAAGCTAAGTACAGTTCACTATTACAACATGCTACATGATTAAGAGACCTGATTACAACGCGGTAAAGATTAATAGACCTGTTTACAAAATCATACAAGTTTAAGAGATCTGTTTACAACATGCTACAAGATTAAGAGACCTGTTTACAACATGGTAAAGATTAACAGACTTGTTTACAAAATCCCACAAGATTAACAGATCTGTTTGCAACATGCTACAAGATTAAGAGACCTGTTTACAACATGATACAAGATTAATAAACCTGTTTACAACATGGTACAAGATTAAGAGACTTTAAAATATTAACAGAGTGCGAATTATTACATGGACTGTGTGGAGAGTAGTAACAGAATATAATCACAACAGTTAAATAAACAGCCACACTATTATAGCTTGTTCACGAACTTGTACAGACAAACACACACGCTCACGTGTACACACAAGCACAGACGCTGACATGTACACACAAGCACACACGCTGACATGTACACACAAGCACACACGCTGACATGTACACACAAGCACACACGCTCACATGTACACACAAGCACAGACGCTGACATGTACACACAAGCACACACGCTGACATGTACACACAAGCCCAGACGCTGACATGTACACACAAGCACAGACGCTGACATGTACACACAAGCACAGACGCTGACATGTACACACAAGCACAGACGCTGACATGTACACATGTTGTTCTCACTAAATGATGGCTGTGCCTAGTTTATCTTCTTTTCTTTTCTTGTCTTTGGTGAATTTATTCTGTAACTTATACACAGCAGAACAGCCAATGTCTGTAACTTATACACAGCAGAACAGCCACTGTTTGTAACTTATACACAGCAGAACAGCCACTGTTTATAACTTATACACAGCAGAACAGCCAATGTCTGTAACTTATACACAGCAGAACAGCCAATGTCTGTAACTTATACACAGCAGAACAGCCAATGTCTGTAACTTATACACAGCAGAACAGCCAATGTCTGTAACTTATACACAGCAGAACAGCCAATGTCTGTAACTTATACACAGCAGAACAGCCAATGTCTGTAACTTATACACAGCAGAACAGCCAATGTCTGTAACTTATACACAGCAGAACAGCCAATGTCTGTAACTTATACACAGCAGAACAGCCAATGTCTGTAACTTATACACAGCAGAACAGCCAATGTCTGTAACTTATACACAGCAGAACAGCCAATGTCTGTAACTTATACACAGCAGAACAGCCAATGTCTGTAACTTATACACAGCAGAACAGCCAATGTCTGTAAATTATATACAGCGGAACAGCCAATGTCTGTAACTTATACACAGCGGAACAGCCAATGTCTGTAACTTATACACAGCAGAACAGCCACTGTTTGTAAATTATATACAGCGGAACAGCCAATGTCTGTAAATTATACACAGCAGAACAGCCAATGTCTGTAAATTATATACAGCTGAACAGCCAATGTCTGTAAATTATATACAGCGGAACAGCCAATGTCTGTAAATTATATACAGCTGAACAGCCAATGTCTGTAAATTATATACAGCGGAACTATATACAACGGAACCATTCTGAAGCAGGTGCAGAAATTAAAATACCTTGGAGCAGTAATAACTTCAGATGGGAAATGCAAAACAGAAATTAGGAACAGAATAGGCCAAGCAAAGACTGCATTTCAGAGAATGAGAAACATATTAACCAACACATCCTTATCAATGAATGTTAGAAAACGAGTCCTAAAATGCTATACTGAACCTATCTTGTTATATGGAAGTGAATCATGGACAATAGGCAAGTCTGCACAAAAATCATTGGAAGCAGCAGAAATGTGGTTTATTAGAAGAATGTTGCGAATCCCCTGGACAGCAAAAATAACTAATGAAGAATGTATGAGAAGAGCTGGAGAGACAAAAAACCTTGTCAGAAAAATAAGAGAGAGACAATGTACTTTCATAGGACATGCAATGAGAAGAGGGGGCATTGAAAATATTATAACAGGAAAAATAGAAGGAAGACGATCAAGAGGAAGACCAAGAGAAATGATACTGCACAGTCTGACGGGATGGTGTGAGAGGAGATCACCAATTGAACTGGTGGCCTGCATGAAGGATCGTGTACTCTGGAGAAGCATAATAGCCAACGCCAGTCGGCACGGCACCTGATGATGATGATGATGATGATGGAACAGCCAATGTCTGTAAATTATATACAGCGGAACAGCCAATGTCTGTAAATTATATACAGCGGAACAGCCAATGTCTGTAAATTATATATAGCAGAACAGCCAATGTTTGTAAATCACATACAGCGGAACAGCCAATGTCTGTAAATTATTTACAGCAGAACAGCCAATGTCTGTAAATTATTCACAAAATGCCTATGCATTGTTCGATGAATGAATGATCCAGTCATTGCAGACTTATTTGTCTCAACAGACTTCTCTTATCTAAGAAGTCTTCTCTGATCTATCTCAGTAAACGTCTATGATCTATCTCAGCATTCTTTTCATGATCTGTCTCTACACGCTGAAGACATCCCAAACATCTGTCTCTATACGCTGAAGACATCCCAGACATCTGTCTCTACACGCTGAAGACATCCCAGACATCTGTCTCTACACGCTGAAGACATCCCAGACATCTGTCTCTACACGCTGAAGACATCCCAGACATCTGTCTCTACACGCTGAAGACATCCCAAACATCTGTCTCTACACGCTGAAGACATCCCAAACATCTGTCTCTATACGCTGAAGACATCCCAAACATCTGTCTCTACACGCTGAAGACATCCCAAACATCTGTCTCTACACGCTGAAGACATCCCAAACATCTGTCTCTACACGCTGAAGACATCCCAAACATCTGTCTCTACACGCTGAAGACATCCCAAACATCTGTCTCTACACGCTGAAGACATCCCAAACATCTGTCTCTACACGCTGAAGATATCCCAAACATCTGTCTTTACACGCTGAAGACATCCCAAACATCTATCTCTACACGCTGAAGATATCCCAAACATCTGTCTCTACACGCTGAAGACATCCCAAACATCTGTCTTTACACGCTGAAGACATCCCAAACATCTGTCTCTACACTCTGAAGATATCCCAAACATCTGTCTCTACACGCTGAAGACATCCCAAACATCTGTCTCTACACGCTGAAGACATCCCAAACATCTGTCTCTACACGCTGAAGACATCCCAAACATCTGTCTCTACACGCTGAAGACATCCCAAACATCTGTCTCTACACGCTGAAGACATCCCAAACATCTGTCTCTACACGCTGAAGACATCCCAAACATCTGTCTCTACACGCTGAAGACATCCCAAACATCTGTCTCTACACGCTGAAGACATCCCAAACATCTGTCTCTACACGCTGAAGACATCTCAGACAAATGAAAGCTCTGACGGAGGCTGATCCCTGGTACACATTCCAGAACATGCTCTTATTTTGTAACTAGACATAGGCACACTCAGACATAACCAGACATAGGCTCACTCAGACATAACCAGACATAGGCACACTCAGACATAACCAGACATAGGCTCACTCAGACATAACCAGACATAGGCACACTTAGACATAACCAGACATAGGCACACTCAGACATAACCAGACATAGGCTCACTCAGACATAACCAGACATAGGCACACTCAGACATAACCAGACATAGGCACACTCAGACATAACCAGACATAGGCACACTCAGATATAACCAGACATAGGCTCACTCAGACATAACTAGACGTAGGCACACTCAGACATAACCAGACATAGGCACACTCAGACATAGGCTCACTCAGACATAAACAGACATAGGCTCACTCAGACATAAACAGACATAGGTACACTCAGACATAACCAGACATAGGCACACTCAGATATAACCAGACATAGGCACACTCAGACATAACCAGACATAGGCACACTCATATATAACCAGACATAGGCACACTCAGACATGACCAGACATAGGCACACTCAGACATAATCAGACATAGGCACACTCAGATATAACCAGACATAGGCACATGCAGACATAACCAGACATAGGCACACTCAGACATAACCGGACATAGGCTCACTCAGACATAGCTAGACGTAGGCACACTCAGACATAACCAGACATAGGCACACTCAGACATAGGCTCACTCAGACATAACCAGACATAGGCACACTCAGATATAACCAGACATAGGCACACTCAGACATAACCAGACATAGGCACACTCAGATATAATCAGACATAGGCATACTCAGACATAACCAGACATAGGCACACTCAGACATAACCAGACATAGGCACACTCAGACATAACTAGACGTAGGCACACTCAGACATAACCAGACATAGGCACACTCAGACATAGGCTCACTCAGCCATAAACAGACATAGGCACACTCAGACATAACCAGACAAACCACAGCCAGACATGGTCAGACATAGACACACCCACAATGTATAAAAAGACAGAAGGCCAGAGACGAAGCGCCAGATTAAGAAACAGTACAACATGACAAATGATGATGCCAGGTCTTTAAGAAACAGTACAACATGACAAATGATGATGCCAGGTCTTTAAGAAACAGTACAACATGACAAATGATGATGCCACGTCTTTAAGAAACAGTACAACATGAAGAATGATGATGCCACGTCTTTAAGAAACAGTACAGCATGAAGAATGATGATGCCACATCTTCAAGAACTAAAAAGGCATGTTTGTCCAAGGTGTAGTGGCAGGCACTGCTTCAGGAAAACGAGAAAAACGTGCATCTTGTCCCGGTTATCACTGGTTATAGGTGCCAGGTAGAGGCAATTCTCGCGCCAAGCCAGGCCTGGGATGGTTAGCATTGTTTATCCTTGTGTGTGTGTGTGTGTGTTGTTGTGCTGGTGGTCTGGGTGGGGGAGGGGACTGAGGTCACAAGACTGGAAGTTATTATGCGGGTGTTGTAGATTTCATGGATTACTTTTTGTCAGTTACTCCACAAGACTGGAAGTTATAATGCGGGTGTTGTAGAGTTCATGGACTACTTTTTGTCAGTTACTCAGTAAAGAGAAGATGGCAGTCAACACGTGGTCAGACTGGAGAAATGAGTTCTAGTTAGGCGGAGATGAGAAAAGCTTTACTCTGTGACAGCGTCAACTAGAAACTACGGCTAAATTAGCGATTAAAACCAGAAATTTATGGAGGACATCGGTTACCGTAGCCGGTTTATATTATAAAAAATCTAATAAACAGTTACCAGCGAAATCGGTTGGAGGATAACCGGACCAGTAGACTGATGGTGATGAGTATGCATGTAGGAGAATCAGCCACTTGTGACTCAGCATGTGAGCATTTTGTCAAGATTAAATCAGCATGTGAGCATTTTGTCGAGATTAAATCAGCACGTGAAGCATTTTGTCAAGATTAAATCAGCATGTGAGCATTTTGTCAAGATTACATCAGCATGTGAGCATTTTGTCAACATTAAATCAGCACGTGAAGCATTTTGTCAAGATTAAATCAGCACGTGAAGCATTTTGTCAAGATTAAATCTGTATGTGAGCATTTTGTCGAGATTAATTCAGCATGTGAACATTCTGTCAAGATTAAATCAGCATGTGAGCATTTTGTCAAGATTAAATCAGGACGTGAAGCATTGTGTCAAGATCAAATCAGCATATGAACATTTTGTCAAGATGAAATCTCGCTGCAGATTAAAAAAAAACTTCACTGGAACACTGGACTGCTACAGCTGTAGCCGTTTCTGTTACTCCTAACACAATAAATGATTTTAATGTTCCTGAAAGATAAAGACTGGTTCATGCAAGGACTGCTACAGCTGTAGCCGTTTCTGTCACTCCTAACATAATAAATGATTTTAATGTTCCTGAAAGATAAAGACTGGGAAAATACGAGCACAGACTGAGGTGGACAGACAGACTGATTGATTGATTGATCTTTATTTCCAAAGAGTTAAGAACTGGACACGCAGGCCGGTCTGACATTCTGTTCTTTATAATACAACTTTATCTCTCTTCCAGGCATTCTACATTCTCGTACAAATATGCTGCTCATATAACCAACTGCGCTATCTAGAACATTTCGTTCGTACGCTGTTCTCTCGTGGCTAGGCGGCTGCTCGTCCTACCAGAGTCCGTGGTTCGAATCCCAGGTAATTCTCTTTTTATGTTTCCTTACAAAACTGTGTTCTCTTACTTTACTGTACCAAAGCCTTGTTGTTTCCTATTTCTATAAGATAAAAATACAGATGTAGCAAAGATACACGGATAGATAAAAGACAGAAGTAGCAAAGATACATGGATAGTTAAAAAGTCAGAAGTAGCAAAGATACACGGATAGATAAAAAGACAGATGTAGCAAAGATACACGGATAGATAAAAAGACAGAAGTAGCAAAGATACATGGATAGTTAAAAAGTCAGAAGTAGCAAAGATACACGGATAGATAAAAAGACAGATGTAGCAAAGATACACGGATAGATAAAAAGACAGAAGTAGCAAAGACACTAGGATAGATAAAAAGACAGAAGTAGCAAAGATACTAGGATAGATAAAAAGACAGAAGTAGCAAAGATACATGGATAGATAAAAAAGACAGAAGTAACAAAGATACATAAATAGAGAAAAAGAACCAAGAACTACAACGGAAACTGACATGAACACCAACAGCATCTTTGATCTACAGGGCAAAGATCAGCATGAAGATCTATAATATAAAGGTCTGCATGAAGATCTGCAATATAAAGGTCGGCATGAGAGATCTGCAATATAAAGGTCTGCATGAAGATCTTTGTGTGCCAATGAACCTGCCATAAACTATCACATAAAGGATCAGGTTTGGACCACCTGCAGATATTATCCTTGAACACAAATTCTGAGATAAAATATGAAACTACAAATATAAATCGGGATGTTAAAATGCCGTTTGATAGAGGATATTGAAAATGTTAGAAAATCTGGTGGAAGAGTTTCATTAATAGAAAATCTGGTAGAAGAGTTTCCTTAATGGAAAATCTGGTGGAAGAGTTTCATTAATAGAAAATTTGGCGGAAGAGTTTCCTTAATGGAGTTTTTAGTTTCATTGACCATAAAACATAAAACACTTGAATACATCAGCATAAAGCGCGTGAAGATGTGAACAAGGTAAAACATAAAACAAGTGAAGATGTGAACAATACACAAAACAGAAACACATCACATATGAATTGTAGCTAATATTTTAGCCTGTTTGTTTTGACTCAAAAAAAAGTGTCTTGTCTCCTCTTGTCTTCAAGAGCCAGTGTTGTATGTACATAACATGGAAGACATCTTACTGTAGTTATCAACAATGTCAACTGCCCCACACCACACTACCCACACCATACTCCCCACACCACACTCCCCACACTTCCCACACCACATTCACCACACCACACTCACCATACCACACTCCCCACATCACATTCACAATACCACACTCCCCACACCACATTCACAACACCACACTCCCCACACCACATTCACAACACCACACTCCCTACACCACATTCACAACACCACATTCACAACACCACACTCCCCACACCACACTCCCCACACCACATTCACAACACCACACTCACCACACCACACTCACCACACCACATTCACCACACCACACTCACCATACCACACTCACAACACCACACTCACCACACCACACTCCCCACACAACACTCACCACACCACACTCACCACACAACACTCACCACACCACACAACACTCACCACACCACACTCACCACACAACACTCATCACACAACACTCAGCACACCACACCACACTCACCACACAACACTCACCACACCACACCCACCGCACAACACTCATCACACAACACTCACCTCACCACACCACACTCACCACACAACACTCACCACATCACACTCACCACACCACACTCACCACGCAACACTCACCACACCACACTCACCACACAACACTCCCCACACCACACTCACCACACAACACTCCCCACACCACACTCACCACACCACACTCACCACACAACACTCACCACACAACACTCACCACACAACACTCCCCACACAACACTCACCACACAACACTCACCACACAACACTCCCCACACCACGAGAGTTTTGAATCTTCCTCTCGTATGCAGGCAGGCCTACCATATTTCACTTGTTTTCTAACATAATCTTTCTTTCCCGGGTAGATCTGTTATTTTTCACATGTTTTTGAAATTAAAGATTCACAAACTTGTTGAGGTCATAACCAAAAATAACCACCCAATGTTCCCCTATACCCCTCCCCCACTCCCTCATCAACCACTTTGTTTAATTTATAAATCTTCTCACAGCTCCCCCCCCCCACACACACACACACACATATCCTACTTAAGACAGTCTTGCTAGAGAGACCCTTGCCTGACCATCTTCTTACCTAGATCTTGTGCTGTACGCTCATGGACTAGCGGGATTACAAGTTTGTAACACGGACTATGCGGGATTACAAGTTTGTAACACGGACTATGCAGGATTACAAGTTTGTAACACGGACTATGTGGGATTACAAGTTTGTAACACGGACTATGTGGGATTACAAGTTTGTAACACGGACTATGTGGGATTACAAGTTTGTAACACAGACTATGGGGGATTACAAGTTTGTAACACGGACTATGTGGGATTACAAGTTTGTAACACGGACTATGTGGGATTACAAGTTTGTAACACGGACTATGTGGGATTACAAGTTTGTAACACGGACTATGGGGGATTACAAGTTTGTAATACGGACTATGTGGGATTACAAGTTTGTAACATTCTGAGAATGCTTATGTCATGGAAAGCACATGTTATTATTTAGATTAATATTTCAACGATTCCAACATGCAAGGCTCTTGTGCCACGGAGAATGAAGTTAAAAATTTAATCTTAAGGAAGAAAACCAATGTCGAGTTATAAAACCAGTGTCATCTGCAACTTTGATATAATTTCATTATTGAAACAATCTTAGTTTTTAAGCAATTTCAGGTTCATAAAGTTTCAAACCTCAAACAATTTCAATCTTTTTCAGGTTCATAAAGTTTCAAACTTCAAACAATTTCAATCTTGAAATATCTTGAAATAATGGTCAGTGGTAATCTTGATCTTCCACTGTGTCTGGCGAAAAGACTGATTTAACGATGGATTGTCTAACAAGCCGGTTCTAATCTTAGCAAACATTTCTCTCTGGCCTCCACAAGCCACTAATCATTACAGAAACTAGCAACATATTTCTCTGTGGTCCCTAAAAGCTGCTTTTCATTACAGAAACTAGTGACATATTTCTCTGTGGTCCCCATAGGCTGCTAGTCATTACAGAAACTAGTAACATATTTCTTTTTGGCCCCCATAAGCTGCTAATCATTACAGAAACTAGTAACATATTTCTCTGTGGCCCCCACAAGCACTAATCATTACAGAAAGTAGCGACATATTTCTCTTTGGCCCCCACAAGCCGCTAATCATTACAGAAACTAGTGACATATTTCTCTGTAGCCTGCACAAGTGCTAATAATTACAGAAAGTAGCGACATATTTCTATGTGGCCCCCACAAGCTGCTAGTCACTACAGGAATTAGCGACATATTTCTCTGTGGCCCCCACAAGCTGCTAACCATTACAGAAACTAGCGACATATTTCTCTGTGGCCCCTACAAGCTGCTAGTCACTACAGGAATTAGCGACATATTTCTCTGTGGCCCCTACAAGCTGCTAGTCACTACAGAAACTAGCGACATATTTCTCTGTGGCCCTTACAAGTTGCTAGTCACTTCAGGAACTAGCGACATATTTCTCTGTGGCCCCTACAAGCTGCTAGTGACTACAGGAACTAGCGATATATTTCTCTGTGGCCCCCACAAGCCACTAATCACTACAGAAAGTAGCGACATATTTCTCTGTGGCCCATACATGCTGCTAGTCACTACAGGAACTAGTGACATATTTCTATGTGGCCCCCACAAGCCGCTAATCATTGCAGAAACTAGCGACATATTTCTATGTGGCCCCCACAAGCCGCTAATCATTACAGGAACTAGCAACATATTTCTCTGTGGCCCCCCCCCCCCACAAGCCGCTAATCATTACAGGAACTAGCGACATATTTCTCTGTGGCCCCTACAAGCTGCTAGTGACTACAGGAACTAGCGACATATTTCTCTGTGGCCCCTACAAGCTGCTAGTCACTACAGAAACTAGCGACGTATTTCTCTGTGGCCCCTACAAGCTGCTAGTCACTACAGAAACTAGCGACATATTTCTCTGTGGCCCTTACAAGTTGCTAGTCACTTCAGGAACTAGCGACATATTTCTCTGTGGCCCCTACAAGCTGCTAGTGACTACAGGAACTAGCGACATATTTCTCTGTGGCCCCCACAAGCCACTAATCACTACAGAAAGTAGCGACATATTCTCTGTGGCCCATACATGCTGCTAGTCACTACAGGAACTAGTGACATATTTCTATGTGGCCCCCACAAGCCGCTAATCATTGCAGAAACTAGCGACATATTTCTATGTGGCCCCCACAAGCCGCTAATCATTACAGGAACTAGCAACATATTTCTCTGTGGCCCCCCCCCCCCCACAAGCCGCTAATCATTACAGGAACTAGCGACATATTTCTCTGTGGCCCCTACAAGCTGCTAGTGACTACAGGAACTAGCGACATATTTCTCTGTGGCCCCTACAAGCTGCTAGTCACTACAGAAACTAGCGACGTATTTCTCTGTGGCCCCTACAAGCTGCTAGTCACTACAGAAACTAGCGACATATTTCTCTGTGGCCCTTACAAGTTGCTAGTCACTTCAGGAACTAGCGACATATTTCTCTGTGGCCCCTACAAGCTGCTAGTGACTACAGGAACTAGCGACATATTTCTCTGTGGCCCCCACAAGCCACTAATCACTACAGAAAGTAGCGACATATTTCTATGTGGCCCATACAAGCTGCTAGTCACTACAGGAACTAGCGACATATTTCTATGTGGCCCCCACAAGCCGCTAATCATTACAGGAACTGGCGACATATTTCTCTGTGGCCCCCCCCCCCCACAAGCCGCTAATCATTACAGAAACTAGCGACATATTCTGTGCAGTAAAGCATAATTAACCCACGCTCTATCCCGGGAAAACAGGACGAGGAAGTATCGCAGTCCCGACTTAATGAACCGAAATAGAATTTGGGCAGACAGGAAATATTTAGTATCGATCCTAGTTTTAGCTTCATGAAAGTTATTTTGGTGTTGCAACTTCATAGTTACAGGAAGGCTGAAATTAGTCGCATGAAAAGCTGAAAAGGAGGGCACGTATATAAAAAAACTAACAGTCATAGAGGAGAATACAGTGCTAAAACTTATTTTGTGAGGAAATTCCCACAGAAGAGAGACACACAAAATAGAAAGCCACGGCCGGGAAAAGTGTCTTTACCACGAGAAGAGAGTTTAGGACAGACCTGCACACAAGAAACAAATCCTGCTTGTCTCCATTCGGTCAGCCCATAGCCATCTTTTTTTCCAGCAGCAGTGGTAATGCAAAGAAAACTAAATTGATGACAACTGACAAAACAAACAAGGCAGCTGAAATATGTATCAATGAGGAAAAACTGGAAGAAGTGGAGAGTTTTGAATATCTTGGATCACTACTAACTAGTAATGGAGATACAATGCGGGAAATTAAAAGGAGGACATCTATCGCTCTTCAGAAAGTAAAACAACTAAAGAATCTGTGGAGAGGAGCAGACAACCACAAAAATAAGATTTTTAAGGGCATGCATCTTTCCCATCACAACATGTGCCTGTGAGACCTGGACACTTAACAAAACAGCTGAGAAGCACATAAATGCCTTTGAATGTAAATGCTACAGAAGAGTTCTTCAAATATCATGGACACAAAAAAAAGAACAAATATATCTATACTACAAGAACTTAATATTGAAGAAGGCTGGCTAGTAAAGAGGATTAAACAGAGAAATCTTAAATATTTTGGACACATTAAATGTCATGATAATCTAGAGAAGACCGTCTTGGAAGGGTACATAATGGAGAAAAGAAAGAGAGGAAGACCAAGGTGAAGATGGCTGCAAGACATCGTTGATGATCTGCAAATGGATGCATCAGCAGCAGGGCATCTTGCAAATGTTGACTGACAGAACTCTTTATGGCTCATTTATTCTGTCAGATATAGAGCTCTTTATGTATTCATTTAATCTGTCAGGTATATAGCTCTTTATGGTTCATTTATTCTGTCAGATATAGAACTCTTTATGTGTTTATTTATTCTGTCAGATACAGAGCTTTTTATGTGTTCATTCATTCAGCCAAAAAAAAAAAAGAAAAGAATAAATGACAGCTCTATCCTTACATAATAAATGAATGCACGAGAG
Source organism: Achatina immaculata (assembly GCA_009760885.1). Taxonomy (NCBI): domain Eukaryota; kingdom Metazoa; phylum Mollusca; class Gastropoda; order Stylommatophora; family Achatinidae; genus Lissachatina; species Lissachatina immaculata. The sequence continues at coordinate 23,994,124 of CM019702.1, read as the reverse complement.
ATCTATACCTGAAGTAATAAATGAACAAATAAGAGATCTATACATGAAAGTATAAATGAGCAGATGAGAGATCAATGCATGAAAAAAATATACGAGAGCTCAATGGTTGAAAGAATACATGAATTATTTCACGGCGCGTGTGAGTGACTTGCCCGGGGGAGGGGGGAAATCTTAATCTTTGCAGAGAGAGAGAGAGAGAGAGAGAGAGAGGCGTCTTCTGATGGAGTATAGCGCTGGTGTCTGCTGGGAATATCAAGATGGCGGTATGAAAGACTTCCGGCAGGAAAACATTGACCGGAAGAGAGAAGGGGGCCAGAACTTGATTATCCCCCCACGTGCTGGAAGATAAGACGAAGCGGAAATATTGAGTTCTTTGCTTCTGTCTGACAGTCTAGAGAATCTAAAAGGAGTAAGGTATGTCTAGAAAATCTAAGGAGGCATAAGGGAAGTCTAGAAAATCTAAGAGGGGTAAGGGAAGTCTAGAAAATCTAAGGAGGAATAAGGGAAGTCTAGAAAATCTAAGGAGGAGTAAAGGAAGGGAACTGATGTGATTTTTATACAAGTTGATCAGCGGGACGTGGCAGTGCCCTGAGTATCTGGTTTGTTTGTCTGCCTAAAAATCTGTCTTTAGGAAGACACCTAAGGATGAATGAGATATTTGCGGGCAGTTTTCACATCTTTAGTTGATGAGGAAGATATTTTGTTTTTGTATCTTTGGTGATATATATGTAACATGGTGCCTTGTAAATTATGATAATGTTATTAACGCTATTATTTTTGTTGTTGTTCTTGTATTTGTTGTTGTTAGCATTTTAATGAATAGCTATAAATGAGATAAACCGGAAGGAAATACAAGTAAATGAATTGAGAACCAATTTGAGAGAAACTGCCACGGTATTTGTAACGAATGTTGCGACAATACAGGACGGACGCTTGATGAAAAGACAGGGTAAGGAGATGTACCCAGATCACAATAGTCTGACGTGACCTGTTAAACTGATAGAGCCTGATGTGACCAGTTAAACTGATAGAGTCTGACGTGACCAGTTAAATTGATAGAATCTGACGTGACCAGTTGAACTGATAAAGTCTGACGTGACCAGTTAAACTGATAGAGTTTGATGTGACCAGTTAAACCACGATGTAATGACAACAGTTAGAGACAGACATCCGGCTGACTGGACACTAGGTACAAAAGAACGGACTAATAATCGAGGCGAGATGGTAACTGGATAAGAGAAGTTTACCCAAGGCGAGATGGTAACAGGATGGATCTTGAGATTGTTACAGATCTCATTTGTTTATTACTACGAGCCAATCATAATGCAGAAAGAGACCAATAGGGGACCAAGGGGCTGGGCGTAACCACCGACTGGACAACAGGAAAATAAGGGGGAGAAACGAGAAGACAGGAAGAACAAGGAAAAAAAGAAGCAATTTTAGGAGAGACAGAAGATCGGGCAGGGACATGGACGAGGAGACGCATACAGAGACTAGCTAGAGCTCTAGAACACAAATGGGCTAGTATGTATGAAAGCTAAAATTTGAAGGTATTCTGGTCCAAATGCAGCAGGTAAATGAGAAATGTACAAGGGACAGTCGAGCCACGAGTTACTGCTCTACTCAGCATTTCCAGTTTAGAAAGTAATTTAGTACCGTGTGAGAAAGAAGAAGATTCAAGGTTTTGTGAACTTGGTGTAAAATCAGAGAGGAACGTAGAGAGTTGTAGGACTTCCTAGGCCTTATTTCATATTTCACAATCGAATTGATACTTTGGGATTTTCGTTGCCTGAACTATCTGAACTGCATAGTAAGTGTGAGTGTTAAGTGCAGGAAAGATGTGTCTTAGTAATTTAGAAGTGACAATGAAGAAATGAAATATGGTGGCGGCCAGAACTCGACATTCAACATTCTGAGAAAAGTCCACCTTGACGGTAGTGAATAGACATTACAGTATAAAAGTAAGTAAAGTAAAAGTAATCCTGTCATGCCTTAAAGGCACATAGGGATATGGTGTTAATGCCCACATTTTCCATGACCTGTCCGCACACTAACAGGGCATTAAATAAATTCAACATTTCAAACTTGACTGTCTAGTCGATGAACTATCAAATATTACAATAAGTTAAAAACGCAGTATCTCAAGACAGAGGACATTAAATATGATATCTACATAGCACATGAGATCTGATGGGTTCCACGAAACTCGGGGGAATCTCTCCTTTCATTTCTAGCAGCTGTTTCTTTCCACAGTACCATCAGCTCTTCAAGATAAAAGTGCTCAGAAGAATCATATCAATTTCCTAGAGTACCAGGATGTTCTTGTCATTATAGGTCCAGGCTTTGCTATCCCCTGCGCTGATTACAAGCTCTCAAATGTATCACTATGTTGTTTAGTTCATCATTGTTGTGATACTTTTGGTGTTTATAACGTCACTGTTGTGATAAACTACTTGTTCATACATCACTGTTGTCTTGTGCTGTTTTTGCTGTTGTTCTAGTTGTTCATATCACTCTTGTGTTGCTGTTGCTCTAGTTGTTCATATCACTCTTGTGTTATTTTTGCTGTTGTTATTGTTGTTGTATTTCTGTGTGAACATTGTGGATGCAGCTGATGGCGTGAAGTCAGCACTAGAACATGACAGGAGCTGTAAGGAAGTGCGTCACGACTGATTTATTGTTGAATTAGAAGGTCCAAGGAACGGACATTTGGAAAGTCTCATCCATCATAACGTTTCCCAGCATGCAGTGGAACCAGCGGAAGACTGACATACCTCAGACAGCTCTGACCTTCCTTGAACTTGTCTCCTCAGCACAATCATCTTCCCCATTCCTCAAACTTGTTCGCCGCCTTCGCCAGTGTACTAGTCTGACCTGAAAGATTTTCTCAAACAATCTAGAGAAATCAATGAAAAGTTTACGGCCGGCCAGGTAGAAATGATTTTGAAGGACTTAAAACATTGACCAGTCGTCAACATTCTGTTATAAAACAACCGCGAACTTACAGCACAGAGCAATCTCGTGGAGCCCGCTACACTAATCTCTCTCTAGAACTTTGAAACAACTTTGGGCAAACTTAATCACACGTGATGTTTAATACTCGACAGAGAACTCCTGCTAGACCGGGCCTGTCGGTACCGGGGCTTTTATTTGATGAGGAGAGAATTAAATATTGCACCTGATCAAAGAGAAGGACCGACTGTGAGAGAAACAAGGACGGTCAACACAGATCTCAAGGGGCATGAGAAGGTTTGCTAGATCTGAGCAGAGCTGGGAGGGCATGAGAAGGTTTGCTAGGTCTGAGTAGAGCTGGGAGGGCATGAGAAGGTTTGCTAGGTCTGAGCAGAGCTGGGAGGGTCTGAGAGGGTTTGTTAGGTCTGAATAGAGTTGGAAGGGTCTGAGAAGGTTTGCTAGGTCTGAGTGGAGCTGGGAAGGTCTGAGAGTTTGATAGGTCTTAGTAGAACTGGGAGGGTCTGAGAGAGTTTGATAGGTCTTACTAGAGCTGGGAGGGTCTGAGAGGGTTTGCTAGGTCTGAGTAGAGCTGGGAGGGTCTGAGAGGGTTTGCTAGGTCTGAGTAGAGCTGGGAGGGTCTGAGAGGGTTTGACAGGTCTTAGTAGAGCTGGGAGGGTCTGAGAGGGTTTGCTAGGTCTGAGTAGAGCTGGGAGGCTCTGAGAGGGTTTGACAGGTCTTAGTAGAGCTGGGAGGGTCTGAGAGGGTTTGCTAGGTCTGAGTAGAGCTGGGAGGGTCTGAGAGGGTTTGCTAGGTCTGAGTAGAGCTAGTAAGGTTTGAGAGGGTTTTATGTGTCTTAGTAGAGCTGGGAGGGTCTGAGAAGGTTTGCGAGACACAGAAGAGAGAGAGATAGAGAGTAAAGCATTGAGTTCAGCAATGAAATGAAAAGACTAAGAAGAGAGTGAGTTCAGCAATGAAATGTTAAGACTCTGAAGAGAGAGTGAGTTCAGCAATGAAATGTTAAGACTCTGAAGAGAGAGTGAGTTCAGCAATGAAATGTTAAGACTCTGAAGAGAGAGTCAGTTCATCAATGAAATGATAGGACTCTGAAGAGAGAGTGAGTTCAGCAATGAAATGAAAAGACTCTGAAGAGAGAGTGAGTTCAGAAATGAAATGATAAGACTCTGAAGAGATAGTGAGTTCAGCAATGAAATGATAAGACTCTTAAGAGAGAGAGAGAGTCAGTTCATCAATGAAACGATAAGACTCTGAAGAGAGAGTGAGTTCAGAAATGAAATGATAAGACTCTGAAGAGAGAGTCAGTTCATCAATGAAATGATAAGACTCTGAAGAGAGAATGAGTTCAGCAATGAAATGATAAGACTCTGAAGAGAGAGAGAGAGAGTCAGTTCAGAAATGAAATGATAAGACTCTGAAGAAAGAGTGAGTTCAGAAATGAAATGATAAGACTCTGAAGAGAGAGTCAGTTCATCAATGAAATGATAAGACTCTTAAGAGAGAGTGAGTTCAGAAATAGAAATGATAAGATGTGCTCCTTGTTGGTCACAAAGTTGAACATTGTGAAATGAAATGTGAGATGACAATGACTGTGATGTGACTGATGATTGTCATGTGACTGATGATTGTGATATGACTGGTGACTGCGAGGTGACTGACTAACGACTGTGAGGTGATTGATTGACGATTGTGGCGTGACTGATGACTGTGGTGTGACTGATGACTGTGTGGTGACTGATGATTGTGATGTGACTGACTATTGTAGTGTGACTGATGATTATGATGTGACTGATGATTATAATGTGACTGATGATTGTGGTATGACTGATGATTGTGATGTGACTGATGACTATGAGGTGACTGACTGATGGCTGTGATCTGACTGATGATTGTAATGTGACTGATGACTGTGGTGTGACTGATGATTGTGAGGTGACTGACTGAAGACTGTGAGGTGACTGATTATTGTGATGTGACTGATGATTGTGAGGTGAATGTTCAAAAAGGACTTGGACATATTCACTTTTGAAAAGAGCTTAGTTTAAATTACATAGAACAAACAGGTATTTTGGTCTATGGAGTTAAATGTGGAATTATATTTGTCTGGCTTCAAGACTTTAAAGGCAGATCAGTAACACAAGATTGTGACAGCCTTTAAAGGGGTATTAGTAACACAAGATTGTGACAGCCTTTAAAGGGAGATCAGTAACACAAGATTGTGACAAATTTTAAAGGAAGATCAGAAATACAAGATTGTGACAGCCTTAAAATGGAGATCAGTCAAACAAGATTGTAGCAGATTTTGAAGGGAGAACAATAATACAAGATTGTAGACAACTTCAAAAGAAGACCAGTCATTACATTTTATCCTTCGCTGTAATTAAACCAGAACAAAGACTGATTTTACTTTGCTTAAAGTCATGTTTGACAGTCAGTCAGATACCACGGGACGGTTTCATATAAAAGCTGAAATTTGGAAGAATTCGGCGAAAGAAGTTTTCTTTTGATTGTATCAACTTCCGAGCATGTAAGATGCCTTGGTCTTGCTCAGCAACCACCCCCCCCCCCCCCACGCGCTAGAAGTAATAGAGGTCCTGAAATATCAATGTTGATGTGTCATGATTTATGACTCAGTCTTGACATATGATGACTAATTACTCAGCTTGTGCTGTATAATGACTTATGACTCGGCCTTTGCTGTAAGATGACTTATGACAGCCTGCGTTGTAAGATGACTTATGACTCAGCCTTTTTTGTAAGATGACTTATGACTCGGGCTTTGCTGTAAGATGACTTATGACTTCGCCTTTGCTGTAAGACGACTTATGACTAGCCACGTCGTATACTGACAAACAGTTCTATATATTTGTGTTGAGCAGTGTTTGGCTATTTGAAATGCGTACTACCTAAGTGTGAATGATTTTACTATCAACATAGACCGTACCAACACGAAGGACAGCAGGCCATGTTGTTTATTATTAGTAAATAAATATTTCTCTTCTCTCCACAGCGGGCAAATAAGAACAAAGCTCGCCTGCGTGGCGAATGAGAATAAAACTCGCTTGAGCGGCGAATGAGAGTAAAAGTCGCCTGAGCAGCGAATGAGAACAAAATTCACAACTTAATACAGAAATAAAGGCAGTGATTTCTAAAGTGTCCCAACTTCTCACACTGTAAACAGACACGAGAAAGCTCAGGCCGATCTGAAAGAAAGAAGACATGGGTCCCAGATGAAAGTTTCTGGCTCCGTACGATTTCTGCTTAATATCTTTTTTCGTTAGAGTAAATTCGCCACATTTTGATCGTTCATTCTCCACATTTGGCGAATAAGGACCTATTTAGCCACGCGGAGTAATTTGATAACCAGTTTACATCTGTAACAGAGCACGAAAATACAGATAAAAATATCGCTCTTATTGCATGGTTTATGAGTTAAAAAATACAGATAAGAAATATAGTTCTTATCTAATGATGTATGGCCATGAAGATAAGAGACAAAGAAGGAACGCTTGCATGAAGCAGAAAAGTTAGAAGCAGACACACAGCAGACAGAAGAAAAAGTAAGAAGCAGGTATAGAGAAGACAGAAAGGAAAGTAAAAAGCAGACCTACAGAAGACAGAAGAAAAAGTAAAAAGCAGACCTACAGAAGACAGAAGAAAAAGTAAAAAGCAGACCTACAGAAGACAGAAGAAAAAGTAAAAAGCAGACCTACAGAAGACAGAAGAAAAAGTAAAAAGCAGACCTACAGAAGACAGAAGAAAAAGTAAAAAGCAGACCTACAGAAGATAGAAGAAAAAGTAAGAAGCAGACACACAGAAGATAGAAGAAAAAGAAAAAATAAGAGGCACACATGCAGAAGAAAAAGTAAGAGGCAGACATACAGAAGACAGAAGAAAAAGTAAGAGGCAGACACACAGAAGACAGAAGAAAAAGTAAGAGGCAGACACACAGAAGACAGAAGAAAAAGTAAGAGGCAGACATACAGAAGACAGAAGAAAAAGTAAGAGGCAGACATACAAAAGACAGAAGAAAAAGTAAGAGGCAGACACACAGAAGACAGAAGAAAAAGTAAGAGGCAGACACACTGCTAAACAGAGAGAAAAATCAGACAAAGAAATGAACGAGACTAAGCAAGTAAAAAGAGGGAGAGCAGATAAACAGAGAGAAAAGATAGACAAAAAGATGAAAGACAAAAAAAGCAGATAAAGATGAAGAGAACAAAAAAAGATAAGGAAGAGAAAATTACAAATGCTTATCTGGTGATTGGCTCTAGAGATCTGAACACAAACACTTACGTAAATGAAGGCAAGAAGCAATTCACCTGCCACCCACGAGCTGTTATCATGCGCTGATATCTGTCGAGTGGCTGAGATATACCTCGAGTGATATTAATTATCTTCCCTTATTGGTCTCGGAGATTGGAAAATGTCGCTTGTATTTTGCTAAATGACATCAATAATACGTGCTGTGTGAGGGACAATGCTTCTTTCAGCGCTGGCCTTCATATTCTCCCACACAAGTGCACGCCTCATGTACATTTCCACATGTACACTCCTCACTTACATTTGCACACGTACACGTACGTGTATGCGTACACTCGTATCCTGGATTATTCAGGCAAATAATCTTATCTTGATATGCGGTTATGTTTATGGTGTAAAAGTATATGTTTGAGCGCTGCATGTCGTTGCTATTAGATTTTATAGCTGGCATTTAGAATGTTGTAAAAGGTTGCAGTTTTGTTGCATTGCGTTCATTCGAGCTTATCAAATTTGCTAGAACCAGTCATGAGAGAAAGAGCTTAGGAGCTTCAGTTGTGTTGTTCAGACAAAGCAGGTCTCCTTCCCAAAGTCGATGTTATCAGTTCAGGAGGGCTTTACATGCACTTCTCTCACCATCATTTATGCCATTATGTCCAAGCTTTGTTATGTATAGTATATAGGAGAGACTATTGTGATATGTAGTATATAAGGGAGATTGTTGTGATATGTAGTATATAGGGAAGACTGTTGTGATATGAAATATATAGAGGAGACTGTTGTGATATGAAGTATATAGAGGAGATTGTTGTGATATGAAGTATATAGGGGAGACTGTAACATGAAGTATATAGCGGAGACTGTTGTGATATGAAGTTTATAGAGGAGACTGTTGTGATATGTAGTATATAGGGAAGACTGTTGTAATATGAAGTATATAGGGGAGAAATGTGATATGTAGTATATAGGGAAGACTGTTGTGATATGAAATATATAGAGGAGACTGTTGTAATATGAAGTATATAGGGGAGACTGTTGTAATATGAAGTATATAGGGGAGACTGCTGTGATATGAAATATATAGGGGTGGCTGTTGTAATATGAAGTATATAGGGGAGAAATGTGATATGTAGTATATAGGGAAGACTGTTGTGATATGAAATATATAGAGGAGACTGTTGTAATATGAAGTATATAGGGGAGACTGTTGTAATATGAAATATATAGGGGTGACTGTTGTAATATGAAGTATATAGGGGAGACTGTTGTGATATGAAGTATATAGCGGAGAATTGTGATATGTAGTATATAGGGAAGACTGTTGTGATATGAAGTATATAGGGGAGAATTGTGATATGAAGTATATAAGACTTTTTTGATATGATGTATATAGGGAGACTGTTGTAATATGAAGTATATAGGGGAGACTGTTGTGATATGATGTATATAGGGGAGACTGCTGTGATATGAAGTATATAGGGGAGACTGTTGTAATATGTAGTATATAGGGAGATTGTTGTAATATGCAGTGTTTAGGGGAGACTGTTGTAATATGAAGTATATAATAGAGACTGTTGAATTATGAAGTATATAGGGGAGACTGTTATAATATGAAGTATATAGGGAGACTGTTGTGATATAAAGTATAAAGAAGAGACTGTTGTAATATGAAGTATACAGGGGAGACTATTGTAATATGTAGTGTATAGGGGAGACTGTTGTGATATTATATATATAGGGGAGACTGTTGTGATATGAAGTATACAGGGTAGACTGTTGTGATATTTAGTATACAGGCGAGACTTGTGATATGAAGTATATAGGGGTCACTGTTGTGATATGAAGTATATGGGGAAGGCTGTTGTGAAATGAAGCATACAGGGGAGGCTGTTGTGATATGAAGTATATAGGGGAGACTATTGTGATATGAAGTATATAGGGGAGAATTGTGATATGAAGTATATAGGGGACACTATTGTGATATGAAGTATATAGGGAGACTTGTGATATGAAGTACATAAGGGAGACTTTTGTGATATGAAGTATATAGGGGAGACTTGTGATATGAAGTATAAAGGGGAGACTGTTGTGATATGAAGTATATAGGGGAGACTGTTGTGATATGAAGTATATTGGGGAGACTGTTGTGACATGAAGTATATAGGGGAGACTGTTGTGATATGAAGTATATAAGGGAGACTGTTGTGATATGAAGTATATAGAGGATAGTTTTGGGATATGAAGTATATAGGGAAGACTTGTGATACGAAGTATATAGTGGATACTGCTGTGATATAAAGTATATAGGGAGACTTGTGATATGAAGTATATAGAGGATACTGTTGTGATATTAAATTTATAGGGGAGACATGTGATATGAAGTATATAAGGGAGGCTGTTGTGACATGAAGTATATAAGGGGGACTGTTGTGATATTAAGTATAGACTTGTGATATGAAGTATATAGGGGAGACTGTTGTGATATGAAGTATAGACTTGTGATATGAAGTATGTAGGGGAGACTGTTGTGATATGAAGTATAGACTCGTGATATGAAATATATAGGGGAGACTGTTGTGATATTAAGTATAGACTTGTGATATGAAGTATATAGGGGAGACTGTTGTGATATGAAGTATAGACTTGTGATATGAAGTATATAAGGGAGACTGTTGTGATATGAAGTATAGACTTGTGATATGAAATATATAGGGGAGACTGTTGTGATATTAAGTATAGACTTGTGATATGAAGTATATAGGGGAGACTGTTGTGATATTAAGTATAGACTTGTGATATGAAGTATATAGGGGAGACTGTTGTGATATTAAGTATAGACTCGTGATATGAAATATATAGGGGAGACTGTTGTGATATTAAGTATAGACTTGTGATATGAAGTATATAGGGGAGACTGTTGTGATATTAAGTATAGACTTGTGATATGAAGTATATAGGGGAGACTGTTGTGATATGAAGTATAGACTTGTGATATGAAATATATAGGGGAGACTGTTGTGATATGAAGTATAGACTCGTGATATGAAATATATAGGGGAGACTGTTGTGATATGAAGTATAGACTTGTGATATGAAATATATAGGGGAGACTGTTGTGATATGAAGTATATAGGGGAGACTGTTGTGATATGAAGTATAGACTTGTGATATGAAATATATAGGGGAGACTGTTGTGATATGAAGTATAGACTTGTGATATGAAATATATAGGGGAGACTGTTGTGATATGAAGTATAGACTCGTGATATGAAATATATAGGGGAGACTGTTGTGATATGAAGTATATAAGGGAGACTGGTGTGATATGAAGTATATAAGGGAGACTGGTGTGATATGAAGTATATAAGGGAGACTGGTGTGATATGAAGTATATAAGGGAGACTGGTGTGATATGAAGTATATAAGGGAGACTGGTGTGATATAAAGTATATAAGGGAGACTGGCTTACGCTTACGATATCGGTTTAGCCAGCATCTGAACCACATATCTAAGATGTCACTGACTGCGGGAGCCAAGCATGTCTGTCAAGGAGACTACCAAGGAAAACGGGACGACCATCACGGAAAACGGGACACTTTTGTCCCTGAAATACTCTCCTATCTATAGATGAACGATCACGGAAAGCTCTGGAGTGCCGCCCTATCTGTCATGTAGCTTGCCTCTACCAGCCGGAATCATGTAACAATAAATTCAACTTTTTTAAGACTGTTTTATATTTGCGATGCATATAGCAACGAGAAAGTGTTGTCTGATTAATACTGTCATATATTTCTGCCAGTTGAATCGATGGATGCTTGCGCACACCATCTCTACGATGAATAGTAAAGTAAGATAACAAATATTGTAGGATTAAACCTCGAAAAAATCGTAGACAATCGTACGATGAATAGTGGCCGCGACAACATTTGATATTCCTTGCCACTTTGAAGTTATTAATACACATGACTACGTCTTCTTTTTGTTCACCTCTTACGTTCTGTATCTACACCAGATACTGTATGGTTCCCCACAAGACTGAAATCTTAACACACATAGTCACTATAACATTCCTAAATTATAGTTCACGTTTAATGTTCACCGGGTGTCTGAGTGGCGAAGTGGTTAGTGCACTGGTCTCTCATGGCGAAGGTCGGGAGTTCGAATCCGGCCGGCGGCACCCCAGTCACCCAGCTGTAGAAATGGGTACCCGACTTCTTCTGGAGTTGAGGAAGGAAAGGCGGCCTGGCGTGATACTGACCATATCACCCTCTAGTGTGCTGACAGGTCAAGGAAAATATGGGCACTAACACCATATCCCTATGTGCCTCTAAGGCATGACAGGATTACTTTTTTAATGTTCACCACGCTAAATTCACAGGTGTCATATTATGGCGTCTCCGAAAGTATTTATCACAAAGTTCCAAAAACATCAATTGCAAATTTCTCACGCATCTCTCATTAATCACTTTCTAACTTGAAATACTGACTTTTGTCTGTTCTAAACTACTTCTCTATCTCTTGAATATCTATTGGCTCTGTCTGTCCCTCTGTTCCATCTGTCGTTTCTCTCCTATCTATCTTTCTATTCTTCTTTTCTGTCCTTTCTGTCTTTTCCATAACTGCATGCTTGGACAAGATTACAATCGTAAGTCATTTGTCCAATAGGACACATCTCTAGATCTTTCTATTGGTCAGATGGTTGACTACATACTGATTGGACTTCGGGATAGCTCAGTCAGTTCCCTTTGGTCATCTTATTGGTTCGCTGGACTATTCATGTGTGCAAACTGAGTCCGAAGATTAGCATATATGCTTCACCTGTCAGTAAGTCTGTTGTGTCAAATCCATCTATTCAATTTTCTTTGGGTGAACTCTCACCCAGTAACAGGTGTTTGCGATACCTGATAGGGATTATTAGTCCAACTCTATTTACACAGTGTCCGTCTGTCTCTGCATTATGTACTATTGCCATCTGAGTAAATCCTACTAGTGCGTGGCCCAGGGTCCTTGTCTCTAATACCAGCTGATTACCCGACGGTTCTAGGGAAGTTATTAATTACTCATACCGCGGAGTGGATTTCAGATGGCCATGTTTCTCCCACCGATAACTTTAAAGTTAAAAGGGAGATCTGTCGGAATGAGTGGTATCATGGGATACAAACTACTTCACCCTCTCCTTGTCCCGTTAAGATAGTCGCTTCAACTACATTGTCCAGCATCCTCTTTACACACAGCCCATCAGAACGAAGACCATCAGAACTAAGACCATCAGAACTAAGACTATCATGGGACCAGAGACCATCAGAACCAAGAACTGTCATGCGAACAGAGACCATCAGAACCAAGAACTGCCATGGGACCAGAGACCATCAGAACCAAGACCACCAGAACCATGAACTGCCATGAGATCAGAGACCATCAGAACCAAGACCATCAGAACCATGAACTGCCATGAGATCAGAGACCATCAGAACCAAGAACTGCCATGGGAACCAGAGACCATCAGAACCAAGACCATCAGAACCATGAACTGCCATGAGATCAGAGACCATCAGAACCAAGAACTGCCATGGGACCAGAGACCATCAGAACCAAGAATTGCCATGGGACCAGAGACCGCCATCTTGGAATACTGATGGAACCAGGCTGGAATAAATTTATACTTAAGGAGTCGGACAGGGAGAGCAATCACATTAAATAATTTTGATAACAAAAGAGATTTCAGCTAATTCCGGCCAAACCGTTCCTTTTTACACTTCTTCTTCTTCTTGTGTTACAGAGAACATCACTCAGCTGTGGTAAGTATAGAACTTGTTGGATCTGTAGTTCCTGTCCCCCATGAGATCATTTTTTGTTGGCTTATCTCTCCTGTCTTGTTTACCCCAGTAACATCACGTGCTTGCGGCGTACTTTAGGCACAGTTATCATATCAAGTAAGATCAGGTGTAAGTTAATATCACAGATATTGCTTCTCCCTTCCCCCTTCTCCCGTCCAACTCTCTCTCTCTCTTTCTCTCCTCTCTCTCTCTTTCTCTCCTCTCTCTTTCTCTCTCTTTCTTCTCTCTCTCACACACACAAATGTCACACAAAACGACGCAACATTAGCTTATTTCGCTAACAAGAGTCACTGACTCGCTGACGCTGTGTTTAATGGCTTCCTCCGAGAATGCATAAATATTTCACAGCAAATTAGTTAGGGCAGCGTAGTCTATAATGAGCTGTGTTTTCATGAAAAGAGAACGTAGCTAAGACCCGTTGTAGCCGATACACAGTAAAGGTAGATCACTCATCGCTCTATTTTAGAGGAAAAGTGTCTCCGAAATCAAAAAAAGCCTAACGGCAAGACAAGGCGCACTAGATCGGCTCCTCTCATGATGTTTTCATTGAACAGGGAGAGGAAATCTTATGAGGGAACACATCGTTTCCCAATTCCTCGTTTCACTGGTCGATATTTACCTGATATATTTTCAGTCTCGGCAGAACAGTTTGGTCAGGTAAGATACGAGACATAAGGTGATGTAATATTGCCATTATATTATCAAAAGAGGTTGTTAGATGACTTCTATCATATCACACGATGAGAAACAGTGTTAGATGGTGTCTATCATATCACAGTGAGGAGAAACAGTGTTAGACAGTGTCCATATCACAGTGATGAGAAACAGTGTACAAAACAGCATCAAAATAGTGAAATAGGAATATCAAACTCACTCTAGACTCGTCTGTACCAGAGTTGTATGTGTTATTATAAAAGTAAATGATCGTTTATTAAAACATCAAATGATCTTTTATTATAACAGCAAATGATGTTTTATTATAACAGCAAATGATATTTTATTATAACATCAAATGATGTTTTAACCAGTCACAATTTGTCGCCACGGAGTATGAAATATAACGCAAGGGGCGCCAGAATTTGACATGTCCGGACGTGGGATGTGGCGCCAGATATGTTGTACTGAAACAAATAAATTATCCAATAATTAACAGAAATTATGGTTGTAATTTCAGTCTAGAATATTCCAGCAGTTCTCAGCCCTGTAATGGCGGCAATTGCGGTTATTTTCTAAATGTTTCTTCTTCGCGTTCATGAATGTTTGTGTAGGGTGAAATCATGGGACAGAACTCTACAAGTTCCGTCTGTTATAGCTGTTACATGTCTCACCTGTCTACACTCTACGTCTGTTATAGCTGTTACATGTCTCATCTGTCTACACTCTAAGTCTGTTACAGCTGTTACATGTCTCATCTGTCTACACTGTTACATGTGTCATCTGTCTACACTCTAAGTCTGTTATAGCTGTTACATGTCTCATCTGTCTACTCTCTAAGTATGTTATAGTTGTTACATGTGTCATCTGTCTACACTCTAAGTCTGTTATAGCTGTTACATGTCTCATCTGTCTACACGGTGTAACTTCTACTACTGTTACAAGCTGTATTTGTTACGCTTTAGTATCGCCACCAAACTTTCTCAGTGATGTTTCTAGTCACACGACAGAAGATGAAGATAAAGACAAGAACACAATAACGTTTCTAGTCACACGACAGAAGATAAAGATAAGAACACAATAATGTTTCTAGTCACACGACAGAAGATAAAAACAAGAACACAATAATGTTTCTAGTCACAGGATAAAAGATAAAGACAAGACTACAATAATTTTTCTAGTCACACGACAGAAGATAAAGACAAAAGCACAATAATGTTTCTAGTCACACGAAAGAAGATAAAGACAAGATCACAATGATGTTTCTAGTCACACGACAGAAGATAAAGACAAGAACACAATAAAGCTTCTAGTCACACGACAGACGATAAAGAGAAGACCACAATAATGTTTTTAGTCACACGACAGAAGATAAAGACAAGATCACAATAATGTTTTTAGTCACACGACAGAAGATAAAGAGAAGACCACAATAATGTTTTTAGTCACACGACAGAAGATAAAGACAAGATCACAATAATGTTTTTAGTCACACGAAAGAAGATAAAGAGAAGACCACAATAATGTTTTTAGTCACACGACAGACGATAAAGAGAAGACCACAATAATGTTTTTAGTCACACGACAGACGATAAAGAGAAGACCACAATAATGTTTTTAGTCACACGACAGAAGATAAAGACAAGATCACAATAATGTTTTTAGTCACACGAAAGAAGATAAAGAGAAGACCACAATAATGTTTTTAGTCACACGACAGAAGATAAAGAGAAGATCACAATAATGTTTTTAGTCACACGACAGATGATAAAGAGAAGACCACAATAATGTTTTTAGTCACAAGACAGACGATAAAGAAAAGAACACAATAATGTTTTTAGTCACACGACAGACGATAAAGAGAAGACCACAATAATGTTTTTTAGTCACACGACAGACGATAAAGAGAAGACCACAATATTGTCTGTAGTCTGGGAATGAAAAGATTCCCTCATGAACGTTTATTTATTTTTTTTTCGCTTTATAATTATTTCATGTCTTCATGTTTTATCCCATTTCGCTTCAGTTATTATTCATAACATAACGCTTTCTTCTCTTATTTCTGCCATTTTAACAGGGAATTCATGCACATAATTATTTTATTTTGTTTTTTAGTTATTATTTTAAAAAAACAGATGTTTTCCCGTTTACTGGGTTTTTCTGCCTGTTTTATGGTCTTCTCATTTCTTTTGTTTATTTTGTGCGGGATTTTTTTTTCTTCTTCTTGTTATCTTTTCTTGATTTATTTCTCTCGAATGACGAGTATGATCATGTGACAGGAAGTGATTTTACCTTATTTATTCTGTAGCGTTTACAATGAAACATTTGATATACCGATGAGCTCTTGCAGAGACTGATATACTCACAGCTTATTAGAAAAGACTGATATACGCACAGCTTATCTGAAAAGACTGATATACTCCAAGATTATCAGAAAAGACTGATATACTCCCAGCTTATCTGAAAAGACTGATATACTCCCAGATTATCAGAAAAGACTGATATACTCCAAGATTATCAGAAAAGACTGATATACTCCCAGCTTATCAGAAAAGACTGATATACTCCCAGCTTATCAGAAAAGACTGATATACTCCCAGCTTATCAGAAAATACTGATATACTCCCAGCTTATCAGAAAAGACTGATATATTCCCAGCTTATCAGAAAAGATTGATATACTCCCAGCTTATCTAAAAAGACTGATATACTCCCAGCTTATCAGAAAAGACTGATATATTCCCAGCTTAATAGAAAAGACTGTTATACTCTCAGTTTCTCTTCTGATGTAGGTAAGTCAGAGATATCTAGAATCCCGACCTCTTCTATTTTTGCTTATATTCCAGCAGGTAATGAGACCTGTCACCTGTCACAATATAGACGTCATAATCTTGCCGAAACTCGGGCAAGCTCACGGAAGTGACCTGGTATGATACTCGCTGTTTGTTACATCTTGCTGTTTTTAAATACATGTCCGTCGTTGTTTGCTTATGTTAACTTACATCTTGCTGTTTTTAAATACATGTCCGTCGTTGTTTGCTTATGTTAACTTACATCTTGCTGTTTTTAAATACATGTCCGTCGTTGTTTGCTTACATCTTGCTGTTTCCAAATACCTGTCTGATTATGAAAACAAGTCAATGTACACACATACATATACAAACGTACACATTACACACATACACATACACATATCTTCTATAACATTCGGGCTATTATCTGGTATTGGATCCGGCACAATATCTGCTCTAGTATTCGGTACATTATGTCCTGTAGTATTCGGTACACGAGAACTCAAACAACAGGTTAAAATAGTATGGATAAGTTTACTTAGTATTTGACAACCGTGTAATATTTTGGCAATAAGTCTTCGTCAGTCTTCATTTACAAGGGATAAATGAAGAAACGTATAATCAACGAGGAAGAACAATACACATAAAAATGTTAATATTGTGCACACTGGAGTTTTCTGTTAGTAATAACTTTCAAAGCGAAAGTTGTCTGTGTACACATTTTATGATGTGAACAATTCACAAAATCTCACTGTACACACTTCATGATATGTACAAATCACAAGATAAAACCGTACACACTGCATGATGTGAACAATTCACAAAATGTCTGTGTACACATTTCATGATATGAACAAAAACACAAACTGAACACCTTCTTTATTTGAACAAGTCGGAGGAGCAAAACGTATTTAAATAAGTACTCAGAGAAACAAAATAAGTACCCAGAGAAACAATATAAATACTCAGAGAAACAATAAAAGTACTCAGAGAAACAATATAAATACTCAGAGAAACAAAATAAGTTCTCAGAGAAACAAAATAAGTACTCAGAGAAACAATATAACTACTCAGAGAAACAATAAAAGTACTCAGAGAAACAATAAAAGTACTCAGAGAAATAATATAAGCACTCAGAGACAAATATAAGCACCCAGAGAAACAATATAAGTAATCAGAGAAAAAATATAAGTACTCCGAGAAACAATAAAAGTATTCAGAGAAACAATACAAGCACTCATAGAAACAATAAAAGTACTCAGAGAAACAATATAAGTACACAGAGAAACAATAAAAGCACTCAGAGAAACAATAAAAGTATTCAGAGAAACAATATAAGCAATCAGAGAAACAATATAAATACTCAGAGAAACGACACAAGCACTCAGAGAAACGACACAAACACTTATAAAAACGACACAAACATTCGCAGAAACGATACGAACACTCAGAGAAGCGACACAAACACTCAGAGAAGCGACACAAACACTCAGAGAAGCGACACAAACACTCAGAGAGAAACAACGTGACTACACAGTCTGAAACAAATAAAACAAAATCACATCTTCCTCAAGCCACGTGATCACAATTTAGATTTCATTTGATCACTCTTCACAAGTTCAGACACCGCAAAAAAGAATTAAGCATACTATAAACGTGACAGTTGCAAAATCAGCCACACAATAGACGTGACATTTACAGAATCAACCATACAATAAACGTGACATTTACAGAATCAACCATACAATAGACGTGACATTTACAGAATCAACCATACAATAGACGTGACGGTGTTAGAGATTCAACCAGTTATACAACAAACGTGGCAGTTACAGAATCAATCATTCTATAACCGTGACAGTTACAGAATCAGCCAACAATATAATAAACGTGACAGTAATAGAATCAATCAACCATACAACAAACGTGACAGTTACAGAATCAATCAACCATACAACAAACGTGACAGTTACAGAATCAAACAACCATACAACAAACGTGACAGTTACAGAATCAATCAACCATACAACAAACGTGACAGTTACAGAATCAATCAACCATACAACAAACGTGACAGTTACAGAATCAATCAACCATACAACAAACGTGACAGTTACAGAATCAATCAACCATACAACAAACGTGACAGTTACAGAATCAATCAACCATACAACAAACGTTACACTTAATCAATCATGCAATAAACATGACAGTTACAAAACAAGTAAACAATAAACGTGATAGTTACAAAATCAACTAAGTATACAATAAACGTAACAGTTACAGAATCAAACAAAGATACAACAAAAGTGACACAGTTACAGACTCAAGCAAACTTTCTGTATTTTCATGTAAGTCTGTATATTTTCTGACAAGTTTCTGCAATGTCGTGTACTTTCTGTATTTTCATGTAAATTTCTGCATTTTCAGGTATATTATTATATTTTCATGCAAATTTCTGCATTTCAAGTACATTATTGTATTTTCATGTGGATTTCTCTATTTCCATTAATTGGTCTCCTGTTATGGTTTTTCAATGTTATGATAATTTTTAAAAAAATTGATATCATGATTTTGCAAAGTGCGTCCTCTTACACTTTAAAGTAGACTTTCATGTCTGGTCATTTTTCCTGACAAACTAAAGTAGATTTTCATGTTTTGTTAGTTTTCCTGACAAACTAAAGTAGGTTGTCATGTTCTGTCAGTTTTCTCGACAATCTAAAGTAGATTTTCCTGTTGTGCCAGTTTTACTGACAAGCTAAAGTAGATTTTCATGTTGTGTCAGTTTTACGGACAAGCTAAAGTAGATTTTCATGTTTTGTCAGTTCTACTGTCAAACTAAAGTAGATTTTCATGTTCTGTTAGTTTTACTGACAGGCTAAAGTAGATTTTCATGTTTTGTCAGTTCTACTGTCAAACTAAAGTAGATTTTCATGTTCTGTTAGTTTTACTGTCAAGCTAAAGTAGATTTTCATGTTCTGTTAGTTTTACTGTCAAGCTAAAGTAGATTTTCATGTTCTGTTAGTTTTACTGACAAGCTAAAGTAGATTTTCATGTTTTGTCAGTTTTACGGACAAGCTAAAGTAGATTTTCATGTTTTGTCAGTTCTACTGTCAAACTAAAGTAGATTTTCATGTTCTGTTAGTTTTACTGACAAGCTAAAGTAGATTTTCATGTTTTGTCAGTTTTACGGACAAGCTAAAGTAGATTTTCATGTTTTGTCAGTTCTACTGTCAAACTAAAGTAGATTTTCATGTTCTGTTAGTTTTACTGACAGGCTAAAGTAGATTTTCATGTTTTGTCAGTTCTACTGTCAAACTAAAGTAGATTTTCATGTTCTGTTAGTTTTACTGACAGGCTAAAGTAGATTTTCATGTTTTGTCAGTTCTACTGTCAAACTAAAGTAGATTTTCATGTTTTGTCAGTTCTACTGTCAAGCTAAAGTAAATTTTCATGTTCTGTTAGTTTTACTGTCAAGCTAAAGTAAATTTTCATGTTCTGTTAGTTTTACTGTCAAGCTAAAGTAAATTTTCATGTTCTGTTAGTTTTACTGACAAGCTAAAGTAAATTTTCGTGTTTTATTTATTTGTGTGACAAACTAAAGTTGATTGTCATGTTTTGTTAGTTTTTCTGACAAACTAAAGTAGATTTTCATACTTCTGTTGCTCTGTCTCAGATGTTCTGATATTTAGGCTAATACTAACTTAAAACAGAAGACCTTAGTGACCTGTAACTTCTCTAACTGAACCTGTCTGCCTAACTTCGTACAGTACGTACAAACTTCTCTGTTCTCAGTTATCATGTACTGAGCCTGGATATAGTCGCCTGAGCTGAGCCTGGATATAGTCGCCTGAGCTGAGCCTGGATATAGTCGCCTGAGCTGAGCCTGGATATAGTCGCTGCAGCTGAGCCTGGATATAGTCGCCTGAGCTGAGCCTGGATATAGTCGCCTGAGCTGAGCCTGGATATAGTCGCCTGAGCTGAGCCTGGATATAGTCGCCGGAGCTGAGCCTGGATATAGTCGCCTGAGCTGAGCCTGGATATAGTCGCCTGAGCTGAGCCTGGATATAGTCGCCTGAGCTGAGCCTGGATATAGTCGCTGGAGCTAGAGAAACTCCGTTCATTATTAGCAGCCCAGAAACGTTTCATGTGAGAGCCCAGAATAGTTTCTTACCTGCGAGAAACGCCTTCAAGGAGAGATTTTCCGTTTCAGATAATATATTCAAACATTTCATCTTGTATATATATATATAAATGAACGTGTGTATGTGTATGTTAGAGCAGAAATTTCAACCAAACATGGCACACATATGACTTACAGTCTGGAAACTGCACCGTGTGGGTTAGATCATCCTTATGACACCTGGGGGGGGCCTGGGTGGTGGGGTGGGATTGAAACCGAACGATGCAAACAATACCCCCAGTGAACGACGGGAGGTAAGTTCCGTGATATTTATGCTTGCTTTGGACTGTCGGCCGTGACGGACAAAGGTCAGCGCACACAAATCGATGACGTCATGTCTGTTGAGGTGCCGAACCGTTGGAACTGATAACGAGAAACATGTTACACGGAGCAGATTTCTGATTCACGAAAGACACCCTACTGTTGTTCACATCAGTGTCCATTTACAAAATGGTCAGAGTGTTTATTTCATAACAGAGAGCGCCCATACAGTGGTTGATCAGCTACCAACCACATCGGGGTGGGGGTAGGATCTTCTAGAAAGTTGTGGATGTGACTGCGGTCTTGGACTCATGATGTCCGAGAAACTTTCCAGCACCCACCAGAATTTTAGATGGTCGTAAACTACTTCGGCAAGTCTTCCAGTTTATCATCTTTCAGGGAATGTGACAGTGTCATGTTGCTCTTTTAGGTGATTGTCTCTTTTTATTTTAATTATATCTGTAAAAATAAATTTTAACTTTGTTTTCTCGTTATGTTTATACTAGCGTTTTGTTGTATTCTATAACAGGTTTCATTTCTCTGTGACAGTGTGCTGTTTTCCTATATTTTCAAATTAGCTTTTAGGGGGAGAGAGAGGGAGAGGGGTAGAGAGGGAGAGAGAATGAATGAATGAATGAATAATCTTTATTTTTAAAGGGTAAAGAATTGGGCACGCAGGCCCGTCTTACATTCTGCCCTACATCACTCCATCTTTCATTCTTCCCACACACTTGATTTAGTACAAATATACAAATTAAATTAGGAAAAAACATATCAAAAGAGTGTAAGATTTAACTACTACATTCAAAGTAAAAGAGAAGAAGTAATTAACCTAATAAAATAGCACTCACGCACACATACATATGCAGACATATACATAAACAAAAATACATTGTAAATACAGATCTTCTAATATATATTTTTTAACAGACATTAAAATAATTTCTAACAGTGTCTAACAAGTTGCTTTTTTAACTATGTCATTTTAGTACTTGATGGTTGGCGAGTCACATGTTGAGAGAGTGCTGGTTATTTTATGGAGGCATATAATTACAAGCAAGTAAATAATGAAACAGGTTGGAGTTAAAGGATGAAGTATTACCAATGGATTTTAAATTGTAGGGGAGGGTGTTCCAGAGCTGTACTGCAGAGTATGCAAGGCTTTTCTTGTACAGATCAATCCTGGGTTTAGGAAGAAGACAGTTTTTTTAAACGTTGGCTATGTTTAGTGTTATACGTAAACAGTGACCACAAGTAAGGCGGAGCATTGTGCGACAGAATTCCCTGAACAAACTTAACTTTGATTCTATTTTTGAGAGGTAGAATTTTGAGTTGTTTGTGTTGATCTACAGTCTGTACTGGGTGTTTGTCACACATCAGATTTAATGCTCACTTGTGAAGTGAGTGGAACCTTTTTGTGTTTGAGACTGAGCATTCATCCCAGATTGTGGAACAGTAATCTAAGTGTTTGTATGTGTGATATGTAGTATATCTTTCTTGTATCTTTGTCGATAAAGTGTTTAATTTTGGCTGATTGGTAAACTTTCTGTGCAATCAAGTTTGTTAGGTTATGTACGTGAGAATTCCAAGTTAAATGCTGATCAATGATGAGTCCTAGGGTTTTATGTTCATGAACATTTTCTATTGCCTTAGTCCCAGCACAAAGCTGTAGTGAAGTTTTTGTTGCATTCTGCAGTTTCTGTCTTGTAGTGATGAGCATGGATTTTGTTTTGTTGGTGTTTATCAACATACCATTTTTATTACTCCATTTATTATTTTTATTTTATTACTACTCTCCAGAGAGAGGTAGGGAGAGAGAGTGACGGGGAGAGAGAGGGAGAGAGAGCGGGAGAGAGAGGGATAGAGTGAGGGAAAGAGAGGGATAGAGTGAGGTAGAGAGAGGGGAGAGAGAGGTAGAGAGACAGAAACAGAGAGGGAAGAGATAGATGTGAGATCGCCATGTTTCTCCCACGGCAACTTTATGTTGCTTGCTCAAGGGAGAGAGAGGGAGAGAGAGTGAGAGATAGGAACACAGAGAGAGAGAGAGAGAGAGAGAGAGAGAAGGAAAGAGATAGATGTTACACGGAGCAGATTTCTGATTCACGAAAGACACCCTACTGTTGTTCACATCAGTGTCCATTTACAAAATGGTCAGAGTGTTTATTTCATAACAGAGAGCGCCCATACAGTGGTTGATCAGCTACCAACCACATCGGGGTGGGGGTAGGATCTTCTAGAAAGTTGTGGATGTGACTGCGGTCTTGGACTCATGATGTCCGAGAAACTTTCCAGCACCCACCAGAATTTTAGATGGTCGTAAACTACTTCGGCAAGTCTTCCAGTTTATCATCTTTCAGGGAATGTGACAGTGTCATGTTGCTCTTTTAGGTGATTGTCTCTTTTTATTTTAATTATATCTGTAAAAATAAATTTTAACTTTGTTTTCTCGTTATGTTTATACTAGCGTTTTGTTGTATTCTATAACAGGTTTCATTTCTCTGTGACAGTGTGCTGTTTTCCTATATTTTCAAATTAGCTTTTAGGGGGAGAGAGAGAGGGAGAGGGGTAGAGAGGGAGAGAGAATGAATGAATGAATGAATAATCTTTATTTTTAAAGGGTAAAGAATTGGGCACGCAGGCCCGTCTTACATTCTGCCCTACATCACTCCATCTTTCATTCTTCCCACACACTTGATTTAGTACAAATATACAAATTAAATTAGGAAAAAACATATCAAAAGAGTGTAAGATTTAACTACTACATTCAAAGTAAAAGAGAAGAAGTAATTAACCTAATAAAATAGCACTCACGCACACATACATATGCAGACATATACATAAACAAAAATACATTGTAAATACAGATCTTCTAATATATATTTTTTAACAGACATTAAAATAATTTCTAACAGTGTCTAACAAGTTGCTTTTTTAACTATGTCATTTTAGTACTTGATGGTTGGCGAGTCACATGTTGAGAGAGTGCTGGTTATTTTATGGAGGCATATAATTACAAGCAAGTAAATAATGAAACAGGTTGGAGTTAAAGGATGAAGTATTACCAATGGATTTTAAATTGTAGGGGAGGGTGTTCCAGAGCTGTACTGCAGAGTATGCAAGGCTTTTCTTGTACAGATCAATCCTGGGTTTAGGAAGAAGACAGTTTTTTTAAACGTTGGCTATGTTTAGTGTTATACGTAAACAGTGACCACAAGTAAGGCGGAGCATTGTGCGACAGAATTCCCTGAACAAACTTAACTTTGATTCTATTTTTGAGAGGTAGAATTTTGAGTTGTTTGTGTTGATCTACAGTCTGTACTGGGTGTTTGTCACACATCAGATTTAATGCTCACTTGTGAAGTGAGTGGAACCTTTTTGTGTTTGAGACTGAGCATTCATCCCAGATTGTGGAACAGTAATCTAAGTGTTTGTATGTGTGATATGTAGTATATCTTTCTTGTATCTTTGTCGATAAAGTGTTTAATTTTGGCTGATTGGTAAACTTTCTGTGCAATCAAGTTTGTTAGGTTATGTACGTGAGAATTCCAAGTTAAATGCTGATCAATGATGAGTCCTAGGGTTTTATGTTCATGAACATTTTCTATTGCCTTAGTCCCAGCACAAAGCTGTAGTGAAGTTTTTGTTGCATTCTGCAGTTTCTGTCTTGTAGTGATGAGCATGGATTTTGTTTTGTTGGTGTTTATCAACATACCATTTTTATTACTCCATTTATTATTTTTATTTTATTACTACTCTCCAGAGAGAGGTAGGGAGAGAGAGTGACGGGGAGAGAGAGGGAGAGAGAGCGGGAGAGAGAGGGATAGAGTGAGGGAAAGAGAGGGATAGAGTGAGGTAGAGAGAGGGGGAGAGAGAGGTAGAGAGACAGAAACAGAGAGGGAAGAGATAGATGTGAGATCGCCATGTTTCTCCCACGGCAACTTTATGTTGCTTGCTCAAGGGAGAGAGAGGGAGAGAGAGAGTGAGAGATAGGAACACAGAGAGAGAGAGAGAGAGAGAGAGAGAAGGAAAGAGATAGATTTGAGATCGCCATGTTTCTCCCACCGACAGCTTTATGTTGCTTGCTCAAGGGAGAGAGAGAGAGAGAGAGAGAGAGATAGGGACAGAAAGAGAGAGAGGGAAAGAGATATATTTGAGATCGCCATGTTTCTCCCAAGAACAGCTTTATGTTGCTTGTTCAAGAGTGGGTTTATCTACGAATTTATTTATTCTTGCTTCTGGAGGTGAAACTAAAAATGTTGTGTACAATCAAACCATCTACACTCTGTAGAACCTTATAGAAGATTGTAGAACTGAATAGACCTCTGTAGAACCTTGTAGAAGGCTGTGGAAATGAATAGAACGTTGTAGAACCGTCTGGGAGGTTGTGGAAATGACTAGAACTTTCGTGATTGGGTCAATAAATACCCGGACAACGTCGGGTACTCAGCTATATCTTTGTATTTTCTACTTAACAAAAGCGAATTCAGACAGTACATTAAAAGAAAAAAAAAGACCACGTACTAGCAGGTTAGCTTTGAACAAGCAGAGAAACTGAAAGTATCATAAACCTGCCACGATTCATTTTCTATGCAGATAAACTGTTCGGTTCCCCAAGTCTATAGAGGAAAACGTTTCCTGTAAACTGTGTTGTAAAGTCGAAGAGTAAATAGCCGAGAAGCTTATGTAAATCTGAACAAACACAGAACATTGTAAAACTGTCTTGGAGAAAGTTTTAAAAAGCGATAGAAGACATGAGTGTTTGGAAAGTCTGCTATAAAGACTTTGCTGTGACTCATAAACTAAGACCTGTTTTAAAATCTGTCAATAAATTCTCTAGAACAGACAAGAAAGTTTGTGGAGATTTTAGCAGCGGCCATTGTGAAGTAAACAAACTGTGTCTTCCTCTAGGACTACATGGGCAAATTAAAACAAAGGAAGAGAAGAATGTGACGAACAGGAAGACAATTTGCTGGAGCAAGATCTGAAGAACTGGTAGAAATGTTCGGTGCACATCAAACAACAGGCAAAATAAGCAACAAAAGCGCGAGAAATAATGGATAGTGGACATTCTGAGGTTTATCTTTGGGTATTATCTCATAGCAAGAGGTTTATCTCTAGGTATTATCTCACGAAAGAGGTTTATCTTAGGGTATTATCTCACAGCAAGAGGTTTTTCTTTGGGTATTATCTCACAGCAAGAGGTTTATCTCTGGGTATTATCTCACGAAAGAGGTTTTTCTTTGGGTATTATCTCACGAAAGAGGTTTATCTTTGGGTATTATCTCACAGCAAGAGGTTTTTATTTGGGTATTATCTCACAGCAAGAGGTTTTTATTTGGGTATTATCTCACGAAAGAGGTTTATCTTTGGGTATTATCTCACAGCAAGAGGTTTTTCTTTGGGTATTATCTCACAGCATGGGGTTTAATCTCAATCAAGAAGGGTTACCCTCATAGCATAGGGTTTATTTCGGGCAGAGGGTTTTATATCATAGCATGGGGTCTTTCTCGGGCTATGAGGTTTATTTCATAGCATATGATTTATCTCAAGCCGAAGGGTTTTATCTGATAACATGGGGTTTATCTCAGGCCAAAGGGTTTTATCTCATAGCACTGGGTTTACCTGAAACCAGAGGGCTTTTTTTAATCTCCTAACATGGAATTTATTCCTGGCGATGAGGCTTATTTCATAGCATTTGGGTTAGCTGCTAGTACGGGTTTTATCTCACACAGTGAGATGCTCTCCTACACAAGGCGCTGCATGAAACACAGCTACCTCACATTCTACAGCTACCTCACATTCTACAGCTACCTCACATTCTACAGCTACCTCACATTCTACAGCTACCTCACATTCTACAGCTACCTCACATTCTACTGCTACCTCACATTCTACAGCTACCGCACATTCTACTGTTATCTCACATTCTACTGTTATCTCACATTCTACTGTTATCTCACATTCTACAGCTACCTCACATTCTACTGTTATCTCACATTCTATACTTACAGAGTGTGGACTACACAAATTACTAAATTACACCAAACAAATCATCAGATAAAATACTACTTGTCTCAAACAATCATACTTATCTTAGAAGATGAGACTTATCTCAGACTATGAGACTTATCTCAAACTATCTCAGACGACGAAGCTTATCATCTCAGATTGTCTCAGACTATGAGTCATCTCAGACTATGAGACTTATCTCAGACGTTGAGACCTATCTCAGGCGATGAGACTTATCTCAGACAATGAGACCTATCTCAGGCGATGAGATTTATCTCAGACAATGAGACCTATCTCAGGCGATGAGATTTATCTCAGACAATGAGACTTATCTCAGGCGATAAGATTTATATCAGACAATGAGACCTATCGCAGGCGATGTGTAAGGAATATTAGACTATGAGACTTATCTCAATAAGGCTTATCTCAGACGGGGAGGCTTATCTCAGACAATGAGGCTTATCTCAGACAATGAGACTTGTGGTAGAAACAGTAGCAAACGCAAAGAATGGAAATGTCCATAAGATTACACAGGTTTTACAAGTTGCAAGAAGACAAACAAACCCCTGGAAGTTTGTAACACAAACAAACCCCTGGAAGTTTGTAAGGCAGACAAAGCCCTGGAAATTAGTAAGACAAAAAAAAAAGCCCTGGAAGTTAGTAAGGCAAACAAAGCCCTAGAAGTTAGTAAGACAAAAATAAGGCCTGGAAGTTAGTAAGTCAAATAAAAGCTCTGGAAGTTAGTAAGGCAAACAAAGCCCTAGAAGTTAGTAAGACAAAAATAAGGCCTGGAAGTTAGTAAGTCAAAAAAAGCTCTGGAAGTTTGTAAGGCAAACAAAGCCCAGGAAGTATGTAAGACAAATAAAGCCCTGGAAGTTTGTAAGACAAACAAAGGTCTGGAAGTTTGTAAAGCAAACATGTAGTTTACACACAATAGTGTATCCTAGAGCCAGTAGTTTACAGACAAAAATGTATCCTAGAACCAATAGTTTATAGATAAAATGTATCATAGAACCGGTATTTTACAGAGAATAATGTATCATAGAACTAGTATTTTACAGACAATAATGTATCCTAAGAGACAATAGTTTACGCACAAAATTTTGTGTGCGTTATTTTATCTTGCCAGCCATTTCTAAGTCTGGGAAATTGGATTTCTTTATATATTGTGAGAGTCGGAGTTAAAAAAAAGGTTGAAGTGGAAAGAGCAGAGGCGAAGATAACGAGAAGAGAAATGTAAACAAGAGTGGAAGAAGTAAGCAGACTTGGCTGTGAAACTTGAGACAAGATGCCTGAGTGAAACTTGAGATAAGACTTCACTGTGAAGTCTGTGAGCAGACTTGGTTGGGAAACTTGAGACAAGACGTGGCTGCGAAACCTGATAACAGACACTAGCAGTTTCATGGACTTTGATAGATAATATTTCACTTTCTTGTTTGCTTTATATGACACACAGTGATGTACTACACAGTATAGTACATGACATGAAGTGCTATACTACACAATACATTACATGACATGAAGTGCTATATTACACAATATATTACATGAATCACAGTGCTGTACTACACAATACATTACATGACATGAAGTGCTATATTACACAATATATCACATGACACACAGTGCTGTACCACACAACATATTACATGACATGAAGTGCTATAGTACACAATATATCACATGACAACACAGTGCTGTACTACACAATATATTACATGACATGAAGTGCTATATTACACAATATATCAAATGACACACAGTGCTATACTACACAATATATTACATGACATGAAGTGCTATATTACACAATATATCACACGACACACAGTGCTGTACTACACAATATATTACATGACACGAAGTGCTATATTACACAATATATCACATGATACACAGTGCTGTACTACACAATATATTACATGATATGAAGTGCTATATTACACAATATATCACATGCCACACAGTGCTGTACTACACAATATATTACATGACATGAAGTGCTATATTACACAATATATCACATGACACACAGTGCTGTACTGCACACTATATTACATGACATGAAGTGCTATATTACACAATATATCACATGACACACAGTGCTGTACTACACAATGTACTGCATGACACACAGTGCTGTACTACAGAATATATTATATGACACATAGTGCTGTACTACACAATATATTACATGACATGAAGTGCTATATTACACAATATCACATGACACATAGTGCTGTACTACACAATATATTACATGACATGAAGTGCTATATTACACAATATATCACATGACACATAGTGCTGTACTACACAATATATCACATGACACACAGTGCTGTACTACAGAATATATTGTATGACACACAGTGCTGTACTACACAATATATTACATGACATGAAGTGCTGTACTCCTCGATATACTACATGACATGAAGTGCTGTACTACACAATATATTGTATAACATACATTGCTGTACTGCACAGTATAATACATGGCACACGGTGCTGTACTACACAATATATTACATGACGCAGAGTGCTGTACTACACAATATATTACAAGAAAAACAGTGCTGTACTACACAATATATTACAAGACATGAAGTGCTATAGTACACAATATATCACATGACAACACAGTGCTGTACTACACAATATATTACATGACATGAAGTGCTATATTACACAATATATCAAATGACACACAGTGCTATACTACACAATATATTACATGACATGAAGTGCTATATTACACAATATATCACACGACACACAGTGCTGTACTACACAATATATTACATGACACGAAGTGCTATATTACACAATATATCACATGATACACAGTGCTGTACTACACAATATATTACATGATATGAAGTGCTATATTACACAATATATCACATGCCACACAGTGCTGTACTACACAATATATTACATGACATGAAGTGCTATATTACACAATATATCACATGACACACAGTGCTGTACTGCACACTATATTACATGACATGAAGTGCTATATTACACAATATATCACATGACACACAGTGCTGTACTACACAATGTACTGCATGACACACAGTGCTGTACTACAGAATATATTATATGACACATAGTGCTGTACTACACAATATATTACATGACATGAAGTGCTATATTACACAATATATCACATGACACATAGTGCTGTACTACACAATATATTACATGACATGAAGTGCTATATTACACAATATATCACATGACACATAGTGCTGTACTACACAATATATCACATGACACACAGTGCTGTACTACAGAATATATTGTATGACACACAGTGCTGTACTACACAATATATTACATGACATGAAGTGCTGTACTCCTCGATATACTACATGACATGAAGTGCTGTACTACACAATATATTGTATAACATACATTGCTGTACTGCACAGTATAATACATGGCACACGGTGCTGTACTACACAATATATTACATGACGCAGAGTGCTGTACTACACAATATATTACAAGAAAAACAGTGCTGTACTACACAATATATTACAAGAAACACAGTGGTGTACTACACAATATATTACAAGACACACGGTGATGTACTACACAATATATTACATGACATGAAGTGCTGTACTACACAGTATATTACATGAAACACAGGTCTCTTACATTCTACACATAGTGGAGTGTGTGGAGTATACATAATATCTGGTAGCTCACAGCTTCAGTTATTTTTTAAAAATGTTCCAGAGAAAGATTTCTTTCAGTCACTTGAAAGTATATTTTGCCATTTCTAATAGTTTGTATTAAAACACTGCATTACACAAATCACTACATTGCACAAACCAATACATCACTAAAATATTACATTACACACAAATTATGATAAACAAAACGTGACATCACATGAAGCACTGTAATAAAAAACAATATGTACATTACACAAAGAATTACAATACAGAAAACATTACAATATGGAAAACATTACACTGTAAAAAACACTAAATCACACTCAACATACATCGCATAATACACAAACAGTTTCAAATATGTGTTATGAGAATGCCTGACAAGAACATTGGAAGTAAAAAAAATCAACAAAGAACTCAATCAAAGCTGCCAAAATCGATAACAACCTGACCTCTGCCCCACCCCCTCCCATTGCAGCCAACCTTTTGTTATCAAACGAGGCCAGAATTTATGAGGTCACAACTCTGAGACACAGACAAGCTGTACAAACAAACTTTGAGACACAGACAAGCTGTACAAACAAACTTTGAGACACAGACAAGCTGTACAAACAAACTTTGAGACACAGACAAGCTGTACAAACAAACTTTGAGACACAGACAAGCTGTACAAACAAACTTTGAGACACAGACAAGCTGTACAAACAAACTTTGAGACACAGACAAGCTGTACAAACAAACTTTGAGACACAGACAAGCTGTACAAACAAACTTTGAGACACAGACAAGCTGTACAAACAAACTTTGAGACACAGACAAGCTGTACAAACAAAGTTTGAGACACAGACAAGCTGTACAAACAAACTTTGAGATACAGACAAGCTGTACAAACAAACTCTTAGACACAGACAAGCTGTACAAACAAACTCTGAGACACAGACAAGCTGTACAAACAAACTTTGAGATACAGACAAGCTGTACAAAAAAAAAACTATTAGACACAGACAAGCTGTACAAACTCTAAGACACAGACAAGCTGTACAAACTCTGAGAGACAGACAAGCTGTACAAACTTTGAGACACAGACAAGCTGTACAAACTCTGAGACACAGACAAGCTGTACAAACTCTAAGACAGACAAGCTGTAGAAACTCAAAGACACAGACAAGCTGTACAAACTCTAAGATAGACAAGCTGAACAAACTCTAAGACAGACAAGCTGTACAAACTTGAGACACAGACAAGCTGTACAAACTCTGAGACACAGACAAGCTGTACAAACTCTAAGACACAGACAAGCTGTACAAACTCTAAGACACAGACAAGCTGTACAAACTCTGAGACACAGACAAGCTGTACAAACTCTGAGACGGACAAGCTGTACAAACAAACTTTGAGACACAGACAAGCTGTACAAACAAACTTTGAGACACAGACAAGCTGTACAAACAAAGTTTGAGATACAGACAAGCTGTACAAACAAACTTTGAGACACAGACAAGCTGTACAAACAAACTTTGAGACACAGACAAGCTGTACAAACAAACTTTGAGATACAGACAAGCTGTACAAAAAACTCTTAGACACAGACAAGCTGTACAAACTCTGAGACACAAACAGGCTGTACAAACTCTAAGACACAGACAAGCTGTACAAACTTTGAGGCACAGACAAGCTGTACAAACTCTAAGACAGAGACAAGCTGTACAAACTTTGAGACACAGACAAGCTGTACAAACAAACTCTAAGACAGACAAGCTGTACAAACTCTAAGACACAGACAAGCTGTACAAACTCTAAGACAGATAAGTTGTACAAACTTTAAGACAGACAAGCTGTACAAACTCTAAGACAGATAAGCTGTACAAGCTTTGAGACACAGACAAGCTGTACAAACAAACTCTGAGACACAGACAAGCTGTACAAACTCTGATACACAGACAAGCTGTACAAACTCTGAGACACAGACAAGCTGTACAAACTCTAAGACACAGACAAGCTGTACAAACTCTAAGACAGACTAGCTGTACAAACTCTAAGACAGACAAGCTGTACAAACTTTGAGACACAGACAAGCTGTACAAACAAACTCTAAGACACAGACAAGCTGTACAAACAAACTCTAAGACACAGACAAGCTGCACAAACAAACTCTAAGACACAGACAAGCTGCACAAACAAACTCTAAGACACAGACAAGCTGCACAAACAAACTCTAAGACACAGACTAAGCCGCACAAACAAACAGTACAGGACATTTCGTTGTATGACGACTTTACGAGAAAATCAAGGATAACATACAACAGCAACTTTTGCGACTCGAAAATGAGACATTACATCTTTCATTTTCTGAGACCAGCGCAAACCGTAGATATACAGAAACGTAGATATACAGAAACGTAGATATACAGAAACGTGGATATACAGAAACGTGGATATACAGAAACATGGATATACAGAAACGTGGATATACAGAAACGTGGATATATAGAAATTTGGATGTACAGAAACATGAAATAAGTCTAGGATACAAAACTTGAGGACATAATCTATATTGATTTCTCTGAAATACGCCCCATAAAATGATTTTTACTTATAAATAAAGCTTCTGTTAACAAAATTATTCTGTCGTATTGTCACACATGAACAAAAGACTAGATTCTAGAGATAAACGGACGTATATATCATAGCACTAGATTCCAGACATAATCAGAGGCTTATAGCATACCAACAGACTTCCACAATGTATCACTGAATTTGTAGAGATTATCAGAAATATATATCATATATTTCAATGTTGCCTGGAGACGCCATATTTGATAAAATTGTAAACTTCACTGACTTGTTTAAGTGATTCTGCCAACATGGACGTCACACTGCTGTCTGCGTCATACAAGAAAAAAAAAACAGACATATATGTTTATGACCATCTAAAGACACCCTTAAACTGGCTTGCGTCTTGAGACTATAAACAGTGACACATTTCGCATTATTCAGGTATATAAACATGCATCTCACTTAGTCAACAAATTATATCAATAAACAGACATCAGTATAGCTTTACTTTGACTCAGTGAAGACTGCTACGTCCAGCACTACAAGAAAACAGACATCAGTATAGCTTTACTTTGACTCAGTGAAGACTGCTACGTCCAGCACTACAAGAAAACAGACATCAGTATAGCTTTACTTTGACTCAGTGAAGACTGCTACGTCCAGCACTACAAGAAAACAGACATCAGTATAGCTTTACTTTGACTCAGTGAAGACTGCTACGTCCAGCACTACAAGAAAACAGACATCAGTATAGCTTTACTTTGACTCAGTGAAGACTGCTACGTCCAGCACTACAAGAAAACAGACATCAGTATAGCTTTACTTTGACTCAGTGGAGACTGCTACGTCCAGCACTACAAGAAAACAGACATCAGTATAGCTTTACTTTGACTCAGTGGAGACTGCTACGTCCAGCACTACAAGAAAACAGACATCAGTATAGCTTTACTTTGACTCAGTGGAGACTGCTACGTCCAGCACTACAAGAAAACAGACATCAGTATAGCTTTACTTTGACTCAGTGAGACTGCTACGTCCAGCACTACAAGAAAACAGACATCAGTATAGCTTTACTTTGACTCAGTGAAGACTGCTACGTCCAGCACTACAAGAAAACAGACATCAGTATAGCTTTACTTTGACTCAGTGGAGACTGCTACGTCCAGCACTACAAGAAAACAGACATCAGTATAGCTTTACTTTGACTCAGTGAAGACTGCTACGTCCAGCACTACAAGAAAACAGACATCAGTATAGCTTTACTTTGACTCAGTGAGACTGCTACGTCCAGCACTACAAGAAAACAGACATCAGTATAGCTTTACTTGACTCAGTGGAGACTGCTACGTCCAGCACTACAAGAAAACAGACATCAGTATAGCTTACTTTGACTCAGTGAGACTGCTACGTCCAGCACTACAAGAAAACAGACATCAGTATAGCTTTACTTTGACTCAGTGGAGACTGCTACGTCCAGCACTACAAGAAAACAGACATCAGTATAGCTTTACTTTGACTCAGTGGAGACTGCTACGTCCAGCACTACAAGAAAACAGACATCAGTATAGCTTTACTTTGACTCAGTGGAGACTGCTACGTCCAGCACTACAAGAAAACAGACATCAGTATAGCTTTACTTTGACTCAGTGGAGACTGCTACGTCCAGCACTACAAGAAAACAGACATCAGTATAGCTTTACTTTGACTCAGTGAAGACTGCTACGTCCAGCACTACAAGAAAACAGACATCAGTATAGCTTTACTTTGACTCAGTGGAGACTGCTACGTCCAGCACTACAAGAAAACAGACATCAGTATAGCTTACTTTGACTCAGTGGAGACTGCTACGTCCAGCACTACAAGAAAACAGACATCAGTATAGCTTTACTTTGACTCAGTGAAGACTGCTACGTCCAGCACTACAAGAAAACAGACATCAGTATAGCTTTACTTTGACTCAGTGAAGACTGCTACGTCCAGCACTACAAGAAAACAGACATCAGTATAGCTTTACTTTGACTCAGTGGAGACTGCTACGTCCAGCACTACAAGAAAACAGACATCAGTATAGCTTTACTTTGACTCAGTGAAGACTGCTACGTCCAGCACTACAGAAAACAGACATCAGTATAGCTTTACTTGACTCAGTGGAGACTGCTACGTCCAGCACTACAAGAAAACAGACATCAGTATAGCTTTACTTTGACTCAGTGGAGACTGCTACGTCCAGCACTACAAGAAAACAGACATCAGTATAGCTTTACTTTGACTCAGTGAAGACTGCTACGTCCAGCACTACAAGAAAACAGACATCAGTATAGCTTTACTTTGACTCAGTGGAGACTGCTACGTCCAGCACTACAAGAAAACAGACATCAGTATAGCTTACTTTGACTCAGTGAAGACTGCTACGTCCAGCATACAAGAAAACAGACATCAGTATAGCTTTACTTTGACTCAGTGGAGACTGCTACGTCCAGCACTACAGAAAACAGACATCAGTATAGCTTTACTTTGACTCAGTGGAGACTGCTACGTCCAGCACTACAAGAAAACAGACATCAGTATAGCTTTACTTTGACTCAGTGGAGACTGCTACGTCCAGCACTACAAGAAAACAGACATCAGTATAGCTTTACTTTGACTCAGTGAAGACTGCTACGTCCAGCACTACAAGAAAACAGACATCAGTATAGCTTTACTTTGACTCAGTGAAGACTGCTACGTCCAGCACTACAAGAAAACAGACATCAGTATAGCTTTACTTTGACTCAGTGGAGACTGCTACGTCCAGCACTACAAGAAAACAGACATCAGTATAGCTTTACTTGACTCAGTGAAGACTGCTACGTCCAGCACTACAAGAAAACAGACATCAGTATAGCTTTACTTTGACTCAGTGAAGACTGCTACGTCCAGCACTACAAGAAAACAGACATCAGTATAGCTTTACTTTGACTCAGTGGAGACTGCTACGTCCAGCACTACAAGAAAACAGACATCAGTATAGCTTACTTTGACTCAGTGAAGACTGCTACGTCCAGCACTACAAGAAAACAGACATCAGTATAGCTTTACTTGACTCAGTGGAGACTGCTACGTCCAGCACTACAAGAAAACAGACATCAGTATAGCTTTACTTGACTCAGTGGAGACTGCTACGTCCAGCACTACAAGAAAACAGACATCAGTATAGCTTTACTTTGACTCAGTGAAGACTGCTACGTCCAGCACTACAAGAAAACAGACATCAGTATAGCTTTACTTTGACTCAGTGGAGACTGCTACGTCCAGCACTACAAGAAAACAGACATCAGTATAGCTTACTTTGACTCAGTGAAGACTGCTACGTCCAGCACTACAAGAAAACAGACATCAGTATAGCTTTACTTTGACTCAGTGGAGACTGCTACGTCCAGCACTACAAGAAAACAGACATCAGTATAGCTTTACTTTGACTCAGTGGAGACTGCTACGTCCAGCACTACAAGAAAACAGACATCAGTATAGCTTTACTTTGACTCAGTGAAGACTGCTACGTCCAGCACTACAAGAAAACAGACATCAGTATAGCTTTACTTGACTCAGTGAAGACTGCTACGTCCAGCACTACAAGAAAACAGACATCAGTATAGCTTTACTTTGACTCAGTGGAGACTGCTACGTCCAGCACTACAAGAAAACAGACATCAGTATAGCTTACTTTGACTCAGTGAAGACTGCTACGTCCAGCACTACAAGAAAACAGACATCAGTATAGCTTTACTTTGACTCAGTGGAGACTGCTACGTCCAGCACTACAAGAAAACAGACATCAGTATAGCTTTACTTTGACTCAGTGGAGACTGCTACGTCCAGCACTACAAGAAAACAGACATCAGTATAGCTTTACTTTGACTCAGTGAAGACTGCTACGTCCAGCACTACAAGAAAACAGACATCAGTATAGCTTTACTTTGACTCAGTGGAGACTGCTACGTCCAGCACTACAAGAAAACAGACATCAGTATAGCTTTACTTTGACTCAGTGAAGACTGCTACGTCCAGCACTACAAGAAAACAGACATCAGTATAGCTTTACTTTGACTCAGTGGAGACTGCTACGTCCAGCACTACAAGAAAACAGACATCAGTATAGCTTTACTTTGACTCAGTGGAGACTGCTACGTCCAGCACTACAAGAAAACAGACACACATCCAACAGAAGCATGGGATGGACTACATAGGGACAAATAAGACAAAATGCATCTACAGGCATAAAGAAGAAAAGATGGACCCCACAGGGACAAATAAGACAAAATGGATCTATAGGTTTAACGAAGAAAAGATGGACCCACAGGGACAGATAAGACAATATGGATCCACAAGAAAAAATAAACATACGACGGATCCACAAAAACATGGGCTAAACTTTCAGCCAGAACCATACATAGAAAAAGAAAAGAAAAGAAAAGATGGGAACTCGAGAAGAGAGAGGCTCCAGATCAGGTGAAATGGAGAGTTTTCGCTTCTGCATTGTGCACCTTTGAATGCAACGATGACAGAAATGATAACAAAAACAGTCACTTGCAACAAGTTCACGTCGAATCCTAGCATCAAGTTCAAGTCGATTTTCAAATCGACCACTAACAAGT
Source organism: Achatina immaculata (assembly GCA_009760885.1). NCBI lineage: Eukaryota > Metazoa > Mollusca > Gastropoda > Stylommatophora > Achatinidae > Lissachatina > Lissachatina immaculata. The sequence continues at coordinate 23,956,277 of CM019702.1, read as the reverse complement.
TCAGGCCAGACAATGACTCGACCAAGTCGAACAAACAAAAGAATATTTGTCTGTCATGATACTAAATACGGGCTAGTGATACATGTGTTTATTTATTTACCCAACACAATGTAGAAAACAGAATAAAAACTCTTGATTGTCTGTTGTTACGCTGTGATATGTAGAAAACAGAATTATAACTCTGTGTTGTCTGTTGTTACGCTGTGATATGTAGAAAACAAATTAAAACTCTAGACTGTCTGTTGTTACGCTGTGATATGTAGAAAACAGAATTAGTACTCTTTATTGTCTGTTATTATGCTGTGATATGTAGAAAACAGAATTAGAACTCTTTGTTGTCTGTTGTTATGCTATAAAATGTATAAAACAGAATCAAAACTCTTGATTGTCTGTTATTATTCTGTGATATGTAGAAAACAGAATTAGAACTTTTGATTGTCTGTTGTTACGCTGTGATATGTAGAAAACAAAATGAAAACTCTAGATTGTCTGTTGTTACGTTGTGATATGTAGAAAACAGAATAAGAACTCTTGATTGTCTGTTATTATGCTGTTGTGTGTGAAAAAATTGTTTGTAAAAATATTATTGAGATGCACAAAACTCTCTACACAGGCAGCGAAACAACCACACAACACCCCAGATCGTCAGAGCAAATTTTTGTATGTTGCCCTGATATTTACAACAATGCGTCTCTGACCTGAGGTACAGTTGAGAAAGATTAGAAAATTGTTGTATGTTGCTCTGATATCTACAGCAATGATTCTCTGACCTGAGGTACAGTTGAGAAAGATTAGAAAATTGTTGTATGTTGCTCTGATATCTACAGCAATGATTCTCTGACCTGAGGTACAGTTGAGAAAGATTAGAAAATTGTTGTATGTTGCTCTGATATCTACAGCAATGATTCTCTGACCTGAGGTACAGTTGAGAAAGATTAGAAAATTGTTGTATGTTGCTCTGATATCTACAGCAATGATTCTCTGACCTGAGGTACAGTTGAGAAAGATTAGAAAATTGTTGTATGTTGCTCTGATATCTACAGCAATGATTCTCTGACCTGAGGTACAGTTGAGAAAGATTAGAAAATTGTTGTATGTTGCTCTGATATCTACAGCAATGATTCTCTGACCTGAGGTACAGTTGAGAAAGATTAGAAAATTGTTGTATGTTGCTCTGATATCTACAGCAATGATTCTCTGACCTGAGGTACAGTTGAGAAAGATTAGAAAATTGTTGTATGTTGCTCTGATATCTACAGCACTACAAGAAAACAGACATCAGTATAGCTTTACTTTGACTCAGTGAAGACTGCTACGTCCAGCACTACAAGAAAACAGACATCAGTATAGCTTTACTTTGACTCAGTGGAGACTGCTACGTCCAGCACTACAAGAAAACAGACATCAGTATAGCTTTACTTTGACTCAGTGGAGACTGCTACGTCCAGCACTACAAGAAAACAGACATCAGTATAGCTTTACTTTGACTCAGTGAAGACTGCTACGTCCAGCACTACAAGAAAACAGACATCAGTATAGCTTTACTTTGACTCAGTGGAGACTGCTACGTCCAGCACTACAAGAAAACAGACATCAGTATAGCTTTACTTTGACTCAGTGAAGACTGCTACGTCCAGCACTACAAGAAAACAGACATCAGTATAGCTTTACTTTGACTCAGTGGAGACTGCTACGTCCAGCATACAAGAAAACAGACATCAGTATAGCTTTACTTTGACTCAGTGGAGACTGCTACGTCCAGCACTACAAGAAAACAGACACACATCCAACAGAAGCATGGGATGGACTACATAGGGACAAATAAGACAAAATGCATCTACAGGCATAAAGAAGAAAAGATGGACCCCACAGGGACAAATAAGACAAAATGGATCTATAGGTTTAACGAAGAAAAGATGGACCCACAGGGACAGATAAGACAATATGGATCCACAAGAAAAAATAAACATACGACGGATCCACAAAAACATGGGCTAAACTTTCAGCCAGAACCATACATAGAAAAAGAAAAGAAAAGAAAAGATGGGAACTCGAGAAGAGAGAGGCTCCAGATCAGGTGAAATGGAGAGTTTTCGCTTCTGCATTGTGCACCTTTGAATGCAACGATGACAGAAATGATAACAAAAACAGTCACTTGCAACAAGTTCACGTCGAATCCTAGCATCAAGTTCAAGTCGATTTTCAAATCGACCACTAACAAGTTCAGGCCAGACAATGACTCGACCAAGTCGAACAAACAAAAGAATATTTGTCTGTCATGATACTAAATACGGGCTAGTGATACATGTGTTTATTTATTTACCCAACACAATGTAGAAAACAGAATAAAAACTCTTGATTGTCTGTTGTTACGCTGTGATATGTAGAAAACAGAATTATAACTCTGTGTTGTCTGTTGTTACGCTGTGATATGTAGAAAACAAATTAAAACTCTAGACTGTCTGTTGTTACGCTGTGATATGTAGAAAACAGAATTAGTACTCTTTATTGTCTGTTATTATGCTGTGATATGTAGAAAACAGAATTAGAACTCTTTGTTGTCTGTTGTTATGCTATAAAATGTATAAAACAGAATCAAAACTCTTGATTGTCTGTTATTATTCTGTGATATGTAGAAAACAGAATTAGAACTTTTGATTGTCTGTTGTTACCTGTGACATGTAGAAAACAAAATGAAAACTCTAGATTGTCTGTTGTTACGTTGTGATATGTAGAAAACAGAATAAGAACTCTTGATTGTCTGTTATTATGCTGTTGTGTGTGAAAAAATTGTTTGTAAAAATATTATTGAGATGCACAAAACTCTCTACACAGGCAGCGAAACAACCACACAACACCCCAGATCGTCAGAGCAAATTTTTGTATGTTGCCCTGATATTTACAACAATGCGTCTCTGACCTGAGGTATAGTTGAGAAAGATTAGAAAATTGTTGTATGTTGCTCTGATATCTACAGCAATGATTCTCTGACCTGAGGTACAGTTGAGAAAGATTAGAAAATTGTTGTATGTTGCTCTGATATCTACAGCAATGATTCTCTGACCCGAGGTGCAGTTGAAAAAGATTAGAAGATTGTTGTATCAAAAGATGATATTTCTGTGAAGACAGTGTATGATTTCAGAGCTGCTATACAAAACATTGACATGGAATGACAAGACTCATAGAAAACTTTGACTGGATGCAGGGCTTGTCTTGATGATATTGATCAGATAAATATTGAATGTAAGGAGAAATGGAGAGTTTTCGCTTCTGCATTGTGCACCTTTGAATGCAACGATGACAGAAATGATAACAAAAACAGTCACTTGCAACAAGTTCACGTCGAATCCTAGCATCAAGTTCAAGTCGATTTTCAAATCGACCACTAACAAGTTCAGGCCAGACAATGACTCGACCAAGTCGAACAAACAAAAGAATATTTGTCTGTCATGATACTAAATACGGGCTAGTGATACATGTGTTTATTTATTTACCCAACACAATGTAGAAAACAGAATAAAAACTCTTGATTGTCTGTTGTTACGCTGTGATATGTAGAAAACAGAATTATAACTCTGTGTTGTCTGTTGTTACGCTGTGATATGTAGAAAACAAATTAAAACTCTAGACTGTCTGTTGTTACGCTGTGATATGTAGAAAACAGAATTAGTACTCTTTATTGTCTGTTATTATGCTGTGATATGTAGAAAACAGAATTAGAACTCTTTGTTGTCTGTTGTTATGCTATAAAATGTATAAAACAGAATCAAAACTCTTGATTGTCTGTTATTATTCTGTGATATGTAGAAAACAGAATTAGAACTTTTGATTGTCTGTTGTTACCTGTGACATGTAGAAAACAAAATGAAAACTCTAGATTGTCTGTTGTTACGTTGTGATATGTAGAAAACAGAATAAGAACTCTTGATTGTCTGTTATTATGCTGTTGTGTGTGAAAAAATTGTTTGTAAAAATATTATTGAGATGCACAAAACTCTCTACACAGGCAGCGAAACAACCACACAACACCCCAGATCGTCAGAGCAAATTTTTGTATGTTGCCCTGATATTTACAACAATGCGTCTCTGACCTGAGGTATAGTTGAGAAAGATTAGAAAATTGTTGTATGTTGCTCTGATATCTACAGCAATGATTCTCTGACCTGAGGTACAGTTGAGAAAGATTAGAAAATTGTTGTATGTTGCTCTGATATCTACAGCAATGATTCTCTGACCCGAGGTGCAGTTGAAAAAGATTAGAAGATTGTTGTATCAAAAGATGATATTTCTGTGAAGACAGTGTATGATTTCAGAGCTGCTATACAAAACATTGACATGGAATGACAAGACTCATAGAAAACTTTGACTGGATGCAGGGCTTGTCTTGATGATATTGATCAGATAAATATTGAATGTAAGGAGAAATGCCAAGTGATTCGGACACTTGGTACGCTTGTAATGGATGACACATGACAGAAGTATAAAAAGGTCAAAGAAACTGATTCCTACCGCACACAATCGTGGTATGAAATATGTCCATGTATTGATAAGTTGTGCCATAAACGCTACACCGCCCACGGCAAATGCTGTTTCCCCGGAGATTTAAGGTCATGAATTTCTGCTTCTTTTTCTGGACTGTTTATCACCATGATATAAGATGTTTATAAACACGATAAACACACTTCAAAACATGGTGTTTATAACAGTAACAATATAAGACTATTTCTGAATATGGTACTGACTATTTTAAACACAAAGAGATACATAAAACAACGTGGATATCTCCAGATGATAGAACTAGAAACCAGATAGATTATTTTTGTATTAGAAAGCAATACAGAAAGTCTCTGATAGATGTAAGGGCATATAGGGGGACAACAGTGATCACATTCTGTGTATAGGGAAAATAAAACTAAAACTGAAAAGCACAAAACTCTCTACACAGGCAGCGAAACAACCACACAACACCCCAGATCGTCAGAGCAAATTTTTGTATGTTGCCCTGATATTTACAACAATGCGTCTCTGACCTGAGGTATAGTTGAGAAAGATTAGAAAATTGTTGTATGTTGCTCTGATATCTACAGCAATGATTCTCTGACCTGAGGTACAGTTGAGAAAGATTAGAAAATTGTTGTATGTTGCTCTGATATCTACAGCAATGATTCTCTGACCCGAGGTGCAGTTGAAAAAGATTAGAAGATTGTTGTATCAAAAGATGATATTTCTGTGAAGACGGTGTATGATTTCAGAGCTGCTATACAAAACATTGACATGGAATGACAAGACTCATAGAAAACTTTGACTGGATGCAGGGCTTGTCTTGATGATATTGATCAGATAAATATTGAATGTAAGGAGAAATGCCAAGTGATTCGGACACTTGGTACGCTTGTAATGGATGACACATGACAGAAGTATAAAAAGGTCAAAGAAACTGATTCCTACCGCACACAATCGTGGTATGAAATATGTCCATGTATTGATAAGTTGTGCCATAAACGCTACACCGCCCACGGCAAATGCTGTTTCCCCGGAGATTTAAGGTCATGAATTTCTGCTTCTTTTTCTGGACTGTTTATCACCATGATATAAGATGTTTATAAACACGATAAACACACTTCAAAACATGGTGTTTATAACAGTAACAATATAAGACTATTTCTGAATATGGTACTGACTATTTTAAACACAAAGAGATACATAAAACAACGTGGATATCTCCAGATGATAGAACTAGAAACCAGATAGATTATTTTTGTATTAGAAAGCAATACAGAAAGTCTCTGATAGATGTAAGGGCATATAGGGGGACAACAGTGATCACATTCTGTGTATAGGGAAAATAAAACTAAAACTGAAAAGCCAACACAAGAAATCAATACACAGAAAGATAAACAGGCACAGCCTACAGGAATAGAATACTAACAGTAATTTCAATCAGCAACTTGCCAATTATTCCACAACACTCAATGAAGTAGAGATAGGTATAGAAGAATTATGGAATTCTTACAGCACAGCCATAATCACAGCAGCAAAAGCAAGCGCTGGACTGAAAAAACCAAATAGAAAAGCATGGATATCAGAAAACACATGGAAGTACATACATACAAGACGAGCAGCCAAATTAGACATGTTGACTGTAAAAACGGATCTTGGAAAAGATCTGGCGAAAGCAACATACACAAAAAAAAAAGACAAGAAAGTAAAAAAGTTCAGCTAGAAGGGATAAAAGAGAATACATAGACAATATGGCGAAAGCAGCAAAAACAAGAGACAGCAAAACTTTATATAACATACAAAAGAGGCTAACAGATACTATTACATCTAAAGAAAGACCAATCCTTAAAAAAACTGGAATCCTATTAACATCAAGTGAAGACCAAAAGCAAAGATGGGCCGAGCACTTCCAAGAAATACTTAATCGACCAAACCCAAAAGAGCTGATAAATCTTGAAACCGACTTACCAGTCCCACAATTAAATGTCAACCTAGATGAAATTAAATTGCATGAAATTGAAACAGCGATGAATTTAATGGCTAACAACAAAGCTGCAGGTGAAGATGAAATAACACCCGAAATGTTAAATGCTATCAATAGTGACAACATGAGACAACTACAGAAAATGTTTAATAAGATTCGGAAAGAAGAAAAGGTCCCTTCCAAACGGAAAAAAGAAATCATTGTTAAAATACCACCACCACCACCACCACCACCACCACCACCACCACCACCACCACCACCACCACCACCACCACAACAACAACAACAACAACAACAACAACAACAACAAAAGGCAATCTTAGTGACTGTAACAACTGGAGAGGAGTAATCTTAATATCAGTTGTGTCAAAAGTATTTTGCAAGGTCATTTTGAATAGAATTAAAGATGTAGTGGATACTGTAATGAGAGAAGAACAAGCAGGATTTCGAAAAGGGAGAAGCTGTCTCGCCCAGATCTTTACTCTAAGAATAATACTTGAAGAACATATTGAAAAGCAGAAACCATTAATACTGAACTTCATAGACTTTAAAAAGGCATTTGATAGCATACACAGAGATTCATTATGGAGAATTTTAAGTCTGTATGGAATACCATCTAAAATTGTCAACATCATTAAGAACTTCTACAATGGATATGTCTGACCAGTCAAAACAGAAGAAGGAATGAGTGAATGGTTCCAGATTGAAACAAGTGTGAAACAATGACGTATACTGTCTCCTTTGCTTTTTGGAATTACAAGAGACTTCATAATGAAAAAATGTTGCACAGGTAACACAGGTATTGACTGGTTACATGGGACCTAATTAGAAGATCTTGATTTTGCAGATGACCTAATTCTAATAATGTGAATTCCATGCAAAAAAAAACAAAAAAAAAACAGATAGCCTGTCTTCACTGGCTAGCAAAATAGGACTTGAAATTAACAAGGACAAAACAAAAATAATGAAACTTCCCACTAATCAAAATGAAAAAAATACACGTAGAAGGGATATATGTTGAAGAAGTCAGTCAATTTGCATACCTTGACAGCTACATAGACCAGGATGGTGATACCAGAAAGAAGTTAGAATTGCAAAAGCAGCATCGATCTTCAAAAGTCTTGAGAACATATGGCATTCAAAAGTTATAAGCACAAAAAACCAAGTTAAGACTATTCAATTCAAATGTAATATCCACCCTCATTAATGGGTGTGAAAGCTGGAAAACAACTAAAGAAACAGACAAGAAATTAGACTCTTTTGAAAACAAATGCCTAAGGAAAATACTCGGCATCAAGTGGAACGAATTCAAGAACAATGCAGAGATAAGACAGATGACTGAACAACAACTAGTCTCATGGATGATCAGGAAAAGGAGATGGACATATATTGGTCACTTGATGAGAAGAAATGATCAGAGAATCCCAAAACAAGCTATCAAGTGGAACACAACAGGCCAAAGAAAAAGAGGCAGACCGCGTGAAACTCTGAAGAGGACATTGTTAAGAGAGGACAAATTAACAGGCATAAAATCCTTTGATGAGGTTGAAAGATTCGTCGAAGACAGGAAAAATTGGCGAACTACATTGCGAGCCCTATGTGACGTTTAACGGCACGGGAAGGATATAAGATATAAGATATGCAAACACGACTAGGCTGGTTATACACACTGGGGGGGGGGGGGGGGAAGGGAGGGTTGAGGCTGGGCGAGTAGATGGGCTTCTCAGGCCATCTCGGACTTTGGGTGTGGGATCGAATCCAGCCGCCAGCTCCATTTTGTCAAGATTCTCCCAAGTGTTTTAGGACTAATGCACTATTTTCAAATACTTTTTCACAAGAAGAGATCGGACTTATCTAAAATTCAATAATAATAATAGTAATAATAATAATAATTCCAAATGTTTGTAGACATAACGACCTGCCACTTTCATCTTCTGATCTCCTACGCAAAGTACAAGTAAATAAGTTATAAATAGTTATAAATCGAACAACAAAGTACTGATTTTTTTTATCTTTAGCTTTAACGTTCTAAACAAGCTAATTTTATCTTTATCTTCTACTTACTCCGTAAGCTTGGCTTCTTTACTGATCTTATCTCCGCCTTGAAAGTTGGGATATGTAGACCAAAGGTTAGAACAAAAACAGGAAACAGGTACAAAAAAGCAGGAAAGTCACATCCACGGCATGATATGACGGGGAATAATGTACTAGAAAATGTACAAACACAAAGGAATAATGTACACAAAAATGTACAAAATCCAGAGAATAATGTTCACAAAAATGTACAAACACGAGAGAGTAGTGTTCACAAAAATGTACAAACGCAAGAGAGTAGTGTTCACAAAAAGTACAAACACAAGAGAGTAATATTCACAAATATGTGCAAACACAAAGGAATAATGTACAAGAAAATGCACAAACAGAAGAGAATAATGTTCACAAAAATGTGCAATCACAAGGGAATAATAGAGTACTGTTCACAGAAATATACAAAAACAAGGGAGTAATGTTCACAGAAATGTACAAACACAACGGAATAATGTACAAGAAAATTTACAGACACAAGAGAATAATGTACAAAAAAATGTACAGACACAAGGGAATAATGTACAAGAAAAATGTACAAACACAAGGGAATAATGTACAAAAAAGTGTACAAACACTAGGGAATAATCTGCACAAAATGTACAAACACAAGAGAGTAATCTTCACAAAAATGTACGGACAAACAAAGGAGAATAACGTGGAGTAAAATGTGAAAGTAAACAAAACAGGATAATATAGATCAGTGGTCTGTGGTAAACAAGTGGTCTGTGGTAAACAAGTGGTCTGTGGTAAACAAGTGGTCTGTGGTAAACAAGTGGCCTGTGGTAAACAAGTGGTCTGTGGTAAACAAGTGATCTGTGGTAAACAAGTGGTCTATGATAAACAAGTGGTCTCTGGTAAACAAGTGGTTTGTGGTAAACAAGTGGTCTGTGGTAAACAAGTGGTCTGTGATAAAGAAGTGGTCTCTGGTAAACAAGTGGTTTGTGGTAAACAGGTGGTCTGTGGTAAACAAGTGGTCTGTGGTAAACAAGTGGTCTGTGATAAAGAAGTGGTTTGTGGTAAACAAGTGGTCTGTGGTAAACAAGTGGTCTGTGGTAAACAAGTGGTCTGTGGTAAACAAGTGGTCTGTGATAAAGAAGTGGTCTGTGGTAAACAAGTGGTCTGTGGTAAACAAGTGGTCTGTGGTAAACAAGTGGTCTGCGGTAAACAAGTGATCTGTGGTAAACAAGTGGTCTATGATAAACAAGTGGTCTCTGGTAAACAAGTGGTTTGTGGTAAACAAGTGGTCTGTGGTAAACAAGTGGTCTGTGATAAAGAAGTGGTCTCTGGTAAACAAGTGGTTTGTGGTAAACAGGTGGTCTGTGGTAAACAAGTGGTCTGTGGTAAACAAGTGGTCTGTGATAAAGAAGTGGTTTGTGGTAAACAAGTGGTCTGTGGTAAACAAGTGGTCTGTGGTAAACAAGTGGTCTGTGGTAAACAAGTGGTCTGTGATAAAGAAGTGGTCTGTGGTAAACAAGTGGTCTGTGGTAAACAAGTGGTCTGTGGTAAACAAGTGGTCTGCGGATCATTATTAAGCGGTCCGCCGTTCCGTTTTCGATTTAGCATTGTCATGTGTTGTGTAAAAGCAATGAAGGATTCATGGGCGAGCACATTACATACAAGTTAGTGGTCCGCCTCTTTCTGATGTGCGGTCCCTGGACGCAAAATGTTTGGGAACCGTTCACCTAGAGCTGGAGGGCAAAGGGAAACCCAAGTGGGTAACTTAGACAAGATAAATACAAGGGATTATCTAGAGCGTAGATGATATGAGAATATAGATACAAGGGATTATCTAGAGCGTAGATGATATGAGAATATAGATACAAAGGATTATGTAGAGCTTAGATGATATGAGAATATAGATACAAGGGATTATCTAGAGCGTAGATGATATGAGAATATAGATACAAAGGATTATGTAGAGCGTAGATGATATGAGAATATAGATACAAGGGATTCTCTAGAGCGTAGATGATATGAGAATTTAGATACAAGGGATTATCTAGAGCGTAGATGATATGAGAATATAGATACAAAGGATTATGTAGAGCGTAGATGATATGAGAATATAGATACAAGGGATTATCTAGAGCGTAGATGATATGAGAATATAGATACAAAGGATTATGTAGAGCTTAGATGATATGAGAATTTAGATACAAGGGATTATGTAGAGCGTAGATGATAAGAGAATTTAGTTACAAGGGATCATCTAGAATGTAGATGATAGGAGATATAGATATACGCCTGAAAACTATTTTCATTTCTGCCAAATCAGTGGTCATGACAGCATATCAGACTATCCATTACCTTCTCTCTCATCTTCCACCAGTCATTCTTTTTATCACATCCTGTAAGTGGATGTTGTCATGCTCTCCTCTTCTTCTTGTGTGCTGATTTTCATTTTCTAATAGTTTTAATCAAATTCCATTTTTTGTATCACGCCATGTTTGTACACATTTCTGGCAGGTCACTTTCCGCCATCTTTACAAAGTCAAGGGAAAACAAACCAACAGCTTGCATAACCCGAACACATCTATCTACTGTCTTCCACACAACCCGAACACATCTATCTACTGTCTTCCACACAACCCGAACACATCTATCTACTGTCTTCCACACAACCAGAACACATCTATCTACTGTCTTCCACACAACCCGAGCACATCTATCTACTGTCTTCCACACAACCCGAGCACATCCATCTACTGTCTTCCACACAACCTGAACATATCTATCTACTGTCTTCCACACAACCCGAACATATCTATCTACTGTCTTCCACACAACCTGAACATATCTATCTACTGTCTTCCACACAACCTGAACACATCTATCTACTGTCTTCCACACAACCTGAACACATCTATCTACTGTCTTACACACAACCTGAACACATCTATCTACTGTCTTCCACACAACCTGAACATATCTATCTACTGTCTTCCACACAACCTGAACATATCTATCCACTGTCTTCCACACAACCTGAACACATCTATCTACTGTCTTCCACACAACTTAAAATAGTATCTTACACACAGCATAGATTGCTGTCTTACACACAACATAGATTGCTGTCTAACACACAACATAGATTGCTGTCTTACACAAAATATAGACTGTTATCTTACACACAACATAGACTGCTGTCTTACACAAAACATAGACTACTGTCTTACACACAACATAGACTGTTATCTTACACACAACATAGACTGCTGTCTTACACACAACATAGACTGCTGTCTTACACACAACATAGACTGTTATCTTACACACAACATAGACTACTGTCTTACACACAACATAGACTACTGTCTTACACACAACAAAGACTGCTGTCTTACACACAATATAGACTGCTGTCTTACACACAATATAGACTACTGTCTTACACACAATATAGACTGCTGTCTTACACACAATATAGACTGCTGTCTTACACACAATATAGACTACTGTCTTACACACAATATAGACTGCTGTCTTACACACAATATAGACTACTGTCTTACACACAATATAGACTGCTGTCTTACACACAATATAGACTACTGTCTTACACAAAACATAGACTACTGTCTTACACACAACATAGACTACTGTATTCTCTTCATTACTGACCTCCTTCATAGCTGTTTTCTTCTTGTCTTCTCCTCACACACATACACTCTCACTAAGCACACAGACACACACATACACTCCCACTAAGCACACAGACACACACATACACTCCCACTAAGCACACAGACACACACATACACTCCCACTAAGCACACATACACACACATACACTCCCACTAAGCACACAGACACACACATACACTCCCACTAAGCACACAGACACACACATACACTCCCACTAAGCACACAGACACACACATACACTCCCACTAAGCACACAGACACACACATACACTCCCACTAAGCACACAGACCACACATACACTTCCACTAAGCACACAGACACACACATACACTCCCACTAAGCACACAGACACACACATACACTCCCACTAAGCACACAGACACACACATACACTCCCACTAAGCACACAGTCACACAGGACAGAAGGTGTAATAAATTCTGTAAACCGAAGCAACCCCCCCCCCATCCCCCCAAAAAAAAAAATATGCTTCATCCACTACAGGCCCATCCAAAACCCTCCGGGCAACCATTCAGATAGGAAAACCCTCCGGGCAACCATTCAGATAGGAAAACCCTCCGGGCAACCATTCAGATAGGAAAACCCTCCGGGCAACCATTCAGATAGGAAAACCCTCCGGGCAACCATTCAGATAGGAAAACCCTCCCAGCCACAGAACATCACACCAGCTGAACCCCCTGCGATCACCTGCCAGTACCTGCATACTCTCGGCCGAGAGCCTGCCAGTACCTGCATACACTCGGCCAAGAGCCTGCCAGTACCTGCATACAATCAGCCAAGAGCCTGACAGTACCTGCATACATTCGGCCAAGAGCCTGCCAGTACCTGCATACACTCAGCAAAGAGCCTGCCAGTACCTGCATACACTCAGCCGAGAGCCTGACAGTACCTGCATACACTCAGCCGAGAGCCTGACAGTACCTGAATACACTCAGCCGAGAGCCTGACAGTACCTGCATACACTCGGCAGCGGGCCTGCCAGTACCTGCATAAGCCCGGCCGAGAGCCTGACAGTACCTGCATACGCTCGGCCGAGAGCCTGACAGTACCTGCATAAGCCCGGCCGAGAGCCTGACAGTACCTGCATACACTCAGCTGAGAGCCTGCCAGTACCTGCATACACTCGGCCGAGAGCCTAACAGTACCTGCATACACTCGCCCGAGAGCCTGACAGTACCTGCATACACTCAGCCGAGAGCCTGACAGTACCTGCATACACTCAGCTGAGAGCCTGACAGTACCTGCATACACTCAGCTGAGAGCCTGCCAGTACCTGCATACACTCAGCTGAGAGCCTGATAGTACCTGCATACACTCAGCTGAGAGCCTGACAGTACCTGCATACACTCAGCCGAGAGCCTGACAGTACCTGCATACACTCAGCCGAGAGCCTGATAGTACCTGCATACACTCAGCTGAGAGCCTGACAGTACCTGCATACACTCAGCTGAGAGCCTGACAGTACCTGCATACACTCGCCCGCGAACCTGCCAAAAACATAAATATGATTTATTTTCCTCTTACCCCATCATTTTTAGTTCCATCACTCCACCACTCTATCACTCCACCACTTTACCACTCTGTCACTCCACCACTCTATCATTCCACCAATCTACCACTCTATCATTCTACCAATCGACCATTTTATCATTCCACCAATCTACCACTCTATCATTCCACCAATCTACCACTCTATCATTCCACCAATCTACCACTCTATCATTCCACCAATCTACCACTCTATCATTCCACCAATCTATCAATGATAGATATAGTACAGGTACTGCGTGAGTCTACCTACCATACATACATACATACATATATACATACATACATACATACATACATACATACATACATACATACATACATACATACATACATACATACATACATACATACATACATACATACATACATACATACATACAAATGTTCGTATTCACTTCGTACCTGAAATTTGTCCTACTGACGTTATTTAATGAAATGTATGTTTATAAATTCAGGTAGTAAAGTTAGTTTTTTTTATAAATGTAGATTCAATAATCTGCTACAGAGATTAATTTATCAGATCACATTACAAACACATGACCTCCCATGTGATACACAAATAACACATACGACAAACTTGGCAATTTATCATTAAAAAATATGAAACAATTTTGCGAGATTAAAAAAAATTTATAGAATAAAATCTTTTTACCTTTAGAAGTGCTACTTCACATGAGGAGAAAATGAGGGCTAAACATGAAGACACAAGACGCAAACCCACAAGACATGAGACACAAGACGGAAGCCTTCAAGACGCAAGCCAACGAGACACAAGCCAACAAGACACAAGACGCAAGCCCTCAAGAGACAAAACACAAGATGCAAGCCCACAAGACATGAGACGACACAAGCCCACAAGACATGAGACACAAGACGGAAGCCTTCAAGACGCAAGCCAACGAGACACAAGCAAACAAGACACAAGACGCAAGCCCTCAAGAGACAAAACACAAGATGCAAGCCCACAAGACATGAGACGACACAAGCCCACAAGACACAATCCCACAAGACGCAAGCTCTCAAGACGAAGACACGAGACACAAGACGCAAGCCAACAAGACAAAAGACGCAAACCCACAAGACACAAGCTCATAGAGACTGGGATTACAAGCCCACAGAGACTGGGATTATAAATATAATTTGTTGCTACTGTGGACATTCCTCACGGTGCTACAACCAGCCACGAGGTAAGTTGTTCACCAACTTCTACAAACAGCGGACATCTTTTCAACCAGCCACGAGGTAAGTTGTTCATCAGCTTTTATAAACAGCGGATATCTTCCCAACCAGCCACGAGGTAAGTTGTTCACCAGCTTTTATAAACAGCAGACATCTTCCCAACCAGCCACGAGGTAAGTTGTTCAGCAACTTCTACAAACAGCGGATATCTTTCTGCTTCACAAACTGTCTTATAAGATGAATAGAGTTATTATTTGTGAACATACCAAGGAAACTGTTGATATACTGAGTTATTTGTCTGTTATTTTCTACTTATAATTGTGCACAGATAAGCGTCGATAGATTTAGCTATTTGTCTTTCTCTTTCGTCTTTACTTGCACATTTGTGTAGAAAAACGTTGATATATTAAGTTTTTTTGTGACAGAAGAAAATTTGTGAGACATGACTTGAAAACTAAAGATTAAAGAGAGAAAACTTAAATATTTTGAACATATTAAAGGTCATGATAATTTAGAGAAGACTGTAATGGAAGGATACATAATGGGAAAAAGAAAGAGAGGAAGACCAAAACGAAAATGGCTGCAAGACATCCTTGATGATCTGCAAATGGATCAACAGCAGCAGGGCATCTTGCTCACAACCGAGAGGCTTACAGCAGTGCTGTTTGCGAGGCAAAGTTCCGCAAGGGACATGCAAATGAATGAATGAATGACTTGAAAACTTCCAGCACTAAGTTTCATCTGCTAGAGCCGTCTTGTGTGGGCACATTTGTCAGGTCTGACTTTGGATTTGAAGAGCAGATGTCTGGAGTGTGAGATGAGCCACCGAAGATGTTGAGCTAACGAAAGCAACATTTTAATATAAATTATATTTAATCTTAGCTGACCAAGACCCTGTCCTGCCTTTCTGCTGGTACCCCGTAGCAGGTCTAGCCTGGCTAACGGGGCAGGGGTGGAGCTGCTAAAGAAGTACTGCACGACACCCGATGTCTGTCTCCACTCAGGAACAGAACAAAATAGCCGCTGTAGCCCAGGAAGCTCTGCCTCAACAACGCCACAGCATCAGCTGCAAGGAGCACACGCTTACTGTTGCCGTAAGACAGAACAAAAAACATAAATATGATTTATTTTCCTCTTACCCCATCATTTTTAGTTCCATCACTCCACCACTCTATCACTCCACCACTTTACCACTCTGTCACTCCACCACTCTATCATTCCACCAATCTACCACTCTATCATTCTACCAATCGACCATTTTATCATTCCACCAATCTACCACTCTATCATTCCACCAATCTACCACTCTATCATTCCACCAATCTACCACTCTATCATTCCACCAATCTACCACTCTATCATTCCACCAATCTATCAATGATAGATATAGTACAGGTACTGCGTGAGTCTACCTACCATACATACATACATACATACATATATACATACATACATACATACATACATACATACATACATACAAATGTTCGTATTCACTTCGTACCTGAAATTTGTCCTACTGACGTTATTTAATGAAATGTATGTTTATAAATTCAGGTAGTAAAGTTAGTTTTTTTATAAATGTAGATTCAATAATCTGCTACAGAGATTAATTTATCAGATCACATTACAAACACATGACCTCCCATGTGATACACAAATAACACATACGACAAACTTGGCAATTTATCATTAAAAAATATGAAACAATTTTGCGAGATTAAAAAAAATTTATAGAATAAAATCTTTTTACCTTTAGAAGTGCTACTTCACATGAGGAGAAAATGAGGGCTAAACATGAAGACACAAGACGCAAACCCACAAGATATGAGACACAAGACGGAAGCCTTCAAGACGCAAGCCAACGAGACACAAGCCAACAAGACACAAGACGCAAGCCCTCAAGAGACAAAACACAAGATGCAAGCCCACAAGACATGAGACGACACAAGCCCACAAGACATGAGACACAAGACGGAAGCCTTCAAGACGCAAGCCAACGAGACACAAGCAAACAAGACACAAGACGCAAGCCCTCAAGAGACAAAACACAAGATGCAAGCCCACAAGACATGAGACGACACAAGCCCACAAGACACAATCCCACAAGACGCAAGCTCTCAAGACGAAGACACGAGACACAAGACGCAAGCCAACAAGACAAAAGACGCAAACCCACAAGACACAAGCTCATAGAGACTGGGATTACAAGCCCACAGAGACTGGGATTATAAATATAATTTGTTGCTACTGTGGACATTCCTCACGGTGCTACAACCAGCCACGAGGTAAGTTGTTCACCAACTTCTACAAACAGCGGACATCTTTTCAACCAGCCACGAGGTAAGTTGTTCAGCAGCTTTTATAAACAGCGGATATCTTCCCAACCAGCCACGAGGTAAGTTGTTCATCAGCTTTTATAAACAGCAGACATCTTCCCAACCAGCCACGAGGTAAGTTGTTCAGCAACTTCTACAAACAGCGGATATCTTTCTGCTTCACAAACTGTCTTATAAGATGAATAGAGTTATTATTTGTGAACATACCAAGGAAACTGTTGATATACTGAGTTATTTGTCTGTTATTTTCTACTTATAATTGTGCACAGATAAGCGTCGATAGATTTAGCTATTTGTCTTTCTCTTTCGTCTTTACTTGCACATTTGTGTAGAAAAACGTTGATATATTAAGTTTTTTTGTGACAGAAGAAAATTTGTGAGACATGACTTGAAAACTAAAGATTAAAGAGAGAAAACTTAAATATTTTGAACATATTAAAGGTCATGATAATTTAGAGAAGACTGTAATGGAAGGATACATAATGGGAAAAAGAAAGAGAGGAAGACCAAAACGAAAATGGCTGCAAGACATCCTTGATGATCTGCAAATGGATCAACAGCAGCAGGGCATCTTGCTCACAACCGAGAGGCTTACAGCAGTGCTGTTTGCGAGGCAAAGTTCCGCAAGGGACATGCAAATGAATGAATGAATGACTTGAAAACTTCCAGCACTAAGTTTCATCTGCTAGAGCCGTCTTGTGTGGGCACATTTGTCAGGTCTGACTTTGGATTTGAAGAGCAGATGTCTGGAGTGTGAGATGAGCCACCGAAGATGTTGAGCTAACGAAAGCAACATTTTAATATAAATTATATTTAATCTTAGCTGACCAAGACCCTGTCCTGCCTTTCTGCTGGTACCCCCGTAGCAGGTCTAGCCTGGCTAACGGGGCAGGGGTGGAGCTGCTAAAGAAGTACTGCACGACACCCGATGTCTGTCTCCACTCAGGAACAGAACAAAATAGCCGCTGTAGCCCAGGAAGCTCTGCCTCAACAACGCCACAGCATCAGCTGCAAGGAGCACACGCTTACTGTTGCCGTAAGACAGAACAAAAAACAGCAACCACAACAACAATAAAAACAGTAACAAAATAAAAACATAATAATAACAAAAACAACAATACAGAGAGCATACACAAGCGAACAGCATTACAGACCTAACGGTCTTACAGTAAAAACATGAACGGTGTCAAGTATGATGAGATAAAAACATGAACGGTGTCAAGTATGATGAGATAAAAACATGAACAGTGTCAAGTATGATGAGATAAAAACATGAACAGTGTCAGGTATGATGAGATAAAAACATGAACAGTGTCAAGTATGATGAGATAAAAACATGAACAGTGTCAGGTATGATGAGATAAAAACATGAACAGTGTCAAGTATGATGAGATAAAAACATGAACGGTGTCAAGTATGATGAGATAAAAACATGAACAGTGTCAAGTATGATGAGATAAAAACATGAACAGTGTCAAGTATGATGAGATAAAAACATGAACGGTGTCAAGTATGATGAGATAAAAACATGAACGGTGTCAAGTATGATGAGATAAAAACATGAACGGTGTCAAGTATGATGAGATAAAAACATGAACGGTGTCAAGTATGATGAGATAAAAACATGAACGGTGTCAAGTATGATGAGATAAAAACATGAACGGTGTCAAGTATTTATGACCTGAAAGTAACAGCAAGGCGTACTTTACAAATATCTTGTACAACTACTTTTAGCGGTAACTTTCTTTTCGATGCAGTCAGCATCTGGACGTTGTGATGTCCCGTAAACTTCTACAAGTTTTACGTGATAATCGTTTCTCGGTTAACGCACAAACAGCCGAGTCTACACTGGTGCTCCTCACCCTGCAGGCAGATATGTCAGCGTATAGAGGAATTTTTCATAATATAGCGGATTTATAAACTTACTCGAACAGCAACAGACTAGTACAACACAATAGAGAACAGACTAGAACAACACAACAGAGAACAGATTAATACAACATAGAACAGACTAACACAACAGAGAACAGACTAGCACAACACAAAAGAGAACAGACTAGCATAACAGACTAGTACAACAGAGAACAGACTAACACAACAGAGAACGGACTCGTACAACACAACAGAGAACAGACTAACACAGCAGAGAACAGATTAGCACAACACAACAGGGAACAACCTAGCACAACAGAGAACAGACTAACACAACAGAGAACAGACTCGCACAACACAACAGAGAACAGACTAACACAACAGAGAACGGACTCGTACAACACAACAGAGAACAGACTAACACAACAGAGAACAGATTAGCACAACACAACAGGGAACAACCTAGCACAACAGAGAACAGCCTAATACACCAGAGAACAGACTAGCACAACATAACAGAGAATAGACTAGCAGAACACAAAAGAGAACAGACTAGCACAACTGAGAAGAGACTAACACAATAGAGAACAGTCTAACACAACACAAAAGAGAACAGATCAGCACAACACAACAGAGAACAGCCTAACACACAACAGAGAACAGACTAGCAGAACACAACGGAGAACAGACTAGCACAACTGAGAACATACTACCACAACACAATAGAGAACAAACTTGCACAACAGAGAACAGACTAACACAACAGATAACAGACTAGCACAACACAGTAGAGAACAGGCTAACACAACACAACAGAGAACGGACTAACACAACAGAGAACAGGCTAACACAACACAACAGAGAACGGACTAGCACAACAGAGAAAAACACGAAAAAGCCACTGTGGTCATTTTGTTCCCAGTTCTCGTATTAAGATGAGGCAATAAAAAGCAAGGTCTAAATTTTTCATCTATTTTTTTGTGTGTTTTTCTGTGTTGTGTTGTTTCTGTATGCGATCCTTGAACAAGGCTTTTGCCGAAATATTGGTACGTTCTTCAATTGTAGGTACTCATCTTGCTTTCTGCTCATCTTCCTCGTTCTCTCTATCTTTTTGAACCACACACTCATCTATTCTTTTTTAATAGATAACCCCCCCCCCCACTTACTCCGGGGAGAGCAAGAGGGCCGGGGGCCGCACAAAGAAGATGGAAGGCCGCATGTTTGACAGCCAGTTTCCAGCCCATTCAAATATTTCAGAAATTAGTTCTTGACTGCTAAACTATGGCTTTTTTGTGTGGCTAACACAGATTCTATACTTGATGTAACTGGCTTAGAGTGGCTAAAATAGACTTAACGATTGATGTACGCGGCTAAAATATTGTACTCTTGATGGAAATGACTAATACGAACTCTATTCTTGATGCGAGTAGCTTTGAGTGGCTAATAAAACTTTACTCTTGACGTAGGTGTCTTTGAATGGTTAAAACAAACTTTACATTTGATGTAAGCGACTTCATGTAGGGAACACAAAAATCATAAGTACATATAGATGACTTCTTGTGGAATTCCACACATTCTACGGGTGATGTAAGTAGCCTTTTGTGACTACCATAAACTCTGTGTGTGATGTAAGTAGCCTTCTGTGGCTACCATAAACTATGTGATGTGAGTAGCCTTTTGTGGCTACCATAAACTTTATGTGTGATGTAAGTAGCCTTATGTGGCTACCATAAACTCTGTGTATGATATGAATAGTCTTTTGTGGCTACCATAAACTTTATGTGTGATGTAAGTAGCCTTATGTGGCTACCATAAACTCTGTGTATGATATGAATAGTCTTTTGTGGCTACCATAAACTCTACGTATGATGTAAGTAGCCTTTAGAGGCTACCATAAACTCTGTGTACGATGTAAGTAGCCTTCTTTGGCCACCATAAGCTCTATGTGTGATGTGAGTAGCCTTTTGTTGCTACTATAAACTCTATATGTAATGTAAGTAGCCTTCTGTGGCTACCATAAACTTTATATGTGATGTAAGTAGCCTTCTGTGGCCACGATAAACTGTGATGTGAGTAGCTTTTGTGATTGCCATAAACTCTATATGTGATGTAAGCAGCCTTCTGTGGCCATCATAAACTCTGATATAATGAAAGCAAATTTAGCAGCCAACTAGTACAACATGTAATGTGCACACAGACAATCGGGCCGGGCTAGTTGAACAGTAGCAATGAGAGCACAGAGAAACTAGTGCTAGCTGAGAGCACAGAGAAACTAGTGCTAGCTGAGAGCACAGAGAAACTAGTGCTGTAGCTGACAGCACAGAGAAACTAGTGCTAGCTGACAGCACAGAGAAACTAGTGCTGTAGCTGACAGCACAGAGAAACTAGTGCTAGCTGACAGCACAGAGAAACTAGTGCTAGCTGACAGCTCAGAGAAACTAGTGCTATAGCTGAGAGCACAGAGAAACTAGTGCTGTAGCTGAGAGCACAGAGAAACTAGTGCTGTAGCTGAGAGCACAGAGAAACTAGTGCTGTAGCTGAGAGCACAGAGAAACTAGTGCTGTAGCTGAGAGCACAGAGAAACTAGTGCTGTAGCTGAGAGCACAGAGAAACTAGTGCTGTAGCTGAGAGCACAGAGAAACTAGTGCTAGCTGAGAGCACAGAGAAACTAGTGCTGTAGCTAAGAGCACAGAGAAACTGGTGCTGTAGCTAAGAGCACAGAGAAACTAGTGCTTTAGCTGAGAGCACAGAGAAACTAGTGCTAGCTGAGAGCACAGAGAAACTAGTGCTGTAGCTGAGAGCACAGAGAAACTGGTGCTGTAGCTGAGAGCACAGAGAAACTAGTGCTAGCTGAGAGCACAGAGAAACTAGTGCTAGCTGAGAGCACGTTCTGTGTGTACAGTAAAACGGACACGTTCTGGCAGTATCTTCTAGTGTTTGTTTATAGATCTGTGAGGGCAGCGGTTTTGTGTGGTGTGTGAAGACAGCAGTTTTGTGTGGTGTGTGAAGACAGCAGTTTTGTGTGGTGTGTGAAGACAGCAGTTTTGTGTGGTGTGTGAAGACAGCAGTTTTGTGTGGTGTGTAAAGACAGCAGTTTTGTGTGGTGTGTGAAGACAGCAGTTTTGTGTGGTGTGTGAAGACAGCAGTTTTGTGTGGTGTGTAAAGACAGCAGTTTTGTGTGGTGTGTGAAGACAGCAGTTTTGTGTGGTGTGTGAGGACAGAAATTTTGTGTGGTGTATGAGGACAGAAGTTTTGTGTGATGTGTGAGGACAGCAGTTTTGTGTGGTGTGTGAGGACAGCAGTTTTGTGTGATGTGTGAGGACAGCAGTTTTGTGTGATGTATGAGGACAGAAATTTTGTGTGGTGTGTGAGGACAACAATTTTGTGTGGTCCATCTGTTGGCAGAAAAACAAAACGGAGATCTCATGTGGAAATGTCTGCTATGAAATCAGTCTCTGGGGAAATGTCTGCCATGAAATCAGTCTCTTGGGAAATGTCTGCCATGAAATAAGTCTCTTGGGAAATATGCCAACCAAGATTTTTATATTTGTTTTTCCATCCATCCATCCATCCATCCATCCATCCATCCATCCATCCATCCATCCGTCCATCCGTCCGTCCGTCCGTCCGTCCGTCCGTCCATCCATCCATCCATCCATCCATCATTTGAAGTACACACCGGCCCAATATCTCACACATCTTTCTCTCTGCCTACATATTTCTTTCATCGTTTCCTATCTTCAGAAAATAAAACAATTTATGATGATGATGACGAGGAAAATTTAACAAAACGAGAGCGCGCGCACACAAACACATACAAACACACATATTAACGCCCACATACAAACATACAGTCGCGTTCACATTCAATATTCAGGAAAATACGTCAAAATCATGATCACATTCAGAGCGAACCAAACATCAGTTTCTGATCAGAGAGATACGGTAAAACTTACCTGGAGAACACTCCAAGAAATACATCAAAACCTGAACCCAACATTCACCGCTTTATTGACGAGGTCAACGTGAATTCCAAACACAGGTCCCAGGTTTGGAGAAACTGGCTCATCACTAAACTACGAGCTCTGGCTATTTTTGGCTGATACAAATGTCTGCGTAGCTAGCGTTGGATGGTTACTTCGTGAATTGTGAATACAGCCCTGCTCGCTGAAAACGGACAAATTCATACAAGATTTTCCCAGCAGACAACCAGGTAGTGGGTGTTCATGCTATCTCGCGGTTTGTGGAGTGGCGTGGCCTGCTCTACGTCGCTGGTTTGCCCCGCTAGCCTCAAGTCCACAGTTCGATTGTTTGTGAACTCATCTCGCTAGAGAAGAACAGTTTAAATCTTTGAGTTCTCTTTACGCCAAGGAATTTGTTAAATCTGGTGATGATGTGACAAATCAACATATAAAGCATTACTAGGCTACAATCCAGTAAGTGATAGAATTCTAACAATCAGACTAAAGGGCATTCCTAGAGATGTAACAATCATCCAGACATATGCACCTACATCAGCAGCAGAAGAAGAGGAAGTAGAAAACTTTTATAACACACTGCAAACGACAATAGACCAGGTACGAAAAAATGATATTGTATTAATAATGGGTGATTTTAGTGCAAAGATTGGTACAGAAAGAGCAGAAGATGAAGGACACGTTGTAGGGAAATTTAGCATAGGACATAGAAATGAGACAGGTGACAATCTAATGGTGTTTTGCATGGAAAATGAGCTAATGATCGCTAACACACTTTTTAACCAACATCCAAGAAGACTTTACACATGGACATCACCTGATGGGAAAACCAAGAATCAAATAGATTACATTTTAGCGCAGAGAAGGTGGAGGTCAAGTATAACATTAGCAAAAACTTTACCAGGTGCTGATTGTGACACGGACCATGAGTTATTGATAGCAGACATGAAGATAAAGATAAAAAAGATAGTTATCGGATCAAGACCACTCCGCTTTGATCTTACAAATATACCAGAACAATACGGTATAGAAGTGAAGAACCTTTCGAAATCCTGATGGCTGTACAGGAGGAGATGACACCAGATGAATTGGCTACGCAGGCCAAAGATATCTTAATAACAACAGCTAAAGACATGGTTCCAGTAAAGAAAACACAAAAGAATGGATGGATTACAGCAGGTACACTAGAACTGATAAAACAACGTAGAGAAATGAAGACGCAATGGAAAGTGACAAACAACAACAAAGAGAAATATAAAACTTTAACAAAAGAAGTACGAAGAAACATAAGAAAAGACAAAAAACAACATTACAAGATTGTTGTGAAAGAATAGAAGAACATCAGAAGTGTGGAAGAGATAGTGAAATGTTTAAAGAAATGAAGATATTGACGAGAAATGTCACACCTAAGCTAAATGTAATTTGTGATGAGATGGGGAATACCTTGACAGAGACAGAGGAAATTCTAGAAAGATGGAAGGAATATTGCAGAGGAATGTAAGAAACAACTGACTGTAAAAGCAGAAATCAACAGTGTGAATTATTATTGGAGGAAAAAGAACCCGAACTGACAATAGAAGAAGTTTTATGGGCAATAAAGAATCTGAAAAATGGTAAATCACCAGGATGTGATGAGATAACAGCTGAATTTATTAAAGCAGGAGGAAAGGAGTGTGCAACAATCTATCATACACTGTGCAAAAAGATATGGCATTCAGGTATTTGGCCAAATGAATGGAAAAGAACTGTATTCATACCACTGCCAAAAAAGGGTAACTTGAAATTATACACAAACTACAGAACTGTTGCCCTGATTAGTCATGCTAGTAAAATTCTGTTAAAAATCATAATGGATAGACTTCGTAAGAAAATAGAAGAAGAAGTCAATATGGTCCAAGCTGGTTTCAGGCAAGGAAGAGGATCAAGAGATCATATATTCAATATAAGATTAATAATAGAGAAATGCAGAGAGTTTAATGTGAATCTATATTTATCCTTTATAGACTACTCAAAGGCATTTGATTGTGTACAACACCAGAAACTTTGGGAAATAATGGAAAAAATGGGATTTCCAATACATTTGATACAATTAACATCACTGCTGTATCTAGACCAACAGGCAGCAGTAAGAATAAATGGTGAAACAACAACTTGGTTTGACATAAAACAAGGGGTCCATCAGGGGTGCATATTGTCACCCTACTTATTTAACTTGTATACTGAAAATATAATGTTAGAGAAGATGTAGACAAAGAATATTACGATGCCATAACAATTGGAGGTTATGAAATACCAGAGATTAGATATGCTGATGACACAGTGTCACTATCCACAACACAAAAAGGAATGGAAAAACTAATTATGTCAGTCCGTAAGAACAGCGAAGAGCAGAACCTCTATCTTAATGCAAAGAAAACTAAACTGATGACAACTGACAAAACAAACAAGGCAGCTGAAATATGTATCAATGAAGAAAAATTGGAAGAAGTGGAGAGTTTTGAATATCTTGGATCACTACTAACTAATAATGGAGATACAATGAAGGAAATTAAAAGGAGGACATCTATTGCTCTTCAGAAAGTAAAACAAATAAAGAATCTGTGGAGAGGAACAGACAGAACCACAAAAATAAGATTTTTAAGGGCATGCATCTTTCCCATCGCAACATATGCCTGTGAGACCTGGACACTTAACAAAACAGCTGAGAAACACATAAATGCCTTTGAATGTAAATGCTATAGAAGAGTTCTCCAAATATCTTGGACACAAAAAAGAACAAATATATCCATACTACAAGAGCTTAATATTGAAGAAGGCTGGCTAGTAAAGAGGATTAAAGAGAGAAAACTTAAATATTTTGGACACATTAAACGTCATGATAATTTAGAGAAGACCATACTGGAGGGATACATAATGGGAAAAAGAAAAAGAGGAAGACCAAAACGAAGATGGCTACAAGAAATCGTTGACGACCTGCAAATGGACGCAGCAGCAGCAGGCCATCTTTCTCACAACCGAGAGGCCTACAGGAGTGCTGTTTGGGAGGCAAAGTTCCGCAAAGGACATGCAAATGAATGAATGGTGATGATGTTTCTAGGGATGATGACTTGTCTAGTGAAGATCTTTCTAGTGATGTTTCTAGTGATGATGACTTGTCTAGTGAAGATCTTTCTAGTGATGATGTTTCTAGTGATGATGATTTGTCTAGTGTTTTCTAGTGATGATGACTTGTTTAGTGAAGATCTTTCTAGTGATGATGACTTGTCTAGTGAAGATCTTTCTAGTGATGATGACTTGTCTAGTGAAGATCTTTCTAGTGATGATGACTTGTCTAGTAGTGATGTTGCAAACTTAGCCGGTGCTAGATCTACAACGGGGACAATTTAGGTAAGGGACAGGACCAAGAACCCAGCTGTAACCATGGCCGATATACTACCGTACTGGGTGGCCAGGCTCAAAACCCATCTGACAACCAAGGATTTCCCTCCAAGGAAACTGGTATGCCAGTTATGCAGCATTATTATACACATTCATACCAAACACATACAGGCTATACACATTACCAAGTCAAGAAATTAAAACAATCAATATATTTATTATATACACTACATTCACCATGTTAACGCCACAAGAACATTGCAACACACAAGACATCAACATGTACCACCGTGCGTGAACAAGCATGACATCAATATAATGTACAACTCTAAGTATCAACTGAAATTATATGTATAACTCTAAGTATCAACTGAAATCATATGGACCCAATTGGCCTGGGCTCTCCTGGCCCTCATAAGCATATACATATATTGATATAAATTGTGCCATCGCACTTAATAACATTGCAGCTACTGCTACTTTTGTGAAACTCGCATCTCCCCGTATCACCACGTGTCACTGAACTTCTGCACTTGCAACAACTGCTGCCATGATCTCCCTCCTCATACTACACATAACCTCCATTGTGTTAATGCACTGATTATCACAACGTATCACCCCTTGTGCTAACGCACTGAATTATCGAGCACACCTCCCTTTGTGCTAACGCACTGAATTATCACACATATCTCTCCCGTGTGCTATCGCACTGATTTATCACACATATCTCCCCCTTATGCTAATGCACTGAATCATCCATATATCTCCCCTTGGTGCCTCACCTCCCGTCTCCAAGAATTACCATGTGCTATGCACATCATTGATGGAGCAGCTTCCTGCAAATGAAACATGATGGACCTTGCTGCGTGCCCATCCAAAATATATATGACGAATATTACCAATAATCAGAGAATCTCCATATATGACGAGAATGACATAATCCACAGCATGTTATAATTCCACAATACATTATCAAACAGTGTGAGGTCGGTTTGCGCTAAATATAAGCACAGACGAAATAAAACTCAGCCCCACCATTTTCCTCTAGATTGTCTCCCTTTTAGCACTCTTTTCCTCGCTATATATATATATTTGGTCCTCCCCCCCCCACCCCGATTTACGTGAACGGCAACGCTCGGCCCACCTCGTACACCAATGAGCTTCGAGTGGCGGTTCACAATGTTTCTAGTGATGATGTTTCTAATGATGATGACTTATCTAGTGATGCTGTTTCTAGTAACGATATCGCAACATGCCTGTGAGACATGGACATTTAACAAAACAGCTGAGAAACACATAAATGCCTTTGAATGTAAATGCTACATAAGAATTTTTCAAATATCATTGACACAAAAAAGAACAAATATATCCATACTACAAGAACTTAATATTTAAGAAGGCTGGCTAGTAAAGAGGATTAAAGAGAGAAAACTTAAATATTGTGGACACATTAAACGTCATGATAACTTAGAGAAAACCGTCTTGGAAGGATACATAATGGGAAAAAGAAAGAGAAGGAAGACCAAGGCGAAGATGGCTGCAAGACATCGTTGATGATCTGCAAATGGATGAATCAGCAGCAGGCCATCTTGCTCACAACAGAGAGGCTTACAGGAGAGCTGTTAGGGAGGCAAAGTTCCGCAAGGGACATGCAAATTACTGACTGACTGACTGACTATGTTTAAGAAAAGTTTCCCCCACAGTATCAGAAGAGTAGGATCGGGAGTGTGCAAAATGTTGAATAATCGTAAAAAAAAAAAGAATTGAGAGAAATTAGTTGTAGTAGAATGAAGGAGTGGGACAGAACAGTAGAGATTCATTCATTCATTCATTCATTAGCATGGCCCTTGCGGAACTTTGTCTGCCCCTCTAGAAGACATGTCACTTGTAAGCAGATGCCCAGTTGCTGATGCGTCCACCCCCAGATCATCAACAACATCTTGTGCCATCAGCAGAATGAGGGAGACGGGCAGAACAGTAGAGATACAGAGAAAGAGACAAGTAGACAGAGAGACAGAGAAGTAAAGAGAGCAACACAGAGAAAGAAAGAGTTGTAGAGAAATGCATAGCGAGAGAAAGAATGGAGAAAGACAGAAAAGTAGAGAGACAGAGAAAAGAGAGAGAGAGAGAGAGAGAGAGAGAGAAAAAAGAGAACTAAAGAGAGAGACAAGAGTAGATAGAAAGAGAGAAAGAGAAGTAGACGGAGAGACAAAGTAGTCAGAAACAAAGAAGTAGACAGAGAGAGACAAGAGAAAGAGAGGTAGACAGGCAGAGAAATAAAGAAAGAGAGAAAGAGAAGTAGATAGAAATACAGAGTAACAGAGTGAGAGAGAGAGAGAGTCAAAGAGAAACAGAGAGAGAGAGATAAGTTGACAGAGAAGTAGAAAGAAGAAGAGAAAGAGAGAGAAACATGTAGACAGACAGACTGAGAAATAGAGAGAAATAGAGAGAGAGAGAGAGAGAGAAAGAGATAGAGAAACAAAGAAAGAGAGACAGAGAAGTACAGAGACACAGAAAAAAAGAGAAAGAGAAGAAGAAGAGAGAGATAAATAATTGCAGAAAGGAAGAGAGACAGATAAGGAGAGAGAAACAGAGTTAAGGAGACGAAGAAGGAGAACGAACGAATAGACATTTTTAAGAATTGGGTACGCAGGCCCGTCTACCACTCTGCTCTTCATCATACAACTTTTATTCAGTCACAGATATTCAGCATTTGTTATTGAACATAATATGCATGACAATGCAAAAAATGAATAAGTAAATAATTAATAAACCCTTTCTTTTCATACACTCCACATTCTGCTTTATGTAACTGCATGAAATAAACTTAATTACATTCTCACATTCATTATAAATTCACATATTTTTGGATCAACAGTATAATAGATACAACATTCAAGTAATACTTTAGATTAAACTAATTTAGATTTTCATAGTACATATGGCTATACTTTTCTTAAAGCAAATACATACCGATGCATTTATTCACACACACATACCACATATAAATAAACACATCCACGCATGTACATATACACACATAGATTCACATGTATGTATGAATACATAAAGTCGTGCACACATATAACACACACATATATACCGATATACATATATACACATAAAAAAGGTAAAGGTAATCCTGTCATGCCTTAGAGGCACGTAGGGATATATACACACATTCACATATGCATATATACACACATACATATACATACCTACACCTATTCATATATGTATATAAAGAATGCATAAACACAAATATATATTAGGGGGCATATAGTTCATCTCAAATATATACCGACAAAGTCTGAAGTTATAAGAACTAATATTACTTATAAGTTTTACATGAGTTGGTAGGGCATTCCAAAGGTGGGCAGCTGAGTAAGAGAACTTTTTTTAAACATGTCAAGCCTTGGATTTGGGAGAATACAATTGCTTAAGCGTTGACTGTGTTTTGGGTTGGATTTGAACAACGACCACAGATAGGGTGGAGCATTGTGCGATAGAATTTTATGAATTAACTTGGCCTTGTTGAAAATAAATCTCTTCTTGAGGGGTAGAATATCAAGATGTTTGTCCTTATTTGTAATACATGCTGCGTGTTTGTCATCTATAAGCTTTACTGCTCGTTTTTGAAGTGAGTTAAGTCTTTTCATGTTTGACATGGAACAACCATCCCAGACTGTGGAGCAGTAGTCCAAGTGTGTTTGTATCTGTGATATGTAGTATATTTTTGTGGTGTCTAAAACAGTAGTCAAAGTGTGTTTGTATCTGTAATATGTAGTATATTTTTCTGGTGTCCATGTCAAGAAAATGTTTAATTTTAGTAAATTGGTAAACTTTTTGTGCAATGAGTTTGGTTAGATTGTTTACATGATGATTCCAGCTGAGGTGGTGGTCAGTCATGAGACCTAGAGTTTTACGTTCACTAACATTCTCTATCTGTGATGTTCCAGCGTGGAGCTGTGGTGTTGTTGTTGGTGAATTTGTTAATTTCTGTCATGGTGTAATGAGCATGGATTTTGTTTTGCTGGTGTTTATTAGTATTGTGTTGTTGTTGCTTCAGTTAATTAGACTGTTTATTTCAAGCTGAAGAGTTGACTCAAGGTTAATACAGTCATTGTCACTAGTGTAAACTGTGCAGTCATCAGAAAAGAGGTCATACGATGATTTTCTTTAGATGAAGTGGAAGATCATTGATATAGATGGTGAAAAGGAGAGGAAAAGACGTAGAGACAGGCAGGGAAGATTGAGAGAGAGAGAGAGAGATAAATAGGAAAGAGAGTCAGAGGAGAGAGAAACAGAGGAAAGGGAGAGACAGACAGAGAAGTTGAAAGCAGAAAGAAAATCTCCACCAGGAAACTAAACTCAGCTAAGACTGTGCATTTTCACGCAGTAGTGCGCCATGCTGCAGGCTGTTGTGTCTAGCTGGCGGTGACTGCTGGATCGATGTGTCCCAACTGGTGGAAAAGCTTCTGTGGTCTGAAGGTGAGAATTTCACAAAAATCTACTCTGTCACTTCCTTGGAGCAGCGCAACTTTGTGCCCTCGAACAGCAGAATCGAACCTCGGACTCCAGTGGGATAACCAATCGCTCATGTATCGTTACCATAAATTTGTTCGGTGCCGTGTTGCGACCTAAGAGTTGTGCTGTCCTGTTGTGACCTAAGAGTTGTGCTGTCCTGTTTAAGATATAATTTAACAACTAGCTAAAACGTGTAGTTATTAAGATATAATTTAACAACTAGATAAACCGTGTGGTTATTAAGATATAAAGTAACAACTAGCTAAACCGTGTGGTTATTAAGATATAAAGTAACAACTAGCTAAACCGTGTGGTTATTAAGATATAAAGTAACAACTAGCTAAACCGTGTGGTTATTAAGATATAAAGTAACAACTAGCTAAACCGTGTGGTTATTAAGATATAAAGTAACAACTAGCTAAACCGTGTGGTTATTAAGATATAAAGTAACAACTAGCTAAACCGTGTGGTTATTAAGATAAAGTAACAACTAGCTAAACCGTGTGGTTATTAAGATATAAAGTAACAACTAGCTAAAACGTGTGGTTATTAAGATATAAAGTAACAACTAGCTAAACCGTGTGGTTATTAAGATATAAAGTAACAACTAGCTAAACCGTGTGGTTATTAAGATATAAAGTAACAACCGGCTAAAACTTGTAGTTATGAAGATATAAACTAACAACCGGATAAAACTTGTAGTTATTAAGATATAAACTAACAACTGGATAAAACTTGTAGTTATTAAGATATAAACTAACAACTGGATAAAATTTGTAGTTATTAAGATACAAACTAACAACTGGATAAAATTTGTGGTTATTAAGATATAAACTAACAACTGGATAAAACTTGTAGTTATTAAGATATAAACTAACAACTGGATAAAACTTGTAGTTATTAAGATACAAACTAACAACTGGATAAAATTTGTGGTTATTAAGATATAAGCTAACAACTAGCTAAGACTTGTGGTTATTAAAGTATAATCTAAAAACTAACTAAAACTTGTGGTTATTAAGATATAAGATAACTAGCTAAAACGTGTGGTTCATAAAATATAACCTAAAAACTAGCTAAACTTGTAATTTTTTTTTTTTGGTAATAAAACTGAACTTATCAATTTGATTTATGCTTGTACAAAATACAAGACATTTTTTGTCTCTGTAAAGGCGAGTAACTTAACTGTATTTAACATTGGTAAAAACTTATCTGTTGTCTTCCAGAAAGATAAGATGTGTTTAACATTAGAAAAAGACTTATCTCTTGTCCTCCAGAAAGATAAGATATATTTAACATTAGAAAACAACTTATCTGTTGTCTCCCAGAAAGATAAGATATGCCTAACATTAGAAAAAAACTTATCTGTTGTCCTCCAGAAAGATTTATCCACAAGAAAGATAAGATAGAGCATGAGAAAATATCTGCATCTGTAAAGACAAAGACACCATCTTACAGTGAGTCTGTAAAGACAGAGACACCACCTTACAGTGAGTCTGTAAAGACAGAGACACCACCTACAGTGAGTCTGTAAAGTCAAAGACACCACCTTACAGTGAGTCTGTAAAGACAAACACACCATCTTATAGTGTAAAGACAAAGACACCACCTTACAGTGAGTCTGTAAAGTCAAAGACACCACTTTACAGTGAGTCTGTAAAGTCACCTAAAAGCATTAAACTGATGACGTTTAGACCAGCAGGTCTCGACAATACAGTGTGAGAACCATTGGTCCAGACTATTTTAGAAACTTGAAAACTTCAACGATCATTCCTCCATGAAGCGCCTTTTTTTCTGCTAAGAACTTTTTTCCACTTAAGTATCCAGCCAGGCTAGCCAAGGCCCGCCTACCTGCCCAGCACGTGAACAGTTCCCCAAGTCAGGAACTCCCATCACAGCAGCTGGAGCTGTTGCTTAGAATGCTAAGCTGATTTTCTCCGGCGTTGTCACAAGTGACCAGATGTGTCAATCTATGACCTCGCTGCGGGGATTTTATCCAGCCTGGAAAGGTCAAAGATCTGCAGAAATTCTACGAGCTTTCCTCATCATTGTCACCACTGAATTATAAAACATTTCCAGTTTACCAGGTACATTCTTGTCCGCTTACTGGAGTACATTCTTGTCCAGTTTGTGAAACTATATGACAAAAAGTATGAATTTACATCCTTGAACACGTGTTACAAATATTAGTTGTAACCTGTGACAATATGATGGGAGAAAAACATACCGAATCATAACATTTAATTTTTCACCTTATTTCACCATATGAAAACATTCATATAGTTCTATCTTTTTCTAAAAAAAAAGAGAGATAAAGAAGGAGTGAGAGAAAGAGAAGAAAGAAAGAATAGGGGCATAATAAGGAGTGAGTGAAAGAAGAAGAGAAAAGGAGATATAAAAGAGTAACTAAATTTGTATGTACATGTGTGCTAGAGAGAGAAAGAAAGAGGAAGAGAGAGAGAGAGAGAGAATGAATGAATGAATGAATAATCTTTATTTTTCAAGGGTAAAGAATTGGGCACGCAGGCCCGTCTTACATTCTGCCCTTCATCACTCCATCTTTCATTCTTCCCACACACTTGATTTAGTACAAAAATACAAATTAAATTAGTAAAAACATATCAAAAGAGTGTAAGATTTAACTACTACATTCAAGGTAAAAGAGAAGAAGTAATTAACCTAATAAAATAGCACTCACACACACATACACACGCAGACATATACATAAATAAAAATACATTGTAAATACAGATCTTCTAACATATTTTTTTAAACAAACATTAAAATAATTTCTAACAATATCTAACAAGTTGCTTTTCTAACTATGTCACTGAAGTACTTGATGGTTTACGAGCCATGTGTTGAGAGAGTGCTGGCTATTTTATGGAGGCATATAATTACATGCAAGTAAATAATGAAACAGGTTTGAGTTAAAGGATGAAGTATTACCAATGGATTTTAAATTGTAGGGGAGGGTGTTCCAGAGCTGTACTGCAGAGTATGCAAGGCTTTTCTTGTACATATCAATTCTGGGTTTAGGAAGAAGACAGTTTTTTAAACGCTGGCTATGTTTAGTGTTATACGTAAACAGTGACCACAAGTAAGGCGGAGCATTGTGCGACAGAATTCTGTGAACAAACTTAACTTTGTTAAAAATGATTCTATTTTTGAGGGGTAGAATTTTGAGTTGTTTATGTTGATCTACAGTCTGTACTGGGTGTTTGTCACAAATAAGATTTAATGCTCGCTTGTGAAGTGAGTGGAGCCTTTTTGTGTTTGAGACTGAGCATCCATCCCAGATTGTGGAACAGTAATCTAAGTGTGTTTGTATGTGTGATATGTAGTATATTTTTCTTGTGTTTTTGTCGATAAAGTGTTTAATCTTGGCTAATTGGTAAACTTTCTGTGCAATCAAATTTGTTAGGTTATGTACGTGAGAATTCCAAGTTAAATGCTGATCAATGATGAGTCCTAGGGTTTTATGTTCATGAACATTTTCTATTGCCTTAGTCCCAGCACAAAGCTGTAGTGAAGTTTTAGTTGCATTTTGCAGTTTCTGTCTTGTAGTGATGAGCATGGATTTTGTTTTGTTGGTGTTTATCAACATACCATTTTTATTACTCCATTTAATCAAACTGTTTATATCATTTTGGAGCGTTGTCTGTAGGTTATTGATGTCATACTCACTATTGTAAACAGTACAGTCGTCAGCGAAAAGATCACATGAAGAGTGCTTTAAATGTAGTGGTAGGTCGTTAATATAGATAGCAAAGAGAAGAGGACCAAGAATGGAGCCTTGAGGAATACCGGTATCAACCACAGACGAGCCAGATATTTTGTTTCTAAAGCAAACTACTTGTTTTCTACCTGAGAGAAAAGATGTAATACATTTTGTTAGGTCAGGATGTAATCTATAGCCTTCCAGCTTTTTTGCAAGAATTTCATGATCAATCATATCGAAGGCTTTCTTAAAATCAACAAAGACAGCACCACACAATTTGTCATCA
This sequence comes from Achatina immaculata, assembly GCA_009760885.1. Classification (NCBI taxonomy): domain Eukaryota; kingdom Metazoa; phylum Mollusca; class Gastropoda; order Stylommatophora; family Achatinidae; genus Lissachatina; species Lissachatina immaculata. The sequence continues at coordinate 23,921,207 of CM019702.1, read as the reverse complement.
TTTATATTAGACAGCCAGCTTTCTGTCATTTTAGTTAATGCTGTGTGGCAGGAGTAATTTGGTCTAAAACCTGACTGACTGTCTATTAGTAGACTGTTTTCTTGCATGTGGAGCAGAGTTAACTTTTGTATATGTTTTTCAAGAGGTTTAGATAGTGATGACAGAATGGATATGGGTCTATAGTTTGAGAGGTCACTAGTCTGTCCAGATTTAAAAAGAGGAAAAACTTTGGCGAGTTTAAAAGCGTCAGGGAAATATTTTTTGTCAATACACAAGTTGTATAAGTATGTTAGTGTGTCTGTGATAACTGGTGCAGCGTAGCGTAGTATCTTGTTACTAATGTCATCACATCCTGCTGAGTTAGTGTTCTTTAAGGACCGGATGTAGTTATAAACCTCACCGACTGTGAGGAAAGGAATATTAATTTGTTTTAGCTTTACACATTTACTGTCGCTGAAAGTTTTCAACACGCTCAGGTCGCAATTTGGGGTCGGTAATGAAGATTTTAGAATACTAATTTCTTCCCTAAAATGTTCACTGAAGTTATGCAAGTATGTTCACCATTAAGTGTTTGTGGGTCAGTTTGCTTCCTTTTATTTACAAGAGTATTAATCGCTTTCCAGATTGATTTACTATCAGTTTTGTCTTTCACTAAATTTCTGAAGTAATTTTTCTTTTCCTGCCTAATTAAATACTGCACCTTATTCCTAAGTGAACGATAGCTACTGAAATTTCTGCTTTTGTGAGCTTCATCCCGTTTCCTCATGAGTTGCAATATATCGGGAGTTATCCACGGGGATTTTGTTACGTGTTTTACTCTCATTTCTTTGATGGGGACATGCTTGTCAAAAATGTTTCGAAATATCTTGATCCAGTATTCGATAGCCTCATCTGGATTTGTTAACTGGAAAACGTACGTAAGAGGCGAAGCTTTTAGATCAGTTAAAAATAATTCCAAGTTAAAGTTTTTAAAGTTTCTATATTTGATGCTGGTATGTTTGTGTTTTGGTATTTTATACCCCTTATGTGACCACGTACAGCAGACCGGGTAGTGATCACTCAGCGACACATGAGGGACAGTACATTCAGTAATGTTTCCTGGATGGGCTACATAAATATGATCTATTAGTGTTGATGATGATTCAGCAACTCTAGTAGGTTTGTTAACAATTTGCGAGAAGTTGTAAGATGTTAAAATGTTCTTCCATGTAGGATTTGGCTGATTAAGATCTATATTGAAGTCGCCTAGAATGATTATGTCCTTGAATTTATAAGTTACAGCATCATCCATCATGGTCGCAAAGTGATCATACCACTCGGCTGAAGCATTTGGATTTCGGTATATAAAACTAATTAGAATTGGACTAAGATTTGATATTTTGATTTCTAGCATAATACATTCAACCTCTGATGTTTCTAGGTCTTCTCTTCTACAAAATTTAATTGTGTTAGAAATGTAAACGACTAAACCTGTCTCTAGCTTCCTAGTTGGGTCACGCCTGATCAAATTAAAACCATCTATTCTTATATCATTGTCTGTGATGGTTTTATGTAATCTGCTTTCAGAGAAACCAAAAATATGAAAATGTTGTTGAAGTATATGTGTAACCTCAGGGAGTTTTCCTAACAAATGATAAACATTTAAGTGGCCAACACGTAGGCCATCGTGTCGCAGCCACTCCTCCATTTTCTGAGTCACTATAGCAATGTTATAAATATTATATTTCAGTAAAAATAAAATAACTGGTCAGACTTCAATCATACAATTATAGTTATACGTTTAAGCTAGTAGAGATAATGAATCTAACTAAGTTTATAATATACTGACAAATAATGGAAAAAAGTACAAAAATCAACAATGCAATGAACGTTATGTAAGTGTAAATTGTAAAAGACTTGATAACAATATTAGCTGTAAGCTAGCACTAAGAAATGTCTGTTTGCTGTAAGAACTTCTGTGGTTTTTTGTTTTTGTTCAGTTAAATTAATCTACAGAAGTTAAAGAGTGCTGGAAGTTTCAAGCTATCTAGTATCTGTATGTGGGTGTTGAGTGTTGATTGTGTAGTAGGGACATCATATACGCGTGGCTCAGAGCTGCAGGACTAAACTGCATTAGATATTGTAGCTGAAAGTTCCACGGATAATGATTCGAGGTTCTTGTGTTTGTGTCCTGTACAGTTGTTGTGGTATTCCTAAGTGGTGATTGTGCAGGAGTCTCCATGTTGTTCGCTGTACTAAGTGTTGGTATAAATTGTTGAGCTTGCCGTGTTGGCAGGGGTGGGAACATGGAATTGTATAGTGGGTCAGTGGATGGAGCGGGCAATGGTAGAGAGGCAGATGGTGATGTTTCTGAGGGTCCTTGGAGTCTTGTAGTTGGTGTAGAGTGTGTGTTTCTGGAGCTACGAGATGTGGGTGGCTGTCTAAACTGTTTCTGGCTATTTGAGTGTTTTGTTATGTTCTGCTCAGTTCTTGCTGGATATTTGATATTTTTGGCAAGGATGCTGCTGCCAGTCTTGTTAATGTGGATGTGGTCCCTGTAAAGGCGTTTTTTGGGAGCACCTGTGGCTGAAGTAAAAAATGGCGTGTTGTTTATAAAAACTACTGTGTTCTGTAGACAGAATGTTTTTAGTATTTTGTTGTTTATATCCACCATGCGACGTCCAGGACCAGAACAAGGTGGAATGATGGATGAAATGTTTATGGAAGTGTTGGGGTATTTTTCTTGATGGTGGATATCAAGTCCTGTATGTCAGAGGGCCGAAGATTCTGGCCGTTCATGCTGTCATTAATGCCAACATGTACGGTCGTTCTCGTCACTCTCTGATCGACGTCAAGTCGTCTCAGTGTCTGCGTTATTTTTATAATACCAGCTCCAGGTACTGGCATGACTGAGACAGTGTCTTCAGAGGTAAGTGACATCCGCTCACCATAGATTCCTTTAAGTAAGGAATCTCCGATTATCAAGTGTGTCGTATATTCTTTAATGTTGTTACTGTGTTGTTGTGTATCTTGTTCTTGCTGATGTTTATGAGACCGTGACTGAGGAGTAGATGTCTTGTTTGAGATATCTGTTTGGGTTCTTGTTGTTTTATGATTATATACAATGGGGCTATCTTGTAAAGCTTGAAACCTATTACTTATCTGCACATCAATAGGGTAAGCTAAATATTCAGGAGCTACCTTTATAGGCGTTGTGGTGCTTGTGTGTTTCTCTTGTGCAGCTTCTTGCTTTGGCGTGTCTTCTTTGTTGATATCTGGTGAACTTGTGCATGAATTTACAGCCATATTGTCTGTGTCAGCAGTCACTTCTTGAATACTTGTCAACACTTTCTTGCTGTGTCTGCGTGGCTCACTCTGCCATTCAGATATCATGAGTCTCATTTTAGCATTTTCGTCTCTCAGTGACGTAAGTTCAGCCCTGAGACTGTCATTCTCCAGCTTGAATGAGTGCTTAATCTCCGCTGCCATGTCAGTAATAAGCTTTATGACGAGGTCTTTGACTACCTGAAGTATGTTCTGGCTACATAATGTAGCTACGTTTTCCTCGACAACTGTAGGCTGCTGAGATACATGTGGTGAATCAGCCACACTAGATGCAGAGAACTCAGGCGCTGGAGCTGGAGCTTCACTGTCGTCTCGGTTTTCCACATCAGCTAAATTGTTGCTGGTGGAGTGTTCAGGCATTGTTTGAACGTCAGTGGGTTCAGCTGAGGTGCTTGCCTGATCTGACAGGGCTTTGTCAGTAAGATCAGCACTGGGGCAGTTGGTGAATTGTTCTTGCATGTCGGTGGTGGTAGCGCCTTGATTGATATCAGTGGGGACAGTATCGTGTCCGTCACTGGTGGTGATGGCCGGTCTGTCACTCATGGCAAGAGATGATAGAGATGGCTTCACTGTAGCTGACAGTCTGTCACTGGTGGTGATGGCCGGTCTGTCACTCATGGCAACAGATGATAGAGATGGCTTCACTGTAGCTGACAGTCGCAGGAAAGGTTTTAAAGCTTCATCCTGAACACGACTGAAGTCATCTGTCAACCAAGAGTCGACATCATGAGCACCGCCTTGAACCAATATTTTATTTCTTGTATGGTACAGGTGGATAGTTACAAGTGGTGTTTTTATAAAGTCCTCCACATTTGCACCATTTTTATCTGCCCTCTCTTCTGTGTGGTCGTGATAGTACTCCCTGAACACTTTTTTCACACACTCATAATCGAGTGTGTTGTTGAAAAGAACGACCAAGCATTGTCCCTCGTTGGTCCTTGTTATTGTAAGGCCGGGGACTTTGTCGCACCCACGGAGCTTGGTATTTATCGCTTTTCTTTTGTTCAGGGAGTAATTCTTTACAGCCGCCGGCCGCAGTCCATCCCGTCTTCTTGTCTGGCTAGCTTCTTCTACATCATCTTCTACATCATCGTCTCTACTACAAGATAACATTGTCAGGTTATGATGCAATACATTATGACAGCCATTGTAGTCACGCCTGGCCACACGATGACCTAGTTACAATGAGCCGCGTGGTCACGGGCTAGGCCAGTATTGGATATATGTTATATATACTATTCTAACATTTTGATAAATATTTAACAAACTACATGGATTTTTTAAATTTCACATATTTCACCACAAGCACAAACACAAGTGAATTCCAATGGTATCCATTTCACGTCACAATCTTATAAAATGACACTGGTAAAAATCCAAATGTAGGAGCTAAAATAAACACGTCCGATCACATTAGACTATGGGGATAGACTATGGGGATAGAGAGAGAGAGAGAGAGAGAGAGAAAACGAACGAACAAACATACCTTATTTTCAAAGGGTTAAGAATTGGGCATGCAGACCCATCTGACATTCTGCCCTTCATCATACAGCTTTCACTCAGTCACAGTCATTCAGCATTTGTTAATGAGTATAATAATCATGAAGACACAATTAAATGATTACATAAAGAAATAATAAACTTATCTCCTGTCCATATACTCTATAATCTGATTTATGCAACAACATGAAATAAACTTGCATTCTTACATTCATTCAAAACTAATAAATTTATAGAAAAGCAGTATTAAAATAAATTTACAAAACTCAAGCCATACTTTAAATTACTTTAGACTATGCTTAGGGAGGAATATAATCCATATCAAACAGATGTTGACAAAGTTTAAAGTTATAAGAACGAATATTACTTGTAAGTTTTACATGAACTGGTAGGGCATTCCAAAGGTGGGCAGCTGAGTAAGAGAAGCTTTTTTTAAACATGTCAAGCCTTGGTTTTGGGAGAATACAGTTGCTTAAGCGTTGACTGTGTTTTGGGTTGGATTTGAATAACGACCACAGATAGGGTAGAGTATTGTGCGACAGAATTTTATGAATTAACTTGGCCTTGTTGAAAATAAATCTCTTCTTGAGGGGTAGAATATAAAAATGTTTGTTCTTATTTGTAATATGTGCTGCGTGTTTGTCATCTATAAGCTTTACTGCTCATTTTTGAAGTGAGTAAAGTCTTTTCATGTTTGACATGGAACAACCATCCCAGACTGTGGAACAGTAGTCCAAGTGTGTTTGTATCTGTGACATGTAGTATATTTTTCTGGTGTCTATGTCAAGAAAATGTTTAATTTTAGTAAACTGGTAAACGTTTTGTGCAATGAGTTTGGTTAGATTGTTTACGTGATGATTCCAGCTGAGTTGGTGGTCAATCATGAGACCTAGAGTTTTATGTTCACTAACATTCTCTATCTGTGAAGTTCCAGCATGGAGCTGTAGTGTTGTTGTTGGTGAATCTGTTAATTTCTTTCTTGTTGTAATGAGCATGAATTTTGTTTTGCTAATGTTTATGAGTATTCTGTTGTTATTGCTCCAGTTTATTAGGCTGTTTATTTCAATTGAAGAGTTGATTCAAGTTTAATATAGTCATTGTCATTAGTGCAAACTGTGCAATCATCAGCAAAGAGGTCACAAGATGATTTTTTGAGATGAAGTGGAAGATCATTGATGTAGATGGTAAACAGGAGAGGACAAAGAATAGACCCCTGTGGAACGCCATTATCAACCACAGATGAACTTGACTTAGAGTTTTTGAGGCAAACTACCTGTTGTCTGTTGGAAAGAAAAGATGTAATAAATTTTGTCAAGTCAGGGTGTAATCTATAAGTCTCAATCTTTCTAACTAGGATTTCATGATCAATCATGTCAAATGCTTTTTTAAAGTCAACAAAAACAGCACCACATAATTTATCAACGTTTATATTAGATAACCAACATTCTGTCATTTTTGTGAGAGCTGTGTGGCAGGAATGTTTTGGCCTAAAACCTGACTGACAGTCAACAATCAAATCATTTTCTTGCATGTGTTGTAAGGTTTTTTTTTGTATGTGTTTTTCTAGGGCTTTTGACAAAGTTGATAGAATGGAAATTGTTCAGTAGCTTGAGGTATTTTTCTCCGAACCAGATTTAAAAAGGGGATATATTTTTGCAATTTTAAAAGCCTGAGGAAAATGACAATGTGCAATGCACTGATTGTAAATGTATGTTAGTGTATCTGTAATTAGTGTAATATCTTGTTGCTGATTTCATCAAGTCCTGTTGTGTTGTTATTCTTTAAAGATGAAAGATAATTGTAAACTTCCCTAACTGACATGAAAGGAATACTGGGTTGCTTTAGATTTGCACGTTTGCTACCTATAAATTTATTTAATTCGCTGAAATCAAAAGTAAGGGTTGGTAGTGAAGATTTTAAGATATCAACTTCTTCTCTGAAGTGAATGATGAACTCTTCACATGCGGGCACATGATTATAACTCTGCAAGTCAGACTGTTTTCTCTTGTTTGCTAGAATGTTAATTGTTTTCCAGACAGACTTACTGTCTGATTTATTCTGAACTAGGTTCCTAAAGCAATTTCTCTTTTCTTGGATAATTAAATGCTCAATTCTGTTCCTAAGTAATCGGTAGCTAGTGAATTCCTTAATTTTGTAGGCCTGATCCCTTTCCCTCATGACTTGCAATATCTCAGGTGTTATCCAGGAAGACTTCACTTGATGTTTAACTCTCACCTCTTTAATAGGAACACGCTTGTCAAATATATCCCTGAAGTTTTTTATCCAGTATTCCAGGGCTTATCAGGATCAGTTAGTTGTTACACATGATCTAGAGGTGCTGTTTGTACTCTTTCAGAAATGATTCTAAGCAGAATTTGTTAAAACTTCTAAATTTAATACTGGTATATTTATTTTTGGGAATTTTCAAGCCATGTCGTGTCCATGTGCAACAGACTGGATAGTGATCACTCAGTGATGTGTGAGGGACTTTATATTCTATAATGTTTTCTGGATGAGCTACATATATGTGATCTAATAGTGTGGATGTTGTTTCAGTTACTCTGGTAGGTTTAGTGATAATTTGGGATAAATTGTATGATCAAACAATATCATAAGAGGGAGAGAGAGGGGGAGAGAGAGAGAGAGAGAGAAAGAGGGACATACTGTCACCTGTTAGACATAGTTTCAATGCAGGACCAACAAGAAGTAATGTCTGTGACAAAGTGTTTCAGGATTATGAATGCTGGTTGTTATTCCATACCCAATTGTTCACACACATCACAGACTGGAGTCTGAAAAACCATTTTGGTCGAACTTTGCAGATTGTAATAATGGTCGTCCCGATGTACAGAAGCGAGAAGATTTGTAAAGTTGGTTTAGAGATGATGGCGAGCAAGGTCTTGTAACTTTTGTTTTAGTGTCAGCGTACAACCAGTTTCTGGCCGGCCAGACAAAACAAGGGGGCTCACCATGAAAATAAACTTGATGAACAAAATTCGTTGTTACATCCCTTTACTTGTAAGGAAGTTTTTAAAAAATTGACAGACGGACGATAGATAGATAGATAGATAGATAGATGCGAACTGTTCGGTGTTTTAACTAGTGACTCTTCTGCAGGAAAAATAGAGGGAAGAAGATCAAGAGGAAGACCAAGAGAAATGATACTGGACAGTCTGACGGGATGGTGTGAGAGGAGGTCACCAACTGAACTGATGGCCTGCATGAAGGATCGTGTACTCTGTAGAAGCATAATAGCCAACGCCAGTCGGCACGGCACCTGATGATGGTGATCTCTTCTGCAGCAAACACCAAGTCGAAACAGTGTTTTATTAAGTTTTACAACATAATTTTTTCAGGGTTAGTTCCCCTGCAGCCTTGGTATAAAAATGAACTCCTTGTTTCTGCAGTAGTTCAACGTTTGGGCGTGATCTTACAAAGAATTAGCCGTGCAGAACCTGGAGTTCTAAAAACTTCACCTGTTGTGAATGTTTCACTGTAGCACGAGAACAGTGGGGAAAGTTTGAAGGGGGATGTGTGTGTCCGGGGGGTGGGGAGGTGCTGGTTGACTGAAAGAGATTAGTAGTCTGTTTTCAAGGTCATAAGAAAGAAGTTCTGTCTTGGTTCTAGTCATGCTATAAATGTTGGCAAGTCTTAGACCAAATCTTCTAGAGACTTTCTTATGTTGTGGTGGAGCCAGGCAAGTCTTAGACCAAATCTTCTAGAGACTTTCTTATGTTGTGGTGGAACCAGGCAAGTCTTAGACCAAATCTTCTAGAGACTTTCTTATGTTGTGGTGGAGCCAGGCAAGTCTTAGACCAAGTCTTCTAGAGACTTTCTTATGTTGTGGTGGAGCCAGGTGGCTGCTGTCGCTGCTGCTAAGTGTTACTTGTGCTCTCGTACTTCCTTCAGCAGTTTGAGATGTGTGAGCTGATAATTCCTCCAGTATCGAGGAATTTCATCATCATCCTGCCCCACTATTAAACTGGTTTTTGTTTGACCTCAACGAGACGTGTTTGTTCTACAAGTAGGTTAACTGTCAGATGTTCTAAGCTGGCTTCTGTTACGAGTGTACTGTACATGAAACATCCTTCACCAGCGTGACATTGTGTACTCTCTTGTCAGTTATCTCACCTTCTGGCACGCTCATAGTAAGTCACAGGAACCTGGCACACAAGAGAGTTTTGAGACAAGTCACAAAAACCTGGCACACAAGAGAGTTTTGAGACAAGTCACAGAAACCTGGCACACAAGAGAGTTTTGAGACAAGTCACAGGAACCTGTCACACAAGAGAGTTTTGAGACAAGTCACAGGAACCTGTCACGCAAGAGGGGTTTGAGACAAGTCACAGGAACCTGTCACATAAGAGAGTTTTGAGACAAGTCACAGGAACCTGTCACATAAGAGAGTTTTGAGACAAGTCACAGGAACCTGGCACACAAGATGCAGGTCATCAGCTCAGTTGGTGATCTCCTCTCACACCATCCCGTCAGACTGTCCAGTATCATTTCTCTTGGTCTTCCTCTTGATCTTCTTCCTTCTATTTTTCCTGTTGTTATAATATTTTCAATGCCCCCTCTTCTCATTGCATGTCCTATGAAAGTACATTGTCTCTCTCTTATCTTTTTAACAAGGTTTTTTGTCTCTCCAGCTCTTCTCATACATTCTTCATTAGTTATTTTTGCTGTCCAGGGGATTCGCAACATTCTTCTAATAAACCACATTTCTGCTGCTTCCAATGATTTTTGTGCAGACTTGCCTATTGTCCATGATTCACTTGCATATAACAAGATAGGTTCAATATAGCATTTTAGGACTCGTTTTCTAACATTCATTGATAAGGATGTGTTGGTTAATATGTTTCTCATTCTCTGAAATGCAGACTTTACTTGGCCTATTCTGTTCCTTCATTATGTTCTTCATAATGAAGAATGTATGAGAAGAGCTGGAGAGACAAAAAACCTTGTCAGAAAGATAAGAGAGAGACAATGTACTTTCATAGGACATGCAATGAGAAGAGGGGGCATTGAAAATATTATAACAACAGGAAAAATAGAAGGAAGAAGATCAAGAGGAAGACCAAGAGAAATGATACTGGACAGTCTGACGGGATGTGTGAGAGATCACCAACTGAACTGATGGCCTGCATGAAGGATCGGGTACTCTGGAGAAGCATAATAGCCAACGCCAGTCAGCACGGCACCTGATGATGATGATGATTCTGTTCCTAATTTCTGTTCTGCATTTCCCATCTGAAGTTATTACTGCTCCAATGTATTTGAATTTCTGCACCTGATTTAGAATAGTTACGTTTAATTTAATACTGCATGCTGGTGGATTCTGTTTCTTAGATATAACCATAGTCTCTGTCTTTTTGATGTTCAAAGTAAGGCCTTTCTGTTCACTTCCTTTAGTAACTTTATCCAAGAGATTTTGCAGGTCTTGTTGGTTCTCAGCTATCAGTACTGTGTCGTCTGCATACCGAAGGTTGTGAATATTGTATCATCCAATTTTTATGCCTGGTTCTGTGATGATCGTTATTAGAATATTCTCGCTGTACAGAGAAAAAGGTCTGGAGATAGTACACATCCTTGTCGCACCCCTTGTTTTATAGGTTGATATTTTCCAGTTATATTTTCAACTCGAATTGCTGCTTCTTGCTGCCAGTATAGATGTTTTACAATCCTCAGGTCTTTGCCATCTATACTGATGTCTTCAAGCGTTTTAATAATTTCATTATGTTTTACCTTGTCGAATGCCTTGGTGTAATCAATGGAGCATAAGTAGGGATTTTTCTGTACTTCTAAAGCTCTTTCTGTTAGTGTTCGTAAAGCATAAATGGCATTGTGTGTTCCCTTTCCTTCAACAAATCCAAACTGTTCATCTGTTATTTCCATTTCTATCTTTTTTCCTTGTTCTTCTCATAATGATTCTCAGAAGTAGCTTCGTTATGTGACATGAGAGGCTGATAGTCCGGTGGTCATCACATTCCTTTGCACCTGGTTTCTTTGGTAGTGCTATAAACGTAGACTTAAGCAGGTCACGGGGCATATAACCACTGTTGTAAATGTCTTTCAGTAACTTGGTTATTATTTTTATTCCTGTCTCCTCTAGTGCCTCTATTTCTTCTATTGTTATATTATCAGGCCCAGTCGCTTTTCCTTTCTTCATGTGTTTGATGGCATCTATGATTTCATCTTCAAGTATTGGTGGTCCATCACAGTTTTCAGTATCTGGTGTTAATTCTGGTCTTTCTCCTCCATATAGCTCACCGATATACTCTGTCCACCTGTCCACAATGTCTTCTTTTCCCATTAACATTTTACCTTCTTTCGATTTCAGGCATCCTGTGGTATATTTTGTTTTCCTGTCTGTGAGTTCACTAACTCGTTTGTGCATGTTTTTGCTGTCTTTATTATGAGAGTTCTCTATCTGTCTGCACTATTCACTTAACTACACTTCCTTTGCTTCTCTGCATTTGCGTCTTATTTCTTTATTTATCTTGCCATATTTTTCCTCGTTATTTTTACTCCTCCTCCTCTTGTCCATCAGTCCTAAGATGTCGTCTATCATCCATTTATTTTTAGGGGCTTCTTTTTTTTGTGGTATTATCTCCTTAACAGTTTGGTGGATAGAATCTCTTAACATTTCCCATTGTTCATCTATACTATTATCTTTGCTATTGCATTTTATCTATTTGTTATAATAACTTTGTATTGTTCTCGCAGTTCTTGGTCATTTTTAAGGAGTTCTGTATTCAGTTTGATGTTTCTCACTTTTCTGCCTGCTTTCTTTAGTTTTATTCTAACTTTTCCACAGAGTGGATCATGGTCACTGTTGCAGTCAGCTCCTGGCATGGTTTTTGTTGTCAGTAATGCATTGCGGAATCGTTTGTTGATTAATATGTAGTCTATCTGGGTAAAAGTCTTTTTGTCTGGACTGTACCACGTTGCCAGTCTTCGAGGAAGTTGTTTAAACCAGGTGTTTCCTACAACCATGCTGTGTATTCTTGCCCATTCAATTAATTTACAACCTCTGTCATTCCTCTCCCCCAGTCCATAGTCACCAACGATGTCTGAAGTTCTTCCTTTATCAACTTTTGCATTAAAATCTCCCATCACTATGGTAACTTCATGTGACTTTGTGTGTTTTAGGGCTGTCTCTATGTCATTATAAAATAGCTGTAAATCTTCAGAACTTTCAGATGTTGGAGCGTACATTTTTATAATATTTATGTTTATTGGTCGTCCTTTCAGTTAGGCTAGCAGGACTTGGTCCGAGATGTTCAAATATCCTACAATTGTCCTTGCTTTGTCAAATATTGTTCGTCAAATATTATTCCTACTCCTCGTTCATGTTTCTCACTTCCTGAATATATTATTATATATTTATCAGAGTTTATCTTCCCTGCACATGTCCATCTAACTTCACTCATTTCTAATATGTTGATCTTCATCCTTTCCATTTCCCTCTTTACATTTTCTAATTTTCCAGCCTGGAATAAAGTTCTAACATTCCATGTTGCTATTTTGAACTTGTTAGTTTTGCCACCAGTAGCTTGACGACGATTTGGCCTCACCTGTGGCTCGTGAGCTGCCCTACCGGACGAGGCTGTTCCAGAGGAACATCCATTAACGTCGTTCATGACAAATCTATTACTCTGAATAAGCATAATTGTTCTTGGGAGCTACAGCAGTGGTTTCCCGTTGCCTTCTGTCGGTTTGTGTACGGACTCTTCGCTAACCTTTGGACTCCCTGTCCTACCCGCAAGGCAGAATGCATAAAATAGGAAAAAGTAGGAGCAGCTTTATTACTTAACGATTACAAAGTTGTGACGTTTCAGCGTGAGCCTTAATCATACAAAAACATACAGGACGAAGAAATAGAGAGAGGAGATAAAGTATAGATTCACATGAATATTATTTAAAAAAATTTTTTTTAAAGAGTACTTAGCTGTAAATTGTAAGATGTGGCTTGTCCGGCGGTGTGTGTCAGGAATGGATTTAGTAGAATGTGGAGACTGTTTAAATAGAGACCTATGACATGTGGTCAGTGGGTTGTAACTGGGGGTGGTGGATGGGGAACCGGGGAGGAGAGAGAGAGTGATACAATGTTGACCTAGCCAGGGGAAGTTGAAACAGATGATTGGGGAAGAGGGGTTGCAGAGTGATGCTGTGAGGAAGTTTGAAAAGTAAGAAGGGGTGGACTAAACAGCGAGTGTGGCCCATGTGGCTCCAGCATCCCATAATTTTGAATGCAGCGGTTCTCAAGCGCCAGGCGGCTTGTGTCATCTGGTGTGGTTGGGGCTATTGAAATGATTTGGGACTAGTTTCGAAGCATGCTGCGCGATGTCGTACAGATGTTTTTGCATGCGGTCCCCTAATCTGAGGCCAGTCTCACAAATATATGTTACCCTGCATCTTTTTGCAAACAATGACATATATCACATTACGAGACTCGCATGTGAATCCCTCATGAAGAGTGAGGACAGTTTTGGGAAAGGTGATTGTTTTCGTTTCCCAGACTACCGGGCAGGTAACGCAGAGGGGGCGGTTACATTTTCTGGTGCCAACATATGTAAGGCTCTGCTTCAGGTGGCTGTGAACGAGGATGTCCTTAAGGTTTGGCTCACGTTTGTATGCCAATAAGGGTGGATCAGAGAAAATGTCGCGAGTGTCGGAGTCGAGTTAGATTATCGGCAGATGACGATAAAGAATTTTCTTAACCATCTGACCATGTGGGTGGAAAGGCAGTACTAACTTAAATCTGTCAGATGTAGTAACAGGCTTTTTCCTGAATATTTCTTTGCAGCTCACTAGTTGGATACGGTTGAAGGCTTTACGAAGGACCTTTTCTGGGTAGTGGCGATGACGGAAAAATTCTAATAACTTGTTGGACTGGTCTATAAAGTCCAAATTATCCTGACATATGCGGCGAAGACGGAGGAGTTGGGAATATGGGATGGAGTTATTACAGGCCTCAGGATGGGAAGAGGTGTAAAGCAAATAGGTGTGGCTATCGGTGGGCTTGTAAAATACAGAGGTGACAAGCCTGTTTGTGCCAATAGAAATTTTAATGGCTAAAAAGTTAACAGACTTGTCAGAAATTTCATAAGTGAATTTTATGTTTTTATTGAGTGTATTGGCGAATAAATAAATACATTTTTTTAGGTCTTCCTGTGGCATCCTTGTGATTCCAATGCCGTCATCGATGTACCTTTTATAGAATTCTGGAAATCTGCCAGTGTAGGTTTCCCATAATTTTACTTCCAGAAAGCCCATAAATAGACATGCATAACTGGGACCCACTTTCGTTCTCATGGCAACACCACTGATTTGCTCGAAGTATTCGCCGTTGAATTCGAAAGGATTTAGGTTTAGTACTAGCTCTGTAAGTCTGATTATGGTGTCAGTGCTAGTTGTGGGGTGAGGGTCTTTGTTGAGAAAATAGCAGAGTGCTAAAACTCATCCTCATGGGGGATAGAAGTGTATAGGGAGCAGACATCAAGGAGAAATATGTGATAGGTGTGGTGTTGAGAGAGTGTGATCGTATCAAAAGTTGTTAATGCGTGGTTGGTATCTTTCAAAAAGGAGGGTAGTTTGTGTGCTAGCGGCTGGAAAATGCTGTCCAAAAAGTCAGAAATGTGCTCAGTGGGGCATGAACACGCTGATACAATGGGGCGTTCAGGGTTACCTGGTTTGTGGATTTTAGGAAGAAGATAGAAGGTAGGTGTGCCTAAACAGGGCAGCGGGAGCGAGAGGTTTTAAGGCGCCTCTTACCCGCCTGGTATTCCCTTCACTCAGCACCTGAGGCACGTTATAGGAGTAGTAGAGCCACCTACTACCCCACTTCGCTCTCTGAGTCTACCGCCAGTTGGTCCGCGCCTGCTTATTTGGGTAAATCCTTATTCACAGGGATCCTCCATATCTGGAGGACTTTCACCATCCGCCACCTGTGACGCGCTGGGTTGGGGATGGTCGTCCCAGCTTTACCCAGTTTTACGACATGCCCAAACTGAAAACAAAGAATTTATTTTCTTTTGCGACATGCTCATACTGAACGCAGTAAACGAAATTTTCTTCTCTTTTCCGCCGTGGAAAGTTCAAATCTTGACTTTTATTCCAGCCAGTGACATCATGCTCTGGTCACTTCTCACGCAGTCTCTCTGGACCACTGATATCAGCCATGGAGAATAAGATTTTGTCACGAAATTTACAGGACAGTGAAATATGTACACAAATAATGAAAAGAAACACTTAACACTGTACTACAAGGGGAGAGCAGGCTCCATTTTGTTCATACAAGGGAGATAATGTACAAAGATGGGCAGATATTTGAATGGCACATGCGAGAGAAAAGTTCAAACAAGAGGTCTTGAATATAGAACATTTTAGTTCTAGTTATCATGGAGATACAAGAAATACCACATCTCCAACGGGATCAACTATAAAATCTACATACATACATACATACATACATACATACATACATACATACATACATGAACTAATGAAGAGAACCATATCATCTCTCACTAGCCAGTAGCATAAGAACTAAACCTCATACAACCAACCTCTTCAATCCCCATAAAAATTTAACAAACCTAATTTTTAAAAACACCAACATCAACTCCCATAAAAACACAGCAAACCTAATATAAACCTCACTATCTTCAAATGTTAAACCGAACCCAGTAAGTTGATGATACATCAACAATCAAAATCATTCTAACATGTAAAATCAGAAATCCACTTACAAATCTACGTTAACAATAATCATTCAATCAAAATTTCCCGCAATAAACACACGCAAATAATCATTTCAAGCTCTAAAATCAATCCACAATATTTAAATCAAATATTAAATCAATACACACAAATAATCAAATATCAAAATTGCTAGAAACAGTCGTCACAACGAGAAAAGTACCGAAAATCACACAATAATGAGTGTATAAGTATATAACTATACACGAAGCACTGCAGTAAAGCTGTGATACCAGAATGTATAAACTAGGAAAAAAGTAGGAACAGCTTTATTACTTAACGACTACAAAGTTGTCACGTTTCGGCGTGAGCCTTAATCATACAAAAACATACAGGACGAAGAAATAGAGAGAGAGAGGGGAGATAATGTATAAATTCACATGAATGCTATGTTAAAAAAAGGAAATACAATGAATAGAGCACTTAGCTGTAACTTGTAAGAAGCTGTGGCTTGTCCGACGCTATGTGTCAGAAATGCGCATGGTGGAGTGTAGAGAGTATTTAAATGGAGACTTGGGATGTGTGATAGGTGGGTGGGGAAACTGTGGAGGGGAGAGAGTGGTACAATGGTAATCTAGCCAGGAGAAGGTGAAATATGTGATTATAGTTGGGGTAGATGGGTTGTGAAGGGAGTGGAACTTAATGGGGAGGGATTATGATTGTAAAAGAGGAGAATGTTAGGTGTAGCTGAATAACAAGTTCAAACCATGTGGTTCCAGAGTTCCGTATACCTGAATGTAGCGGTTCTCAAGCGCTAGGCGGATTGTATGGCTGTTACCAAAAAGTCAGATTTGCCTTTCTGGTTGGGGCCATTGAAATGATTCGGGACTGGTTTCGAAGCAGGCTGGATGATATCGTGCAGACGTTTTTGCTTGCGGTCCCCTAATCTGAGGCCAGTTTCACCAGTGTAAGCTATTCTGCATCTTTTACATACAATGACATGTATCACACTGCGGGACTCGCATGTGAATCCCATATGAAGAGTGAGGATAGTTTTGGGAAAGGTGATCGTTTTCGTTTCCCAGACTACCGGGCAGGTAACATGTTACATACATAAAAAGGTTACATACATCTTAGGTTATAAGATATAACAAGAACACAAGCAATCAAGCTATCTTGAGGTACCAGATAACAAAAACACAAGCGAGCATGTATCTTTAGCTGCTAGGTAACAAGAACACAAGAAATCAATTTATATGTAGCTACTAGATAACAAGAACATAAGCAATCAAGCTATCATTAGCTGCTAGATAACAAGAACATAAGCAATCTAGCTATCGTTAGCTGCTAGATAACAAAAACACAAGCAGTCTAGCTATCTTTAGCTGGTAGATAACAAGAACACAAGCAATCATTCTATCTTTAGCTGGTAGATAACAAGAACACAAGCAATCAAGCTATCTTTAGCTGGTAGATAACAGGAACACAAGCAATCAAGCTATCTTTAGCTGATAGATAACACAAGCAAGCATGTGTACATATTAAGAATGTAAAATTATTTGACCAGTATTACAGTACAGTGAAGACATAACAGTTGAGCAAACATATTACATGTAATCACAAGCACTGAGCAAAGTAAATCTGTGTTTTATATCAACATTTTCACTCATTAGTTCAAAGAAGCTGAACAACATACAAGAACAGTACATACAAACAACAGCAAAAATACTTGCACCATCACACATACTCATACAACAGCACACACATACATCAACACAAATATACAACACACATACATGTGCAGCAACACAGATAAAACACAACAACACACATAAACATACAACACACATACATGTGCAGCAACACAGACAAACACAACAATACACATAAACATGCTACACACATACATATGCAACAACACAGACAAACACAGCAACACACATAGACATGCAACACAGATGAGCAAACAGAAAGATGATAAATAAACAGATTGTCAACATTATCTCAGATAGTCTTACAACTGAAAGTGGAATGCTGATATTTCCATTGGCGCTGCCGTGACAGGATCCGTTGCTGCTACTTTACGTTTGACTGCCGTGTGTGTCAGTGTTGTTTCACGAATATTCCGGATGTTAAACTCCTGGAACAAGGTGTCAAAGGTTAAGGATGCTTCTGAAGGTGAGCACAAGAGGTCAGTGACGGGAAAACTGCAGTCATAGCCGCGACGATGCAGGATGAAACTTGTGCCGTTGTAAGTCATGTCACTATTTGCTAAGCTACGGAAGTTTACCGCGCTCAGGTCACATGGAAGTGGGTGAGGAAATGGTTCGACGTTCTTAAGGAAGTTACTGACATTGCCTGTTGTGAAATATAACAGTAATGGTTGCTCTAGCTTGTCTTGTACTCCCAGAGATGCAAGCGAGAGGGATGTGAACTGAGACTCAGGTGGCATAGCCGAAGATGTCCTCTTTTCCAGCGTGATAACAAATCTACTTACAGTTGTCTTGACGTCGGCCACGCCCTCCCCCATCCCCCTGCCGTCATCCTGGAACAAATGACGGTCAAGCATGACCTCCACTTCTCCTATCTCGAGACAGGCCACGCCATGAGGCTGGGCAGACAAAAGGGTCAGTCTGGACAGATGGTCTTGCATGACCAATGCTGAGGTCATGGGGTAGTAATTGGCCTTTGTTGGCTGGCTCTTGTTTGTACGGCGTCTGATCAACTGGAAACCATTTTGGTCCGTAAAGTATGAGAGATCTGAGTTTTGGATGTTTGTGTTTAGTTTCATTATGAGCTCAGTGTTGACCTTGTCGGCAATGTTGATTCTGTTCTCAACGAAGATAGAGGACGCCATGTCTGATGGAAGACGGTAAAGGATCACAGTATGTGTTATATACGGTTCAAATGTCACTTCCACTGAGGTCAGCATGGGGCCCTGTGAGACCTTCATGGCTGGAGCACTGGAAGAGAGATTTGTAGCTGGGCCTTCCGGAGAAAAAAGATAGGCGCCACTACCCCTGGATTTGTAAATTTGAAACCTTAGATTGAGTTTTGTTATATTTTTGGTGCTAAGATCCATAACTTGCAACAACGACCCTGTTCTGGTGTCAAAGGTTAACTGTATGACCCCATTATCTACAACTATTAGCTCTGTTGGCATTGCTCCAGCTGTTTTCTGATGAGAACCGATGAATGCTGGCACTTGTTGCCTGTCAGAGTTGACAAACCTTACAGAAGATGTGAAGGAAGAAGCTGGCTGAAAATCTTTCCTGCGCAGAATAAAGCACGTGACAGCGAAGGGTCCAATCTCCAGCAAGAAAGTCAGCTCAAGAACCGCTTCCACATTCTCCTTCTGTCTGCTCCAGGCAGGGCTTATCTGGCTGGGAATAATCTCTTGCGTGCTGGACACAACTTCCACCATGTGCGTGTCCACCAACAGGTGAACGATTTGCTGCCTGTGCTGTCCTAGAGGGTTGAAGAAAGCCACAGTAGTTCCTGCGGCCAGGACAGAGAGTACCTGCTTCTCTGGCAGGTCAGTGTGGCTCTTCCTCACAATCTCCGGCAGAAAAGCCACAGAATGCTCTTCCCCGCCGGACAACAAGGACAGGAGTGTGGAGGCGACGACCTCCTGGGCTTGCGAGAAAGCTCTCAACAAATACTGTTCATAATCTGCGGCCACGAAAGACTTGGCAGTCCCAGTGATAGCGTCATGATGCAGGAAGAGACCAAGCCATCGCCTGGCTTGCTGGAGAAGTGAGGCGTACACAGAGAAACGTGTGTCAGACTTCCTGTTCCACTTCTTGTGGTAGGCATAATGGAAGGAGCTGAGAATATCTGCAGCACGTATAAGAGACTGAACATCCCGGCCGAACACTTTGTCAAAGGGCCGAGTCGTGTAGTAACCAGTCCAATAGGCCATGTCTTTGTCTGAGTACGGGAAAAAATCGCCGCTGAGAATGGGGAAGTCGTTTGTCTTAGTGATCAGCTTTCTTTTAGTGTGCTCCTTCTTGACGAGCTGAAAGTAATCTCTCAGAGTTCCCCAGCGAACGTGAACATTCCAGTCTGGCCTGGAGTTCATGTACGCCATGAGTTTCTCGTAATTTTCGTACTGCTCGTCCCACTCCTGATCCAGATCGTAGCGGAAATCGTCACCTAGCGGTACAAGTATCGTGTTGTACCGGAATAGATTTGCTTTGAGGCGGTACTGCTGGTACAGCATTTCTGCCCTGTCCTGCAGGTTGTCCTCTGTGATCTCTGTAGCTAGGGACTCTGAAACCTCTGAGGGAATATTCCGGAAGTCAAAATGCAGGCAGACAAACTGGCTCGGCCCACACGTGTACTTCAGGCTGTACAGCATGAACGGCATGACATGGCAGAAGATGTCAGTAGTGCCCTGGTCATCCCACATCTGACGCCAGTAGAACTCCAGGGCCTTCTCTTTGACCAAGGACGACTTGACCGCTTGATGGACTCGCTGGATAACCATGTTGGACATGCCAGACTTCTGCCACAAGTACGCCATTGTGCTGGAGTAGCCAAACGGATCAATTGACCAGCTGTTCTCTGGTCGGACGCCCAGGTTCCTCCACAGCCACTGGTGGCCTTCAATCAGCTGGTCAATCACCGCCACGTAGTGACTGCTGGCTTCGTCGGGCATCACCCAGCCCCCGAGAGCGAGCTCTAGCTGACCTCTCCTGACCAGTCGCCGTACCTGGACCTGGTTATTAAAACAAAGTTGCAGAATTAACGTTTTAAACTAATACGACGACGTTAAAACATCACTAAATATCATAAACATACGAGAAGACGTCATAACATCACTAAATATCATAAACATACGAGAAGACGTTAAAACATCACTAAATATCATAAACATACGAGAAGACGTCATAACATCACTAAATATCATAAACATACGAGAAGACGTTAAAACATTACTAAATATCATAAACATACGAGAAGACGTTAAAACATCACTAAATCATAAACATACGAGAAGACGTTAAAACATCACTAATATCATAAACATACGAGAAGACGTCATAACATCACTAAATATCATAAACATACGAGAACGTTAAAACATCACTAAATATCATAAACATACGAGAAGACGTTAAAACATCACTAAATATCATAAACATACGAGAAGACGTTAAAACATCACTAAATATCATAAACATACGAGAAGACGTTAAAACATCACTAAATATCATAAACATACGAGAAGACGTTAAAACATTACTAAATATCATAAGCATACGTGAAACAAGTTGATAGATTCAAGTACTTAGGAACGATTATAACAGCTGATGGGAAATGTCACAATGAAATAAAAAGCAGATTTGCTCAGGCCAAGTCAGCATTCCAGAAAATGAGACACATCTTGTGTAACAGATCCATATCAATGGAAACAAGATTCCGAGTACTTAAATGTTACATCGAGCCAGTTTTGTTTTCTGGATGTGAACCATGGTCTATGAATAAGAGAGTACAGCGAGAAATAGAGGCCATGGAAATGTGGTTTATAAAAAGGATGTTGAAGGCACCATGGACAGCCAAGAAAACCAACGAAGAAGTCTTAAGAGAGCCTGGAGTTAAAAAGCAAATTATAGCAAAGATCAGAGGCAGATAAATGGGTTAGGATATTTCCTGAGAAGAGGAAAATTGGAACACGCTGTGGCAAGTGGAAAAATTGAAGGAGGAACAGACAGAGGAAGACAGAGAGAGAAGTTACTGGACGGGCTATCAGTGTGGGTAGGAAGAAAGTCACCGGCGGATCTCATAATCAAGTCTAAAGACAGAGAATTGTGGAGAGAAATGATCGCCTACGCCGCCCGGCACGGCACTTCAATTGAATTGAATACGGGAAGAGGATAAAACATCACTCAGATATTTTTAACAAACCTGTGATGTTTTATCTATGATGGTTTGTACCAAGGGGAGGAGCTTGTCCTTGTACCAGGTGCGACCACCGGGTGGGGGTGGGGGTTGGGTGGTGGAGTGGTCTCTGCGAACATATTAGTAAGCAGTAGTGGAGCAACCAGATGATGGTGACTGAGAGGAGGTGAGATGGCGGTGTGTGGCTGTTAACTTTATCTCATCACTCAGTGATATGACTATCGGTGTTAACTTTATAAAATATCTCATCACTCAGTGATATGACTATCGGTGTTAACTTTATAAAATATCTCATCACTCAGTGATATGACTATCGGTGTTAACTTTATAAAATATCTCATCACTCAGTGATATGACTATCGGTGTTAACTTTATAAAATATCTCATCACTCAGTGATATGACTATCGGTGTTAACTTTATAAAATATCTCATCACTCAGTGATATGACTATCGGTGTTAACTTTATAAAATATCTCATCACTCAGTGATATGACTATCGGTGTTAACTTTATAAAATATCTCATCACTCAGTGATATGACTATCGGTGTTAACTTTATAAAATACCTCACAACTCAGTGATATGACTATCGGTGTTAACTTTATAAAATATCTCACAACTCAGTGATATGACCATCGGCGAGTAAGAGGCGCCATAACCTCTCCCCCAGCTGCCTTGTGGGTTAGGTTCTTTACAGAGCTAAGGGAAAGCGGAGAACACAGCAAACAACCTGACGGAAGACACAAGGGAAACCACCCCTTATAATCCGCAGCTTGTCATCTCGCAACAAATAAAGCCCAAGGCGTCAAGGGAAGCCACACAGGGGCAGTCTCGCCAAGTAGGGAGTGTCATACGTGCCAGGTAGGGAGTACCATACATGTCATGTAGGGAGTGTCATACGTGCCAGGTAGGGAATGTCATACGTGCCAGGTAGGGAGTGCCATACGTGCCAGGTAGGGAGTGTCATACATGTCAGGTAGGGAGTGTCATACATGTCAGGTAGGGAGTGTCAAACATGTCAGGTAGGGAGTGTCTATGTGCCAGGTTGGGAGTGTCATAGTTCCAGATAGGGAGTGTTGTAGTGCCAGGTAGGGAGTGTCATATGTGCCAGGTAGGGAGTGTCATATGTGCCAGGTATGGAGTGTCATATGTGCCAGGTAGGGAGTGTCATACGTTCCAGGTTGGGAGTGTCATACGTGTCAGGTAAGGAGTGTCATACATGTCAGGTAGGGAGTGTCATACGTGTCAGGTAGGGAGTGTCATACGTGTCAGGTAGGGAGTGCCATACATGTCAGGTAGGGAGTGCCATACATCCCAGGTAGGGAGTGCCATACATGCCAGGTAGGGAGTACCATACATGTCATGTAGGGAGTGTCATACGTGCCAAGTAGGGAGTGTCATACGTGCCAGGTAGGGAGTACCATACATGTCATGTAGGGAGTGTTATACGTGCCAGGTAGGGAGTGTCATACATGTCAGGTAGGGAGTGTCATACATGTCAGGTAGGGAGAGTCATACATGCCAGGTAGGTAGTGTCATACATGCCAGGTAGGGAGTGTCATACATGCCACGCAGGGAGTGTCATACATGCCAGGTAGGGAGTGTCATAGTGCCAGGTAGGGAGTGTCATACATGCCAGGTAGGGAGTGTCATACATGCCAGGTAGGGAATGTCATACGTGCCAGGTAGGGAGTACCATACATGTCATGTAGGGAGTGTCATACGTGCCAGGTAGGGAGTGTCATACATGTCAGGTAGGGAGTACCATACATGTCAGGTAGGGAGTGTCATACGTGCCAGGTAGGGAATGTCATATGTGCCAGGTAGGGAGTGCCATAATGTCAGGTAGGGAGTGTCATACATGTCAGGTAGGGAGTGTCATACATGTCAGGTAGGGAGTCATACATGCCAGGTAGGTAGTGTCATACATGCCAGGTAGGGAGTGTCATACATGCCACGTAGGGAGTGTCATACATGCCAGGTAGGGAGTGTCATACGTGCCAGGTAGGGAGTGTCATACATGCCAGGTAGGGAGTGTCATACATGCCAGGTAGGGAGTGTCTACGTGCCAGGTAGGGAGTACCATACATGTCATGTAGGGAGTGTCATACGTGCCAGGTAGGGAGTGTCATACATGTCAGGTAGGGAGTACCATACATGTCAGGTAGGGAGTGTCATACATGTCAGGTAGGGAGTGTCATACGTGCCAGGTAGGGAATGTCATATGTGTCAGGTAGGGAGTGCCATAATGTCAGGTAGGGAGTGTCATACATGTCAGGTAGGGAGTGTCATACATGTCAGGTAGGGAGAGTCATACATGCCAGGTAGGGAGTGTCATACGTGTCAGGTAGGGAGTGCCATACATGTCAGGTAGGGAGTGCCATACATCCCAGGTAGGGAGTGCCATACATGCCAGGTAGGGAGTACCATACATGCCATGTAGGGAGTGTCATACGTGCCAAGTAGGGAGTGTCATACGTGCCAGGTAGGGAGTACCATACATGTCATGTAGGGAGTGTCATACGTGCCAGGTAGGGAGTGTTATACATGTCAGGTAGGGAGTACCATACATGTTAGGTAGGGGGTGTCATACGTGCCAGGTAGGGAATGTCATAGTGCCAGGTAGGGAGTGTCATACATGTCAGGTAGGGAGTGTCATACATGCCAGGTAGGGAGTGTCATACATGCCAGGTAGGGAGTGTCATAGTGCCAGGTAGGGAGTGTCAACGTGCCAGGTAGGGAGTGTCATACATGCCAGGTAGGGAGTATCATAGTGCCAGGTAGGGAGTGTCAACGTGCCAGGTAGGGAATGTCATACATGCCAGGTAGGGAGTGTCATATGTGCCAGGTAGGGAGTGTCATACGTGCCAGGTAGGGAGTGTCATACGTGCCAGGTAGGGAGTGTCATACATGTCAGGTAGAGAGTGTCATATGTGTCAGGTAGAGAGTGTCATACGTGCCAGGTAGGGAATGTCATATGTGCCAGGTAGGGAGTGCCATATATGTCAGGTAGGGAGTGTCATACATGTCAGTTAGGGAGTGTCATACATGCCAGGTAGAAAGTGTCATATATGCCAGGTAGGGAGTGTCATACATGCTAGGTAGGGAGTGTTATACATGCCGGGTAGGGAGTGTCATACATGTCAGGTAGGGAGTGTCATACATGTCAGGTAGGGAGAGTCATACATGCCAGGTAGGTAGTGTCATACATGCCAGGTAGGGAGTGTCATACATGCCACGTAGATAGTGTCATACATGCCAGGTAGGGAGTGTCATAGTGCCAGGTAGGGAGTGTCATACATGCCAGGTAGCGAGTGTCATACGTGCCAGGTAGGGAGTGTCATATGTGCCAGGTAGGGAGTGTCATACATGCCAGGTAGGGAGTGTCATACATGCCAGGTAGGGAGTGTCATACGTGCCAGGTAGGGAGTACCATACATGTCATGTAGGGAGTGTCATACGTGCCAGGTAGGGAGTGTCATACATGTCAGGTAGGGAGTACCATACATGTCAGGTAGGGAGTGTCATACGTGCCAGGTAGGGAATGTCATACATGTCAGGTAGGGAGTACCATACATGTTAGGTAGGGGGTGTCATACGTGCCAGGTAGGGAATGTCATAGTGCCAGGTAGGGAGGTCATACATGTCAGGTAGGGAGTGTCATACATGCCAGGTAGGGAGTGTCATACATGCCAGGTAGGGAGTGTCATAGTGCCAGGTAGGGAGTGTCAACGTGCCAGGTAGGGAGTGTCATACATGCCAGGTAGGGAGTATCATAGTGCCAGGTAGGGAGTGTCAACGTGCCAGGTAGGGAATGTCATACATGCCAGGTAGGGAGTGTCATATGTGCCAGGTAGGGAGTGTCATACGTGCCAGGTAGGGAGTGTCATACGTGCCAGGTAGGGAGTGTCATACATGTCAGGTAGGGAGTACCATACATGTCAGGTAGGGAGTGTCTACGTGCCAGGTAGGGAATGTCATATGTGCCAGGTAGGGAGTGCCATAATGTCAGGTAGGGAGTGTCATACATGTCAGTTAGGGAGTGTCATACATGCCAGGTAGAAAGTGTCATATATGCCAGGTAGGGAGTGTCATACATGCTAGGTAGGGAGTGTTATACATGCCGGGTAGGGAGTGTCATACATGTCAGGTAGGGAGTGTCATACATGTCAGGTAGGGAGAGTCATACATGCCAGGTAGGTAGTGTCATACATGCCAGGTAGGGAGTGTCATACATGCCACGTAGATAGTGTCATACATGCCAGGTAGGGAGTGTCATAGTGCCAGGTAGGGAGTGTCATACATGCCAGGTAGCGAGTGTCATACATGCCAGGTAGGGAGTGTCATATGTGCCAGGTAGGGAGTGTCATACATGCCAGGTAGGGAGTGTCATACATGCCAGGTAGGGAGTGTCATACGTGCCAGGTAGGGAGTACCATACATGTCATGTAGGGAGTGTCATACGTGCCAGGTAGGGAGTGTCATACATGTCAGGTAGGGAGTACCATACATGTCAGGTAGGGAGTGTCATACGTGCCAGGTAGGGAATGTCATATGTGCCAGGTAGGGAGTGCCATAATGTCAGGTAGGGAGTGTCATACATGTCAGGTAGGGAGTGTCATACATGCCAGGTAGAAAGTGTCATATATGCCAGGTAGGGAGTGTCATACATGCTAGGTAGGGAGTGTCATACATGTCAGGTAGGGAGTGTCATACATGCCAGGTAGGGAGTGTCATACATGCCAGGTAGGGAGTGTCATAGTGCCAGGTAGGGAGTGTCAACGTGCCAGGTAGGGAGTGTCATACATGCCAGGTAGGGAGTATCATAGTGCCAGGTAGGGAGTGTCAACGTGCCAGGTAGGGAATGTCATACATGCCAGGTAGGGAGTGTCATATGTGCCAGGTAGGGAGTGTCATACGTGCAGGTAGGGAGTGTCATACGTGCCAGGTAGGGAGTGTCATACATGTCAGGTAGGGAGTACCATACATGTCAGGTAGGGAGTGTCATACGTGCCAGGTAGGGAATGTCATATGTGCCAGGTAGGGAGTGCCATAATGTCAGGTAGGGAGTGTCATACATGTCAGTTAGGGAGTGTCATACATGCCAGGTAGAAAGTGTCATATATGCCAGGTAGGGAGTGTCATACATGCTAGGTAGGGAGTGTTATACATGCCGGGTAGGGAGTGTCATACATGTCAGGTAGGGAGTGTCATACATGTCAGGTAGGGAGAGTCATAGTGCCAGGTAGGGAGTGTCAACGTGCCAGGTAGGGAGTGTCATACATGCCAGGTAGGGAGTATCATAGTGCCAGGTAGGGAGTGTCAACGTGCCAGGTAGGGAATGTCATACATGCCAGGTAGGGAGTGTCATATGTGCCAGGTAGGGAGTGTCATACGTGCCAGGTAGGGAGTGTCATACGTGCCAGGTAGGGAGTGTCATACATGTCAGGTAGGGAGTACCATACATGTCAGGTAGGGAGTGTCATACGTGCCAGGTAGGGAATGTCATATGTGCCAGGTAGGGAGTGCCATAATGTCAGGTAGGGAGTGTCATACATGTCAGTTAGGGAGTGTCATACATGCCAGGTAGAAAGTGTCATATATGCCAGGTAGGGAGTGTCATACATGCTAGGTAGGGAGTGTTATACATGCCGGGTAGGGAGTGTCATACATGTCAGGTAGGGAGTGTCATACATGTCAGGTAGGGAGAGTCATACATGCCAGGTAGGTAGTGTCATACATGCCATTTAGGGAGTGTCATACATGCCACGTAGATAGTGTCATACATGCCAGGTAGGGAGTGTCATAGTGCCAGGTAGGGAGTGTCATACATGCCAGGTAGCGAGTGTCATACATGCCAGGTAGGGAGTGTCATATGTGCCAGGTAGGGAGTGTCATACATGCCAGGTAGGGAGTGTCATACATGCCAGGTAGGGAGTGTCATACGTGCCAGGTAGGGAGTACCATACATGTCATGTAGGGAGTGTCATACGTGCCAGGTAGGGAGTGTCATACATGTCAGGTAGGGAGTACCATACATGTCAGGTAGGGAGTGTCATACGTGCCAGGTAGGGAATGTCATATGTGCCAGGTAGGGAGTGCCATAATGTCAGGTAGGGAGTGTCATACATGTCAGGTAGGAGTGTCATACATGCCAGGTAGAAAGTGTCATATATGCCAGGTAGGGAGTGTCATACATGCTAGGTAGGGAGTGTCATACATGTCAGGTAGGGAGTGTCATACATGTCAGGTAGGGAGAGTCATACATGCCAGGTAGGTAGTGTCATACATGCCAGGTAGGGAGTGTCATACATGCCAGGTAGGGAGTGTCATACATGCCAGGTAGGGAGTGTCATACATGCCAGGTAGGGAGTGTCATATGTGCCAGGTAGGGAGTGTCATAGATGTCAGGTAGGGAGTACCATACATGTCATGTAGGGAGTGTCATAAGTGCCAGGTAGGGAATGTCATACGTGCCAGGTAGGGAGTGCCATACATGTCAGGTAGGGAGTGTCATACATGTCAGGTAGGGAGTGTCATACATGTCAGGTAGGGAGTGTCATACATGTCAGGTAGGGAGTGTCATACGTGCCAGGTAGGGAGTGTCATACGTTCCAGGTAGGGAGTGTCATATGTGCCAGGTAGGGAGTGTCATATGTGCCAGGTAGGGAGTGTCATATGTGCCAGGTATGGAGTGTCATATGTGCCAGGTAGGGAGTGTCATACGTTCCAGGTTGGGAGTGTCATACGTGCCAGGTAGGGAGTGTCATACATGCCAGGTAGGGAGTGTCATACGTTCCAGTTGACACCAGACTGTCATCATGCGACTATGAAGAAAAACAATATCAAGTTAGAGTGTGTTCTGTCTCTGTAATAGAGAAATGTGGAGTTTGATGTGAGTTTATATTTTTTTAATAGACTACTCAAAGGCATTTGATTGTGTACAACACCAGAAACTTTGGGAAATAATGGAAAAAAATGGGATTTCCAACACATTTGATACAATTAACATCACTGCTGTATCTAGACCAACAAGCAGCAGTAAGAATAAATGGTGAAACAACAACTTGGTTTGACATAAAACAAGGGGTCCGTCAGGGGTGCATATTGTCACCCTACTTATTTAACTTGTATACTGAAAATATAATGAGGAATGTTAGAGAAGATGTAGACAAAGAATATTACGATGCCACAGCAATTGGAGGTTATGAAATACCAGAGATTAGATATGCTGATGACACAGTATTACTGTCCACAACACAAAAAGGAATGGAAAAACTAATTATGTCAGTCCGTAAGAACAGCGAAGAGCAAAACCTCTATCTTAATGCGAAGAAAACTAAATTGATGACAACTGACAAAACAAACAAGGCAGCTGAAATATGTATCAATGAGGAAAAATTGGAAGAAGTGGAGAGTTTTGAATATCTTGGATCACTACTAACTAATAATGGTGATACAATGAGAGAAGTTAAAAGGAGGACATCTATCGCTCTTCAGAAAGTAAAACAAATAAAGAATCTATGGAGAAGAACAGACAGAGCTACAAAATAAGATTTTTAAGGGCATGCATCTTTCCCATCACAACATATGCCTGTGAGACCTGGACACTTAACAAAACAGCTGAGAAACACATAAATGCCTTTGAATGTAAATGCTACAGAAGAGTTCTTCAAATATCATAGACACAAAAAAGAACAAATATATCCATATTAAAAGAACCTAGTATTGAAGAAGGCTGGCTAGTAAAGAAGATTAAACAAAGAAAACTTAAATATTTTGGACACATTAAATGTCATGATAGTCTAGAGAAGACCATCTTGGAAGGATACATAATGGAAAAAAGAAAGATATGAAGACCAAGGCGAAGATGGCTGCAAGACATCGTTGAAGATCTGCAAATGGATGCATCAGCAGCAGGTCATCTTGCTCACAACCGAGAGGTGTGCTGTTATGGAGGCAAAGTTCCGCAAGAGACATGCAAATGAATTAGTGAATGAATCTGTCTCCATATCTCTTTCTTTATACAGTGAAATAATAGTGAGAGAAATCAAGAAAATAGGTGGAGTAAAGATTAGAGGAAAGAAAGTAAACAACATCATATAAGCAGATGACACAGTACTGATAGCAGAGAGTAGGAAAGCCTTACAAAAACTCCTAGACAAAGTCACAGATAACACAATACAGATAGCAGAAAGTAGGTACAAAAACTCCTGGACAGTCACAGAAAACAGAGTAATGATAGCAGAGAGTAGGTACAAAAACTCCTGGACAGTCACAGAAAACAGAGTAATGATAGCAGAGAGTAGGTACAAAAACTCCTAGACAAAGTCACAGAAAACAGAGTAATGATAGCAGAAAGTAGGTACAAAAACTCCTAGACAAAGGCATAAAAAACAGAGTAATGATAGCAGAGAGTAGGTACAAAAACGCCTAAACAAAGTCACAGAAAACAGAATAATGATAGCAGAAAGTAGGTACAAAAACTCCTAGACAAAGTCACAGAAAACAGAGTAATGATAGCAGAAAGTAGGTACAAAAACGCCTAAACAAAGTCACAGAAAACAGAGTAATGATAGCAGAAAGTAGGTACAAAAACGCCTAAACAAAGTCACAGAAAACAGAGTAATGATAGCAGAAAGTAGGTACAAAAACTCCTAGACAAAGTCACAGAAAACAGAGTAATGATAGTAGAAAGTAGGTACAAAAACTCCTAGACAAAGTCACAGAAAACAGAGTAATGATAGCAGAGAGTAGGTACAAAAACTCCTGGACAGTCACAGAAAACAGAGTAATGATAGCAGAGAGTGGGTACAAAAACTCCTGGACAGTCACAGAAAACAGAGTAATGATAGCAGAGAGTAGGTACAAAAACTCCTGGACAGTCACAGAAAACAGAGTAATGATAGCAGAGAGTAGGTACAAAAACTCCTGGACAGTCACAGAAAACAGAGTAATGATAGCAGAGAGTAGGTACAAAAACTCCTAGACAAAGTCACAGAAAACAGAGTAATGATAACAGAGAGTAGGTACAAAAACTCCTGGACAGTCACAGAAAACAGAGTAATGATAGCAGAAAGTAGGTACAAAAACTCCTGGACAGTCACAGAAGAAAGTGCAAAAAAGGGGTAAAACACCAATAAAACACAAGTAATGGTGAGATCCAAGAACAAGAAAATACAAGAAAGCAGAATTATAGTGCAGGGGAAGATATTAAGACAGAAAAATAGATACAAATATTTAGCTACAGTCGTAACATCTGAAGGCAGGTGCACCGAAGAAATCAGAACCAGGATAGCGAGAGCTTCTGGAAAAATGAAGGACATGTTAACAAACCAAAAACTGTCATTGGAAATAAGAAAGAGAGTTCAAAGAAGGTGTATAGAACCTATTCTACGTCATGCAAGTAAAACATGGACATGAATAAACATATAAAACAAAGAATAAAGGCTACTGAAATATGATCCACGGACAGCCAGAAAGATAAAGGAAGAAATATCACAGGAGACAAAAGATTATCCCACACTGGTACCATATATAAGAAAGACAATCAAGGTTTCTCTGAGACATCAGCAGACATGAAGGTCTTGAAAAATTGGTCATGGCTGGAGAGGGAAATGGAAAATGACAGAGAGGGCAAAGATGACAGACATACCTAAATGGTCATAGTTTGGTGTGAGAAGAAGAAGACAGATATACCTAAATGGTCATAGTATGGTGTGAGAAGAAGAAGAAGATAATAGACATATCTAGATGGCCATAGTTTGGTGTGAGAAGAAGAAGACATATATATCTAAATGGCCATAGTTTGGTGTGAGAAGAAGAAGAAGACAGATATATCTAAATGGTCATAGTTTGGTGTGAGAAGAAGAAGAAGACAGATATATCTAAATGGTCATAGTTTGGTGTGAGAAGAAGAAGAAGACAGATATATCTAAATGGTCATAGTTTGGTGTGAGAAGAAGAAGAAGATAGACATAACTAGATCCTCATAGTTTGGTGTGAGAAGAAGAAGAAGAAGAAGACAGATATACCTAAATGGTCATAGTTTGGTGTGAGGAGAAGAAGAAGAAGAAGATAGATATATCTAAATGGTCATAGTTTGGTGTGAGGAGAAGAAGAAGAAGACAGATATATCTAAATGGTCATAGTTTGGTGTGAGAAGAAGAAGATAGACATAACTAGATCCTCAGAGTTTGGTGTGAGAAGAAGAAGAAGAAGAAGAAGAAGAAGAAGACAGGCACATCTTGATGGCCTGGGTTTGGCGTTAAAACAACAATTAAACTGATTCAAGATCGACATATATGGCACTGATCTGACCTGGTATGCATTTAAAATTTTTTTCAAATGAAAAAATATTATTCTTAAAAAGCGTCTGATTTTTAAAAAAATGAAATAAAGACCATCATGTTGTGGACTATTTAAAAAAAAAATTCTACCTGAAATTCTACCTGGAGTTTGTGAATCCTCTGTAACATAAAAATAGCTGAAGTTGAAAATTATCACAAAAAGTAAAGATTACTGCTACAGTGAAGGTTACAACAAAATGTGAAGCTAGACTAATGTGAGAGCACAGAATGTAGGAGATACGCATAATTTTAGACAAAGCACTTAGATATGAAATTCAAGACAAAAAATGTCGTGAGACAGATCAAGACAAGTCTAGACCAGCCGCTGCCAGGTGAAACACGAGGCACACTTTACCTTGACATCATCGTCCAGCTCGTTCCACCACATGGAGAGGAAGATGGTCTCCGCCCAGATGAAGGTCATGTTCCTGTGCTGGGTCAACTTCTGGACCAGGTTGTTCAAGACGTGCTTGGTCTTCTCGGAGAAGTAGTCATTGACAGTCTTCAGCCAGCCCGGGTCGTTGTGGGAGTGAGGCATGACAATAACTGTCAGTCTTGTGCTCCTGGCTGCGGACAGTTTAAGACATCATCATCATCATCATCATCATCATCATCATAGCTTTGAGTGACACCAAACTATTCAGTCTGGAAGCTTATGCCTAGACAAGTTGACCTTGATTTCAGTGACAGATGTATAACTTCAGACTACCCCAACTCCACCCCCGCCCCCGCCCCCGCCACTCTTGTCTGATATGTATGATAAGGTTCATAACTCAAATACCTGAACACATCTGTAGTGTTTGCTCTAATACCTGAACACACCTGTAGTGTTTGCTCTAATACCTGAACACACCTGTAGTGTTTGCTCTAATACCTGAACACATCTGTAGTGTTTGCTCTAATACCTGAACACACCTGTAGTGTTTGCTCTAATACCTGAACACACCTGTAGTGTTTGCTCTAATACCTGAACACATCTGTAGTGTTTGCTCTAATACCTGAACACATCTATAGTGTTTGCTCTAATACCTGAACACACCTGTAGTGTTTGCTCTAATACCTGAACACATCTGTAGTGTTTGCTCTAATACCTGAACACACCTGTAGTGTTTGCTCTAATACCTGAACACATCTGTAGTGTTTGCTCTAATACCTGAACACATCTATAGTGTTTGCTCTAATACCTGAACACACCTGTAGTGTTTGCTCTAGTACCTGAACACATCTGTAGTGTTTGCTCTAATGCCTGAACACACCTGTAGTGTTTGCTCTAATACCTGAACACACCTGTAGTGTTTGCTCCAATACCTGAACACATCTATAGTGTTTGCTTTAATACCTGAACACACCTGTAGTGTTTGCTCTAATACCTGAACACACCTGTAGTGTTTGCTCTAATACCTGAACACACCTGTAGTGTTTGCTCTAATACCTGAACACATCTGTAGTGTTTGCTCTAATACCTGAACACATCTGTAGTGTTTGCTCTAATACCTGAACACATCTGTAGTGTTTGCTCTAATACCTGAACACATCTGTAGTGTTTGCTCTAATACCTGAACATCTATAGTGTTTGCTCTAATACCTGAACACACCTGTAGTGTTTGCTCTAATACCTGAACACACCTGTAGTGTTTGCTCTAATACCTGAACACACCTGTAGTGTTTGCTCTAATACCTGAACACATCTGTAGTGTTTGCTCTAATACCTGAACACAGTGTTTGCTCTAATACCTGAACACACCTGTAGTGTTTGCTCTAGTACCTGAACACATCTGTAGTGTTTGCTCTAATGCCTGAACACACCTGTAGTGTTTGCTCTAATACCTGAACACACCTGTAGTGTTTGCTCCAATACCTGAACACATCTATAGTGTTTGCTTTAATACCTGAACACACCTGTAGTGTTTGCTCTAATACCTGAACACACCTGTAGTGTTTGCTCTAATACCTGAAACACCTGTAGTGTTGCTCTAATACCTGAACACATCTGTAGTGTTTGCTCTAATACCTGAACACATCTGTAGTGTTTGCTCTAATACCTGAACACATCTGTAGTGTTTGCTCTAATACCTGAACACATCTGTAGTGTTTGCTCTAAGTTTGTATTGCTCTCTCACATGTTCAGTACATGGTGCTGTATATGATCCGGTTTTCTGCAGTGTCAAGTTCGTCAACGCAACATGCTGTTCTGCTGTTCTATGCCTGATGTCTTGAGTCAGTACTTTGTTTTGTACTTGTGGCAGATAGGTGGAGTCAGTTCACTGTTTATGTCACTCGCGAGTAGTGGGGGTTGGGGGGGGGGGTGGAGTCAGTTCATTGTTTGTGTCACTCGTGACTAGTTGGGGGGAGTCAGTTCACTATCACTCATGAATAGTTGGAGGGAGTCAGCTCACTGTTTGTGTCATTAATGACTAGTTGGAGGGAGTCAATTCACTATATGTATCACTCATGACTAGTTGGAGAGAGTCAGTTCACTGTTTGTGTCGCTCATGACTAGTTGGAGGGGGTCAGCTCACTGTTTGTGTCGTTCATGACTAGTTGGAGGGAGTCAGCACACTGTTTGTGTCACTCATGACTAGTTGGGGGAGTCAGTTCACTTTTTATGTCACTCGTGACTATTTGAGGAGGGGGGAGTCAGTTCTCTTTTTATGTCACTCGTGACTATTTGAGGAGGGGGGGGGGAGTCAGTTCTCTTTTTATGTCACTCGTGACTATTTGAGGAGGGGGGAGTCAGTTCTCTTTTTATGTCACTCGTGACTATTTGAGGGAGGGGGGAGTCAGTTCTCTTTTTATGTCATTCGTGACTAGTGGGGAGGGGGGAGTCAGTTCTCTTTTTATGTCACTCATGACTAGTGACTGGAGTCAACTCACTGTTCATGTTGTTCCTGAAGGATGTATGGGGATCTATCGTCTCTGAGCACAGAGAAGTAGCATTTGCTGGTAAACTTACAATATTCTTGATCTGGTATCTCCATCTCCCACTCTCCATCCGACTTCAAGTTGAACTGGGTGTTGTAATACAAGTCATACGTAGAGATGTTGGCGTGGTGTGGTGATCTGGAGCCAGTAAGTCTGCACATCCGAGGATCTACCTGCCTGTAGTTGGGCGGTGACGTCTTGACAGAGAACAATCAAACAAGTGACAACATAAACACTTTTTGGTAAAGACGCCAAGTGGTGCATTGTAAAGATTGTCAAGATATATAGGATAAGAATGCCGAGTGTTGTAATGTAAAGATTGTCGAGATATATAGGGCAAGAATGCCGAGTGTTGTAATGTAAAGATTGTCGAGATATATAGGATAAGAATGCCGAGTGTTGTAATGTAAAGATTGTCGAGATATATAGGATAAGAATGCCGAGTGTTGTAATGTAAAGATTGTCGAGATATATAGGATAAGAATGCCGAGTGCTGTAATGTATAAATTGTCGATATTTATAGGGTAAGAATGCCAAGATTTGTACTATAAACAGTGTCAAGATGTGTATTTGTAAAGATTGGCAAGATTTGTACTGTAAAGATTGCTAAGATATCACAGACTGAAAGAATGAATGAATGAATGAATAATCTTTATTTTTCAAGGGTAAAGAATTGGGCACGCAGGCCCGTCTTACATTCTGCCCTTCATCACTCCATCTTTCATTCTTCCCACACACTTGATTTAGTACAAATATACAAATTAAAATTAGGGAAAAACATATCAAAAGAGTGTAAGATTTAACTACTACATTCAAATTAAAAGAGAAGAAGTAATTAACCTAATAAAATAGCACTCACGCACACATACATACGCAGACATATACATGAACAAAAATACATTGTAAATACAGATCTTCTAACATATGTTTTTTTACAGACATTAAAATAATTTCTAACAATATCTAACAAGTTGCTTTTCTAACTATGTCATTTTAGTACTTGATGGTTGGCGAGTCACGTGTTGAGAGAGTGTTGGTTATTTTATGGAGGCATAAATTACAAGCAAGTAAATAATGAAACAGGTTTTAGTTAAAGGATGAAGTATTACCAATGGATTTTAAATGGTAGGGGAGGGTGTTCCAGAGCTGTACTGCAGAGTATGCAAGGCTTTTCTTGTACAGATCAATCCTGGGTTTAGGAAGAAGACAGTTTTTTTTAAACTCTGGCTATGTTTAGTATTATACGTAAACAGTGACCACAAGTAAGGCGGACCATTGTGCGACAGAATTCTCTGAACAAACTTAACTTTGTTAAAAATGATTCTATTTTTGAGGGGTAGAATTTTGAGTTGTTTGTGTTGATCTACAGACTGTACTGGGTGTTTGTCACAAATAAGATTTAATGCTCGCTTGTGAAGTGAGTGGAGCCTTTTTTGTGTTTCAGACTGAGCATCCATCCCAGATTGTGGAACAGTAATCTAAGTGTGTTTGTATGTGTGATATGTAGTATACCTCTCTTGTGTCTTTGTCGATAAAATGTTTAATTTTGGCTAATTGGTAAACTTTCTGTGGAATCAAGTTTGTTAGATTATGTACGTGAGAATTCCAAGTTAAATGCTGATCAATAATGAGTCCTAGAGTTTTATGTTCATGAACATTTTCTATTGCCTTAGTCCCAGCACAAAGCTGTAGTGAAGTTTTTGTTACATTTTGCAGTTTCTGTCTTGTAGTGATGAGCATGGATTTTGTTTTGTTGGTGTTTATCAACATACCATTTTTATTACTCCATTTAATCAAACTGTTTATATCATTTTGGAGCGTTGTCTGTAGTTTATTGATGTCATAGTCACTATTGTAAACAGTACAGTCATTAGCAAAAAGATCACATGAAGTGTGCTTTAAATGTAGTGGTAGGTCGTTAATATAGAAGAGGACCAAGAATGGAGCCTTGAGGAATACCGGCATCAACCACAGACGAGCCAGATATTTTGTTTCTAAAGCAAACTACTTGTTTTCTACCTGATAGAAAAGATGTAATAAATTTTGTTAGGTCAATGTGTAATCTGTAGCCTTCCAGCTTTTTTGCAAGAATTTCATGATCAATCATATCGAAGGCTTTCTTGAAATCAACAAAGACAGCACCACACAATTTGTCATCATTTATATTAGACAGCCAGCTTTCTGTCATTTTAGTTAATGCTTTGTGGCAGGAGTAATTTGGTCTAAAACCTGACTGACTGTCTATTAGTAGATTGTTTTCTTGCACGTGGAGCAGTGTTAACTTTTGTATATGCTTTTCAAGAGGTTTAGATAGTGATGACAGAATGGATATGGGTCTATAGTTTGAGAGGTCATTTGTCTGTCCAGATTTAAAAAGAGGAAAAACTTTGGGGAGTTTAAATGCGTCAGGGAAATAATGTTTGTCAATGCACAA
This sequence comes from Achatina immaculata, assembly GCA_009760885.1. Lineage (NCBI taxonomy): Eukaryota > Metazoa > Mollusca > Gastropoda > Stylommatophora > Achatinidae > Lissachatina > Lissachatina immaculata. The sequence continues at coordinate 23,884,070 of CM019702.1, read as the reverse complement.
ATTGTATAAGTATGTTAGTGTGTCTGTGATAACTGGTGCAGCGTAGCGTAGTATCTTGTTACTAATGTCATCACATCCTGCTGAGTTAGTGTTCTTTAAGGACCGGATGTAGTTATAAACCTCACCGACTGTGAGGAAAGGAATATTAATTTGTTTTAGCTTTACACATTTACTGTGGCTGAAAGTTTTCAATACACTCAAGTCGCAATTTGGGGTCGGTAATGAAGATTTTAGAATACTAATTTCTTCCCTAAAATGTTCACTGAAGTTAGTGCAAGTATGTTCATCATTAAGTGTTTGTGGGTCAGTTTGCTTCCTTTTATTTACAAGAGTATTAATTGCTTTCCAGATTGATTTACTATCAGTTTTGTCTTTCACTAAATTTCTGAAGTAATTTTTCTTTTCCTGCCTAATTAAATACTGCACCTTATTTCTAAGTGAACGATAGCTACTGAAACTTTTGCTTTTGTGAGCTTCATCCCGTTTCCTCATGAGTTGCAATATATCGGGAGTTATCCACGGGGATTTTGTTACGTGTTTTACTCTCATTTCTTTGATGGGGACATGCTTGTCAAAAATATTTCGAAATATCTTGATCCAGAAATATTTTTGACAAGCATGTCCCCATGACATGAAATAAGACCAGATGTATCATTACATATAATGATATAAAAAGTCTGGATCCCTTTGTGTATGTAAAATTATATGCTGATTATCAATCTTACAAAATCTCGTGGAACATACAATGGTAAACCACTTTACACAAAATCGTGGAACAGATCTTGGTTAGTTTCTTCTCAAGAGCTCTAAAAACTTATTCTAGAAATACTTTACTTTTTCTCAGAACTTGTCCTAGTAACTTTTCTCACCAACTTTAAGAACTTGTCCTACTAACTTTTCTCTCACCAACTATAAGAACTTGTCCTAGTAACTTTTCTCTCACTAACTCTAAGAACTTGTCCTACTAACTTTTCTCTCACCAACTCTAAGAACTTGTCCTAGTAACTTTTCTCTCACTAACTCTAAGAACTTGTCCTACTAACTTTTCTCTAACCAACTATAAGAACTTGTCCTACTAACTTTTCTCTCACCAACTATAAGAACTTGTCCTAGTAACTTTTCTCTCACTAACTCTAAGAACTTGTCCTACTAACTTTTCTCTAACCAGCCCTAAGAATGTGTCGTACTAACTTTTCTCTCATCAACTCTAAGAACTTATCCTAGAACCTTTTCTCTACCAACTCTAAGAACTTATCCTAGAATGTCTTCTCTCATCCAACTCTAAGAACTTATCCAAGAAACATTTCTCTCACCAGCTCAAAGAACTTGTTGTAGTAACATTTCTATCACCATCTCTAAGAATTTGTCATTTTAATTATTCTCTCACCAACTCTAAGAACTTATCCTAGTAGTTTTTCTCTCATCAACTATAAGAACTTATCCTAGTAGTTTTTCTCTCATCAACCCTAAGAACTTATCCTAGTAGTTTTTTTCTCACCAACCCTAAGAACTTATCCTAGTAGTTTTTCTCTCATCAACTCTAAGAACTTATCCTAGTAGTTTTTCTCTCATCAACTCTAAGAACTTTCTATTAAACAGTAACAATTTCCTATTAAACAGTAATAAGTTCCTGTTAAACAGTAATAAGTTCCTACTAAACAGTAACAATTTCCTGTTAAACAGTAACAAGTTCCTACTAAACAGTAACGATTTCCTGTTAAACAGTAACAAGTTCCTATTAAACAGTAACAATTTCCTGTTAAACAGTAACAAGTTCCTATTAAACAGTAACAATTTCCTGTTAAACAGTAACAAGTTCCTACTAAACAGTAACAATTTCCTGTTAAACAGTAACAAGTTCCTACTAAACAGTAACAATTTCCTGTTAAACAGTAACAATTTCCTACTAAACAGTAACAATTTCCTGTTAAACAGTAACAATTTCCTGTTAAACAGTAACAAGTTCCTATTAAACAGTAACAATTTCCTGTTAAACAGTAACAATTTCCTACTAAACAGTAACAATTTCCTGTTAAACAGTAACAATTTTCTGTTAAACAGTAACAAGTTCCTATTAAACAGTAACAATTTCCTGTTAAACAGTAACAATTTCCTACTAAGCAGTAACAATTTCCTATTAAACATTAACTATTTCCTGTTAAACAGTAACAATTTCCTACTAAACAGTAACAATTTCCTATTAAACAGTAACAATTTCCTATTAAACAGTAACAATTTCCTATTAAACAGTAACAATTTCCTATTTAACAATTTCCTATTAAACAGTAACAATTTCCTATTAAACAGTAACAAGTTCCTACTAAACAGTAACAATTTCCTACTAAACAGTAACAAGTTCTTATGTCTGTATACCTTTACCCCAGTGTTGGTAGCTCCCGTGTCCAGCATTCTTCTGTGACGGTGACTGATGTCAGACTGACCTACGTGACCTGTCAGAGCGGTCAACGCTCCCATCACGACGAAGACGAAGACCCCAATTACGGCCACTCTCTGCCAGAATTTCATATTACCCATCAACCACATTCTTCACGTTTTTTCTAGGTCACGTATCCCAGGCTCAGAACATCAGCAAGTTTAAGTCATCATGATCGAAGTTTTATATCTCCGGCATCTGTGGACATACATGCATTTAGATATCATGTCATCCGCTGTCTATCTGGGCAGTGAAAACATTAGAATCACTTTCATACAACGCATGTAGTATAACTCATGCAGAGTTTGGTGAAAGGACAAACAAACGACGACCTATAGTTTATCAAGATTTAAAAACGAGTACCTGGCAGTGTGGTGTTGAGCATACTCGTCCAAGAAAAGATTAAGCATCTAAGGTTAGAGCCGGACACAACAACCTACATACACCTGTCAGTACATGAAGGTAGGACGGAATATCACGTAAAAAATAGACCTGCAAGCACTTGATAGATACACCTGACCGACCACAGACAAGCTAGGAGAGAAAAGTGTTTTGTAGTTGTTTAAAATGAATATGTCAACCCGCGTGGAATTATTTATCTACATCAACACGGACATACTTATCTACATCAACACGGACATACTTATCTACATCAACACGGACATACTTATCTACATCAACACACACAAATTTATCTACATCAACACGGACATACTTATCTACATCAACACGGACATACTTATCTACATCAACACGGACATACTTATCAACACACATTTATCTACATCAGAACACATACTTATCTACGCCAACACGGACCTTCACTTCAAGCAAAAATACACGATCCAGGTGAGGTACTCAGTCAACACAAACATCTACATGAACAATCCAGGTGAGGTACTCAGACAACACAAACATCTACATGAACAATCCAGGTGAGGTACTCAGACAACACAAACATCTACATGAACAATCCAGGTGAGGTACTCAGACAACACAAACACCTACATGAACAATCCAGGTGAGATACTCAGACAATACAAACATCTACATGAACAATCCAGGTGAGATACTCAGACAACACAAACATCTACATGAACAATCCAGGTGAGATACTCAGACAACACAAACATCTACATGAACAATCCAGGTGAGGTACTCAGACAACACAAACATCTACATGAACAATCCAGGTGAGATACTCAGACAACACAAACATCTACATGAACGATGACAAAAATGACACTTCAACATCAACACGGACATACTTATCTACATCAACACGGACATACTTATCTACATCAACACACACAAATTTATCTACATCAACACGGACATACTTATCTACATCAACACGGACATACTTATCTACATCAACACGGACATACTTATCAACACACATTTATCTACATCAGAACACATACTTATCTACGCCAACACGGACCTTCACTTCAAGCAAAAATACACGATCCAGGTGAGGTACTCAGTCAACACAAACATCTACATGAACAATCCAGGTGAGGTACTCAGACAACACAAACATCTACATGAACAATCCAGGTGAGGTACTCAGACAACACAAACATCTACATGAACAATCCAGGTGAGGTACTCAGACAACACAAACACCTACATGAACAATCCAGGTGAGATACTCAGACAATACAAACATCTACATGAACAATCCAGGTGAGATACTCAGACAACACAAACATCTACATGAACAATCCAGGTGAGATACTCAGACAACACAAACATCTACATGAACAATCCAGGTGAGGTACTCAGACAACACAAACATCTACATGAACAATCCAGATGAGATACTCAGACAACACAAACATCTACATGAACGATGACAAAAATGACACTTCAACATCAACAAAACAGATCCAACACCTGGACCCAGTGCTACTCTAAAAAAAAAACTTGTGTTGAGGGACATGATCACTCTAACAAGCTACCAGGCTGGATATCGAATTTAAGAGCGAGACTAGTAAAACAATTAAATTCTGTAATTCATGTACTTTAAAAGACGAAACTTTAGGATGACCAACACAGACAGGCAAACACCTGTCAATCATAAAAGACGAAACTTTAGGATGACCAATACAGACAGGCAAACACCTGTCAATCATAAAAGACGAAACTTTAGGATGACCAACACAGACAGGCAAACACCTGTCAATCATAAAAGACGAAACTTTAGGATGACCAACACAGACAGGCAAACACCTGTCAATCATAAAAGACGAAACTTAAGGATGACCAACACAGACAGGCAAACACCTGTCAATCATAAAAGACGAAACTTTAGGATGACCAACACAGACAGGCAAACACCTGTCAATCATAAAAGACGAAACTTTAGGATGAGCCAAACACTTGTCAGTCATACTACAAATAATTAAATAATACACTGCCAGACAAGTTCATGTATGAAACAATATATTATCATCTATAAGGAAAAAAGCATATGGAATAACGTAATGTAAAATAATGATATCAAACTTCATACTCTTATTTCCGTTATGTGAGTGTTTGTGCGTTAGGTTTGCTAATCCGGTGGCACCGGGTTCAGTCACAGCAGTGGGACTTTTGTCTGGTACACACCAAAAAGGCCCCGGGTTTGACCCAGCCTCTAAAAATGGGTGCCAGAGAAATCTTGGAAGGTAAAGCGGCCAGGCGTGATACTGACCACATCACACTTTCATGTGCCGAAGGTCATGGAAAATACGGACCTAACATCGTATTCCCAGTGTGCCTTAATGGCATGTAAACGGGACATTTTTTATATGTTCTTATTTAAAACAATTTATATACTCTTATTCAAAACAATGTGTTGTCAGCTGTCATTTAAGATAAATGTATAAACTCTTTTATTCTCACGCCATCTTGAAACTAGGGCGGAGAAAACTGGTATGGTTGTATTCCGCAGAGTATCACTCCGCTTTCTGTGAATTTGTTGTGATCTGTGGCAAGTCAGTGACACCTGGGTGTACATGTTGCCAGGTCTTCTGATAGTCTGAACTGATGTTTCATCCTCTGTCTGAACTGATGTTTCATCCTTTGTCTGAACTGATGTTTCATCCTTTGTCTGAACTGATGTTTCATCCTCTGTCTGAACTGATGTTTCATCCTTTGTCTGAACTGATGTTTCATCCTCTGTCTGAACTGATGTCTCATCCTTTATCTTAAGTGCACTGTTTTGTCATATTATGTGATATTACCAACAAATATGAACACAGCGTTGGGCCCTTCACAGCGTTGGGCCCTTCACTTGAGTATCACGCTTGAGTATCACAGGGGCTGAGTGTAGGGTGACTACGACATGTTAGAATCTTGTGGTAGTTTGATATTTGTTATATCCTGGTACTCAAACAGAAAATAGATACCACAAGATGGTCACCTGACGAAAAATATTACCTCGAATGTAAACTTTACTCCTGGTAGTCTGTGAAATTTGAGACGTGCTAGAGTGTACACAACTTGTACACTGTTTTCCTTATGTACACAAGCACAATCAATAAATGCAGAAGTTTCATCTCAGGGAAGGAAACATTCTACGAGTACTTCACAAAGTAAAAACAAAAAAATGAACACACAAGAACACAAATAATTTATAAGATTCTTTTAAAGAACTGTTTTGTAAATGGATTATTCCTATATTTAAACCGGTTTTATACATGAACAGATAAACCAGCTTTATATATGAACAGATAAACCATCTTTGTATATGAACAGATAAACCAGTTTTATATCAGTCAGTCATTTGCATGTCCCTTGCAGAACTTCCGTCTGTAGGTTATCAACGATGTCTTGCAGCCATCTTCGCCTTGGTCTTCCTCTCTTTCTTTTTCCCGTTACGTACTCTTCCAAGATGGACTTCTCTAAATTATCATGACGTTTAATGTCCGAAATTTGTAAGCTTTCTCTTTTTAATCCTCTTTACTAGCCAGCCTTCTTCAATATTAAGTTCTTGTAGTAAGGATATATTTGTTCTTTTTTGTGTCCATGATATTTGAAGAACTCTTCTGTAGCATTTACATTCAAAGGCATTTATGTGTTTCTCAGCTGTTGTGTTAAGTGTCCACGTCTCACAGGCATATGTTGCGATGGGAAACCTTAAAAATCTTATTTTTGTAGTTCTGTTTGTTCCTCTCCACAGATTTTTTTTCTAGTTATTTTACTTTTTGAAGAGCGATAAATGTTCTCTTTTTAATTTCCCTTATTGCATCTCCATTTATGAATTTTATGTCTATATGGAATACCATCTAAAATTGTCAACATAATTAAGGACTTATACAATGGATATGTTTGTGCAGTCAAGACAGAAGAAGGGATGAGTGAATGGTTCCAGATTGAAACAGGCGTGAAACAAGGATGTATACTGTCTCCTTTACTTTTTGGGATTACAATAGACTTCATAATGAAAAAATGCTGCACAGGTAACACAGGTATTGACTGGGTACATGGGACCCAACTAGAAGATCTTGATTTTGCTGAAGACATAACTCTTATCAGTAATAATGTGAATTTCATGCAAGAAAAAACAGATAGCCTGTCTCCACTGGCAAGCAAAATAGGACTTGAAATTAACAAGGACAAAACAAAAGTAATGAAAATTCCTCTCAATCAAAATGGAAAAATACACATAGAAGGGACAGATATTGAAGAAGTCAATCAATTTGCATACCTTGGCAGCTACATAGACCAGGACGGTGACACTAGAAAGGAAGTTAGGATCAGAATTGCAAAAGCAGCATCAATCTTCAAGAATCTTGAGAACATATGGAATTCAAAAGTTATAAGCACAAAAACCAAGTTAGGACTATTCAATTCAAATGTAATATCCACCCTCATTTATGCATGCGAAAGCTGGAAAACAACTAAAGAAATAGAAAAGTAATTAGAGTCTTTTGAAAACAAATGCCTAAGGAAAATACTCGGTATAAAGTGGAATGAATTCAAGAACAATGCAGAGATAAGACAGATGACTGAACAACAACCAGTCTCATGGGTGATCAGGAAAAGGAGATGGATATATGTTGGTCACTTGATGAGAAGAAATGATCAGAGAATCCCAAAACAAGCTATCAAGTGGAACACAACAGGCCAAAGAAAAAGGCAGACTGCGTGAAACTCTGAAGAGGACATTGTTAAGAGAGGCCAAATTAACAGGCATAAAATCCTTTGATGAGGTTGAAAGACTAGCCGAAGACAGGAAAAATTGGCTAACTACTTTGCGAACCCTATGTGACGTTTAACGGCACGGGAAGGACATAAGACTAAGATCTCCATTATTAGTTAGTGATGATCCAAGATATTCAAAACTCTCCACTTCTTCCAATTTTTCCTCACTGATTTCAGCTGCCTTTTTTTTTTTTGTCAGTTGTCATCGATTTAGTTTTCTTCCCATTAAGAGAAAGGTTTTGTTCTTTGCTGTTCTTACGGACTGATATAATCAGTTTTTCAATTCCTTTCACCTATGAACAGATAAACCAGCCTTATATACGAACAGATAAAATAGCTTTATATATGAACATATAAAAAAGTTTTATATACGAACAGATAAAATAGCTTTATATATGAACATATAAAAAAGTTTTATATATGAACAGATAAAAGAGCTTTATATATGAACAGATAAACCAGCTTTATATATGAAAAGATAAAACAGCTTTATATATGAACAGATAAAACATTTTTATATTTGAGCAGATAAACCAGTTTTATACATGAACAGATAAAACAACTGTATATATGGACAGATAAACAAGCTTTATATATGACCAGATCTCTCTCTCTGAACCTTAAGTGCCCAGGGCACATGGGGCTTCCGCAAGGGTTTTCCACAAATGCCTGTCTTTCGCCTTTTTTTCTGCTCTTGCCCAGGTGAGCCCTCTATTGCTCAACATCCTTTCTGTTGTTCTTCTCCATGTCTCTTTTGGTCTACCCTTACTTCTGCTCCCCTGTGGTGTCCATCTTAGTGCTATTTTTGGTAGTGAGTTGTCAGTCATTCGGAGCACATGTCCCAACCATCGCCAGCGTCTTTCCTCAATAATTGTTGTCAGTGGTTTCATCTGCATTTCTGCCAATAAGATGTTATTTCTTATGGTGTTTGGCTAAAATATTTTTTAATTCTACGTAAACATTTAGTCTGGAAAGAATTCAACTTGTTTTCTATGGTTTTGTTGATTTTCCAGCATTCACTTCATCTTCACCTGGTGCCCTGTCTGATTTTAGCATCTTTATCGCCTCTTTTACTTCATTTATTGTTATTGGTCCTGTATTGATGTTTAGTTCCGTTTTTGCGTCAGGTATATCTATTGCTTGTGCTGCTTGTGTTCTGTTTAGTAGGGTGTTAAAGTGTTCCCTCCATCTTTCAATTTTTTCTCTTTCTCCACTGATCAGTTGTCCATTTTGTGTTCTTACTGCACTTTCACATCTTGTATTGAAGTTACCTGTCATCTGCTTTGTGATTTTATATATGGTTTTCATGTCATTTGTATATGCTGCTTTCTCTGCTGTTTCTGCTAAGTTGTCATAATATTGACGTTTATCTTGACGGCATGATTCCTTCACTTCTTTGTCTTTTTGTGCATAATTACTTAAAACTCGTTCTTTAAGCCGTTGTGATTTGGTGTTCAGTAATTTTTTTTTTCGATTTCTTTTCTTTGCTCTATCTTTTTCCATGTGGTCTCACTTATCCATTCCTCTTTTCTCCTTTTCCGATATCCCAGCACCTCTTTTGCTGTTTCCTGTAGTGTTTTATTGAACTCTAATATGGACATTTCTGCTTCGTCTTGTAGGACACTGAAGCGGTTCTTAAGTATTATTGAGAATTCATTTCTTGTTTGCTGGTCTATCAGTTTTCTTGTATCAAAATGTATCTTTCTGTGTTCTCCGATTCTGGCTTTCCTTAATTTTAGTTTTATTTTTGCTACCAGAAGGTTGTGATCACTTCCTATACCTGCTCCTTTCCTTGCTCGCACATCTTGTAGTGACCGTTTCCACTTGTTGTTTATTAGTATGTGATCGATTTGGTTTTCTGTGGTTTTATCTGGTGACCTCCAAGTCACCTTATGGATGTTTTTGTGTTGGAAAATTGTCCCTCCTATGGTCATCATGTTTTCTTCACAGAAACTGCACAGTCTTTCTCCATTTTCATTTATTTCTCCGATTCCTTCTCTTCCCATGATTCTTCTTCTATCTTCATTTCCTTCACCTACTTTTGCATTGAAGTCGCCCAAGATGAGTAGCATATCATGCTTGGGTATTGTTTCTACTGTGGCTTGGAGGCTGTTGTAAAAATCTTCTTTTAATTCCTCTTCAGCTGCTTCTGTTGGTGCATAACAAACTATAATAGACAGCTTCGTGAATCTTGAGTTGAACCGTGCATATAATAATCTCTCATTTATTGGGGTCCATTTCAGCAATGCTCTTGATGCTTCTTTTTTATAATCAATGCTACTCCTCCTTCATGAAGATCTTCTTTACCTGACCATATTATTGTATCTTCTGTGTGCTGTGTTGTTAATTTCCTTCTGCCTTGTCCTGTCCATCTTGCTTCTTGTATTCCTAGTATGTCTAGTTTGTATCTGTGCATTTCCCTGATGGTTTGTGCTAGTTTTCCAGTCTGGTTTAGTGTTCTTACATTCCAGCTGCCTATTTGCATCTTTTGTTTAGGTTCCAGGAGGTCTGCAGTCGGGCTGGGGACTTCCAGTGGCTGGCTTTCATCCACAACCTTCATGGGCTCAGTTTCCTGATACGCATTTCTCCTTCCACCTGCATTTGCTTTTTCCCTTGCTTCTGTTTCTGTAGCAGTCTGATAGTTTTTTTACCAGATAGGGTTGCTGGCCCTATGCTGAACCCTCCTTAATCGCCTTTTACGATCATGCATGGTAGGGTACAGTGGTCCTATTCTTTGCAGATCCCGAGTACCACACGGGGGATATGACCAGATAAACCGGCTTTATATATAAGTAGATAAACACGTTTTATACACGAACTAATAAACCAGTTTTATACATCTAATAAACCAATTTTATATATGAATTCATAAACTAATTATGACGCAAATAGTTAACTAGTGTCCACCCAACCATGACGGCAACAGAGATATGGTTCATTAACCAGGACGTAAACAGCAGCTACGTTACGCTAACCATGACGCAAACAGCAGCTATGGTTCACTAACCATGACGCGAACAACAGATATGGTTCACTAACCATGACGCAAACAGCAGCTATGGTTCACTAACCATGGCGTAAACAGCAGCTATGGTTCACTAACCATGGCGTAAACGGCAGCTATGGTTCACTAACCATGGCGTAAACGGCAGCTATGGTTCACTAACCATGACGTGAACAACAGCTATAGTTCGCTAACGAACTTATCTTTCATCTTGAGCATAGTTCTAAGGATTGTTATAGCCGGAGGTGGGGTGGAGGATACGCTCTCCATTCCAATGAAGTGTCTCCAATGCGTGCGTCTCAAACAGCCTCTGGCAGTCAAGTCCAGCTTCTGGCCTTCTCGTGGCAGAACTGTTCAAACTGACAGGAGAAGGGGCGAAGGTGAATATCTGGCGCCTGAAAAACAGACGCTTAGGGTAGATGAGAGGCACGTTTGGTAGTAGCTGCCGTGCGTGGAGTGGGGCTCCTCCCAGCCAGTGAAGAAAGGTGCGAATGGGGTTGCTGCGCAGCGCCACTGTGGAAAAGGTGAATGAAAGGATTAAGTGAAGTAAACAGTAGTCTCGAGGTCAGGACTGCTCAAATCACGGCACCTCTGGTCTGGAGGTCGGCCACGTCCTAAGTGCACTTATACTGGGCGAAATGCCTGAACCGTCAAAGGTTAAGACACTGCTGACGAGATTCTTCGGATGCCGTGCGTGGAGTGAAACACCTCCCGGTCAATGAAGAAAATGCGAAAAAGAAATTAGGGTTGGCGTGCGGTGCCGATGTGAAAAGGTGATGGAAAGGATACAGTGAAGCTTAGTCGGCAATACCTGTGGTCTCGGGGCGAGAGCTACTCATACCACGGCACCTCTGCTCTAGAGGCTGGCCACGTCCGATATACACTCATTCTAGTGAAATATGCCTAAACCGGCATAAACAAAGGGTGAAACTTGATGGCTATTCATGTGACGGTACCTGCGCTCTAGAGGTCGGTCATGTCCTAAACACGCCCATACTGGGAAAATATGCCTAAACCGGCTCAACCCAGGGGTGAAACTTACTAGTGGCGAGGATTCGTCCTCCTGGACAAAAACTCCGTCCTGGTCACAACTAGGAAAGGTAGCAGCCACGACCACAAAATGCTGATGTCGGAGAACTGGACCAGGGCAGTCTAGACAGGCAACCACCTCTCACCCGGCGAGGATGTATGCGTATCCTAATTCACGTTGAGGTTTTCCCGTGAGAAAGTCCAACGCTGGACTTGGATGGGCAACCACCTCTCACCCAGCGGGGATACATGGGCATCCCAAAACACATCGAGGTTTTCCTGTGAGAAAGTCCAACTCTAGGCTGGATCTCTCACCCGGCGGGAATGTACTGTTATCCAAAACATGTCGAGGTTTCCGGTGAGAAAGGCCAACTCTAGATTAAACTGGTGTAACGAGAACCACAGTGTCACGCAATCCCGCTTCTGAGACCCACCAAGAATACAAGCTCAAGCCATGTGATACTCTGAACCTCTTGCGGTCCTCTCGGGGATCTAGTGTGGTCCTTTCGGGAACCACAGGGGGACTACGGGACCTATCGAGGACCACAGGAGTAAATTCAGTAGGATCACGGGGCGGTCTTGGTGGTAGAAGCGAACGAAGAAGAAGAAGAAGATCTTGAGCACATGGTCTATGATAGAGAAAAATAACACGATAAATAATGACCCAGAACTAACTGAAGGATAGGTCTGAGAGCAGACTATTCATGGCTGATGCAGAAAGTGTCAAAGAAAAATGTAGAACTTTCGTTTAAAACACGAGGCTTGCTTTAGAAAGCTGTTTTAAGACTAGATTTCTGTTTTACAAACACAGAACAAAGGAGGTAGTAAACCATCAAGTTCTTATTATTGCAGTTTCTTCACTTTGTTACTTCCCTTCCTTGCAGCAAATAACTGATAAAAGAGTAGTAGACTGTTGTAGCCACGTTTCCCAGCAGGTTGCACCCACTGACTCTCCGACACACCCTCTACAGTGACAGAGAGTAGGCAGCAGAGTAACATGAGCTGCTTTTATCTGAAATATGATGCTAGAATGAGATAACTGGAAGTGAGATGGCTGAAGATAGATTCACTGTGATTATTCACGAAGAACTGCTTAGAGAGTTTCGTTCAAGTTTATCTGGTTTCAAGAATCTGATTTTATATATATATATATATATATATATATACTTCTTCTTCTTGCTTGTGTTCTTACTACGCACAATGGCAAATCTTGGAGAAGTTCTACACAAAAACTTTGAGGGGGTTTGGAAGGAGCTGAATTTAGGTTCAGAATTCAGTCGGGAGGGGAACAGAATAGTTGTGTCAGTTTCTTATTTTCCATCATCATCATCATCATCATCATCATCATCATCGTCGTCGTCGTCGTCATCATCATCATCATCATCACCATCATCATCATCATCATCATCATCATGTCAATTGCAGAACTTTGCCTCCCTAACAACACTCCTGTAGGCCTCTCGGTTGTGAGCAAGATGACCTGCTGCTGATGCATCCATTTGCAGATCATCAATGATGTTTTGCAGCCATCTTCGCCTTGGTCTTCCTCTATTTCTTTTGCCTATTATGTACCCTTCCAAGACGGTCTTCTCTAAATTCTGATGACGTTTAATATTCCAAAATATTTAAGTTTTATTTGTTTAATCCTCTTTACTAGCCAGCCTTTTTCAATATTAAGTTCTTGTAGTATAGATATATTTGTTCTTTTTTGTGTCCACGATATTTGAAGAACTCTTCTGTAGCATTTACATTCAAAGGCATTTACGTGTTTCTGAGCTGTTTTGTTAAGTGTCCAGGGCAATCCTACGATCACTGACTAGTGCAGTCACTGCTCGGAAGGAAAGCAATGACAAACTACCTTCTGTAAACATATCAAGAAACCCTTATAACAATATCACCATCAGCAGCAGCAGAAAATTCCGATGTCAAGCATCTTCACAATGTATCATCAGCTCGCTCGGTCATTGGCCTTGATGTTGCATCTGCTGTTATACTCCCCATCTTTATACAGCGAAATATGTATCAATGAGGAAAAACTGGAAGAAGTGGAGAGTTTTGAATATCTTGGATCACTACTAACTAATAATGGAGATACAGTGAGGGATATTAAAAAGAGGACATCCATCGGTCTTCAGAAAGTAAAACAATTAAAGAATCTGTGGAGAGGAGCAGATAGAACCACAAAAATAAGATTTTTAAAAGCATGCATCTTTCCCATCACAACATATGCATGTGAGACCTGGACACTTAACAAAACAGCTGAGAAACACATAAATGCATTCGAATATAAATGCTACAGAAGAGTTCTTCAAATATCATGGACACAAAAAGAACAAATATATTAATGCTACAAGAACTTAATATTGAAGAAGGCTGGCTAGTAAAGAAGATTAAACAAAGAAAACTTAAATATTCTGGACACATTAAACGTCATGATAATCTAGAGAAGACCGTCTTGGAAGGGTAAATAATGTGAAAAAGAAAGATAGGAAGACCAAGGCGAAGATGGTTGCAAAATATCCTTGATAATCTGGAAATGGATGCATCAGCAGCAGGGCATCTTTCTCACAACCGAGAGGCCTACAGGAGAGCTGTTAGGGAGGCAAAGTTTCGCAAGGGACATGCAAATGAATGATGATGGTGATGATGAACAGATTCCATTACAAGATTTACTCGTGTGTGTAATAGTTGAGTTCTAATACAAGATTTACTTGTATGTGTAATAGTTGAGTTCTAATACAAGATTTACTTGGGTGTGTAATATCTGAGTTCTACAGTAAGTTTTATATATGTTGTTTAACATTTGATTCTGGCGTTTAACATTTAATTATTGTGTTTTGTGTTTAACAACTGATTGTGGGGTTTAACAATTGATTGTTATGTTTTGCGTTTAACAGTTGATTGTTGCACTGTGTTGATTACTGAGTTCTGTGATGATGACTTGTTTTGTGCTGTGATCTGTGTTAAACCACTCTTCTGTTGTGCATGTATAGTTCTATCATTATATATACAGTAAGTTGTGTGAATGTTTATATCTGACAGCGTCATAGTTCTATCATTATATATATATATATAGTAAGTTGTATGAATGTTTATATTTGATAGCGTTATGTTGATACAAATATGAGTGTCAGACAAAACAAGTGGGGGGTGGACACGTCTACCGTTTATATATACACAGTGATAGGCTTCACACTGAGGCTAGAACCGTTCTGTGAGAGCTAGCAGTGTGTACATAGATTGTGTACTGGAACTAGAACTGTTCTATGAGAGCTAGCAGTGTGTACATAGATTGTGCACTGGAACTAGAACTGTTCTATGAGAGCTAGCAGTGTGTACATAGATTGTGCACTGGAACTAGAACTGTTCTATGAGAGCTAGCAGTGTGTACACAGATTGTGCACTGGAACTAGAACTGTTCTATGAGAGCTAGCAGTGTGTACATAGACTGGAACTAGCTCCAACGTCCCCTTCTATCTAAGCTAGGAATATGTACACATATTGTACATTGGAATTAGCTTGAACGTTTTCTTCTGTCTAAGCTAGCAGTGTGTACATAGATTGTACAGTAAAACACAGTCAAACAGTAAATCTTTCAAAGGTTCTCATTAAGTGTCAGAGCAGATTTCTTCCAAGATTTTCCTGAAAATTTAAGAAGTTGACAAGTAAATGGTTTTACACGAATTTCTTCCACACTCAGCCATTTTAGAAAGTTCAAGAACAAAAATGACAGCAGCAGTCACGGGAACTTCCACGCAGCCGATGCTGCCACAACGTGCAGTAGATAGTGCTATTGACATTTATGGCGCCAGTTTTACAGGATCATATCACAAAAATTTGTAGCTCTCTAGGCAAGGTTTATGTCGCTTTACTGAAAGTTTTTATTGTCAAGTTTCGGCAGATGTTGATCCCAGCGTGGATGTCTTAGATTACAAGAACAGCTAGACCAGCCATATGCCAGCCAGTTCATGGATGTAAATAAATAATCGTGCGTGAATGTGTATATTATGTACAGATGTACGTACACACTGACGCCAGCCAAGTGTTGTTGAAGAGGCGGTTTAGACATAAGGAGGTATCGGCACAGAAAACTGTCAATGTTTGTGTATGAGGTACTTACAAGACTTGATCTTTTCGTTTGTGTCAATGTTTGTTTATGTTTGTTTGTGTGAATGTTTGTGTGAAAGTGTGTTTGTGCGAACATTTATGTGAATGTGTGGGTGAATGCTTCGGCTTACAAGACTTTGTCTTTTCATTTGTGAGAATGTTTGTTCATGTTTATGTGAATGTTTGTGCATGAGGTACTTAACAAGACTTTATCATTTCTTGTTTGTGTGAAAGTTTGTGAGAAAGTTTGTGCATGAGATACTTATAAGACTTGATCATTTTTTTGTGTGAATGTTTGTGTAAATGTAAGAATGTCCGTGGGAATATTTGTGTGAATGTTTGTGTGAATGTTTGTGTGAATGTTTGTGTGAATGTTTGTGTGAATGTTTGTGTGAATGTTTGTGTTAGATCCCTCAAGAATTCTTGTTTCAGGCAGAGTGTAAACACGTCCAGACTTGTAGCTGAGATAGACAGAACAGATGACAAAAAAGTTGTCTTTAAAATATGGCAAAAATATCTGTACGTGTCTATGCACATGTGTCCGTATGTGTCAATGTACATGTGTATGTGCATGTATATTATTGTTATGATCGTGGGCTATATTTTTGAGGTAGATATGATGGAACGAAAGAGTGAAAGATGTTATTTTCAGACTGTTAACAAATGGGCACTCGTGACCGTCTCAGATTCTGCCCTTGCTCACTGCCCTTTCATTCTTACCACACATTCGGTCTAGTACAAGTATACAATTTACATGAAGAACATATCTAAGAATGTAAAGTGAGACTGTTGTTGTTGGTGTTGTTTCTGTTGTTGTTGTTGTTGTTGTTGTTGCTGTTGTTGTTCGTCCATCGTCTTCGATGATGACCACATATTCATCTTAGTCAAAGTAAGGAGAGCTGTGTACGCGCGTGACCAACTAGCCCTATACGAGCTCTAAAAGTTTTGCCACACACACGGAACATATATATATAGTGAAACTATTACATTCACAAACATAAGATAATGAACTACATGAGAAGTAGTTAATACAACATTCTAAAAGAATACTTTTTCCATGTACCTGTTGTCATATTCTTTCACATTCGCTAAGGTAACTTTTAAACAAAGTACCATATCTTGAACCAATCTTAGTCATCTCTCTAACTACATCTTAGCCATGTTTTTGACCAAATCTTAGTCATCTCTCTAATTACATCTTAGCCATGTTTTTAACCAAATCTTAGTCATCTCTCTAACTACGTCTTAGCTATGTCTTTAATCAAATCTTAGTCATCTCTCTAACTACGTCTTAGCTATGTCTTTAATCAAATCTTAGTCATCTCTCTAACTACATCTTAGCCATGTCTTTAATCAAATCTTAGTCATCTCTCTAACTACGTCTTAGCCATGTCTTTAATCAAATCTTAGTCATCTCTCTAACTACGTCTTAGCCATGTCTTTAACCAAATCTTAATCATCTCTCTAACTACGTCTTAGCCATGTCTTTAACCAAATCTTAGTCATCTCTCTAACTACGTCTTAGCTATGTCTCTAACCACATCTTAGCCATGTCTCTAACCATATCTTAGCCATCTTTCTAACCACATCTTAGCCATGTCTCTAACCACACCTTAGCCATCTCTCTAACCACGTCTTAGCGATCTGTCTAACCAAATCTTAGCTATGTCTCTAACCACATCTTAGCCATATCTCTAACCATGTCTTAGCGATCTGTCTAACCACATCTTAGCCATGTCTCTAACCACACTTTAGCCATTCTCTAACCACATCTTAGCGATCTGTCTAACCAAATCTTAGCTACGTCTCTAACAAAATCTTAGCCATCTCTCTAACCCATCTTAACTATATCTCTAACCACATCTTATCCATGTCTCTAACCATATCTTAGCTATATCACAAACCACAACTTATCGATGTCTCTAACTACATCTTAGCCATGTTTCTAATCACATCTTTACCATGTCTCTAGCCACATCTTAACCATGTCTCTAACCACATTCTAGCCATATCTCTAACCACATCTTAGCCATATCTCAAACCACATCCTAATCATGTCTCTAACCACATCTTAACCATATCTAACCAGTATATATACATTATATTTGACAAAACTTGATGCTTTTATTTCTTAGCGTACATTTTGTTGTTCTGTACATTGTCTTCTCTGTCTGTCTGTCTTCCTCTGTTTACTAACTCACGTGTTTCTGCTTTGCTTTGTGGTTGTCTGACACAGTCTACCCAAGAGAAAAGTCTGGACCGCAGACCTCTTAAGTCTTGGTCACGTGAACGCTTTGTCACTGGAGAGAATTTTTTTTCTTTTGCAGTTTCTTTTTTTTAAAGTGAAAAAAAAATGTAATTATCACAACTCCAACAGAACATAACCATCACAACTCCAACACAACATAACCATCACAACTCCAACACAACATAACCATCACAACTCCAACACAACATAACCATCACACATACCTTCAAGATCGATTTATTTCGTTTTTCTGATGATGTTAAAGGTCACGTGACTTTTCCTCTAAGTGTACTTGACCTCTGAGTTCTAATTAGATTTTTTTAAAAAAAGCTAATCCGCCCTAGTTTTATTTTACTGGGAAGTAAACATTATCATAAAGTTATCTGTTACTGCATTCAGACAATCTCCAAGGAAACAAAGTTTATCTATAGCCTATCTATTACCATCGTCGGTACTGCCAGCTTCGGGGGTACCAGACAACCTAAACAAAACAGATACCACCGGCCAGTAATGTCAGACAGCCGTACAGGATATCAGACAGCACTTGACCTGTTGGCATGGTAGAAATTAGAAGCGACGAGAGAGAGAGAGAGAGAGAGAGAGAGAGAGATAGAGAGAGAGATAGAGAGAGAGAGAGTTGAATTCAGACAGAAGTCTACGTGACAACATGTCTCATCTCTCTGGCTGCCACACTTGCGTCCATGCTGTTAGTTCTGCTCTTCCTCTCTCCACTACAGGTATATGTGCTCAGATTTGACTACAGGTATATATGCTCAGATTTGACTACAGGCATATGTGCTCAGATTTGACTACAGGCATATATGCTCAGATTTGACTACAGGCATATATGCTCAGATTTGACTACAGGCATATATGCTCAGATTTGACTACAGGCATATATGCTCAGATTTGACTACAGGCATATATGCTCAGATTTGACTACAGGCATATATGCTCAGATTTGACTACAGGCATATATGCTCAGATTTGACTACAGGCATATATGCTCAGATTTGACTACAGGCATATATGCTCAGATTTGACTACAGGTATATGTGCTCAGATTTGACTGGAGTAATGAAACGTGCAGACACGCGCTGACCCACTTACTCGATTAAACTTCTTTTATACCAAAGATGAGTGTCCTAAAGTGACAGGAGAACAGAAGTGGCCAAGACCCTGTCCACACTCTCCGTTTGTGCTCAAAGCTTGGGTAGTGGAACAGGGGTCATCGTGGTCTCAAGCCGGCAAAGAACTTTCTTTTCTATTTACTGTGGGACTTTAAGTTTGTCAGTGTAACTTACTCTAAGTCTTTAAGTTTGTCAGTGTAACTTACTCTAAGTCTTTAAGTTTGTCAGTGTAACCTACTCTAAGTCTTTAAGTTTGCCAGTGTAACTTACTCTAAGTCTTTAAGTTTGTCAGTGTAACCTACTCTAAGTCTTTAAGTTTGCCAGTGTAACTTAC
Source organism: Achatina immaculata (assembly GCA_009760885.1). Taxonomy (NCBI): domain Eukaryota; kingdom Metazoa; phylum Mollusca; class Gastropoda; order Stylommatophora; family Achatinidae; genus Lissachatina; species Lissachatina immaculata. The sequence continues at coordinate 23,864,591 of CM019702.1, read as the reverse complement.
TCTAAGTCTTTAAGTTTGTCAGTGTAACCTACTCCAAGTCTTTAAGTTTGTCAGTGTAACCTACTCTAAGTCTTTAAGTTTGTCAGTGTAACCTACTCTAAGTCTTTAAGTTTGTCAGTGTAACTTACTCCAGGTCTTTAAGTTTGTCAGTGTAACCTACTCCAAGTCTTTAAGTTTGTCAGTGTAACCTACTCCAAGTTTTTAAGTTTGTCAGTGTAACCTACTCTAAGTCTTTATGTTTGTCAGTGTAACCTACTCTAAGTCTTTAAGTTTGTTAGTGTAACTTACTCCAGGTCTTTAAGTTTGTCAGTGTAACCTACTATAAGTCTTTAAGTTTGTCAGTGTAACTTCTTCCAGGTCTCAAATTTGTCAGTGTAACTTACTCCAAGTGTTTGTCAGTGTAACCTCCTCCTGGTGTTTGTCAGTGTAACCTACTCCAAGTGTTTGTCAGTGTAACCTACTCCAAGTGTTTGTTAATGTAACCCACTCCAACAGAACCGTAGGTATTTTTCCAAGAAATCCAGACAGTAGAATTTCAGTAAAGAATACAAGATCTCAGCTGCCAAGCGCTGCCTCTCTCTCACTCTCTCTCTCTCACTCTCTCTTTCTCACTCTCTCTCACTCTCTCTCTCTCACTCTCTCACTCTCTTTCACTCTCTCTCTCACTCTCTCTCTCTCTCACTCTCTATCTCATCCTCTTACTCTCTCTCTCTCTCACTGCCCCCTCCTACTTTGAGTATTGATCACTGGGACTCAGAGAGAGAGAGAGAGAGAGAGAGAGAGAGAGAGAGAGAGAGAGAGAGAGCATGGCGTCCAGGCAGCAGTAACTGATGAAAAGAAGAAATATTGCTGCCGGAACAGCTTAGAATAGACTGGAGATTAACTAACCAGCCGCCCATAGTCTCACAGGACAGTAACCGCTGAATTCGCTAGTCAGTCATTCATAACAGGTGACTTGACGTCTGTCAATCATTCGTAACAGGTGACTTGACGTGTGGCCGTAGTTTGACTGTCAAGTGTCAGGTACACAGTAGGAAGAGACTTACTGACTGAACTGACAGATTTACCTGTCCTATCCGGTGAAATGAGTGGACTTGATAAATTAGGCTTATACTGGTATGACAGCCCGTATGACAGCCTGTATGACTGAAAGACACACGTGGTCGATATATAAAAGGAAGAAGAAGAAGAAAAAGACAAAGATCACGAGACAGAAGGATGCAAGAAAATCCCGCTCCGTCTTAGAGCAGGAGTGGGAAGAGATTCTGTGGCGGAGCTGGTTAGAGTCTTTGTAGAAAAAACATCTGTCACCTCCCCCCCCCAGATCAGATGTTAATATTCTGTAAAAGATGTATGCTATCTTGATGACTTGCACGGTTCACTGACTCATCTTGTTGTGGTAGGTCAAGGCTGTTGGTCGCATTATTAGATTAGTGTCCATGAAATAACAGGTATCAGTAGCTTCGTTGTAGGAATAAAAAAGTCGGGGGTGGGGTGGATAGTATATAAGGTCCAAACAGACTAAGATTCTCCAGGCAAAGGTCGACATAGGCGTTGATTTGACAGCTATCTAGTGTGGGGAAACTTTGGTGTGACAGAATGTTTTCGTGCATGGAGCAGTGTTGAAGTCCTCAGTCTAGTAAGTAATTTGTGGATTGTGGTGAGAAAGATATTTGGTTGCAAAGAGCTGTGATCTCATCTGAGCCATTGACTCGCGTCAGCAGATGTTGTAGTGCTTGTATGTGTTGTGGTTTATAATTGTTACTACATAATTATTAAGTATATTTTGTCTTTTGTTGTATAAGTAATTTGCAGCCTAGTGAGGATGGAGTACATTAATTACGGATTACTGAAGAAGATGTGAAGTAGAGAGAAATGAATAAATTTAGTACAAATAAAAGAACACAAGAAAACTTAAAATCGAGATTTATACAAAAGTTCAAATAAACAGAAGGAGACATAAAGTGGAGAAGATATGTACAGAAGTACAAATAAATAGAAGAAACCATAAAGTCGAGAGAATAGTTACAGAAGTACAAAACAGATAAGAGTACAAATAAAGAGATGTATGTGATTATGTGCATGTGATATGTGTGTTGTTAATGTGAACCTAGTGCACTGAGTACTGACCTGCTACACTGGGACATAAATAAATATATTCCCTGGATGTAGCTAAATAGTGCAAAATTACTATGGGAAAAGAATGGGCAAAAAACTGGTTATACAAAACAGGATCTAAAATTAGCACACTGAGTACTAGCTGACCTACAACAGTTTATTGTTCGCTGTTTATTGAAACATGTGCTTTGTTGAAGAACTGAGTGCATTATATATATATATATATATATATATGTCTCCAGCTTTCCGAGCCATGAAGGCTCATTGCTGCAGATAAAGTTCAATTCCATTCCTCTCTATTCCTAATCTTCTCTCTCCAGTTGGTGACACCAGTTTCTTTTATATCCTCTTCTATGTTGTCTTTCCATCTCTGTCTTGGTCTACCCCTTGGTCCTGTTTCCCTCATCTCTTGTGTGCACATAATTTTCATTTGTCTGTTCTCTCCCTTTCTTTCCATATGCCCCAGCCAGCGTAGTCTGAGAAGAATTCATTATGGCAAGTTTGTAAGAAAGAGACAGCCGAAGAAGAAGAAGAAGAAGAAGAAGAAGAAGAAGAAGAAGTATCATCAGTTATAGTCAGTCTCCTCCCAGTACTCTACTTAAGAGAAGCCCTAGTAGAATAAATAGAGAGTGAAAGAGACACAGATTAAAGTAAAATAGAGAATGAGAGAGAAAGAGATTAAAGTAAAATTCAGAGAGAGAGAGAGAGAGAAATTAAAGTAAAATAGAGAAATTAAAGTAAAATAGAGAGTGATATAGAGAAATTAAAGTAAAATATATATAGAGAGGGGGAGAAATTAAAGTAAAATAGAGAGAGAGAGAGATAGAGAGAGAAAGAGAGAGAGAAATTAAAGCCAAATATTATAATACATAACTCCAGATCCTACTATACGCAGTATATATGTACTAGCACTAGATCGCGGACCAAAAGATTTGAAAAGTATTTTTTCAAAAAGCCGCACCCATTTAAGAAACTCAGTCTTTTAAATGTGAATTATAAAATGGAGCAGCTCATAAATAGAGATAAAGATCTTTCAAAAAAATTATTACATATCTGCAATCAGTCTCTTGCTCATCGAGTGATGTTTAAAACAAAATTATTAATGTGTATGAAAACGTTAGTTAGGCTTCCAGGCAAGTGATTCTCCAGCTAAATATGATTTTCTGACAGATGTTTACTTATACTGTCCAATGACAGAGTTATTCTCCAGCTAAATATTATTTTCTGACAGATGTTTACTTATACTGTCCAATGACAGAGTTATTCTCCAGCTAAATATTATTTTCTGACAGATGTTTACTTATACTGTCCAATGACAGAGTTATTCTCCAGCTAAATATGATTTTCTGACAGATGTTTACTTATACTGTCCAATGACAGAGTTATTCTCCAGCTAAATATGATTGTCTGACAGATGTTTACTTATACTCTCGAATGACTAAGTGATCACGTGGTACAGATTCGCAGTAGACATGTAACAAGGTCAAGGTTTAAGACAGGGCAGTTCTATGTACCCGCCTTTCCTACAGGGAGGAGACCAAAGAGTTAAGTTTTTAATTTATCTTTTGTCTTTCGTGTTTTTATCTGTTGTGTTGTTTTTGTATTTGATCCCTGAAAAAGGCGTTTGCCGAAATATTGTATGTTCTTCATTTATACCATCTTACTTCTTGTTTCTGTCCACTTTTCTCACTCTATCTTTTTGGTAAAACTGAACTATGAACCTTCGTCTACTTCATTACTAGAACCAGTTCTACCAAGGTCATCACTGCTCTTATTGTTGCAGTCAGGGAAACAGACAGACAGATCGAGAAGCTGTACATACCAACATCTCGAGTGTACACGTGGAGCCATCCAAGAAAAACAGTTCCCCACGGAGATTGTCTCGTCATGGCCCATGTGTTTATTTGTCGTGGCTGCCGCATGGAATTGAGAGGCGTGTCACACCGTGAGCTTGCTGCACCTGTAGCCAGCGCGTTTAATACTCTCTCTAATCCAATTAAGTGAGAAAGGTGAGAATATGGCGCTCTTGTGTGCATCCCTGACGCAACTATCTCAAGGTAGGTAATCTGATTCCACACATCAAAAGGGAGAGAACTCCGGCAGAGAAATGTACCGGGCATAACATAACACAGGTTTCAGAAAATGTAGTTGCAAATAGGTGATACATTACCTTCACTCAACATTCACCTAAATCTGTTACGTGATTGCTCTTATACATTTCATGAATTCATTATTTTTTTTTACAGAAAGAGTGTAAAGTCACATTCAGTATAACCCCAGTCTCCCAGTCACATGTGGATGTTCACTTCAAGTTCTTGACTTTTGTGTAATATTTATGAAAGATACTACAAGAAATTCCCAGACAGAAGAATTAATTAGTGGACCACATTATCCAAGATTTGTACAAAGATTTTAATTCCGTCCGTCCGTCTGTCTGTCTGTCTGTACACAGAAAAAAAAGGACAAGATACTAGAGTCTGATAAAAATACAAGTTGTGAGCGATGAGTTCTGAAAATACTGCTCACATGAACAGCAAAACATGGAAGAGTTCTGCTGCAAAAAAAAAACAAAACGAGAATATAAAGAAAAGTTGACTCCTGCAACAGCCGACAGATCTAGAGAAGTGGAAATCTTTCAATCTTACAACATCAAAGCGACCACGAATAATGCGCGCTCTAATATAAAAATGTAGGGGCAAAGAGAAGCAATGAAACACGTGCGAACAAAGAAGAAGATGAGAGATTGCTTATATCGCAGATAGTGCTCGGCTACAACTTTTATAATGGGAGCAGAAAAGATCTCATTTCCAGATATGGGCTTTTCGGAAATATCTTTATGGCATGGGTATTTGATGATGATGACGATGATGATGATGATGATAATGTTGGTAAACTGATTATGATGTTGATGGTTATGGGTGGTATGTCAGTGATTTGACAGTAAATATAATCAAAGCATATGTTTGCTATAATCTGACCTTGATAAATGTGGCACAAACCTTCAAGAAAAATGATGTCAGTGATATTTAAGTACTGTCTTACATTCTTGTCCCACTAACCCAGCCACTAAACCACCCGCTCACCCAGCCACTAACTCACTCACCCAGCCACTAACTCACCCAGCCACTCACCCACCCACTAACCCACCCACTAACCTACCCACAAAACCACCATCTAACTCACCCACTCACCCACCCACCCACTCACCCACCCACTAACCCACCCACTAACCCAGCCAGCCAGCCCAGGGAAGATCAAGTTCTGGAAGCGACCAACAAGGAAGTAAGTACTTTCGCACTGAACCTCCAGTACTGCATCAGCAAGAAAATGGCGAATCCCAGAGTTTAAAGCAGAAAATTATTACATGAAATGATCACTGTTTAGTCATAGAGTACCACTACAATTACTACAACCACAACACTCTGTAGTCATAGAGTAACACGACAAATACCACAACTACACCACAAGTGTGAAGGTTTTACTTTACATTTCTGTCCAGTGTGGCTGCAGCGAGAGACACTTGCTAGAAGGTAGCACACGAATAATTAGTGTAAACACAGCTAAGCATACAACTACACACGAAGCACTGCAGTAAAGCTGTGATACCAAAATGTATAAACTAGGAAAGAATTAGGAACAGCTTTATTACTTAACGTGAATACAGTTGTGAAGTTTCGGCGTGAGCCTTAATCATACAAAAATACACAGGACAAACAAATAGAGAGAGGAGATAAAATATAAATTCGCATGAGTGCTAGGTAAAAAGCAGGAGTGAAAAAAATAGAATAAAATAAAATTAATGGAGCACTTAGCTGTGACATGTAAGAAGCTGTGGCTAGTAAGACGCTGTGTTTCAGAAGTGCGCATGGTGGAGTGTAGAGAATATTTAAATGGAGACTTGTGGTGTATGATAGGTGGGTGGGAAATGGGAAGGTTGAGAACCGTGGAGAGGAGAGAGAGTGATACAATGATAATCTAGCCGGGAGAAGGTGGAATAGGTGATTATAAGTGGGATAGAGGGGTTGTAATGTGATGCTGATGAACAAATTTTACGAACTGCATGTGAGTAACAATGTTTATTTGTTGTCATCTCCGGCTTGTATGAGTAGTGATTCTCCAGCAAGTTCCTGTTTAACTTTTGCTCATCGGAAAATTATTTGACTCAAATCAGCATCGGAATTATTAATTACACATCTTAAACATTCAACATTTTACTTTTCAATCCAGTGCTTTCTTAGTTTATACTTGCTAGATAATTATAAAGCCTTAAATATTTTTTAAACTTTCAGATCAATTGTGATTTAAAGCGCAGCACACCCAAAACAATCTGCGAGAAGCAAATTATCTGTCACAGAGCAGCATGCCACCCACGAGACACGATCTGATCGTCCCCGGGGTAGGCATTGTCAGTCTGATCGTGTACTCTGTGGGGGTAGTGTACTCTGTGGGGGTAGTGTACTCTGTGGGGGTAGTGTACTCTGCGGGGGTAGTGTACTCTGTGGGGGTAGTGTACTCTGTGGAGGTAGTGTACTCTGTGGGGGTAGTGTACTCTGTGGGGGCAGTGTACTCTGTGGGGGTAGTGTACTCTGTGGGGGTAGTGTACTCTGTGGAGGTAGTGTACTCAATGGAGGTAGTGTACTCTGTAGGGGTAGTGTACTCTGTGGAGGTAGTGTACTCTGTGGAGGTAGTGTACTCAATGGAGGTAGTGTACTCTGTGGGGGTAGTGTACTCTGTGGGGGTAGTGTACTCTGTGGAGGTAGTGTACTCAATGGAGGTAGTGTACTCTGTGGGGGTAGTGTACTCTGTGGGGGTAGTGTACTCTGTGGGGGTAGTGTACTCTGTGGGGGTAGTGTACTCAATGGAGGTAGTGTACTCTGTGGGGGTAGTGTACTCTGTGGAGGTAGTGTACTCAATGGAGGTAGTGTACTCTGTGGGGGTAGTGTACTCTGTGGGGGTAGTGTACTCTGTGAGGGTAGTGTACTCTGTGGGGGTAGTGTACTCTGTGGGGGTAGTGTACTCTGTAGGGACAGTGTACTCTGTGGGGACAGTGTACTCTGTGGGAGCAGTGTACTCTGTAGGGACAGTGTACTCTGTGGAGGCAGTGTACTCTGTAAAGACAGTGTACTCTGTGGAGGTAGTGTACTCTGTGGAGGTAGTGTACTCTGTGGAGGTAGTGTACTCTGTGGGGGCAGTGTACTCTGTGGAGGTAGTGTACTCTGTGGAAGTAGTGTACTCTGTTGGGGAAATGTAAATCTGTAGGGCTATATAAGAGGTACTGAGTTAGTAAATGGGGGTCGGAGAGTACTAGGGGAAAAGAGGAATGGGAGAAAGAGAGGGTGAAAGAGTAAGAGAGAGAGTGTGAGAGAGGAAGAGAGAGTGAAAGAGGGGGAGAGAGAAAGAGTGAGAGAGGGAGAGAGAGAAAGAGTGAGAGAGGGAGAGAGAGAAAGAGTGAGAGAGGGAGAGAGAGTGTGAGAGAGGGAGAGAGAGTGAAAGAGGGAGAGAGAGAAAGAGTGAGAGAGGGAGAGAGAGAAAGAGTGAGAGAGGGAGAGAGAGAAAGAGTGAGAGAGGGAGAGGGAGAGTGTCTGTGTACATTTCTGTATTCCCTGTTATCTATTGAAAAGTTATAAACCATTTTAACACTGATAATTTTTTTTATATATTTATCAGTCATTCATTTGCATGTCGCTTGCGGAACTTTGCCTCCCTAACAGCACTCCTGTAGGCTTCTCAGTTGTGAGCAAGATGGCTGCTGCTGATGCATTCATTTGCAGATCATCAACGATGTCTTGCAGCCATCTTCGCCTTGGTCTTCCTCTCTTTCTTTTTCCCATTATGTATATATATATATATATATATATATATACACACATACATACATACATACATACATACATACATACATACATACATACATACATACATACATACATACATACATACATACATACACATAAAAGTAAGCTAAATTCTACAGTTTACACTGTCACAAAATAACAAATATCATGTTAGAAATGATATGCAAATTTTTCATAAATACCACATTATAATAGCCTCTGATATCTTCTGTTCTAGAGGTAGTGGAGCTGCCGAAGTAGTCAAGACACTGTCATTTTCAGAAAAACATGAAGAAGAAGAAGACAGAGGAGGAGGAGATGGCTGTAAAAGAATGTTAATTCCTCTGACGACAAAAAAAAACACCAAAAACTCTAAACATTATCTGAGGCTAATTCTATAAACATTATCTGAGGTTAATGCTCTAAACATTATCCGAGGCTAATTCTCTAAACATTATCTGAGGCTAATTCTCTAAACATTATCTGAGGCGAATTCTTTAAACATTATCCGAGACTAATTCTCTAAACATTATCTGAAGCTAATTATCTAAACATTATCCAAGGCTAATTCTCTAAACATTATCTGAGGCGAATTCTCTAAACATTATCCGAGACTAATTCTCTAAACATTATCTGATGCTAATTATCTAAACATTATCCAAGGCTAATTCTCTAAACATTATCTGATGCTAATTATCTAAACATTATCCGAGGCTAATTCTCTAAACATTATCTGAGGCTAATTATCTAAACATTATCTGAGGCTAATTCAAATTCACCTTGACCTGACCTGTCAGACACAGACAGGAACTGGCAGCGTACAGCACCTGGAGGAGAATGTGTCATCCTCACCGGGCGTGCCGTCACGTGACATGACACAATAAAATGTGTTTTTCTCAACAATATGCCACTCTGCACATGTGAAATATTCTGGCACACATGCCCAGCTGAGAATACATATGTGAAACAAACTGACATACACTCACAGACAAAAACACATATGTGAAACACTCTGACACAAACACCCAGATGAGAACACACAGATACTGCTACAATCTGTGGGGGCAGTGTACTCTGTGGAAGTAGTGTACTCTGTGGAGGCAGTGTACTCTGTGGGGGCAGTGTACTCTGTGGGGACAGTGTACTCTGTGGGGGCAGTGTACTCTGCGAGGACAGTGTACCCCGTAGGGACAGTGTACTCTGTGGGGACAGTGTACTCTGTGGGAGCAGTGTACTCTGTAGGGACAGTGTACTCTGTGGAGGCAGTGTACTCTGTAAAGACAGTGTACTCTGTGGAGATAGTGTACTCTGTGGAGATAGTGTACTCTGTGGAGGTAGTGTACTCTGTGGGGGCAGTGTACTCTGTGGAGGTAGTGTACTCTGTGGAAGTAGTGTACTCTGTTGGGGAAATGTAAATCTGTAGGGCTATATAAGAGGTACTGAGTTAGTAAATGGGGGTCGGAGAGTACTAGGGGAAAAGAGGAATGGGAGAAAGAGAGGGTGAAAGAGTAAGAGAGAGAGTGTGAGAGAGGAAGAGAGAGTGAAAGAGGGGGAGAGAGAAAGAGTGAGAGAGGGAGAGAGAGAAAGAGTGAGAGAGGGAGAGAGAGAAAGAGTGAGAGAGGGAGAGAGAGTGTGAGAGAGGGAGAGAGAGTGAAAGAGGGAGAGAGAGAAAGAGTGAGAGAGGGAGAGAGAGAAAGAGTGAGAGAGGGAGAGAGAGAAAGAGTGAGAGAGGGAGAGAGAGAAAGAGAGAGAGAGGGAGAGGGAGAGTGTCTGTGTACATTTCTGTATTCCCTGTTATCTATTGAAAAGTTATAAACCATTTTAACACTGATAATTTTTTTTATATATTTATCAGTCATTCATTTGCATGTCGCTTGCGGAACTTTGCCTCCCTAACAGCACTCCTGTAGGCTTCTCAGTTGTGAGCAAGATGGCTGCTGCTGATGCATTCATTTGCAGATCATCAACGATGTCTTGCAGCCATCTTCGCCTTGGTCTTCCTCTCTTTCTTTTTCCCATTATGTATATATATATATATATATATATATATACACACATACATACATACATACATACATACATACATACATACATACATACATACATACATACATACATACATACATACATACATACACATAAAAGTAAGCTAAATTCTACAGTTTACACTGTCACAAAATAACAAATATCATGTTAGAAATGATATGCAAATTTTTCATAAATACCACATTATAATAGCCTCTGATATCTTCTGTTCTAGAGGTAGTGGAGCTGCCGAAGTAGTCAAGACACTGTCATTTTCAGAAAAACATGAAGAAGAAGAAGACAGAGGAGGAGGAGATGGCTGTAAAAGAATGTTAATTCCTCTGACGACAAAAAAAAACACCAAAAACTCTAAACATTATCTGAGGCTAATTCTATAAACATTATCTGAGGTTAATGCTCTAAACATTATCCGAGGCTAATTCTCTAAACATTATCTGAGGCTAATTCTCTAAACATTATCTGAGGCGAATTCTTTAAACATTATCCGAGACTAATTCTCTAAACATTATCTGAAGCTAATTATCTAAACATTATCCAAGGCTAATTCTCTAAACATTATCTGAGGCGAATTCTCTAAACATTATCCGAGACTAATTCTCTAAACATTATCTGATGCTAATTATCTAAACATTATCCAAGGCTAATTCTCTAAACATTATCTGATGCTAATTATCTAAACATTATCCGAGGCTAATTCTCTAAACATTATCTGAGGCTAATTATCTAAACATTATCTGAGGCTAATTCAAATTCACCTTGACCTGACCTGTCAGACACAGACAGGAACTGGCAGCGTACAGCACCTGGAGGAGAATGTGTCATCCTCACCGGGCGTGCCGTCACGTGACATGACACAATAAAATGTGTTTTTCTCAACAATATGCCACTCTGCACATGTGAAATATTCTGGCACACATGCCCAGCTGAGAATACATATGTGAAACAAACTGACATACACTCACAGACAAAAACACATATGTGAAACACTCTGACACAAACACCCAGATGAGAACACACAGATACTGCTACAATCTCGGAGTAAACTGAGAAGATAAATGTATCACAAGTTTGTCTTCATCACTGCAGGCCGTGGAAAGTAATACAAACAGATGAGGTTGTGTTAAAAAGGAGGCATTTTTTACAAGTTAGGGTAGGGGGATTTTGTTTCAGGTAATCTGTACAGGAAGAAAAACGTTTGCTGTGAGATGTATGCCCTTAAAAATCTTATTTTTCTAGTTCTGTCTGTCTCTCTCCACAGATTCTTTATTTGTTTTACTTTCTGAAGAGCGACAGATGTCCTCCTTTTAATTTCCCTCATTGTATCTCTATTATTAGTTAGTAGTGATCCAAGATATTCAAAACTCTCCACTTCTTCCAATTTTCCCTCACTGATACATATTTCAGCTGCCTTGTTTGTTTTGTCAGATGTCAACAGTTTGGTTTTCTTCGCATTAAGATAGAGGTTTTGCTCTTCGCTGCTCTTACGGACCTACATTATTAGTTTTTCTATTCCTTTTTGTGTTTTTGTGGACTGTAATAGTGTGTCATCAGCGTATCTAATCTCTCTCTTATATATACATCCATTCATTTGCATGCCCCTTGCGGAACTTTGCCTCCCTAACAACTCTCCTGTAGGCTTCTCAGTTGTGAGCAAGATGCCCTGCTGCTGATGCATTCATTTGCAGATCATCAGCGTTGTCTTGCAGCCATCTTCGCCTTGGTTTTCCTCTCTTTCTTTTTCCCATTATGTATATATATATACACACACATACATACATACATACATACATACATACATACATACATACATACATACATACATACATACATACACATAAAAGTAAGCTAAATTCTACAGTTTACACTGTCACAAAATAACAAATATCATGTTAGAAATGATATGCAAATTTTTCATAAATACCACATTATAATAGCCTCTGATATCTTCTGTTCTAGAGGTAGTGGAGCTGCCGAAGTAGTCAAGACACTGTCATTTTCAGAATGATTGTTTAAGCAAATGGGTTGTACATGCAGAAGAAGAAAAAGAAGAAGAAGATGAAGAAGAAGATGAAGAAGAAGAAGATGAAAGAAGAAGAAGAAGACAGAGGAGGAGGAGATGGCTGTAAAAGAATGTTAATTCCTCTGACGACAAAAAAAAAAAAACAAACCAAAAACTCTAAACATTATCTGAGGCTAATTCTATAAACATTATCTGAGGTTAATGCTCTAAACATTATCCGAGGCTAATTCTCTAAACAGTATCTGAGGCTAATTCTCTAAACATTATCTGAGGCTAATTATCTAAACATTATCCAAGGCTAATTATCTAAACATTATCTGAGGCTAATTATCTAAACATTATCCAAGGCTAATTCTCTAAACATTACTGAGGCTAATTATCTAAACATTATCTGAGGCTAATTCAAATTCACCTTGACCTGACCTGTCAGACACAGACAGGAACTGGCAGCGTACAGCACCTGGAGGAGAATGTGTCATCCTAACCGGCCGTGCCGTCACGTGACATGACAAAATAAAATGTGTTTTTCTCAACAATATGCCACTCTGCACATGTGAAATATTCTGGCACACATGCCCAGATGAGAATACATATGTGAAACAAACTGACATACACTCACAGACAAAAACACATATGTGAAACACTCTGACACAAACACCCAGATGAGAACACACAGATACTGCTACAATCTCGGAGTAAACTGAGAAGATAAATGTATCACAAGTTTGTCTTCATCACTGCGGGCCGTGGAAAGTAATACAAACAGATGAGGTTGTGTTAAAAAGGAGGCATTTTTTTACAAGTTAGGGTAGGGGGATTTTGTTTCAGGTAATCTGTACAGAAAGAAAAACGTTTGCTGTGAGATGTATGAAAGATGTTTTTTAGGGCAGAGAATTAACTTTTGCTTGGTGAGAGAAGCTATACACAAACAAAGCGACGAACATTAGGGCAGAGAATTAACTGTTGCTTGGTGAGAGAAGCTATACACAAACAAAGCGCCAAACATTAGGGCAGAGAATTAACTGTTGCTTGTTGAGAGAAGCTATATACAAACAAAGCGCCGAACATTAGGGCAGAGAATTAACTGTTGCTTGTTGAGAGAAGCTATATACAAACAAAGCGCCGAACATTAGGACAGAGAATTAACTGTTGCTTGTTGAGAGAAGCTATACACAAACAAAGCACCGAACATTAGGGCAGAGAATTAACTGTTGCTTGTTGAGAGAAGCTATATACAAACAAAGCGCCGAACATTAGGACAGAGAATTAACTGTTGCTTGTTGAGAGAAGCTATACACAAACAAAGCACCGAACATTAGGGCAGAGAATTAACTGTTGCTTGTTGAGAGAAGCTATACACAAACAAAGCGCCGAACATTAGGGCAGAGAATTAACTGTTGCTTGTTGAGAGAAGCTATACACAAACAAAGCACCGAACATTAGGGCAGAGAATTAACTGTTGCTTGTTGAGAGAAGCTATACAGACAAACAAAGCCGCCGAACAATCTGGAAATAATACACTCTATATCGGCAGAGTATTCATTTATCCGTATGCTGACCATTCAGTGTGTTTCTATGTAATATACACGACAATACACTCAATTTACAAACAGCACTTCACAAAATCTTCTATGATATCACTGACAAAATTATCCATAATAACATTCACAAAATCATCAATGGCATCACAGACAATATCATCCATGACAACAGTGACAAAATCATCCATGACATCACAGACAAAATCGTCAGTGTTATCACTGACTGAAACGTACATGAAATAACGATCTATGACAAAAATATGCAGACAAGCAATAAGTCCATGAAATTATATTTAAAAAAGAAAGTAAATGGAGGCAGAGTAGCACAGCAGATGGTGCAATGTTCTCAAGCGAAGCTGAACTGTAATCAGGCATCTCTGTTCAACTGGTTGTGAAAGAAAATATCTGATAGATAGTGTTGAAACTACGTCTCTTAAAACAGTTCCCAGTACACGAAGAATTGGTAACATTTCACCTAAAAATATGTCTCGTATATACAGGACTAAATATAACTGAAAGCTTGCAAACAGAAGCACTGAGTAATGTATGGAACCGATGAAACCTAATTATAAAAACGATTTCAGAATTTTTCTTTTGCATGCAATTAAAACCTGCTACAAATGAACTTACATGTAACTGATACAGTTCAAGCACGTACAGAGTTCGATTCTGTCCATCTACGTCTGCTTGTCATGGTTACGGAATCCAAATTTGCACGGACAAATACAAGACCCACATATGAACAAGGATTCTTGATGGTAGGGCTATCTCAGTTGATGAGACCCGCAAGCAGACCTATCTAACTGCTCACAGGATAAGTGTCTAACTGCTCACAGGATAAGAATGAGCAGCAGTTGTAGAACAGGACGTAGGGAGAGAGCACAAATCTCCACCATCTGTGACGGTTGTCAGTCTACCTGGTACACGTGATCAGCTTCCGCCAGCTCAGGTCTCGAGCTCTCTCGCCAGACTGGCGTTGTTTGAACGAGAGGTAGCGGACCCTGGCTAATTGACAAATCCCAGTCTCAAATGATCATTTTCTGTATATAGTAATCATACAAAATCTTGCTAATTTTCTGTATATAGTAATCAGACAAAATCTTGCTAATTTTTTATATATAGTAATCAGAAAAAATCTTTCTAATTTTCTGTATATAGTAATCAGACAAGATCTTTCTAATTTTCTGTATATAGTAATCAGAAAAAATCTTTCTAATTTTCTATATATAGTAATCAGACAAAATGTTGCTAATTTTCTGTATATAGTAATCAGACAAAATGTTGCTAATTTTCTGTATATAGTAATCAGACAAAATGTTGCTAATTTTCTGTATATAGTAATCAGACAAAATCTTGCTAATTTTCTGTATATAGTAATCAGACAAAATGTTGCTAATTTTCTGTATATAGTAATCAGACAAAATGTTGCTAATTTTCTGTATATAGTAATCAGACAAAATGTTGCTAATTTTCTGTATATAGTAATCAGACAAAAAATTGCTAATTTTCTATATACAGTAAGTGGACAAATTGTTGCTATTTTTCTGTCACAAGCGGACTATGGCCAATGACCTGTAATTTCCCTGAGACAACAAAAGTTTTGTTTCTTTCGACAGAAATATTAACATTTATTGGGTGACAGATACTTTGACAGAAACATCAAAACTTGTTAAGTGACAGATATTTTGACAGAAACATCAACACTTGTTGAGTGACAGAAATATCAAAACGTGTTGAGTGTTAGATATTTTCACAGAAACATTACAAAAATTATTATTTTTACTGCCTTTTGAAAACCAAAATTCATTATCTGTTTGTTTGTTTGTTTGTTGTGGAAACTGCCTGGTGGAGTAGGGCAATTCTTGTCTTAAGAAAATGAAAGAATGTTTTATTAATTAATATTTCACTTCCTCTATTTTATAAAGGGCGCAGAGTAGCAAAGTGGCTAGTGTAATGACCTGTTATGGTACAATGTGTTCAAATAATTAAGCATAAATACGACCACGTGACCGTTCTTGGCATGAGAAAAGAAAGCAAGAAGACATAACATTAACTACAGCACCGTTTAGTAAGAAGACATAACATTAACTACAGCACCGTTTAGTAAGAAGACATAACATTAACTACAGCACCGTTTAGTAAGAAGACATAACATTAACTACAGCACCGTTTAGTAAGAAGACATAACATTAACTACAGCACCGTTTAGTAAGAAGACATAACATTAACTACAGCACCTTCTAGTAAGAAGACATAACATTAACTACAACACCTTCTAGTAAGAAGATATAACATTAACTACAGCACCTTCTAGTAAGTAGACATAACATTAACTACAGTACCTTCTAGTAAGAAGACATAACATTAACTACAGCACCTTCTAGTAAGAAGACATAACATTAACTACAGCACCTTCTAGTAAGTAGACATAACACTAACTACAGCACCTTCTAGTAAGTAGACATAACATTAACTACAGCACCTTCTAGTAAGAAGATATAACATTAACTACAGCACCTTCTAGTAAGAAGACATAACATTAACTACAGTACCTTCTAGTAAGAAGACATAACATTAACTACAGCACCTTCTAGTAAGAAGACATAACATTAACTACAGCACCTTCTAGTAAGTAGATATAACATTAACTACAGCACCTTCTAGTAAGAAGACATAACATTAACTACAGCACCTTCTAGTAAGTAGATATAACATTAACTACAGCACCTTCTAGTAAGTAGATATAAAATTAACTACAGCACCTTCTAGTAAGTAGATATAACATTAACTACAGCACCTTCTAGTAAGTAGATATAACATTAACTACAGCACCGTCTAGTAAGAAGACATATCACTAACTACAGCACCTTCTAGTAAGAAGATATAACATTAACTACAGCACCTTCTAGTAAGTAGATATAACATTAACTACAGCACCTTCTAGTAAGAAGACATAACACTAACTACAGCACCTTCTAGTAAGAAGACATAACATTAACTACAGCACCTTCTAGTAAGTAGATATAACATTAACTACAGCACCTTCTAGTAAGTAGATATAACATTAACTACAGCACCTTCTAGTAAGTAGATATAACATTAACTACAGCACCTTCTAGTAAGTAGATATAACATTAACTACAGCACCTTCTAGTAAGTAGATATAACATTAACTACAGCACCGTCTAGTAAGAAGACATATCACTAACTACAGCACCTTCTAGTAAGAAGATATAACATTAACTACAGCACCTTCTAGTAAGAAGACATAACATTAACTACAGCACCTTCTAGTAAGAAGGCATAACATTAACTACAGCACCTTCTAGTAAGAAGACATAACATTACCTGCTGCACCTTCTAGTAAGAAGATATAACATTAACTACAGCACCTTCTAGTAAGAAGATATAACATTAACTACAGCACCTTCTAGTAAGAAGATATAACATTAACTACGGCACCTTCTAGTAAGAAGATATAACATTAACTACAGCACCTTCTAGTAAGAAGGCATAACATTAACTACAGCACCTTCTAGTAAGAAGGCATAACATTAACTACAGCACCTTCTAGTAAGAAGACATAACATTAACTACAGCACCTTCTAGTAAGAAGGCATAACATTAACTACAGCACCTTCTAGTAAGAAGACATAACATTAACTACAGCAACTTCTAGTAAGAAGACATAACATTAACTACAGCACCTTCTACCAAGAAGGTATAACATTAACTACAGCACCTTCTAGTAAGAAGATATAACATTAACTACAGCACCTTCTACCAAGAAGGTATAACATTACCTGCTGCACCTTCTAGTAAGAAGATATAACATTACCTGCTGCACCTTCTAGTAAGAAGACATAACATTAACTACAGCACCTTCTAGTAAGAAGATATAACATTAACTACAGCACCTTCTACCAAGAAGGTATAACATTACCTGCTGCACCTTCTAGTAAGAAGATATAACATTAACTACAGCACCTTCTATTAAGAAGACATAACATTAACTACAGCACCTTCTAGTAAGAAGACATAACATTAACTACAGCACCTTCTAGTAAGAAGACATAACATTAACTACAGCACCTTCTAGTAAGAAGACATAACATTAACTACAGCATCTTCTAGTAAGAAGACATAACATTAACTACAGCACCTTCTAGTAAGAAGACATAACATTAACTACAGCACCTTCTAGTAAGAAGACATAACATTAACTACAGCACCTTCTAGTAAGAAGGTATAACATTACCTGCTGCACCTTCTAGTAAGAAGGTATAACATTACCTGCTGCACCTTCTAGTAAGAAGATATAACATTACCTGCTGCACCTTCTAGTAAGAAGACATAACATTAACTACAGCACCTTCTAGTAAGAAGATATA
This sequence comes from Achatina immaculata, assembly GCA_009760885.1. NCBI lineage: Eukaryota > Metazoa > Mollusca > Gastropoda > Stylommatophora > Achatinidae > Lissachatina > Lissachatina immaculata. Next base: position 23,846,641 of record CM019702.1, on the reverse strand, counting down.
ACATTAACTACAGCACCTTCTACCAAGAAGGTATAACATTACCTGCTGCACCTTCTAGTAAGAAGATATAACATTAACTACAGCACCTTCTATTAAGAAGACATAACATTAACTACAGCACCTTCTAGTAAGAAGACATAACATTAACTACAGCACCTTCTAGTAAGAAGACATAACATTAACTACAGCACCTTCTAGTAAGAAGACATAACATTAACTACAGCATCTTCTAGTAAGAAGACATAACATTAACTACAGCACCTTCTAGTAAGAAGACATAACATTAACTACAGCACCTTCTAGTAAGAAGACATAACATTAACTACAGCACCTTCTAGTAAGAAGGTATAACATTACCTGCTGCACCTTCTAGTAAGAAGACATAACATTAACTACAGCACCTTCTAGTAAGAAGACATAACATTAACTACAGCACCTTCTAGTAAGAAGACATAACATTAACTACAGCACCTTCTAGTAAGAAGACATAACATTAACTACAGCACCTTCTACCAAGAAGGTATAACATTACCTGCTGCACCTTCTAGTATGAAGAGACAACACTAAATATAGCACCTTCTAGCAAGAAGGCGTTAAACTAACTATAGCACCTTCTAGCAAGAAAGTATAACACTAACTACAGCACCTTCTGGTATATGTTGTTCTATTCACGTAAGAAGAGAGATGGAAAGAGAGAAAAGGAGAAAAAAAAGAAGGCCACATAGAGAAGAAAAGAGTAATAAAGAGAAAAGAAGAATGAAAAACGATAAAGAGTGGAACAGGAAATATATACTGCGAGTAAATATACAGAGAGAGAGAGAGAGAGAGAGAGAGAGAGAGAGAGAGGAAAAGGAAAAATAGTTCAAGATTTAATTATTCTAAATGATTAAATCATTTACGCTGCTATTGATAACTGTGTGTGTGTGTGTGTTGGGGGGGGGGGTGAGGGCTGATTGGAAAGTACCTTCTGTTAAACTGTATATGATAAAACAGACGTGAAGAAGAAGAAAGAAAGAAATCTGCTCACGCAATCTAAAGCTATCAAGAACAAGGCACTCACCCCGGACACGCAACAGAGCAGAAACAGAACAAAATGCTGAAAAACAAGCTCAGCTTTTCAATAAGTTCCACGGAGTTGTTGGGCTGTGTGTGTTGATGTGGCTGGCCACATTCCAGGATCAATCTGAGAAAACTGCTTGTAGTAAGATTGTAGATTCATGCACATGAACTCCCGGGGGCTTGCTCAGACAGGCTCCCCCCCCCCCAACACACACCCAGCTACCCACCCACATGCTAGGCAAGGATCAAGTGAGATGATATTAAGATTGTAGCGGATACGCAGTGAAAAGACTATAAATATTTATAAGTTCTGCGCTTAATACACACAACATGCACATACACACATAATGCATATGCACACATACGTGCACATACATACACACATAATGCATATAAACACATACATGCACACACATACACACATAATGCATATACATACATATATGCACACGCATACACACATAATGCATATACACATACACACAAATAAAGAAGACACTAAATACGCACCGTAGGAGTAAAAAAAAACACACACACTTATAAACAAGTACGGCCGGCATATGCAATATTATCTCCACTGACAGGTTCGGCCGGCATATGCAATATTATTATCTCCACTGACAGGTTCGGCCGGCATATGCAATATTATTATCTCTACTGACAAGTTCGGCCGGCATATGCAATATTATTATCTCCACTGACAAGTTCGGCCGGCATATGCAATATTATTATCTCCACTGACAAGTTCGGCCGGCATATGCAATATTATTATCTCCACTGACAAGTTCGGCCGGCATAAGCAATATTATCTCCACTGACAAGTTCGGCCGGCATATGCAATATTATTATCTCCACAGACAGGTTCGGCCGGCATATGCAATATTATTATCTCCACTGACAAGAACGGCCGGCATAAGCAATATTAGAATCTCCAGACAAGTTCGGCGGGAATAAGCAATATTAGAATCTCCAGACAAGTTCGGCCGGCATAAGCAATATTAGAATCTCCAGACAAGTTCGGCCGGCATAAGCAATATTAGAATCTCCAGACAAGTTCGGCCGGCATAAACAATAGTAGAATCTCCAGACAAGTTCGGCCGGCATAAGCAATATTAGAATCTCCAGACAAGTTCGGCCGGCATAAGGAATATTAGAATCTCCAGACAAGTTCGGCCGGCATAAGGAATATTAGAATCTCCAGACAAGCTCGGCTGGCATAAACAATAGTAGAATCTCCACAGACGGGTACGGACGTTACATATGGTAGAGTCGGGCTAAGTCTCTGAATATATGAAACGATATAGGAAATATACCAAATACTAAACTAGCAATTACTAAGAGAAACTCTATAGGAAATATACCAAATACTAAACTAGCAATTACCGAGAGAAACGCTACAGGAAATATACCAAATACTAAACTAGCAATTACTAAGAGAAACGCTACAGGAAATATACCAAATACTAAACTAGCAATTACTAATAGAAACCTTATAGTAAATATACTAAACACTAAATTAGCAATTACTAATAGAAACCTTATAGTAAATATACTAAACACTAAACTAGCAAATACTAATAGAAACCTTCTGGTATATGTTGTTCTATTCACGTAAGAAGAGAGATGGAAAGAGAGAAAAGGAGAAAAAAAAGAAGGCCACATAGAGAAGAAAAGAGTAATAAAGAGAAAAGAAGAATGAAAAACGATAAAGAGTGGAACAGGAAATATATACTGCGAGTAAATATACAGAGAGAGAGAGAGAGAGAGAGAGAGAGAGAGAGAGAGGAAAAGGAAAAATAGTTCAAGATTTAATTATTCTAAATGATTAAATCATTTACGCTGCTATTGATAACTGTGTGTGTGTGTGTGTGTTGGGGGGGGGGGTGAGGGCTGATTGGAAAGTACCTTCTGTTAAACTGTATATGATAAAACAGACGTGAAGAAGAAGAAAGAAAGAAATCTGCTCACGCAATCTAAAGCTATCAAGAACAAGGCACTCACCCCGGACACGCAACAGAGCAGAAACAGAAAAAAATGCTGAAAAACAAGCTCAGCTTTTCAATAAGTTCCACGGAGTTGTTGGGCTGTGTGTGTTGATGTGGCTGGCCACATTCCAGGATCAATCTGAGAAAACTGCTTGTAGTAAGATTGTAGATTCATGCACATGAACTCCCGGGGGCTTGCTCAGACAGGCTCCCCCCCCCCCCAACACACACCCAGCTACCCACCCACATGCTAGGCAAGGATCAAGTGAGATGATATTAAGATTGTAGCGGATACGCAGTGAAAAGACTATAAATATTTATGAGGACATAAGTTCTGCGCTTAATACACACAACATGCACATACACACATAATGCATATGCACACATACGTGCACATACATACACATAATGCATATAAACACATACATGCACACACATACACACATAATGCATATACATACATATATGCACACGCATACACACATAATGCATATACACACATACACACACATAAAGAAGACACTAAATACGCACCGTAGGAGTAAAAAAAACACACACTTATAAACAAGTACGGCCGGCATATGCAATATTATTATCTCCACTGACAGGTTCGGCCGGCATATGCAATATTATTATCTCCACTGACAGGTTCGGCCGGCATATGCAATATTATTATCTCTACTGACAAGTTCGGCCGGCATATGCAATATTATTATCTCCACTGACAAGTTCGGCCGGCATATGCAATATTATTATCTCCACTGACAAGTTCGGCCGGCATATGCAATATTATTATCTCCACTGACAAGTTCGGCCGGCATAAGCAATATTATTATCTCCACTGACAAGTTCGGCCGGCATATGCAATATTATTATCTCCACAGACAGGTTCGGCCGGCATATGCAATATTATTATCTCCACTGACAAGAACGGCCGGCATAAGCAATATTAGAATCTCCAGACAAGTTCGGCGGGAATAAGCAATATTAGAATCTCCAGACAAGTTCGGCCGGCATAAGCAATATTAGAATCTCCAGACAAGTTCGGCCGGCATAAGCAATATTAGAATCTCCAGACAAGTTCGGCCGGCATAAACAATAGTAGAATCTCCAGACAAGTTCGGCCGGCATAAGCAATATTAGAATCTCCAGACAAGTTCGGCCGGCATAAGGAATATTAGAATCTCCAGACAAGTTCGGCCGGCATAAGGAATATTAGAATCTCCAGACAAGCTCGGCTGGCATAAACAATAGTAGAATCTCCACAGACGGGTACGGACGTTACATATGGTAGAGTCGGGCTAAGTCTCTGAATATATGAAACGATATAGGAAATATACCAAATACTAAACTAGCAATTACTAAGAGAAACTCTATAGGAAATATACCAAATACTAAACTAGCAATTACCGAGAGAAACGCTACAGGAAATATACCAAATACTAAACTAGCAATTACTAAGAGAAACGCTACAGGAAATATACCAAATACTAAACTAGCAATTACTAATAGAAACCTTATAGTAAATATACTAAACACTAAATTAGCAATTACTAATAGAAACCTTATAGTAAATATACTAAACACTAAACTAGCAAATACTAATAGAAACCTTATAGTAAATATACTAAACACTAAACTAGCAATTACTAATAGAAACCTTATAGTAAATATACTAAACACTAAACTAGCAATTACTAATAGAAACCTTATAGTAAATATACTAAACACTAAACTAGCAATTACTAATAGAAACCTTATAGTAAATATACTAAACACTAAACTAGCAGTTACTAATAGAAACCTTATAGTAAATATACTAAACACTAAACTAGCAATTACTAATAGAAACCTTATAGTAAATATACTAAACACTAAACTAGCAATTACTAATAGAAACCTTATAGTAAATATTTAACAATGTTTTAGTTCATTTATATTGTTCATTATTATTGTTATTATTGAATGTTCTATTATCATCACATCTCACCTTGGTACATCACATGTCGAAGTTTCACATACATGGCAATAAAAGATTTCTCATGAACATTTCACTGATTCATTTTAATTTGACAAATAATATCAATATGATCAATACGTATAGCTGATAACTCACTTGTAATAATAGGCATAGGCAAGATTATACACATTTCATTATTTTCATCATAGTAGCACGAAATCTCACAAAATCACAATATCATAATTCTCATAATTCTACAAGCAGTATTTAAGCAGCGTTCACAATATTCAGTAATACAAAAGCTCTTGGTAACAATTACTGTACGATCTCTTGCTACACTAGTTCAATCTAACACTGTGTCTCTATCTCTACATCTCTCTTGCTGAATCCTTCTCTCTCTACCTGCAGCTGAGTCCTAATCTGTCTACCTGCAGCTGCCTGCACCTCCCCCTGCCTCCTGAATCCTCATCTGCTCTCCTCTCTATCCGAACCTCTCTCTACCTGAATCTGCATCCTTTTATATTCGTAATTTCTGTTCCATAGACCACGCCTCCAATTGCTGCATCGGTCATTGGGTCATTGGGTCATCCCTTGCAGCCCAAAACCGGTTGCAACTAGCGTCAACGCGTTAGTCACTTTCTTCTCCGTCGTCTAATTGTTACCTCCCATTAACAAGTCCACCATCTCTTTCATGTTACCTGCTTCGGGACCTAGTCCGTTCTCTGTTCAGTCTTTGATCTACTGGTCAATTGTTCCCCCTGGGCTACTGCATGTGCGCGCGAAGTCGCACCTCTAGAGCTGGACCACTCTCACGATCTATCAGATCTATCGATACGGTTTTACCTTTGATCAGGTCTTTGAAGTACCGAGTATCCGTTCCTCGCTCCTCTAACTATACCTTCTTTGTCGCCGTTTGATCCACCATCCTGCCACCCAATACCCTCCTAACTATATACCTGATCATTTCACTAATAATAACAATAATAATAATAATAATAATAATAATAATAACTATAATCATTACTTACAAGGCTATGCTACATACCTCCCCTCGTTTAAGTCATATTGTTAACATTATGACTACAAAAAAAACTAGCAAAGTGCCTTGTAAGTAATGAGCTACCAAAATATATTTCCATGTGGACCACAGTACCAACAAAAATCACTTTGCGGTCACCTCCCCTTGTTTAAGTCAGAATGTTAACGGTACCGACTACATCTCCATAAACATGGTAACCACATTCTGTCAATATACCATTCATAATTATCATAAGAAGAAAACATGTATCATCATATTTGTATCTTGTTCAAAAAAATTTACAGTAAGACATTAATTCATAGCTGCTCTTCTACATCAAAATGATGTCTCATACACACTTAAGAAAAAGAAAAGCATACATTCTTTCAAATGACCAAAAAATACCGTCATTACATTTGAGGCCCAACCTCAAAACGAATCTCTTTATTGCCCTTATGATGAATTTTCAGTCGACAAACCTCCCGTTTCTCATCATCAGCGGCAACCATAGGATATCTCATACACATTCCCTGATACATACTCAGTGTGAAAATGTGATGTACTGGTTCCTGAAAGACCAGAATACTCCCATCGTATTCTCACGAAATTTGTTCCACTGACTTCAATTATTTTACCCCCCAAGTACTCCTCTATCATGATAACTCTTGGGTCTCCATCCTCTATGCCAACCATTTTTAGTGGTGAGGGTATCCTCGTATTGATAATCACAACACAACCTTCTCGGTTCCACTAAACAATCTGGCAACACCCAAACATCTCACCCTACTCTTCTTAATACAAATGAAAAGTTTGTTTCCATGTCTCAAAAAAATATTGTGTATGCACTTCATTCATCATACAAAAATATGCAATATTACATTATTATTCACCATACAAAAGATACATAGAGTGTTATACTACTAACACTCTCAATTTCTGAGCATTTCAACATTAGCAATACCATAGTAGCAATGTAAAAAAATGTACATCATCAATGCGAGCCATATTAGTCTCGTCTCATAAACATAAAAAATTAAGTCACATTATCCTCAAGATATGTATACCTGTATGTACATCAGTTTGAAACCTTTGCATCCCCAAAAAAATGTAGCAACCTCGTAATTGTGCTCCCGTCAACCTACCAGCATTTATAAGATGGAAAGTTAATAAACCCTTATGGTAAATAAAAAGAAAGCACCATCCTCTTGATTCCTCACACCAGTAAAAGAATATTAATGATCATTTTACTCTGTCACTTCTTCTGTTATATTTCTTATTTTGAAATTTCATCTGCTCAGTACATTTCTCGTTTTTCTTAATCAGCGGCAACCATAGGATATCTCATACACATTCCCTGATACATACTCAGTGTGAAAATGTGATGTACTGGTTCCTGAAAGACCAGAATACTCCCATCGTATTCTCACGAAATTTGTTCCACTGACTTCAATTATTTTACCCCCCAAGTACTCCTCTATCATGATAACTCTTGGGTCTCCATCCTCTATGCCAACCATTTTTAGTGGTGAGGGTATCCTCGTATTGATAATCACAACACAACCTTCTCGGTTCCACTAAACAATCTGGCAACACCCAAACATCTCACCCTACTCTTCTTAATACAAATGAAAAGTTTGTTTCCATGTCTCAAAAAAATATTGTGTATGCACTTCATTCATCATACAAAAATATGCAATATTACATTATTATTCACCATACAAAAGATACATAGAGTGTTATACTACTAACACTCTCAATTTCTGAGCATTTCAACATTAGCAATACCATAGTAGCAATGTAAAAAAATGTACATCATCAATGCGAGCCATATTAGTCTCGTCTCATAAACATAAAAAAATTAAGTCACATTATCCTCAAGATATGTATACCTGTATGTACATCAGTTTGAAACCTTTGCATCCCCAAAAAAAATGTAGCAACCTCGTAATTGTGCTCCCGTCAACCTACCAGCATTTATAAGATGGAAAGTTAATAAACCCTTATGGTAAATAAAAAGAAAGCACCATCCTCTTGATTCCTCACACCAGTAAAAAGAATATTAATGATCATTTTACTCTGTCACTTCTTCTGTTATATTTCTTATTTTGAAATTTCATCTGCTCAGTACATTTCTCGTTTTTCTTAAAGTGGCCATAGCTCTGAATAAGCAAAATCATTTAGCATACGATCTATTGTAGCTATGATAAACTTTTTCCCTCATTTGTATGTTTGCTATTGCTGACTCTTTATAAATTTTTAACAAAATCTGTTGAGTGGTCATTTCTGGTGTACTCTTATATATAAATCTTCTCACTACTCTAATGATGTCTACGTCATCTGGGATATACGTATCTCTTTTCTGCACTAAATTACAATTTTGTACTCTGTGATTTTTTCTATGATCAGAATTATTTACCTGTTCTCGGTGCACAACCTTTTCATTGAACTGACTGGATTTTTCTGGTATCTTATGTGTTCTAATATCTTGACCTATACTTCTCTTCTTTAGTCGCTGTTTTGTTGCTTCCACCCTTCTTACTTGTTGTTTATTGGGTTTTGTCTTTATGTGTTTATTATTGTCTCGCTCAGTTGTATTTAGGTTCCTCACTGCCTGTATCTGTGAACTAGTATTAGGTTGATGCTTCCATATGTGTGACCATCTGGTTAACGCCGGATCATGGTCAATGAGATCCTTCAATGCATCCTCTATGTATATCTGTCCATGTTTGTTATCTAATGCGGGATAGCCCACGCGTACATCATTAATTATTTCATTCTTCGTCGTGTGTGATTGTGACCTACTGGCATAATTTAGGATATCTTTCATAAATGTTTTAAGTTCATCTTCATCTGGAATATCATCATAATCTGACGTCAGCCTATCATCAGTCATATTAATATCAGTGACAGCACCTATCGTATAACCTTGTGAGCCCTCTGTACTATCTAGTATTCTCTGACTATTGCTGCAGTCTCTTACATGATTCTCTTTCAAATCAATCCTCGTCTCTGACATACATGTATAACTATCTCTTAATACTACATCTACCGTATTTGTTTCTTCATCCTTGGTCAGACAAGACTGCGTAGCTACGTCCTTTAACACGATCCTGTCTGTTTCTATGGTAATATCACATGTTTCTGTGGGTAAAGTGTGTGTGGCTACATCACTCTTTCTTACCAAACAATCTTCGCTCACTCCCACACCTACATTAACCATTGTGCGAGCTAATCCGCCTAGGTCTGTGTTTGTTGACCTGTCTTTTCTGTCATTAACTGTCTGGCTACCAGCCTCGACTAATTCTACCCTAGTTTTATTCCTCTTCGTCTCATAGTTATGCCAATCGTTTCTTTTAAAAGAGTTGTGCTGGTAGCTGTCTCTAAACCTTGTGTCGTTGTAGGCTGGTTGTCTGGTTTCTCTAAACCTTGTGTCGTTGTAGGCTGGTTGTCTGGTGTCTCTAAACCTTGTGTCGTTGTAGGCTGGTTGTCTGGTGTCTCTAAACCTTGTGTCGTTGTAGGCTGGTTGTCTGGTTTCTCTAAACCTTGTGTCGTTGTAGGCTGGTTGTCTGGTTTCTCTAAACCTTGTGTCGTTGTAGGCTGGTTGTCTGGTTTCTCTAAACCTTGTGTCGTTGTAGGCTGGTTGTCTGGTGTCTCTAAACCTTGTGTCGTTGTAGGCTGGTTGTCTGGTTTTAATGTTTGTATAGTGTCCCAGGTTTTGATATATATATATCTTCTTCCAAATCTCTCATTTCTATAACCAGAGTTCTGTGTCTGTCTAGAGTCTGGTCTAGGATAAACATTGTAATATGTTCTCATATTTCTTTCCTGTCTCAACTCTCTACCTAATCTAGATACTTCTCTCCTCAAATATCTGACCTCCCATTTTAGTATGTCTATTTCCGGTGTTTCTGCCATTTTCTCTAATACTTTCTCAGAAAAATCTCTGTATTATTCACACTCTATGAAATATTCGGTGAAATAATCAATAATTTCTATTAAAAAGATATTCTAACACAGCAGTATAAATCAAACCAATATACACTGCAATTTCAACAACAATCAAACTAATACCTAACTTAACTATCTCTTCTTGTTCCTGGCCGAAAATACTGTCCCTGATGTTCCTCGTGAATGTCTCATTAATGTTCTCTAATTAACACCACTCTGTTCTGAATACAGTTCACTGTTATAAAGATAAATGTTCTCTGTCTGTTTAAATTACAGAGCTTTTGGTTAAATCATCAGCACGTGATCTTTAATAGCTAGTACTTCGCACTGTGGCCGCTTCTACGCCAGGTCGTCTCCTCCTAAATGTCGGGAATAGGCACGGGCACCAGTTTAACAATGTTTTATTCTATTTTATATTGTTCCTTATTATTGTTATTATTGAATGTTCTATTATCATCACATCTCACCTTGGTACATCACACGTCGAAGTTTCACATACATGGCAATAGATGAGGCCTCATAAAACATTTCACTGACATCATTTTATTATGTCAACCATGATCAATACGTCTAGCTGATCACTTCGCTTGCAATAATATGCAAGATTATATACATTTCCTTATATTCTTCTTTGAAGCACATAATCTCAAAATCTCACAATATCATTATTCTCATAATTCTACAAGCAGTATTTAAGCAGCGTTCACAATATTCAGTAATACAAAAGCTCTTGGTAACAATTACTGTACGATCTCTTGCTACACTAGTTCAATCTAACACTATGTCTCTATCTCTACATTTCTCTTGCTGAATGCCTCTTCCCCTCCTCTCTGCGTCTCTCTCTCTTTCTCCTCCTCTCTCAGAACCCCTATCTGCTCTCGGAACCTGCATCCTTTTATATTCGTAATTTCTGTTCCATAGACCACGCCTCCAATTGCTGCATCGGTCATTGGGTCATCGGGTCATTGGGTCATCCCTTGCAGCCCAAAACCGGTTGCAACTAGCGTCAACGCGTTAGTCACTTTCTTCTCCGTCGTCTAATTGTTACCTCCCATTAACAAGTCCACCATCTCTTTCATGTTACCTGCTTCGGGACCTAGTCCGTTCTCTGTTCAGTCTTTGATCTACTGGTCAATTGTTCCCCCTGGGCTACTGCATGTGCGCGCGAAGTCGCACCTCTAGAGCTGGACCACTCTCACGATCTATCAGATCTATCGATACGGTTTTACCTTTGATCAGGTCTTTGAAGTACCGAGTATCCGTTCCTCGCTCCTCTAACTATACCTTCTTTGTCGCCGTTTGATCCACCATCCTGCCACCCAATACCCTCCTAACTATATACCTGATCATTTCACTAATAATAACAATAATAATAATAATAATAATAATAATAATAATAACTATAATCATTACTTACAAGGCTATGCTACAAATATACTAAACACTAAACTAGCAATTACTAATAGAAACCTTATAGTAAATATACTAAACTCTAAACTAGCAATTACTAATAGAAACCTTATAGTAAATATACTAAACACTAAACTAGCAATTACTAATAGAAACCTTATAGTAAATATACTAAACACTAAACTAGCATTTACTAATAGAAACCTTATAGTAAATATACTAAACACTAAACTAGCAGTTACTAATAGAAACCTTATAGTAAATATACTAAACACTAAACTAGCAGTTACTAATAGAAACCTTATAGTAAATATACTAAACACTAAACTAGCAGTTACTAATAGAAACCTTATAGTAAATATACTAAACACTAAACTAGCAGTTACTAATAGAAACCTTATAGTAAATATACTAAACACTAAACTAGCAGTTACTAAGAGAAACCTTATAGTAAATATACCAAACACTAAACTAGCATTTACTAATAGAAACCTTATAGTAAATATACTAAACACTAAACTAGCAGTTACTAATAGAAACCTTATAGTAAATATACCAAACACTAAACTAGCAGTTACTAAGAGAAACCTTATAGTAAATATACTAAACACTAAACTAGCATTTACTAATAGAAACCTTATAGTAAATATACTAAACACTAAACTAGCAGTTACTAAGAGAAACCTTATAGTAAATATACTAAACACTAAACTAGCATTACTAATAGAAACCTTATAGTAATATACTAAACACTAAACTAGCAAATACTAATAGAAACCTTATAGTAAATATACTAAACACTAAACTAGCAATTACTAATAGAAACCTTATAGTAAATATACTAAACACTAAACTAGCAGTTACTAATAGAAACCTTATAGTAAATATACTAAACACTAAACTAGCAGTTACTAAGAGAAACCTTATAGTAAATATACCAAACACTAAACTAGCAGTTACTAAGAGAAACCTTATAGTAATATACCAAACACTAAACTAGCAGTTACTAAGAGAAACCTTATAGTAATATACCAAACACTAAACTAGCAGTTACTAAGAGAAACCTTATAGTAAATATACCAAACACTAAACTAGCAGTTACTAAGAGAAAAGTTGTAGTTACGAGCATGACGAAGAAGAACATAATGCGCGATTAGAGAGAAATAACTTCTCATCTCATTCAGGTCACGTGACCGTCGGAGTAAAATCCTGACTTGAGGAGGAGCCTCCCATTCTTGTCTCAGACCCAGGCTGAGAATGTGAACTGTCGACTTACACCTTACCCGTGGAAATAATGTTTAGACAAATATACCTTACCTTTTACCCGTGGAAATAATGTTTGGACAAATATACCTTACCTTTTACCCGTGGAAATAATGTTTGGACAAATATACCTTACCTTTTACCCGTGGAAATAATGTTTAGACAAATATACCTTATATCATTTCCACAGATGTTTTAGGTCTATGTTTGGATACATATGTTCAGATATTTGGATATTTCCCACAGATGTTTTAAGAGTGTTAGGAGATATTCAGAAGTATTTAGATGATCGAGATTTATAGACTTCCGTAGTTTATGAGTCTTTATACTCTGTGAAGTCTGGATACAAAATATGATCATCTTTGACAGAATCTTACCAAGCTGCTTGTATACTTTTCTTCAGTTTCTTGATGCAGGAAACATATATCTTGTTTTCTTCCTGCAATAATCTTCCTGTGTCCGCTATGTCTATAGTGATCTTCCTGGGCCCGCTGTGTCTATAGTAATCTTCCTGTGTCCGCTGTGTCTATAGTAATCTTCCTGTGTCCGCTGTGTCTTTAGTAATTTTCCTGTGTCCGCTGTGTCTATAGTAATCTTCCTGTGTCCGCTGTGTCTTTAGTAATCTTCCTGTGTCCGCTGTGTCTATAATAATCTTCCTGTGTCCGCTGTGTCTATAGTAATCTTCCTGTGTCCGCTATGTCTATAGTGATCTTCCTGTGTCCGCTGTGTCTATAGTAATCTTCCTGTGTCCGCTGTGTCTATAGTAATCTTCCTGTGTCCGCTATATCTATAATAATCTTCCTGTGTCCGCTGTGTCTATAATAATCTTCCTGTGTCAGCTGTGTCTATAATAATCTTCCTGCACCTGCTGTGTCTATAGTAATCTTCCCATGTCCGCTGTGTCCATACAAGAAGACTCGCATCTTTTCATGGCCGTGGAGAGCTAGGTCGGGCCCCAGAATCAGTTATTATCGGGGCCCCTCAAACACGGAATGTTCCTCCCATATATATTGTATGTAACATTGGCTTTCTTGTGACAAACTCTTTGAAGCATTTCTTTGTCTGCTGAACTGACACAGTTACACACATAAATATACACAGATTTATACGCCTGTGCTACAACTTTGCTTGTTTTTGTGAATGTAAATGTTTTTTTTTTTTTGTGCGCTGTTATAGCATATCTTTCTCTTAATATTTTCTTCATCATTACTTATCAACCTTATAGTAAATATACCAAACACTAAACTAGCAGTTACTAAGAGAAACCTTATAGTAAATATACTAAACACTAAACTAGCATTTACTAATAGAAACCTTATAGTAAATATACTAAACACTAAACTAGCAGTTACTAAGAGAAACCTTATAGTAAATATACTAAACACTAAACTAGCAGTTACTAATAGAAACCTTATAGTAAATATACTAAACACTAAACTAGCAAATACTAATAGAAACCTTATAGTAAATATACTAAACACTAAACTAGCAATTACTAATAGAAACCTTATAGTAAATATACTAAACACTAAACTAGCAGTTACTAATAGAAACCTTATAGTAAATATACTAAACACTAAACTAGCAGTTACTAAGAGAAACCTTATAGTAAATATACCAAACACTAAACTAGCAGTTACTAAGAGAAACCTTATAGTAAATATACCAAACACTAAACTAGCAGTTACTAAGAGAAACCTTATAGTAAATATACCAAACACTAAACTAGCAGTTACTAAGAGAAACCTTATAGTAAATATACCAAACACTAAACTAGCAGTTACTAAGAGAAAAGTTGTAGTTACGAGCATGACGAAGAAGAACATAATGCGCGATTAGAGAGAAATAACTTCTCATCTCATTCAGGTCACGTGACCGTCGGAGTAAAATCCTGACTTGAGGAGGAGCCTCCCATTCTTGTCTCAGACCCAGGCTGAGAATGTGAACTGTCGACTTACACCTTACCCGTGGAAATAATGTTTAGACAAATATACCTTACCTTTTACCCGTGGAAATAATGTTTAGACAAATATACCTTACCTTTTACCCGTGGAAATAATGTTTAGACAAATATACCTTACCTTTTACCCGTGGAAATAATGTTTAGACAAATATACCTTATATCATTTCCACAGATGTTTTAGGTCTATGTTTGGATACATATGTTCAGATATTTGGATATTTCCCACAGATGTTTTAAGAGTGTTAGGAGATATTCAGAAGTATTTAGATGATCGAGATTTATAGACTTCCGTAGTTTATGAGTCTTTATACTCTGTGAAGTCTGGATACAAAATATGATCATCTTTGACAGAATCTTACCAAGCTGCTTGTATACTTTTCTTCAGTTTCTTTGATGCAGGAAACATATATCTTGTTTTCTTCCTGCAATAATCTTCCTGTGTCCGCTATGTCTATAGTGATCTTCCTGGGCCCGCTGTGTCTATAGTAATCTTCCTGTGTCCGCTGTGTCTATAGTAATCTTCCTGTGTCCGCTGTGTCTTTAGTAATTTTCCTGTGTCCGCTGTGTCTATAGTAATCTTCCTGTGTCCGCTGTGTCTTTAGTAATTTTCCTGTGTCCGCTGTGTCTATAATAATCTTCCTGTGTCCGCTGTGTCTATAGTAATCTTCCTGTGTCCGCTATGTCTATAGTGATCTTCCTGGGCCCGCTGTGTCTATAGTAATCTTCCTGTGTCCGCTGTGTCTATAGTAATCTTCCTGTGTCCGCTGTGTCTTTAGTAATTTTCCTGTGTCCGCTGTGTCTATAATAATCTTCCTGTGTCCGCTGTGTCTATAATAATCTTCCTGCACCTGCTGTGTCTATAGTAATCTTCCCATGTCCGCTGTGTCCATACAAGAAGACTCGCATCTTTTCATGGCCGTGGAGAGCTAGGTCGGGCCCCAGAATCAGTTATTATCGGGGCCCCTCAAACACGGAATGTTCCTCCCATATATATGTGTATGTAACATTGGCTTTCTTGTGACAAACTCTTTGAAGCATTTCTTTGTCTGCTGAACTGACACAGTTACACACATACATATACACAGATTTATACGCCTGTGCTACAACTTTGCTCTTTTTTGTGAATGTAAATGTTTTTTTTTTGTGTGCGCTGTTATAGTATATCTTTCTCTTAATATTTTCTTCATCATTACTTATCAACATTTATTTTCACCCAACGCAAGTGGCTTTACAAGCACGTGTTACTTGTAGCTGAGAGTGGCTTTACAAGCACGTGTCACTTGTAGCTGAGAGTGGCTTTACAAGCACGTGTCACTTGTAGCTGAGAGTGGCTTTACAAGCACGTGTTACTTGTAGCTGAGAGTGGCTTTACAAGCACGTGTCACTTGTAGCTGAGAGTGGCTTTACAAGCACGTGTTACTTGTAGGTGAGAGTGGCTTTACAAGCACGTGCTACTTGTAGCTGAGAGTGGCTTTACAAGCACGTGTTACTTGTAGGTGAGAGTGGCTTTACAAGCACGTGTCACTTGTAGGTGAGAGTGGCTTTACAAGCACGTGTTACTTGTAGCTGAGAGTGGCTTTACAAGCACGTGTCACTTGTAGCTGAGAGTGGCTTTACAAGCACGTGTCACTTGTCGCTGACAGACAGAAATATCAGAAATTTGACAAGAATTTCAAGTATTTTTTCATGTGTTTTGGCTTCTGTTTATTGCGTAATTTTGTCTTGAAACGAAAGAAGTGATCTCACCAACATTTGTATTTTCTTTTCGTTTTATCTTTCTGTTCTTTGTCACGTTAGCAGCTCACATACTCTGTCTGACATCAGACAAAACTGGTCTTCACAGACTTCATATAATCACATATTCTGATATCAAGGCAGACTTCATATATTCCCATACTAAGTCTGATATCAGACAAAACTGGTCTTCACAGACTTTATATACTCCCATACTCTGATATCAGGCAGACTTCATATACTCGCATACTAAGTCTGATATCAGACAAAACTAATCTTCACAGACTTCAGATTCTCTTGTAACATGACTAAAAAAAAAAAACTTCAAGTGTTCGAAAACGTCAACTTGATCTCTTTAACGAAGGTCCGGATAAATTCTCAATGTGTTATCCATCGTGATAATCAGCTCACAGCTTCCCACCAGCTCACAGCTTCCCACTAGCTCACAGCTTCCCACCAGCTCACAGCTTCCCATCAGCTCACAGCTTCCCACCAGCTCACAGCTCTCCACCAGCTCACAACTTCCCACCAGCTCACAGCTTCCCACCAGCTCACAGCTTCCCACCAGCTCACAGCTTCCCATCAGCTCACAGCTTCCCACCAGCTCACAGCTCTCCACCAGCTCACAACTTCCCACCAGCTCACAGCTTCCCATCAGCTCACAGCTCTCCACCAGCTCACAGCTTCCCACCAGCTCACAGCTTCCCATCAGCTCACAGCTTCCCACCAGCTCACAGCTCTCCACCAGCTCACAACTTCCCACCAGCTCACAGCTTCCCACCAGCTCACAGCTTCCCATCAGCTCACAGCTTCCCATCAGCTCACAGCTCTCCACCAGCTCACAACTTCCCACCAGCTCACAGCTTCCCATCAGCTCACAGCTTCCCATCAGCTCACAGCTTCCCACCAGCTCACAGCTCTCCACCAGCTCACAACTTCCCATCAGCTCACAGCTTCCCACCAGTTCACAGCTCTCCACCAGCTCACAGCTTCCCACCAGCTCACAACTCTCCACCAGGTCACAGCTGCCTCCAGCGGCCGTGATTGACTGGCAGCTAATTTTGGGATCTGTTTGTTAAGTAGGTAGAATTATAAGCTCATTATTTTGTTTTATTGACCTAGCTACTTTTGCGACACCTACATTCTTGCTGCTACATTCTTACCGTTACATTTATGATTATATGTTGTAGCTAGCCCAAAACTTTGTCTGCTAGCGTCAAACACAAGAAACAGTTTCTCTTACCATGTACACGTTGTAAGTTACATACCATTAAATATATGCGTTTATGTGTACGTGGGTATGAATAGTCTGTATACATACGCATGCATTTTAAAATGTCACGTTTTATATGTTATAGTTCTACACTTGTCTCACACGTTATATGCTAGAGCTCTACCCTTGAATCACATGTTATAGGTTCTAGCTCTGCTCTTGTCTCACATGTTATATGTTCTAGCTCCACTCTTGTCTCACATGTTATATGTTCTAGCTCCACTCTTGTATCACATGTTATATGTTCTAGTTCCACTCTTGTCTCACATGTTATATGATCTAGCTCCACTCTTTCTATCCTTATCTCACTGGTTGTAATCTTTCCATCCTTATCTCACTGGTTGTAATCTCTCCATGCTTATTTCACTGGTTGCAATCTTACTATCCTTATCTCACTGGTTGTAATCTCTCCACCCTTATCTCACAAGTTGTAATCTCTCAACCCTTATCTCGCTGGTTTTAATATCTCCATGCTTATCTCACTAGTTGGAATCTCTCCACATTTATCTCACAGGTTTGCTATTGCTCCACATTTATCTCACTGGTTGTAATCTTTCTACCATTATCTCCCTGGTTTTATCCTCTATCCTGATCTCACTGGTTATAATCTCTCCACTCTTATCTCACTTGTTGCAGTCTCTTATCTCACTGGTTATAATTTCTCTATCCTTATCTCGAAGGTTGTAATCTCTGCACCTTTGTCTCACTAGTTGAAATCTATGTACTCTTATCTCACTGGTTGTAATCTGACCACTTTTATCTCACTGGTTATAATCTCTCCATCAATCCACCTTATCTCACTGGTTGTAATCTCTCCTCCCTTATCTCACCAGGCTTATCTCTCTGGTTTTAGTCTCACCACCTTTATCTCACGTTTTCAATCTCTCCACCTTTATCTCACTTGTTTTCATTCTCTCCACCTTTATTTCACTTGTTTTTAATTTCTCCACCGTTATCTCACTTGTTTTCAATCTCTCCACCTTTATCTCACTAGTTGTAATCTATCCACCCATATCTCACTAGTTGCAATTGCTGCACCCTTATCTCACTAGCTGTAATCTCTTCACTCTTATCTCGAAAGTTGTAATCTCTCCACCCTTATCTCAATAGTTGTAATCACTGCACCACATTTATTTCGAAGGTTGTAATCTCTCCACCCTTATCTCACTGTTTGTAATCTCACCACCCTGATATCACTGGTTGTAATCTCTCAATCTTTATCTCACTAATTGTAATCTCTCCGCCTCTATCTCACTGGGAGTGATCTAACCACTCTTATCTCACTGGGGGTAATCTATCCACTCTTATGTCGAAGGTTGTAATCTCTCAACACTTAACTCACTGATTGTAATCTCCCCACACTTGTCTCCAAGGCTATAAGTTCACCATCAGTATCTGGCAATGACCACCTATTTATCTTTCTTTCTTCGTTGTTTCCTGTTGTAAGTATTGTACTAAGACAAACGTCTGTTATCTTGAGTAAATCAAATCCTGTACAATGTATGCCGGTCGTCTAATCTAACCAAGTCTATCCTGTACACTGTTTGCAGGCCGTCTGCTTTAATCCAACCTATCCTCTGCATTGTTTGCAGGCTGTCTGTTCTAACCAATTCTATCCTGTACAGTGTTTGCAGGCTGTCTACTCTAAGTCTATCCTGTCTGCGGGCCGTCTACTCTAACCAAGTCAACCCTGTACACTGTTTGCGGGCCGTCTACTCTAACCATGTCTCTCCTGTATACTGCTTCCTTGCTGTGTACTCTAATCTATCTTGTACAACAGTTTCATGTTCCTGGAGCTAAACCTAAGGCTGTATTTTTTCAAAGAGTAGATCTGCCCATGTGTCAGAGAACTTCTCCCACAGACTGAAAGCCTGCCTAGATACTTCTATCCCGGAGACGTCAAGTTTTCTCGTCAAGCATCTTATTCTCAGCCTCTTCCAGCTCATTATCTGACATGCACACCCTACCTCTGCGCTTTCCACCAGCCTGATAAATTTGGCGCCTGACCTTCACAAGCATCTTTCTTATTTCAAGAGCCATCTTGATTAGAAATGGCTGCATTTCCGTCGCAGAAGTTGTAGACAAGTTGCACCTGCCAGTTAACTCCGTCCTCTTCCTGTTACGTTGTTGAACAACTTGACGTAGATACAGAGGAAAAGTGTTTTATTATAGAGTTTCTATGTCGCTTTCAATCGTCTCTCGAGCACTCACTCTCTTGTTTAGTGGTAGATAAAGCAGAGGAGGAGAGATATGTTTGTGGATATCTGTGTCTGGATAGCTCTGGGGAAGATAAAAGAGGCAATAAATTTGGGGCATTTGATGAAAAAATGTTTGGCTGCAGACAGCAAATAAGACTTGCCTTTAAGTTAACATGTCATGAGAAGCCAGTTTTGCTATGTGATTCTAACATAAGATTATGGCGTTTATTGTGATAACGATGATTTGAGCAGAAATATTTCTCTATTCTTGATAATTTGAAACGTATGGCATTTTATCCATTTTTTAGTAAAATTATTTCGCCTTCTCAGATTCTTCCTGTGTACGATAACTTTTAATATTTCACCACCTTTATCTCACTTGTTTTCAATCTCTCCACCTTTATCTCACTTGTTTTCAATCTCTCCACCTTTATCTCACTTGTTTTCAATCTCTCCACCTTTATCTCACTTGTTTTCAATCTCTCCACCTTTATCTCACTTGTTTTCAATCTCTCCACCTTTATCTCACTTGTTTTCAATCTCTCCACCTTTATCTCACTTGTTTTCAATCTCTCCACCTTTATCTCACTTGTTTTTAATTTCTCCACCGTTATCTCACTAGTTGTAATCTATCCACCCATATCTCACTAGTTGCATTTGCTGCACCCTTATCTCACTAGCTGTAATCTCTTCACTCTTATCTCGAAAGTTGTAATCTCTCCACCCTTATCTCAATAGTTGTAATCACTGCACCACATTTATTTCGAAGGTTGTAATCTCTCCACCCTTATCTCACTGTTTGTAATCTCGCCACCCTGATATCACTGGTTGTAATCTTTCAATCTTTATCTCACTAATTGTAATCTCTCCGCCTCCATCTCACTGGGAGTGATCTAACCACTCTTATCTCACTGGGGGTAATCTATCCACTCTTATGTCGAAGGTTGTAATCTCTCAACACTTAACTCACTGATTGTAATCTCCCCACACTTGTCTCCAAGGCTATAAGTTCACCATCAGTATCTGACAATGACCATCTATTTATCTTTCTTTATTCGTTGTTTCCTGTTGTAAGTATTGTACTAAGACAAACGTCTGTTATCTTGAGTAAATCAAATCCTGTACAATGTATGCCGGTCGTCTAATCTAACCAAGTCTATCCTGTACACTGTTTGCAGGCCGTCTGCTTTAATCCAGCCTGTCCTCTGCATTGTTTGCAGGCTGTCTGTTCTAACCAATTCTATCCTGTACAGTGTTTGCAGGCTGTCTACTCTAAGTCTATCCTGTCTGCGGGCCGTCTACTCTAACCAAGTCAACCCTGTACACTGTTTGCGGGCCGTCTACTCTAACCATGTCTCTCCTGTATACTGCTTCCTTGCTGTGTACTCTAATCTATCTTGTACAACAGTTTCATGTTCCTGGAGCTAAACCTAAGGCTGTATTTTTTTAAAGAGTAGATCTGCCCATGTGTCAGAGAACTTCTCCCACAGACTGAAAGCCTGCCTAGATACTTCTATCCCGGAGACGTCAAGTTTTCTCTTCAAGCATCTTATTCTCAGCCTCTTCCAGCTCATTATCTGACATGCACACCCTACCTCTGCGCTTTCCACCAGCCTGATAAATTTGGCGCCTGACCTTCACAAGCATCTTTCTTATTTCAAGAGCCATCTTGATTAGAAATGGCTGCATTTCCGTCGCAGAAGTTGTAGACAAGTTGCACCTGCCAGTTAACTCCGTCCTCTTCCTGTTACGTTGTTGAACAACTTGACGTAGATACAGAGGAAAAGTGTTTTATTATAGAGTTTCTATGTCGCTTTCAATCGTCTCTCGAGCACTCACTCTCTTGTTTAGTGGTAGATAAAGCAGAGGAGGAGAGATATGTTTGTGGATATCTGTGTCTGGATAGCTCTGGGGAAGATAAAAGAGGCAATAAATTTGGGGCATTTGATGAAAAAATGTTTGGCTGCAGACAGCAAATAAGACTTGCCTTTAAGTTAACATGTCATGAGAAGCCAGTTTTGCTATGTGATTCTAACATAAGATTATGGCGTTTATTGTGATAACGATGATTTGAGCAGAAATATTTCTCTATTCTTGATAATTTGAAACGTATGGCATTTTATCCATTTTTTAGTAAAATTATTTCGCCTTCTCAGATTCTTCCTGTGTACGATAACTTTTAATATTTCACCACCTCATATTCTTCTCGTGTATGATAACTTTTAATATTTCAATACCTCTGATTCTTCTCGTGTATGATAACTTTTGATATTTCACCACCTCTGATTCTTCTCGTGTATGATAACTTTTGATATTTCACATCTTCATATTCTTCTCGTGTATGATAACTTTTGATATTTCACCACCTCTGATTCTTCTCGTGTATGATAACTTTTGATATTTCACATCTTCATATTCTTCTCGTGTATGATAACTTTTGATATTTCACCACCTCTGATTCTTCTCGTGTATGATAACTTTTGATATTTCACATCTTCATATTTTTCTCGTGTATGATAACTTTTGATATTTCTCATCCTCAGATTCTTCTCGTGTATGATAACTTTTGATATTTCACATCTTCATATTCTTCTCGTGTATGATAACTTTTGATATTTCACCACCTCAGATTCTTCTCGTGTATGATAACTTTTGATATTTCTCATCCTCAGATTCTTCTCGTGTATGATAACTTTTGATATTTCACATCTTCATATTCTTCTCGTGTATGATAACTTTTGATATTTCACCACCTCAGATTCTTCTCGTGTATGATAACTTTTGATATTTCACATCTTCATATTCTTCTCGTGTATGATAACTTTTGATATTTCTCATCCTCAGATTCTTCTCGTGTATGATAACTTTTGATATTTCACATCTTCATATTCTTCTCGTGTATGATAACTTTTGATATTTCACCACCTCTGATTCTTCTCGTGTATGATAACTTTTGATATTTCACCACCTCTAATTCTTCTCGTGTATGATAACTTTTGATATTTCACCACCTCTAATTCTTCTCGTGTATGATAACTTTTGATATTTCACCACCTCTAATTCTTCTCGTGTATGATAACTTTTGATATTTCACCACCTCTGATTCTTCTCGTGTATGATAACTTTTAATATTTCACTACCTCATATTCTTCTCCTATATAATAACATTTAATATTTCACAACCTTAGATTCTCCTTGTATGATAACTATTGATATTCCACCTCCTCAGATGAACTTCTCTATCAAAATCCACTTTGCATTTTCAGTTTTTGTCACTTTTACAGCCATCTGTGGTTGTTGTAGCAGTACTTGCTGTTTGCAGCTTTCTGTCTGTGGATGTCACATTACATTTGTACAAATTAGTTTACTGGACAAACTGACAAGTGTGGTTCAGTGTCTGTACGTGGTAGCTATTTCTCATCAAAGTGAAACATTTCTCTAAGAAAACTCTAATACTGAAACTTTGTCTATGAAATCTTGACACTGTTATACTGAAACTTTGTCTATGAAATCTTGACACTGTTATACTGAAACTTTGTTCATGAAATCTTGACCCTGTCAATACAGGCACCCGCCTGTCTATGTTATCTTTTCATTCAGCCCCACGAGATAGTAAACTTGAGTTTCTTCAGCAGGCACCATGACGGTCTTGAATCGCTGGCTCGTGTCGGATGGGGAGTGGTTTACGATGACTTTCCTGACGACTCCGAATAGGCCCAAGAAGTGAACTTCTAGGCCATATCCACCATACCATGGATGCCTACCTTGTTAGCCAAAATGAAGGATCACATCAGTCCGTTAATACGATTGTCACGTGAGGGACGGTGCAAGCCTTGGCCAGAAGTAGTCAGCTACTAGGACTGTCAAGTGAAGGACGATGGAAGCCTTGGGTAGAAGTAGTCATCTACTAGGATCCTCACCTGCAGGACGATGGAAGTCTTGGGTAGAAGTAGTCAGCTACTAGGACTATCACGTGAAGGACGATGGAAGCCTTGGGTAGAAGTAGTCATCTACTAGGATCCTCACCTGCAGGACGATGGAAGTCTTGGGTAGAAGTAGTCAGCTACTAGGACTGTCACGTGCAGGACGATGGAAGTCTTGGGTAGAAGTAGTCAGTTACTAGGACTGTCACGTGCAGGACGATGGAAGTCTTGGGTAGAAGTAGTCAGTTACTAGGACTGTCACGTGAAGGACGATGGAAGTCTTGGGTAGAAGTAGTCAGTTACTAGGACTGTCACGTGAAGGACGGTGGAAACCCTGGCTAGGACGTAGTCAGTTACTAGGACTGTCACGTGAAGGACGGTGGAAGCCTTGGGTAGAAGTAGTCAGCTACTAGGACTGTCACGTGAAGGACGGTGGAAGCCCTGGCTAGAAGTAGTCAGCTACTAGGACTATCACGTGAAGGACGTTGGAAGCCCTGGCTAGAAGTAGTCAGCTACTAGGACTATCACGTGAAGGACGGTGGAAGCCTTGGGTAGAAGTAGTCAGCTACTAGGACTGTCACGTGAAGGACGATGGAAGCCCTGGCTAGAAGTAGTCAGCTACTAGGACTATCACGTGAAGGACGTTGGAAGCCCTGGCTAGAAGTAGTCAGCTACTAGGACTATCACGTGAAGGACGGTGGAAGCCTTGGGTAAAAGTAGTCAGCTACTAGGACTATCACGTGAAGGACGGTAGAAGCCTTGGGTAGAAGTAGTCAGCTACTAGGACTATCACGTGAAGGACGGTAGAAGCCTTGGGTAGAAGTAGTCAGTTACTAGGACTGTCACGTGAAGGACGATGGAAGTCTTGGGTAGAAGTAGTCAGTTACTAGGACTGTCACGTGAAGGACGGTGGAAACCCTGGCTAGGACGTAGTCAGTTACTAGGACTGTCACGTGAAGGACGGTGGAAGCCTTGGGTAGAAGTAGTCAGCTACTAGGACTGTCACGTGAAGGACGGTGGAAGCCCTGGCTAGAAGTAGTCAGCTACTAGGACTGTCACGTGAAGGACGGTGGAAGCCCTGGCTAGAAGTAGTCAGCTACTAGGACTATCACGTGAAGGACGGTGGAAGCCTTGGGTAGAAGTAGTCAGCTACTAGGACTGTCACGTGAAGGACGATGGAAGCCCTGGCTAGAAGTAGTCAGCTACTAGGACTATCACGTGAAGGACGGTGGAAGCCTTGGGTAAAAGTAGTCAGCTACTAGGACTATCACGTGAAGGACGGTAGAAGCCTTGGGTAGAAGTAGTCAGCTACTAGGACTATCACGTGAAGGACGGTAGAAGCCTTGGGTAGAAGTAGTCAGCTTCTAGGACTGTTAAGTGAAGGACGGTAGAAGCCTTGGCTAGAAGTAGTCAGCTACTAGGACTGTTACGTGAAGGACGGTAGAAGCCTTGGGTAGAAGTAGTCAGCTACTAGGACTGTTACGTGAAGGACGGTAGAAGCCTTGGCTAGAAGTAGTCAGCTACTAGGACTGTTACGTGAAGGACGGTAGAAGCCTTGGGTAGAAGTAGTAAGCTACTAGGACTATCACGTGAAGGACGGTAGAAGCCTTGGGTAGAAGTAGTCAGCTACTAGGACTATCACGTGAAGGACGGTAGAAGCCTTGGGTAGAAGTAGTCAGCTACTAGGACTATCACGTGAAGGACGGTAGAAGACTTGGGTAGAAGTAGTAAGCTACTAGGACTATCACGTGAAGGACGGTAGAAGACTTGGGTAGAAGTAGTCAGCTACTAGGTCTGTCACGTGTAAGACGGCGGAAGCCTTGGTAAGATGTAGTTTGCTAGTCTGGATAATCGTTTTGTCTCTTTAACGCGGACCTACTTCTTTCTGCGGAGGAACTTTTTTTCTGATGTAAAACTAACACGCGAGAACAAGCTCTGTACAGGACGTCGTGTACAGCTGACGTAACGTGTACGAGCTGTGAATCTTTCTTGTAAGTTGGGCAGTCACAACAAGTCGCAGTCTGTGTCATTTCTCGTGTTTACGCCAGCCCGAGGGGCGGGCCCTGATAACAGGGCGGCTGTGAGAGCGGAGGGTCTGCTGACGGAACATCAGAGGTTACCAGGTTAAGATTACGTGACACCGAGCAACCTCTGGACACCGATATCAGGTTAGGGAAAATCACTGCACTTAATTCTTACTTTCTGTTTTTGTTATTGTCTTTATTTACACTTTTGTTATTGTTACGTTTCCAGAAGACAGACATAAACAGTGAAACTTACTGTTTCTTCTTTCTATATCTAAATATAGGGAGATTTTGTTGAGAACATAACAGGCAGATTCACACTTTCTCCCTTGTTGGGCTGACGTTCATAAACATTAGGTGGAACTGTCTGTGGCTGTACGAACAGAAGTGATCATTAGCTGTGGTGAAATATGTATGTATGTATATACGTATGTATGTACGTGTGTGTGTATGTATGTTAATCAATCAAGTGCCGTGCCGCGTGGAGTAGGCGATCATTTCTCTCCACAATTCCCTGTCTTTAGACTTGATTATGAGATCCGCCGGTGACTTTCTTCCTAGCCACACTGACAGCCCATCCAGTAACTTCTCTCTCTGTCTCTTCTTCCCTCAGCTATGTGTGTGTGTTTATACTGTGAATAGTGGGACTTTTGTTGTATATATCTGGGACATACGAGGAGTGATTGATAAGTTCTCGGCATAAGGTACAACGGATTATTTGTGGACAACTTTTTGGGGTTATTTCTCAACATAGCCCCTTGCAAGTTTATGCACTTAGTCCAGAGATCCTGGAACATACAGATCCATTCTTTGTAAAACTCAGCATCTTGTGCCAGTAGAAAGTGGTCTGCAGCATGAATGACGTCATCATCTGAAGCAAATTTCCGACCACTGAGCTCCTTTTTTAGTTTGGTAAACAGGTAATAGTCTGAAGGGACTAAATCTGGGGAATAAGGAGGATGTTCAAGAAGTTGGAAGCCACATGAATGAATGGGAGCCATTGCTACCGCCGACTTGTGAACTGGAGCATTGTCCTACTGAAAGATGACTCCTCTCGTCAATTTCCCTCGATGCTTTGACCTGCAGTTGCTTCACAAGATTAGCGTAATAGGCCCTGGTGACCGTTCTGCCCTTTTGAAGATGATCTACCAATAGCACAAATCCCACAAGTTGGAAGCCATCACTTTGTCTGCAGACAGAACCACCCTTGCATTCTTTGGATGTGGGGATCCATGTTTCCACTGTTTTGACTGTTCTTTAGTTTCTGGTTGAAAATGATGAACCCAAGTCTCATCCATAGTCACAAATTGCTGAAGAACTGGCCAAGATTGTCTCTTGACATGCTGAGACTGTCGTTTGTGATCAGCAGCAAGACGTTTCGGTGCCCAAAAGGGATGGCAACTGCAGTAAAACTGGTTTAAATAATAAAGGTAGATAGAGGTGTATGGTATAGTTTTACAAAGTGGCAGAGGGAGTGAGTAAAGTGAGAAAAAACGAATAGAAAGTATGAGAATGTATAAATGAAAAACATACAACATCCGATATTTCGGCCCAAGCTTTTTTCGAGTATTACATGCACAAACAAGACAAAAACGAGTAACTAAACGAAGAACTTATCTTAATATGGCCTCATCCAGACGTAGGAAACAAAGAAATACGTGTCCACTAGAAGATGCGCATAGAGATCACCCGGGCCATACCTTCTATTGATAGAGCCAATCGTAAAGAAGAGGTGGAGAGAGAGAGGAGGAAAACATGTGGTAGAAGGGAGGGGGGAAAGGGCAATAGAAACATGACAGCCGCTAGAGAAGAAGGTGTCGGTGGGGGGGGGGGGACGCGGAGAGATAATGAATGAAGAAGATAAATACCTGCAGGGAGAAAATGTGAAACTGGTATAAGGACAAGACCCTCTAAACACCAATATGTTGCCAGAGAAGAAAAGAGGGTGGTGGTAGGGATGGGTAGCTAGGAGAAAGAAAGTAGAGTTAAAAAAGGGGGGGGGGGTGGAAAACTAAAGAACTTACAGAAAGCTGAAGACATTGTTAATTCCAGCTGGGTGGAGACAGCCAGTCTGAAAAATAAGGCGCTGTTCTAGGACCCTCCGAGATCGTACATCAGCAGAACAAGAGCGGATCGGACTAACAGAAATGTCCTGTTTTCCCCTGTGGTTGCTAAGGCAAAATTGTTTAGCCACAGGTCTCCAGGCCCTCTTAAAAATACCATTAATTTGTTGGCGAAAATGATCTCCTAAGCGTAAACCGGTCTCACCTATGTACTTCATACCACAACGTTTCCACATAATAGCATAAATGACATTGCGTGAAGTACAGGTGAAACCCTCCTGAAATGATAACGTGGACTTAGAGAAGGAGATCTGGCTAGCCTCTACAACAAACGGACAAGTATTGCATCTACGTCGTCCACAACGTCTGGTACTATAAAAAGTGTCATCTGTCTTAAGGCGACTACAAACTAAAAGGTCCCTGAGATTATTATCCAGTCTGTAGGGTTCTCCAAAAGGTTCACGTGTGTCAGGCTCGGTCTGGAGGAGATGGAGGTGGCGAAACAGTATGTTCTTAACTGCCAAGCTATGAGGGTGGTGCGTGAGTACCAGTTTAACTCTGTCCGAGCTACAGTGCGGTTTAAGGGTGAGGGTTTGTTGCCGCGATATATGGCTAATGCGGTTCGAAGATGAAGAGAGAAAATGTTCTGGATAGCCGCGTTGACAGAAGAAATCTAGCATTTTATGGCCTTGATCCTGGAAATCCACATCCTCCTTACACAAACTTCGCAACCTAAGAAGCTGGGAAAAAGGAATAGAGTCCTTACACGATCTGGGTTGGGAGGAAGAGTACAAGAGGTAGCTGTGAGAGTCTGCAGGTTTATAGTGGATAGAAGTAGTAAGCCCAGTAGGGCCGATAGTAACAGCAATGTCGAGAAAGTTAGCGGAAGTAGCAGAGATATGGGAGATGAAAGAAATGACAGGATTGTACTCCTTAATAAAACTGATAAAGTTGTCAAGATCTTCCTCTGGCATTGATGTCACCCCAATGCCATCATCTATGTAGCGTCTATAGAAGACTGGAAAGGGGCCTCTAAAGGCTCTTAGAACCTTGTGTTTGAAGTGGCCCATGAACACACATGCTTAGCTGGGGCCCATTTTGGTACCCATGGCCACACCATAACCTGGTCGAAGTAAAGGCCATTGAATTCAAACAAACTGAGTTGGAGGACAAGTCATGTAAGGCGGAGAATAGTAGACATAGAAATAGAGGGATTGGATCTTTTGTTCAGAAAGAACTTGACGGCCTGAAGTCCCTGGTCATGAGGGATGGATGTGTATAAAGATACTACATTAAGGGTGAAGATATGGTAGGTGTGACCAGGCAGGAGTGTAAGGGTCTCAAAAGCAAATGAGAGCATGATTGGTGTCCTTAAGATAAGTGGGCAGACTAGTGACCAGAGGATGAAAGATACTGTCAAGAAAGTCAGAGATTTGCTCTGTAGGGCAGGAACAAGTGGACACTATGGGCCTTTAAGGATTGCCTGGTTTGTGTATCTTAGGGAGTAGATAAAAGGATGGCTTCTCTAAACAGCTGTCGCGGATGTGAAGATGAGTAGCCGAGGGAGAAAGATCAGTCTTGTGGATAAGTTGGTTGATCGTGTCACGAACATGGTGGTTGTTGGCCAGAGTCGGATCTTGAGGAGGAGAGGCATAAAATTTAGTGTTGCTCAGCTGGCCCATGGCCTCCTGGATGTACAATTCTTTCTTCCAACAAACAATGGCCCCGCCCTTGTCTGCACTCTTGATCACGATATCTCGCCTGCGCTGGAGTTGAGAAAGTGCGCGCTGCTCCCCGGGGGTCAGGTTCGAGTGTCGTACACGGGGAAGGCGAAGCTTGCGGATGTCGTAGAGAGTGTGATCAATGTAGAGGTCCAAGGCGCGAGACGCTCCTGCTGAAGATGTCCAGGCGGATGGTTGTTTGGAGAAGCGAGAGAAAGGGTCATCATCGGAGGTGGATTGGGATTATGAAGGTTGGGACGCGTCTTGGAAATGGAACTTTAAACGCAGTCTGCGATGGAAACGGTGGACATCTTGAAGGAGTGAGAACTGGTCAGCAGAAGGACGGAGGGGAACAAACTGTAAACCTTTCCCCAGGACAGACAATTCATCAGTCGAAAGTGGAATATCAGGAGGGATACAAACCACCTTAGTGGGGGCACAGGCGGTGGTGGGTTGGGGAGAGGCTGTAAAGGGACGGATAGCAGAAAGTTTCTGCTTTTTGAGAGAAGAAAGTTGCAGGTAGAATTGTCTGTTGGTGGAGTGAATAATCTCTCGTATCAGGCGATAAATGAGGTAATTATCATGTTAACTTGGTGGAGACGGACAGAGAGTAGAGTAGACTATCAAGATCCGAGAGGAGTTCAATGTGTCCCTCAACGACATAGCGCATGCGTTGAAAATAAGATCTTGGCAACTTTATCAGTTTTATTAAGGAATACAATCCTGTCATTTCTTTCATCTCCCATATCTCTGCTACTTCCGCTAACTTTCTCGACATTGCTGTTACTATCGGCCCTACCGGGCTTACTACTTCTGTCCACTATAAACCTACAGACTCTCACAGCTATCTCTTGTACTCTTCCTCCCAACCCAGATCATGTAAGGACTCTATTCTTTTTTCCCAACTTCTTAGGTTGCGAAGTTTGTGTAAGGAGGATTTGGATTTCCAGGACCAAGGCCATAAAATGCTAGATTTCTTCTGTCAACGCGGCTATCCAGAACATTTTCTCTCTTCATCTTCGAACCGCATCAGATATATATCGCGGCAACAAGCCCTCATTCCTAAACTGCCCTGTAGCTCGGACAGGGTTAAACTGGTACTCACGCATCACCCTCATAGTTTGGCAGTTAAGAACATACTGTTTCGCCATCTCCATCTCCTCCAGACCGAGCCTGACACGCGTGAACCTTTTGGAGAACCCTACAGACGGGATAATAATCTCAGGGACCTTTTAGTTCGTAGTCGCCTTAAGACAGATGGCACTTTTTATAGTACCAGACGTTGCGGACACCCTAGATACAACACTTGTCCGTTTGTTGTAGAGGCTAACTAGATTTCCTTCCCTAAGTCCACGTTATCATTTCAGGAGGGTTTCACCTGTACTTCACGCAATGTCATTTATGATATTATGTGGAAACGTTGTGGTATGAAGTACATAGGGGAGACCAGTTTACGCTTAGGAGATCTTTTTCGCCAACAAATTAATGGTATTTTTAAGAGGTCCCGGAGTGCTGTGGCTAAACATTTTTGCCTTAGCAACCACAGGGGAAAACAGGACATTTCTGTTAGTCCGATCCGCTCTTGTTCTGCTGATGTACGATCTCGCAGGGTCCTAGAACAGCGCCTTATTTTCCAGGCTGGCTGTCTCCACCCAGCTGGAATTAACAATGTCTTCAGCTTTCTGTAATGTCTTAGTTTCCCACTCCCTCTCCCTTCTTTTTTTTACTCTACTTTCTTTCTCCTCGCTATAATTAAATGTCACCTTCTTACCCACACTGGGTATGTTCATTCAAGCTAGTTATAATTTGTGAGTATAAAGTTTTCAAAATCTTCTCACAGATTAAAGAGAATAGTATCCACATCTACCTGTCCCAGTGTGCACAATGTGTCTCCATCTACATGTCCCATTTTACATAATGCGGCCGTATCTACATATTCCAGTTTACACAGTTTGTCCCCATCTACATGCCACAGTTTACACAATGTCCTCATCTACATGTTCCACTTTACACAATGTATTATCATCTACATATCCCAGTTTACACATTGTGTCCTTATCTACATGTTCCAGTTTACACAATGTGTCCTTATCTACTTGTCCCATTTTACACAATGTCCTCATCTACATGTCAAAGTTTACACAATGTGTCCTTATCTACATGTCCCAGTTTACACAATGTGTCCTTATCTGCTTGTCCTAATTTACACATTGTGTTAAAAGATCTTTTCTCACTCTCAGGTAGATTTTAGTTTCAATGCTATTTTATCTGCAGAAGGTTCTGGAACAAAGAAAGGTCTTTCCACGAAGCAGAACAACAGAGTCGGGTAAAGAGCAATCCTTTCCGCGCGATAGAGCAGCAGAGCAGGTAAAGGAACCTTTGTCAGTCATGAAAACATTCCAGACCAGGAACGTAATACCTGCGTCTATCTGACTTACCTGAGCTGGTCACGAAATAACTCGCCATGTTTTCACTGAGTTACCTGGGAAAGTGAGCACGTCCAGGTAAAGTGGTCTTGTTGAAGTGAGCTCGCCAGGTATAACAAGCTCTCGGGACGTTTTATTGACAGGCCATCGAGAAGGGCGGGAACTTCCATCAGAACATTGTTGTGTCAGGTATTCCCTGGTCTCACGGGGTTGCTTTCTTCGCTCTACCACAAACAAAAGTTTGCCAAAAATTGACTTCTTCCCAGCTGTGGCACTTATGTGGATAAATAATCCTGAATGTTTACTTTTTGTTTTAACATGATCTTTGCTTTCTTTCTCTCGTTTCACAAGCCATGTTGAGTCTTGAATTGATCTTTTACAATAAGGTGCGGATCGTTTTCAGCAGTTAATACCAATCTGACACTCTTTTCTCACTTGTGTTTTTTCTTTCTCTTGTTATTGTCTACTGGCATTTGCGAGTTCATCAACATGTACTAGAAATAGTAGTAGTTGTAGTAGTAGTAGTAGTAGTAGTAGTAGTAGTAGTAGTAGTAGTAGTAGTAGTAGTAGTAGTAGTGGCGGTGGGATTGGTAATACTAATACTAGTAAAAGTAATAGCAGCAGTAGTAGTATCTGTAGTAGTACTTGTAGTAGCATTAGTAGCAGTGGTAAAAGTAGTAACAGTAGTAGTAATATTATTATTAGTAGTAGCGGTAGTTGTAGTAGTAGACGTAGTAGAGGTATTAGTAGTAGTAATAGTAATAGTAGTAGAAGAGGTAGTTGTAGTAATAGTAGAAGAGGTAGTAGTAGTAGTTGTAGTAGTAGCAGTGGTAGTAGTAGTAGTAGATGTAGTAGTAGTAGCAGTGGCAGTAGTAATAGTGCTCACAGTAGTAGTAGTAGTAGTAGTAGTAGTAGTAGTAGTCGTAGTAGTAGTAGTAGAAGTAATACTAGTAGTAGTAGAGGAGGTAGTAGTACAAGTAATAACAATACTAATAGAGGTAGTAGTAGTAGTAGATGTAGTAGTAGTAGCAGTGACAGTAGTAATAGTGGTAGTAGTAGTACTAGAGATAATAGTAGTAGATTTATAGTAGTGTTAGTAGCAGAAGTAATGGCAGCAGTAGTAGTACAGTCAATAGTAGCATTAGTAGTAGAGGTAGTAATAGTGCTCGCAGTAGTAGTAGTATTTGTAGTAGTAGAGGTAATAGTGGTAATGGCAGAGTAGTAGTAGTAGTAGTAGTAGTAGTAGTAATAGTAGTAGTAGTAGAGGAGGTAGTAGTACAAGTAATAACAGTAGTATTAGAGGTAATAGTAGTAGTAGTAGTAGTAGTAGTAGTAGAGGAGGTAGTAGTACAAGTAATAACAGTAGTATTAGAGGTAATAGTAGTAGTAGTAGTAGTAGTAGTAGTAGTAGTAGTAGTAGTAGCAATAGAGTAATAGTGGTACTGGCAGAGTAGTAGTAGTGGTAGTAGTAGTAGTAGTAGTAGAAGAGGTATTAGTAGCATTAGTATTAGTGGCATTAGTAGTAGAGGTAGTAGTAATAGCAGTAGTAGCAAGGGTAGTAGTTATTCTACCAGTATTAGTAATTGTAGAAGAGGTAGTAGTAGTAGATATAGTAGAAGTAGTAGTAACAGAAGAGATATTAGAGGTAGTAGTAGTAGTAGTAGAGGTACTGGTAGTAGTAGTGGAGATGGTAGTGGAGATAGTAGAGGTGGTAGTGGTAGTAGTAGTGGAGATAGTAGTGGTAGTAGTAGTAGTAGTAGTAGTAGTAGTAGTAGTAGTAGTAGTACTACATGTAGTAGTAGTAGAGATAATAGTACTAGAGGACGTAGTAGAGGTAGTAGTAGTAGGTGTAGCAGTAAAGATAGTAGTACTAGAGGTGTTAGTAGTAGTAGTAGTAGTAAAGATAGTAGTACTAGTAGAGGTAGTAGAGTTAGTAGAAGTAGTTAGAATAGTTGTAGTGATAATAGTAGTAGAGGTTGTATTAGTAGAGAGAGTAGAGTTATTTGTAGTAGTAGAGGTAGAAGTAGTATTAGAGGTGGTAGTAGAGAAAGTTGTAGTAATAGTAGTAATATTGATAGTAGTAGTAGTAGTAGTAGTAGTAGTAGTAGTAGTAGTAGTAGTAGTAGTAGTAGTGCTTGATAAAACTTCTAAAAAAAGAATCAGGGGATCAGACATCTACACGTGAAGAAAAGAAATAAAGAAAGAGAGATAGAAAGAAAGAATGAAAAAACAAAGAAAAAAAACAAAGAAAAAAAACAAACAAGAAAAAAGAAAAAAAAAAGAGAGAGAGAGAGAGAGAGAGAGAGAGAGAGAGAGAGAGAGAGAGAGAGAGAGAGAGAGAGAGAGAAATAAATATCAGGTCTGGTAGCATCAAGTAGACGAGATGGAACATTCTAGCAAACACTTTGGTTCAAAGCCAGACTTGCTGCAATCTGAATGTTTGAGACCATGAAAAGTCTTATGTCTTACATCAGACAAAAATATGTCTTACATCAGACCAAAAAAATCTCATATAAAACTAATATATTACACACAAAAAACCCATAAAAATCATGAATCATGTTTGTTTCCTCTATACTCTTTCAAATTCTGTGTACAATATTAGCAGCAGCAAATCTGTGTTTTATACTCATCTTACATCTTACATCCTTCCCGTGCCGTTAACTTCACATAGGGCCCACATGGTAGTTCGCCAAGATGTCCTGTCTTCGACGAGTTTTTCAGTCTCATCAAGGGATGTTATGCCCACTGAATTGGTTTCTCTTAACAGTGTCTTCTTTAGAGTTTCGTGTAGTCGACCTCTTTTTCTTCAGCCTGTTGTGCTCCACTTGATAGCTTGTTTGGGGATTCTCTGATTGTTTCTTCTCATCACATGACCGACATATGTCCACCTCCTTTTCCTGATCACCCATGAGACTGGTTGTTGTTCAGTCATCTGTCTTATCTCTGTATTGTTCTTGAATTCATTCCACTTTATACTGAATATTTTCCTTAGGCATTTGTTTTCAAAAGACTCTAATTTCTTTAGTTGTTTTCCAGCTTTCACAAGCATAAATGAGGGTGGATATTATACTTGAATTGAATAGTCTTAACTTGGTTTTTATGCTCATAACTTTTGAATGCCATATGTTCTCAAGATTCTTGAAGGTCAATGCTGCTTTGGTAATTCGAATTCTAACTTCTTTTCTGGTGTCACCATTGTGGTCTTTATAGCTGCCGATATATGCAAAATGCTCTACTAAAGCCGCTAGTAAATACCTAAATTTGCTCACACCAAAGCTAGCCCCCCCCCCCCCTTTTTCCGAGCGCCCTACAATATTTTACTGAGGGACTACCGAAGTACGTGCTATCTTATAGGGCTGTCAACGATCTCCATGTTAATTCATGGATCACTTCCTGCATAAGGGTCACTCGAACGGACATTTCCGGTAAGTTCGATAACTAAGACCTATAACTAGTTCTGGTTCTTTGATCACCAGTTACCGATTATCTTTGCACGGGTTGGGGGGGGGGGGGGTGTAGCAAATAATCTTAAACTTTAAAGAAAAATAAACTTCCCAAGACTTTCTTCATATCACGCAATAGTTTGACTGCCTTAGAATGACGATGTTCGGATAAAGTGTACTCACATGTTCATCCAAGTTTAGAGCCGGTGTGTGCTAGTTCTGCTAGCCTAACTGCTTCGCGACCTTGACAAAGAAGACTCCAAAACAAATCTTCTACGATAAAAAACAAATTATCAGTTCTTCTCGCCGACAAGTTCCTAGCTCTCGCTGCTGGTGGTAAGTGATACTGAATTGTTTAAAGTCGATTGTCTGATATCTCTCCATTTTCTCAGAGATTTCAACATTTTTGTGCCTGAAGATCGCCCAGATTACGTTAATACACATAACACAGAAAATCTCCGCAAAGCTCTGTGTGTGAGATTACAGGAACAATGCGCCTACCACCGAAAATCTCCGAAAGCCTCGGTTTTAGACAACTGGAGCAGTTTAAAGATTACAGAAAAAATATCCGTTTTTTTTTATATGTGGGTGTGTTTCTTTTCTGTCCTCGTCAGAATAACAATTTTCTGTGGTTTCTGTAGGCAGGGCAACCCTGAGGATGGGGAATGTGGTATTTAAAAACCACTGTTTTTACCACTTTCTCATCAAGATCAGGTTTGCTATATTTCTCATGTTTCACTTGTTTTCTTAAGTTTGTTAAAATTTCTCAGTGTTTGTAACGTTTTGTCATGTCTGTTACATATTTTCATGCTTGTTATGTTTTGTCATATTTGTTACATATTCCCACGTTTGTTATATTTTTTATGTTTGTGTTATATTTTATCACGTTTGTTATATGTTTTCATGTATGTTATATTTTTTCATGTTTGTTATGAAATAACATTGTGACTTTCTAGTTCCCTGTCTGGTCTCTCCCAGTCAAGGTAAGTATAACAATGATAGGTTGTCAAATGCGCTTCCGTGAAGACATGAAAATATTTCAGTCTACATTTTTCTGTTCAAATATTGCTAGTATAGCATACAAGAAATACAACATACAACAGATTCAGGCAACAAATACAACATACAGCAGAATCAGACAACTATAACAAACAACAGAGGCAGGCAAGAAATAAAACATAAAGCAGAACTAGGCAACAAATATAACATACAAGAGAACTAGGCAACAAATATAATATACAAGAGAACTAGGCAACCAATACAACATACAGCAGAATTAAACAACAAATATAACATATAGCATAACTAGGCAAAAATGCAACATACAAAAGAACCAGACAAGAAATACAACATACAACCAAATCAGCAACAAATACAACATAGAACAAAATAAGCAACATTTACAGTAGTTATAGGAAAGTGTATGGTACGAATTTACAAAAGTTAGAAAGCGCGGAAAAAAAGTTAATAGTTGAAGTAAAAAAAAAAAGTGAAATAGCTATCAGAAACATCAACAATCCAATATTTCGGCACAAGGGCTTTGTCATCGCTCCTATCCTGCAATAAATAGAACAGAATAGCGAGCAAGAAACAGCAAGCAACATGGACAGGTAAGAAAACATTGCCTAAAATTTGAAGCATAAATGCCGACCTCAGGTAAGTAGAACAGGGCAGTGAAGAGAGAGGAGAAATTGTGTTCAGATCTGAGAGCGATTACAAGCGCAAGAAACTAAACTGAAACAATGTAGGCTGGATGTAGATAATCTGCCCTTCAATCTCTGGGACAACACATTATTAATATCACTTGCGACTGGGCGTATCTGGTGCCTGAAAGCAGGGGCGTGTACATGTGTTTGTTGAGAGCTCGTTTCCTGAACCTCAAAGAGTTTGATATATTATCTGGAAGGCAAGATCTCCGCCCAAGATCAAGATGTCAGTGTTTTCTGATGTGTTCTCATCACGGTGTCCCTGTAGATCTTGTCTTATGTTCACCTGAATCTTGTCTGAGTGCTGCTGCACGCGATAACAAAAGATGATGGCACCGAACTGCACGGATAAATTGGTTTCCATGGTAATCATGTAAACGCTGGGGTTACCTGGTTCAGGTAGGATCTTGTACCTGGTCTTGTCCGAACTACAGTGCTGTACTTCATATCAAGTCTCCCAGATACCAAGTATCTCATATACCAAATATGAAGTACTAGATCACAATAACTGAAATATGACGCAAACTGGTTTGTGATTACATAAAGTACTCTGGTCAGCGTTTGCTTTTCACTTATGTTTGTATTTTGACCAATGTTTATATTTTGACCAATGTTTATATTTTGACCAATGTTTATATTTTGACCACTGTTTGTATTTTGACCAATGTTTGTATTTTGACTTCAATGAATACAATTACATGAGATAATGGGTACCGTAACATTTGATTAGAAAGAGAAAGCAAGATGACTGTGCTTGGTAGTTTCACATTACACAAAACGGCCGATATCTCACTTGACGGATACGGGACTTGACATATAAGGGATTTATCATTTTACTATCTTATCTTTTCCGTTAAACATGTGCCTACATGAAATGACATATAATATTAGTG
The DNA here is from genome assembly GCA_009760885.1 of Achatina immaculata. Taxonomy (NCBI): domain Eukaryota; kingdom Metazoa; phylum Mollusca; class Gastropoda; order Stylommatophora; family Achatinidae; genus Lissachatina; species Lissachatina immaculata. The sequence goes on along the minus strand of CM019702.1, from coordinate 23,808,628 downwards.
GAAACGAAATATTAGTTTATATACATTTACTATTCAGTATTTCTTCTTCTTCTTCTTGGAAGTGCGAGCTGGCGTTTTTTGCAGCCGACGCAGTGAAGATGTTGAGGCGATCTCTACCACGTGAACCAGGCTAGGTCTGTTACTGTGGAGATGGGACGGGTTTTAGCCAGCTATGGTTCTCTGACCCTGACTCTAACATATTAGCTATGGTTCTCTGACCCTGACTCTAACATATTAGCTATGGTTCTCTGACCCTGACTCTAACATATTAGCTATGGTTCTCTGACTCTAACATATTAGCTATGGTTATATGACCTTGACCATCTATCACCAGACAACAGATTCAGGCAACAAATACAACATACAGCAGAATCAGGCAACTATAACAAACAACAGAGGCAGGGAAGAAATAAAACATAAAGCAGAACTAGGCAACAAATATAACATACAAGAGAACTAGGCAACAAATATAACATACAAGAGAACTAGGCAACCAATACAACATACAGCAGAATTAAACAACAAATATAACATATAGCATAACTAGGCAAAAATGCAACATACAAAAGAACCAGACAAGAAATACAACATACAACCAAATCAGCAACAAATACAACATAGAACAAAATAAGCAACATTTACAGTAGTTATAGGAAAGTGTATGGTACGAATTTACAAAAGTTAGAAAGCGCGGAAAAAAAAAAGTTAATAGTTGAAGTAAAAAAAAAAAAAGTGAAATAGCTATCAGAAACATCAACAATCCAATATTTCGGCACAAGGGCTTTGTCATCGCTCCTATCCTGCAATAAATAGAACAGAATAGCGAGCAAGAAACAGCAAGCAACATGGACAGGTAAGAAAACATTGCCTAAAATTTGAAGCATAAATGCCGACCTCAGGTAAGTAGAACAGGGCAGTGAAGAGAGAGGAGAAATTGTGTTCAGATCTGAGAGCGATTACAAGCGCAAGAAACTAAACTGAAACAATGTAGGCTGGATGTAGATAATCTGCCCTTCAATCTCTGGGACAACACATTATTAATATCACTTGCGACTGGGCGTATCTGGTGCCTGAAAGCAGGGGCGTGTACATGTGTTTGTTGAGAGCTCGTTTCCTGAACCTCAAAGAGTTTGATATATTATCTGGAAGGCAAGATCTCCGCCCAAGATCAAGATGTCAGTGTTTTCTGATGTGTTCTCATCACGGTGTCCCTGTAGATCTTGTCTTATGTTCACCTGAATCTTGTCTGAGTGCTGCTGCACGCGATAACAAAAGATGATGGCACCGAACTGCACGGATAAATTGGTTTCCATGGTAATCATGTAAACGCTGGGGTTACCTGGTTCAGGTAGGATCTTGTACCTGGTCTTGTCCGAACTACAGTGCTGTACTTCATATCAAGTCTCCCAGATACCAAGTATCTCATATACCAAATATGAAGTACTAGATCACAATAACTGAAATATGACGCAAACTGGTTTGTGATTACATAAAGTACTCTGGTCAGCGTTTGCTTTTCACTTATGTTTGTATTTTGACCAATGTTTATATTTTGACCAATGTTTATATTTTGACCAATGTTTGTATTTTGACCAATGTTTGTATTTTGACCAATGTTTGTATTTTGACTTCAGTGAATAAAATTACATGAGGTAATGGGTACCGTAACATTTGATTAGAAAGAGAAAGCAAGATGACTGTGCTTGGTAGTTTCACATTACACAAAACGGCCGATATCTCACTTGACGGATACGGGACTTGACATATAAGGGATTTATCATTTTACTATGCTATCTTTTCCGTTAAACATGTTCCTACATTAAATGAAATATAATATTAATGGAAACGAAATATTAGTTTATATACATTTACTATTCAGTATTTCTTCTTCTTCTTCTTCTTGGAAGTGCGAGCTGGCGTTTTTTGCAGCCGACGCAGTGAAGATGTTGAGGCGATCTCTACCACGTGAACCAGGCTAGGTCTGTTACTGTGGAGATGGGACGGGTTTTAGCCAGCTATGGTTCTCTGACCCTGACTCTAACATATTAGCTATGGTTCTCTGACCCTGACTCTAACATATTAGCTATGATTCTCTGACCTTGACTCTAACATATTAGCTATGATTCTCTGACCCTAACATATTAGCTATGGTTATATGACCTTGACCATCTATCACCAGACAAACCTCACAGACCACACATTACTAGAGAAATCTCGTAGACAATCTATCACCAGACATATTTCACAGATAATTAATCATAAAAACCATCAGTCATCTGGAAACCTCACAGACCATCCATTACCTGCAAACCTCACAGATTATCTATCATCAGACAAATCTCTCAGACCATTAATTATCAGACAAACCTCACAGACAATCTATCACGACACTTCTGAAAGGCTATATATATTACAAGGAAAAGCAGCAGAGACTTGTCTATCACCAGTCAAACCTCATAAACCCTATCACAAGAAAGACCTCACAGGCTATCTATCACCCGACAAACCCCACAGATCTTCTTTCACCAGACAGCCTCACAGTTGGTAACCAGACAACCTCACAGTTCGTCTATCACCAGACAAACCCCACAGATCGTCTATCACCAGACAAACCTCATAGAACGTCTATCACCAGACAAACCCCACAGTTCGTCTATCACCAGAAAACCTCATAGATCGTCTATCACCAGACAAACCCCACAGTTCGTCTATCACCATACAAACCCCACAGTTCGTTTATCACCAGACAAACCCCACAGTTCGTCTATCACCAGACAAACCCCACAGTTCGTCTATCACCAGACAACTTCATAGATCGTCTATCACCAGACAAACCCCACAGTACGTCTATCACAAGACAAACCCCACAGTTCGTCTATCACCAGACAACCTCATAGATCGCCTATCACCAGACAACCTCATAGATCGTTTATCACCATACAACCATATAGTTCGTCTGTCACCATACAACCTCATAGATCGTCTATCACCAGACAAACCCCACAGATCGTCTATCACCAGACAAACCCCACAGTTCGTCTATCACCAGACAAACCCCACAGTTCGTCTATCACCAGACAAACCCCACAGTTCGTCTATCACCAGACAAACCCCACAGATCATCTATCATCAGACAAACCCCACAGATCGTCTATCACCAGACAAACCCCACAGATCGTCTATCACCAGACAAACCCCACAGTTCATCTATCACCAGACAAACCCCACAGATCGTCTATCACCAGACAACCTCATAGTTCGTCTATCACCAGACAAACCCCACAGATCGTCTATCACCAGACAAACCCCACAGTTCATCTATCACCAGACAAACCCCACAGATCATCTATCATCAGACAAACCTCACAAGCCATCTATCACTAGATACACCTCACAGATTGTCTGTCACAGACAAACCTCATAAACCTTCTCACCATAAAGATCTCACATGCTATCTATCACTCGAGAAATCCCACAGATCGTATATCACCAAACAAACCTCACAGGCCATCTATCACCAGACAAACCTCACAGACCATCTATCATCAGATAAACCTCACAGATCGTCTATCATCAGACAACACAAACAAATCTCACAAGCCATCTATCACCAAACAAACCTCACAAACCTTCTATCACTAGAAAACCTCACAAACCGTCTATAAACAGACAAACCTCACAGACCATCTATCACCTGATAAACCTCACAGGCCATCAATCACTAGACAAACCCCACAGACCATGTATCACCCGACAAAACCTCACAAACAATCTATCACCAAAAACCTCACAAACCATCTATAATCAGACAAACCTCGTAGATTGTCTATCACTAGAAAACACAAACAAACCTTACAAACCATCTATCACCCGACAAAACTCGCAGACCATTTATCACAAGACAAAACCTCTCAAACTATCTATCACAAGACAAACCTCACAAACCATCCATCACCCGACAAAACCTCACAAACCATTTGTCACAAGTTAAAACCTCACACACCATCTATCACCCGACAAAACCTCACAAACCATCCATCACAAGACAAACATCACGAACCATCCATCATAAGACAAAACCTCACAAAACATCTATTACCCGACAAAATCTCACAAACCATCTACCACAAGACAAAACCTCAGAAACCGTGAACCTGGATGTGAAAAGGAAATGTTGCACAGGATGAGGAAGGCATACTTCGCGGATGAGAAAGCCCAGGTTAATTAAGGCCATCAAAGGCGGGGCCAGGACTGCTGTGATGGCAGGCTGAAACGGGCGTGATGGACAGACCTAATTTTTTGGACACGCTTGAATGTAAGTCAGGTTAGACTAGTACCTTGTGTGAGTCAGTAATTTCTGAAGGCTGTCATAACATGAGCGCATACTAGAGAGAAGACTGCCTTGTCCTGTACGGCCAAGTTTACCCTCTCGGCAAAGTCAAACACGCGATAAAGTTCGTCCAGAGATCATTCTCTTGGCTGGAGATGCTAGATTTTCTTTCACTAATATTTCTTTTCGTTGCTTTGTTATCTACATTAAGTCTCAGAACCTCGCAAAGTTAAAGTTAATCATTGACTGCAACTATCATGTTGTGTTGTCCTTCTTTGTTACAGTTGTTTGGGCAGTGTTACAAGCTGATAGTATTGTTGTTGCAATCAGTTGCTTATTGCACTTATCACTGTAGCATTTTAATAATACAGGCATAAACCTGAGTGTTCTTGCAGTGAGTGCTGTCAAGAATGCTGCTGTTGTTATTGCTGCAGTTGCTGTACTGCTGCTGTTTTTGTTGCTGATGCTGTTGCTACTGCTGTTGTTGCTGTTAATTCTGCTGTCGTTGCTGTTATAACTGTTGCTGTTAATTCTGCTGTTGCTGTTATAACTGCTGCTGTTAATTCTGCTGCTGCTGTTATAATTGCTGCTGTTATTGCTGCTGCTAATGCTGTTGCTTGGCTGATTGTGCCAAAACACTTTTGATAGAATAAAATATGGAAGAAACTGCTTCTTAACAGTAGTAGTCACACAGTTAACAGGCATGTTTTTTACTTGTTGTTATTAACAGTGGCAGTCACACGGTTAACAGGCAAGTGTTTTACTTGTTGTTATTACAAGTGGTAGTCACACAGTTAACAAGCCGGTGTTTTACTTGTTGTTGTTAACAGTGGCAGTCACACAGTTAACAAGCCGGTGTTTTACTTGTTGTTGTTAACAGTGGCAGTCACACAGTTAACAAGCGGTGTTTTACTTGTTGTTGTTAACAGGCAGATGGTAACATCCATCAATGTCGCACAGATGATACAAGCCGCCTAGCGCTTGAGAACCGCTACATTCAGGACTGTGGTACTCTGGAACCACACGAGTTAAACTCGCTATTCAGCTACACCTAACATTCTCCTCTTCAACAATTATAATGGCTGTCCACTAAGCTCCACTCCCTTCTCTTTGTTACACATATTTCAGAACCTCCTCACAGCATCACATTACAACCCCTCTACCCTAAATATAATCATCTATTTCACCTTCTCCTGGCTAGGTTAACACTGTATCACTCTCTCTCCCCTCCATGGTTTCCTCACCCACCACCCCCAGTTACGACCCACCGACCACACATCACAGGTCTCCATTTAAACAGTCTCTACGCTCTACCATGCCCATTTCTGACACACTGCGTCGGACAAGCCACATCTTCATACAGTTACAGCTAAGTAGTTTTTAATTATTAATTTTTTAAATAGCATTCAAGTGAGTCTATGATTTATCTCCTCTCTCTATTTCTTCGTCCTGTATGTTTTTGTATGATTAAGGCTCACGCCAAAACGTCACAACTTTGTAATCGTTAAGTAATAAAGCTGCTCCTACTTTTTTCCTAGTTTGTACATTTTGGTATCACAGCTTTACTACAGTGCTTCGTGTATAGTTGTATACTTATACACTCATTGTGTTTTACTTGTTGTTGTTAACAGTGACAGTCACACAGTTAACAAGCCGGTGTTTTACTTGTTGTTGTTAACAGTAACAGTCACACAGTTAAAACAGGCAGGTGTTTTACTTGTCTGTTATATTTCCAGGTGCAACATTTACTGCGGTCTCTAACTACAGTATTCTACCCACAAAACAGATTTAATGTCTTGTTTTACACATCTTTTACAATAATGTGCAATTTTCCTACAACATGCTTGCATGAAATGTCTGATTCATATCAAGCACTTTTGTTTTATAGCAAGGAGCACATCTGCCCGTGTATTGAAAAGTGGTCCGTCTTCAAAAGTTGTCATAAATATCAGATTAGCATTTTTTCTTATCTGGAAATATTTATATCCAGTTTATTTTTTATCTATACAGTAGTCTAATTCACTAGCTAGGATTTCATGTCTTTTCTCGCTGAACTAGATACAACCGAAGCTCTCTCAGGCTCTGACAGAAGCCAGCAAAACTAATCTTTCTATTTAAGATAATCCAGCGAAGCAAATTTAAATATTATACTCTGACGGAGAATATCTTTAACCTCGGTTGTTATATCTGGCTGCGTGTTTTATATGGCTAATGTATGCTTATGTAAGCAGGCCAGAGATATCTTAATCACAACAGCTAAAGACATGGTTACAGTAAAGAAAACACAAAAGAATGGATGGATTACAACAGGTACACTAGAACTAATAAAACAACGTAGAGAAATGAAGACGAAATGGAAAATGACAAACAACAACAAAGAGGAATATAAATCTTTAACAAAAGAAGTACGAAGAAACATAAGAAAAGACAAAAAAAAAAAAACAATACATACAAGATTGTTGTGAAAGAATAGAAGGACATCAGAAGTGTGGAAGAGATAGTGAAAAGTTTAAAGAAATGAAGACATTGACGAGAAATGTCACACCTAAGCTAAATGTAAGTTGTGACGAGATGGGGAATACCTTGACAGAGACACAGGAAATTCTAGAAAGATGGAAGGAATATTGCAGAGGAATGTATGAAACAACCGACTGTGAAAGCAGAAATAAACACCGTGAATTATTATTGGAGGAGAAAGAACCCGAACTGACAATAGAAGAAGTTTTATGGGCAATAAAGAATCTGAAAAATGGTAAATCACCAAGATGTGATCTTCTTCTTCTTCTTCGTTCGCACTGTCTGTCTATATCTGCAGTCCTGTCTCTTGGACAAATTCCACTGTTTTTTGTAATTCATGTATGGAACCATAGAGCTTATCTTCTTTAGTGGTTTCACTGGGCCAGTAATTATTTCTCAGCGTCTCATAGTTGATGCAGTTCTGGAGGATATGTTCCACAATTTGGGGCACCTGGGCACATGTACACAGATTAGTAGTACCAACCTTAAACTTTGTATACATATGACTTCGGAGTCGGCTGTGTCCTGTTCGGAGACGGAAGATGGTGACTTGTTCCTTTTTGTTTAGCATGTGATAGTCATCATGTGGTGGTGTTTGTGGCTTCCTGTAGGTTTTTATCATGCTTTTCTTCTGATTATAAGTGATTGGTATGTCTGGTTGCTCCATTTCAGTGCCCTCTTTGGCCAGTTGGTCAGCTTTCTCATTGCCTGGTATCCCACAGTGGGAGGGAATCCATTGCAAAGTGACTCCATGTTGTAAGCCAATTTTTGACAAGGCATCCTTAAGGTCTGGTAGTTTGTTGCACTGAAGAGCCTCCAGTACTGATCTTGCATCTGTGAGAATTACTAAAGGACATGTATCAATTCTGGAGTCTGATAGTTTTTCAACTGCAGCAATAATTGCCCTAACTTCTGCATCAAAGTTGTTGCAGTATTTACCAGTGGGTATGGAAATCTTGTCAATGGTGTTGTTTGGATATTCAATATATGCTCCTGCCCCTCCATTCTTTATGGCATTATGTGCAGATCATCTGTATACACACGTATCCAGGTGTCACATGGATATTTGTCATCTAGAACACTAAGTGTGGCTGTTGATCTTACAAGACTGCTCTGCATCTCACCATTCTGCACACCTTTCACTTCAGTCTGAATAGATATCTGTGTATAATCTGCTTCTTTCCATGGTGTATGCTCTGGTACAGATGATAATGGAGCGACTACAGTTGGAAGGTCAGGTATCAGCTTACTCATACGCTTGGCCTGATGAATGAAGCTGCTTCTTTTAAGCCGTCCTAATGCCAAGTTATTGAATCTCTCCTTCAGGGGATGGCTTACACAGCTAAGGAATTTTTCTCCCATGGTCATGACCTTTGTGTCTCTACGTTCCTATAGCGCTTGAACACCAACTATTTTCTGCATTTCTACTATTGGTGTGGACCTCATGGCACCTGTGATAATCCGTAGTGACTGATTTTGAACCTTGTCTAGATTATGCAGCGTAGTGTTTGATGCTGTGCACCAAGATGTTGAGCCATATTCTAAATGTGGTAGAATACTTTGCTGATATACATTCTTGAGGATTCTTTCACTAGCTCCCCATGTGGTTCCACTCAGTTTTCTTAATATGGCTAGTTTTCTTCTGGCTTTTGCTTCTGCACTGTTGATGTGTTGCTTCCACGTCAGTTTTGAGTCAAGAGTCACTCCTAAGTAAGTGGGTTGGTTGTCCATCCTTAAGGGTATTTCATTTACAAAGATCTTACCTGCTTTCTGTTCAGATGAGAGGGTGAACAGAGTGGTACTTGATTTCTCTGTGTTGATACTTACACACCATTTGTTTGTCCATGATGTCAATATGTCTGCTGCTCTTTGGAGTCTCTGTGTAGCAGCTGTCGCATATTCATCTGTACACCACATGACCAGATCATCTGCATACAGTGCCGCTTTGATTCCATAGGGAAGTTCCTTGACCAGGTCATTAATGAATACAAGGAATAGTGTAGGCGAAAGGACTCCTCCTTGTGGTACACCGTGTCGCAGAAGTACTTTCTGGCTGTTGTGTCCATCCATTACTACTCTAGCTCTTCTATTGTGTAAATAGGACTTTATCCAGTTGTACAGTCTTCCATTCACATTGCAGTTTCTTAGTTTCCACAGCAGACCTTTTTTCCATACTTTATCAAAGGCTTTCTTCAGGTCTATCCACGCTGCTAGTACAAGGTTTTTCTCTTGGAATGCATCCTCAATCTCTTGAGAGAGATAGGTCACTTGATCTTCCGTACTGTAGTACTGCCTAAATCCTGCTTGTTGTGGAACGAGAAGGTTTTCACTTTCTAGGTACCATTTTAGCCTCAGGTCAATGATGCGTTCCATCGTTTTGCATAGGCAGCTAGTGAGACTGATTGGCCTGTAGCTGGAGGCAGTATCACTGTTTTTCCCTGGTTTTAGCAGTGGTACCATGCTTGCTTCCTTCCAGATTTGAGGTAACTTACCTGTGCTCCAGCACATATTGAAAATATCCAACAGCTTTCCCATTGCTGCCATTCCCAGGTTCTTGATCATTTCATTGGACACTCCATCTGGTCCTGGTGATTTCCTTGGTTTCAGTTTACTAACTGCTAGGTCTAACTCACTGCGTGTGATTGGTGCATCCATGACCTCCACTTTTCTGACTTGTTCCTCCTCTTTCTGTGGCTCGATGCGCACTGTACGCTCCTTCTCTGGATGGATATCAATATTGCAGTCCTGTGCAAAATGCGAGCAAAGTGATCTGCTACCTGCTTACCTGTAAGAGTTTTCCCATCCTCTATTAGTGTAACCTTTGTACTTCTTCCAGTACTCTCATCATTTAACTGTTTGATTAGTTTCCACAGTTTCCTTCCATCCTTTTCAAAGTTTAGGGACTCTGTTTTCTCTCTCCAACTTTCCCGTCTGGCTTGCAGCTTTGCTCTCTGAAATTTGGCCTTAGAATGTTGGTAATTATTGTGGTGTTCTTGGCATGGTCTATTTTCTGCTTGCTTTCGAGCTGCTTCCACGTCATCATGGAGTTTTCCCAGCTCACTAGACCAGTATGGTTTATAGTCCCTGCGAGCTCCTCTGGGAATGGTTTCACGAGCGGCCTGAAGGATACAAGCATTGAATTCCTTCACTATGCTGTTAATATCCTTACCTTCTATGGACAGCTGTCCCACCAGGGTACCTGTACGATGTCTGTACATTGTCCAGTTTGCTTTTTTATAGTTCCATCTGGGGAGAGGGTTACTGGTGTTAAGGAGTTCATTTTCTATTGTCAGGAAGACTGGTCGATGGTCGCTACCTCCAAGTTGTTTTCCTACTTCACGTGTAATGTTCCACTTCAGATCTGGAGAGTGGAATGCCAGATCTGGTGTTGATTTTGTATGCCATGCCCTTGAGTAAAATGTTGGGGCATCCATTGGCTGGTTGATCAGGAGAAGTCCATTATCATCCTGCCAGCTCTCAACTTCCTCTCCTCTCTTGTCTATGTGGTTATAGCCCCAGCTCTGGGAATGACTGTTAAATCACCACTGACCATCAGTCTCTCTTTGTGTGGGATTGTTCCTAAAGCAAGTGGGCGGCCATTAGGACAGTAATAGTTAAGGAGGTGGAAATCTGTATTACTACTTTTTAGATGGATCATCTGGTATTCGGCTCCTTCCATGTACACTCCCACCTGACATGCGCTGATGTTATTCTTAACAAGTGTGAGTACTCCTCCTTTTCTTCTGTCCTGTCGGTCTGATCTAAAGCACTGGTAGCCTCTGATTTTAAAGGCGGCATCTTTGGTTAGGTGTGTCTCCTGTATGCAGCATATACTTACCTGCTCTGCAAAAAGTATGTTCTCTAGTTCCACCTTTTTGCTATAGCCATGTCTAACACTGCTGACACCCTCAGCATTCCAATGCATTATTTTAAGTTCTTGGTTTTTGACTATTTTCTTCTGTTGTATTTTTTGGCCAGTAGCTCTACTCTCATGTCTCCTGACTCCACAAGACGAACTGAGAGGACCTCCAGTAGCATTGGGTGGACCCTTTCGAGGCAGGGGGCCCGGCACTGCACCTGCCTGGTTAGTCTTCACAGGGCGAGCACCATGTTTGAAAACTGCAGATAGAGACATTTCATTAGCGATAATGCGTGTTATCCTGATTTTTGCGATGCGCCTTTTGGCTGGGTAACTCCGACTTCAGCACCTTTCCTTGCTAGGGCAGACTGTGGTCTTGCTCGGACTGCCATGAAGACAGTGTGGCTGGCCTGGCCAAAACTTTGTTTTCCAGCCCCTGGTGGCTGTACTTAAGCGCCTTCTTCATGTCAGATGGTTTGAGACAGTTCCACAAAGACACTCTGACTTTGAGATGAGGAATCTGATGAGTGCTTCAACGGTATCCATTCCCCGTCACCCATAGTCTACTGGCTCTGTTTTGTTTACATCATTCTGACAGCCATTGTTGTAAAGACCCATAGGCTTGTCACGTCCTGGATTCATTGGTTTCACACCAGACTTCCCTCATCCCCACCAGAGATCTCCATGTCCCCATCTGTCCACCAACCTGACATTACATTTTGCAAAAATAACAATTACAATTAGTGTTGATTGCTACAAGTTTCTGGGCTACAGAGGTAGGTCAGAGTTTTTAAGCAAACAGATCTACGTTCCCTGTCTCACAAACACTATGTTAAGATAAGTGTGCTCTTAACACAGTTGTTCCCAGGGGAACCAGGATGTGATGAGATAACAGCTGAACTTCTTAAAGCAGGAGGAAAGAAATTTACAACAATCTATCATGCATTATGTAAAAAGGTATGGCATTCAGGTATTTGGTCAAAAGAATGGAAAAGAACTGTATTCATACCACTGCCAAAAAAAGGTAATCTGAAATTATGCACAAACTACAGAACTGTTGCCCTGATTAGTCATGCCAGTAAAATTCTGTTAAAAATCATAATGGGTAGACTTCGAAAGAAAATAGAAGAAGAAGTCAATATGGTCCAAGCTGGTTTCAGGCATGGAAGAGGATCAAGAGATCATATGTAAGATTAATAATAGAGAAATGCAGAGAGTTTAATGTGATTCTGTATTTATCCTTTATAGACTATTCAATGGCATTTGATTGTGTACAACACCAGAAACCTTTAGAAATAATGGAAAAAATGAGATTTCTAACACATTTGATACAATTAACATCACTGCTGTATCTAGACCAACAAGCAGCAGTAAGAATAAATGGTGAAACAACAACTTGGTTTGACATAAAACAAGGGGTCCGTCAGGGGTGCATATTGTCGCCTTACTTATTTAACTTGTATACTGAAAATATAATGTTATAGAAGATGTAGACAAAGAATATTACGATGCCATAACAATTGGAGACTATGAAATACCAGAGATTAGATATGCTGATGACACAGTATTACTGTCCACAACACAAAAAGGAATGGAAAAACTAATTGTGTCAGTCCGTAAGAACAGCAAAGAGCAAAACCTCTATCTTAATGCAAAGAAAACTAAATTGATGATAACTGACAAAAAAAAAAAAAAAAACCAAAAACATTGCAGCTGAAAAATGTGTCAATGAGGAAAAATTGGAAGAAGTGGAGAGTTTTGAATATCTTGGATCACTACTAACTAATAATGGAGTTACAATGAGGGAAATTAAAAGGAGGACATCTATCACTCTTCAGAAAGTAAAACACCTAAAGAATCTGTGGAGAGGAACAGACAGAACTACAAAAATAGGATTTTTAAGGGCATGCATCTTTCCCATCGCAACATATGCCTGTAAGACCTGGACACTTAACAAAACAGCTGAGAAGCACATAAATGCCTTTGAATATAAATGCTACAGAAGAGTTCTTCAAATATCATGGACACAAAAAAGAACAAATATATCCATACTACAAGAACTTAATATTGAAGAAGGCTGGCTAGTAAAGAGGATTAAAGAGAGAAAACTTAAATATTATGGACACATTAAACGTCATGATAATCTAGAGAAGACCATCTTGGAAGGGTACATAATGGGAAAAAGAGGAAGACCAAGACGAAGATGGCTGCAACACATCGTTGATGATCTGCAAATGGATGCATCAGCAGCAGGGCATCTTGCTCACAACCGAGAGGCCTACAGGAGTGCTGTTAGGAGGCAAAGTTCCGCAAGGGACATGCAAATGAATGAATAAATGAATATATATATATAAATGAATGTATATACATATATATGTATATATATGTGTGTGTGTGTTTGCGTGCGTGCGTGTGTGTGTGTGTGTGTAGGTGTGTTTTCCTACATCACTCTGGAACGCCTGGGGCAATTTCAAACAAACTTGGTACACTTATGACTTACAATCTGGATAAAATGATGTGGTCACCAATACCACCCCTGTGAGTGAAAGTACGAAGCGGGTGGTAGTATTACTAAATTCAAGGAGAAAAAAAAATGGTCTAAGGGAGATAATCGCGAAATAGAGCGGTATTGGTCTAAGAGAAGCATTTTTTAGTCTTCTATGGCAAGCAAATAAATAAATTTTAACTTTGTTATTTTCCTTATGTTTATATTAGGTTTTAATTGTATTATGTGGTAGATTTCATTGCTCAGTGACAGTGTGACTTTTTCTTATTTTTTCAAATTAACTTTTCAAATTAGGGAGAGAGAGAGAGAGTGGGAAAGGAAGAGAGAGGGAGAGAGAGATAGGGAGAAGAGAGATGAGAGAGATGGAGAGGGAGAGAGAGAGGGGGGAGAGTGATTGATTGATTGATCTTTATTTCAAAAGGGTTAAGAATTGGGCACGCAGGCCCGTCTGACATTCTGCCCTTTATCATACATCTTTCACTCTATTCCAGACATTCTACAAATATGCTGTTCATGTAACAAACATAATTAACATTGAAGCTGAGAGACATAAAATAAAATATAACATTTACGTTTCGCTCTTAAACATTCACTCAGTACAGAAGTAACTACATACATATATAAATGTCTATCTACTAAACAAAATTTTCGGGACTATTCAGAAAACAATTAATTGTATTCGGTGTCTGTAAGAGAAGTTTAAGATAACTTTTAAGTTTTATAATTCATGGAGGCATGTAGTCGACATCAAATAGATATTGGGAAAGCTTGTAGTTGTAGGAAGGAGTATAATTTATATTTTTTATATAGGATGGGAGGGTATTCCAAAGATGAGCAGCAGAATAACTAAAGTTTTTCTTGTAAAGATCAAGTCTAGGTTTTGGAAGACATATGCTGTTCAAGCGTTGGCTGCACTTTGGGCTAAATTTAAACATGTTCCATAGATAAAGCGGGGCATGCCGTGAAAGAATTTGATGTACTAACTTGACTTTGTTGAAGAGGAAACTGTTCTTAATAGGCAGTATTTTTATACGTTTGTGCTGGTTAGTTGTTTGTGCTTGATCTTTGTCACTAATAAGTTTTACTGCTCGCTTTTGGAGTGAGCAAACCCTCTTTGTATTTGACACTGAGCAACCATCCCATCCCAAACTGTTGAGCAATAGTCTAAATGTGTTTGTATATGAGATATGTAGTATGTCTTCCTAGTGTCTTGATCGATGAAGTGCTTAATTTTGGCGAACTAGTATATTTTTTGTGCTATAAGTTTTGTTAGACATTGCACATGAGAGTTCCAGGTCAGATGTTGGTCAATAATAAGACCTAGTGTTTTGTGCTCGCTAACGTTTTCTAAATGTGATGTTTCTGTACAGAGCCGAAGTGTTGTTTTTTGTTGCGTTTTGTAGTTTCTGTCTTGTTGTTATGAGCATTGATTTTGTTTTATCGGTGTTTATAATCATACCATTATTTTTGCTCCATCCAATTAAATTGTATAACTCGACCTGAAGAGTTGATTCTAGATTAACACAATCGTAGTCACTGGTGTAGACTGTGCAATCATCGGCAAAAAGGTCAGAAGAAGAGTGTTTAAGATGAAGTGGAAGATCATTGATATAGATAGCAAAGAGCAACGGGCCTAGAATAGAACCTTGCGGAACACCAGTGTCAACTTTAGCAGAATTTGATAGAGAATTGTTGAAGAATACTACCTGTTGTCTGTCTGAAAGAAACGATGCAATTAATTTTATTAGGTCAGGGTGCAATTTATAAGTCTTTATTTTTCTTACAAGAATATCGTGGTCAATTATATCAAATGCCTTTTTGAAGTCGACAAAGATGGCACCACATATTCTGTCGTCATTTATGTTTATTAATCAGTTTTAACTTCCGCCCAAATACATTCCACCTCTGATGATTCGAGGTCTTCTCTAAACTGGATAGTTGTGAAAACATACATTACTTGGGTCACGCCGGATCAGATTAAAACCCTTAATTCTAATATCTTCATCAGTTATGTTCTTGTTTAAACGGCTTTCGCTTTCAGAGAAGCCAAAAATGTGGAAATTTTGATTTAATATGTGTATTACTTCAGGAATTTTACCTAATAGGTGATATACATTCAGATGGCCTATTCGAAGCACTTCTTTATGTAACCAATTTTCGGTAGGTGGGGTCATTTTATTTTCCTGTCTCCTGTTACTTGTTTGAAAATAATTCCTATTATGATACTTAATACTGAAGTAAATAAACTTTTAAATACTACACAGAGACACACTCTGTATATTAAACTTTCAACTGGTACACAACTCACTAGCTGAAATAATTGGAAGCTGAAAGAGAGACGCGTCTAACTACTGAATAATTAAACGCTGAAATATGTGAATTCACTAACAAGTTGAGTAATTAAGTGTACAGTTCTCACACACAAACAGATACAACTCACAAACTGCAAGGATCTATAGAAAGTTGACAAGAATTAGAAAAATAGATACAAAAGAAAAGGGGCAAGAAATAAATAAAACGTAAAGAATTCTAAATAAACTTAAGACAGAAGATATTAGTCACTATGTCTTGCTGAGTAATAATTCCTTTTCGACATTGCGGGTTGAAGGTTTCAGTTTGTGATGGATTACGATGATACTGCTATCAGTTTAAGGCATGTGGTGTCTGTAAGGTACCATGCCATGTGAATTATGCAGAGATAACATATAGGCATGACTCAAGGCTGCAGGGCTAAATTGCAACAAATACTACTGAAGCTCCAGATTTCTTTGAGGATGTTGCATGGAACGTGCTTGTGTGTTGAGCTCTTCCAGTGAGCTGTGGGACTGAGGAAGAATCCTGACGTTGTTGACGCTCGTATCAGCTCGTCTGACCGTCTGAGGCTGACGTGAGGGTAGGGGTGGAAACATTGTGTCATAGTCGGTGGTTTGCTGTGGAACAGGTGGTGCAGATTTGGAGGTTCCTATGGTTTTAGTGCTCGGAGTAGAGCTGGCTTTATGGGGGGTTTTTTGTTGGATGTGGGTGTTGTTTGTGGACATCCAACTGTACTAAGTCTTTCTGTAGTGTGCGTTCTGGAAACATTAGATCTTTGGCAAGGATGCTGGTACCAAGTTTTGATGTATGTATGTGGTCCCTGTACATCCGTTTCTTCGGGGCACCAGAGGCTGAGATGAAGAACACAGTGTGGTCTATGAAGACAATGTTGTTAACACGACAGTATGACTGAAGTGCCTTGTTGTTGATGTCTACCAGGCGGCGTCCAGGACCGGAGCAGGGTGGAATGATGAAAGATAAGAAGATGGCTGCAGTCGGATACTTTTCCTTGATGGTGGAAGTCAAAGCCTGCATGTCGGAACGTCTGATGTTCTGGCCATTCATGCTGTCATTTATGCCAACATGTACGGAGATTTTCCTCATGCCCTGGTCTATATTAAAACTTCTCAGTGTTTGCGTTATTTTCACAATACCAGCTCCCGGTACTGCAACTACTGAGACAGCTCTCGTCTGCTACAGACATCCGCTCGCCATATACCCCCTTTAGTAGAGAGTCCCCAGTTAGTAAATGTGTTGTGCTGTCCGTGATTTTGTGAGTGGGAATTTTGCTGCGTATTTCGTTCACGTTGTTTTTGATTAGATCGTGACTGGAGGTTGGATGCGTTGTTTGACTGAGATGATTGCTGCGTCCAGATTAAACCTTCTGTCTCGCATTCTATCATTGTTACATAATGTCCAGATTAAACCTTCTGTCCCGCATTCTATCATTGTTACATAATGTCCAGATTAAACCTTCTGTCTCGCATTCTCTCAGTGTTGCATAATATCCAGATTAAACCTTCTGTCCCGCATTCTATCATTGTTGAATATGTCCAGATTAAACCTTCTGTCCCGCATTCTTTCATTGTTGCATAATGTCCAGATTAAACCTTCTGTTCCGCATTCTATTATTGTTACATAATGTCCAGATTAAACCTTCTGTCCCGCATTCTATCATTGTCGAATATGTCCAGATTAAACCTTCTGTCTCGTATTCTATCATTGTTACATAATGTCCAGATTAAACCTTCTGTCCCGCATTCTATCATTGTCCAGATTAAACCTTCTGTCCCGCATTCTATCAGTGTTGTATAATGTCCAGATTAAACCTTCTGTCTCGCATTCTATCATTGTTGCATAATGTCCAGATTAAACCTTCTGTCCCGCATTCTATCATTGTTGCATAATGTCCAGATTAAACCTTCTGTCCCGCATTCTATCATTGTTGCATAATGTCCAGATTAAACCTTCTGTCCCGCATTCTATCATTGTCCAGATTAAACCTTCTGTCCCGCATTCTATCATTGTCCAGATTAAACCTTCTGTCCCGCATTCTATCATTGTTACATAATGTCCAGATTAAACCTTCTGTCCCGCATTCTATCATTGTTACATAATGTCCAGATTAAACCTTCTGTCCCGCATTCTATCATTGTTACATAATGTCCAGATTAAACCTTCTGTCCCGCATTCTATCATTGTTACATAATGTCCAGATTAAACCTTCTGTCCCGCATTCTATCATTGTTACATAATGTCCAGATTAAACCTTCTGTCCCGCATTCTATCATTGTTACATAATGTCCAGATTAAACCTTCTGTCCCGCATTCTATCATTGTTACATAATGTCCAGATTAAACCTTCTGTCCCGCATTCTATCATTGTTACATAATGTCCAGATTAAACCTTCTGTCCCGCATTCTATCATTGTTACATAATGTCCAGATTAAACCTTCTGTCCCGCATTCTATCATTGTCCAGATTAAACCTTCTGTCCCGCATTCTATCATTGTTACATAATGTCCAGATTAAACCTTCTGTCCCGCATTCTATCATTGTTACATAATGTCCAGATTAAACCTTCTGTCCCGCATTCTATCATTGTCCAGATTAAACCTTCTGTCCCGCATTCTATCATTGTTACATAATGTCCAGATTAAACCTTCTGTCCCGCATTCTATCATTGTTACATAATGTCTAGATTAAACCTTCTGTCCCGCATTCTATCATTGTTACATAATGTCCAGATTAAACAAATAAAACATTCTGCCTGACACTGGGCAGACCGCGTGGCTTGGAGAAAACTGGTGACCACTATGATCTCAGAGAAAAAATGTCTTACCGCAATTTTATGAAATAACTCCACAAATTCACAAATTTGGAATAATTTTCATAACCCAATGAAAACACAGTTTCTCCAGAAATCCAGCAATATAAGTATCATTATCCAAGTATTTGAAATAATACACAAAATAACTGACAAATCAGGAGCGAGAAATTACACGTCCTATCTCGAACAAATTAGAGAAATAGAGAAAGAGAGAGAGGGGGATAGAGATAGAGAGGGAGAAGGAGGGAGAGAGAGGGAGAATGAATGAATGAATTATCTTTATTTTTAAAGGTTAAAGAAGTGGGCACGCAGGCCAGTCTTACATTCTGCCCTTCATCACTCCATCTTTCATTCTTCCCACACACTCGATTTAATATAAGTATACAAATTACATTAGGAAAAAAAAAGATATCAAAAGAGTAAGAGACAAGGCAATAAACAAGTACATACAACAAAAGAGTAAGAGACAAGTAAATAGACAATAAAAGTACATATAACAAAAGAATAAGAGACAAGGCAATAAACAAGTACATACAACAAAAGAATAAGAGACAAGTAAATAGACAATAAAAGTACATATAACAAAAGAATAAGAGACAAGGCAATAAACAAGTACATACAACAAAAGAGTAAGAGACAAGTAAATAGACAATAAAAGTACATATAACAAAAGAGTAAGAGACAAGGCAATAAACAAGTACATACAACAAAAGAGTAAGAGACAAGTAAATAGAGAACAGATAAGAAATGAGTGCGAGAAAGAGGGATCGGCAGAAGAGTAAGAGTCTCTCTATTCTCATTACTCACCGGATGTAAATGTATTAGAGCGATGAGGAAAGTTGTCAAAGTTTAAGCGCTGATGGCTCAGATAATCCAGCCAGGTACAGAATTCTCATCAACATTTTCCTCTCCCAGTGTAGTGAGCCGGTCTTGAGAGAGTCCTGCCATTTTATTTATTTTTTTCTGATGTCGTGTGCCAGAATAAAGAGACAATTTACAATTCAAACTTCGCATGGCATAAAATTAGGTTAAATTTATATTTATGAGCAGAGACTGTAGCAATTTATTATCTCTTTCCCTGTTTTTGCGCCACAGATTGACCCTGACCTTTTGCTTCGACCTCATTGCGCGTGCATCCTGTATTTTTTATGTTCCGGCGCATGCGCTTTGAAGAGTTCTCTAGGATATCCTGTTCTTTAACACTTGCCCATACTTAAGCTAAAGTTTTCATTCCTTCGTGGCTGCTTGGGAAAAGCACGGCCATTATGTATGATGTATTACACACAAGTTGCTAAATACATGCTGACAGCATGTAAATTGTTCAACTTTCTCGTAGCACATCCGCCATGGACTCGACAGATAATATGTACTGTGCGTGTGAAAAGCACATACATCCCTCACTGTGGCTGCTTGTTTTGTATTCTTAGTCCAGACTTGTACAGTTGTTAATTCTGACAAGATTTTTGTTCTAACATAAAAAGGTTCTTAAATTATCGCCCTCATGTCGGATGTAAGATGTGTTCCCCAAGGAACCTTCTAGTAGATGTGTCTGTCACAGCGTACCTCCACATCCTGTAATGTCTGGTCTGTCACATCGCGCCTCCACATCCTGTAATGTCTGGTCTGTCACAGCGGACCTCCACATCCTGTAATGTCTGGTCTGTCACAGCGGACCTCCACATCCTGTAATGTCTGGTCTGTCACATCGCGCCTCCACATCCTGTAATGTCTGGTCTGTCACATCGCGCCTCCACATCCTGTAATGTCTGGTCTGTCACATCGTGTCCAGATTAAACAAATAAAACATTCTGCCTGACACTGGGCAGACCGCGTGGCTTGGAGAAAACTGGTGACCACTATGATCTCAGAGAAAAAATGTCTTACCGCAATTTTATGAAATAACTCCACAAATTCACAAATTTGGAATAATTTTCATAACCCAATGAAAACACAGTTTCTCCAGAAATCCAACAATATAAGTATCATTGTCCAAGTATTTGAAATAATACACAAAATAACTGACAAATCAGGAGCGAGAAATTACACGTCCTATCTCGAACAAATTAGAGAAATAGAGAAAGAGAGAGAGGGGGAGAGAGATAGAGAGGGAGAAGGAGGGAGAGAGAGGGAGAATGAATGAATGAATTATCTTTATTTTTAAAGGTTAAAGAAGTGGGCACGCAGGCCAGTCTTACATTCTGCCCTTCATCACTCCATCTTTCATTCTTCCCACACACTCGATTTAATATAAGTATACAAATTACATTAGGAAAAAAAAAGATATCAAAAGAGTAAGAGACAAGGCAATAAACAAGTACATACAACAAAAGAGTAAGAGACAAGTAAATAGACAATAAAAGTACATATAACAAAAGAATAAGAGACAAGGCAATAAACAAGTACATACAACAAAAGAATAAGAGACAAGTAAATAGACAATAAAAGTACATATAACAAAAGAATAAGAGACAAGGCAATAAACAAGTACATACAACAAAAGAGTAAGAGACAAGTAAATAGACAATAAAAGTACATATAACAAAAGAGTAAGAGACAAGGCAATAAACAAGTACATACAACAAAAGAGTAAGAGACAAGTAAATAGAGAACAGATAAGAAATGAGTGCGAGAAAGAGGGATCGGCAGAAGAGTAAGAGTCTCTCTATTCTCATTACTCACCGGATGTAAATGTATTAGAGCGATGAGGAAAGTTGTCAAAGTTTAAGCGCTGATGGCTCAGATAATCCAGCCAGGTACAGAATTCTCATCAACATTTTCCTCTCCCAGTGTAGTGAGCCGGTCTTGAGAGAGTCCTGCCATTTTATTTATTTTTTTCTGATGTCGTGTGCCAGAATAAAGAGACAATTTACAATTCAAACTTCGCATGGCATAAAATTAGGTTAAATTTATATTTATGAGCAGAGACTGTAGCAATTTATTATCTCTTTCCCTGTTTTTGCGCCACAGATTGACCCTGACCTTTTGCTTCGACCTCATTGCGCGTGCATCCTGTATTTTTTATGTTCCGGCGCATGCGCTTTGAAGAGTTCTCTAGGATATCCTGTTCTTTAACACTTGCCCATACTTAAGCTAAAGTTTTCATTCCTTCGTGGCTGCTTGGGAAAAGCACGGCCATTATGTATGATGTATTACACACAAGTTGCTAAATACATGCTGACAGCATGTAAATTGTTCAACTTTCTCGTAGCACATCCGCCATGGACTCGACAGATAATATGTACTGTGCGTGTGAAAAGCACATACATCCCTCACTGTGGCTGCTTGTTTTGTATTCTTAGTCCAGACTTGTACAGTTGTTAATTCTGACAAGATTTTTGTTCTAACATAAAAAGGTTCTTAAATTATCGCCCTCATGTCGGATGTAAGATGTGTTCCCCAAGGAACCTTCTAGTAGATGTGTCTGTCACAGCGTACCTCCACATCCTGTAATGTCTGGTCTGTCACATCGCGCCTCCACATCCTGTAATGTCTGGTCTGTCACAGCGGACCTCCACATCCTGTAATGTCTGGTCTGTCACAGCGGACCTCCACATCCTGTAATGTCTGGTCTGTCACATCGCGCCTCCACATCCTGTAATGTCTGGTCTGTCACATCGCGCCTCCACATCCTGTAATGTCTGGTCTGTCACATCGTGCCTCCACATCCTGTAATGTCTGATCTGTCACATCGCGCCTCCACATCCTGTAATGTCTGGTCTGTCACATCGCGTCTCCACATCCTGTAATGTCTGATCTGTCACATCGCGCCTCCACATCCTATAATGTCTGGTCTGTCACAGCGTACCTCCACATCCTGTAATGTCTGTATAGAAGAGTTCTGTTTCTGTCACGATATAAACAAAGAAAACAAGTTTCTAAAATTTTTATGAACGTTTCTGAATGGGACAATCGTCATGTTCTTTTACAGATAATTAGGGACAATCTCCATGCTGTTTTACAGATAATTAGGGACAATCTCCATGCCGTTTTACAGATAATTAGGGACAATCTCCATGCCGTTTTACAGACAATTAGGGAAAATCTCCATGCTGTTTTACAGATAATTAGGGACAATCTCCATGCTGTTTTACAGATAATTAGGGACAATCTCCATGCTGTTTTACAGATAATTAGGGACAATCTCCATGCTGTTTTACAGACAATTAGGGACAATCTCCATGCTGTTTTACAGATAATTAAGGACAATCTCCATGCTGTTTTACAGATAATTAGGGACAATCTCCATGCTGTTTTACAGATAATTAGGGACAATCTCCATGCTGTTTTACAGACAATTAGGGACAATCTCCATGCTGTTTTACAGATAATTAGGGACATTCTCCATGCTGTTTTACAGATAATTAGGGACAATCTCCATGCTGTTTTACAGACAGTTAGAGACAATCTCCATGCTGTTTTACATATATTGCCCATCGTTATACTTATAATATTTTTAATGCAGTAAAAGTATATTATTGTTGTTGTACACTTTAGCAAGTAACCATGTACTGTAACAGGCAACCATGACTGCAACAAGAACCAGCTACGTTAGCAAGCAACCATGTACTGTAACAAGTAACCACGTACTGTAAAAAGCAGCCATGACTATATCAAGCAACCATGTACTGTAGCAAGTAACTATGTACTGTTGCAAGTAACCACGTACTACGGCAGGCAACCACGTACTCTCGCAATCGTTTACTGTATCAAACCACCATGACTGTGGTAAGCAATCATGACTGTAGCAAGCCAACCGTGTACTGCAGCAAACAACCATGTACTGCAGCAAGCAACTGCGCACCGCATGTTCAAGAATTATTAATAATAAATATAAACTTGAGACGAAATAATCTGTGAGACTCAACATCTCCCGCTGTAGTCCTACCTGCCCTTCAGATAATTCTTGTAGTCCTACCTGCCCTTCAGGTAATTCTCGATCCAGGTGAGAATGACTGGATCAAATGCTACTGTTCTCTGCGTTCTTTCTGCTTCCTTCAGTCTGTCTTTGTCTGTCTGTCCGTCTGTCTTTGTCTGTATGTCATACATACTCCCTGTCATTTTGTTGTGAAGGCAAGGTGTAGACATTTATTACATTCTGACATAAACAACAAGCAATTTATGACTGCAATCTTGCCTAAATTGCTCGTTCTCCTGTCCAAATATTGACGTCTCTAGTCGAGAAGGTCTCCCAGGAAGGTCTCCCAGGAAGGTCTCCCAGGTATTCGGAACCCGCCAGGCATTCAGATCAGACTTTCTTGGCTGTTGTCGCTGAGCGCCAAACTTGTGCCACATGAAAGGCGGCTGAAGTGCCACAAGACTGGGGTAGTCTTCCAGGACATGGCTCGCTGGTCGGGATTCCAAACAGGGCCAGTATTATAGTTCAAAGGTTAATCTAACATAGGAATACACACTGAAGTACAAACAACATAAGACTTCTGTGCTACATACAACATAAGACTTCTGTGCTACATACAACATAAGACTTCTGTGCTACATACAACATAAGACTTCTGTGCTACAGACAACATGGGACTGTCTGACTACAGACAACATGGGACTGCCTGACTACAGACAACATGGGACTGTCTGACTACAGACAACATGGGACTGTCTGACTACAGACAACATGGGACTGTCTGACTACAGACAACATGAGACTTCTGTGCTACAAACAACATAAGACGTCTGTGCTACATACAACATGGGACTGCCTGACTACAGACACCATACGACTTCTGTGCTACAAACATCATAAGACTTCTGTGCTACAAACAGTATGAGACTTCTGTGCTACATACAACATAAGACTTTTGTGCTACATACACCACGTGACGTCCTGACTACAGACAACATGAGACTTCTGTGCTACAAACAACATAAGACTTCTGTGCTACATACAACATAAGATTTCTGTGCTACATACAACATAAGACTTCTGTGCTACATACAACATGGGACTGCCCGACTACAAACAACATGAGACTTCTGTGCTACAGACAACATAAGACTCCTGTGCTACATACAACATAAGACTTCTGTGCTACATACAACTTGGGACTCCTGTGCTACAGTCAACATAAGACTCTGTGCTACATATAACATGGGACTTTTGTGCTACATACAACATAGGACTGCCTGACTATAGACAACATGAGACTTCTGTGCTACAGACAACATAAGATTTCTGTACTACATACAACATAAGACTTCTATGCTACATACAACATGGAACTGTCTGACTACAGACAACATGGGACTGTCTGACTACAGACAACATGGGACTGTCTGACTACAGACAACATAAGACTTCTGTGCTACATACAACATAAGACTTCTGTGCTACATACAACATAGGACTTCTGTGCTACATACAACATAAGACTTCTGTGCTACATACAACATGGGACTGTCTGACTACAGACAACATGAGACTTCTGTGCTACAGACAACATAAGACTACTGTGCTACATACAACATGGGACTGTCTGACTATAGACAACATGGGACTGCCTAACTACAGACAACATGGGACTGTCTGACTACAGACAACATAAGACTTCTGTGCTACAGACAACATAAGACTTATGTGCTACAGACAACATGGGACTGCCTGACTACAGACAACATGGGACTGTCTGTTTTACATACAACATAAGACTTATGTGCTACAGACAACATGGGACTACCTGACTACAGACAACATGGGACTGTCTGTTCTACACACAACATGGGACTGTCTCACTACAGACAACATGGGAATGTCTCTACTACAGACAACAGGAGACTACTACAGACAACATGGAACTGTCTGTTCTACACACAACATGGGACTGTCTCACTACAGAAAACACGGAACTGTCTGTTCTACAAACAACATGGGACTGTCTGACTACAGACAACACGGAAATGTCTCTACTACAGACAACATGGAACTGTCTGACAACAAACAACATGGGCTATCCGTACTACAGATAACATGAGACCACAAATATGTTGATAAACCTAAAATATCTTATGCAGATGAGACCACAAATATGTTGATAAACCTAAGATATCTTATGCAGATGAGACCACAAACATGTTGATAAACCTAAGACATCTTATGGAGGTGAGACCACAAATATGTTGATAAATCTAAAATATCTTATGCAGACGAGACCACAAATATGTTGATAAACGTAAAATATTTTATGCAGACGAGACCACAAATATGTTGATAAACCTAAGATATCTTATGGAGATGAGACCATAAACATGTTGATAAACCTAAGATATCTTATGGAGATGAGACCATAAACATGTTGATAAACCTAAGATATCTTATGGAGATGAGACCACAAACATGTTGATAAACCGAAGATATATTATGGAGATGAGACCACAAACATGTTGATAAACCGAAGATATATTATGGAGATGAGACCACAAACATGTTGATAAACCGAAGACATCTTATGGAGATGAGACCACAAACACGTTGATAAACCGAAGATATGGAGCTGAATCAGCCTCGAAAAATTTAGAGACAAAACCTTTTCGACGCGATCAGAAAAAATCCAGAATGAGACAGTGAATCAAACCCTGAACCCTATATGAGTAGCAACCCTGAACTATGTATGAATTGCAACTTTGAACCCTGTATGAGTAGCAACCCTGAACCTTGTGTGAATAGCAACCCGTAACCCTATAGAAGAATCAACCCTGAACCCTGTATAAGGAGCAACCCTGAACCCTATAGAAGAAGCAACCCTGAACCCTGTAGAAAATAAGCAACCCTGAATCCTGTAGGAGAAGCAACCCTGAACCCTGCATGAATAGCAACCCTTAGCCCTATAGAAGAATCAACCTTGACCCCTGTAGGAGAAGCAACCTTGAACCATGTATGAGTAGCAACCCATAACCCTATAGAAGAATCAACCCTGAACCCTGTAGAAGAAGCAATCGTGAACCCTATAGAAAAAGCAACACTGAATCCTGTAGGAGAAGCAACTCTGAACCCTGTATGAGTAGCAACCCTTAACCCTATAGAAGAATCAACCCTGAACCCTGTATAAGGAGCAACCCTGAACTCTATAGAAGAAGCAACCCTGAACCCTGTAGAAGAAGCAACCCTGAACCATATAGAAAAAGCAACCCTGAACCCTGTAGGAGAAGCAACCCTGAACCCTGTAGCACCGTGAGGGCAATCTTTATTTTCAAGGGACAAAATAATGAGCACGCAGCCCGGTCTAACATTCTGGCCTTTATCGTACAACTTTCCCTCCAGATATTCTGCATCAGTTAGTGGAAGATAAGAGAAATGACGACTGTAGTAAAACTTGTTCTAGTGATAAAGGAAGGCAGATGTGTGTGGTTCAGTTTTACAGAGAGATAGAAAGAGTGAGCAAAGTGAGCAAGAATATGATTGGCAGAAAGTAAGAAGAGCAAGGAAACATGAAGAGCATACAACAATCTAGAAAATAAGAAGAGCAAGGAAACATGAAAAGAAACATACAACAATATAGAAAGTAATGAAGAGCATGTAAACATGAAAAAACTTTCAAAAATCCAATATTTCGGCAAAAGCCTTCATTTACACGTGCTCATTTTTACTTTCCCGTTCCTGTCCACTTTCTTCGTTTTTTTCGATCCTTTTATAAAGCTGAATCATTCTCATTCTCTCTCTCCCTCCCTCTCTCTCTCTCTCTCTCCTCTCTCTCTCTCTCTCTCTCTCTCTCTCTCTCGTAGTTTAAAGTATGGATTGATTGTTGCAATTTTTTATACTGATTAAAGTTGTTAGTTTTGAATGAATGTAAAAAATGCACGCTCATTTCATGTTGTTGCATAAATCAGAGTGTAGTGTACGGACATGAGATAAGTTTATTATTTCTTTATGTAAACATTTAATGTGTCTTCATGATTGTTATGCTTATTAACAAATGCTGAATGACTGTGACTGAGTGAAAGCTGTATGATGAAGGGCAGAATGTTAGACGGGCCTGCGTGCCCAATTGGAACTGTCTGTTCTACACACAACATGGGACTGTCTCACTACAGAAAACACGGAACTGTCTGTTCTACAAACAACATGGGACTGTCTGACTACAGACAACACGGAAATGTCTCTACTACAGACAACATGGAACTGTCTGACAACAAACAACATGGGCTATCCGTACTACAGATAACATGAGACCACAAATATGTTGATAAACCTAAAATATCTTATGCAGATGAGACCACAAATATGTTGATAAACCTAAGATATCTTATGCAGATGAGACCACAAACATGTTGATAAACCTAAGACATCTTATGGAGGTGAGACCACAAATATGTTGATAAATCTAAAATATCTTATGCAGACGAGACCACAAATATGTTGATAAACGTAAAATATTTTATGCAGACGAGACCACAAATATGTTGATAAACCTAAGATATCTTATGGAGATGAGACCATAAACATGTTGATAAACCTAAGATATCTTATGGAGATGAGACCATAAACATGTTGATAAACCTAAGATATCTTATGGAGATGAGACCACAAACATGTTGATAAACCGAAGATATATTATGGAGATGAGACCACAAACATGTTGATAAACCGAAGATATATTATGGAGATGAGACCACAAACATGTTGATAAACCGAAGACATCTTATGGAGATGAGACCACAAACACGTTGATAAACCGAAGATATGGAGCTGAATCAGCCTCGAAAAATTTAGAGACAAAACCTTTTCGACGCGATCAGAAAAAATCCAGAATGAGACAGTGAATCAAACCCTGAACCCTATATGAGTAGCAACCCTGAACTATGTATGAATTGCAACTTTGAACCCTGTATGAGTAGCAACCCTGAACCTTGTGTGAATAGCAACCCGTAACCCTATAGAAGAATCAACCCTGAACCCTGTATAAGGAGCAACCCTGAACCCTATAGAAGAAGCAACCCTGAACCCTGTAGAAAATAAGCAACCCTGAATCCTGTAGGAGAAGCAACCCTGAACCCTGCATGAATAGCAACCCTTAGCCCTATAGAAGAATCAACCTTGACCCCTGTAGGAGAAGCAACCTTGAACCATGTATGAGTAGCAACCCATAACCCTATAGAAGAATCAACCCTGAACCCTGTAGAAGAAGCAATCGTGAACCCTATAGAAAAAGCAACACTGAATCCTGTAGGAGAAGCAACTCTGAACCCTGTATGAGTAGCAACCCTTAACCCTATAGAAGAATCAACCCTGAACCCTGTATAAGGAGCAACCCTGAACTCTATAGAAGAAGCAACCCTGAACCCTGTAGAAGAAGCAACCCTGAACCATATAGAAAAAGCAACCCTGAACCCTGTAGGAGAAGCAACCCTGAACCCTGT
The DNA here is from genome assembly GCA_009760885.1 of Achatina immaculata. NCBI lineage: Eukaryota > Metazoa > Mollusca > Gastropoda > Stylommatophora > Achatinidae > Lissachatina > Lissachatina immaculata. Next base: position 23,779,910 of record CM019702.1, on the reverse strand, counting down.
AGCACCGTGAGGGCAATCTTTATTTTCAAGGGACAAAATAATGAGCACGCAGCCCGGTCTAACATTCTGGCCTTTATCGTACAACTTTCCCTCCAGATATTCTGCATCAGTTAGTGGAAGATAAGAGAAATGACGACTGTAGTAAAACTTGTTCTAGTGATAAAGGAAGGCAGATGTGTGTGGTTCAGTTTTACAGAGAGATAGAAAGAGTGAGCAAAGTGAGCAAGAATATGATTGGCAGAAAGTAAGAAGAGCAAGGAAACATGAAGAGCATACAACAATCTAGAAAATAAGAAGAGCAAGGAAACATGAAAAGAAACATACAACAATATAGAAAGTAATGAAGAGCATGTAAACATGAAAAAACTTTCAAAAATCCAATATTTCGGCAAAAGCCTTCATTTACACGTGCTCATTTTTACTTTCCCGTTCCTGTCCACTTTCTTCGTTTTTTTCGATCCTTTTATAAAGCTGAATCATTCTCATTCTCTCTCTCCCTCCCTCTCTCTCTCTCTCTCTCTCTCTCTCTCTCTCTCTCGTAGTTTAAAGTATGGATTGATTGTTGCAATTTTTTATACTGATTAAAGTTGTTAGTTTTGAATGAATGTAAAAAATGCACGCTCATTTCATGTTGTTGCATAAATCAGAGTGTAGTGTACGGACATGAGATAAGTTTATTATTTCTTTATGTAAACATTTAATGTGTCTTCATGATTGTTATGCTTATTAACAAATGCTGAATGACTGTGACTGAGTGAAAGCTGTATGATGAAGGGCAGAATGTTAGACGGGCCTGCGTGCCCAATTCTTAACCCTTTGAAAATAAAGTATGTTAGACGGTTCATTCCCTCCTTTTTCACATAGTTAATTTGTAATATGATTATTGCAAGATATTGTTTGTGCAAGAACTCTACCAATGTTTGTATACTGTAACTATAGTACCTATCTCCTCACTGTAACTACAATGCCTGTCTCCACTCTGTAACTACAGTGCCTGTCTCCACTCTGTAACTATAGTGCCTGTCTCCACTCTGTAACTACAGTGCCTGTCTCCACTCTGTAACTATAGTGCCTGTCTCCACTCTGTAACTATAGTGCCTGTCTCCACTCTGTAACTATAGTACCTATCTCCTCACTGTAACTACAATGCCTGTCTCCACTCTGTAACTACAGTGCCTGTCTCCACTCTGTAACTATAGTACCTGTCTCCACTCTGTAACTATAGTGCCTGTCTCCACTCTGTAACTACAGTGCCTGTCTCCACTCTGTAACTATAGTGCCTGTCTCCACTCTGTAACTATAGTGCCTGTCTCCACTCTGTAACTACAGTGCCTGTCTCCACTCTGTAACTATAGTGCCTGTCTCCACTCTGTAACTATAGTACCTATCTCCTCACTGTAACTATAGTGCCTGTCTCCACTCTGTAACTACAGTGCCTGTCTCCACTCTGTAACTACAGTACCTGTCTCCACTCTGTAACTATAGTACCTATCTCCTCACTGTAACTACAGTACCTGTCTCCACTCTGTAACTATAGTACCTATCTCCTCACTGTAACTACAGTACCTGTCTCCACTCTGTAACTACAATGCCTGTCTCCACTCTGTAACTACAGTACCTGTCTCCACTCTGTAACTACAATGCTTGTCTCTACTCTGTAACTACAATGCCTGTCTCCACTCTGTAACTACAGTGCCTGTCTCTACTCTGTAACTACAATGCCTGTCTCCACTCTGTAACTACAATGCCTGTCTCCACTCTGTAACTACAATGCCTGTCTCTACTCTGTAACTACAGTGCCTGTCTCTACTCTGTAACTACAATGCCTGTCTCCACTCTGTAACTACAATGCCTGTCTCCACTCTGTAACTACAATGCCTGTCTCTACTCTGTAACTACAATGCCTGTCTCCACTCTGTAACTACAGTACCTGTCTCCACTCTGTAACTACAATGCCTGTCTCTACTCTGTAACTACAATGCCTGTCTCCACTCTGTAACTACAATGCCTGTCTCCACTCTGTAACTACAATGCCTGTCTCCACTCTGTAACTACAATACCTGTCTCCACTCTGTAACTACAATGCCTGTCTCTACTCTGTACTACAATGCCTGTCTACTCTGTAACTACAGTGCCTGTCTCTACTCTGTAACTACAATGCCTGTCTCCACTCTGTAACTACAATGCCTGTCTGCACTCTGTAACTACAATGCCTGTCTCTACTCTGTAACTACAGTGCCTGTCTCCACTCTGTAACTACAATGCCTGTCTGCACTCTGTAACTACAATGCCTGTCTCCACTCTGTAACTACAATGCCTGTCTGCACTCTGTAACTACAATGCCTGTCTGCACTCTGTAACTACAATGCCTGTCTCCACTCTGTAACTACAATGCCTGTCTCCACTCTGTAACTACAATGCCTGTCTCCACTCTGTAACTACAATGCCTGTCTGCACTCTGTAACTACAGTGCCTGTCTCTACTCTGTAACTACAGTGCCTGTCTCCACTCTGCAACAACAGAAAATGACTCTACGGTGTAAAGCCCAGACTAAACAAGAGCAACTTTTGAGAGGCAAGAGTTGAAATAAAAACTCTCTCAGCTCCATTCTTATACAAGACAAGCTTCACGTGTGGCGCTTTCTGAATGATTTATGGTGCTTTCAGAATGATCTATGGTGCTTTCCGAATGATCTATGATGCTTTCAGAATGATCTATGGTGCTTTCGAATAAATGTGAATGTTCTTTGTGTGTTCTATTCAATAATTTAATTCTCCATTAAGCGTCGCATTATTCTAAATCAAACTTTTACAAAACTTTTTTTTGTTTGTGTTTCTTTCACTCCTCCGTTTTTGCGCCATATTGAGCCAAAATTTAAAGAACGAGACATTGTTTCTCTCCTCCGTTTTTGCGCCATATTGAGACAGAAATTTGAAGAACGAGACATTGTTTCTCTCCTCCTTTTTGCGCCATATTGAGACAGAAATTTGAGGAAAGAGACATTAGTTTCTCCGAAGACACGAGTCTTAACCAGGTTTTTGCTGCGTCCGTTATTGCCAGATAAGCTCTACGTCTAATTTTAAAAATTAACCTCGTCAAAATTTTATCTGGTTCGGTTAATCATCACTGTGAGCGAGTGCCAGGAGAAGATAAGATTATTGCTCTTCTGAGGCGGGAAATCTCTCCGTTTAATCTGTGCTTAACCTGTGCTTAACCACACACTGAATTAGCACGTCTGTAACGTGCCGAATATACGTACAGTCTTGTGTGAGAGATATCAGTTCAGTAATGTGCTGAATATACGTGCTGTCTTATGTGAAAGTTATCAGCTCAGTAATGTGCTGAAAATACATGCAGTCTTATGTGAGAGTTAACAGTTCAGTAATGTGCTGAATATACGTGCAGTCTTATGTGAAAGTTATCAGCTCAGTAATGTGCTGAATATACGTGCTGTCTTATGTGAAAGTTATCAGCTCAGTAATGTGCTGAAAATACGTGCAGTCTTATGTGAGAGTTAACAGTTCAGTAATGTGCTGAATATACGTGCAGTCTTATGTGAAAGTTATCAGCTCAGTAATGTGCTGAATATACGTGCTGTCTTATGTGAGAGTTAACAGTTCAGTAATGTGCTGAAAATACGTGCAGTCTTATGTGAGAGTTAACAGTTCAGTAATGTGCTGAATATACGTGCAGTCTTATGTGAGAGTTATCAGTTCAGTAATGTGCTGAATATACGTACAGTCTTATGTGAGAGTTATCAGCTCAGAAATGTGCTGAATATACGTACAGTCTTATGTGAGAGTTATCAGTTCAGTAACGTGCTGAATATACGTACAGTCTTATGTGAGAGTTATCAGTTCAGTAATGTGCTGAATATACGTACAGTCTTATGTGGGAATAATTAGGTATTTTACGTGCGAATACATGTTCTATATTTAGTGGGAACTATTAGGTCTAAATGTGCCGAGTATATGTTCTCTGTGTATGTGGGAACTATTAGTTCTAAATGTGCCGAGTATATGTTCTATGTTCTGTGGGAACTATCAGATCTGTAATGTGTCAAAAACCAAAAATTGACGCAGGCATATTTTCAGCAGTTTTACACATACTCATTCCAACAGCCACTAAAAGTTAACTTTTACTAAAAGTTTACCTCTTACTAAAAGTTTAATTCTTTAAAAAGTTGAATTCTTACTAAAAGGTTACTTCTTACTAAAAGTGTTATCCTAAAACAGTATAACTGCTCCCAGATAGAAGGCAGCACTTGAAGTAAATACTTTCTGTTACTACTTTGAACTTGTGCTACTTTCAGTTCTCTTCTTCAGTACTACTCTTTGTTGCTTTCGAATAAATGTGAATGTTCTTTGTGTGTTCTATTCAATAATTTAATTCTCCATTAAGCGTCGCATTATTCTAAATCAAACTTTTACAAAACTTTTTTTTGTTTGTGTTTCTTTCACTCCTCCGTTTTTGCGCCATATTGAGCCAAAATTTAAAGAACGAGACATTGTTTCTCTCCTCCGTTTTTGCGCCATATTGAGACAGAAATTTGAAGAACGAGACATTGTTTCTCTCCTCCTTTTTGCGCCATATTGAGACAGAAATTTGAGGAAAGAGACATTAGTTTCTCCGAAGACACGAGTCTTAACCAGGTTTTTGCTGCGTCCGTTATTGCCAGATAAGCTCTACGTCTAATTTTAAAAATTAACCTCGTCAAAATTTTATCTGGTTCGGTTAATCATCACTGTGAGCGAGTGCCAGGAGAAGATAAGATTATTGCTCTTCTGAGGCGGGAAATCTCTCCGTTTAATCTGTGCTTAACCTGTGCTTAACCACACACTGAATTAGCACGTCTGTAACGTGCCGAATATACGTACAGTCTTGTGTGAGAGATATCAGTTCAGTAATGTGCTGAATATACGTGCTGTCTTATGTGAAAGTTATCAGCTCAGTAATGTGCTGAAAATACATGCAGTCTTATGTGAGAGTTAACAGTTCAGTAATGTGCTGAATATACGTGCTGTCTTATGTGAAAGTTATCAGCTCAGTAATGTGCTGAATATACGTGCTGTCTTATGTGAAAGTTATCAGCTCAGTAATGTGCTGAAAATACGTGCAGTCTTATGTGAGAGTTAACAGTTCAGTAATGTGCTGAATATACGTGCAGTCTTATGTGAAAGTTATCAGCTCAGTAATGTGCTGAATATACGTGCTGTCTTATGTGAGAGTTAACAGTTCAGTAATGTGCTGAAAATACGTGCAGTCTTATGTGAGAGTTAACAGTTCAGTAATGTGCTGAATATACGTGCAGTCTTATGTGAGAGTTATCAGTTCAGTAATGTGTGCTGAATATACGTACAGTCTTATGTGAGAGTTATCAGCTCAGAAATGTGCTGAATATACGTACAGTCTTATGTGAGAGTTATCAGTTCAGTAACGTGCTGAATATACGTACAGTCTTATGTGAGAGTTATCAGTTCAGTAATGTGCTGAATATACGTACAGTCTTATGTGGGAATAATTAGGTATTTTACGTGCGAATACATGTTCTATATTTAGTGGGAACTATTAGGTCTAAATGTGCCGAGTATATGTTCTCTGTGTATGTGGGAACTATTAGTTCTAAATGTGCCGAGTATATGTTCTATGTTCTGTGGGAACTATCAGATCTGTAATGTGTCAAAAACCAAAAATTGACGCAGGCATATTTTCAGCAGTTTTACACATACTCATTCCAACAGCCACTAAAAGTTAACTTTTACTAAAAGTTTACCTCTTACTAAAAGTTTAATTCTTTAAAAAGTTGAATTCTTACTAAAAGGTTACTTCTTACTAAAAGTGTTATCCTAAAACAGTATAACTGCTCCCAGATAGAAGGCAGCACTTGAAGTAAATACTTTCTGTTACTACTTTGAACTTGTGCTACTTTCAGTTCTCTTCTTCAGTACTACTCTTTGTTGTTCGTTGCTTAACTGATTTCTGTTGTTGAAGCAGTTATCAAAATCGTTATTATACTATACCTGAGTAACAGAACAATACCCAGGCATTCCGACAATCTACACAAGAACACATGTGTCACAGAACTAGATCATAATAACCTGGCAATCGCTGACAGAATACTTGTTGGAAAGTAATACAATAGTCATTCATTCATTCATTCATTCATTCATTCATTCATGTCCCTTGCGGAACTTTGCCTCCCAAACAGCACTCCTGTAGGCCTCTCGGTTGTAAGCATGATGGCCTGCTGCTGATGCATCCATTTGCAGATCATCGACGATGAGCAATATTCTCAGTACAGTACTCAGCCTCCCTAGGGAGTACTAGAATTTTCTGTACGTTTCTCACGAGACCTGGCTCAAGGCCTAGGCGATACTTAAGTCACATGCTAATTATAACGTGGGCACTGACCATCCAAGGGGAATAACTAAGACTGGTAGTCCCTTACTTGCTTAGTTCCCCTGCACCGTAGCATATACTGTTATAATCCTCTTTACAAGAACCCCGGCCCCTAAAAGTGTTGTCCTGTTAAAAAGCGTTATCCTCACTAAAAGTGTTATCATCACTGAAAGCGTTATTCCTCGCTAAAAGTGGTATCCTCTCTAAAATTGTTATCCTCATTAACAGTGTTATCCTCACTGAAAGTGCTAATTCGCAAAAAGTGTTATCTCACTAAAAGTGTTAAAGCTACTAATGCAAAGACACTTATCTTTCTGGTTAATATGACATGGTTTCTCTTCTATTCTTTTTATTTGTTTGTTCGTTCGTTCTTTTGTTTGTTCGTTTGTTTGCTGTTCTGTTTTGCGACAAATAAATAGTCCAAACATATAAAATGGTCTTGTTACTACAAAAGCCGAGCTAGCTTCCAAGATTTCTTTAGATGGAAGTGAAGTTTCACAAAGTTTATAGCCCTAACTTAATGTATTTATGTGTCTCATACACGCCATACCACTCATATTCTGAGCTTGTGGAGTTAACAATACCAGCTGTCTTTAACAAGTCTGCGTTACTTAGACTTATGTTCACAAGACGTCTCTCTCTCTCTCCTCCCTCTCTCTCCTCTCCCTCTCTCTCCTCCCTCTCTCTCCTCCCTCTCTCTCTCTCCCTCTCTTTCCTTCTCTCCCTCTCTCTCCCCTCTCTCTCCCTCTCTCCCTCTCTTTCCTTCTCTCCCTCTCTCTCTCCCTCTCTCCCCCTCTCTCTCTCTCCCTCTCTCTCCCTCTCTCTCTCCCTCTCTCTCTCCCTCTCTCTCCCTCTCTTTCCTTCTCTCCCTCTCTCTCCCTCTCTCTCTCCCTCTCTCTGTGAGAGTTATCAGTTCAGTAATGTGTGCTGAATATACGTACAGTCTTATGTGGGAATAATTAGGTATTTTACGTGCGAATACATGTTCTATATTTAGTGGGAACTATTAGTTCTAAATGTGCCGAGTATATGTTCTCTGTGTATGTGGGAACTATTAGTTCTAAATGTGCCGAGTATATGTTCTATGTTCTGTGGGAACTATCAGATCTGTAATGTGTCAAAAACCAAAAATTGACGCAGGCATATTTTCAGCAGTTTTACACATACTCATTCCAACAGCCACTAAAAGTTAACTTTTACTAAAAGTTTACCTCTTACTAAAAGTTTAATTCTTTAAAAAGTTGAATTCTTACTAAAAGGTTACTTCTTACTAAAAGTGTTATCCTAAAACAGTATAACTGCTCCCAGATAGAAGGCAGCACTTGAAGTAAATACTTTCTGTTACTACTTTGAACTTGTGCTACTTTCAGTTCTCTTCTTCAGTACTACTCTTTGTTGTTCGTTGCTTAACTGATTTCTGTTGTTGAAGCAGTTATCAAAATCGTTATTATACTATACCTGAGTAACAGAACAATACCCAGGCATTCCGACAATCTACACAAGAACACATGTGTCACAGAACTAGATCATAATAACCTGGCAATCGCTGACAGAATACTTGTTGGAAAGTAATACAATAGTCATTCATTCATTCATTCATTCATTCATTCATGTCCCTTGCGGAACTTTGCCTCCCAAACAGCACTCCTGTAGGCCTCTCGGTTGTAAGCATGATGGCCTGCTGCTGATGCATCCATTTGCAGATCATCGACGATGAGCAATATTCTCAGTACAGTACTCAGCCTCCCTAGGGAGTACTAGAATTTTCTGTACGTTTCTCACGAGACCTGGCTCAAGGCCTAGGCGATACTTAAGTCACATGCTAATTATAACGTGGGCACTGACCATCCAAGGGGAATAACTAAGACTGGTAGTCCCTTACTTGCTTAGTTCCCCTGCACCGTAGCATATACTGTTATAATCCTCTTTACAAGAACCCCGGCCCCTAAAAGTGTTGTCCTGTTAAAAAGCGTTATCCTCACTAAAAGTGTTATCATCACTGAAAGCGTTATTCCTCGCTAAAAGTGGTATCCTCTCTAAAATTGTTATCCTCATTAACAGTGTTATCCTCACTGAAAGTGCTAATTCGCAAAAAGTGTTATCTCACTAAAAGTGTTAAAGCTACTAATGCAAAGACACTTATCTTTCTGGTTAATATGACATGGTTTCTCTTCTATTCTTTTTATTTGTTTGTTCGTTCGTTCTTTTGTTTGTTCGTTTGTTTGCTGTTCTGTTTTGCGACAAATAAATAGTCCAAACATATAAAATGGTCTTGTTACTACAAAAGCCGAGCTAGCTTCCAAGATTTCTTTAGATGGAAGTGAAGTTTCACAAAGTTTATAGCCCTAACTTAATGTATTTATGTGTCTCATACACGCCATACCACTCATATTCTGAGCTTGTGGAGTTAACAATACCAGCTGTCTTTAACAAGTCTGCGTTACTTAGACTTATGTTCACAAGACGTCTCTCTCTCTCTCTCTCCCTCTCCCTCTCTCTCCCTCTCTCTCCCTCTCTCTCTCTCCCCTCTCTCTCTCTCCCTCTCTTTCCTTCTCTCCCTCTCTCTCCCCCTCTCTCTCCTTCTCTCCCTCTCTTTCCTTCTCTCCCTCTCTCTCTCCCTCTCTCCCCCCTCTCTCTCTCCCTCTCTCTCCTCTCTCTCCCTCTCTCTCTCCCTCTCTCTCTCCCTCTCTCCCTCTCTCCCTCTCTCTCCCTCTCTCTCCCTCTCTCTCTCCCTCTCTTTCCTTCTCTCCCTCTCTCTCTCCCTCTCTCTCCTCTCTCTGTCCCTCTCTCTGTCCCTCTCTCTCCCTCCTCTCTCTCCCCCTCTCTCCCTCTCTCTCCCCCTCTTCCTCTCTCTCCCACACGTACACACACACACACATAAGAAAGTGTCAAGACTATAAAGTACAACTCCAGCACACACAAAAATACAAATTCTTTGAAAATAAAAACAATCATAGTAGTTTAAGTCTGTGATGTTGCAGCATTGTTCAAGTTGCGCAGAGACGGACAGAAATAAACAGCCTGCATGACTGTTAGATGTAAAAAAATAAACAGCCTACACGATTGCTGAGGTAAATAGACAGGAGCGAATGTTGCTATTCCAAAAAAGCAAACATTCGTGGAATATCAGAAAGTTCACCTGCAGAAAGTAGAGACTCAGTCAGGCTAAGCGCAACATTTCTGTTCGGACGTTAAACTTGATTCTCTCTTGACTGAGACAAACTGTCACGTTTTTTTTTTAGGTGTAACGTGATTTTGTTTGAGGCTGACCTGAGTGAGGGTATAACCTGATGCTGGCTCGAGTGAGACTATAACTGGAGGCTGATCTGAGTGAGGGTATAATTTGAGGCTGACCTGAATGAGGCTATAACTTGAGACTGACCTGAGTGAGGGTATAACTTGAGGCTGACCTGAGTGAGAGTATAACTTGATGCTGGCTCGAGTGAGGGTATAACTTGAGGCTGACCTGAGTGAGGGTATAACTTGAGGCTGATCTGAGTGAGGGTATAACTTGAGGCTGACCTGAGTGAGGGTATAACTTGAGACTGACCTGAGTGAGAGTATAACTTGAGGTTGGCCTGAGTGAGGGTATAACTTGAGGCTGACCTGAGTGAGGGTATAATTTGAGGCTGACCTGAGTGAGAGTATAACTTGATGCTGGCTCGAGTGAGGCTATAACTTGAGGCTGACCTGAGTGAGGGTATAACTTGAGGCTGACCTGAGTGAGGGTATAACTTGAGGCTGACCTGAGTGAGGGTATAATTTGAGGCTGACCTGAGTGAGGGTATAATTTGAGGCTGACCTGAGTGAGGGTATAATTTGAGGCTGACCTGAGTGAGAGTATAACTTTAGGCTGACCTAAGTGAGGGTATAATTTGAGGCTGACCTGAGTGAGGGTATAACTTGAGGCTGACCTGAGTGAGGGTATAACTTGAGACTGACCTGAGTGAGAGTATAACTTGAGGTTGGCCTGAGTGAGGGTATAACTTTAGGCTGACCTGAGTGAGGGTATAACTTTAGGCTGACCTGAGTGACGGTATAACTTGAGGTTGGCCTGAGTGAGGGTATAACTTGAGGCTGACCTGAGTGAGGGTATAACTTTAGGCTGACCTGAGTGAGGGTATAACTTTAGGCTGACCTGAGTGAGGGTATAACTTTAGGCTGACCTGAGTGAGGGTATAACTTTAGGCTGACCTGAGTGAGGGTATAACTTTAGGCTGACTTGAGTGAGGGTATAACTTTAGGCTGACCTGAGTGAGGGTATAACTTGAGACTGACCTGAGTGAGACTATAACTTGAGGTTGGCCTGAGTGAGGGTATAACTTGAGACTGACCTGAGTGAGGGTATAACTTTAGGCTGACCTGAGTGAGGGTATAACTTGAGGTTGGCCTGAGTGAGGGTATAACTTGAGGTTGGCCTGAGTGAGGGTATAACTTGAGGCTGACCTAAGTGAGGGTATAACTTTAGGCTGACCTGAGTGAGGGTATAACTTTAGGCTGACCTGAGTGAGGGTATAACTTTAGGCTGACCTGAGTGAGGGTATAACTTTAGGCTGAACTGAGTGAGGGTATAACTTTAGGCTGACCTGAGTGAGGGTATAACTTTAGGCTGACCTGAGTGAGGGTATAACTTTAGGCTGACCTGAGTGAGGGTATAACTTTAGGCTGACCTGAGTGAGGGTATAACTTTAGGCTGACCTGAGTGAGGGTATAACTTTAGGCTGACCTGAGTGAGGGTATAACTTGAGACTGACCTGAGTGAGGGTATAACTTGAGGCTGGCCTGAGTGAGGGTATAACTTGAGACTGACCTGAGTGAGGCTATAACTTGAGACTGACCTGAGTGAGGGTATAACTTTAGGCTGACCTGAGTGAGGGTATAATTTGAGACTGGGCAGGGTGAATGCAGATTTAGGTAAGAATTATATTAACTTAGGCTGGAGTAAGTGAAAACTACTTGAGGCTAAAGTATTATGTATTACTCAAGGCTGGTCTGGGTCAATGTTGCTTACAGAATCTCTGATGGCAGATGAAGTTTTGGCAAGCAGCTTGTTTTCATTACGCATGACTAGAGGAAGACTGTGAACTAGCAGAGTCTGTACTCAACATGGCTGGAGGAAGACTGTGAACTAGCAGAGACTGTACTCAACATGGCTGGAGGAATCTGTGAACTAGCAGAGACTGTACTCAACATGGCTGGAGGAAGACTGAACTAGCAGAGACTGTACTCAACATGGCTGGAGGAAGACTGTGAACTAGCAGAGACTGTACTCAACATGGCTGGAGGAAGACTGTGAACTAGCAGAGACTGTACTCAACATGACTGGAGGAATCTGTGAACTAGCAGAGACTGTACTCAACATGGCTGGAGGAAGACTGTGAACTAGCAGAGACTGTACTCAATATGGCTGGAGGAAGACTGTGAACTAGCAGAGAATGTACTCAACATGACTAGAGGAAGACTGTGAGCTAGCAGAGACTGTACTCAACATGACTAGAGGAAGACTGTGAACTAGCAGAGACTGTACTCAACATGACTAGAGGAAGACTGTGAGCTAGCAGAGACGGTACTCAACATGACTAGAGGAAGACTGTGAGCTAGCAGAGACTGTACTCAACATGACTAGAGGAAGACTGTGAACTAGCAGAGACTGTACTCAACATGACTAGAGGAAGACTGTGAGCTAGCAGAGACTGTACTCAACATGACTAGAGGAAGACTGTGAACTAGCAGAGACTGTACTCAACATGACTAGAGGAAGACTGTGAGCTAGCAGGGACTGTACTCAACATGGCTTGAGGAAGAGTGTGAACTAGCAGAGACTGTACTCAACATGACTAGAGGAAGACTGAACTAGCAGAGACTGTACTCAACATGACTAGAGGAAGACTGTGAACTATCAGAGACTGTACGCAGCATGAATCAGCTCTACCACCAAGACATGTACACCATCACACCACAGCATGAATCAGCTCTACCACCAAGACATGTACACCATCACACCACAGCATGAATCAGCTCTACCACCAAGACATGTACACCATCACACCACAGCATGAATCAGCTCTACCACCAAGACATGTACACCATCACACCACAGCATGAATCAACTCTACCACCAAGACATGTACACCATCACACCACAGCATGAATTAGCTCTACCACCAAGACATGTACACCATCACACCACAGCATGAATTAGCTCTACCACCAAGACATGTACACCATCTCACCACAGCATGAATCAACTCTACCACCAAGACATGTACACCATCTCACCACAGCATGAATCAACTCTACCACCAAGACATGTACACCATCTCACCACAGCATGAATCAACTCTACCACCAAGACATGTACACCATCTCACCACAGCATGAATCAACTCTACCACCAAGACATGTACACCATCTCACCACAGCATGAATCAACTCTACCACCAAGACATGTACACCATCTCACCACAGCATGAATCAACTCTACCACCAAGACATGTACACCATCTCACCACAGCATGAATCAGCTCTACCACCAAGACATGTACACCATCTCACCACAGCATGACAAGGAGTGATGAGGCAGATCTCACAGGCAAGAAAGAGAACTCCCACATCTAGATCCTATCATGTCACGTGATCAAACCAAAACCAGATGTAAAAACAAGAAAGAAAGAGAACATCAAAGTCACAAAACATGTCACTAGCAGAACAAAGAACAGGTCGAGGTCATCAGATTCTGTACAGTCAAGGCTACCAGACTGTACAATTCAAGGTCATCAGACTGTACAGTCAATGTCATCAGAGTCTATACAGTCAAGGTTACCAGACTGTACAAGTCAAGATCAGGAGACTGCAAGTCAAGGTCATCAGGCTCTGTACAGTCAAGGTTACCAAGTCAAGGTCATCAGGCTCTGTACAGTCAAGGTTACCAAACTGTACAACTCAGAGTCATCAGAATGTACAGTCAAGGTCATCAGACTCTTTACAAGCCATAACAGATTGAGATATCACATATAACATGCTAAAGATAGGCAAAACAGACTATGATATCACATATATAACAAGCTGAAGATAAGCACAAAGAGACAAAAATATCACATATATAACAAGCTGAAGATAGGCACAACAGACAAAGATATCATCTATATAATAAGCTAAAGATAAGCACAAAGAGACAAAGATATCACATATATAATAAGCTAAAGATAAGCACAAAGAGACAAAGATATCACATATATAATAAGCTGAAGATAGGCACAACTGAGGAGTACACATGTAGTACTGAAAAAAATGACAGCCCAGTGGTATTGAATTTATGATCTAAATAAAGTGGTAATGAATGTGTGAAATAGTTAGTGTTACTAAATATAAGAGGGTATTAAATCTATAACATAATAAGGCAGATACTAAGTCTATGACATTATTAGGCAGGCATTAAATCTATGACATTATTAGGCAGATATTTGGCAGATATCATCTGTTACTTGTATTAAATCCAGTGTGTGTGATGAAGGGTAGAATGTAAGACGGGGTCCCTTGAGGAACTTTGCCTCCCTAACAGCACTCCTGTAGGCCTCTCGGTTGTGAGCAAGATGGCCTGCTGCTGATGCATCCATTTGCAGATCCTCAACGATGTCTTGCAGCCATCTTCGCCTTGGTCTTCCTCTCTTTCTTAGGCTGGTATTAAATCTATAACATTATTAGGCTGGTATTAAAAATATGTCATAAAAAGGCTGGTATTAAATCTATAACATTATTAGACTGGTATTAAATCAATGACATTATTATCTTACATTTTACATCCTTCCCATGCCGTTAAACGTCACATAGGGCTCGCATAGTTGCTTGCCAAATTTTCCTGTTGTCGGTGAGTCTTTCAACTTCATCAAGTGATGTTATGCCTACTAAATATTTCCGTGCGTATGGTCGAATTTTCGACACTTCCGGTGGTCCCCAGCGTGCGCATGGTCGAAAATTCGACATTGTTTGTTTCATTAAAACAAGCGGTGTAACATTTAGATTGTACATATTTCGTCCGCGATTCCGGTGACACTTTCAAAATGGAGAATGCGTGCCTAGTTACGAGCGATGCCGAGCGAGAACAAGGACGCGAAGCATGGGCATTTTTCAATTTTTGACGATGTAGATAGTGGTATGGACATAGCCTATGGCCACCCCGCTGCTCTTGAATGTTTTCTAAGTAGATTTAGACATATTTAGACGACTGGAGAAGTAGTTAGGAGGTTATTTCAGACATTCATTCAGCGGAAATGCAATATGGAGTCACAATACGAGATCGACAAGTAGATCTACACATTTTAGATGGTAAGTAGGGGTAAGTAGCGCGAATCTAGACCTAGCCTATGGTGAGCTGGGCACAATCAGTGTCTAAAAACATCACATCACATTACTTCTTTTTTCCTAAAAAACTCTGCATTTATGAAATGTTCATTCATTTAGCTATACTTTGACACTTATTACGTATACGGAAGTACATGGAAATAATGTTTTCCATTCCATTTTACAACTATACCCCCTTACAGTCAGGACCCGCATTTTTACTCCCGCACACAATGACACGTCCGTGTTTTTCCTCCCGCACAGGAAGAGGCTTCTCTTAACAATGTCCTCTTTAGAGTTTCTCGTGGCTGACCTCTTTTTCTTCGGCTTGTTGTGGTCCAATTGATAGCTTTATTTTGGTATTGACTGATTTTTTCTTCTCATCACATGGCCTACATATGTCCATTTCTTTTTCTGGTCACCCATGAGACAGGTTGTTGTTTGCTCATCCGTCTTATCTCTGCGTTCTTCGTTCCACTTTACGTCAAGTATTTTTTATGACGCATTTGTTTTCAAAAGAGCCTAATTTTTTTTCTATTTCTTTAGTTGATTTCCTGGTTTCGCATGCATAAATGATGGTGGATATCACATTTTAATTGAAAAACCTTAACTTGGTTTTTGTGCTTAAACTTTTGAATTCCATATGTTCTCAAGATTTTTGAAGGACAATGCTGCTTTTGCAATTTTAATTCTAACTTCCTTCCTGGTGTCACCATCTTGGTCTATGTAGCTGCCAAGGTATGCAAATTGGTTTACTTCATCAACAACTGTTCCTTCTACATATATTTTTCCCTTTTGATTAATGAGAAGTTTCATTATTTTTGTTTTGTTTTTGTTAATTTAAAGACCTATTTTGTTAGCCAAGGAAGACAGGGAATTTGTTTTTTCCTGCATAAATTTCACACTGTCACTGATAAGAGTTATGTCATCAGCAAAATCAAGATCTTCTATTTGGGTCCCATGTACTCAATCAATGCCGGTTTTACCTGTACAGCAGCTTTTCATTATAAAGTCTATGGCAATTCCAAAAATCAAGAGAGATAATATACATCCTTGTTTCACGGTTGTTTCAATCTGGAACCATTTGCTCATTCCTTCTTCTGTCTTGACTACACAAAAATATCCGTTGTAGAGATCTCTAATGATGTTGACAATTTTAGATGGTATTATTAGGCTGGTATTAAATCTATGCATTACTAGGCTGGTATTAAATTTATGACATTATTAGGCTGGTATTAAATTTATGACATTATTAGGCTGGTATTAAATCAATGACATTATTAGGCTGGTATTAAATCTATGAAATTATTAGGCTGGTATTAAATCTATGAAATTATTAGGCTGGTATTAAATCTATGAAATTATTAGACTGGTATTGAATATGTAACCTAATTAGAGTTTAATTAAATTTACTCTGAAAATCTGATTCCTAGAAACATTATTTAAAGATTTTAGCATTTTTTACTGGATCAGTCAAAGTTGATGGGATGCTGGATCAGTCAAAGTTGATGGGATGCTGGATCAGTCAAAGTTGATGTGATGCTGAATCAGTCAAAGTTGATGGGATGCTAGATCAGTCAAAGTTGATGTGATGCTGAATCAGTCAAAGTTGATGGGATGCTAGATCAGTCAAAGTTGATGTGATGCTGAATCAGTCAAAGTTGATGGGATGCTAGATCAGTCAAAGTTGATGGGATGCTGGATCAGTCAAAATTGATGGGATGCTAGATCAATCAAGGTTGATGGGATGCTGGTCAGTCAAAGTTGATGGGATGCTAGATCAGTCAAGGTTGATGGGATGCTGGTCAGTCAAAGTTGATGGGATGCTGGATCAGTCAAAGTTGATAGGATGGTAACTTCACACATTTTCTGACACTCGTGGTCATATGAGGTTTTGGGCCTTTAGCTGGTAGGTCTTGTGAACTGGTAGGACTTATGAGCTGGTAGGTCTTATGAGCTGGTAGGTCTTATGAGCTGATAGGTCTTATGACCTGGTTTGACTTAGGACTTATGGGCTGGTAGGTCTTATGACCTGGTTTGACTTAGGACTTATGAGCTGGTTGGACTTACAAGCTGGTAGGACTATTGAGCTGGTAGATCTTGTGAGCTGGTAGGACTTATGAACTGGTAAGATTTATGAGCTGGTAGGTCTTATGAACTGGTAAGATTTATGAGCTTGTAGGACTTATGAACTGATAGGACTTATGAGCTGGCTGGACTTATGAGCTTGTAGGACTTATGAACTGATAGGACTTATGAGCTTGTATGACTTATGAACTGATAGGACTTATGAGCTTGTAGGACTTATGAACTGATAGGACTTATGAGCTTGTAGGACTTATGAGCTTGTAGGACTTATGAGCGTGTAGAACTTATGAGCTGGTAGGATTTATGAACTTGTAGGACTTATGAGCTTGTAGGACTTATGAGCTGGCTGGACTTAGTAAACTTGATTTTCAGTTCTAGAAATATGGCATTAATGATGAAATATGCTTTCTGTTACTAGCATATTATAGCAACAACAGCTTGTAGCTGCATCAACCATTAAAGTAGACATATTTAGCAGCAGCAGATTCGTGCGAGGAAGACATGCTTTCTTGTCCTAGAAACTGCGTTGAACCTTCATGACAGGATGGTTTGTTGTCAGTGAAGGTTAAACATCTCCAGATGTAGCTGTCAACATGTTAAGACAATTGACAGCGTTTAGACTGTACTTCCCACAGTTTGTGAGTTTGTGAAAACTTCTCTACAGAAAACAGCGTGGACATCACGTTGTAACATATCAATGGTCCAGTGTCAAAGAACAGGATATCAAAGAGAACTCCTCAAAGCGCATGCGCCGGAACATCAAAAGAGACGAAATGAGGTAAAACTTTTATTGTCTATGAATTTTCTTTCATTCTGTTTTGTTGCACGCGCACGCGCGCGCGCGCACACACACACGTATTCTATAAATCAATAAATGTTCACTGCCATTGTTTAAAAGCAGTAGCAGCAGCAGTAGTAGTATCAGCAGCAGCATTAGTAGTAGTAGTAGTAGTAGTAGCAGCAGAAATAGTAGTAGTAGTAGCAGCAGCAGTAGCAGTAGTAGTAGTAGTAGTTGTAGCAGCAGCAGTAGCAGTAGTAGTAGTAGTTGTAGTAGTTGTAGCAGCAGCAGTAGCAGTAGTAGTAGTAGTAGTAGTAGTTGTAGTTGTAGCAGTAGTAGTAGCAGTAGCAGTAGTAGTAGTAGTAGTTGTAGTTGTAGCAGTAGTAGTAGCAGTAGTAGTAGTAGTAGTAGTAGTTGTAGCAGTAGTAGTAGCAGTAGTAGCAGTAGTAGTAGTAGTAGTAGTAGTTGTAGTTGTAGCAGTAGCAGTAGTAGTAGTGTAGTAGTAGTAGTAGTAGTAGTAGTAGTAGTTGTAGCAGTAGCAGCAGTAGTAGTTGTATCAGCAGCAGCAGTAGGAGTAGTAGTAGTAGTATCAGCAGCAACAGTATTATTATTATGAGTAGTAGTAATAGCAGTAGTAGTAGTAGTATCAGCAGCAGTAGTAGTAGCAGCAGCAGTAGTAGTATCAGCAGCAGCATCAGTAGTAGTGGTAGCAGCAGTAGCAGTAGTAGTAGTAGTATTAGCAGCAGTAGTAGCAGCAGTAGTAGTTGTATCAGCAGCAGCAGTAGGAGTAGTAGTAGTAGTAGTAGTAGTAGTAGCAGCAGTAGCAGTAGTAGTAGTAGTAGTAGTAGTAGCATTAGCAGCAGTAGCAGCAGTAGTAGTTGTATCAGCAGTAGTAGTAGTAGTAGTAGTAGTAGTAGTAGTAGCAGCAGCAGCAGCAGTAGCAGCAGTAGTAGTTGTATCAGCAGCAGCAGAAGTAGGAGTAGTAGTAGTAGTAGTAGTATTAGTATTAGTAGTAGCAGTAGCAGTAGCAGTAGTAATAGTAGTAGTAGTAGCAGCAGCAGTAGCAGCAGTAGTAGTTGTATCAGCAGCAGCAGTAGGAGTAGTAGTAGTAGTAGTAGTAGTAGTAGTAGTAGCAGCAGCAGTAGTAGCAGTAGTAGTAGTAGTAGTAGCAGTAGTAGCAGCAGTAGTAGTTGTATCAGCAGCAGCAGTAGGAGTAGTAGTAGTATCAGCAGCAGCAATATTATTAATATTAGTAGTAGTAATAGTATCAGCAGCAGCAATAGTAGTAGTAGTAGTAGTGGTAGCAGTAGTAGTAGTGGTAGTAGTAGTGGTACTAGTAGTAGTAGTAGTAGCAGTATCAACAGCAGCAGTAGTAGTAGCAGCACCAGCACCAGCAATAGTTTTAGTGGTATTAATAGTATTAGCAGTAGTAGTTGTAGTAACAGTATTAGTAGTAGTAACAGTAGCAGTAGGAATAGTAGAAGTAGCAGTAAAGTAAAATGCCAACATTATTACTTGGGTAAGTCATGTTAGCCAACATATGGGGAATTTTTGCACTGCGAGTCATATCTGAACAGCGACAAAATTTTCTTTGGTCCGCAGACAAGTCTTAGTAGTTTCTTTAAAAAACTGTGTACTATGCTGGCCCGCGTGAAAATTGAGAAAGTGGTGCACCGAAAACAAAAACAATGTTGCCCATGCCTCCGTTAGACTTCTTCCTTCTTTCATCCTTCCTCTTGCACCGTGGGGAATGCAGTTGTTGTTTGTGGGCCGTATGGGCGGTCGTGCTGTGATTAGCGAGTGTTTCTGTAAGTTTTATCTCCTTTCTTGATTCTGCATCAAGAGAAACCCCACTGCCGGCTTGCTGGGCCTGTCGCAGCTTCACCAGCGTTAGACAGTAACATTTTTGTCAAACATAAGGGAAGTAATCACGTTTGGGGTACACTTTTAAAAAATTACAAATAAAATTACATCCCTTGCATAATCAATGAATACCTGTTTTTACAGGACAGTCTCAATATTCTTACATTAATTTTAATGCTGATTTGTTTACTTCTGGTTCAGTTTTGGTATATCTCCCCTAACACACACACACACATGCACACACATGCACACGCACGCCCGCACGCATACACACTCACACACACACACTCTCTCTCCATCGTCCTTAATAGATCTCTTTGAAAGAATAAAATAGCACACAAACCTGAAATGTGATTTTTTTTTCCACACCCAACAAAGCTATTTCAGTCAGTACTGATAGATTTATGACCTCAAAGCAACAACTATTTCTATCAGTACTGACAGATTTATGATGACAAAGCTACAACTATGAGGGATGATTGATAAGTTCTTGGTATAAGGTACAACGGATTATTTCTGGACAACTTTTTTGGGTTATTTCTCAACATAGCCCCCTAGCAAGTTAATGCATTTACTCCAGCGATCCTGGAGCATACGGATCCCATCTTTGTAAAAGTCAGCATCTTGTGCCAGTAGAAAGTGGTCTACGGCATGAATGACGTCATCATCTGAAGCAAATTTGCGACCACTGAGCTCCTTTTTGAGTTTGGTAAACAGGTAATAGTCCGAAGGGGCCAAATCTGGGGAATAAAGAGGATGTTCAAGAAGCTGGAAGCCGCATTCATGAATGACAGCCATTACCACCGCTGACTTGTGAACTGGAGCATTGTCTTGATGAAAGATGACTCCTCTCGTCAATTTCCCTCGATGCTTTTCCTTCAATTTGACCCGCAGTTGCTTCACAAGTTTAGCGTAATAGGGCCCAGTGACCGTTCTGCCTTTTTGAAGATAGTCTACCAATAGCACACCTTCTGAATCCCAAAAGATGGAAGCCATCACTTTGCCTGCAGACAGAACCACCCTTGCTTTCTTTGGAGGAGGGGATCCATGATGTTTTCGCTGCTTTGACTGTTCTTTGGTTTCTGGTTGAAAATGATGAACCCAAGTGTTATCCATATTTACAAATTGCTGAAGAAACTTTTCAGGATCTGCAGAAAAATGGGCAAGATTGTCTCTTGACATGTTGAGATGCTGTCATTTGTGATCAGCTCCAAGAAGTTTCGGGACCCATTGAGCAGAGACCTTTGTCATTTGAAGATCATTGTGAATAATGGCATGAATACATTCCTGGGGGATGCCGAACTCAGTAGTAATGTATCGCTCAGTTAGTCATCGATCCTCCATTATCATGTCATGGATTCTGCCGGTGGTTTCATCCGGTGGTTACCATTCTTGGTCTTTCTGGATGGGGACCATCTTCCAGACTCTCTTTTCCATGTTTGAATTGAGCTGCCCATTTCTTCACTGTGCTGTAAGAAGGGGCACTCTCCCCTAGAGTCTCCACCATATCCTCATGGATCTCCTTCGACGATAAGCCCTTGATGCAGAGGTAGTGAAAGACCGCTCGATGAGAAATTTTATCCATTTTCTAAATTTCTGCCACCCATTACCACTTCAGTAGCCTGTAAAAAAAAATTGGTTGCAGTTAATTTCTTGAAACTTGGTGTTTAATCTTATATTAACCTGATCTACAAATGCACCTAATATCAACTATGTTTCAAGTATTTGTACTTTATGCCGAGAACTTATCAATCACCTCTCATATTTCTATCAGTACTGATAGATTTATGATGACAAAGCTACAGCTATTTCTATCAGTACTGACAGATTTATGACGACAAAGCTACAACTATTTCTATCTGTACTGACAGATTTATGAAGACAAAATTGACCAAATATATGTTTTATTTAATCACAACATGTAAAATCATTTTTTTTTACTTACAGCAAAAAATGTAGTAATCACATATCAAATACATTCCAAACAGCACAGCCATAATTTATAACTTATAATTATATATGGTTTGTGTAGAAACAGGTAGGTCACTAGATGTGGCATATATACAGAAAAAAGTAGGTCACAGGATCTGATATACATATGGAAATATGTAGGTCATAAGATCTGGCAATGTGCAGAAAAAAAGTGGGTCACAATATCTGGCAATGTATTGAAAAAAAAACTATGTTACAAGATCTGGCAATATACCAAAAATGTAGGTCACAAGATCTGGCAAAGCACAGCAAAAAAAGTAGATAAGAAGATCTGGCAATGTCTAGAAAAAAAATGGGTCACAAGATCTTGTAATGTACAGAAAAAAATAAGTCAGTGATCTGACAATGTACAGGAAAAAAAGTAGGTCACAAGATCTTGCAATGTGCAGAAAAAATAGGTTGCAGGATCTGGAAATGTATAGAAAAAAGGTCACAAGATCTATGTATTAGCAGTGCAGGATTGACAGACAGGACAATCTTGTAGGTTCTGGGCAGCTCAACAAAACTGAAATGTAACTATGCCCCCCTCTCTCTTGCTGTCAAGACAAAATGTTTATCAAGCGTCTTTGAGTTTGGTAAACAGGTAATAGTCCGAAGGGGCCAAATCTGGGGAATAAAGAGGATGTTCAAGAAGCTGGAAGCCGCATTCATGAATGACAGCCATTACCACCGCTGACTTGTGAACTGGAGCATTGTCTTGATGAAAGATGACTCCTCTCGTCAATTTCCCTCGATGCTTTTCCTTCAATTTGACCCGCAGTTGCTTCACAAGTTTAGCGTAATAGGGCCCAGTGACCGTTCTGCCTTTTTGAAGATAGTCTACCAATAGCACACCTTCTGAATCCCAAAAGATGGAAGCCATCACTTTGCCTGCAGACAGAACCACCCTTGCTTTCTTTGGAGGAGGGGATCCATGATGTTTTCGCTGCTTTGACTGTTCTTTGGTTTCTGGTTGAAAATGATGAACCCAAGTGTTATCCATATTTACAAATTGCTGAAGAAACTTTTCAGGATCTGCAGAAAAATGGGCAAGATTGTCTCTTGACATGTTGAGATGCTGTCATTTGTGATCAGCTCCAAGAAGTTTCGGGACCCATTGAGCAGAGACCTTTGTCATTTGAAGATCATTGTGAATAATGGCATGAATACATTCCTGGGGGATGCCGAACTCAGTAGTAATGTATCGCTCAGTTAGTCATCGATCCTCCATTATCATGTCATGGATTCTGCCGGTGGTTTCATCCGGTGGTTACCATTCTTGGTCTTTCTGGATGGGGACCATCTTCCAGACTCTCTTTTCCATGTTTGAATTGAGCTGCCCATTTCTTCACTGTGCTGTAAGAAGGGGCACTCTCCCCTAGAGTCTCCACCATATCCTCATGGATCTCCTTCGACGATAAGCCCTTGATGCAGAGGTAGTGAAAGACCGCTCGATGAGAAATTTTATCCATTTTCTAAATTTCTGCCACCCATTACCACTTCAGTAGCCTGTAAAAAAAAATTGGTTGCAGTTAATTTCTTGAAACTTGGTGTTTAATCTTATATTAACCTGATCTACAAATGCACCTAATATCAACTATGTTTCAAGTATTTGTACTTTATGCCGAGAACTTATCAATCACCTCTCATATTTCTATCAGTACTGATAGATTTATGATGACAAAGCTACAGCTATTTCTATCAGTACTGACAGATTTATGACGACAAAGCTACAACTATTTCTATCTGTACTGACAGATTTATGAAGACAAAATTGACCAAATATATGTTTTATTTAATCACAACATGTAAAATCATTTTTTTTTACTTACAGCAAAAAATGTAGTAATCACATATCAAATACATTCCAAACAGCACAGCCATAATTTATAACTTATAATTATATATGGTTTGTGTAGAAACAGGTAGGTCACTAGATGTGGCATATATACAGAAAAAAGTAGGTCACAGGATCTGATATACATATGGAAATATGTAGGTCATAAGATCTGGCAATGTGCAGAAAAAAAGTGGGTCACAATATCTGGCAATGTATTGAAAAAAAAACCTATGTTACAAGATCTGGCAATATACCAAAAATGTAGGTCACAAGATCTGGCAAAGCACAGCAAAAAAAGTAGATAAGAAGATCTGGCAATGTCTAGAAAAAAAATGGGTCACAAGATCTTGTAATGTACAGAAAAAAATAAGTCAGTGATCTGACAATGTACAGGAAAAAAAGTAGGTCACAAGATCTTGCAATGTGCAGAAAAAATAGGTTGCAGGATCTGGAAATGTATAGAAAAAAGGTCACAAGATCTATGTATTAGCAGTGCAGGATTGACAGACAGGACAATCTTGTAGGTTCTGGGCAGCTCAACAAAACTGAAATGTAACTATGCCCCCCTCTCTCTTGCTGTCAAGACAAAATGTTTATCAAGCGTCTTTGATCTGTCAGCTTTCTTGTCAGCTTTCATAACTCAATAAACAAACATGAAGTGAATGATGCCTATGAACAAAAATGTTGAACCAACATCACTTTCATGAACAATGTACATATCACATACATTACTTTCATGAACATTGTACATGTTACATACATCACTTTCATGAACATTGTACATATCACATACATCACTTTCATGAACATTGTACATATCACACACATCACTTTCATGAACATTGTACATATCACACACATCACTTTCATGAACATTGTACATATCACACACATCACTTTCATGAACATTGTACATATCACATACATCACTTTCATGAACATTGTACATATCACATACATCACTTTCATGAATATTGTACATATCACATACACAGTTTTCATGAACATTGTACATATTGCATACATCACTTTCATGAACATTGTACATATCACATACATCACTTTCATGAACATTGTACATATCACATACATCACTTTCATGAACATTGTACTTATCACATACATCACTTTCATGAACATAGTACATATGACATAGATCACTTTCATGAATATTGTACATATATGTACATATCACATACATCACTTTCATGAATATTGTACATATCACATACATCACTTTCATGAACATTGTACGTATCGTATACATCACTTTCATGAATATTCTACATATTACATACATTGTTTTCATGAACATTGTACATATCACATACATCACTTTCATGAATATTGTACATATCACATACATTGTTTTTATGAACACTGTACATATCGCATACATCACTTTCATGAACATTGTTCATATCACATACATCACTTTCATGAATATTGTACATATCACACGGTAAAGACAATGGCCAGAAGGACAACTTGATATAGAAAGCTTTGTAGTATGATAATTTGAGCATGTAAAAGTGTGAAAATATACAGCACAATATGTTGTACACTTGTCCACAAATATGCACTCAAATATAGAGTATAACAAATGTTTCAAGCATGTAGTCACATATATAACATAACATGATCTGTGTAAATTTACACAAACATGCAGTCAAAGATATAACATAACATACATGAATTTACATAAACATACAGTCAAAGATATAACATAACATATGTGTAAATTTACACAAGCATGCAGTCAAAAGTATAACATAACTTTTGTGTAAATGTACACAAGCATGCAGTCAAAGATGTAACATAACTTATGTTTACATTTCCATACATACAGTCAAATATATAGCATAACATATGTTTATATTTACAATACCATTCATTTGCATGTCCCTTGCGGAGCTTTGCCTCCGTAACAGCACTCCTGTAGGCCTCTCAGTTGTAAGCAGGATGGCCTACTGCTGATACATTCATTTGCAGATCATCAACGATGTCTTGCAGCCATCTTCGCCTTGTTCTTCCTATTTTTCTTTTTCCCATTATGTACCCTTCCAAGACGGTCTTCTCTAGATTATCATGACGTTCAGTGTGTCCAAAATATTTAAGTTTTCTTTGTTTAATTTTCTTTACTAGCCAGCCTTCTTCAATATTAAGTTCTTGTAGTATGGATATATTTTGTTCTATTTTGTGTCCATGATATTTGAAGAACTTTTCTGTAGCATTTACATTCAAAGGCATTTATTTGTTTCTCAGCTGTTTTGTTAAGTGTCAGGTCTCACAGGCATACGTTGCGATGGGAAAGATGCATGCCCTTAAAAATCTTATTTTTGTGGTTTTGTCTGTTCCTCTCCACAGATTATTTAGTTGTTTTACTTTCTGAAGAGCGATAGATGTGCTCCTTTTAATTTCCCTCATTGTATCTCCATTATTAGTTAGTAGTGATCCAAGATATTCAAAACACTCCACTTCTTCCAGTTTTTCCTCATTGATACATATTTCAGCTGCCTTGTTTGTTTTGTCAGTTGTCATCAATTTAGTTTTCTTTACATTAAGATAGAGGTTTTGCTCTTCGCTGTTCTTACGGACTGACATAATAAGTTTTTCCATTCCTTTTTGTGTTGTGGACAGTAATACTGTGTCATCACCATATCTAATCTCTGGTACTTCATAACCTCCGATTGTTATGGCATCGTAATATTCTTTGTCTACATCTTCTCTAACATTATATTTTCAGTATACAAGTTAAATAAGTAGGGTGACAATATGCACCCCTGACGGACCCCTTGTTTTATGTCAAACCAAGTTGTTGTTTCACCATTTATTCTTACTGCTGCTTGTTGGTCTAGATACAGCAGTGATGTTAATTGTATCAAAAGTGTTGGAAATCCCATTTTTTCCATTATTTCCCAAAGTTTCTGGTGTTGTACACAATCAAATGAGGCAGGTACAATCTAATGGCATTTTGCATGGAAAAGGAGCTAATGATTGCTAACACACTTTTTAAACAACATCCAAGAAGACTTTACACATGGACATCACCTGATGGGAAAACCAATAATCAAATAGATTACATTTTAGTTCAAAGAAGGTGGAGATCAAGTATAACATCAGCAAAAACTTTACCAGGTACTGATTGTGACACAGTCCATGAGTTATTAATAGCAGACAACAAGATAAAGATAAAAAAGACAGTTACGGGATCAAGACCACACCCTTTGATCTTACAAAAATACCAGAACAATACAGTATAGAAGTGAAGAACCATTTCGAAATCCTGATGGATGTACAGGAGGAGATGACACCAGATGAACTGGCTACGCAGGCCAGAGATTTACACAACCATGAAAACAAATATACTTAATACTTAAATGTAATCTGTACTAACAAGTTTTGAATCTGGCCGGAGGCACCCCAGTTGCCCTGCTATAGAAATGGGTACCCGACTTCTTGAGTTGGGAAAGGAAAGGTGGCCAGGCGTAACGCTGACAATATCACCCTCTAGTGTGTTGACAGGTCACGGGAAAATATGGGCACTAACACTATATCCCTATGTGCCTCTAAGGCATGACAGGGTTACCTTTATCTGCCTTTTTACTAACAAGTTTTCCTTGCAGTAAGAAGATAAAAATCTACATACAAGCATTTTGAAAAGAAAACCACTTTTATTACAGATATCCATGTTTATATCTGTAGATATAAAAAAAGTCTAGCCAACTAGTCTGTGTTCTGTCAACATATCTAGTCAACCTGTACACAGAGAACATCTTCAGACACTCAGATGAACTAACAGGGCTGAACATGGGGGAAGAAGTGTCAGCAATTTAAGATATGCAGATGATACAGTCCTTCTAGCAGAGAATCCACAGAACCTACAGAAATTAATAGATATGATACACAACACAAGCAAGAATGAGATCAATATCAAGAAGACCAAAGTAATGGTGTTCAGAAGGAAAGACCAGAAGCCACAGAAGGATATAAGCATAAACAAAGAGAGACTGGAACAAGTGACAAACTACTGCTACCTAGGGCATACATTAACTGAAGATGGGAAATGTCAGATGGAGATGAATAGGAATGGCAAAACATAAACACCATGAAGACATTGCTGTTATCCAGAAATCTAACCATAAAAACAAAATTAGATTTGAAAAATGTTATATCTTCTCTGTTATACTTTATAGGGCATAAATCTGGACTCTAAGCAAAAAGATGGAGAGAAAGATTAATGCAGCAGAAATGTGGTTCTACAGAAAACTAGCTCATATAACATGGAGAATGAAAAGAACAAATGCACAAGTTTTAGAACATCTCCAAGTGCAATGTGAACTTCTCAAAGAAATAAAGATGAAGAAAACAAAATACTTTGGCCATATCAAAAGTGTACAACATACTGAAGACAGTAGGAAAGGTAAAAAGGAAAAGAGCCAGAGGAAGACAAATGTAGATGAGAAGATAACATACGAGAGTGGACAGGACACAGCCCGGCTGAGTGGCCATCAAAGCGAGTGAGGGAACTGAAGGTACCGCCAACCTTCATTTTGGAAAAGGCACATGATGATGATGATGATGAGCTGACTTTTGTAAAAATGATCTGCCAGTGTGTTGTTACAATGTTGTTACTACAGTATAAGTGAAGCATATTTCCTGTATCATTGTCTTATTACTTAAAGTAATGCCCACTTCCTGATACAGTGACTATCTGTGCCATGCTCTGACAAAAATTATTGTTTCTTCCATTTTTTTTTCCTTAAAAACAAAAAAAAAACTAAAAACATGACACAAAAAACTCACACACAACACACACGCACACTTGCACATATATATGCATAAAGCCAAACACATACAGAAAATGACTTTAGAAAAGATACCAAGGTAGGCCTAACAGAAAGAATAGTACACACTTGAGACAGGAACTTAACAGAAAGAATAGTACGCACTTGAGACAGGAACTTAACAGAAAGAATAGTACACACTTGAGACAGGAATCTAACAGAAAGAATAGTACACACTTGAGACAGGAATCTAAGAGAAAGAATAGTACACACTTGAGACAGAAATCTAAGAGAAAGAATAGTACACACTTGAGACAGGAACTTAACAGAAAGAATAGTACACATTTGAGACAGGAACTTAACAGAAAGAAAAGTACACATTTGAGACAGGAATCTAACAGAAAGAATAGTACATACTTGAGACATGAACCTAACAGAAAGAATAGTACACACTTGAGACAGGAATCTAACAGAAAGAATAGTACACACTTGAGACAGGAACTTAACAGAAAGAATAGTACACACTTGAGACAGGAACTTAACAGAAAGAACAGTACACACTTGAGACAGGAACCTAACAGAAAGAATAGTACACACTTGAGACAGGAACATGAGACAGTCTTTCTGATGAGTTTAATACCACAGATCAATAACTGTAAATTGTAAACAATGTGGTTTTACCAATTGATAGTTCTATATGTGGAGTTTTCCTAATATTAATATGACTTGACATAGAGAACATTATGTTTCTGTGTATCTGGTATCTACAATCACATACAGTATCATAAAGTATCTCTAGTCATACAAAAAATACATCAAGTATCTCCATAACACATAAAGATTATAAAGTATCTCCTTTCACATACAGTACAATAAAGTATCCTCTTTCACATATAGTATCATAAAGTATCTCCAGATAGAGTACATCAGGTATCAACACTCACTGTCTGCTTGAGCGATGTAATTATTCTACTGGACTTAGGTATCAACACTCACTATCTGCTTCAGTGATGTAATTATTCTACTGGACTTAGGTATCAACACTCACTGTCTGCTTCTCAAACTGGACTTTAAGCAGAACTTCCAGACTCACCACGATGAGTCTGACTCTTCCTGGATGTTTCTGGCTGGAGAGTGCCATGTTAGGACTGGGCCTCTCTCTTGATCACGTGAGAACAATATGTTCAATAATCTGAAATAAAAACAAAACTTCTTACAAAGTAAACCTACAAACAAACAAACAAACAAACAAACAGACAGACAGACACACACACACATATATGGGCATTTCCAAAATCAGCATCTGATTGATTGGTAAAAATAAACCAGTTGCCATAGCAACACAGCAGCCATAGCAAGACAGTGCAGCATATTTCCTGTAGCAACCACCAAAGTGTTATCTCACTAAATGCATCTGTTCAGTAGTTACACTATTTAAAACAAAAGCAGTAACAGCTTTATTAATTAATGAGCTATTAGCTGCTACAAACCACTGACAACGGTTGTTGAGGAGAGACGCTGGCGATGGTTGGGACATGTGCTCCGGGTGACTGACAGCTCACTACCAAAGATAGCACTGGGATGGACGCCGCAGGGGTGCAGAAGTAAGGGTGGACCAAGGGAGACATGGAGAGGAACAACAGAGGGGATGTTGAGCAGTGGAGGGCTCACCTGGGCAAGAGCAGAAAAAAAGGCGAAAGACAGGCATTTGTGGAAAACCCTTGCGGAAGCCCCATGTGCCCTGGGCACTTAAGGTTCAGAGAGAGAGAGAGCTGCTACAAAAAATAAAGAATAAAGAAATGGCAAAAGAAGAGAAAATATAAATTCATGTGTACAATATATGACAAGTACGAAATGAGAAAATGAATGGGAAAAAAAAAAACAGGGAGCACTAGATGTGACCTGTACAAAGCTGTATCTGAGAGTGTGCACAGGGAAATAATGTGAATGTTTAAAATAAGACTTGATATTATACAGTTATGCATGAGTAGTAACTGAGTAAACACAGACCCTGTAATATGATTCATTTTCTGGAACCAGAAGGATGCAGCACTGGTGGGATTCATCATCTGCTGTGTTGGGTGTATGATGATAATGTTATGAGTGACAGTTCTGTGAAGGATTGGTGCAGGAAATTCAGGCATAGGCACACAGGTACACATAATGGGGGGTGGGGTGGGGGAGAGAAATGACACTCATTTGTGACTGATGAATTCATACGAAAAGTTAACAAAATTGGGCATGAAAAATATCTCATGATTTCTGATCTTTCTGATGAATTTCTTCAAATGTCAAGGACTAATGTATTTCAGATTGTTACAGAGAGATTTAGTTCATAGATGGAGTAAAAAAAACTGGATGGTTTGGTTACCCTGACGACATAGTTCTTTGATGAGAGATTGCAAAAGCTGGTGCCTTGATATGACAAGTGAGACAGTTTGGGTGGTGATTATAAGTAAAATTAATGGAGTATCCTCATAAGTTCATAAGTTTTGTATATAATTATTTTTTCTCTATTTGTCACTGTTTTGTTTTTTAAACCAGACAACTGGAGGCTGATTTTGGAACAAGCCTTACATATAAACTTACCTGAACTATACAGTCATCTGTAGAGTCACAGTTGTCTGTTACAGCTAAGTTATCTTAATTAATGTAAGTAAACTTACATAGCTACAAATGGTTATCCTCTCCATGTTATTCAAGATATTTAGTTGAAATAGTGAGGGGAAATACCATCTCCCTGTGGAGGTCATCTGTAAGGGCTCTCTTATGTGCTCTGTACTTTGATTTAAAAATCTACCCAGCCAAGCTAAATCCAGTCCAACATTTGTTGTTGCCCATCAGTTTGTATCACTGTCATCCTCTTGCTCTTTTTCCATCAATTTTTCCCCCAAGTATGATTTTTATTATTATATTAATCCTTTCTGGTGTGATTGAAATATTTTAACCTGTATGGTTTTTTTTCATGATTTTATTTCAGCTTTTAACTCTTTCTATGCCACAGGAAGAAACACGGACGTTCAGTTGGGTGCCAAATTAAAAGCGTGGGTCTCAAGAAAACTAAATTGATGACAACTGACAAAACTAATAAGGCAGCTGAAATATATATAAATGAGGAAAAACTGGAAGAAGTGGAGAGTTCTGAATATCTTGGATCACTACTAACTAATAATGGAGATACAATGAGGGAAATTAAAAAGAGGACATCTATTGCTCTTCAGAAAGTAAAACAAATAAAGAATCTGTGGAGAGGAGCAGACAGAACTACAAAAATAAGATCTTTTAAGGGCATGCATCTTTCCCATCACTCACTACCAAAAATAGCACTAAGATGGACACCACAGGGGAACAGAAGTAAGGGTAGACCAAAAGAGACATGGAGAAGAACAACAGAAAGGATGTTGAGCAATAGAGGGCTCACCTGGGCAAGAGCAGAAAAAAAGGCGAAGGACAGGCATTTGTGGAAAACCCTTGCGGAAGCCCCATGTGCCCTGGGCACTTAAGGTTCAGAGAGAGAGAGATCTTTCCCATCGCAACATATGCCTGTGAGACCTGGACACTTAACAAAACAGCTGAGAAACACATAAATGGTTTTGAATGTAAATGCTACAGAAGAGTTCTCCAAATATTGTGGACACGAACAAATATATCCATACTACAAGAACTTAATATTGAAGAAGGCTGGCTAGTAAAGAGGATTAAAGAGAGAAAACTTAAATATTTTGGACACATTAAACATCATGATAATTTAGAGAAGACCATATTGGAAGGATACATAATGGGAAAAAGAAAAAGAGGAAGACGAAAACGAAGATGGCTGCAAGACATCGTTGACGATCTGCAAATGGATGCAGCAGCAGCAGGCCATCTTGCTCACAACCGAGAGACCTACAGGAGTGCTGTTTGGGAGGCAAAGTTCCACAAGGGACATGCAAATGAATGAATGAATGGGTCTCGATCTGTATAGGGGGTATAGCTGTAAAATTGAAATAACAAAGTATTTCCGCAATAAAAGTACATGTATTATGCATCAAAATAGCTGTAAATGTAAGAATGAAGAGTTTTCTTAGGAAAAATGAAGTAGTGTGATGATTTTTGCTGATAACTGTGTCCTACTTACCATCGGGTAGGTCTAGATCTACCATCGGGATGTCTAGATCAACCTGTAGCTTCATCTGATCTCATCATGTGATAGTATGTAGCAAACTCAGTACAATAATGTCTGAAATAACCTTCTAACTACTTCTTCAGTCTGTTTTATAGCATTTTATAGGTCAAAATCTACTTGGGGCACATTCACGAACAGTGGTCTGGTCGTAGAGCTTGTCTGTATGCCTCAGAAATCACACAAAATAGTGAAATTTCTCCAAAGAAAGACCAATTTTCACTTCGTTGTTAGGAACGCTTCAGATGGAACTAAGACAGGTCACCAGGCATGCGCAAATAAAACGTGTACAATTAAAAAATTACACCGTCTTTTTAGACACGCAACAAGTGTTAAAATTTTACCAAACGCACTTGACAGACAAATCGGAAGTGGTAAAATTTTGCCAGTTGGCACAGAAAGAGTTAAAACTACAAAACAGCTTACAGTTAAAAATGAGCATGTCTACATCACTGCTCTGCATATCATTATGGTTGTAATAACACTGAAAATTAAACTTTTAAACTAAATGAAGGTAACATCACATTTTCCTGTACATGCATCCATCAACAGTACTGTACACATGGCTGTTAATGTCTGAAAGGGGAAGAGGATATAATGTAAAAATTAGTCCCGTAAACATAGGACTACATCTGAGTTTGCTGTCAGTGAATGGAAGAAAGACTGTCATCTGTCCAGGCAATGATTTTTTTCAAAGAAGCAAGCCAAAGTAAATTAGTACAAAACCATTTTGACTTGTAGCATTACTTACATGAGACCGCCCAGGGCAAACACCATTATTCCAGCAAATATTACAAAAACAGACCCATCCCAAACTGCCAAAGTTGCATTATAAACACGATTGGTTATGATTTGAAATACTGCTCCTCCAAGTGTTTCCACACATCCCATAATGGCATAAACAGCACCTGGATACACATACATAAATATATTATTACTGCAGTCAAATTATACATTCACAACTGTATCATCACTATAACAGAAATTCAGGGGAAAATAAAGGCTCCACCTGCTACTGTTCACCTGCTCTATAGCATACAACAATTAATAAATTTGATCATTATTGCTCACCAGCTGTGTAACATACAACAATTAATAAATTTGATTATTATTGCTCACCAGCTCTGTAACATACAACAATTAATAAATTTGATCATTATTGCTCACCAGCTCTGTAGAATACAATAATTAATAAATTTGATCATTATTGCTCACCAGCTCTGTAGAATACAATAATTAATAAATTTGATCATTATTGCTCACCAGCTGTGTAGCATACAACAATTAATAAATTTGATTATTATTGCTCACCAGCTCTGTAACATACAACAATTAATAAATTTGATCATTATTGTTCACCAGATCTATAGCGAGCAACAGGTAAAATACTTCATCTAAGCATATTTCAGACTCCATACAAGGTACAACCTACATACCACATGTCTACTACATCATTTTGCTGATATTTGACTTACATACAAATCTGTAGCTACAGATGATAACATGATAATATTTGATACAATTAATGAGTACACAACCAGTGATGAAGTTGATCATGATACATCTGAAGCATACTAACCTTGATCTGTTTTCTCAACTACAGAAGACATAACTGATCGCAGCATCGGTATGACAACTCTGATCATGATACCAGTGACAGCAGCTGGAATGAAAGAAATCCAGTTTCAGTGACTTCTGTTTAGATCTACAGCTACATACCTCCTCATTTATTGGTTAGGTGGTTGACTGGTTGGTAAGTTGGTTGATTAGTTCTTTGACTGGTTGGTTGGTTGGTAAATTGGTTGTTTGGCTGTTTGTTTGTTGGTTGGTTGATTGGTTGGTTGGCTGATTAGCTGGTTGGTTGGTTAGTTGCATGTTAGTTTTTTTACTGGCTGGTTGGTAAATTGGTTGTCTGCTTATTTATTTGTTGATTGGTTGGCTGGCTGGTTTATTGGTTGGTTAGTAAGTTGTTGATTTGGTTCACTGATTAATAATTGGTTGATAAGTTTTTAGTTATTTGACTGATAAGTTTTGGTTGGTTTCTTTGTTGGTTGTTGGTGGTTGGTATTTTTATGAAGTGGTTGGCTCCATGGTTTGTTACTAGGCTGACTGTCTTGTATTATCTTTAATGCCATCATCAAGATTGATATGGAATGAGTAATGTTGGTTTCATATTTTGTCTTGGGTGGACATAAGAAATAGTCTTCTTGTCAAGCTCCACTACAACATGGAGTATGTTGATCTTGTTCTGTTGTCATGCTGCAACAGCATTACAGTGTATTTCTGGTAGATTTTGGGTACCCAGGTTAGGGTCTTAGCCAGCTCTGGTTTTCAGTTCTTGAAATGTAAGCCAGCTCTTATACTAGACAACCTGTCAAAACTGTCCAGAAGAAAATTTCTGCTTTCAACAAACAGCATCATTTACAAAATGAAGTGAATCAAGCACATAATGATGTACCTTCATACACCATAACATTATTGGTGGCCAGCGACATAAAGGCATGAAAAGTCACACTTGAAACCACACCAATCATGGCAATTTGTCTGTCAGCCATCTTGAAGACTTTCTGCATCAGTTTCATCAGAAGTAAAATGGCTACCCAGTTACAGACCAGCACAATGCTCCCAAAAGTCAAGACTGTAGTTGCTGACCAACATCTTGGGTACTTCATCAGATACAGTGTCTGTTTCAAGAAAACAAGAATCAGAATATAACACTTGCTTGAAGGCAAAGCTAGGTGGGATAAACTGAGTAGCTGAAAGTTAAGAAGACATACCAGGCAGCACTTATACACACCTGCTTATCTAGAATCTGCTTAAGGGACTTGTGAGTAGAGCAGCCATTTGCCCTCAGTTATAACAGCATCCACCCAGTCATCTTGTTCTTCCTTCTGCTATCAATATATAACAACCATACCTAACCATAACATCAAGTGCAAAAACAATCATATGCTATCACAACATCAAGTGTATAAACTATCAAATGAACATCAAGTGTATAAACTATCATGTGCTACCACAACATCAGGTGTATAAACTATCAGATGATACCACAACATCAAGTGTATAAACTATCATATGCTACCATAACTTCAAGTGCAAAAAATCATATTTTATACAACTTCAGGTGTATAAAACATCCATATCTAGCCACAACTTCAAGTGTAAAAACAGTCATATCTAATGACAACTTCAAGTGTAAAAACAGTCATATCTAATGACAACTTTAAGTGTAAAAACAGTCATATCTAATGACAACTTCAAGTGTAAAAACAGTCATATCTAATGACAACTTCAAGTGTAAAAACAGTCATATCTAATGACAACTTTAAGTGTAAAAACAGCCATATCTAATGACAACTTTAAGTGTAAAAACAGTCATATCTAATGACAACTTCAAGTGTAAAAACAGTCATATCTAATGACAACTTTAAGTGTAAAAACAGTCATATCTAATGACAACTTTAAGTGTAAAAACAGCCATATCTAATGACAACTTTAAGTGTAAAAACAGTCATATCTAATGACAACTTCAAGTGTAAAAACAGCCATATCTAATGACAACTTTAAGTGTAAAAACAGTCATATCTAATGACAACTTCAAGTGTAAAAACAGTCATATCTAATGACAACTTCAAGTGTAAAAACAGTCATATCTAATGACAACTTTAAGTGTAAAAACAGTCATATCTAATGACAACTTCAAGTGTAAAAACAGTCATATCTAATGACAACTTTAAGTGTAAAAACAGTCATATCTAATGACAACTTTAAGTGTAAAAACAGTCATATCTAATGACAACTTCAAGTGTAAAAACAGTCATATCTAATGACAACTTTAAGTGTAAAAACAGTCATATCTAATGACAACTTTAAGTGTAAAAACAGTCATATCTAATGACAACTTCAAGTGTAAAAACAGTCATATCTAATGACAACTTCAAGTGTGTTCGGTTTAGATTTGATGACTGCATTACTTGACTGTCAGGTTGCCCAAAGATCTTTCTTGCACAAATCTGAGGCCAAAATCATTTACCTGAATTCCAGGTGCCGAAAAATTCACAGCCACAGTCAGGATAAAAACAAAAATGCAGAGTCTACGTTTGGCCACTCGATGGTCCCAACTCTGGCCAGTTTTGAAAAGCAAGAAGCTCCTCTTGAACTGCAATAGTCCACATAGAATGGCAGTTTAAGATTTTCTTAAAGCTTTTCATACATATGTATG
Organism: Achatina immaculata; assembly: GCA_009760885.1. Classification (NCBI taxonomy): domain Eukaryota; kingdom Metazoa; phylum Mollusca; class Gastropoda; order Stylommatophora; family Achatinidae; genus Lissachatina; species Lissachatina immaculata. The sequence continues at coordinate 23,743,454 of CM019702.1, read as the reverse complement.
TGTGTGAAATTGTGTTTGTGTGTGTGTGTGTGTGTGTGTGTGAGAGAGAGAAAGTGGGGGGGGGGGGAGATAAAACCAACACGGTTTACAATGGCCAAGTCTACACATGGAGCTGAAACTCAGTTCACAAGTTGATTTATTGCCACTGGTTTCATGCCAAGAGGACATATTTTAAATATTTAATTTATGTGCTATGGTATAACAACCACTCTTGGAGCAGGCATATCATATTATGGTATTTAACCACACCTGAAGCAAACATGAGAGAGGAATCATTGACATGGTATCAAGAAAGAGAGAGGCATGATGTAAGAGAGCAGGAAAACATGACTGGAAAGAAAAAGGAGGAAGGTTTGAGGTTTATGGTCAGTCAGGGTATTGTATGAGTCTCAAGAGTTAATTCTGGAGCAGAACAAGCAAGTGTGATGAGACTTGGAAGATTCTGTAATTCCCAAGTAAGTTGTTAGGTAATTCCCAAGTAAGTTGTTAGGTAATTCCCAAGTAAGTTGTTAGGTAACTCTCAAGTAAGTTGTTAGGTAATTCCCAAGTAAGTTGTTAGGTAACTCTCAAGTAAGTTGTTAGGTAACTCTCAAGTAAGTTGTTTGTTAAAAAAAAAAAGTTCAGAATAAGTGCCTGTGTGAGTGCATGTGTGTGTGTGTGTGTTATACATCAGAATGTTCCTAATGTTAACTCACCATATGAAAACCTGAAGCAAGAGCTTTACCAAGATTGTGCTTCAGCTGGGAGCAGCAGCCCACACACACAGCAGCTCTAGGCACCGTCAGTCTGTTGGTCACGCTGGTCTCAGGTAGGAGGAACAATGCTAAGAACAGCGAGGCACAGCACAGGCACACGCTACAGACTAGTGGATAAAAGTAGCTGTACTTAATCCACTGTCCGATTATGTAACCACCTGTAGCAGGAAGACAACAAAAAATACCAATTCAATCAATTCCAGCTGTTTTCACAAGTTTTCAGGTAATCACACCAGACTAATGTAGGAAGTCTTCAACTGTTCACACCAGACTAATGTAGGAAGTCTTCAACTGTTCACACCAGACTAATGTAGGAAGTCTTTAATTGTTCACGCCAGACTAATGTAGGAAGTCTTCAACTGTTCATACAGACAGGGAGTTTTTAACTATTGACACAAACAAATATTTATAAATACAGCTGTTCACACAGATAATGTAGGAGGTTTTCAGTTGTTCACACAGATCAATGTTTGCACAGACAAATGTTCACACAGACAAATGTTCACGCAGACAAATGTTCACACAGACAATTATTTACATAGAGAAATGTGACATGCAGACCTTCTTAATGAGAGTACTGGTGAAAAAATAAAGATGTAAATTTGCATTTCTATATCTAAAGTCTGCATCCTTCAAGAGAAACATTCTCATATTTTCTGAAATTATTATGTAGTTACATACATCCTGCTGCCATCATTGTCTGAAGAGCTTCCATGATGGCGATGTGAAATGAACGCTGAGAACCAGGATGTGTGATGTCTGAGATGACAGTGAACATGGCTGTCAACATGGCTGCGAAGCTGCCACCGATGCACTCACAAATATGCCCAGCAATAAGGACCATGGGCGGGAGCCTTGCTTTTATAGCAACTGCGTAGATGATTTGTTTAAGTAGAGTCCCAACTATCTGGACATACAAACATAGAGAGAATATGATTCCATTATGATACATATATGATTAAATGATAGAACATTAATTATAATTGACAAATTCATTATTTCATTAATTTTCCTGGTATATTGACAACAAGTAGGAATCAGGATTCAGGACACTAACAATATGAAAATCAAAAATACATGTACTAAAGTTATGATGAGATTTTCAGGACTGGCCAGGACCCTATCCCATTTCTTATTGGTGCTCATAGTAACGGGCTGATGTGTTCCTTTAGCCTTCATAGTACAGTGGGGCTTGTAATGTCTCCATGTGATGAATGGACAAACCAACCAACTTTATTTTTTAAAGCTGAAGATTTGGTCATGGAAGCCTGTCTAACATTCTGCCTTTTATCTTTCATCTTTCATTCTAATGCAGAAATTTGGAACCAGTTTTGTGAAAGTTTAATATAAATGTAAAAGCATCAATAATAAATAAGAGCAACTTTTACACATAATCTGTGATCTACACAAGCAATAATAAATACATAAATAAAACTTACAACAGAATTACCATAGAGATTACTGAGATGCCTATCTCTTTGGTCTGTTTTGTGTCTTGTAAGCAACTTGCAGTTATCCAAGCATCATCCAAAACAACATCTGTTTCTATATATCATCACCATAGCATCAGAGCAGGAAATAAAATCCACAACTCCGGGAAGATCAGAAGCAGAAGAATATTAGCAACACGTGCCTCGCCCCACATGTACACAGACACGCATGCACACAGACACACATGACTCCAAATCAGTTGTACTATAGAAGTAACACAGATGTTTCAATGTTCTACACAGCTGACTGTCACACTCACCGGGAACAGAAATCCTAGCTTCCTGCCATACTTGTCGGTCAGGGGGCCAACAATGAGAACAGAAAGGGCAGCACATGGTAAACTTGGCAGTGATATATATAGTTCTAGTGTCGTCACTTTTTTCTGGACTGCGACTTGAATCTGAATCATAACACCATGAAAAATAAAGAAATGACAGAATGAAAGACTGGAATAGTTTCTGGTTAATATATATATATATAAAACTACAAGTATAAACATAAATAAAGCCACTATAGTAAAGCTGTGATAACAAAATGTTAAGACTATTTGAAACAAAAGTAGGAGCAGATTTATTGATTAGCAAGCACACAGCCATATGCTCATTAATAAAGCTGTTTTAAATAGTCTTAACAGTATGAGAGAAGATCTTGTAATGTCATGATTGATTGAGAAGATCTTGATTTTGCTGATGACCTAACTCTTATCAGTAATAATGTGAATTTCATGCAAGAAAATACAGATAGCCCCTGTCTTCACTGGCTAGCAAAATAGGACTTGAAATTAACAAGGACAAAACAAAAATAATGAAAATTGCTCTCAATCAAAATGGAAAAATACACATAGAAGGGACAGATATTGAAGAAGTCAATCAATTTGCATACCTTGGCAGCTACATAGACCAGGATTGTGACACTAGAAAGGAAGTTAGTATCAGAATTGCAAAAGCAGCATCAATCTTCAAAAATCTTGAGAACATATGGAATTCAAAAGTTATAAGCACAAAAACCAAGTTAAGACTATTCAATTCAAATGTAATATCCACCCTCATTTATGCATGCGAAAGCTGGAAAACAACTAAAGAAATAGAAAAGAAATTAGACTCTTTTGAAAACAAATGCCTAAGGAAAATACTCGGCATCAAGTGGAATGAATTCAAGAACAATGCAGAGATAAGACAGATGACTGAACAACAACCAGTCTCATGGGTGATCAGGAAAAGGAGATGGACATATGTTGGTCACTTGATGAGAAGAAATGATCAGATAATCCCAAAACAGGCTATCAAGTGGAACACAACAGGCCAAAGAAAAAGAGGCAGACTGCGTGAAACAGGCATAAAATCCTTTGATGAGGTTGAAAGACTTGCCGAAGACAGGAAATATTGGTGAACTACTTTGCGAGCCCTATGTGACGTTTAACGGCACGGGAAGGATATAAGATATAAGATAAGAAGTATGAGAGAAGCTGTGACAGTATGACAGATTAAGTCATGACACTATGACAGATTAAGTCATGACAGTACAATGAATTAAAATCAGAAATAGAAAATACTACATTATATAAGTGATTGAAACTGTACATAAAAGCAATACATTACTAGTGTATTTAGAAACATATAAACATTATACAATGACCATTTTCTTGCCCCAGACAATAAGGTCATCATTTGAAAGTTCTAAGTTTTTCTTTTTGTCACTTCTTACTACTTCAATCACTCATTCACAAGATCATATTGTTACTCCTTACTAACTCAATCAGTCTTCCACAAGATCATATTGTCACTCCTTACTAACTCAATCAATCATCCACAAGATCATATTGTCACTTCTTACTAACTCAATCAATCATCCACAAGATCATATTGTCACTCCTTACTCACTCAATCAATCATCCACAAGATCATATTTGTTTATGGTCTGGATCATCATCATTGTCCTCTGGACATGTCCCCAGCTGCTCAGATCCCCAGGTCTCTCAGTCTAAGCAGAGATGTGGATTTCCTGCTCTCAAAGTCCTCCACTCTGCCTGTCTCTCTCAGTCTAAGCAGAGATGTGGATTTGCTGCTCTCGAAGTCCTCCACACTGCCTGTCTCTCTCAGTCTAAGCAGAGATGTGGATTTGCTGCTCTCGAAGTCCTCCACACTGCCTGTCTCTCTCAGTCTAAGCAGAGATGTGGATTTGCTGCTCTCGAAGTCCTCCACACTGCCTGTCTCTCTCAGTCTAAGCAGAGATGTGGATTTGCTGCTCTCGAAGTCCTCCACACTGCCTGTCTCTCTCAGTCTAAGCAGAGATGTGGATTTCCTGCTCTCAGAGTCCTCCACTCTGCCTGTCTCTGAGCACAACAATATCAGTTTGATCCAGTGGTTGTCCATCTGTGATGACGGCAGAGCTAGCCAACCTGTCATCTTTCTCATATCCCTGGATGTCTGCGTGGACGGGGACATAGATGAAGGTGACTGTGATTCGTTGATTTCTGCAGTGACTCAAGCCACTGCCTGTGTGCAGAACCTGCCTCAACCTTCTGGGTCACACTCATTCAATCACTTAGTTTACAGACACGGACATAGTCCTGTGACTTCAGCCACTCCAATGCTTTAGTCACCATCATCACTTCCGTTACCATGCTGCTGGTTTCCTGGATTGTTCTGCCAACTGAGTGGCTGTGATGTACTCGATGACTTCAAGAACTAGCCCCTGGTACAGAAGTATTAGTAGCCTCTGCTCAGTGTTGGCAGCTGCCATGACCTTCACTGCTGATAGACCTTTGCCAGCTTTTGTTATCATGTGGTCAACATGTTCCTTGAAACATAGACTGTGATCAAACTTCACTCCCAAGTATGTCTTCAGGGTGGTTCTAGTCACATTCTCACCACCCAATCTCACACCAGGCATATCAATGTTAACATTATGGTTGTTCTGTGAGAACCATGTCATGATAATATTGTCACTAACTCAGTCACACATCTAGGAAATCATACTGTCACTCATCTATGAAATCATACTGTCACTCAATCACACATCTATGAAATCATACTGTCACTCATCTATGAAATCATACTGTCATTCAATCACTCATCTATGAAATCATACTGTCACTCAATCACTCATCCACATGATCATTCAAAAACACACTCTGTCATGATTCTACCTTGTGGTCAAGACCCATTCATTTGAACATGCATGCATACACAAACACAAACACTTATTCAACATGCAGACACTTTGCACTCTTCTGTTCAGTAACATCAGAAATCTTCATGTGACTGTTCGACATATTTTCTTCTTTGATCATTTGTTCCCTTGTTTCTTACCTCTCTTTAATAGGTCAACCTTGTGACTTCCAGTTTTTTTCTCTCTTTGTGTTAATATTTGAACATTTATAACTTTTCTCTGTCTATGTAAATAAAGTATTTTAAATTTTCCAATTTTTGTCTGTCAGTGTAAATATTTTAAATGTTCCAATTTTTGTCTGTCGGTGTAAATATTTGAAGACTTCTACTTTTTATCTGCCATAAGATTTTAATGAATAAATTTCCCTCAAACCCCAAGTCTCATGTTACCGCAGATTTGTAATATACTATTTACAAGTGTTGGTCTGTGGTATGCACTATGTACAAGTGATTCTCTGTGGTTGGTATTGTGTACAAATGATGGTCTTTTTATGTACAGTGAAGAAGTGACTGTTTGTGGTATATACTATGTACAAATGATGAACTTTTTATGTACTGTGTGTACATGTGATGGTCTGTGCAGTGACAGTCTGTGTAAGGAAGAATATATAAGATCTAACCCAGGTAATGTAATCCATACAACCTGCCAATGTCATGAGCAATATAACAAATTATCAATTACATGGCTGTCTGTTGTGTTTGTACCATTCCCACTATTTTCTATACATACCTGATTATCTGTTGTGTTTGTACCATTCCCACTGTTTTCTACACATACCTGATTATCTGTTGTGTTTGTACCATTCCCATTGTTTTCTACACATACCTGATTATCTGTTGTGTTTGTACTGTTCCCAGTGTTTTCTACACATACCTGATTATCTGTTGTGTTTGTACTGTTCCCAGTGTTTTCTACACATACCTGATTATCTGTTGTGTTTGTACTGTTCCCAGTGTTTTCTACACATACCTGATTATCTGTTGTGTTTGTACTGTTCCCAGTGTTTTCTACACATACCTGATTATCTGTTGTGTTTGTACTGTTCCCAGTGTTTTCTACACATACCTGATTATCTGTTGTGTTTGTACTGTTCCCAGTGTTTTCTACACATGGCTTCTCGCTGCTGGATTTCTTTGTATGATTCATCTCTTCAGACACCTACAGCATCAAGCAAGTAGAAATACACTTTACAAACCATCACAGTTTGTTAGAACAATTGGACAGAGAGGAAATGCTCTTTACCAGTCATGAAAGTCTGCAAAAACAACTGAAATTTGAATTGTGGAAGTTACACCAACTATAGCTTAACTCTGTAAGTTACAACAACTAGAGCTAGAGCTTAACTCTGAAAGTTATAACAACTAGAGCTAGAGCTTAACTCTGGAAATTACAACAACTAGACCTAGAGCTTAACTCTGGAAGTTATAACAACTAGAGCTAGAGCTTAACTCTGGAAGTTACACCAACTAGAGCTAGAGCTTAGCTCTAGAAGTTACAACTAGAGCTAGAGCTTAACTCTGGAAGTTACAACAACTAGAGCTAGAGCTTAACTCTGGAAGTTACAACAACTAGAGCTAGAGCTTAACTCTGGAAGTTACAACAACTAGAGCTAGAGCTTAACTCTGGAAGTTACAACAACTAGAGCTAGAGCTTAACTCTGGAAGTTACAACAACTAGAGCTAGAGCTTAACTCTGGAAGTTACAACAACTAGAGCTAGAGCTTAACTCTGGAAGTTACAACAACTAGAGCTAGAGCTTTAACTCTGGAAGTTACAACAACTAGAGCTAGAGCTTAACTCTGGAAGTTACAACAGCTAGAGCTAGAGCTTAACTCTGGAAGTTACAACAACTAGAGCTAGAGCTTTAACTCTGGAAGTTACAACAACTAGAGCTAGAGCTTAACTCTGGAAGTTACAACAACTAGAGCTAGAGCTTAACTCTGGAAGTTACAACAACTAGAGCTAGAGCTTTAACTCTGAAAGTTACAGGAACCAGCTCCACGCAGGGACTAAAATAAAACACCGCTGTAATCCACTCCGGATCCGACACAAGGTTGTGCCTCTTTACCTTCACGAAACTCGCAGGTCCAGGGAGAGAAGAAAAGAACGAGATAAGATAATAATGTCAATGATGAAATAAGAGCAATCAACAACAAATTTAATTATAAATAAATGTAAGATCTGACCAACAGTAACCCAAACAAGAAATTAATTTTACTATTCTACTATGGAAGCAGTAACACCCCCCCCCCCCCCCCCCAACCCAAAAAACATTCCACTTACCAGATCGTAGAGATAAGGGTTAAGGATAAGAACTGACAAGTAATAGGACAGAAAGTAGGTCATTATGACCAAGGTGAGCGCCCAAACAGCGCGCCGTCTCCTGCTGGTTCTGGTAGCATCATCAAGTTCTGTTTGAGTGGATTTTGGGTCCAGTAGGGGTTCTGTTTCTCTTGATCTTGACTTCTGCTGGGGCTCCGCTTCTCTAGACTTGGATGCCATCGTGACCCAGGAAGCTGTGTATGATCAGGATTGATGTGCGCGTAGCGAACTTTTCACTATAGTCGAAGATAAAGAAATAAATTCAGAATGTGTATGTTGTTAACATTTAGTACCAGAATTTATGACTCTCATGTTAATTCTAACTAAATCATCGTGTTACTAACTCTCACTGGCTGTGTACCTGAAAGATATGTAAGGTTGTGAATTATTATAATATTGAGTGAACGTTCTCTCCTGAGTTTACTGTCTTATAGTTCTTCTTCTATTGTTGTTTTATACTTCTGTCACTTGAATGGATGGATGCTTGCACGATCGTCTGTATTTGCTATATGACGAATGGTTGTTGTGATTGCAACAACATTTGACTAGCATTTAAAGCCTTATAATTTTTTATCGTATCATATTCCAGTCTTCGTTACACACAATCCACATTTCTGTGGTCTAGAATAGGTTTTACAAATATTACAACATTCACTCGACTAAGTCCGCTGAATAAGTTCACTGAATCCATTTAACTCTAACAAATAAGGTCACAAGTGTAGGCAACATCATTTGGAATAAGATGCAGTAGGACATAAAATTCCTTGGTTTCGTCGTTGAAGTACATAATCATTGTTCACAAAATCAAACTCCAGCGTTATTTTTTACACAACCTGTGACGGAAAATGTCTAACTTTAGACTGCACTGGGTCAACAACTCGTGAACAACTCTATCTCCTCTTCTGCTGTTCTCCTCTATGTCCGTTTTTTTATTTTTGATTTTCCTCTCTTTCGTCCCCCATCCTTCATCTCTTAAAACTGCATACCTGGCTTATATGTTGTAAGTCCGTTATCCAATAGGACACACCTCTAGATCCTTCTATTGTTCAGCAATTCCCTACTGAATGGGCCCTGATTGGATTTCGGGATGAGTTAGTCTACTCCCTTTTTTTCAAAACTCTGCAAATTGCGTCCTAAGATAAGCAAATATGCCTCACCTGTCAGCTGCGTCAAATCCGTCTATTCAACTGTCATTATTATCCAAGTCCACTATTTCTTTCATGTTGTAGGTTTCAGAGATTAGTCTGTTCTCTACTTGTATTGTGTCCTCGCTTTTCATTGCGTCTTGTATTTTTGGTATCTACTTAGTCTGACTGCTCTTCTGAGCGTCCTGTCGTAATATTACTACTAATACCGTGAGAGTGTTCCTCTCCTACCAGATCTCACACTTTTCATCGTTTCTGATCTTCTTTCTATCAGTAATAATAATAATAACTGTGCTAATAGTAATAATAATCATAACATTACTACTACTACTACTACTACTACTACTACTACTACTACTACTACTACTACTACTACTTCTACTACCACCACCACCACCACTACTACTACTACTAATAATAACAATAATAATAAATCCGAATATACAAAAGACCATGCTACATATGTTGTTTTGTTTTCAATAAGTCTGAACTGAACACACAAACATTTCAACTTGACCTAGTTCATAATCAACATGGTCACTGATGCCCATCTGGAAATAAATGCTATTTGGCAATTTAAAATGTGAAACTGGAAGGGGGGGGGGAACTGCCGCACATAATAAGATCAGAACTTGAGGCTCTACATGGGACAGAAGAAAACTAGCCAAGATTTATCCTCGCTACTTATGAAAGCTAGATACAAACATTTCGCCGTACTGCCTCCCTACTGCCGTACTGTACTGCCTCCCTAATGCCGTACTGTACTGCCTCCCTACTGCCGTACTGTACTGCCTCCCTAATGCCGTACTGTACTGCCTCCCTAATGCCGTACTGTACTGCCTCCCTACTGCCGTACTGTACTGCCTCCCTACTGTCGTACTGTATTGCCTCCCTACTGCCGTACTGTACTGCCTCCCTACAGCCATACTACCAGGCCTATTCTGGGAATAATGTGATTAATTATTTCTTGTCTTTGGGGGTTTTACCCCTTCTCTTTTCCCCTTTAGCACGTATCACTCGGGTCAGGGGTCAAATCAACTTTTATGTTGACGTTACACGAAAGCCACAAGAGTTAACACAAGAAATTCCGTGGTGTTGCATACAACATACTATATACAGACTCAACACACCAACATATCTCTATACAGACTCAACACACCAACATATCTCTATACAGACTCAACACACCAACCTTACTCAACACACCAACCTGACTCAACACACCAACATATCTCTATAGAGACTCAACACACCAGCGTGACTCAACACACCAACATGACTCAACACACCAATATATTCGCGTTTGGGCTTCGCATAGAAGTGGAATGATAATTAGATGCAGATCAATGTACAGGAGATCACGTAAACATTTTGAAATGTATAGCAAAATACGAAAATGCAAATAAGCATCTTTTTTCTCACATTATTTGTCTGGTTATCTGTATGTCTGCTTAACAGTAAGTCTACCTATCTGTATGTCTACTTATCTGTAAGTCTACCTATCTGTTTGTCTACTTATCTGTATGTCTACTTATGTAAATCATTTCTTATGTCTAAGACTTTCACATGCCTTTTTAATTTGTTTGACTGTCTGTTTGTCTGTCTGTTTGTCTGACTGGCTATACTTTTAGTATATACTGTTCTCTATTTTTCTTATATTTGCTCACACACACACACATACACACGGGCACGTGTGTGCAAGTATGCATGACCTGAGAACTTTTTATAAGCACATTCACATACACAAACATTCACGTGCATAAATATTCACAAGCAAAAACATTCTTGAACCTATCTTGTTATATGGAAGTGAATCATGGACAATAGGCAAGTCTGCACAAAAATCATTGGAAGCAGCAGAAATGTGGTTTATTAGAAGAATGTTGCGAATCCCCTGGACAGCAAAAATAACTAATGAAGAATGTAGGAGAAGAGCTGGAGAGACAAAAACCCTTGCCAAAAAGATAAGAGAGAGACAATGTACTTTCATAGGACATGCAATGAGAAGAGGGGGCATTGAAAATATTATAACAACAGGAAAAATAGAAGGAAGAAGATCAAGAGGAAGACCAAGAGAAATGATACTGGACAGTCTGACGGGTTGGTGTGAGAGGAGATCACCAACTGAGCTGATGGCCTGCATGAAGGATCGTGTACTCTGGAGAAGCATAATAGCCAACGCCAGTCGGCACGGCACATGATGATGATGATGAAAAAACATTCACATCTACACCAATATAGGGGTTCTCAGCTGGTCAGGACATTTTAAAGTGATTGGGGGGTGGGGGTCGGGGCTTGAGACCACAGTCTGACCAACTCTGTCTAATCTATCTACAGTTTTTGAGTCCGTCTTGGAGAAGACAGCAATGGCGAGACAACCGACAAGAAGATATACTCGCTCTTGGGATCGACAGTTGGCAGGAAAAGATACAGAACAGAGAGGAATGGAGACGTGGCTTGTCTGCTGCAATGAGCCTCAATGGCTCGAAAAGCTTCTAAATTCAACAGCTACTCAAAGAAGAAGAACAAGAAGAACAAGAACTCGAAAAGAGAAGCAAGGAGGGTAGTTCTGGTATGGCAAAAGGGTACATGCGGCAACAAGAAAAAAAAAGTTTAGAACCGCTGCACTAACAGGATCTCGTGTGTCAGACTTAACATATTCCTTTTGTGTATTCTCATAGAGTCCTACACACATTCACACACAGTCCTACACACGTTCACACACAGTCATACATACGTTCACAGTCTTACACGCCTGCACCCTTACACATACGTTGACAGGCCAGGTGCTTTTCTTATGTACACATATTCTTACAGTCCCTACGCACTTTCCATGTGTACACATATTCTTACAGTCCCTACGCACTTTCCATGTGTACACATATTCTTACAATCCCTGCACACTTTCACACACCGTAAAGATCCACACATTTCTGCACGCTTACACGCACTTTAGAGGTCGAGACGATCTCAGGACCAAGTACATAGTCACCAGGCTTAGGTCACAAATCACGTGACTTAGATGACAGACACGTTCAACTGACCTCATACACTCACAGCTACAAAACGTACACACGACCTCACAGTTACACAAAGCTTACACCCGACCTCACATACACTCACAGTTAGAAAACTTACACACGACCTCACATGCATTCATAAACATAAACTACATATGCACTATTTGTAAACGTAAGCTCTCAGATACAGAATCAGTCAAAACTGTGCATAATGACAGGCTTTTATTAAAAGTGCAGACTGCATACATTCACAAACAGAAAACAAGTCGATTTTTACAAAGACAAGGGTTGTAAAATAGACACTCTCTTATTCTTCGTGCTATAAGCTTGTGCTGCAATCCAAGTTGATTCTTGCCATTTATCAGTGAACAGACAGTGTTCAATGCATAAATGTGTTCTGTGGCTATGCTGTAGCCAGCACTGCTTGATTTTCTGTAGTTACATCAATCGTGTCGGGTTAGAACTTGCTTCCTCTCCAAATATAAAGGTGGAAACTTTTCTCACAGTTCTGACCACACCAGGGTCTCTGACGTTAGCCACCAGCAACAACATATAATTACCAACATACACATACATTAGGTGACATAAGCAAACTCACCTCTTAACCATGCGAGGACATTCTGAAGTCTAACAGCCCTTCCTCTCTTTCAAGCTGCTCTGCGTGTGTGATCTAAATCAATCTCCGAATTTTTCTAATTGTGTTCATTTATACCATTTCAGATGTTCCTACAATCCCACAAGTTTCACTGGCTGTTTATTTATATCTGTGGGAAACCGTAACAATTTGCTTCCTGTTACATAAGCTTCTTGTTACAAAGCGGATGTTAATGGTTTGTCAGTGCTGGAGTTCCAAGCAGCCACATTTTAGAATATCATTATTATCTTTCGGTGTAACAGACGGCAGCTGGTGAAAGAGATCACCTCCTCCATGACTTTACATCATCATCATCATCATCATCATCATCATCATTTAAGGATTATTATGGAATTTTTCTGTCTTAACTTTATATATAAACTGTCTCAGCTTTATTTGTAAATTGTCTCAGCTTTATGTGTAAACTGTCTCAGCTTTTATGTGCAATCATTTAGATTTATGTTTTCACTTTCAGAACCTGGAAACATTGCCAAACATGGATTTAAGAGTCAAGACTCGCCATAAAATATGAAATCTATCACATCTGTGACACTGGCCTTCCACCGTGTCATTGTAGTCTTCTATCATCATCTGTAACATTGCCTCTCCCACCGTGTCATTGTAGTCTTCTATCATCATCTGTAACATTGCCTCTCCCACCACGTCATTGTAGTCTTCTATCATCATCTGTAACATTGCCTCTCCCACCGCGTCATTGTAGTCTTCTATCATCTGTGACATTGCCTCTCTCACTGCGTCATTGTAGTCTTCTATCATCTGTAACATTGCCTCTCCCACCGCGTCATTGTAGTCTTCTATCATCTGTAACATTGCCTCTCCCACCGCGTCATTGTAGTCTTCTATCATCTGTAACATTGCCTCTCTCACCGTGTCATTGTAGTCTTCTATCATCTGTGACATTGCCTCTCTCACTGCGTCATTGTAGTCTTCTATCATCATCTGTAACATTGCCTCTCTCACTGCGTCATTGTAGTCTTCTATCATCATCTGTAACATTGCCTCTCTCACCGCGTCATTGTAGTCTTCTATCATCTGTGACATTGCCTCTCACTTAACATCACTGCTGTATCTAGACCAACAAGCAGCAGTAAGAATAAATGGTGAAACAACTTGGTTTGACATAAAACAAGGGGTCCATCAGGGGTGCATATTGTCACCTTACTTATTTAACTTGTATACTGAAAATATAATGAGGAATGTTAGAGAAGATGTAGACAAAGAATATTACGATGCCATAACAATTGGAGGTTATGAAATACCACAGATTAGATATGCTGATGACACAGTATTACTGTCCACAACACAAAAAGGAATGGAAAAACTAATTATGTCAGTCCATAAGAACAGCGAAGAGCAAAACTTCTATCTTAATGCGAAGAAAACTAAATTGATGACAACTGAAAAAAAAAAAAAAAAACCAAGGCAGCTGAAATGCATCAATGAGGAAAAATTGGAAGAAGTAGAGAGTTTTGAATATCTTGGATCACTACTAACTAATAATGGAGATACAATGAGGGAAATTAAAAGGAGGACATCTATTGCTCTTCAGAAAGTAAAACAACTGAAGAATCTGTGGAGAGGAAGAGACAGAACTACAAAAATAAGATTTATAAGGGCATGCATCTTTCCCATCACAACATGTGCCTGTGAGACCTGGACAATTAACAAAACATCCGAGAAACACTTAAATATCTTTGATTGTAAATGCTACAGAAGAGTTCTTCAAATATCATGAACACAAAAAAAGAACAAATATATCCATACTACAAGAACTTAATATTGAAGAAGGCTGGCTAGTAAAGAGGATTAAAGAGAGAAAACTTAAAATATTTTGGACACGTTAAATGTCATGATAATCTAGAGAAGACCGTCTTGGAAGGGTACATAATGAGAAAAAGAAAGAGAGGAAGGCCAAAGTGAAGATGGCTGCAAGACATCGTTGATGATCTCCAAATGGATGCATCAGCAGCAGGCCATCTTGATCACAACCGAGAGGCCTACAGGAGTGCTGTTAGGAGGCAAAGTTGTGCAAGGGATGTGCAAATGAATGAATGAGCCAATAGCCAGGGCTGCAGGCAGTTTGTGTGACAAAATATTGCAGGTTCTATGGCGTACGTACAGGACAGTATCAAGTGAAAATCAATTCACGTAAATCTAATTGATAAAATAAATGCAACTAAGCGGAGGCAATTCAGTAAAATAGTAATGTCACCGTGCAGTCTCCCTGGCATGACAGTCCGTGGACGTCAAGGCTACACAGAACTTTTGGGAGAACTTAACAGTACAGATTTGAGGGAGGGTTAACAATACAGATTTGAGGGAGGGTTAACAATACAGATTTGAGGGAGGGTTAACAATACAGATTGGGGGGGGGGGATTTAACAATCCAGATTTGAGGGAGGGTTAACAATACAGATTTGAGGGAGGGTTAACAATACAGATTTGGGGGGGGGGATTTAACAATCCAGATTTGAGGGAGGGTTAACAATACAGATTTGAGGGAGGGTTAACAATACAGATTTGAGGGAGGGTTAACAATACAGATTTGAGGGAGGGTTAACAATACAGATTTGAGGGAGGGTTAACAATACAGATTTGAGGGAGGGTTAACAATACAGATTTTAGGGAGGGTTAACAATACAGATTTGGGGGGGGGACTTAACAATACAGATTTGGGGGGGGGGAGACTTAACAATACAGATTTGGGGGGGGGGAACTTAACAATACAGATTTGGGGGGGGGACTTAACAATACAGATTTGGGGGTGGGGGGACTTAACACTACAGAGTTTGGGGGGTTAACAGTACAGATTTGGGGGGGAGGACTTAACACTACAGGGTTTGGGGGGTTAACAATACAGATTTGGGGGGGGACTTAACAATACAGATTTGGGGGGGGGGACAACAATACAGATTTGGGGGGGGGGGACTTAACAATACAGATTTGGGGGGGGGACTTAACAATACAGATTTGGGGGGGACTTAACAATACAGATTTGGGGGGGGGGACTTAACACTACAGAGTTTGGGGGGAGACTTAACAATACAGATTTGGGGGGGGGACTTAACAATACAGATTTGGGGGGGGGGACTTAACAATACAGATTTGGGGGGGGGACTTAACAATACAGATTTGGGGGGGGGCTTAACAATACAGATTTGGGGGGGGGCTTAACAATACAGATTTGGTGGGGGGACTTAACACTACAGAGTTTGGGGGGTTAACAATACTGATTTGGGGGGGGGGGGTGGGAACTTAACACTACAGAGTTTGGAGGGTTAACAATACAGATTTGGGGGGGGGGACATAACACTACAGAGTTTGGGGGGTTAACAATACAGATTTGGGGGGGAGGACTTAACACTACAGGGTTTGGGGGGTTAACAATACAGATTTGGGGGGGGGACTTAACAATACAGATTTGGGGGGGGGGACAACAATACAGATTTGGGGGGGGGGGACTTAACAATACAGATTTGGGGGGGGGACTTAACAATACAGATTTGGGGGGGACTTAACAATACAGATTTGGGGGGGGGGACTTAACACTACAGAGTTTGGGGGGAGACTTAACAATACAGATTTGGGGGGGGGACTTAACAATACAGATTTGGGGGGGGGGACTTAACAATACAGATTTGGGGGGGGGACTTAACAATACAGATTTGGGGGGGGGCTTAACAATACAGATTTGGGGGGGGGCTTAACAATACAGATTTGGTGGGGGGGACTTAACACTACAGAGTTTGGGGGGTTAACAATACTGATTTGGGGGGGGGGGGTGGGAACTTAACACTACAGAGTTTGGAGGGTTAACAATACAGATTTGGGGGGGGGGACATAACACTACAGAGTTTGGGGGGTTAACAATACAGATTTGGGGGGGGGACTTAACACTACAGAGTTTGGGGGGTTAACAATACAGATTTTGGGGGTGGGGGGGGACTTAACACTACAGATTTGGGGGGAGGGAACTTAACACTACAGATTGGGAGGGAGAACTTAACACTACAGATTGGGGGGGGGACTTAACACTACAGAGTTTGGGGGGTTAACAATACAGATTTGGGGGGGGGGATTAACACTACAGAGTTTGGGGGGGGGGGGGACTTAACACTACAGATTTGGGGGGGGGGACTTAACACTACAGATTGGGGGGGGGGGAACTTAACACTACAGAGTTTGGGGGGTTAACAATACAGATTTGGGGGGGGGGACTTAACAGTGCAGATTTGGGGGGGGGGAACTTAACACTACAATTTTTTTTTTTTGGGGGGGGGGACTTAACAATACAGATTTGGGGGTTTAACAAAACAATTTGGGGGCTTAACAATATAGATTTGGGGGTTTAACAAACAGAATTTGGGGGGTTAACAAACAGATTTGGGGGTTTAATAAAACAGATGTTGGGGGGGGGGGGGTTAAAAATCACAGATTTGGGGGTGGGCTTAACAACACAGATTGGGGAGGGGTTAACAACACAGATATGGGGAGGGGGTTACAACAAAGATTTGGGGGGGGGGGTTAACAACACTGATTTGGGGAGGGGTTAACAACACAGATATGAGGGGGTTAACAACATAGATTTGGGGGGTTAACAACACAGATTTGGGGGGGAGGTTAACATCACAAATTTGAGAGGAGGATTAACAACACAGATTTAGAGGGGTTAACAACACAGATTTGAGGGGGGTTAACAATACAGACTTGGGGGGGGGGTTCACAACACAGATTTGGGGGTGGGTAACAACACAGATTTGGGGGGGGGGGGTTAACAACATAGATTTGGGTGGGGGGGGGGGGTTAAAAATCACAGATTTGGGGGGGGGGGGTTAACAATACAGATTTGTGGGGGTAACAACACAGATTTGGGGTGGGGGTTAACAACACAGATTTGAGGGCGGGTTAACATCACAGATTTGAGGGGGTTAACAACACAGATTTGGGGGGATTAACAACACAGATTTGAGGTGGTTAACAACACAGATTTGAGGGGGTTAACAACACAAACTTGAGGGGATTAACAACACAGATTTAGCTGAGTTAACAACACAGATTTGAGGGGAGTTAACAATACATATTTGATGCTGGTTAACAAACAGAATTGAGGGGGTTAACAACACAGATTTGATGGGGTTAACAACACAGATTTGAGGGGTTTAACAACACAGATTTGAGGGTTTAACAACATAGATATGAAGGGGTTAACAACACATATTTTTTTGGGGGGGGGGGAGTTTAACATCACAGATGGGGGGGGGGGGGTAACAACACAGATTTGAGGGGGTTAACAACACAGATTGGGGGGGGGGTAACAACACTGATTTGGGGGGGGGGGGGTAACAACACAGTTTTGGGGGGGGGGTAAGAACACAGATTTGGGGGGGGGGGGTAACAAGACAGGATTTGGGGGGGGGGGGGGTAACAACACAGATTTGAGGGGGTTAACATCACAGATTTGAGGGGGTTAACAACACAGATTTGGGGGGTTAACAACACAGATTTGAGGGGGTTAACAACACAGATTTGAGGGGGTTAACAACACAACTTGAGGGGATTAACAACACAGATTTAGCTGAGTTAACAACACAGATTTGAGGGGAGTTAACAATACATATTTGATGCTGGTTAACAAACAGAATTGAGGGGGTTAACAACACAGATTTGATGGGGTTAACAACACAGATTTGAGGGGTTTAACAACACAGATTTGAGGGGTTTAACAACATAGATATGAAGGGGTTAACAACACATATTTTTTTGGGGGGGGGGGAGTTTAACATCACAGATGGGGGGGGGGGGGTAACAACACAGATTTGAGGGGGGTTAACAACACAGATTGGGGGGGGGTAACAACACAGATTTGGGGGGGGGGTAACAACACAGTTTTGGGGGGGGGTAAGAACACAGATTTGGGGGGGGGGGGGTAACAAGACAGGATTTGGGGGGGGGGGGTAACAACACAATTTGAGGGGGGTTAACATCACAGATTTGAGGGGGGTTAACAACACAGATTTGGGGGGTTAACAACACAGATTTGAGGGGGTTAACAACACAGATTTGAGGGGGTTAACAACACAGATTTGAGGGGGTTTACAACACAGATTTGGGGGGTTGACAACACAGATTTGGGGGAGGGTGGGTTAACAACACAGATTTGGGGGAGGGTGGGTTAACAACACAGATTTGAAGCGGGGTTAACAACACACATTTCGCTGGATTAACAACACCGATTTGAGGGGGTTAACAATACAAATTTAGAGGTGTTAACAACACAGATTTGGGGGGGGGGGTTAACAACACAGATTTGAGGGGGTTAACAACACAGATTTGAGGGGTTTAACAGCACAGATTTGAGGGGGTTAACAACATAGATTTGATGGGGTTAACAACATAGATTTGATGGGGTTAACAACACAGATTGGGGGGGGGGGGAGTTTAACATCACAGATTTGGGGCGGGGTAACAACACAGATTTGAGGGGGGGGTTAACAACACAGGTTTGGGGGGGATAACAACACAGATTTGGGGGTGGGTTAACATCACAGATTTGGGGTGGTGTAACAACACAGATTTGAGGGGGGGGGGTTAACATCACAGATTTGAGGGGGGTTAACAACACATATTTCAGGGGTTAACAACACAGATTTGAGGGGGTTAACAACACAGATTTGAGGGGGTTAACAACACAGATTTCAGGGGTTTAACAACACAGATTTAGGGGGTTGACAACACAGATTTGGGGGAGGGTGAGTTAACAACACAGATTTGAGGGGGGTTAACAACACACATTTAGCTGGATTAACAACACCGATTTGAGGGGGTTAACAATACACATTTGAGAGGTGTTAACAACACAGATTTGAGGGGGTTAACAACACAGATTTGAGGGGTTTAACAACACAGATTTGAGGTGGTTAACAACATAGATTTGATGGGGTTAACAACACAGATTTGAGGGGTTTAACAACACAGATGTGATGAGTTTAACAACACAGATTGGGGGGGGGGGATTTTAACATCATAGATTTGGGGCGGGGTAACAACACAGATTTGAGGGGGGGGCTTAACAACACAGGTTTGGGGGGGGGGGGTAACAACACAGATTTGGGGGTGGGTTAACATAACAGAGTTGGGATGGTGTAATAACACAGATTTGAGGGGGGGGGGTTAACATCACAGATTTGAGGGGGGTTAACAACACAGATTTGGGGGGTTAACAACACAGATTTGAGGGGGTTAACAACACAGATTTGAGGGGGGTTAACAACACAGATTTGGGGGGGGGGGGTTAACAACACAGATTTGAGGGGGTTAACAACACAGATTTGAGGGGGGTTAACAACACAGATTTGATGGGGTTAACAACACAGATTTGGGGGGGGGGTTGACAACACAGATTTGAGGGAGGGTTAACAACACAGATTTGAGGGGGTTAATATTACAGATTTGAGGGTGGTTAACAACACAGATTTGGGGGGGTTAACATCACAGATTTGGGGGGGGGGGGGTAACAACAGGGCACCACAACACAGATTTCAGGGCTTAACAACACAGATTTCAGGGCATAACAACACAGATTTCAGGGCATCACAACACAGATTTCAGGGCATCACAACACAGTTTTCAGGGCATCACAACACAGATTTCAGGGCATCACATCACAGATTTCAGAGCATCACAACACATATTTCAGGGCATCACAACACAGATTTCAGGGCATCATAACACATATTTCAGGGCATCACAACACAGATTTCAGGGCATCACAACACAGATTTCAGGGCATCACAACATAGATTTCATGACATCACAACACATATTTCATGACATCACAACACATATTTCAGGGCATCACAACACAGATTTCAGGGCATCACATCACAGATTTCAGGGCATCACATCACAGATTTCAGGGCATCACAACACAGATTTTATGACATCACAACACAAATTTTAGGACATCACAACACAAATTTTATGACATCATAACACAGATTTTATGACATCACAACACAGATTTTATGACATCACAACACAGATTTTATGATATCATAAGACAGATTTTAGGACATCACAACACAGATTTTATGACATCACAAACCAGTTCTCTGGTTTCAGAAGGCATTTCTCAGGGACTGATAACAAACTTTTATGACTCGACAGTTTCTGGTTGAGAAGCTCTTGTCTAAGCCAGCCTGGAGTCTACCTTCCAGTGCTCGAAGCCTCAACTTTGACTGCTTTTATGATCCTTACGATAACCTTTTTTGAGGTGTAATGATTCAGATTACAACAGAATCTTCAAATGTCAGCTGAAAGCCTTCTGTGAAGTTTATGTAACTTTGATGAGATTTTCTCCGTTAAACCTGCAGTGTTGTGTTTATGGTGGTGGCTTTGGGGGTGGGAGGAGCTAACAGCATCTTACTCGCTGCTGGCAACGGCGGTTCTGCGTAGACCAGAAAGTAGATTGGCTCGATTTTAAAAATCTTATCATCATTGGGTTTCTATTTATCTTTTTACCGAGGTATTCACAGCTGTTCTCAAGCTGAGAAGAGGGTCCACAGCTGTTCTCAAGCTGGGAAGAGGGTCCACAGCTGTTCTGAAGCTGGGAAGAGGGTTCACAGCTGTTATCAAGCTGGGAAGAGGGCCCACAGCTATTCTCAAGCTAGGAAGAGGGTCCTTTGGGAAAAAAGCTTGAGAACCGCTGCTTTAGATAATAGTGGCAAACAGGCTGTTTAGCTAGTATCAAACAGGCTGTTGTCAGACCGTAACACTAGAGTTACAAAATCCGTATTCGCATGGCTTACACGTGGCAAAATATTCGGGAACATTTTCATAGAACATCCAGCTTTAAATGTTCTCGCAGTACATTTTGTGCAGCCTCTCCTCACTTTTCTAACTTCTCCTTTCCTATCTCCATTCTCTCACGGCCTGTTAGATCTAATCTTTACCCCCATCTCCATTCTCTCACAACCTGTTAGATCTAATCTTTACCCCCATCTCCATTCTCTCACGGCCTGTTAGATCTAATCTTTACCCCCATCTCCATTCTCTCACGGCCTGTTAGATCTAATCTTTACCCCATCTCCATTCTCTCACAACCTGTTAGATCTAATCTTTACCCCATCTCCATTCTCTCACGGCCTGTTAGATCTAACCTTTTCCTCATCTCCATTCTCTCACAACCTGGTATAATCAGATCTAACCTGGCATAGTTTATTTATAACTAGCCTTCACTCTGGAGTTTCCAGGCTCTATAAAGATTAACCCCACGGGGTGTGTGTGTGTAACACCTATGCCGGAATGTCCACGTTTGAGACTAAATATCTGAACGTAAACATTCTTCTCAGTGACCTGATTCGGCATACTGCTAGCTGTACACCTGTCGCTTGCGTACCATAAAATGTTCTAGTCGTGTATAGTCTGTGTTTACAGAATCACCTTTACAAAATGCCTTTGAATTTATTTCTAGCGAAGGCCCTCGCTGTATTTAGTTTGCAAGCTCCCTAAGTCATGGAATGATGGACAACATAATAAGGTATTGAAGGACGAGTATAAATACCTGCCACTCGAGTGGTTTTTGGGTGTACGTATTATATATAAAACTAATTACATAACTAAACACGGAACCGCTGCCGTCAAGCTGTAATAACAAAATGTTAAAATTTAAAACAGAAGTAGAAACAGCTTCAAAGAGCAAACAGCTGTAACGTTTCGGCTTACACCTAAACTGTACAACAACATACAGGACAAATAAAGAAGGTAAAGAATATAAAATATAAAGAAGATAAATATAAATTCATATGGATGATATACAACAAACAGGAATGGAAAAAAATGAGAAAAAAAGTGGGCACTTAGCTGTGACTTGTAAGAAACTGTGTCCAGAAATGCGCGTGGTGAAGTGTTGGGAATAGGGTTAGGGTTCAGGTAAAAGGTTGGAGGTATACTACCAACTAGTATACCAACTGATGATGATGATGAGTATACCAACTGAAATACTAGTTGCTTATGAGGAAAGACAAGATCACCTTACAACATTTGTACTTGATTGACCTTGATAAAGCAGGCTTGTCACAGCCTAGAAAATCAGCCTGACGACTTGATGAGTGACATTATCTCAACACACTCTCACTTATCAGACCAGGACGGGCGCCTGGGACTAAGTAGAAACAAAACTTCTTGTGAGGTGTAGTACAGTAAACAATAAAACGTGGAAAATCTGTGGCTTGACAGACAGGAAACCATTGAAACTCATCATCATCAGGTGCCGTGCCGACTGGCGTTGGCTATTATGCTTCTCCAGAGTACCCAATCCTTCATGCAGGCCATCAGCTCAGTTTGTGATCTCCTCTCACACCATCCTGTCAGACTGTCCAGTATCATTTCTCTTGGTCTTCCTCTTGATCTTCTTCCTTCTATTTTTCCTGTTGTTATAATATTTTCAATGCCCCCCTCTTCTCATTGCATGTCCTATGAAAGTACATTGTCTCTCTCTTATCTTTCTGACAAGGTTTTTTTGTCTCTCCAGCTCTTCTCATACATTCTTCATTAGTTATTTTTTGCTGTCCAGGGGATTCGCAACATTCTTCTAATAAACCACATTTCTGCTGCTTCCAATGATTTTTGTGCAGACCTGCCTATTGTCCATGATTCACTTCCATATAACAAGATAGGTTCAATATAGCATTTTAGAACTCGTTTTCTAACATTCATTGATAAGGATGTGTTGGTTAATATGTTTCTCTTTCTCTGAAATGCAGTCTTTGCTTGGCCTATTCTGTTCTAATTTTCTGTTCTGCATTTCCCCATCTGCGAGTTTCCGTACCGATATCTATTTTCCCCTTTTGGACATATGTTGGTCACGTGATGAGAGGAAATGATCAGAGAATCCCAAAACAAGCTATCAAGTGGAACACAACAGGCCAAAGAAAAAGAGGCAGACCGCGTGAAACTCTGAGGGGGACATTGTTAAGAGAGGCCAAATTAACAGGCATAAAATCCCTTGATGAGGTTGAAGGACTCGCTGAAGACAGGAAAAAGTGGCAAACTACTTTGCGAGCCCTATGTGACATTTAACGGCACGGGAAGGATATAAGATATAAGATTTCCCATCTGAAGTTAATACTGCTCTAAAGTATTTGAATTTCTGCACCTGCTTTAGAATAGTTCCGTTTAATTTTATATTGCATGCTGGTGGATTTTGTTTCTTAGATATAACCATAGTCTCTGTCTTTTTGATGTTCAAAGTAAGTCCTTTCTGTTCACTTTCTTTGGCGACTTTATCCAAGAGATTTTGCAGGTCTTGTTGGTTCTCAGCTATCAGTACTGTGTCGTCAGCATACCGAAGGTTGTTAATATTGTATCCTCCAATTTTTATGCCTGGTTCTGTTATGGTCGTTCATAGAATATTCTCGCTGTACAGAGAAAAAAAGATCTAGAGATATTACACATCCTTGTCGCACCCCTTGTTTTATAGGTTGATATTTTCCATTTCTATTTTCAACTCGAATTGCTACTTCCTGCTGTCAGTATAGATGTTTTACAATCCTCAGGTCTTTGCTGTCTATACTGATGTCTTCAAGCATTTTAATAATTTCATTATGTTTCACCTTGTCGAATGCCTTGGTGTAATCAATGAAGCATAAGTAGAGATCTTTCTGTACTTCTAAAGCTCTTTCTGTTAGTGTTCGTAAAGCATAAATGGCATTGTGTGTTCCTTTTCTTTCAACAAATCCAAACCGTTCATTTGCTGTTTCCATTTTTATCTTTTTCCTTGTTCTTCTCATAATAATTCTCAGAAGTAGCTTCATTATGTGACATGAGAGGCTGATAGTCTGGTGGTCATCACATTTCTTTGCACCTGGTTTCTTTGGTAGTGCTATAAACGTAGACTTAAGCAGGTCACTGGGCATATAACCACTGTTGTAAATGTCTTTCAGTAACTTGGTTATTATTTTTATTCCTGTCTCCTCTAGTGCCTCTATTTCTTCTATTGTTATATTATCAGGCCCAGTTGCTTTTCCTTTCTTCATGTGTTTGATGGCATCTATGATTTCATCTTCAAGTATTGGTGGTCCATCACAGTTTTCAGTATCTGGTGTTAATTCTAGTCTTTCTCCTCCTTATAGCTCACCGATGTACTCTATCCACCTGTCCACTATGTCTTCTTTTCCCATTAACATGTTACCTTCTTTTGATTTCAGGCATCCTGTGGTATATTTTGTTTTCCTGCCTGTGAGTTCATTAATTCGTTTGTGCATATTTTTGCTGTCTTTATTATGAGAGTAATCTATCTGTCTGCACTGTTCATTTAACCACACTTCTTTTGTTTGTCTGCATTTGCGTCTTATTTCTTTATTTATCTTGCTATATTTATCTTGCTATATTTTTCTTGGTTATTTTTACTCCTCCTCCTCTTGTCCATCAGTCCTAAGATGTAATCTGTCATCCATTTATTTTTAGGGGCTTCTTTTTTCGATGGTATTATCTCCTTAACAGTTTGGTGTATATAATCTCTTAGCATTGCCCATTGTTCATCTATACTATATGTAATAACTTTGTATTGTTCTCGCAGTTCTTGGTCATTTTTAAGAAGTTCTGTATTCAGTTTGATGTTTCTCACTTTTCTGCATGCTTTCTTTAACTTTACTCTAATTTTTCCACAGAGTGGATCATGGTCAATATTGCATTCGTCTCCTGGCATGGTTTTTGTTGTCAGTAATGCATTGCGGAATCGTTTGTTGATTAATACGTAGTCTATCTGGTTAAATGTCTTTTTGTCCGGGCTGCACCACGTTGCCAGTCTTCGAGGATGTTGTTTAAACCAGATGTTTCCTAGAACTATGCTATGCATTCTTGCCCATTCAATTAATTTACAACCTCTGTCATTCCTCTCCCCCAGTCCATAGTCACCAACGATGTCTGAAGTTCTTCCTTTACCAACTTTGGCATTAAAATCTCCCATCATTATAGTAACTTCATGTGACTTTGTGTGTTTTAGGGCTGTCTCTGTGTCATTATAAAATAGCTGTACATCTTCCTCAGAACTTTCAGATGTTGGAGCGTACAGTTGTATAATATTTATGTTTATTGGTCGTCCTTTCAGTTGGGCTAGCAGGACTCGGTCCGATGTGTTCAAATATCCTACAATTGTCCTTGGTGTTTGTTCGTCAAATATTATTCCTACTCCTCGTTCATGTTTCTCACTTCCTGAATATATTACTGTATATTTATCAGAGTTGATCTTCCCTGCATCTGTCCGCCTAACTTCACTCATTCCCTTCCCTGCATCTGTCCGCCTAACTTCACTCATTCCCTTCCCTGCATCTGTCCGCCTAACTTCACTCATTCCCTTCCCTGCATCTGTCCGCCTAACTTCACCCATTCCATTGAAACTCCGGGCAAGTACAAATCTAGGACGTGGAACATGACGAGAAGGGGGAGAATCCAAGAATCTTTAGCGGAAAGCCTGACTCTTTTTTGGGATTGTCGCCCCATAAAATAACAACAATGTTATATTCGTCCAGTTTTTTTTTCTATTATTATTTGTAAATGGAAATGATAATGATGATGATGATAAACACAGAAACATTAAAAATGTTTGCAGAAAGGTGAGTACATTTATTGACTAAAATCTTTTCCTCTGTGAGTAACAGACATGTTTTCCTGAAGTTATTTATTGTGAAAATAAAATACTGTACGCATGCATTCTTTGCAGTTCCAGTAGCTTTTTTTTAATGGCTGGAAACATACAAACACTTCTTGAGACTGGAGATTGTAGAAACATACAGACAAACATATATGTCCACATGTAAAGTGTATCTGATAGGCACACAGTAAGACAGGTTTATGTTTGTATGATTTATTTTTATTTCTTTCTTGTATTCTCAAGTTTATTCTCAGTTTGTGCACATTTTCTTTGTGGCTGCCAGATGTTGTAATGTTGCATCCCAGGAACTGCAGAATGTTGGCAGTTAGTGGAAATATAAGTGGTTTTAAGTCCACATTTCATTTTAAATTTACTGATTACATGGCATGCAGTATAAAACTAAATGGAACTATTCTAAAACAGGTGCAGAAATTCAAATACCTTGGAGCAGTAATAACTTCAGATGGGAAATGCAGAAAAAAAATTAGGAACAGAATAGGCCAAGCAAAGACTGCATTTCAGAGAATGAGAAACATATTATCCAACACATCCTTATCAATGAATGTTAGAAAACGAGTCCTAAAATGCTATATTGAACCTATCTTGTTATATGGAAGTGAATCATGGACAATAGGCAAGTCTGTACAAAAATCATTGGAAGCAGCAGAAATGTGGTTTATTAGAAGAATGTTGCGAATCCCCTGGACAGCAAAAGTAACTAATGAAGAATGTATGAGAAGAGCTGGAGAGACAAAAAAACCTTGTCAAAAAGATAAGAGAGAGACAATGTACTTTCATAGGACATGCAATGAGAAGAGGGGGCATTGAAAATATTATAACAACAGGAAAAATAGAAGGAAGAAGATCAAGAGGAAGACCAAGAGAAATGATACTGGACAGTCTGACAGGATGGTGTGAGAGGAGATCACCAACTGAGTTGATGACCTGCATGAAGGATCGTGTACTCTGGAGAAGCATAATAGCCAACGCCAGTCGCCACGGCACCTGATGATGATGATTACATGATTATTTCATTAGGACGTAAAGGACGATGACGACGATGATGATGATGAAAAGTGAAGCCTATTTCTAACTGAGCTTCAGCAGAATAGAAGTATAGACAGTAGATCGTACTTGAAGTATAGACAGTAGATCATACATGAAGTATAGACAGTAGATCATACATGAAGTATAGACAGTAGATCATACATGAAGTATAGACAGTAGATCATACATGAAGTATAGACAGTAGATCGTACATGAAGTATAGACAGTAGATCATACATGAAGTATAGACGTAGATCATACATGAAGTATAGACAGTAGATCATACTTGAAGTATAGACAGTAGATCATACATGAAGTATAGCCAGTAGATCATACATGAAGTATAGACAGTAGATCATACTTGAAGTATAGACAGTAGATCATACATGAAGTATAGCCAGTAGATCATACATGAAGTATATACAGTAGATCATACACGAAGTATAGACAGTAGATCATACATGAAGTATAGACAGTAGATCATACATGAAGTATAGACAGTAGATCATACATGAAGTATAGACAGTAGATCATACTTGAAGTATAGACAGTAGATCATACATAAAGTATAAACGTAGATCATACAGGAAGTATAGACGTAGATCATACATGAAGTATAGACAGTAGATCATACATGAAGTATAGACAGTAGATCATACATGAAGTATAGACAGCAGATCATACATGAAGAATAGACAGTAGATCATACATGAAGTATAGACAGTAAATCATACATGAAGTATAGACAGTAGATCATACATGAAGTATAGACAGTAATCATGCATGAAGTATAGACGTAGATCATGCATTAAGGATAGACAGTAGATCATGCACGAAGTATAGACAGTAGATCATGCATGAAGTATAGACAGTAGATCATGTATGATGTATAGACAGTAGATCATGCATGAAGTATAGACAGTAAATCGTGCATGAAGTATAGACAGTAGATCATACATAAAGTATAAACGTAGATCATACAGGAAGTATAGACGTAGATCATACATGAAGTATAGACAGTAGATCATACATGAAGTATAGACAGTAGATCATACATGAAGTATAGACAGCAGATCATACATGAAGAATAGACAGTAGATCATACATGAAGTATAGACAGTAAATCATACATGAAGTATAGACAGTAGATCATACATGAAGTATAGACAGTAAATCATGCATGAAGTATAGACAGTAGATCATGCATTAAGGATAGACAGTAGATCATGCACGAAGTATAGACAGTAGATCATGCATGAAGTATAGACAGTAGATCATGTATGATGTATAGACAGTAGATCATGCATGAAGTATAGACAGTAAATCGTGCATGAAGTATAGACAGTAGATCATGCATGAAGTATAGACAGTAAATCGTGCATGAAGTATAGACTGTAGATCATGCATGAAGTATAGACTGTAGATCATGCATGAAGTATAGACAGTAAATCGTGCATGAAGTATAGACAGTAAATCGTGCATGAAGTATAGAAGTAAATCATGCATGAATCATAGACAGTAGATCGTGCATGAAGTATAGACAGTAAATCGTGCATGAAGTATAGACAGTAAATCGTGCATGAAGTATAGACAGTAAATCATGCATGAAGTATAGACAGTAGATCATGCATGAAGTATAGACAGTAAATCGTGCATGAAGTATAGACAGTAGATTATGCATGAAGTATAGATAGTAGATCATGCATGAAGTATAGACAGTAGATCATGCACGAAGTATAGACAGTAGATCATGTATGAAGTGTTGACAAAAGATCACACATAAAAGTATAGGCAGCATTCTGTTATATTATACATGTAAATTTTCAAGTTTGTACCAAGTACAAAACAGCTGAGAAACACATAAATGCCTTTGAATGTAAATGCTACAGAAGAGTTCTCCAAATATCGTGGACACAAAAAAGAACAAATATATCTATACTACAAGAGCTTAATATTGAAGAAGGCTGGCTAGTGAAGGGGATTAAAGAGAGAAAACTGAAATATTTTGGACACATTAAACGTCATGATAATTTAGAGAAGACCGTATTGGAAGGATACATAATGGGAAAAAGAAAAAGAGGAAGACCAAGACGAAGATGGCTGCAAGACATCGTTGACGATCTGGAAATGGATGCAACAGCAGCAGGCCATCTTGCTCACAACCGAGAGGCCTACAGGAGTGCTGTTTGGGAGGCAAAGTTCCGCAAGGGACATGCAAATGAATGAATGAATGACCAAGTAGTAATTTACACTTAAATTTATTTTGCAGCACAAAATGTAGCATACACATATATTATATGATAAATGAAAAATACATTGTACTTATATGTTCTGACTGTTATAACAAACGCACAGAGGCACTCAGACACACACTCACACAAGAACACAAACACAAATACACAAACACAAATACACACATAAACACATTTTTTGAACCAAGCATGGTTTGAATGAAAATCTCTTGAAATAATGTGCCATATATCTGACATGTAAATATTCACTGTTATAGAGTCAATTTGTGCAAGATGTCAAAATTGAGAAGTAAATTACAATGCCATTTTGTACACTTATGTGCATGTCCCTTATAGCATGTCAAAGTTGTTGTATAACTCAGTACACTTGTACATGTCCCTTGTCAAGGTTTTTGACAGTTCATGTACACAATTGTTAGTAAAGAAAACATGTACAAGTATTAATCTTTCAGGCTGATACAGGGCATTAAATTATACTAAAATTGTACATAGGTTAATTTTAGAAAACTCAGGCATACATATTTCTTCCAGAAAGCTATAAAATACACATATAGAGCAAGTAAAAATTTGAGAAGATTAAATTACATATAAAAATATGCTATTTCAGATGTACACATTTTAAATGTCAAATAATAATTCAAATGTAAATAAATATAACAAATAATATTTCTGTTGCACATGTACAGCAAGTTGAAGAGCTGACACGCGAATGGCCAAACCTCACGTGTACAGGATGTTAACTAAGTCATAGTGGAGAGCTAAGAGGACTGCTTAAATCAGCACAGGACTAGTATCATCAGCCGCCAAACACTGGTGGAAATATTGAAGATGGGATCGAAGCACTTATGGACTAATTGTCTGATGTGCAGTGAGGATGATCCATCAACTAAGTCACAGCGTACAATTTATTCCACAGATTCCATAAAATCATTTCGTTTTGTGTACCTCTCTGCTGGCTGCCTCCTTATATTTGCATGTATCATATTAAGGTCCCTTTTCCTGTAGCCCATACCTATACTACAAGAAGGCTTTCCTGGACATTCTTTGGATGATTCTGTCTTCAAGTTCTGAGATGTTTTGTCTCCCTGAGGATGTCTGCTCTGACAACGGGTCCCAGAGAAAAGTCTGGTAACTCCTGGAGCCAAAATAAGGGACATAAACACGTACAGTCCCAGTAAACACTGCATAACGAAGAAGGTTATCCTGAGAGGGTCAAAAGATGTGAAAGTTTCAGTCATTCCAACGATCCATGTCACTGAGGTCAACAAAGAAACCCGCAGATACAAGCTAGCCAGTCTTTCATTGGCTGTATTTGTTTCAACGTCTTTGTTCCGATGAATGTTGCATGAAGTCATACCAAATAAAATCAGATTAATGACCATGAAGGCTACGACAGGAACAAAAAATGCAAGCCATGTTGATAAAATAGAGGAGAGTAGACAGGCATGAGTCCCGCCATAACCAAATGTGTGCCAGGTCACATCACGTGATATATGGACACCAACAACTGCTCCGATTATTGAAAGAGGCATAAGAAAGATGAAGCAGTAGTACAAGACAGTGGAACTTTGGTCTCTAGTCACACCTGCTGACTGATGCATGGTTGTGAATGTAACGTAGATTTGATAGGAACAGACCATCAGAGAACAGAACACACAAATGGTAAAATAGTGAGAGAGAACACCTACAACAGAACATGTTTTGCTTCTATCATCAACAAGGTGTCCGATGAGCAATGTTGTCTGAGAACAGAACAAACAGACAATGAAAACCATGTCAATTTGACCTGAAAGTGACCTCAGTACAGAAAATGTCAAAAACACAATTAAACATCCCAGCAAACACAGCAGGGAAACTACCAGCAACACGATCACAGCTACCTCTTCCATCACAAAATGTCTGCTTCTGCTCGATCCGAGTTTGTGAGCAAAGTCTGAAATACAAATGGTCACGCTGTCATTCAAGTCCATCAAGTACTTGTTGCTAGGCAACACAATGTTTCCTGAATGTAGAATCAAGTCGCCTCCTGGTCCAGCCAGTGAGTACTCGTGAGGTAGAAGACGTATGTGAGGACAGGTGAGCAGACTAGACACACGGATATATACTACTTTCTCAATCTCACCTGCCACCTTTGGGGCTGACCTGGAGGTATCCAAACTCAAGGTGTCACCTGAAACATGTAACCAGGTAACCAGTAAATGTGACAAGTTTTATCTAACCCCACCACGAGCAACAAGAGCAATTTTTTCCACTAAAGGACTACAGATCTGGGAATGTAGAATGGAACAAAGTGTGATGAATAAATACACATTCAGATTCCACCTTTCCTTCCTGCCACTTCAAGGTCATGATAGCTTATCAGCTGACTAGTCCCAGCCATGTTAACATATTTTATTTCTCTGACATATACTGCATTTTATGTCTCCATGTAATGTATGTCCTTGTGTAAGAGAAGGTGACCTCATATACCATGTAATATATGTCCTCATGTAAGAGAAGGTGACCTCATATACCATGTAATGTATGTCCTTGTGTAAGAGAAGGTGACCTCATATACCATGTAATGTATGTCCTCATGTAAGAGAAGATAATCTAACATATTTACTACTAGATGTGAATTAATGCAATTCTCTCTTTATTACTTTTCTCTACCACTTAAATATCTACAAGTACTTATCAAGTATATCTTCTAGCCATCTGTCAATCAACTGTCCAGCTAACTGACCTTTCTTCTCTTCCTGGTGACTATTGGAGACAATGATGATGCAAGCTGACAACATCTGAGGAGACGGTTGTCTGGAGGGATGCATGATGTGCCAGGCAGTTTCGCTGGGGAAGCTCTGAGACAAATGTATGTAACACGTGTTATCAGTGTGTAGATGTAGCAGTTTTCAGTGAGTTTGTGTAAATGAAATAACCCTGGAAATTATACTGAATACATGAAACAACCTTTGCTTGTGCTGAAAATTTGAAATAATTTATCATTGACCAAACATTTCCAGATTTTGTTTTCTTCTTCTTCGTTCGCATTTTTAGCGATAATGCGTGTTACCCTGATTTTTGCGATGCGCCTTTTGGCTGGGTAACTCTGACTTCAGCACCTTTCCTTGCTAGGGCAGACTGTGGTCTTGCTGGGACTGCCATGAAGACAGTGTGGCTGGCCTGGCCAAAACTTTGTTTTCCAGCCTCTGGTGGCTGTATGTAAGTCCCTTCTCCATGTCAGATGGTTTGAGACAGTTCCACAAAGACACTGTGACTTTGAGATGAGGAATCTGATGAGTGCTTCAACGATATCCATTCCCCGCCACCTATAGTCTGCTGGCTCTGTTTTGTTTACATCATTCTGATAGCCATTGTTGTAAAGACCTATAGGCTTGTCACGTCCTGGATTCATTGGTTTCACACCAGACTTCCCTCATCCCCGCCAGAGATCTCCATGTCCCCATCTGTCCACCAACCTGACATTACATTTTACAAAAATAACAATTAGTGTTGATTGCTACAGGTTTCTGGGCTACAGAAGTAGGTCAGAATTTTTAAACAAACAGATCTATGTTCCCTGTAGATTTTGTTTTAAAATCATTTCTATTGCCATTACAACATTATATGTATTTTATATCTTTTATTAAAAAAAGAAAGAAATCATTGTTTTTTTCTTTCTGTTTCTCATACAGAAATGGACATACCCTATAACCAGTTAAGAACATTCTTCATTTCTTGTTATAAACTGTTCTTGTGTGTTCTTCATAACATATGAGCTCTGCTAGAATATTTTATGCTCTGTGACCTTCACTAAAAATTTCTGAAATCTTATATTTTACATCCTTTCCATGCAGTTAAATGTCACATAGGGCTTGCTTAGTTGTTCGCCAAGTTTTCCTGTTGTTGGCGAGTTTTTCGACATCACCAAGTGATGTTATGCCCACTAAACTGGCTTCTCTTAACAATGTCCTCTTAAGAGTTTCACATGGTCAACCTCTTTTTCTTCGGCCTGTTGTGCTTCACTTGACAGCTTGTTTTGGTATTCTCTGATTGTTTCTTCTCATCACATGGCCTACATATGTCCTTCTTCTTTTTCTGATCACCCACGAGACAGGTTGTTGTTTGCTCATCTGTCTTATCTCTGCATTGTTCTTGAATTTGTTCCACTTTATACCAAGTATTTTCCTTAGGCATTTGTTTTCAAAAGAGTCTAATTTCTAGTCTATTTCTTTAGTTGATTTCCAGCTTGTACATGCATAAATGAGAGTGGATATCACATTTGAATTGAATAATCTTAAATTGGTTTTTGTGATTATAATTTTTAATTTCATATGTTCTCAAGATTTTTGAAGGACAATGCTGCTTTTGCAATTCTAATTCTAAAAAAAAGCTTCCCTTTCTCAGCTGTCCACCTTTGGAATGCCCTACCAACTTATGTAAAACTTACAAGTAATATTTGTTCTTATAACTTCAGACTGTGTCAACATCTGTTTGATATGGACTATATGCCTCCCTAAGCATAGTCTAAAGTAGTTTAAAGTATGGCTTGAGTGTTGTAATTTTTAACAGCTTTTCTATAAATATGAGTTTTGAATGCAAGTTTATTTCATGTTGTTGCATAACTCAGAGTGTAGAGTGTATGGACATGAGATAAGTTTATTATTTATTGATATAATCATTTAATTGTGTCTTCATGATTATTAATGCTCATTAACAAATGCTGAATGTCTGTGACTGAGTGAAAGCTGTATGATGAAGGGCAGAATGTCAGATGGGCCTGCCCGCCCAGTTCTTAACTCTTTGAAAATAAAGTATGTTCATTCATTCCTTCCTTCCTTCCTTCCTGGTGTCACCATCCTGGTCTATGTAGCTGCCAAGGTATGCAAATTGGTTTACTTCATCAACAACTGTTCCTTCTACATATATTTTTCCCTCTTGATTAATGAGAAACTTCATAATTTTTGTTTTGTCTTTGTTAATTTCAAGACCAATTTTGCTAGCCAAGGAAGACAGGGAATCTGTTTTTTCCTGCATCAATTTCACATTGTCACTGATAAGATTATGTCATCTGCAAAATCAAATATTATATTTTTTATCAATTTTTTTGTGTGTGTTTTTATCTGTTGTGCTGTTTTTGTATGTGAGCCTTGAAAAAGACTTTTGCCAAAATATTGGATTATTGTATGTTCTTCATTTGCATTTACTCATCTTACTTTCTGCCATTCATCTACTTTCCTCACTCTTTCTATCTTTTTTATAAAACTGAACCACACTCCTCCATCTACTTTCCTCACTCTTTCTATCTTTTTATAAAACTGAACCACACTCCTCCATCTACTTTCCTCACTCTTTCTATCTTTTTATAAAACTGAACCACACTCCTCCATCTACTTTCCTCACTCTTTCTATCTTTTTATAAAACTGAACCACACTCCTCCATCTACTTTCCTCACTCTTTCTATCTTTTTATAAAACTGAACCACACACCTCCATCTACTTTCATGAAATGGAGACAGTTTTACAGCACGAACTGTACAAAACTAAATGTCACCACTTTATTCAGGTCTGTCCAGGAGACAGCCATCTTATGTGCTGAGTGGGTAGACTATGCTCCTCACCACAGCATGTAGACTATGCTCCTCACCACAGCATGTAGACTATACTCCTCACCACAGCATGTAGACTATGCTCCTCACCACAGCATGTAGACTATGCTCCTCACCACAGCATGTAGACTATGCTCCTCACCACAGCATGTAGACTATGCTCCTGACCACAGGATGTAGACTGTGCTCCTCACCACAGCATGTAGACTGTGCTCCTCACCACAGGATGTAGACTGTGCTCCT
Organism: Achatina immaculata; assembly: GCA_009760885.1. Classification (NCBI taxonomy): domain Eukaryota; kingdom Metazoa; phylum Mollusca; class Gastropoda; order Stylommatophora; family Achatinidae; genus Lissachatina; species Lissachatina immaculata. The sequence goes on along the minus strand of CM019702.1, from coordinate 23,708,115 downwards.
CACCACAGCATGTAGACTGTGCTCCTCACCACAGGATGTAGACTATGCTCCTCACCACAGCATGTAGACTATGCTCCTCACCACAGCATGTAGACTATGCTCCTGACCACAACATGTAGACTATGCTCCTCACCACAGCATGTAGACTATGCTCCTCACCACAGCATGTAGACTATGCTCCTGACCACAGGATGTAGACTGTGCTCCTCACCACAGCATGTAGACTGTGCTCCTCACCACATGGCCTACATATATCCTCTTCTTTTTCTGATCACCCATAGACAGGTTTTGTTTGCTCATCTGTCTTATCTCTGCGTTGTTCTTGAATTTGTTCCACTTTATACCAAGTATTTTCCTTAGGCATTTATTTTCAAAAGAGTCTAATTTCTAGTCTATTTCTTTAGTTGATTTCCAGCTTGTACATGCATAAATGAGAGTGGATATCACATTTGAATTGAATAATCTTAAATTGGTTTTTTGTTATAATTTTTAATTTCATATGTTCTCAAGATTTTAAGGACAATGCTGCTTTTGCAATTCTAATTCTAAAAAAAAGCTTCCCTTTCTCAGCTGTCCACCTTTGGAATGCCCTACCAACTTATGTAAAACTTACAAGTAATATTTGTTCTTATAACTTCAACTGTGTCACATCTGTTTGATATGGACTATGCCTCCCTAAGCATAGTAAAGTAGTTTAAAGTATGGCTTGAGTGTTGTAATTTTTAACAGCTTTTCTATAAATATGAGTTTTGAATGCAAGTTTATTTCATGTTGTTGCATAACTCAGAGTGTAGAGTGTATGGACATGAGATAAGTTTATTATTTATTTTTAATCATTAATTGTGTCTTCATGATTATTAATGCTCATTAACAAATGCTGAATGTCTGTGACTGAGTGAAAGCTGTATGATGAAGGGCAGAATGTCAGACGGGCCTGCCTGCCCAGTTCTTAACTCTTTGAAAATAAAGTATGTTCATTCATTCCTTCCTTCCTTCCTTCCTGGTGTCACCATCCTGGTCTATGTAGCTGCCAAGGTATGCAAATTGGTTTACTTCATCAACAACTGTTCCTTCTACATATATTTTTCCCTCTTGATTAATGAGAAACTTCATAATTTTTGTTTTGTCTTTGTTAATTTCAAGACCAATTTTGCTAGCCAAGGAAGACAGGGAATCTGTTTTTTCCTGCATCAATTTCACATTGTCACTGATAAGATTATGTCATCTGCAAAATCAAATATTATATTTTTTATCAATTTTTTTGTGTGTGTTTTTATCTGTTGTGCTGTTTTTGTATGTGAGCCTTGAAAAAGACTTTTGCCAAAATATTGGATTATTGTATGTTCTTCATTTGCATTTACTCATCTTACTTTCTGCCATTCATCTACTTTCCTCACTCTTTCTATCTTTTTTATAAAACTGAACCACACTCCTCCATCTACTTTCCTCACTCTTTCTATCTTTTTATAAAACTGAACCACACTCCTCCATCTACTTTCCTCACTCTTTCTATCTTTTTATAAAACTGAACCACACTCTTCCATCTACTTTCCTCACTCTTTCTATCTTTTTATAAAACTGAACCACACTCCTCCATCTACTTTCCTCACTCTTTCTATCTTTTTATAAAACTGAACCACACACCTCCATCTACTTTCATGAAATGGAGACAGTTTTACAGCACGAACTGTACAAAACTAAATGTCACCACTTTATTCAGGTCTGTCCAGGAGACAGCCATCTTATGTGCTGAGTGGGTAGACTATGCTCCTGACCACAGCATGTAGACTATGCTCCTCACCACAGCATGTAGACTATACTCCTCACCACAGCATGTAGACTATGCTCCTCACCACAGCATGTAGACTATGCTCCTCACCACAGCATGTAGACTATGCTCCTGACCACAGCATGTAGACTATGCTCCTGACCACAGGATGTAGACTATGCTCCTCACCACAGCATGTAGACTATGCTCCTCACCACAGCATGTAGACTATGCTCCTCACCACAGCATGTAGACTGTGCTCCTCACCACAGGATGTAGACTATGCTCCTCACCACAGGATGTAGACTATGCTCCTCACCACAGGATGTAGACTATGCTTCTCACCACAGGATGTAGATATCTTCCTAGTAGATATTTTTCTGATGTCAGAAAACCACAAAAAAGTCCATTCTCATCAGCTACTTCTTTCCATTTATGTGCACTGTAATCAGCTACTTCTTTCCATTTATGTGCACTGTAATCAGCTATTTCTTTCCATTTATGTGCACTGTAATCAGCTACTTCTTTCCATTTATGTGCACTGTAATCAGCTACTTCTTTCCACTTATGTGCACTGTAATCAGGTACTTCTTTCCACTTATGTGCACTGTAATCTTATTAAAATGTTAGTCATGTTTAGGGTGACCAGCTCTCCCATATTTTCTGGGATCTCCCATATTTGAGCTAATTCTTCTTTTTTTTTTTTTTGCATTCTCCCAGTTGCCATGCTAACCTATTTCTCGTGTATATTAACAATCAAGATCACAAATTGTAACTTATACTTTGTTCCTGCCACATACATTCCTGTATAAACTGCCATTCTATACTTCCAAGTACTCATCAGTACATATGGAAGGGCTACCCAAAATAATCAATACAAATTTTAGGATATACTAATCGATATCGGACTATCCATAACTGCTAATCTTTGCATCATGGAATGCAACAGTGCAATGTGATGTTTAGCTAATCAAATTTAACATTTTTTTAAAAGTACTGTCACTGAAAATATTTTAAACTGAATCCATCACTGCAGAAATGCATTAGAGATGATGCTTTAAATTTCTGCCATTGCTTGCACAAGTTTGTTTCTAAGAATTTTGAATTGTCAGATTCAAACCCTGTCCATTGTCTTTTGCCATCACATTTAAATGCTGATCTTTCTTTCAGACATTTACAAACCACTGTAAAAGAATTTAATCTTGAGTTTGTAAATGAGGACAACCTGTAAGAAGAGTTTTTAGTGCAAAAATTGTTGTGAATATGGTTAAAAACAGGAAGTATAGAACAAATTTGGGTCAGTATTTTCATGAATTAAACAAACAAACTGAAGTGCCAAACCTTAATAAGATATCAGGCTGTGTTTTCAGCAGCACAGGCTCAAAGTTCATACTGAAAGATTTTTTCACAGATGAGCAACAAATTTCCCAACACTGAAAGATTTTTTCACAGATGAGCAACAAATTTCCCCTTACTGAAAAACTTTTTCACTGATGAGCAACAGATGTCCCCATACTGAAAGATTTTTTCATGGATGAGCAACAGATGTCCCCGTACTGAAAGATTTTTTCACTGGTGAGCAATAAATGTCCCCGTATTGAAAGATTTTATCACTGATAAGCAACAAATGTCCCCATACTGAAAGATTTTTTCACGGATGAGCAACAAATGTCCCCATACTGAAAGATTTTTTTCACTGATGAGCAACAAATGTCCTCTTACTGAAAGATTTTTTCACTGACGAGCAACAAATGTTCCCTTATAGTTTTTCTCTGATGAGCAACAAATGTCCCTGTAGAGTTTTTCTCTGATAAGCAACATATGTCTCCGTAGAGTTTTTCTCTAATGAGCAACAAATGTACCCATAGAGTTTTTCTCTAATGAGCAACAAATGTACCCATAGAGTTTTTCTCTGATGAGCAACAAATGTACCCATAGAGTTTTTCTCTGATGAGCACTGTAATCAGGTACTTCTTTCCACTTATGTGCACTGTAATCTTATTAAAATGTTAGTCATGTTTAGGGTGACCAGCTCTCCCATATTTTCTGGGATCTCCCATATTTGAGCTAATTCTTCTTTTTTTTTTTTTTGCATTCTCCCAGTTGCCATGCTAACCTATTTCTCGTGTATATTAACAATCAAGATCACAAATTGTAACTTATATTTTGTTCCTGCCATATACATTCCTGTATAAACTGCCATTCTATACTTCCAAGTACTCATCAGTACATATGGAAGGGCTACCCAAAATAATCAATACAAATTTTAGGATATACTAATCGATATCGGACTATCCATAACTGCTAATCTTAGCATCATGGAATGCAACAGTGCAATGTGATGTTTAGCTAATCAAATTTAACATTTTTTTTTAAGTGCTGTCACTGAAAATATTTTAAACTGAATCCATCACTGCAGAAATGCATTAGAGATGATGTTTTAAATTTCTGCCATTGCTTGCACAAGTTTGTTTCTAAGAATTTTGAATTGTCAGATTCAAACCCTGTCCATTGTCTTTTGCCATCACATTTAAATGCTGATCTTTCTTTCAGACATTTGCAAACCACTGTAAAAGAATTTAATCTTGAGTTTGTAAATGAGGACAACCTGTAAGAAGAGTTTTTAGTGCAAAAATTGTTGTGAATATGGTTAAAAACAGGAAGTATAGAACAAAGTTGGGTCAGTATTTTCATGAACAAACTGAAGTGCCAAACCTTAATAAGATATCAGGCTGTGTTTTCAGCAGCACAGGCTCAAAGTTCATACTGAAAGATTTTTTCACAGATGAGCAACAGATGTCCCCGTATTGAAAGATTTTATCACTGATAAGCAAAAAATATCCCCATACTGAAAGATTTTTTCTCTTATGAGCAACAAATCTCCCCATACTGAAAGATTTTTTTCACTGATGAGCAACAAATGTCCTCTTACTGAAAGATTTTTTCACTGACGAGCAACAAATGTTCCCACAGAGTTTTTCTCTGATGGGCAACATATGTCTCCGTAGAGTTTTTCTCTGATGAGCAACAAATGTCCCCATAGAGTTTTTCTCTGATAAGCAACAAATGTCCCCATAGAGTTTTTCTCTGATAAGCAACAAATGTCTCCGTAGAGTTTTTCTCTGATGAGCAACAAATGTACCCATAGAGTTTTTCTCTGATGAGCAACAAATGTACCCATAGAGTTTTTCTCTGATGAGCAACAAATGTCCCCTTATAGTTTTTCTCTGATGAGCAACAAATGTCCCCTTATAGTTTTTCTCTGATGAGCAACAAATGTCCCCATATAGTTTTTCTCTGATGAGCAACAAATGTCCCCATAGAGTTTTTCTCTGATGAGCAAAAATGTCCCTGTATAGTTTCTCTCTGATGAGCAACAAATGTCCCCATAGAGTTTTTCTCTGATGAGCAAAAATGTCCCTGTATAGTTTCTCTCTGATGAGCAACAAATGTACCCACAGAGTTTTTCTCTGATGAGCAACAAATGTCCCCACAGAGTTTTTCTCTGATGAGCAACAAATGTCCCTATATAGTTTCTCTCTGATGAGCAACAAATGGACTGATGAAAGAAATCAAAGCAGCATACAACTAGTGAAATCAGAAATAAAGGTAGCAGTTAATTATGACTACAGCTGTCAAAATTGTTAAAAATTTGCACAGAAGATAAAAAAATTGGATAGTTCTACAGCATCAGTGGACAAATACTTATAGTTTAGGACTAAGACACATACAGATTTGTACATTTGTATTCTTCATTGTGGCCTGTGTATTATATACATTGTCCCCCTGGGAGCAACTGTGTTAAGAGCACACTTATCTTAACATAGTGTTTGTGAGACAGGGAACATAGATCTGTTTGTTTAAAAATTCTGACCTACTTCTGTAGCCCAGAAACCTGTAGCAATCAACACTAATTGTAATTGTTATTTTTGTAAAATGTAATGTCAGGTTGGTGGATGGATGGGGACATGGAGATCTCTGGCGGGGATGAGGGAAGTCTGGTGTGAAACCAATGAATCCAGGACGTGACAAGCCTATAGGTCTTTACAACAATGGCTATCAGAATGAGGTAAACAAAACAGAGCCAGCAGACTATAGGTGGTGGGGAATGGATATCGTTGAAGCACTCATCAGATTCCTCATCTCAAAGTCACAGTGTCTTTGTGGAACTGTCTCCAAACCATCTGACATGGAGAAGGGACTTACATACAGCCACCAGAGGCTGGAAAACAAAGTTTTGGCCAGGCCAGCTTACACCACTGTCTTCATGGCAGTCCAAGCAAGACCACAGTCTGCCCTAGCAAGGAAAGGTGCTGAAGTCGGAGTTACCCAGCCAAAAGGCGAATCGCAAAAATCAGGGTAACACGCATTATCACTAATGAAATGTCTCTATCTGCAGTATTCAAACATGGTGCTCGCCCTGTGAAGACTAACCAGGCAGGTGCAGTGCCGGGCCCCCTGCCTCGAAAGGGTCCACCCAATGCTACTGGAGGTCCTCTCAGTTCGTCTTGTGGAGTCAGGAGACATGAGAGTAGAGCTACTGGCCAAAAAATACAACGGAAGAAAACAGCCAAAAAGCAAGAACTTAAAATAATACAGTGGAATGCTGAGGGTGTGAGCAGTGTTAGAGATGGCTATAGCAAAAAGGTTGAACTAGAGAACATACTTTTTGCAGAGCAGGTAAGTATATGCTGCATACAGGAGACACACCTAACCAAAGATGCCGCCTTTAAAATCAGAGGCTACCAGTGTTTTAGATCAGACCGACAGGACAGAAGAAAAGGAGGAGTACTCACACTTGTTAAGAATAACATCAGCCCATGTCAGGTGGGAGTGTACATGGAAGGAGCCGAATATCAGATGATCCATCTAAAAAGTAGTAATACAGATTTCCACCTCCTTAACTATTACTGTCCTAATGACCGCCCACTTGCTTTAGAAACAATCCCACACAAAGAGAGACTGATGGTCTGTGGCGATTTTAACAGCCATTCCGATAGCTGGGGCTATGACCACATAGACAAGAGAGGAGAGGAAGTTGAGAGCTGGCAATGATAATGGACTTCTCCTGATCAACCAGCCAATGGATCCCCCAACATTTTACTCAAGGGCTTGGCATACAACCTCAATACCAGATCTGGCATTCCACTCTCCAGATCTGAAGTGGAACATTACACGTGAAGTTGGAAAACAACTTGGAGGTAGCGACCATCGACCAGTCTTCCTGACAATAGAAAATGAACTCCTTAACACCAGTAGCCCTCTCCCCAGATGGAACTATAAAAAAGCAAACTGGACAATGTACAGACATCGTACAGGTATCCTGGTGGGACAGCTGTCAATAGAAGGTAAGGATATTAACAGCATGGTGAAGGAATTCAATGCTTGTATCCTTCAGGCCGCTCGTGAAACCATTCCCAGAGGAGCTCGCAGGGACTATAAACCATACTGGTCTAGTGAGCTGGGAAAACTCCATGATGATGTGGAAGCAGCTCGAAAGCATGCAGAAAATAGACCATGCCAAGAACACCACGATAATTACCAACATTCTAAGGCCAAATTTCAGAGAGCCAAGCTGCAAGCCAGACGGGAAAGTTGGAGAGAGAAAACAGAGTCCCTAAACTTTGAAAAGGATGGAAGGAAACTGTGGAAACTAATCAAACAGTTAAATGATGAGAGTACTGGAAGAAGTACAAAGATTACACTAATAGAGGATGGGAAAACTCTTACAGGTAAGCAGGTAGCAGATCACTTTGCTCGCATGTTTGCACAGGACTGCAACATTGATATCCATCCAGAGAAGGAGCGTACAGTGCGCATCGAGCCACAGAAAGAGGAGGAACAAGTCAGAAAAGTGGAGGTCATGGATGCACCAATCACACGCAGCGAGTTAGACCTAGCAGGCAGTAAACTGAAACCAAGGAAATCACCAGGACCAGATGGAGTGTCCAATGAAATGATCAAGAACCTGGGAATGGCAGCAATGGGAAAGCTGTTGGATATTTTCAATATGTGCTGGAGCACAGGTAAGTTACCTCAAATCTGGAAGGAAGCAAGCATGGTACCACTGCTAAAGCCAGGGAAAAACAGTGATACTGCCTCCAGCTACAGGCCAATCAGTCTCACTAGCTGCCTATGCAAAATGATGGAACGCATCACTAACCTGAGGCTAAAATGGTACCTAGAAAGTGAAAACCTTCTCGTTCCACAACATGCAGGATTTAGGCAGTACTACAGTACGGAAGATCAAGTGACCTATCTCTCTCAAGAGATTGAGCATGCATTCCAAGAGAAAAACCTTGTACTAGCAGTGTGGATAGACCTGAAGAAAGCCTTTGATAAAGTATGGAAAAAAGGTCTGCTGTGGAAACTAAGAAACTGCAATGTGAATGGAAGACTATACAACTGGATAAAGTCCTATTTACACAATAGAAGAGCTAGAGTAGTAATGGATGGACACAAAAGCCAGAAAGTACTTCTGCGACACGGTGTACCACAAGGAAGAGTCCTTTCGCCTACACTATTCCTTGTATTCATTAATGACCTGGTCAAGGAACTTCCTTATGGAATCAAAGCGGCACTGTATGTAGATGATCTGGTCATGTAGTGTACAGATGAATATGCAACAGCTGCTACACAGAGACTCCAAAGAGCAGCAGACATCTTGACGTCATGGACAAACAAATGATGTGTAAGTATCAACACAGAGAAATCAAGTACCACTCTGTTCACTCTCTCATCTAAACAGAAAGCAGGTATGATCTTTGTAAATGAAATATCCTTAAGGATGGACAACCAACCCACTTACTTAGGAGTGACTCTTGACTCAAAACTGACTTGGAAGCAACACATCAACAGTGCAGAAGCAAAAGCCAGAAGAAAACTAGCCATATTAAGAAAATTAAGTGGAACCACATGGGGAGCTAGGAAAGAATCCTCAAGAATGTATATCAGCAAAGTATTCTACCACATTTAGAATATGGCCCAACATCTTGGTGCACAGCATCAAACACTACGCTGCATAATCTAGACAAGGTTCAAAATCAGTCACTACGGATTGTCACAGGTGCCATGAGGTCCACACCAATAGTAGAAATGCAGAAAATAGTTGGTGTTCAAGCGCTAAAGGAATGTAGAGACACAAAGGTCATGACCTTGGGAGAGAAATTCCTCAGCTCTAAGCCCTCCCCTGAAGGAGAGAGTCAATAACTTGGCATTAAGACGGCTTAAAAGAAGCATCTTCATTCAACAGGCCAAGCGTATGTGTAAGCTGATACCTGACCTTCCAACTGTAGTCGCTCCATTATCGTCTGTACCAGAGCATACACCATGGAAAGAAGCAGATTATACACAAATAACTATTCAGACTGAAGTGAAAGGTGTGCAGAATGGTGAGATGCAAAGCAGTCTTGTAAGATCAACAGCCACACTTAGTGTGCTAGATGATAAATATCCATGTGACATCTGGATACGTGTGTATACAGATGGATCTGCACACAATGCCATAAAGAATGGAGGGGCAGGAGCACACATTGAATATCCAAACAACACCACTGACAAGATTTCCATACCCACTGGAAAATACTGCAACAACTTTGATGCAGAAGTTAGGGCAATTATTGCTGCAGTTGAAAAACTATCAGACTCCAGAATTGATACATGTCCTGTAGTAATTCTCACAGATGCAAGATCAGTACTGGAAGCTCTTCAGTGCAACAAACTACCAGACCTTAAGGATGCCTTGTCAAAAACTGGCTTACAACATGGAGTCACTTTGCAATGGATTCCCTCCCACTGTGGGATACCAGGCAATGAGAAAGCTGACCATCTGGCCAAAGAGGGCACTGAAATGGAGCAACCAGACATACCAATCACCTATAATCAGAAGAAAAGCATGATAAAAACCTACAGGAAGCCACAAACACCACCACATGATGACTATCACATGCTAAACAGAAAGGAACAAGTCACCATCTTCCGTCTCCAAACAGGACACACCTGACTCCGAAGTCATATGTATACAAAGTTTAAGGTTGGTACTACTAATCTATGTACGTGTGCCCAGGTGCCCTAAACTGTGGAACATATCCTCCAGAACTGCACCAACTATGAAACACTGAGAAATAATTACTGGCCCAGTGAAACCACTAAAGAAGATAAGCTCTACGGTTCCATACATGAATTACAAAAAACAGTGAAATTTATCCAAGAGACAGGACTGTATGTATAGACAGACAATGCGAATGAAGAAGAAGAAGAAGATATACAGTGTCAATATTTATTCCCTATTGTGAGATTGAAACAGCAGTGAATTTAATGGCTAACAACAAAGCTGCAGGTGAAGATGAAATAACAGCCGAGATGCTAAAAGCTATCAATAGTGACAACATGAGACAACTACAGAGAATGTTTAACAAGATTTGGAAAGAAGAAAAGGTCCCTTCTAATTGGAAGAAAGGAATCATTGTTAAAATACCAAAAAAGGGCAACCTTAGTGACTGTAACAACTGGAGAGGAGTAACCTTAATATCAGTTGTGTCAAAAGTATTTTGCAAGGTCATTTTGAATAGACTCGAAGATATAGTGGATACTGCAATGAGAGAAGAACAAGCAGGATTTCGAAAAGGGAGAAGCTGTCTCGACCAGATCTTTACTCTCAGAATAATACTTGAAGAACATATTGAAAAGCAGAAACCATTAATACTGAACTTCATAGATTTTAAAAAGGCATTTGATAGCATACACAGAGATTCATTATGGAGAATTTTATGTTTATATGGAATACCATCTAAAATTGTCAACATCATTAAGGACTTATACAATGGGTATGGTTGTGCAGTCAAGACAGAAGAAGGGATGAGTGAATGGTTCCAGATTGAAACAGGCATGAAACAAGGATGTATACTGTCTCCTTTACTTTTTGGGATTACAGTAGACTTCATAATAAAAAAATGCTGCACAGGTAACACAGGTATTGACTGGGTACATGGGACCCAACTAGAAGATCTTGATTTTGCTGATGACATAACTCTTATCAGTAATAATGTGAATTCCATGCAAGAAAAAACAGATAGCCTGTCTTCACTGGCTAGCAAAATAGGACTTGAAATTAACAAGGACAAAACAAAAATAATGAAAATTCCCATCAATCAAAATGGAAAAATACACATAGAAGGGACAGATATTGAAGAAGTCAATCAATTTACATACCTTGGCAGCTACATAGACCAGGATGGTGACACTAGAAAGGAAGTTAGGATCAGAATTGCAAAAGCAGCATCAATCTTCAAGAATCTTGAGAACATATGGCATTCAAAAGTTATAAGCACAAAAACCAAGTTAAGACTATTCAATTTAAATGTAATATCCACCCTCATTTATGCATGCAAAAGCTGGAAAACAACTAAAGAAATAGAAAAGAAATTAGACACTTTTGAAAACAAATGCCTAAGGAAAATACTCGGCATCAAGTGGAATGAATTCAAGAACAATGCAGAGATAAGACAGATGACTGAACAACAACCAGTCTCATGGGTGATGAGGAAAAGGAGATGGACATATGTTGGTCACTTGATGAGAAGAAATGATCAGAGAATCCCAAAACAAGCTATCAAGTGGAACACAACAGGCCGAAGAAAAAGGGGCAGACCGCGTGAAACTCTGAAGAGGACATTATTAAGAGAGGCCAAGTTAACAGGCATAAAATCCTTTGATGAGGTTGAAAGACTCGCCGAAGACAGGAAAAATTGGCGAACTACTTTGCGAGCCCTATGTGACGTTTAACGGCACGGGAAGGATATAAGATATAAGATATAAGATTGTGAGATGTAAATTATATAGAATGTAAAGTTATTGTTTTATTTAATATTATCCTTCCATGAACGTTTACTGGAGTGACGCTTCACCGCTAAAAATGAGAAGAATTTATCACGACTAAATCTCACTTAAATTCAGTGCCCAGAGTTGGTCATCTCCCTTATATTCATGGCTGACAGTTGGTCATCTCCCTTATATTCATGGCTGACAGTTGGTCATCTCCCTTATATTCATGGCCGACAGTTGGTCACCCTTGCCACGTTTGGCAACAGTTTTTGTATTTCTTGTCTGTCCTACATGAAGTTAGACCAGGTTGTCATGTGTTACAATGAAAGAAAAAATCTAGATTCCAAGCACGTGCTGTCTCAGTACTACCTGGAAAAACATGCTCCAGCCTCGGGTTTGAATGTTAAAAGTGGTTTGTCGGAGTTTTAGCAAGTCATTCTGTAGCTGTCTCTGCTCCATCAGGGTCTGACCAACAAGTCTAGCATACACAGCCAGGTCACTGGACACTTGACCACAACGACCATCTTGGCCAGTTGTGTTGAAGGACATGGCAAAGTACTAGGGAAAAGGATGAAATATTTGAATGTTTGTAAGTTTAAAAGTATTTGTAAGTTTCAAGCATTTTGTAAGATTTACAATTTTGTGAGATGCATATGTTTTTTTTAAAATTCAGATGTTTGTGACAGTCAAATGTTTGTAGGATTCATGCACCTGTGAGACAAATGTGTTTGTGAGATCAAAGTGTTTGTGAGATCAAACTGTTTTTGAGATCAAAGTGATTTTAAGATAAAGTGTTTATGAGATCAAAGCATTTATGAGATTAAAATTTGTATCTATTTATTCAATTTAATTATTTGTATTCTCAGCTACTAACTGATGTCATTTCTGTGGTGAATGTAGCATGTTTGAAATAAAGCATTACATTACACTACTTTCATGTTGTTTTCATTAGTAAATGTGACATTACAAGATTTGTCAGATTTTAGATCCATGCATGAACAGATAAAATATTCAGGCAGACTTTTAATGATCAATTCAATTGCCATGTCGCGTGGGTTAGGCGATCATTTCTCTCCACAATTCCCTGTCTTTAGACTTGATTATAAGATCGGCCGGTAACTTTCTTCCTAGCCACACTGACAGCCCATCCAGTAACATCTCTCTCTTTCTTCCTCTGTCTCTTCTTCCTTCAATTTTTCCAGTTGCCACAATGTGTTCCAATTTTCCTCTTCTCAGGAAATGTCCTATAAATCTCTGTTGTCTGCCTCTGATCTTTGCTATAATTTGCTTTTTAACTCCAGCCTGTCTTAAGACTTCTTCATTGGTTTTCTTGGCTGTCCATAGTACCTTCAACATCCTTCTTATAAACCACATCTCCATGGCCTCCATTTCTCTCTGTACTCTCTTATTCATGGACCATGCTTCACACCCATAAAACAAAACTGGCTCAATGTAACATTTAAGTACTTGGAATCTTGTTGCTACATTTTGGTGGTATTCTTTTCTTTGAGATGACCATCACTTCAGTCTTCTTTTTGTTCAGTCTGAGACCTTTACTTTTACTTTCACGAACCACGATGTCCAGAAGAGCCTGTAGCTCCGCTTCACTTTTAGCAATCACTACTGTGTCGTCTGTATATTTTAAGTTGTTAAGGTTGTACCCGCCAACTGATATTCCTGGCATGTTCTCTATATTTCTCATTATGTTTTCGCTGTACAAGGAGATGAGGTCAGGAGATAAAACACATCCTTGTCTCACTCCCAATTGTATGTCTTGGAATGCTCTTATTTGGTTCTCAACCCTCATTGCTGCTGATTGCTGACAATATATGTTTTTGATAAGTTTCAGATCTTTCCCATCTATGTTGATGTCTTCCAGCATTTTTATCATTTCTGTGTGTCTCACTTTATCAAATGCATTACACTAGTCTATGAAGCATAAGTCCGTCTTTACTTTTATTGGTCTCTCCATCAATGTTCCTGTTATGTATATGGCACTACTTGTACCTTTTCCTTCGACGAAGCTGCACTGTTCTTCAGTGATTTCTGGTTTTATTTTGCCCCTGACTCTTCTCATGACAATACGAAGTAGGATTTTGGTAACATGGCTCATAAGACTAATGGTTCGATGGTCTTCACATTCAGCTGCACCTTGTTTCTTTGGTAGGGCAATGAAAATTGATTGCAAAATGTCTGATGGGACATGGTTACTGTTCTAGATGTCGTTCAACAATCTGGTAATTATTTCTATGCCAAGATCTCCTAATGCTTCCAATTCTGTCTTGGTGATTTTATCTGGTCCTGGTGCTTTGTTGTTCTTCATGTGTTTGATGGCTTCTTCCTCTTCTGCTTTTAATATGTGAGGCCCTTTATTATTATTTCATACATCTATTTCGCTTCTATTGTCCTCATAGGAGTTCTCTAATGTATTCACTCCATCTTGCCATTATTTCATCTCTGTCCATTATTGTAAGCCCCTCCTTTGACTTCAGGCAACCAGTCTTGTGGTATGTCCTTTTGTTTGTTAACTCCTTTATTTGTTTGTACATATCTCTTGAGTTTCCATGATGGTGTGTCTCTATTTCTCTACATTTCTTATTTAGCCACTCCTCATTAGTTTTATTGCATTTGTGTCTTATTTCTTTATTTATTTTGTCATATTCATCTTTATCTTCCTTAAGACTTCTCCGATCCATTAGTTGCAAAACTTCTTCTGTCATCCACTCCTGTTTAGCATGTCATTTATTTGGAGGTAGGATTTCGATAGATGTTTGCTGAATAGTCTTTGAGCATATTCCATTGTTCATCAATTGTTTCAGTTTTCTCTTTAGCATTATATCTATTATGTATTATGGTCCTATATTGTTCTTGTATTGCTTCATCTTTCTGTAACAGCTCTCTATCTAGTTCTTTGTTTTTAGCTGCTACTTTTAACCTCTTTAGCCTGATTCTCACTTTTCCTACGACTGGGATGTGGTCACTGTTGCAGTCTGCTCTTGGTCTTGTTTTCACAGATATTAGTGAGTTTCTGAATCTTCTGTTGCTCATAATGTAATCTATCTGATTACGTATGTTATTATTTGGGCCTTTCCGTGTCCATAGTCGCCTTGGGTGTTGTTGAAACCAAGTATTTCCCGTTATCATTTTATTCTTTTCTGCCCACTCAATCAACATCTCTCCTCTTATATTTCTGATGCCTAGTCCATACTTGCCAGTAGCTTCACTGTCTTGTTCAGTCCCTACTTTTGTGTTTAAATCACCTAGCTCAAAGTTTACTTCCCATGGTTTGCACTGTTTCATTGCCATGTCCAGATTGTTGTAAAATTCTTTTATCTCATCATCAGAGCTTTCTGAAGTTGGTGCGTATACTTGGATGAGATTTGTGTCTATTGGCTGGCCCTGTAGTTTAACCGTTAACACTCTGTCCGATATGCACCAGAAACCTTTCACGGTTCTTGCTATCTTCTTATCCAATATTATGCCAACTCCATTTCTACACTGGTTTCTTCTGGAATATGTTATTCTGAGGTCTTTATGATTTCTGCTTCCTGCTTCAGTCTATCTCTTTCACATAAACCAAGAATGTTAATTTCCATTCGTTTCATTTTTGGTCGATGTTTTCCAAGCTCTGTTAGTTGTTCTAATGTTCCATGTTACAATTAATGTGGTGTTGCTTTTATTTTCTTTGCATACAGTAGTTGGATGATGATCTGATATCACCTGTCGCATGTGATGGTCCCTACCGGATGAAGTGGTTCCATGGAACCCCCATTAATGTTGTTATGACTCAAAGAATTGTGGATTGTCATGATTGTTCTTGGGAATGTACGGTGTTGGTTTCCCCTTGCCTTCCACCGGCTTGTTTATGGTTTACTCCACTAGCCTTTGACTCTGGCCAGAGCCTACCCTACAAGGCAGCAGGGGGTTTGAAATCAGAGTTTTCCTTCTCTTTGATGAGCTACCAACTAAGACTAACGAGGCTCATCTACCCGAAGCATATGATTTTCATGCGCCAGATATTCGCCCCTTCTCCTGTCAGTTTAAACAGTTCCGCCACGAGAAGGCCAGGAGCTGGACTTGGACTGTCAGAGGCTATTTGAGACGCACGCCTTGGAGGCATGTAATTGGAGTGGAGAGCTTATCCTCCACCCCCACCTCCGGCTATTGCAGTCCTTTAATGATAGAAAGTCAGATACTATCATTAATGGCAAAATGTCACATTTCATGTCACTTTACATTATTCCCATGTTCCATCAGTTTTTTTTCCTGTCATTCAGGCTTCAGATAAAGTTGTCAGATTCAGTCTGTGAATTCACTCATCAGATTCATTTAGATATCAGAATCTGTCCATCTTTATTACTTCGATCAGTTCAGATTGATTTATCTGCTAACGAGGACCACAGGCGTAAATTCAGTAGGATCACAGTGCGGTTTTGGTGATAGAAGCGAACGAAGAAGAAGAAGAGATTTATCTGCTCAGCAAAATATCTAGCAGTGATTTCATTGACCCAATTACTTCCACTAACTTGATTACCACTGTTGACCTGATTCTACTGGTGACTGACCTCTTTACTGCTGTTGACCTGATTCTACTGGTGACTGACCTGTTTACTACTACTGACCTGATTCTACTGGTGACTGACCTGTTTACTGCTGCTGGTCTGATTACTGTCATTGAGCTGATTACTTCTGCTGGCCTTATTGCTAACACTGGAGGTGATTACTACTTTTGGCCTGATTACTTCTCTTTGACCTGATTACTATAGCTTACCTGATTACTGTCACTGATCTGATTATTACAGATGACCTGATTACTTCTATAAAATGTATAAACTGAGAAAAATGTAGGAGCAGCTTTATACAGTAATAACTTTACAGTAATAAAGCTGTTCCTACTTGTTTACTAGTTTATACATTTTGTTATCACAGCTTTACTGCAGTGGCTTCGTGTATAGTTATATACTTAGTTATGTATACATATACACTAATTATTCGTGATTACTTCTACAAAACTAATAACCTGTGGGATGAAAGTTAGGGGACAGTACAGAAACACTTAAGGACATTGATACAGAACTATTACTCTGTACCTGAAGTTTCACTTTTCCCTGTAACAAGGTTTGACCTAGGTACACTTCCATTTCTGGCGGCAAATGATGGAGAAAATCATGATCGTCTGCAGAGAGATACGAACAGAATTGTATAACTGTGCTTTCAGTTGTCACCATGACAGCACGTATTTCCGTCATCATTATAACAACACAGATTTCAGTCACATGAATGGTAACATTTGAGATTTCAGTCACAAATGTGACAACTGAGATTATGTTTGATCTAAAAAACTGTGGTCTGTATGTCGGTAGGTTTTGTCAGCAAGTATATAACACAGTCCAAAAATTATTTGCTAAGTCTTACGTGCCAAATGATAGAAACCCCATCTATATGCAGGCACAAACAACAAAAGTGGAAAAAGGAATTATATGAAATATTTGTTGTGACGTGTCTCTATGCAGGATTTCGTATTATGTATAAAATTGTACATAAGAATAAAAGGAACATACAAACTGCTCACTTGACCCAGCAGTACTTCGTCACTTGCTCCCTCACCTGACAAATCTATGGGCTTTCTGGAGCGAACAGCGAAGTACACTTCATACGCAAGGCCACGAGCTGTGAGAAACATTGGCTGGCATGTTCCCAAGAGTAGATGCTGACCAGTTTCACACGTGACCTCTCTGCAAGACTTCTGGACGTTGCCAGCAAGAGCAGGACATGAATCAAGTTATCATGTACGTGAAAATAATAATAAAAGTAGACAGAAAAGCGTGCTGCAGTTTTACAATAAGATAGAAAGAGCGAGGAAAGTGGACAGGAACGAGAGAAGCAGAAAATAAAATGAATACGTGTACTTAAAGAGCAGATGAACAGTTTGGATTTGTTGAAGGAAATGGAACACACAATGCCATTTATGCTTTACGAACACTAACAGAAAGAGCTTTAGAAGTACAGAAAGATCTCTACTTATGCTTCATTGATTACACCAAGGCATTTGACAAGGTGAAACATAATGAAATTATTAAAATGCTTGAAGACATCAATATAGACGGCAAAGACCTGAGGATTGTAAAATATCTATACTGGCAGCAAGAAGCAGCAGTTCGAGTTGAAAATAGAATTGGAAAATATCAACCTATAAAACAAGGGGTGCGACAAGGATGTGTACTATCTCCAGACCTTTTTTCTCTGTATAGCGAGAATATTCTAAGAACAATCATCACAGAACCAGGCATAAAAATTGGAGGATACAATATTAACAACCTTCGGTATGCTGACGACACAGTACTGATAGCAGAGAACCAACAAGACCTGCAAAATCTCTTGGATAAAGTCGCCAAAGAAAGTGAACAGAAAGGCCTTACTTTGAACATCAAAAAGACAGAGACTATGGTTATATCTAAGAAACAGAATCCACCAGCATGCAGTATTCAATTAAACGGAACTGTTCTAAAGCAGGTGCAGAAATTCAAATACCTTGGAGCAGTAATAACTTCAGATGGGAAATGCAGAACAGAAATTAGGAACAGAATAGGCCAAGCAACGACTGCATTTCAGAGAATGAGAAACATATTGACCAACACATCCTTATCAATGAATGTTAGAAAACGAGTCCTAAAATGCTATATTGAACCTATCTTGTTATATGGAAGTGAATCATGGACAATAGGCAAGTCTGCACAAAAATCATTGGAAGCAGCAGAAATGTGGTTTATTAGAAGAATGTTGCGAATCCCCTGGACAGCAAAAATAACTAATGAAGAATGTAGGAGAAGAGCTGGAGAGACAAAAAACCTTGTCAAAAAGATAAGAGAGAGACAATGTACTTTCATAGGACATGCAATGAGAAGAGGGGGCATTGAAAATATTATAACAACAGGAAAAATAGAAGGAAGAAGATCAAGAGGAAGACCAAGAGAAATGATACTGGACAGTCTGACGGGATGGTGTGAGAGGAGATCACCAACTGAGCTGATGGCATGCATGAAGGATCGCGTACTGTGGAGAAGCATAATAGCCAACGCCAGTCGGCACGGCACATGATGATGATGATGATACTTAAAGAGCATACAACTTGCAATATTTTGGCAAATGCCTTTCTCCCGGGACTACATGTAAAGAAGATCACAATAAAAACACAAGAAACAGATGAAATATTTAAGCAATTTGTTCTTCCTGTATCCTTTGTGTAAAAATGAGGGCACAAAATTGCCACAAATAGATGTTGGTAAGTTCGAAGTAAATCATATTTTATCAAATATTAATCTAATCTAAGTGCCGTGCCGCGTGGCGTAGGTGATCATTTCTCTCCACATTTCCCTGCCTTTTGCGTTATGAGATCTGCCGGTGACTTTCTTCCTAGCCACACTGACAGCCCATCAAGTAACATACACAGGCAAGCAAAAATATGTCATATTTAAACATACATAATAAAAGAAAGAAAAAAGAACTTGTCATATTTTAACACATACACAAGAAAAGAAAGAAAAAAAACTTGTCACGTTTTAACAGATACAGAAGAAAAAAAGAAGAAAAAAACTTGTAATATTTGAACAAACATACACACCTCACGAGGATCATATATTCCCTGTCTTCCACAAAGTTTGTACGGAACGCTCCCAAACCGAGGGCTAGCTTCCTCCACTGTGGCCACATCAAGATGGCGTATCGTGAGCTCCAAGGCTGAATCTGGCCGCTGCAACTTCTTCTGGCAGCTGGTCAGCAACATTTGTGTTGCAGGTTCGTCGTCATGGTTACACATAAAACAAAACACGTTTTTGTATAAAACGTCCTCCACTAACTTGGGTGTTAGGTAACTATGGCAAGCTCTCTCAAGAAAAAAATCACGTTTAGTCCATTTGCCTGTGACATTACATGTTGAGATGATGGCTGGCCTGGAGTGGCATTGTCTAGGTTGTGACTGTGACGGAGGCACGTAAGAGACAGAGCAGTCTGACTGTGACAGCGACATCATGATGATCTCACGTGGCGTGTGAACAGATTTTAAATGTTTGCGGACCTGGCAAGAGATGTGGACATTCCATGGCGTGGTATCCAACACATGGTGACAGCGAGCACAATGGACGTTCCTGAACGTCAAAGTGGAGCCACTACCAGCAGCAGCAGTCACTGGGGACAAAGCTCCGTCGTTGTGGCACTGCTGGACATCACCAGAGAATGTTGGTGGGCAGCGAGACACCATAAAATAGCTGTGACTGGAATGTCCAGCTCTCCTCACACTCTCACGCCTCGTTTTCTCGTCATCTTTATGCTCATCATACTCTGCATCTAACAGCTCTGTCATCTCGCACGACGTCACGCTGGTTTCATTACTTGTTAAAGACTCACGAATCTCATTCCTGTCAGTTTCCATAGCAACGTCGGGACAACAGTCTTGAAATAAAGTACAGTTTATGTCACACTGACATGGTGAGCACCGGAAACAGTTTGTGGTCATGTGCTCCTTGCACACGCGATCTTTACCACAGTACAGCAAGTGCCAGTGTAACACTCTGCTCGCGAACATTGTGTTGTTGCTGGAGACTGCTTGGAATCTGCTGTCAGGCTGTGTTTCAGGCAAATCTGTAGGATGTTGGTAAATTTTACTACTGGTTGTCACAAGATGCCGCGCCTGAAGTAGCTGACAGGTCAAGAGAGAGACCAGGCAGAAAAAAACGCCGTTGTTGATACAAACTGCCGGCGAGACCATCTTATCACACATTATGCACGTGTCTTAAAATCTTGTCACGCAGTATGCACGTGTCTTAGAATCCTGTCACACAGTATGCACGTGTCTTAGAATCTTGTCACGCAGTATGCACATATCTTAGAATCTTGTCACACAGTATGCACGTGTCTTAGAATCTTGTCACGCAGTAGGCACGTGTCTTAGAACAAGCTGGCTGTAGCTTGGTTATTCGGTAACTCATGCTTTAGATCTAGTCTTCTCCGATAGATTTTCAAAAAATAAATAAACATTTTAAAAATGTATCTAGAACATATTATAGATATCGTTATTAGCATATTATACATTTAGTTAAACAGTTATACTACTACTACTACTACTACTACTACTACTACTACTACTACTACTACTACTACTACTACTATTGCTACTACTACTACTACTACTACTAATAATAATAATAATAATAATAATAATGATGATGCGAATACCGCAGTAAATTTCGTATCGTATATCTCGCTGTTACGTTGATACCATGTGCAGAAGTAGAAATTACCAGAAAATTCAAAATGGAGATCACAAAGTTACTCTGTCAAAGATTAATTTCTCAGAAATGGTGACTACTCACAGAAACATAGCCACGTGTTTCGTTATTCTATACAGTTTTTTTGTGTGTTTAATTTATATGTGACTGTGTATATGAACTTGACCGTAGAACTTGACTATAGAACTTGACTTGCGTGTCAACACATGTGTTTATGAATTATATAAGTGAGAGCTGAGAGAAAGAAGAGGAAAAGGAATACATGGATGCGTGAGAGAAGACAGGATCTTATTTATTAGAAGAATAAGAGAACAGAAAAAAGAGAGAACTGAGTTACAGCGAAAGAGAAAGAGTTAAAGTTAACACAACACGTCCTTTGTATTTGTATGTTAAAAATAGTTTCATTATAGAGAGAGAGAGAGAGAGAGAGAGAGAGGCATAAATGTATTGTGTGTTAAAATAGTTTGATTAGAGAGAGAGAGGGGCATAAATGTATTTGTGTGTTAAAATAGTTTGATTAGGGAGAGGGAGAAAGAGAGAGGCGTAAATGTATTTGTGTGTTAAAATAGTTTGATTAGGGAGATGGAGAAAGAGAGAGGCATAAATGTATTTGTGTGTTAAAATAGTTTGATTAGGGAGATGGAGAAAGAGAGAGGCATAAATGTATTTGTGTGTTAAAATAGTTTGATTAGGGAGAGGGAGAAAGAGAGAGGCATAAATATATTTGTGTTTTAAAATAGTTTGATTAGGGAGAGGGAGCGAGAGAGAGAGAAAGAGAGAGGCATAAATGTATTTGTGTGTTAAAATAGTTTGATTAGGGAGAGGGAGAAAGAGAGAGGCATAAATGTATTTGTGTGTTAAAATAGTTTGATTAGGGAGAGGGAGAAAGAGAGAGGCATAAATGTATTTGTGTGTTAAAATAGTTTGATTAGGGAGAGGGAGAAAGAGAGAGGCATAAATGTATTTGTGTGTTAAAATAGTTTGATTAGGGAGAGGGAGAAAGAGAGAAGCATAAATGTATTTGTGTGTTAAAATAGTTTGATTAGGGAGAGGGAGAAAGAGAGAGGCATAAATGTATTTGTGTGTTAAAATAGTTTGATTAGGGAGAGGGAGAAAGAGAGAGGCATAAATGTATTTGTGTGTTAAAATAGTTTGATTAGGGAGAGGGAGAAAGAGAGGCATAAATGTATTTGTGTGTTAAAATAGTTTGATTAGGGAGAGGGAGAAAGAGAGAAGCATAAATGTATTTGTGTGTTAAAATAGTTTGATTAGGGAGAGAGAAAGAGAGAGAGAGAGAGAGAGAGAGGCATAAATGTATTTGTGTTTTAAAATAGTTTGATTAGGAAGAGAGAGAGAGAGATTGATTGATTGATTGATTGATTGATTGATCTTTATTTCAAAAGGGTTAAGAATTGGGCACGCAGGCCCGTCTGACATTCTGCCCTTTATCATACATCTTTCACTCTATTCCAGACATTCTACAAATATGCTGTTCATATAACAAACATAACTAACATTGAAGCTGAGAGACATAAAATAAAATATAACATTTACGTTTCGCTCTTAAACATTCACTCAGTACAGAAGTAACTACATACATTATAAATGACTATCTACTAAACAAAAATTTCGGGACTATTCAGAAAACAATTAATTGTATTCGGTGTCTGTAAGAGCAGCTTAAGATAACTTTTAAGTTTTATAATTCATGGAGGCATGTAGTCGACATCAAATAGATATTGGGAAAGCATGTAGTTGTAGGAAGGAGTATAATTTATATTTTTTATATAGGATGGGAGGGTATTCCAAAGATGAGCAGCAGAATAACTAAAGCTTTTCTTGTAAAGATCAAGTCTAGGTTTTGGAAGACATATGTTGTTCAAGCGTTGGCTGCAATTTGGACTAAATTTAAACAGGTTCCATAGATAAGGCGGGGCATGCCGTGAAAGAATTTGATGTACTAACTTGGCTTTGTTGAAGAGGAACCTGTTCTTAAGAGGTAGTATTTTGATACGTTTGTGATGATTAGTTGTTTGTGCTTGATTTTTGTCACTAATAAGCTTTACTGCTCGCTTTTGGAGAGAGCAAAGCCTCTTTGTATTTGACACTGAGCAACCATCCCAAACTGTTGAGCAGTAGTCTAAATGTGTTTGTATATGAGCTATTTAGTATGTGTTCCTAGTGTCTTGATCTATGAAGTGATTAACTTTAGCTAATTGGTATACTTTTTGTGCGATGAGTTTTGTTAGACATTGCACATGAGAGTTCCAGGTCAGATGTTGGTCAATAATAAGACCTAGTGTTTTGTGCTCGCTAACGTTTTCTGTCTGTGATGTTTCTGTACAGAGCCGAAGTGTTGTTTTTGTTGCGTTTTGTAGTTTCTGTCTTGTTGTTATGAGCATTGATTTTGTTTTATCGGTGTTTATAATCATGCCATTATTTTTGCTCCATCCAATTAAATTGTATAACTCGACCTGAAGAGTTGATTCTAGATTAACACAGTCGTAGTCACTGGTGTAGGCTGTGCAATCATCGGCAAAAAGGTCACAAGAAGAGTGTTTAAGATGAAGTGGAAGATCATTGATATAGATAGCAAAGAGCAACGGGCCTAGAATAGAACCTTGCGGAACACCAGTGTCAACTTTAGCAGAATTTGATAGAGAATTATTGAAGAATACTACCTGTTGTCTGTCTGAAAGAAACGATGCAATTAATTTTATTAGGTCAGGGTGCAGTCTATAAGTCTTTATTTTTCTTACAAGAATACCGTGGTCAGTCATATCAAATGCCTTTTTAAAGTCGACAAAGATGACACCACATAGTCTGTCGTCATTTATGTTTACTAACCAGTTTTCTGTCATTTTGGTAAGAGCTGTGTGGCAGGAATGATTGGGTCTAAAGCCTGACTGACTGTCTATGAGTAAATTGTTCTCTTGCATGTGTTGTAGAGTTATTTTGTGTATGTGTTTTTCGAGTGGTTTTGATAATGACGATAATATGGATATTGGTCTATAGTTGGTAAGATTGTTGGATGAGCCAGATTTAAAGCGAGGATACACCTTAGCAGTTTTAAAAGCCTCAGGGAAATAACATTTTGCAATGCACTGGTTGTAAATATATGTTAGTGTATGTGAAATGACAGGTGCAGCATAACGTAAGATCTTATTACTAATATCATCAAGCCCAGCTGTATTGTTGTTTTTTAAGGTTAAGAGATAACTGTGAACTTCATTGACTGTTAAGAATGGAATGTGTAACTGTTTAACATCAGTACATCTGCTGTCCAGGAATGTTTATAGTTCATGTAAGTCGCATACAGGAGCTGATACTGATGATTTAAGAACGTTGATTTCTTCTCTGAAATGTGTACTGATATGTGCGCTAGTGTATGCACGATTGATGGCGATAGAATCAAATTCTTTTCTTTTATTTGATAGGGTATTTATGGCTTTCCAAATTGATTTACTGTCTGATTTATTCTGTATTAGATTCCTGAAGTAATTTTTTTTCTCTTGTCTTATTAAGTATTGAACTTTGTTTCTGAGTGAACGGTAGGTCATAAAGTCCTTGATATTGTGCGCCCGGTCACGTTCTCTCATGGATTGTAATATTTCAGATGTTATCCAAGGTGACTTTGTCTGGTGTTTTACTCTCACCTCTTTCATGGGAACATGTTTGTCTAATATATCTCTGAAGATCTTTAGCCAATATTCTATTGCCTCATCAGGGTCAGTTAGTTGGTACACGTGTGTAAGTGAAGATTCTTGCAAATCATTAAGGAATAATTCTAGGTTAAATTTTCTGAAGCTCCTAAATTTCATACTGATGTGATTGTGTTTAGGAAGTTTATACCCCTTTCTTGTCCACGTACAGCAGACTGGGTAATGATCACTTAACGAAGTATGAGGGATGTTACTTTCAATGATGTTTTCTGGTTGGGCTACATATATGATCTAATAATGTGGATGATACTTCTGTTACTCTGGTAGGTTTGGTGACAATTTGGCAAAGATTATAGGATAATATAATATTGCTCCAAGTTAGATTTGATTGTGTTAGATCTATGTTGAAATCTCCAAGAATGATAATATCTTTGAACATAAAGGTTGAAACCTCATCCATCATAGTCGTGAAGTGATCGTACCACAGAGATGATGCATTTGGATTACGGTACAAAAGTCCAATAATTAATGGACTCTGGTTTGGCATTTTAACTTCCGCCCAAATACACTCTACTTCTGATGATTCGAGGTCTTCTCTACGACTAAACTGGATAGCTGTGGAGACATACATTACTAGACCTGTTTCTAGTTTCCTGGTTGGGTCACGCCGGATCAGGTTAAAACCGTTAATTCTAATATCTTCATCGGTTATGTTCCTATTTAAACGGCTTTCAGAGAAGCCAAAAATGTGGAAATTTTGATGTAATATGTGTGTTACTTCAGGAATTTTACCTAATAGGTGATATACATTCAGATGGCCTAATCGAAGTCCTTCCTTATGTAACCATTTTTCGGTAGGTGGGGTCATTCTATTTTCCTGTCTCCTGTTACTGGTTTGAAAATAATTGCTATTATGATACCTAATACTGAAGTAAATAAACTTTTAAATACTACACAGAGACACACTCTGTATATTAAACTTTCAACTGGTACACAAATCACTAGCTGAAATAATTGGAAGCTGAAAGAGAGACGCGTCTAACTACTGAATAATTAAACGCTGAAATATGTGAATTCACATAGAGAGATAAATGTATTTGTGTGTTAAAATAGTTTGATTAGGGAGAGAGAGAGAGAGAGAGAGAGAGAGAGAGAGAGGCATAAATGTATTTGTGTGTTAAAATAGTTTGATTAGGTAGAGAGAGAGAGAGAGAGAGAGAGGCATAAATGTATTTGTGTGTTAAAATAGTTTGATTAGGGAGGGAAATAATACTACACATGTTCAAGCAAGCAAGCACACACACACACACACGTATGTGTGTATGTGTGAGGAAATAAATGAATGAACAGAAATTAAAAAGACGAAGGGAAATTTTTGAGATTAAAATAATTTCAAGTGATCTGAAAAAAAAACCGAGACAACCCAGTTCAGAACAGCGCATGTTTCTGTCTTTTTCTTACTATGTCTCCACATTTTATAATGAATATTTACGCTTTACATTTGCCGACAGACAATGCCAGGAACTGAGATCTCACCCCTGTCTGACACACAGTGCTAGGAACTGAGGTCTCACTCCTGTCTGACAGACAGTGCTAGGAACTGAGGTCTCACTCCTGTCTGACAGACAGTGCTAGGAACTGATATCTCGACATCTGCTGACAGACAGTGCTAGGAACTGAGATCTCTACATCTGCTGACACACAGTGCTAGGAACTGAGGTCTCACCCCTGTCTGACAGACAGTGCTAGGAACTGAGGTCTCACTCCTGTCTGACAGACAGTGCTAGGAACTGAGATCTCGACATCTGCTGACAGACAGTGCTATGAACTGAGGTCTCACTCCTGTCTGACAGACAGTGCTATGAACTGAGGTCTCACTCCTGTCTGACAGACAGTGCTAGGAACTGAGGTCTCACTCCTGTCTGACAGACAGTGCTAGGAACTGAGGTATCACTCCTGTCTGACAGACAGTGCTAGGAACTGAGATCTCGACATCTGCTGACAGACAGTGCTAGGAACTGAGATCTCGACATCTGCTGACACACAGTGCTAGGAACTGAGGTCTCACCCCTGTCTGACAGACAGTGCTATGAACTGAGGTCTCACCCCTGTCTGACAGACAGTGCTAGGAACTGAGATCTCGACATCTGCTGACAGACAGTGCTATGAACTGAGATCTCACTCCTGTCTGACAGACAGTGCTAGGAACTGAGGTCTCACCCCTGTCTGACAGACAGTGCTAGGAACTGAGGTCTCACTCCTGTCTGACACACAGTGCTATGAACTGAGGTCTCACCCCTGTCTGACACACATTGCTAGGAACTGAGGTCTCACCCCTGTCTGACAGACAGTGCTATGAACTGAGGTCTCACCCCTGTCTGACACACAGTGCTAGGAACTGAGATCTCACTCCTGTATGACAGACAGTGCTGTGAACTGAGTTCTCACTCCTGTCTGACAGACAGTGCTAGGAACTGAGATCTCACCTCCGTCTGACAGACAGTGCTAGGAACTGAGGTCTCACTCCTGTCTGACAGACAGTGCTATGAACTGAGATCTCACCTCCGTCTGACAGACAGTGCTAGGAACTGAGGTCTCACCCCTGTCTGACAGACAGTGCTATGAACTGAGATCTCACCTCCGTCTGACAGACAGTGCTAGGAACTTAGGTCTCACCCCTGTCTGACAGACAGTGCTAGGAGCTGAGGTCTCACCCCTGTCTGACAGACAGTGCTAGGAACGGAGGTCTCACCCCTGTCTGACAGACAGTGCTAGGAGCTGAGGTCTCACCCCTGTCTGACAGACAGTGCTAGGAGCTGAGGTCTCACCCCTGTCTGACAGACAGTGCTAGGAGCTGAGGTCTCACCCCTGTCTGACAGACAGTGCTAGGAGCTGAGGTCTCACCCCTGTCTGACAGACAGTGCTAGGAGCTGAGGTCTCACCCCTGTCTGACACACAGTGCTAGGAGCTGAGGTCTCACCCCTGTCTGACAGACAGTGCTAGGAACTGAGGTCTCACCCCTGTCTGACAGACAGTGCTAGGAGCTGAGTTCTCACCCCTGTCTGACAGACAGTGCTAGGAGCTGAGGTCTCACCCCTGTCTGACAGACAGTGCTAGGAGCTGAGGTCTCACCCCTGTCTGACAGACAGTGCTATGAGCTGAGGTCTCACCCCTGTCTGACAGACAGTGCTAGGAGCTGAGGTCTCACCCCTGTCTGACACACAGTGCTAGGAGCTGAGGTCTCACCCCTGTCTGACAGACAGTGCTAGGAGCTGAGGTCTCACCCCTGTCTGACAGACAGTGCTAGGAACTGAGGTCTCACCCCTGTCTGACAGACAGTGCTAGGAGCTGAGGTCTCACCCCTGTCTGACACACAGTGCTAGGAACTGAGGTCTCACCCCTGTCTGACACACAGTGCTAGGAGCTGAGTTCTCACCCCTGTCTGACAGACAGTGCTAGGAGCTGAGGTCTCACCCCTGTCTGACACACAGTGCTAGGAACTGAGTCTCACCCCTGTCTGACACACAGTGCTAGGAACTGAGGTCTCACCCCTGTCTGACACACAGTGCTAGGAACTGAGGTCTCACCCCTGTCTGACACACAGTGCTAGGAGCTGAGGTCTCACCCCTGTCTGACAGACAGTGCTAGGAACTGAGGTCTCACCCCTGTCTGACACACAGTGCTAGGAACTGAGGTCTCACCCCTGTCTGACACACAGTGCTAGGAGCTGAGGTCTCACCCCTGTCTGACAGACAGTGCTAGGAGCTGAGGTATCACCCCTGTCTGACACACAGTGCTAGGAGCTGAGGTCTCACCCCTGTCTGACACACAGTGCTAGGAACTGAGGTCTCACCCCTGTCTGACAGACAGTGCTAGGAGCTGAGGTCTCACCCCTGTCTGACACACAGTGCTAGGAGCTGAGGTCTCACCCCTGTCTGACACACAGTGCTAGGAACTGAGGTCTCACCCCTGTCTGACAGACAGTGCTAGGAGCTGAGGTCTCACCCCTGTCTGACACACAGTGCTAGGAGCTGAGGTCTCACCCCTGTCTGACACACAGTGCTAGGAACTGAGGTCTCACCCCTGTCTGACACACAGTGCTAGGAGCTGAGGTCTCACCCCTGTCTGACACACAGTGCTAGGAGCTGAGGTCTCACCCCTGTCTGACACAGTGCTAGGAGCTGAGGTCTCACCCCTGTCTGACACACAGTGCTAGGAGCTGAGGTCTCACCCCTGTCTGACACACAGTGCTAGGAACTGAGGTCTCACCCCTGTCTGACACACAGTGCTAGGAACTGAGGTCTCACCCCTGTCTGACACACAGTGCTAGGAACTGAGGTCTCACCCCTGTCTGACAGACAGTGCTAGGAGCTGAGGTCTCACCCCTGTCTGACATGCCGGAAACCTGGTCCAGAATTTCGTCCCCATTTCTCACCGCAGCTACGGAAGTGAGCACAAAGCTCGGAACTTTAGTGACACACGCCCTCCATCTTCCAACAGTCTCAAGGTCAACTGATTTATCAGGAATGTAATTTTACGTCGACGCAATTCATTTAACAATTTTTCGTTTCTCATTTTTCAATAAAAAAAACTCAAACCAGTTCATTTTGTTTAAACTTTCTAAACTGACTTATTGCTGTAATTATTTATTTTTTTATTATGAACTGTCGTAGAGGAAGTTCTAATGTTGGGCAAGTATATTTTCAACGTGGAAACATTAACATTTTGACATATCCACCTTCAACAAGCAAACAAACAAACAAACAAACAAATACATTTCTCTTTTTAAAATAATTTCCGAAATATTAAAATTAACATCAAAACATGTAAGAAATTGCCCGGAGAATACTTGTATAGGTAGATAAAGAAGCATTTAAAAAAAAGATCAAAGACTAAAAGTATTGAAACATTTGGAGAAAATATTCAAACATAATCTCAAAATTATTATTTAAGACGAGATTTTATTTCACCTGACGACACAGTTATCAGCTGCCTCTGTTTTTTATGTGTAAAAATAAATCTGGGATAAAGAGCATGCGCGTGAGCAGCAGAAAACACGAGCAGTTCTCTTACCCCAGGGCACAGAAAGATCATCCGCCAGGAAACTGGAAGTCTCAACTTGACGTCCCGGACATGACCAGAAGATATGTCTTGTACTTGCTCAGTTTCTTGATATTCAGAACGAAGAGTGCGTGGCTTGCTCCGCGAAGCTAAGCAGAACGCAAGTAGGGAAGAGGTGGAGCCGACTGAGCTAGTTTTAAGCAAGTCAGAATTAACGGGGTTCTAAAACAGAGTTGTACAGCTTTGTTTCTCAGAAGCTGCTCAGACACACCAGCTAGAATTATGTACTTGTTCATAACACCAAGCTAGAATTATGTACTTGTTCACAACACCGAGCTAGAATTATGAACTTGTTCACGACAACGAGCTAGAATTATGAACTTGTTCACAACACGGAGCTAGAATTATGTACTTCTTTAAAACATCGAGCTAGAATTATGTATTTCTTCACAACATCGAGCTAGAATTATGTACCTGTTCACAACACCGAGCTAGAATTATGTATTTCTTCACAACATCGAGCTAGAATTATGTATTTCTTCACAATACCGAGCTAGAATTATGTATTTCTTCACAACACCGAGATAGAATTATGCATTTCTTCACAACACCGAGCTAGAATTATGTATTTCTTCACAATACCGAGCTAGAATTATGTATTTCTTCACAACACCGAGATAGAATTATGCATTTCTTCACAACACCGAGCTAGAATTATGTATTTCTTCACAACACCGAGATAGAATTATGTATTTCTTCACAACACCGAGCTAGAAATATGTACTTCTTCACAATATCGAGCTATAATTATGTACTTGTTCACAACACCGAGATAGAATTATGTAATTGTTCACAACAACGAGCTAGAATTATGTACTTCTTCACAACATCGAGCTTGAATTATGTACTTGTTCACAATACCGAGCTAGAATTATGTATTTCTTCACAACACCGAGATAGATTATGCATTTCTTCACAACACCGAGCTAGAATTATGTATTCTTCACAATACCGAGCTAGAATTATGTATTTCTTCACAACACCGAGATAGAATTATGCATTTCTTCACAACACCGAGCTAGAATTATGTATTTCTTCACAACACCGAGATAGAATTATGTATTTCTTCACAACACCGAGCTAGAAATATGTACTTCTTCACAATATCGAGCTATAATTATGTACTTGTTCACAACACCGAGATAGAATTATGTAATTGTTCACAACAACGAGCTAGAATTATGTACTTCTTCACAACATCGAGCTTGAATTATGTACTTGTTCACAACACCGAGCTAGAATTATGTACTTGTTCACAACACCGAGTTAGAATTATGCATTTCTTCACAACACCGAGCTAGAATTATGTACTTTTTCACAACACCGAGCTAGAATTATGTACCTGTTCACAACACCGAGCTAGAATTATGTACCTGTTCACAACACCGAGCTAGAATTATGTATTTGTTCACAACACTGAGCTATAATTATGTACTTGTTCACAACACCGAGCTAGAATTATGTAACTGTTCACAACACCGAGCTAGAATTATGTACCTGTTCGCAACACCGAGATAGAATTATGTACCTGTTCACAACACCGAGTCAGAATTATGTACTTGTTCACAACACCGAGCTATAATTATGTACTTGTTCACAACACCGAGCTATAATTATGTACTTGTTCATAACACCGAGCTATAATTATGTACTTGTTCATAACACCGAGCTAGATTTATATACCTTTTCAGATCACCAAATGAGCTGATGGCCTGCATGAAGGATCGTGTACTCCAGAGAAGCATAATAGCCAACGCTACTCTGCACGGCACCTGATGATGATGAATCTCTGTTACACTGTTTAGAACTAACTGTTACAGTAATCTCTGTTACATTGTTTGGAACTAAACTGTTACAGTAATCTGTTACACTGTGTGGAACTAACTGTTACGGAAATCTATTACACTGTGTGGAACTAACTGTTACAGTAATCTATTACACTGTGTGGAACTAACTGTTACAGTAATCTGTTACACTGTGTGGAACTAACTGTTACAGTAATCTATTACACTGTGTTACTCAGCTGCCTACCTTTGGAATGCCCTACCAACTCTTGTAAAACTTATAAGTAACATTTGTTCTTATAACTTCAAACTTTGTCAACATCTGTTTGATATGGACTAAATGCCTCCCTAAGCATAGTCTAAACTAGTTTAAAGTATGACTTGATTGTCGTAATTTTTAACTACTTTTCTATAAATTTGTTAGTTTTGAATGAATGTAAGAATGCAAGTTTATTTCATGTTGTTGCATAAATCAGAGTGTAGAGTACACGGACAAGAGATAAATTTATTATTTATTTATGTAATCATTTAACCGTGTCTTCATGATTATTTTGCTCATTAACAAATGCTGAATGACTGTGACTGAGTGAAAGCTGTATGATGAAGGACAGAATGTTAGACGGGCCTGCGTGCCTAATTCTTAATCCTTTGAAAATAAAGTATGTTCGTTCGTTCGTTCGGTCGTTCTCTTTCTATTTGTCTGCCTGTCTCTCTCTTTCTGTCTGTCTGTGCCTGCTCTCTCTCTTTCTGTCTCTCTGTCTGTTTTTCTTTCTGTCTGCCTGCCTGTCTCTCTTTCTGTCCGTCTGTCTATCTCTTTCTCTTTTTGTCTGACTGTCTGTCTCTCTTTCTGTCTGTCTGTCTATCTCTTTCTCTTTTTGTCTGACTGCTTGTCTCTTTCTGTCTGTCTGTCTATCTCTTTCTCTTTTTGTCTGACTGTCTGTCTCTCTTTCTGTCTGTCTGTCTATGTCTTTCTCTTTTTGTCTGACTGTCTGTCTCTCTTTCTGTCTGTCTGTCTATCTCTTTCTCTTTTTGTCTGACTGCTTGTCTCTCTTTCTGTCTGTCTGTCTATCTCTTTCTCTTTTTGTCTGACTGTCTGTCTCTCTCTTTCTGTCTATGCTTCTCTCTCTCTCTTTCCGTCTCTCTGTCTGTCTCTCTTTCTGTCTGTCTGCCTGTCTCTATCTCTCTTTCTGTTTGATTGCCTGTCTCTCTTTCTGTCTGACTGCCTGTCTCTCTTTCTCTTTATTTGTCCGTCTCTCACTCTCTTCATCTTTATTTGTCCGTCTCTCAATCTCTTTCTCTCTGCCTGTTTCTGTTTCTCACTCTCACTCTCTCTCTCTCTGTCTGCCTGTCTCAGTCTCTCCCTCTCTCTCCCCCTCTGTCGTGTGGTCACACCTGCTTTGCTGTTACCTGAAAGATCTGAAACTTCCAGGACCCTGTTACCTGAAACAGGTGAAATATCTCTCTCTAGGCACACGGCCCTCTCACCTACAGGTCTGGGGTAACAAATCTCTGTGAAGTACATCAACCCAAACCATGAACTGCACACACTGGAGCTCTAACCAGGCGGTCAAACAAAAACTGTCCCAGGTTAACCTTCCGCAGACTCGTCAATGTCATGTTTTATGTATGAAACAGCACATGTTTTAAATAAATTGTTTTGTTTTCAGTCAAAGAGCCGGAAGTATAGCTTAATAGGGACGAGGTGCGAATGTAGAATTTTCCTTACGCTTACACAAGTCAGTTCACGTGGCCTACATGTGGCCAGTGCTTGGAGCTTGAAACAAGTTTCTACACGGTAGAGCAGCTAACGTACTTCATGATCTGAAGGCAGGAAATATCAGAAGACACATTCATTGACTTAATAAATATCAGAAGACACATTCATTGACTTAATAAATATCAGAAGACACATTCATTGACTTAATAAATATCTGAAGGTCTGGACAAGAGCAGAAAAAAGGCGAAGGACAGGCCTTTGTGGAAAACCCTTGAGGAAGTCCCATGTGCCGTGGGCACTAAAGGCTCAGAGAGAGAGAGAGAGAGAGAGAGAGAGAGAGAAAGAGAGAGAGAGAAAATATCTGAAGGCCTGATTTATATTTGATGGATGCTAGGGCTAATATAATTTATTACATTCTACACACAGAAGAAACTGTTGATGTGTTGGAGCAGGGAATCTGTTGATATGTTGAAGGAAAGAACTGTTGATGTGTTGAAGGAGGGAAATTGTTGATGTGTTGATGTAGAGAAATTGTTGATGTGTTGAAGGAGGAAACTATGCGTTGAAGGAGAAAAACTGTTGATGTGTTGAAGGAGGGAAAATGTTGATGTACTGACTGAGGGAAACTGTTGATGTGTTGAAGGAGGGAAAATGTTGATGTGTTGACGGAGGGAAACTGTTGATGTGTTGAAGGAGGGAAAATGTTGATGTACTGACGGAGGGAAACTGTTGATGTACTGACTGAGGGAAACTGTTGATGTGTTGAAGGAGGGAAACTGTTGATGTACTGAGGGAGGGAAACTGTTGATGTACTGACGGAGGGAAACTGTTGATGTGCTGAAGGAGGAAGCTACTGAGGTGCTAATGAATGAACTTGTGTATAACACAGGAGGAAAGATTAGGGTGAGGGTGTTTTACCATTCTGGATGGACTGGGCGGTTGTTGTGTTGTCAGGGACGGCAGATTAGCCATCATATGTTACTCTCACTGCTAACAAGTGGAGCGGTTGACAAGAACGATGAAAGAAAATAACAAAGATTTAAAAGTTAAGACAGAGAATATGTCAGAGAGGGAGAGACAGACAGACAGACAAACAGGCAGAGACAGACAGAGCTGAAGAAAGAGACATAAAGAGAGAGGGAGAGAGAGATCACCTAAGATCATAAAAGTTACAGACAGAACAAATTTAGCCATGGAAGGTAAGACTGGTGTTGAAGTTGAAGAATGTTATGAACAGAAGATGACAGTCGACATAAAGAAGATGATAGTCGACATACATAAGACGACAGGCGAAGATGGTTGCAAAACATCGTTGATGATCTGCAAATGGATGCATCAGCATCTTGCTCACAACCGAGAGGCCTACAGGAGAGATGTTAGAGAGGCAAAGTTCCGCAAGGGACAAGCAAATGAATGAATAAATGACTCGACATATAGAAGATGATAGCTGACATAAATAAGATGACAGTCGACATACAGAAGATGATAGTCGACATACATAAGATGACAGTCGACATATAGAAGAAGATAGTCAACATATATATGATGATAGTCGACATACAGAGGATGACAGTCGACATATAGAAGAAGATAGTCGACATACAGAAAATGATAGTCGACATACAGAAGATGAATGTAAACTGCAAACAAGAAAAATATGTAATTTTACCTGTAATTTTAATTGCAAAGAAAGCTTTTTTTTCTTTGAGCACAAACAATAGCAAAATTGCAAGCCTATTCTGTCTTCCAAATCTATGCAGGCTTCTTCTTCTTCTCTTCTTTTCTTCTTCTTAACTTCTTCTTCTTCTTAACCTCAACTTCTTCTTTTCTTCTTCTTAACTTCTTCTTCTTCTTAACTTCTTCTTCTTCTTAACTTCTTCTTCTTCTTTTCTTCTTCTTCTTAACTTCTTCTTAACTTCTTCTTCTTCTTTTCCTTCTTCTTCTTCTTCTTCTTCTTAACCTCAACTTCTTCTTTTCTTCTTCTTCTTAACTTCTTCTTCTTCTTTTCCTTTTCCTTCTTCTTCTTCTTCTGCTTCTCGATTTTTCTTTGCAGCCAATTCACAGATGGTAAAGCACAAATCCCACATCAGATATCTATAGCATTTCTTTTTTTCTCTCCGTCCCCTCTCTCTTCTCTCTCTCCTTCTCTCTCCCCTCTCTCTTCTCTCTTACGCTATTTAAGATTAGAGCATACCAAGCAGCTAGCTTCTTCATGGGCTCCGCAAACATGCTGGTTAAATGGAGCCCCCCCCCCGTTAAACAGACCATCAGCCTCTGAGCAGAAGTACCACGATGTGGTGCTGGTATATGGTCGTGTCGGTCATGATAACCCCGTCGTCACTCTAACAGCCATCTTTGCTTTCTACATTGTCCATGGACGGTGATCATTTATGCAGCCACTGTCCAGTACACCACATGGTGTCTTCTAGGGCAATGATACACTCTTTCCACTTCTGCTGGCTGACTTTTTATGGTTCCCAGTTCTGTCACGTGTTAGTTTCCTGGTGAAGATTAACTCCCCCTTTCGTACATGAGAACAAGAAGACCGCCATCTAAGGACGGCACATTTGTGTATCACGTGACTAGCCAGGATTCAAACACAAACATTCTAGCGTCTAACCGTCAGCTTTTGCTTCATATCTTTTCTGTTCTAACATGAACCACCACATAAAGGTTTCTTTTTTTTCATCATCTTTGATTTTTACAAAATCCTGTCCTAGCAAGCCGTCTTCCCCAAACTGTAAGTAAGAGAGCTTCTAAAACATCGATACAAACATTCTAAAAATATATACAAACACCGAAGAGTTCTAATATCGAAGGGAAACTATCTACGTTTTATGTTGTGGCATAAGCAACTGGAGTTCATGTTCTTGCTTTGTAACTTACCAAAGGGCTGGGAACAGTATTCCACGCACTAAACAGAGAAGTTTTAATATACTATCTGGAGTGGATGTAAACAGAGCAGTTTTAATATACTATCTGGAGTGGATGTAAACAGAGAAGTTTTAATATACTATCTGGAGTGGATGTAAACAGAGCAGTTTTAATATACTATCTGGAGTGGATGTAAACAGATAAGTTTTAATATACTATCTGGAGTGGATGTAAACAGAGCAGTTTTAATATACTAACAGAAGTGGATGTAAACAGATAAGTTTTAATATACTATGTGGAGAGGATGTAAACAGAACAGTTTTAATATACTAACTGGAGTGGATGTAAACAGAGAAGTGTTAATATACTAACAGGCCTGGATGTAAACAGAGCAGCTTTAATATACTAACTGGAGTGGATGTAAACAGAGAAGTTTTAATATACTATCTGGAAAGGATGTAAGCAGAGAAGTTTTAATATAATATCTGGAAAGGATGTAAACAGAGAAGTTTTAATATACTATCTGGAGTGGATGTAAACAGAGAAGTTTTAATTTAATATATTATCTGGAGAAGATGTAAACAGAGAAGTTTTAATATACTATCTGGAGTGGATGTAAACAGAGAAGTTTAATATACTATCTGGAGTGGATGTAAACAGAGAAGTTTTAATTTAATATACTATCTGGAGAAGATGTAAACAGAGAAGTTTTAATATACTAACAGGCCTGGATGTAAACAGAGCAGTTTTAACATACTAACTGGAGTTAATGTAAACAGAGAAACTTGAACTTAATAACTGGAGTGGATGTAAACAGAGAAACTTGAACTTAATAACTGGAGTGGATGTAAACAGATACATTTTAATGTACTAACTGGAATGGATGGAAATTAAAAAAAATAACATAAGTATTTCTTCAATATTAGTTGTATCATACATGTAAACATATCAATTTCTTTTTGTCTTGAGTTAGTTCTTAAACTGGAACATTTCATTAACCTAGAACATTGTGTAGAAAATTACTCCGGATGAGGGAGCAGTGCAGTCTGTAGTGCACTAGCTTTTAATCCTAAGGCTGAGGGTCGGAGACAACTACTTTCAGCTGATGGTGCTAGTGACGAAGTGTGGAGGAAACTGAACAAAAAGAAGTCTGCGGCCGATAAATCGGTAGCAAAGTCAAGTCTGTTAATTTTATCCAAATAATTCAGTTGCTGCACAACTTGCAACTTGTAAGGCTGGACATGCAGATGGTTGTGAATGATGCGACGTAGCGAGCGATCCCACACATCAAGTGCCAAAGCGTCCCTAACAGCTGATCGCAGAGGGCTACGAAGCAATGCGTTGCGGACTTCTTGAATTCGTTCAGGTGTCTGTTGAGTTCTTGGACGACCAGTAGACTTGTTATTAAAGCAATTAGAGGTTTCCTTAAATGTTTTTACCCATTTCAAAATTGTTCTCCGATCGGGAACATTATCACGGAGATGCAATTCAAAATGGCGACGAAACAGTAATAGACGATTCTCCACTTTTAAAATAAGTTTCAACGACGAATGTGATGTTATGTTTGCCAAGAAGCCATTGTTAAGATTTACTGTTTGTCTGCTGCATCTCTGACCTCATGTTTTTTTTCACACGTATTCAGTTTCTGTGCACTACGTCAGTTAAATCCAGCCACGCTTTATACCAGACCCTGTACTATATCTATACAACACTCATTATCTCTAACAGAACACATTTTTCTATACAACACTCATTATCTCTAACAGAACACATTTTTCTATACAACACTCATTATCTCTAACAGAACACATTTTTCTATACAACACTCATTATCTCTAACAGAACACATTTTTCTATACAACACTCATTATCTCTAACAGAACACATTTTTCTATACAACACTCATTATCTCTAACAGAACACATTTTTCTATACAACACTCATTATCTCTAAGAGAATACATTTTTCTATACAACACTCATTATCTCTAACAGAACACATTTTTCTATACAACACTCATTATCTCTAAGAGAATACATTTTTCTATACAACACTCATTATCTCTAACAGCACACATTTTTCTATACAACACTCATTATCTCTAACAGCACACATTTATCTATACAACACTCATTATCTCTAACAGAACACATTTATCTATACAACACACATTATCTCTAACAGAACACATTTTTTTCCATACAACACACATAGTCTCTAACAGAACAAATTTTTCTATACATCAATCTCTAACAGAACAAATGTTTCTATACATCACTCATTATCTCTAACAGAACACATTTTTCTTATACAACACTCATTATCTCTAACAGAACACATTTTTTCCATACAACACACATAGTCTCTAACAGAACAAATTTTTCTATACATCAGTCTCTAACAGAACAAATGTTTCTATACATCACTCATCATCTCTAACAGAACAAATGTTTCTATACATCACTCATTATCTCTAACAGAACAAATGTTTCTATACATCACTCATCATCTCTAACAGAACAAATGTTTCTATACATCACTCATCATCTCTAACAGAACAAATGTTTCTATACAACACCCATCATCTCTAACAGCACAAATTTTTCTGCACAACACACATCGTCTCTGAAAGCAAAAATTTTTCTATACAACACCCATCATCTCTAACAGCACAAATTTTTCTATACAACACCCATCATCTCTAACAGCACAAATTTTTCTATACAACACCCATCATCTCTAACAGCACAAATTTTTCTATACAACACCCATCATCTCTAACAGCACAAATTTTTCTATACAACACCCATCATCTCTAACAGCACAAATTTTTCTATACAATACACATCCTCTGACAGCACACATTTTCAAGAAAAGATCAGCACATTGTCTATTATACAGCGCACAACTATGAGAAAGTGAAAAACGTTTTCTTCTACGTCTGGTATTTCTCTGAGATTAACATAACATATATTTTCAACATACGTTTCCATGAAAATGTTAAACACATCTTCTCTTACATATACGTTTCCATGAAAATGTTAAACATAATTTCTCTTACATCATACGTTTCCATGAAAATTTTAAACATATTTTCTCTTACATCATATGTTTCCATGAAAATATTAAACATGTATTTTGTTACATTATATGTTTCCATGAAAATGTTAAGCATATCTTCTCTTACATCATACGTTTCCATGAAAATGTTAAACACATCTTCTATTAAATAATACGTTTCCATGAAAATATTAAACATGTCTTCTGTTACATTATGTTTCCATGAAAAAGTTAAATATTTCTTCTCTTACATCTTACGTTTCCATGAAAATATTAAACATATCTTCTCTTACATCATACGTTTCCATGAAAATATTAAACATATCTTCTCTTACATCATAAGTTTCCATGAAAAATGTTAAACATATTATTTCTTACATCATATGTTTCCAAGAAATGATTAAACATATCTTCTCTTACATCATATGTTTCCAAGAAATGATTAAACATATCTTCTCTTACATCACAGATTTCTCTGTGAAGTTAAAATATTCACATATCTTAGTTTGCGCCGGGTTTGGGATGTGATGGTTGCAGTAAGGTTGGCAGCGGTGTGTTAAACCCATCACTGCTGACTATAGTAATAACGTTAATTAGCAAAGGTAATTGCCATTTTAAAAATCCGTTGTTGAAACTGTCGGTGTATCTAAACATCTACCACAGAGATAAACAAATGCTGGGCCGCTGGTGGTTCGTGGGCTCTTCTGGCGCGTGGGTTCAGATTCTGACAGCTTTAAAGACCATGACACATATAACGAAACTGATGTCATATCACACATGTATGGCTAAAGTACTCTCTGAAAGACCCTAACATTGTGAGCAATCCTAGCAGAACAACACAGTTCTACTTCAGTGATTCTGAAACTAACAGATGTAAGCAATCCTAGCAGAACAACAGAGCTCTACCTCAGTGATTCTGAAACTAACAGATGTAAGCAATCCTAGCAGAACAACACAGCTCTACCTCAGTGATTCTGAAACTGAAAGCAGATGGCTTCCGGGGGGGGGGCGATGTTTTATGTATAATGGTGAAAATCCTTTCTTTATATTTAGTTTGTAAGGGAGGATTTGAGGCAGAGTGGGCTAAGAAGAAAGGATTGGAACCTATGACATTAAGAACCATTGTGTTAAATGAACGTGCCTGCCAGTCAGCCATCTTGTGAGAGCATCATCAGGCCTCTTATTATCACCTACATAATGTGCAGTCAAGCGTGACATATCATCAATATATAAAGTTTTCTCGTTACAGAGATTTCATACAAATAGTCTAGGTATTATTTGCTTATATATATATATTGACAAATTGTTATAAAAATCGTCAGCCTAGTGATGTTTTGATGATCGGTGATGTTTTGGTGATCGATGATGTACCCATCTGTTCCAGGCCACTTCACACTTCCAATCTTAAAATTTTTCTATACAACACCCATCATCTCTAACAGCACAATTTTTCTATACAACACCCATCATCTCTAACAGCACAAATTTTTCTATACAACACCCATCATCTCTAACAGCACAAATTTTTCTATACAATACACATCCTCTGACAGCACAAATTTTCAAGAAAAGATCAACACATTGTCTATTATACAGCGCACAACTATGAGAAAGTGAAAAACGTTTTCTTCTACGTCTGGTATTTCTCTGAGATTAACATAACATATCTTTTCAACATACGTTTCCATGAAAATGTTAAACATATCTTCTCTTACATATACGTTTCCATGAAAATGTTAAACATAACTTCTCTTACATCATACGTTTCCATGAAAATTTTAAACATATTTTCTCTTGCATCATATGTTTCCATAAAAATATTAAACATGTATTTTGTTACATTATATGTTTCCATGAAAATGTTAAGCATATCTTCTCTTACATCATACGTTTCCATGAAAATGTTAAACACATCTTCTATTAAATAATACGTTTCCATGAAAATATTAAAGATGTCTTCTGTTACATTATATGTTTCCATGAAAAAGTTAAACATATTTTCTCTTACATCTTACGTTTCCATGAAAATGTTAAGTATATCTTCTCTTACATCATACGTTTCCATGAAAATATTAAACATATCATTTCTTACATCATACGTTTCCATGAAAAATGTTAAACATATCATTTCTTACATCATATGTTTCCATGAAAATGTGAAACATATCTTCTCTTACATCATATGTTTCCAAGAAATGATTAAACATATCTTCTCTTACATCATATGTTTCCAAGAAATGATTAAACATATCTTCTCTTACATCATATGTTTCCAAGAAATGATTAAACATATCTTCTCTTACATCACAGATTTCTCTGTGAAGTTAAAATATTCACATATCTTAGTTTGCGCCGGGTTTGGGATGTGATGGTTGCAGTAAGGTTGGTTGCGGTGTGTTAAACCCATCACTGCTGACTATAGTTAATTAGAAAAAGGTAATTGTCATTTTAAAAATCTGTTGTTGAAACTGTCGGTGTATCTAAACATCTACCACAGAGATAAACAAATGCTGGGCCCCTGGTGGTTGGTGGGGTCTTCTGGCGCGTGGGTTCAGATTCTGACAGCATTAAAGACCATGACGCATATAACGAAACTGATGTCATGTCACACATGTATGGCTAAAGTACTCTCTGAAAGACCCTAACATTGTGAGCAATCCTAGCAGAATAACACAGTTCTACTTCAGTGATTCTGAAACTAACAGATGTGAGCAATCCTAGCAGAACAACACAGTTCTACCTCAGTGATTCTGAAACTAACAGATGTAAGCAATCCTAGCAGAACAACACAGCTCTACCTCAGTGATTCTGAAACTGAAAGCAGATGGCTTCCGGGGGGGGGGCGATGTTTTATGTATAATGGTGAAAATCCTTTCTTTATATTTAGTTTGTAAGGGAGGATTTGAGGCAGAGTGGGCTAAGAAGAAAGGATTGGAACCTATGACATTAAGAACCATTGTGTTAAATGAACGTGCCTGCCAGTCAGCCATCTTGTGAGAGCATCATCAGGCCTCTTATTATCACCTACATAATGTGCAGTCAAGCGTGACATATCATCAATATATAAAGTTTTCTCGTTACAGAGATTTCATACAAATAGTCTAGGTATTATTTGCTTATATATATATATTATATATATATATTGACAAATTGTTATAAAAATCGTCAGCCTAGTGATGTTTTGATGATCGGTGATGTTTTGGTGATCGATGATGTACCCATCTGTTCCAGGCCACTTCACACTTCCAATCTTAAAATTTTTCTTCACTAACAAACTACCACTTCACATACCCACTTCCTTTCTTCACTAACAAACTACCACTTTACATACACACTTCCTTTCTTCACTAACAAACTACCACTTTACATACACACTTCCTTTCTTCACTCACAAACTACCACTTCACATACACACTTCCTTTCTTCACTAACAAACTACCACTTCATATACACACTTCCCTTCTTCACTAACAAACTACCACTTCGCATACACACTTCCCTTCTTCAC
Source organism: Achatina immaculata (assembly GCA_009760885.1). Lineage (NCBI taxonomy): Eukaryota > Metazoa > Mollusca > Gastropoda > Stylommatophora > Achatinidae > Lissachatina > Lissachatina immaculata. Next base: position 23,665,515 of record CM019702.1, on the reverse strand, counting down.
TAACAAACTACCACTTCACATACACACTTCCTTTCTTCACTCACAAACTACCACTTCACATACACACTTCCCTTCTTCGCTAACAAACTACCACTTCACATACACACTTCCTTTCTTCACTCACAAACTACCACTTCACATACACACTTCCCTTCTTCGCTAACAAACTACCACTTCACATACACATTTCCTTTCTTCACTCACAAACTACCACTTCACATACACACTTCCCTTCTTCACTCACAAACTACCACTTCACATACACACTTCCCTTCTTCACTCACAAACTACCACTTCATGCATACACTTCCCTGGTCTCTGGCACAACCAGCGGCAGGTGTTGCTAAGTCATAGCCCGCGTGCCTTACAGCTGTAACTAGGTAGTCAAAGTTATGTAGTGACAGCTGTAACTAGGTAGTCAAAGTTATGTAGAGACAGCTGTAACTAGGTAGTCAAAGTGATGTAGTGACAGCTGTAACTAGGTAGTCAAAGTTATGTAGAGACAGCTGTAATTAAGTAGTCAAAGTTATGTAGAGACAGCTGTAACTAGGTAGTCAAAGTAATGTAGAGACAGCTGTAACTAGGTAGTCAAAGTGATGTATTGACAACTGTAACTAGGTAGTCAAAGTGATGTAGAGACAGCTGTAACTAGGTAGTCAAATTTATGTAGAGACAGCTGTAACTAGGTAGTCAAAGTTATGTAGAGGCAGCTGTAACTAGGTAGTCAAAGTTATGTAGTGACAGCTGTAACTAAGTAGTCAAAGTTATGTAGAGACAGCTGTAACTAGGTAGTCAAAGTTATGTACTGAGTTCACACATGATCTGATAGCGTAAATAAAATATAAGCAATGTAAAGATGATCTGTACTATAAAAGAGGTGTCTGCTTTGCCAGCAGATTTAGGTTGTGTGAAAATTAAAGCCACCAACACTTCGTATTGCACGGGACAGTCCCATATTTGAAGGATTTGTCAAGGGCTTCATACTACTTCGGTCGGTACCCCTAAATGTCCTCACTTTTAAAACGTGTGCCTCATGTTGTTCAGTATTCCCATCTTTGAAAACCAGCCAAATGTCCGGCAGCACTCAGAATTCTTTAATTATCTTAGCGATAATGTTTATTTGTTGAAGAAAAGTCGTCTGTGCACAAGTAGACTTGTAAGTCAAGGGGTAAACCGATCTAGTCATTAAAACTGGGGGTTACATTTTAAATTTAACCCCCCCCCCCCTTTCTTTCTCTCTCTCTCTCTCTCCCCAACAACCATCACCACCCCTTTCCGTTTGACTGAGTGTCCCGAATTGGAATCTGGAAGAGATGATCAGTTAGCAATAATAGCAGGTGTCTTCCTGGAAGAGATGATCAGTTAGCAATAACAGCAGGTGTCTTCCTGGAAGAGATGACCAATTAGCAATAATAGCAGGTGTCTTCCTGGAAGAGATGACCAATTAGCAATAATAGCAGGTGTCTTCCTGGAAGAGATGACCAATTAGCAATAATAGCAGGTGTCTTCCTGGAAGAGATGATCAGTTAGCAATAATAGCAGGTGTCTTCCTGGAAGAGATGATCAGTTAGCAATAATAGCAGGTGTCTTCCTGGAAGAGATGACCAATTAGCAGTCTTCCTGGAAGAGATGACCAATTAGCAATAACAGCAGGTATCTTCCTGGAAGAGATGACCAATTAGCAATAACAGCAGGTATCTTCCTGGAAGAGATGACCAATTAGCAATAACAGCAGGTATCTTCCTGGAAGAGATGACCAATTAGCAATAACAGCAGGTATCTTCCTGGAAGATATGACCAATTAGCAATAACAGCAGGTATCTTCCTGGAAGAGATGATCAGTTAGCAATAACAGCAGGTATCTTCCTGGAAGAGATGATCAGTTAGCAATAATAGCAGGTATCTTACTGGAAGAGATGATCAGTTAGCAATAACAGCAGGTATCTTCCTGGAAGAGATGATCAGTTAGCAATAATAGCAGGTGTCTTCCTGGAAGAGATGACCAATTAGCAGTCTTCCTGGAAGAGATGACCAATTAGCAATAACAGCAGGTATCTTCCTGGAAGAGATGACCAATTAGCAATAACAGCAGGTATCTTCCTGGAAGAGATGACCAATTAGCAATAACAGCAGGTATCTTCCTGGAAGAGATGACCAATTAGCAATAACAGCAGGTATCTTCCTGGAAGATATGACCAATTAGCAATAACAGCAGGTATCTTCCTGGAAGAGATGACCAATTAGCAATAACAGCAGGTATCTTCCTGGAAGAGATGACCAGTTAGCAATAATAGCAGGTATCTTTCTGGAAGAAGACACATACTTTCGGTTCAGCAATGGTGATAGGTAGAAATTGAAGGCTTCACGCTCTCACAAGCGACGCAGCGCGATTGTTGTGATATTTGATATGGAGCTGTATTTCTACGCTGCCGGTTGAAAGTGCTTGCGTCTTGTTGTGACTCTTCGCTGTTTCACTGAGGGTGGTGCCAACAGAAACGCACAAACGCGTCAGATGAGCCACAGCGTCGCCATTGCTTTCAAGATGGAAGTCGGTTCAGTGCGCCGAGATACTGAGCTTAGCGCTATGGCTCCACTGCGAGATGTGAACTTCGCATGGATAGCTTTGGTGATTCTTCGTCATGTCTATTCCGCCAGTTGTGAGCCATTATGACCTTTTGTGTATCCTGGTTCGGCTTGCTGCCTTAGCTACGGAGTTGTTGCTGAGAGTGATGCATTTGGACTGTTATAGTTCCAAAATGGCGTCCTCACTGAGTGACTTATCATTAAGAACTAATGCGAGGGATTATCGATGAACATTCTGTGCGATATTCACTGGCACAGGCGGTGGAGCTATTATAGAAGTATCTGGTTCGCGATTGCACGGAGAACCTAATACTGAATTCCTGGAAGACGTTTTGTAAAGAACAATCTTAAGAGCTCATCTACTACATCTTGTGCTTGTTCGTGTATGTTTATATGCTGCTACTACTTCATATGTTTGTTATTTCCCATACAGGTGAGGTATCTTGCCACAGAACATTGTATGTATGATATACCTTGACGCAGAACATATATGTTTGTTTGTGCAACTTGACATAGAACATTTTATATTTATTGACGTACCTTGAAGTAGGACATTTGATATTTGTTGACGTACCTTGACATAGAACATTCCATCCCTCTGTTTGCTGAGCTCTTCCTTAGCAACGCGAGCGACACGACAACTGAGAACAATGGCCGCCATGCAGACAACAATTTCCGTGCCAGCAGCGGCCAGGGAGACGTAGATGAGCACGTCCTGCATGTAAGAAACATTTGCTCACGTTTTCTCCTCACAGCCAAACAAATACTCACACAGACAGTTACATGGAGCAGCCATTCTCAGCGGGGACCAAGGAGGGTAAAAGTGGGGCCAAGGAGCCCAAAAAGAATGGGGCCACAGATTGAAAGAAACGAAACGAGAGGCTAGGAACAAAAAGTCCGCCCGACATGTTTAGTACATGCCACCATCTTTTGTAGCATTACAGTTCTGCTACAGCAGGAAGTGGGAAATAAATCTAGTGCTGGTTTTACTACAATCTTTGAAAATACATTACTAGAAAGTAATGACTCAGGACATAGAAAGTCCTTTAACTTCTATACCACATTCTAGGAGACTTGCCTTACAAACAGAGAATCAACTTGACATGATAATGACTCTCTTCTCATTGCGTTTGTCCACATCTGCAAGGACAACAAACTAATGAAAGAGGTGTTTGTCAGGAGAGTTGAGGCTGCTACAGAAAAGAAGACCAGCTGTATCAGAGTCAGCAGTTAACTGCCTGGAAACTCGATGTCATTATGACTTTTCTGCTGTTTGTGCAACTGTTAGAGCTGATGCAGTGGTGGGGAGAATATAGAGGGTTCATGTCTTATCTAGAACATAGTGTTCCCTGGAGTTTACACAATTAAGTATGGTTCATGGTCTGGGTCATCAGCCAGCCTTCTTCAATATTAAGTTTTTATAGTATGGATATATTTGTTCTTTTTTGCGTCCATGATATTTGAAGAACTTTTCTGTAGCATTTACATTTAAAGGCATTTATGTGTTTCTCAGTTGTTTTGTTAATTGTCCAGGTCTCACAGGCATATGTTGCGATGGGAAAGATGCATGCCCTTAAAAATCTCATTTTTGTAGTTCTATCTGCTCCTCTCCACAGATTCTTTAGTTGTTTAGCTTTCTGAAGAGCGACAGATGTCATCCTTTTAATTTCCCTCAGTAGAAATACCAAGATAAGAAAAAAGTTATGTAAATAATGCCACAATAAGAGAAAGATTTTGTATCAGGAGAAACGTTTTTGGAAAACGAAGCAGAAACGTCTGAGGAGCAAACTTCATCAAATCAGAATCCTAGAATTAGATGTCTGACTTTTTGTGCTGCTTGGGCCGGTCCATTTCTTCCGTGAAATGTTGATGAAAATGCACAACAGACTTCATTTCCACACACTGCAACTTAATCATGAAAAGTTGTATCATCATCATCATCATCATCATCATCATCATCATCATCATCATCATCGCCTTTCACTCCCTTCAGAGAATAGGCGACAGATAAAGGCTCTCCAGACATCCCTGTTCTATGAATTGTTCTCTGCTTCCTTCTGTGTGTATCCTCTGTCTCTGAGCACTGTAGCTACAACATAGTCTTCTGTTCTCTGCTTCCTTCCACGTGTATCCTTTGTCTCTGAGCACTGTAGCTACAACATAGTCTTCTGTTCTCTGCTTCCTTCCACGTGTATCCTTTGTCTCTGAGTACTGTAGCTACAACATAGTCTTCTGTTCTCTGCTTCCTTCCACGTGTATCCTTTGTCTCTGAGCACTGTAGCTACAACATAGTCTTCTGTTCTCTGCTTCCTTCCACGTGTATCCCTTGTCTCTGAGCACTGTAGCTACAACATAGTTTTCTGTTCTCTGCTTCCTTCCACGTGTATCCCTTGTCTCTGAGCACTGTAGCTACAACATGGTCTTCTGTAAAATGCAGATAAAGCCATCAGTCTGAACAGGGAAAGAGTTAACTTATATGTAATCAGCATACTCGTGTAAAGTGATATGTGAATAGCAGACTTGTATAAAGTGATATGTGAATATCAGACTTGTATAAAGTGATATGTGAATAGCAGACTTGTATAAAGTGATATGTGAATACCAGACTCGTATAAAGTGATATGTGAATAGCAGACTTGTATAAAGTGATATGTGAATAACAGACTCGTGTAAAGTGATATGTGAATATCAGACTCGTGTAAAGTGATATGTGAACAGCAGACTAGTGATATGTGATCACCAGGTTCAAGTAATGTGATACGTGAACTGCAGACCCAGGTAATGTGATATATGAACAGCGGACTCAGGTAATATTATACGTGAACTGCACAGTCAGGTAATGTGATATGTGATCAGTAGACTCAGGTAATTTGATAGTTCCTGGATAGCTGACCTTATTCTCCTTCTGAAATGTGTGTCCGTCTGTGGTGTGGTTGACCAGGCCAACTCTCAGCAGCTGAATACTGACCACAGCCACCACCATGGACACCACGGAGAAGGCAGTGAAGCACATGATCTGTGAGGACAAGCGTACATGGTTGTTAGGGCATCACGTTCACTTCTAGCAATGTTACATGGCATCACGTTCACTTCTAGCAATGTTACATGGCATCACGTTCACTTCTAGCAATGTTACATGGCATCACGTTCACTTCTAGCAATGTTACATGGCATCACGTTCACTTCTAACAATGTTACATGGCATCACGCTCACTTCTAGCAATGTTATATGACATCATGTTCACTTCTAGCAATGTTACATGGCATCACGTTCTAGCAATGTTACATGGCAACACGTTAACTTCTAGCAATGTTACATGGCATCACGTTCACTTCTAGTTATGTTACAGCTTATAACAGTTAGTACTATCACCTAAAAGGCCTTTGTAGGTCAAAATAAAACTTATCTGGTAGCCGACAGAGCAATAACCCAGACAGTCCAAGCCTCCAGAAGAACTCAGACAGCTCTTTGTTTCACTGATTTTTATCACAAGTTCACACTGTTCTTAAACACAAGTTCCAACGTGAACTTTACTTTTCTTTGCCCAGCTTTCCTACATGGTTCAGCTCTTTGTTAACTGGTGCCTGATTGGTGGATTTAGACCCTTGATGGTTCAGCTCTTTGTTAGCTGGTGCCTGATTGGTGGATTTAGACCCTTGGTGGTCCAGCTCTTCGTTAGCTGGTGCCTGATTGGTGGATTTAGTCCCTTGATGGTTCAGCTTTTTGTTAGCTGGTGCCTGATTGGTGGATTTTGTCCCTTGACTGTTCCTCTAGACTTAAGCTGTGATCAACTTTTGAAGGCTGTGATAAAAGAGAGATAATACACACAGACAGAGACAGACACGCAACATATAGACACAGACAGCCAGAGACAGAATAACAGATATCAGACTTGCTCAACTCCGTTAAAGCCGATATTTGATATACTTTTAGTGCACAAGATTTTCTTCCGAGAGTTCTTGTGCTTAATGTTGTTGTAGCTGTTGTATTTTATGTTGTTGTATTGTTGTGCTTTGTGTTGTTGCAGCTGCTGTATTGTTGTGTTTTATGTTGTTTTAGGTGCTGCATTGTTGTGTTTGATGTTGTTGTAGCTGTTGTATTTATGTTGTTTTAGCTGTTGTATTGTCTGTTTTATGTTATTGTAGTTGTTGCATTAGAATGTAGCGAGAATATTCTAAGAACGATCAAGACAGAACCAGGCATAATAATTGGAGGATACAATTTTAACAACCTTCGGTATGCTGACGACACAGTACTGATAGCTGAGAACCAACAAGACCTGCAAAATCTCTTGGACAAAGTAACCAAAGAAAGTGAACAGAAAGGCTTTACTTTGAGCATAAAAAAACAGAGACTATGGGTATATCTAAGAAACAGAATCCACCAAAATGCAGTATAAATTTAAATGGAACTATTCAAAAGAAGTTGCAGAAATTCAAATACCTTGGAGCAGTAATAACTTCAGATGGGAAATGCAGAACAGAATTTAGGAACAGAATAAGCCAAGCAAAGACTGCATTTCAGAGAATGAGAAACATATTAATCAACACATCCTTATCAATGAATGTAAGAAAACGAGTCCTAAAATGCTATATTGAACCTATCTTGTTATATGGAAGTGAATCATGGACAATAGGCAGGTCTGTACAAAAATCATGGGAAGCAGCAGAAATGTGGTTTATTAGAAGAATGTTGAGAATTCCCTGGACAGCAAAAATAACTAATGAAGAATGTATGAGAAGAGCTGGAGAGACAAAAACTCTTGTCAAAAAAATAAGAGAGAGACAATGTACTTTCATAGGACATGCAATGAGAAGAGGGGGCATTGAAAATATTATAACAACAGGAAAAATAGAAGGAAGAAGATCAAGAGGAAGACCAAGAGAAATGATACTGGACAGTCTGACGGGATAGTGTGAGAGGAGATCACCAACTGAGCTGATGGCCTGCATGAAGGATCGTTTACTCTGGAGAAGCATAATAGCTAACGCCAGTCTCCACGCCACCTGATGATTATGAGTTGTTGCAATGATGTAACATCCACCCTCATTTATGCACGTGAAAGCTGGAAAACAACTAATGAAACAGACAAGAAATTAGATTCTTTTTAAAACAAATGCCTAAGGAAAATATTCAGCATAAAATGGAATGAATTCAAGAACAACGCAGAGATAAGACAGATGACTGAACAACAACCAGTCTCATGGGTGATCAGGAAAAGGAGATGGGCATATATCAGCCACGTGATAGTCAGAGAATCACAAAACAAGCTATCAAGTGGAACATAACAGGCCGAAGGAAAAGAGGTCGAGCAGTGAAACTCTAAAGAGGACATTGTTAAGAGAGGCCAGTTTAGTGGGCATAAAATCCCTTGATGAGGTTGAAAAGCTCATAGAAAACTTGAGGAAATGACATGCGAGCCCTTTGTAATATTTATCGGCACGGAAAGGATGTAAGTTGTATTGTTGTGTTCTTGTGTTCTTATGTTCTTGTACCATTTGTATTATTTTGTTTTATGTTATTTTAGCTGTCATATTGCTGAGTTTTGTGTTGTTGCAGCTGCCATATTATACTGTTTTATGTTATAGCTACCACAGGTTGTGTCATTCAAATAATAAACGAGTTCTGTTACTGTTTTTGTCTGCTCAGACAAATCTGTCTGTTCTGCGACGAAAGAACCGTGGTATTGTGTCAGCTGATGTCGTGCTGATGTTGCTCTCTTACTCTGTTGACACTCACCACGTAGGAAGACTTTTTCCTGGCGCACAAAATCCCCAAAACTCCAGAGATGAAAAACTGGGGATAGGAAACAAAAATGAAGAGAAGGCAAAATTATGAATGAGCAAACTAAAATTTTTCTTTCCGTCGTGAATACTTTCTTAGACAAAGCATGTAACGTGTCAAACATTTCTGAGACAAAGTAGTTCCATGTAACGTATTAATAATTTCTTAGACAAAGTATTCTATGTAACGTGTTAATAATTTCTTAGACAAAATAGTTCATGTGTTTTAGAACTGTGTCAGTATTGTTTTAGACAAAATAGTTCCTGCATTCTTGTGTAAGTAATTTCATAGACAAAATAGTTCCTGTATTCTTGTGTAAGTAATTTCATAGACAAAATAGTTCCTGCATTCTTGTGTCAGTAATTTCATAGACAAGCGCGTACAAACTATTTTGTTAGTTCTTCCTGTGAAGACAAGTTATTTCTGTTGAGGAACTGTTTTACTAAATTATCATTCATCATTCAGGACACATGTAATACATCGTTCAGGATACAAGTAAACAAAACCTTGTACGTGAAATAACATTGCTACTGAAAATCGTAATTACAGTGACTGCAATCATATAAAAACATACACAACAGAGAGATACGGAGAGAAGATAAAATATACACTCACAAGAATGCTAGAACAACACATAGGAATGAAAAAGAAAACATAATAAATAGAGCACTTTGCTGTGGCTTGTTATAAGCTGCGTCCAGAAACGCGCCTGGTAGACTAGAGAACGTATAACTGGGGACTTGCGATGTGTGACAGTGGGTAGCAACGACAGTTGGGGGTGGGGTAACTGAGGAAAGGGGAGAGAGTGATACACTGGTAGTATAGCCCAGAGGGTGGAATGGGTTAATGTGTTTGGGTTAGAGGGTTTGTAATCTAACACAGTGAGTAGTTTTTGAAATATGTGTTGCTGATGAGGAAGAAGTAGAACTTAGAGAATATGATTGTAGAAAAAGAGAATATTAAGTGTAGCTGAATTTCGAATTCAAACCATGTGGTTCTGGCTTTCCATATTCCTGAATGTAGCGGTTCTCAAGGAATCTGTTAAGTATAGATTTGAAATGTTTACGTTTTTGTGTGAATTTATGTCATTAAACAAACAAAAGAAGATGTAAAATGCTACTTGAAAAACTCTGTTCACTATATAGCAAAACTTTTTTAACTGAACAGTTCTGGGACATTTATCTTAGTTAAACAGAAACATAATACAAACTAGAATGATAAAAACACAACATTCTATTTTGGCTGTACAAAGTAAAAAGAGTTTTCTGCGTTGAAAGATCACATTTAGTGATTTCTCTAGTGATTTATTCAGTCATATATCTCTGGACTGATGACGCGTTCAGACTTACACAAAGCTTGGGAACACTGAATGGCTGACCGCGAACTGTTCAGCCCAGAGTGGTTTTAGTTAAATCTACAACATCCACCAACTTAATCAGGATCTTAATCCCGTGACATCTTTATCGTTTTGTTTCGTATCCGAGGTAGTGTAATGTTTTGTTTTGTTAATTTTAAATTCCCCAGAGGTCAAAGGTCAGTGATTTTCGTAAAACGCTGTTAACGATTTCAAACTTTTCTGGTAACGAATCTGCAATAATGGCGGGTGTTTACTGGACTGTTTTCAGAGTTATTTACAGATTAAATCGAAATATATTCCAGCGTTCAAGCTAAAGAGTCGCCAAATCTCTTGTTTTCTTTATACTACTGCTTCTTTTTGTCTCTCTTCCAAAATGTCTTCTCTCATTAATTCAGCAGCCATTGTTTAGTTAGTAACAACCGCCAACTAAATTCACAAAAGCCTCCACCACTCCCTAAAGTAAGATCTCTTCTTACAAAACCTTCGTAGCTTCTTATAGTAAGATCTCTTCTTACAAAGCCTCCACCACTTCCTAAAGTAAAATCTCTTCTTACAAAGCCTCCACCACTTCCTAAAGTAAAATCTCTTCTTACAAAGCCTTCGTAGCTTCTTATAGTAAGATCCCACTTAAAAAGACTCCACGACTTTAAACAGTAAAATCTCTACTTACATAGTCTTCACATTTCCCTACATTAAGATCTCTACTAACAAAATCTCCACAACTCCTTATAGCAAGATCTCTACTAACAAAATCTCCACAACTCCCTATAGTAAGATCTCTACTAACAAAGTCTCCACAACTCCCTATAGTAAGATCTCTACTAACAAAATCTCCACAACTCTCTGTAGTAAGATCTCTACTAACAAAGTCTCCACAATTCCCTATAGTAAGATCTCTACTAACAAAATCTCCACAACTCCCTATAGTAAGATCTCTACTAACAAAATCTCCACAACTCCCTATAGTAAGATCTCTACTAACAAAGTCTCCACAACTCCCTATAGTAAGATCTCTACTAACAAAATCTCCACAACTCCCTATAGTAAGATCTCTACTAACAAAATCTCCACAACTCCCTATAGTAAGATCTCTACTAACAAAGTCTCCACAACTCCCTATAGTAAGATCTCTACTAACAAAATCTCCACAACTCTCTGTAGTAAGATCTCTACTAACAAAGTCTCCACAACTCCCTATAGTAAGATCTCTACTAACAAAATCTCCACAACTCCCTATAGTAAGATCTCTACTAACAAAATCTCCACAACTCCCTATAGTAAGATCTCTACTAACAAAATCTCCACAACTCTCTGTAGTAAGATCTCTACTAACAAAATCTCCACAACTCCCTATAGTAAGATCTCTACTAACAAAATCTCCACAACTCCCTATAGTAAGATCTCTACTAACAAAATCTCCACAACTCTCTGTAGTAAGATCTCTACTAACAAAGTCTCCACAACTCCCTATAGTAAGATCTCTACTAACAAAATCTCCACAACTCCCTATAGTAAGATCTCTACTAACAAAGTCTCCACAACTCCCTATAGTAAGATCTCTACTAACAAAATCTCCACAACTCTCTGTAGTAAGATCTCTACTAACAAAATCTCCACAACTCCCTATAGTAAGATCTCTACTAACAAAGTCTCCACAACTCCCTATAGTAAGATCTCTACTAACAAAGTCTCCACAACTTCCTGTAGTAAGATCTCTACTAACAAAGTCTCCACAACTCCCTATAGTAAGATCTCTACTAACAAAATCTCCACAACTCCCTATAGTAAGATCTCTACTAACAAAATCTCCACAACTCCCTATAGTAAGATCTCTACTAACAAAGTCTCCACAACTCCCTATAGTAAGATCTACTAACAAAATCTCCACAACTCCCTATAGTAAGATCTCTACTAACAAAATCTCCACAACTCCCTATAGTAAGATCTCTACTAACAAAGTCTCCACAACTCCCTATAGTAAGATCTCTAACAAAGTCTCCACAACTCCCTATAGTAAGATCTCTACTAACAAAATCTCCACAACTCCCTATAGTAAGATCTCTACTAACAAAGTCTCCACAACTCCCTATAGTAAGATCTCTACTAACAAAGTCTCCTCAATTCTCTGTAGTAAGATCTCTACTAACAAAGTCTCCACAACTCCCTATAGTAAGATCTCTACTAACAAAGTCTCCACAACTTCCTGCAGTAAGATCTCTACTAACAAAATCTCCACAACTCTCTGTAGTAAGATCTCTACTAACAAAATCTCCACAACTCTCTGTAGTAAGATCTCTACTAACAAAATCTCCACAACTCCCAGTAGTAAGATCTCTACTAACAAAATCTCCACAACTCCCTGTAGTAAGATCTCTACTAACAAAATCTCCACAACTCTCTGTAGTAAGATCTCTACTAACAAAGTCTCCACAACTCCCTATAGTAAGATCTCTACTAACAAAATCTCCACAACTCCCTATAGTAAGATCTCTACTAACAAAGTCTCCACAACTCCCTATAGTAAGATCTCTACTAACAAAATCTCCACAACTCTCTGTAGTAAGATCTCTACTAACAAAATCTCCACAACTCCCTATAGTAAGATCTCTACTAACAAAGTCTCCACAACTCCCTATAGTAAGATCTCTACTAACAAAGTCTCCACAACTTCCTGTAGTAAGATCTCTACTAACAAAGTCTCCACAACTCCCTATAGTAAGATCTCTACTAACAAAATCTCCACAACTCCCTATAGTAAGATCTCTACTAACAAAATCTCCACAACTCCCTATAGTAAGATCTCTACTAACAAAGTCTCCACAACTCCCTATAGTAAGATCTCTACTAACAAAATCTCCACAACTCCCTATAGTAAGATCTCTACTAACAAAATCTCCACAACTCCCTATAGTAAGATCTACTAACAAAGTCTCCACAACTCCCTATAGTAAGATCTCTACTAACAAAGTCTCCACAACTCCCTATAGTAAGATCTCTACTAACAAAATCTCCACAACTCCCTATAGTAAGATCTCTACTAACAAAGTCTCCACAACTCCCTATAGTAAGATCTCTACTAACAAAGTCTCCTCAATTCTCTGTAGTAAGATCTCTACTAACAAAGTCTCCACAACTCCCTATAGTAAGATCTCTACTAACAAAGTCTCCACAACTTCCTGCAGTAAGACATCTAACATTAATGAAAATACTTACAAAGCCTCCGCTCCAGATGGGAGACACACTGTGGGCCAGCCACACATCCGCCCTGATGCTGCTGATGACGCCCACACACACACTGAGGAGGCCGAGAAAAATATGGAGACCAGAAATAAAGAAAACTGAGGCCTCAACCAGCTTGACCGCTGTCCTGGGCTTGCTAACTCTCTGACTGGTCATCTTTGGGCTTCCCACTTGTTTACCTTCTTCACAAATTTAAGGTCAATAAATCGGCAGACGTTGCTTTGAATGTTTGGATGACTGGGTCAAGACCCTGATAGACGTTGCTTTGAATGTTTGAATGACTGGGTCAAGACCCTGACAGACGTTGCTTTGAATGTTTGGATGACTGGGTCAAGACCCTGACAGACGTTGCTTTGAATGTTTGGATGACTGGGTCAAGACCCTGATAGACGTTGCTTTGAATGTTTGGATAACTGGATCAAGACCCTGGCAGACGTGGCTTTGAGTGTTTGGATGACTGGGTCAAGACCCTGGCAGACGTGGCTTTGAGTGTTTGGATGACTGGGTCAAGACCCTGGCAGACGTGGCTTTGAGTGTTTGGATGACTGGGTCAAGACAAGAATCACTTCAGATGTTTAGTCTGTACCTCAGAACACAGGTGATACATCAAAACTCCAAACACTGTCCTACAACAACAGTTTTCTCTGGTGAATACATGTTTCTAATGCTGTATGCGACATACAACACATGTTTAGGCACATAAAGTTGTATTTGTTGATCACAGAATGTGTGTAGAGCAGACAGACGTCTTCTTGCGGGAGTGGACAGCAGTGAGCAGTTTTGCCAGCTGATGCAATTAGTCCGTGTTTAGTTATGCCAGTGTGTGATCCTGCGTGGAAATAAAAGAAAAACAAAGTAGAAAGACCAAGGGAATAAAGTAGAAAAACAAAATAGAAAGACCAGGGGAATAAAGTAGAAAAACAAAATAGAAAGACCAGGGGAATAAAGTAGAAAAACAAAATAGAAAGACCAGGGGAATAAAGTAGAAAAACAAATTAGAAAGACTACAGGAGTAGTCACAAAATGTGGAGTCGATCTAAACTACCGGAACAAACTCAGGCGGAAATTATTCTGAGTGTCAAGAGATTGTAAACTTTATTTACTCAGTTCTGTTCATTTCATCACAGGATTAATAAATCTTTCATCTCATCACAGGATTAATAAATCTTTCATCTCATCACAGGATTAATCAATCTTTCATCTCATCACAGGATTAATCAATCTTTCATCTCATCACAGGATTAATCAATCTTTCATCTCATCACAGGATTCATCAATCTTTCATATCATCACAGGATTAATCAATCTTTCATCTCATCACAGGATTCATCAATCTTTCATATCATCACAGGATTAATCAATCTTTCATCTCATCACAGGATTCATCAATCTTTCATCTCATCACAGGATTAATCAATCTTTCATCTCATCACAGGATTAATCAATCTTTCATCTCATCACAAGATTAATCACTCTTTCATCTCATCACAGGATTAATAAATATTTCATCTCATCAAAGGATTAATACATATTTCATCTCATCATAGGATTAATAAATCTTTAATCTCATCACAGGATTCATAAATCTTTCATCTCATCATAGGATTAATCAATCTTTCATCTCATCACAGGATTCATCAATCTTTCATCTCATCACAGGATTAATCAATCTTTCGTCTCCAGATTGGAGACACACTGTGGGCCAGCCACACATCCGCCCTGATGCTGCTGATGACGCCCACACACACACTGAGGAGGCCGAGAAAAATATGGAGACCAGAAATAAAGAAAACCGAGGCCTCAACCAGCTTGACCGCTGTCCTGGGCTTGCTAACTCTCTGATTGGTCATCTTTGGGCTTCCCACTTGTTTATCTTCTTCACAAATTTAAGGTCAGTAAATCGGCAGACGTTGCTTTGAATGTTTGGATGACTGGGTCAAGACCCTGATAGACGTTGCTTTGAATGTTTGAATGACTGGGTCAAGACCCTGATAGACGTTGCTTTGAATGTTTGGATGACTGGATCAAGACCCTGACAGACGTTGCTTTGAATGTTTGGATGACTGGGTCAAGACCCTGATAGACGTTGCTTTGAATGTTTGGATAACTGGATCAAGACCCTGGCAGACGTGGCTTTGAGTGTTTGGATGACTGGGTCAAGACCCTGGTAGACGTGGCTTTGAGTGTTTGGATGACTGGGTCAAGACCCTGGCAGACGTGGCTTTGAGTGTTTGGATGACTGGGTCAAGACAAGAATCACTTCAGATGTTTAGTCTGTACCTCAGAACACAGGTGATACATCAAAACTCCAAACACTGTCCTACAACAACAGTTTTCTCTGGTGAATACATGTTTCTAATGCTGTATGCGACATACAACACATGTTTAGGCACATAAAGTTGTATTTGTTGATCACAGAATGTGTGTAGAGCAGACAGACGTCTTCTTGCGGGAGTGGACAGCAGTGAGCAGTTTTGCCAGCTGATGCAATTAGTCCGTGTTTAGTTATGCCAGTGTGTGATCCTGCGTGGAAATAAAAGAAAAACAAAGTAGAAAGACCAAGGGAATAAAGTAGAAAAACAAAATAGAAAGACCAGGGGAATAAAGTAGAAAAACAAAATAGAAAGACCAGGGGAATAAAGTAGAAAAACAAAATAGAAAGACCAGGGGAATAAAGTAGAAAAACAAATTAGAAAGACTACAGGAGTAGTCACAAAATGTGGAGTCGATCTAAACTACCGGAACAAACTCAGGCGGAAATTATTCTGAGTGTCAAGAGATTGTAAACTTTATTTACTCAGTTCTGTTCATTTCATCACAGGATTAATAAATCTTTCATCTCATCACAGGATTAATCAATCTTTCATCTCATCACAGGATTAATCAATCTTTCATCTCATCACAGGATTAATCAATCTTTCATCTCATCACAGGATTAATCAATCTTTCATCTCATCACAGGATTAATCAATCTTTCATCTCATCACAGGATTCATCAATCTTTCATCTCATCACAGGATTCATCAATCTTTCATCTCATCACAAGATTAATCAATCTTTCATCTCATCACAGGATTAATCAATCTTTCATCTCATCACAGGATTAATCAATCTTTCATCTCATCAAAGGAGTAATACATATTTCATCTCATTATAGGATTAATAAATCTTTAATCTCATCACATGATTCATAAATCTTTCATCTCATCATAGGATTAATCAATCTTTCATCTCATCACAGGATTCATCAATCTTTCATCTCATCACAGGATTAATCAATCTTTCGTCTCATCATAGGATTAATAAATCTTTCATCGCATCACAGGATTAATCAATCTTTCATCTCATCACAGGATTAATCAATCTTTCATCTCATCACAGGATTAATAAATCTTTCATCTCATCATAGGATTAATCAATCTTTCATCTCATCACATGATTAATCAATCTTTCATCTCATCACAGGATTAATCAATCTTTCATCTCATCACAGGATTAATCAATCTTTCATCTCATCACAAGATTAATCAATCTTTCATCTCATCACAGGATTAATAAATTTTTCATCTCTTCACAGGATTTACAAGGTTCACGAGAAATATTAATTCTTATATGCAAATAATCACGTGTGTGTGCATATAACAAACCTATCTGAATCCCATGAAATGTGGACAGACAGAAGAATGAGGTTTACTTTATGGAAGGGAAAGAAGAGAAATGAAAAATGAGATGAAATGAAATTGAAAAGAGAAATAGTGAAAGAGTAAGAAGGAAACAAGTGAAAATGTTTTAGCCATATCGATACACATGTCTTGTCTTGTCTTGTCATGTCTTTTCATGTCTTGTCATGTCTTGTCATGCCTTGTCATGTCTTGTCTTGTCATGTCTTGTCATGTCTTGTCATGTCTTGTCTTATCTTATCTCCTTTCTCAAATAGCTTTCGGTGCTGAGAGACATATAGATGTCTTGACAGAGTTCGGCGATGTCCTTGTGATAACAGCTTTCAGAAGAAGCTGAAGGAAAATGAGCAGAAGAAAGACAATGTTACAGGTGAGAGGACAACATCAAAAGATGACCATCCACGTGACCAGGTAGGCGAAGAGAGAAAGAGCAAAACAAGTCGGGGATTTATTGCTGCCAACCTCCTTTGAGAAGATGCACATGATGATGATGATGACGACGACGATGATGACGACGATGACGATGATGACGATGATGATGATGACGACGACAACGATGATGATGATGTTGATGATGATGACGACGACGACGACGACGACGATGACGATGATGATGATGATGATGATGATGATGATGATGCAATTCACCAACCTTCCCTGAGAAGAATGAACATACTTTATTCTCAAAGGGTTAAGAATGGGCACGCAGACCAGTCTATCATTCTGCCCTTCATCATACAGCTTTCACTCAGTCACAGTCATTCAGCATTTGTTAATGGGCATTAATAATTATGAAGACACAATTAAATGATTACATAAATAAATAATAAACTTATCTCATGTCCGTACGCTCTACACTCTGATTTATGCAACAACATGAAATAAACTTGCATTCTTATATTCATTCAAAACTAAAATGTATAGAAAAGTTTTTTAAAAATAAAACAATCAAACCATACATAAGGTTTACATAAGTTGGTAGGGCATTCCAAAGGTGGGCAGCTGAGTAAGAGAAGCTTTTTTAAACATGTCAAGCCTTGGTTTTAGGAGAATACAATTGCTTAAGTGTTGACTGTGTTTTGGGTTGGATTTGAACAACGACCACAGATATGGTGGAGCATTGTGCGATAGAATTTTATGAATTAACTTGGCCTTGTTGAAAAGAAATCTCTTCTTGATGGGTAGAATATCAAGATGTTTGTCCTCATTTGTAATATGTGTTGCATGTTTGTTGTCTATAAGCTTTACTGCTCGTTTTTTAAGTGAATAAAGTCTTTTCGTGTTTGACATGGAACAATCATCCCAGACTGTGGAACAGTAGTCCAAGTGTGTTTGTATCTGTGATATGTAGTATATTTTTGTGGTGTCTAAAACAGTAGTCCAAGTGTGTTTGAATCTGTAATATGTAGTATATTTTTCTGGTATCTATGTCAAGAAAATGTTTACTTTTAGTAAATTGGTAAACTTTTTGTGCAGTGAGTTTGGTTAGATTGTCTACATGATGATTCCAGCTGAGGTAGTGGTCAATTATGAGACCTAGAGTTTTACGTTCACTAACATTCTCTATCTGTGAAGTTCCAACATGGAGTTGTAATGTTGTTGTTGGTGAATTTGTTAATTTCTGTTTTGTTGTAATGAGCATGGATTTTGTTTTGCTGGTGTTTATGAGCATTCTGTTGTTGTTGCTCCAGTTAATTAGACTGTTTATTTCAATTTGAAGAGCTGACTCGAGGTTAATACAGTCATTGTCACTAGTGTAAACTGTGCAGTCATCAGCAAAGAGATCACAAGATGATTTTTTAGATGAAATGGAAGATCATTGATGTAGATGGTAAACAGGAGAGGACCACGAATAGATCCATGTGGAACACCATTATCAACCACAGATGAACTTGACTTAGAGTTTTTGAGGCAAACTTCCTGTTGTCTGTTGGAAATAAAAGATGTAATAAATTTTGTCAAGTCAGGGTGTAATCTATACGTCTCAGGCTTATTAACTAGGATTTCATGATCAATCATGTCAAATGCTTTTTTAAAGTCAACAAAGACAGTACCACATAATTTTTCATCATTTATATTAGATAACCAATATTCTCTGAGATGGCACATGATGATGATAAAGAAACGTTGAAATGTAAATTAAGCTTCCGGTACCTGTCAGAGTGACAGACAAGCCGATCAAGACGTGAACACAGACGTCACTGCCAGGCTGGGTGCATGTTTCTTAGAAAAGTGTCTCGTTATTTTTGTCTGATTTTAAGTAGCCAAGACGCTGGTCGATATGTCAATCAGCAAACCACAGCGGACATGCTAGCGTCAGGGTAGGCAAGTTATAGCGGACATGCTAGCGTCAGGGTAGGCAAGTTATAGCGGACATGCTAGCGTCAGGGTAGGCACGTTATAGCGGACATGCTAGCGCCAGGGTAGGCGAGTTATAGCGGACATGCTAGCGTCAGGGTAGGCAAGTTATAGCGGACATGCTAGCGTCAGGGTAGGCAAGTTATAGCGGACATGCTAGCGTCAGGGTAGGCAAGTTATAGCGGACATGCTAGTGCTGGTATGCAAGTTATAGCTGACATGCTAGAAGTCAGTGTAGGCGAGTTACAGTTGATATGATAGAAGTCAAGGTAGGCGAGTTATAGCTGACATGCTAGAAGTCAGTGTAGGCGAGTTACAGCTGATATGATAGAAGTCAAGGTAGGCGAGTTATAGCTGACATGCTAGAAGTCAGTGTAGGCGAGTTACAGCTGACATGCTAGAAGTCAGTGTATGCGAGTTACAGTTGATATGATAGAAGTCAAGGTAGGCGAGTTATAGTTGATATGATAGAAGTCAAGGTAGGCGAGTTATAGTTGATATGATAGAAGTCAAGGTAGGCGAGTTATAGTTGATATGATAGAAGTCAAGGTAGGCGAGTTACAGTTGATATGATAGAAGTCAAAGTAGGCGAGTTACAGTTGATATGATAGAAGTCAGGGTAGGCGAGTTATAGCTGACTAAGACCCTGTTCTACCGCTCTTTTGATACCCATAGTAACAGATATAGCCTGGCTAAAGGGGCAGAAATTGCCATAGTTCCCATGGTGGTGGAGTCTGTTAAAGAAGTATTGTACTCTACCTTCTTTTTAGTCGCAGTCAAGAACTGAACAAAATAGCCGCCACAACCCGCCCCAGATCCGACATAATGTTGTGTTTCAACATCATCACCGCATCGGCTGCAAAAAACACCCGCTACCAGTTCCAAGAAGAAGAAGAAGAAGAAGAAGTCTACTTTCGTCATGAAATATGGCCTTGTCGTGTCGTTCAGCCTAGTCTGTAGATGTGCAAGCAAACGTGTTCTACAAGTTGCTCGTCTTTGTGTGTACTGAGCACAGTGTGTTGTTAGTCTTTGTGTGTACTGAGCACAGTGTGTTGTTAGTCTTTATATGTACTGAGCACAGTGTGTTGTTAATCTTTATATGTACTGAGCACAGTGTGTTGTTAATCTTTATATGTACTGAGCACAGTGTGTTGTTAATCTTTATATGTACTGAGCACAGTGTGTTGTTAATCTTTATATATACAGAGCACAGTGTGTTGTTAGTTTTTCTGTGTACTGAGCACAGTGTATTGTTAGTTTTTGTGCGTAGAGAGCACAGTGTGTTGTTGGTCTTTGTATCTACTGAGCACAGTGTGTTGTTAGTCTTTGTGTGTACAGAGCACAGTTTGTTGCTGATCTTTGTGTGTACAGAGCACAGTGTGTTGCTGGTCTTTGTGTGTACAGAGCACAGTGTGTTGCTATTCTGTGTGTACTGAGTACAGTGTCTGATGTGTACAGTTTATTATCCTAGAATTCCTTGATTCAGGAGACATGTTGAAGACTTCACCAAGACATCTCTCACCGCCATTCTGGCATCAACAATAAAAACCATTGTTAACTCTAATGCTCTTAGAGATTCCACTTTTGTTCCGTTGAGTTTTCTCTCCCTGCGATAGTTTTAAACTTTCTGGGCCCGTGCTATATTTATCTCAATGGGCATATGACGTCACGAAATAAAATGGCTGCTTTTTATGGAACAACGGACAGAGAAAGATTGGAAAATGTCTTCCAGGCGTCGGGAAGAAACCGCTCGATAGGAACACTCCGTGAAAGAAAAATGACGACAGAAAATATCTTTCGGTGCCAGTGAAGATCTTCACTCAGACAGGACGTTGTGGAAAATGTCAGGATAGCTAGTTTTCATGTACAACTTCAGACTAATTTGCATGATTTGACCACATATCGCTGACAGTCACAGTAAAATATCATGACGCTCCTACATAATTTCCGAGAAAGCATATTTTTCCACTATTTAATATTTAACACTGTCCCATGATACACTGGCATGATTTTTTGCTGTGTATTGATCTACACCAAGACAGGACCCAATCGTCCCAGGCATTGATGTATTTTCTGAAAGTAAAGAAGAAGTAAGTTCGGCCGAACTAAACCAATCACTTCAGAAAATCAGAAACAACAAAGTATACCAACATAAGCGGTGTTCTACACTCAACACAAAATCACAGGCCATATAAACTAATACTCCACACAACGCACACAAACTCATTCATGCATACCTTTCATCAACACATGCACACAAACATTCACACAAACCTGTCATCGACACACACACAAAAACATTCACACAAATCTTTCATCAACACACACACACACAAAAACATTCACACAAATCTTTCATCAACACACACACAAACATTCACACAAACCTTTCATCAACACACACACACACACACAAAAACATTCACACAAACCTGTCATCAACACACACAGACAAAAACATTCACACAAACCTGTCATCAACATACACACAAACATTCACACAAATCTGTCATCAACACACACACAAACATCCACAAAACCTGTCATCAACACACACACAAACATTCATACAAATCTGTCAACACACACACACAAACATTCACACAAACCTGTCATCAACACACACACAAATATTCACACAAACCTGTCATCAACACACACACAAACATTCACACAAATCTGTCATCAACATACACACACAAACATTCACACAAACCTGTCATCAACACACACACACAAACATTCACACAAACCTATCATCAACACACACTCACACAAACATTCACACAAACCTGTCATCACACACACACACGCCAGGGAACACAGACAATTTATTCTCCGATAACTGAGGATCGAAGACGCGATACCGCCTACATAAACGAACTGAGGTATCGATTGCGCCCGCAGATCGAGGATATATCATTGTAACTTGAATGACCTGGACCGACTCGATGCATAAACTGAACAGAAAGCCTTCAGAGTGACAGAGTGTGTAGGTGAAAGTTGTTCGACTGAATACAGACCAAAGCTGACATGTACACGTCTATATAGATCAAAGCTGATATGTACACGTCTATATAGATCAAAGTTGATATATACACGTCTATATAGATCAAAGCTGATATGTACACGTCTATTTAGATCAAAGCTGATATGTACACGTCTATATAGATCAAAGCTGATATGTACACGTCTATATAGATCAAAGCTGATATGTACACGTCTATATAGATCAAAGCTGATATGTACACGTCTATATAGATCTAAGCTGACATGTATAAGTCTATATAGATCAAAGCTGATATATACACGTCTATATAGATCAAAGCTGACATGTACACGTCTATATAGATCAAAGCTGATATGTACTCGTCTATATAGATCAAAGCTGACATGTACACGTCTATATAGATCAAAGCTGACATGTACAGTCTATATATATCAAAGCGGACATGTACACGTCTATAAAGATCAAAGCTGACATGTAGATAGATCAAAGCTAACATGTAGACGTCTATATAGACAAAAGCTGACATGTACACGTCTATATAAATCAAAGCTGATATGACAGCAGAGATAAAGATTCTATACACGTGTGTACATACATGACTGAGCACACACCGTATGTGACAGTGACTGAGCACACAACGTATGTGACAGTGACTGAGCACACAACGTATGTGACAGTGACTGAGCACACAACGTATGTGACAGTGACTGAGCACACAACGTATGTGACAGTGACTGAGCACACAACGTATGTGACAGTGACTAAGCACACAACGTATGTGACAGTGACTGAACACACAACGTATGTGACAGTGACTGAGCACACAACGTATGTGACAGTGACTGAGCACATCGTACAGTACTTGTGTGGTTTCTTCTTCTTCGGCCCATGGTTCTGGACTCTGTATTGTCTGGATAAATTGTGACGTCTTTTTGGAAACAATGCTTTGATCCCTAAAGTTTGAATTCTAAGTAGCTACCCGGGTCCAGAGCCGAGTTCGGGCTTGGTGGTAGAGTGGGCAGAGCTGCAGGACATGCTCTGGAGTCTGGGTACCTGTCTCGCGTGTGCAGTCAGTGGTGTGTGACAGGTCGAGTCCACACAGGTCTGCTCACATCGGCAGTGTCTCGTGTGGAGTCTGAAGATGATGATTTGTTCTTGACGTGAGAGTTGCGGCATATGATCGTGTTAGATGGTGGCCTGTGCTGGTCAGTCCATAGCTTCTGGTACTGATGCTTGATTACAGTTTTGGCTTTAATGTATGAGACAGGTTGTTGATTGTTATGGTTGTCTGCTAGACTTGTATGTTATACGTGTATATGTGTGCATGTGAGAGTTCGTGAGAGTGTTAGAGTGTGTGTGAGAGAGAATGTGTGAGAGAGATTTGTATATGTGAGCGTGTTTGTGTATGTGCGTGTGTGTGTGTAAAAAAGAGAGAGAATGATGGAGTCCGTCTGTTGTTTATATAGATTCCTCCAGACAGCGTGTCTCAGGGAGGAATCATTGTCCAGGACATAGAGTAGAATATTTCTGTGCCTTGTACAGTGAAGGCACAGACTAACTGTAGGTGATACAGCAACACAAGTAACAAATACTTGACAGCAAAACGTTACTTTGTTATGCTCTTACTAATACATTCACCTTGGTGAGGAAAACAACAACAAAAAGGAGGTAACATGAATGACTGAACAGTCATAGGGGTTCAGCAGTCTAATCAATCAAACAACAGCACTAAGAGTAAAACGTTGATGTACACAGCAACTATAGTCAGCAGTTACCAAAATTGTTCAACAATATTTAATATGAGAACAATGAGGACGGAATCCTGATGAATGAAGGAAGATGAATATCAATGCAAGAGCATGAGAAATCAACAATACAATAATACATAAATCATTTCGGTGAATTTCGCCACAGGAATGTACATATACACAAAAAATAATAAAACTGACATACTAACCTCACATCGAAAATTCATCCAAATCGAAACAACTCTAAACAACAACACATCTAACAATCTGTGTCCGAAAAATGACAAGCAGGCATCTATTCCTGCATCCTAATTAGACTACACAAAACCTACAACTGTGCCTTAAAAATGACAAGCAGACAACTATTCTTACATTATAATAACGCTACAAATCCTAAGCTGACACATACCCTAGATGAACGTAAGGTTTCTGTAACTTCTCCCCGCGACCTGTGAAAAGAACTTTCAGCCGGACAAAGACTTAGCGAGGTGCTCAATTTACAACCGGGAACAATCTGGGGAAGGGACATGAACCAAAACCCAGCTGAAACCCACAAATCCATGGCCCAATGTACTACCGTACTTGGGTGGCCATACATAAAACCAACTCTACAACCCAGGATTCCCCTACCAGGATATTGTATGCCAGTCATGCAACACATCATATACATCAACACATGACATAAACATGAAATACATATGACCAAGTCAGCAAATCAATTTAAATCCATTTATTAACACTCTCTACATTTATCACAGTGGCGCCACGACAGACATTACATATATCCACATGTATCATTATGATAACAACCAGGCATGACATAAATATAATGTATCATCAATGTAACACATTCAAATGTGACATGTATCATCAATGTAACACATTCAAGTATGACATGTATCATCAATGTAACATATGAACTCTCTAAGGATAACTAAAATCTATATGTGCCTGATGCTGGCCTGGGCTCCCCTCCCCCCATAAGCATTTTCATACACATTCTTCCAGCTGTACCATCACACTTATCTAGCCTTGCCTACTGCTGCACTTATGAAACACTCACCTCCCTGGATCGCGATGTGCTTCTGCACTTACAGCACACTGCTATCACGCCCCTCTCTCCCATACCACACATGATCTCCTGGTGTGTGCTAACGCACTGATACCACTATACATAATCTCCTGATGCGTGCTAAAGCACTGAAATAATCACTCCATCTTCCCCACTTCACAACTTCCATGTGCTAATCACATAATTGATTTGCAAATGCTGCAGCCAGGTTACGTATCTCCGGAATACCATCTCGACCTATATATATACCAGCCATGCGAATGAAGGAACTGATGGACCCAAATATGTGCCCATCTAACTGTGACGATAATCTATAAATCTGATAGAATCTCCTCATGCTACGAGAAGGACAAACAATCTGCAGCACATTGACTTCCAACACATTAAATCAAAACAGTGTGAGTCGGCTTGGGCATAAATATATCATGATGATCATGGCCAGACGAAACGAACTCAGCCCCGCCATAGACTCTAGATTGTCGCCCCTCCGGCACGCTGTTCCTATATATATATATGGTCCTTCCATCCTAGGATTTACGTGAACGGCATGCCGTGCTTCGCCCACGACGTACAGCCAATGGCCGTTCACAGACTACCAAATCATCACCGAGCTGTCCGGACAAGGGCATTCATCTTGTCACAAGAGTGACATCGTTGAAAACCTTTTCATATCGCATATACTGGAACAGACACAATGAATAGAAAACAGAAAGGACAGAAAAAGGTTTGCTGTCACCTTCTGGCAGAAACAGCGTCGTCTTCTGCACGTGCGACCGGTATTGTATCCCGTAATGCACTTACAGTTGTATGAAGCATTCAGTCTAGTGCACTTCGCCTTACAGACAGTAATATGACAGAAGCTGGATTCTAGTTGAGAACCTTCTCATGACAAGACAGGCCTGTCAGGAACTGAGCTACTCCTGCATGAGATGAAAACCAAAATATGACAGAGACAAAATAAGAGGAAAGACAACAGGCAACAAATATACAAGACAGCGACAAAAAATGAGGAGTGATTGATTAGTTCTCGGCATAATGTCTCTCTCTCTCTCTCTGAACCTTAAGTGCCCAGGGCACATGGGGCTTCCGCAAGGGTTTTCCACAAATGCCTGTCCTTCGCCTTTTTTTCTGCTCTTGCCCGGGTGAGCCCTCTATTGCTCAACATCCTTTCTGTTGTTCTTCTCCATGTCTCTTTTGGTCTACCCTTACTTCTGTTCCCCTGTGGTGTCCATCTTAGTGCTATTTTTGGTAGTGAGTTGTCAGTCATTCGGAGCACATGTCCCAACCATCGCCAGCGTCTTTCCTCAATAATTGTTGTCAGTGGTTTCATCTGCATTTCTGCTAATAAGATGTTATTTCTTATGGTGTTTGGCCAAAATATTTTTCTAATTCTTCGTAAACATTTATTCTGGAGAGAATTCAACTTGTTTTCTATGGTTTTGGTGATTTTCCAGCATTCACTTCCATAGAGTAGTACACTTAGAACATTACTCTTAAATATCCTGATTTTCATATTTATGCTTAGTTTTTTTTTATTTCCATATAGTCTGCAGCATAGAAAAGCCTGGTTTGCTCTAGTAAGTCTGCTGTTGATGTCCTCTGTGCTGTCTCCATTTTCTACTACTCTGCTGCCAAGGTATACAAATTCGTTGACCTCCTCCACTAACTTGTTATCTACTCTGAGTACATTTCTGTTGTTCACATTTTGCTTCATTAACTTTGTCTTTCCTACGTTGATCTTTAGTCCTATGTTGTTTGCATTCTGAGTTAGCTTGTTTATTTTATCTTGCATATCTTTGTGTCGGCATAATGTACAACGGATTATTTATGGACAACTTTTTTGGGTTATTTCTGAATATAGTTCCCTTGCAAGTTTTTGCACGTAGTCCAGCGATCCTGGAGCATATGGATCCCTTCTTTGTAAAAGTCAGCATCTTGTGTCAGTAGAAAGTGGTCTACAGCATGAATGACGTCATCATCTGAAGCAAATTTCCGACCACTGAGCTCCTTTTTTTTAAGTTTGGTAAACAGGTAATAGTCCGAAGGGGCCAAATCTGGGGAATAAGGAGGATGTTCAAGAAGCTGGAAGCCACATGAATGAATGGGAGCCATTGCCACTGCCAACTTGTGAACTGGAGCATTGTCTTGATGAAAGATGACTCCTCCTGTCAATTTTCCCTGACCTTTTCCTTCACTTTGACCTGCAGTTGCTTCAGAAGATTAGCGTAATAGGCCCTGGTGACCGTTCTGCCCTTTTGAAGATAGTCTACCAATAGCACACCTTCTGAATCACAAAAGACGGTAGCCATCACTTTGCCTGCAGACAGAACCACCCTTGCTTTCTTTGGAAATGGGGATCCATGATGTTTCCACTGCTTTGACTGTTCTTTTGTTTCTGGTTGAAAATAATGAACCCAAGTCTCATCCATAGTTACAAATTGCTGAAGAAACTTTTCAGGATCTGCAGAAAAATGGTCAGTATTGTCTCTTGACATGTTAAGACGCTGTCATTTGTGATCAGCTCCAAGAAGTTTCGGGACCCATCGAGCAGAGATCTTTGTCATTTGAAGATCACTGTGAATAATGGCATGAACACATTCCTGGGAGATGCCCAACTCAGTAGCAATGTACCGCTCAGTTAGTCGTCGACCCTCCATTATCATGTCATGGATTCTGCCGGTGGTTTCATCGGTGGTTATCGTTCTTGGTCTTCCTGGACGGGGATCATCTTCCAGACTCTCCCTTCCATGTTTGAATTGAGCTGCCCATTTCTTCACTGTGCTATAAGAAGGGGCACTCTCCCCTACAGCCTCTACCATATCCTCATGGATCTCCTTCAATGATAAGCCCTTGATGCAGAGGTAGCGAAAGACTGCTCGATGATAAATTGTATCTATTTTCTTAATTTCTGCCACCCCTTACCACTTCAGTAGCCTGTAAAAGAAAATTGATTCCAGTTTATTTCTTGAAACTTGATGTTTAATCTTACATTAACCTGATCTACGAGGGGCGTTCAGAAAGTAGTTCACCGCGTCGTTTTTTCAGCTAATAATGAAGATAGAAGCATGAAATTTTGCACTTTAAATATGGCATGTGCCAATTGTGTGAACCAAATTGTACCGCAACCAGCCAAAGAATATGGCTGTCCTAACCGTTAAAATGGAGCGTGTTAACAACTTGGGGTATAAGCAGCGAATTGCGATAAAATTTCTTGTTGAAGAGAAGGAAACTGTTGTGAACATTCACAAGCGTCTATGTGATGTGTATGGAAGTTTTTCACTCCACAGGAGTACAGTCAGTCGCTGGGTTCAGAGAATCAAAGAATCAATAAGTGGAGATAAGGAGTTGCATGATCGGCCGCGCCGTGGACGTCCTGCCACAGCCACCAAGGAAGAAATGTTGAAATGCGCTGAGGGCTTTATTCTTACCGATAGGCGTATCACTACTCAACAATTGGCCTTAAAACTGTCATTCAGCAATGGTAGTGCAAATGCAGTTATAAAAGATCTCAAGGAATAGACATGACAGAGACAAACATAATATGAAAGGATAGCAAACAAGGAACACACAAGACAGAGACAAACTTAATATGGAAAGATAGCAGACAAGAAAAGGACATGACAGAGACAAACATAATATGGAAGGACAGCAAACAAGGAACAGACAAGACAGAGACACACTTAATATGGAAGGATAGCAAACAAGGAACAGGCAAGACAGAGACAAACATAATATGGAAGGATAACAAACAAGAAACAGACAAGACAGAGACAAACATTAAACCTGTTCAAAATTTGCTGTTACAGAAACTTGAATGTATTCAAAGCGCGTACACATGCATACGCACATACATACACACAACATGTACACATGCATACAGACAATATGTACACATGTATACACACAACATGTACATATGCACACACACAACATGTACACATGCATACACACAACATGTACACATGCATACACACAACATTTACACATGCATACACACAACATGTACACATGCATACACACAACATGTACACATGCATATACACAACATGTACACATGCATGTACATACGTAAAGTACACACAAAAAGTTCCGAGGTTATACACAAATAAAAACGGTTGGAAAATTTGAACACAAAAATTAATAATTAATACACGATGTCTGCTTTAATCAGTTGAGATGAAGAAATCAGATTAAAAACAGGGACTAGTTTCTAGAAAGTCTCTCATCAAACGACGTATCAAGGAAAAAATGTGAATTATGCAATTTTCAAGTTTCAGTAAATGTTCCAAACTAACAGATGTAAGGGATATACATTTTTTCATCGGATTTTTTGTTCTTGTTGCAGAAAATGTCAAGTATTTTTGTAGGAATTGAAAAAAAGCATATCACTGTGAGCGGTGCACGGGTTAGACATGAGTGTCTGGGAAAAACTTGAGCAGTATTTGCTCACTAGATCTGTAAACTACCAGAATTCTTTTTTTCTTTCCTGTGTACCTTCATAGGGCAAATTCGTGACGTGTGCGTGGCCTACAATTGACATTTGCCAGATAGAATCATAAATTATTCTCAAGCGACTCCCATAACCAACTTTTTGTTTTTTTCTAAATCGAAGGGCAAATAAAAATCCCGAGACAGTGGGGGAGATTACGGAACAAATCTGAAAGAAATTCAAATCGTTAAACTCTGGTCTGACAATTTTTACTTGCGCGCGCACACATACATACATACACACACACACACGTGATGAACATGCCTGGATATGCTGCTTCTTGAAGTCTAAAAAAAGGGAAGACATCAAAAATGAAAGAACTTTTGTCTAGTTTGGGGTTTTTTTTCCTTCGAAGCGCCGTAAAACTGACTCGATGTGCGGCAACACTGGCTCCACGCGCAGTCCCACTAACTCGACACACAGTCCCACTAACTCGACACACTGTTAACACTGATTTCACGCGCAGTCCCACTAACTCGACACACTGTTAACACTGATTTCACGCGCAGTCCCACTAACTCGACACACTGTTAACACTGATTTCACGCGCAGTCCCACTAACTCGACACACTGTTAACACTGATTTCACGCGCAGTCCCACTAACTCGACACACTGTTAACACTGATTTCACGCGCAGTCCCACTAACTCGACACGATATTAACACTGATTTCACTTTAAAAGTTACTCAAATGGCAGCAAAAACTGCATACAGACAGAGAAATAGGCAGTCAAATAGAGAGACTGACAGATAGAGAAATAGGCAGTCAAATAGGGAGACTGACAGACGGAGAAACATGCAATCAAATAGAGAGACTGACAGACAGAGAAATAGGCAGTCAAATAGGGAGACTGACAGACAGAGAAATAGGTAGTCAAATATGGAGACTGACAGACAGAGAAATAGGCAGTCAAATAGGGAGACTGACAGACAGAGAAACATGCAATCAAATAGGGAGACTGACAAACAGAGAAACAGGCAATCAAATAGGGAGACTGACAGACAGAGAAACATGCAATCAAATAGGGAGACTGACAAACAGAGAAACAGGCAATCAAATAGGGAGACTGACAGACAGAGATACATGCAATCAAATAGGGAGACTGACAGACAGAGAAACAGGCAATCAAATAGGGAGACTGACAGATAGAGAAGCAAGCAGTCAAAAAGAGAGACTGACAGATAGAGCAACAGGCAGTGAAATAGGGAGACTGACAGACAGAGAAATAGGCAATCAAATAGAGAGACTGACAGAAAAATAGGCAATCAAATAGAGAGACTGACAGACAGAGAAATAGGCAATCAAATAGAGAGACTGACAGACAGAGAAATAGGCAATCAAATAGGGAGACTGACAGACAGAGAAATAGGCAGTCAAATAGGGAGACTGACAGACAGAGAAATAGGCAGTCAAATAGGGAGACTGACAGACAGAGAAATAGGCAGTCAAATAGGGAGACTGACAGACAGAGAAATAGGCAATCAAATAGGGAGACTGACAGATAGAGCAATAGGCAGTCAAATAGGGAGACTGACAGGAAGACAGACAGAAAACAAAAGATGTATTGATTTCTGACACAGAAGGAATGATATTGGAGTGTACCTATATTATGTAGACTTGTGAATTATAGTGTTCGTGTATTATGCAGACGTGTGAATTACAGTGTTTGTGATTTTCTCGCTGTTACAGTCAGCGGGTCACACACGTTCCATCCGTCGTACCTGCTCATCAGATCTCCCTGTCACGTGACATATTCACTCCCAGCATCTCCAGATTGATTTACTTCTCCCAGTGTCTGCTTGTCCTGTCTCCCATTGACACTTTTGCTCGGAAGTTCTTGCCAGTTAATGCTTGCGTACACAAATTCTAACATGAACTAAAAATTCTGCCAGGAACATACATTTTAAGTATGGCTGTGTCACACTCTTGTCACCTCAATGAATCAAATAATTTCACCTTCTTGTCACTTCATTGAGTCAAATATGTCTCACTTTCTTATCATATCACTGTCTCAAACACTTCCTACCTTCTTGTCACTTCACTAAGTCAAACACTTCCTACCTTCTTGTCACTTCACTAAGTCAAACACTTTCTACCTTCTTCTCACTTCACTAAGTTAAACACTTCCTGACTTCTTGTCACTTCACTAAGTCAAACACTTCCTACCGTCTTGTCACTTTACTATGTCAAACACTTTTACCTTCTTGTCACTTCACTAAGTCAAACACTTCCTACCTTCTTGTCACTTCACTAAGTCGAACACTTCCTACCTTCTTGTCACTTCACTAAGTCAAACACTTCCTACCGTCTTGTCACTTCACTAAGTCAAACACTTTCTACCTTCTTCTCACTTCACTAAGTCAAACACTTTCTACCTTCTTGTCACTTCACTAAGTCAAACACTTCCTACCTTCTTGTCACTTCACTAAGTAAAACACTTCCTACCTTCTTGTCACTTCACTTAACTGACTCAGACACTTTAGTTTCTGTTTTGAACATGTGAAAATAGAACTGAATTTTTAGTCTCTGAACTTTAAACTGACTATATGTTAGAACATATATCACAAACGTAATCTACGATATATCTGCAATTTTTGAGTAGTTCTGCCAGCGATTATCTGTAATGTTTGAAGAGCTTAACCTGGGAGATGTTCTATTCCGGTTGTAAGAGCTTAAGCTGGGAGATATCCCGTGTCGGCTGTAAGAGCTTGGGCTGGGAGATGTTCTGTGCCAGCTGTAAGAGCATGGGCTGGGAGATGTTCTATGTCGGTTGTAAGAGCTTGGGCTGGGAGATGTCCTGTGCAGGTTGTAAGTGCTTGGGCTGGGAGATGTCCTGTGCAGGTTGTAAGTGCTTGACTGGGAGATGTTCTATGCCGGCCGTAAGAGCTTGGCCTGGGAGATGTTCTATGCAGGTTGTAAGTGCTTGGGCTGATAGATGCTTTGTGCCAGCTGTAAGAGCTTGGACTGGGAGATGTTCTATGACACTTGTAAGAACTTGGGCTGGGAGATGCTCTGTGCTGGCTGTAAGAGCTTGGGCCGGGAGATGCTCTGTACCGGCTGTAAGAGCTTGGACCGGGAGATGCTCTGTGCCGGCTGTAAAAGCTTGGACCGGGAGATGCTCTGTGCCGGCTGTAAGAGCTTGGACCGGGAGATGCTCTGTGCCGGCTGTAAGAGCTTGGACCGGGAGATGCTCTGTGCCGGCTGTAAGAGCATGGGCTGGGAGATGTTCTGTGCCGGTTGTAAGAGCTTGGGCTGGGAGATGTCCTGTGCAGGTTGTAAGTGTTTGGGCTGCGAGATGTCCTGTGCAGGTTGTAAGTGCTTGGGTTGGGAGATGTTCTCTGACAGTTGTAAGAACTTGGGCTGGGAGATGCTCTGTGCTGGCTGTAAGAACTTGGGCTGGGAGATGCTCTGTGCTGGCTGTAAGAGCTTGGGCCGGGAGATGCTCTGTACCGGCTGTAAGAGCTTGGACCGGGAGATGCTCTGTGCCGGCTGTAAGAGCTTGGACCGGGAGATGCTCTGTGCCGGCTGTAAGAGCTTGGACCGGGAGATGCTCTGTGCCGGCTGTAAGAGCTTGGACCAGGAGATGCTCTGTGCCGGCTGTAAGAGCTTTGACCGGGAGATGCTCTGTGCCGGCTGTAAGAGCTTTGACCGGGAGATGCTCTGTCCCGGCTGTAAGAGCTTTGACCGGGAGATGCTCTGTGCCGGCTGTAAGAGCTTTGACCGGGAGATGCTCTGTCCCGGCTGTAAGAGCTTTGACCGGGAGATGCTCTGTCCCGGCTGTAAGAGCTTGGACCGGGAGATGCTCTGTGCCGGCTGTAAGAGCTTGGACCGGGAGATGCTCTGTGTCGGCTGTAAGAGCTTGGACCGAGAGATGCTCTGTCCCGGCTGTAAGAGCTTGGACCGAGAGATGCTCTGTCCCGGCTGTAAGAGCTTGGACCGAGAGATACTCTGTCCCGGCTGTAAGAGTTTGGACCAGGAGATGGTCTGTGCCGGCTGTAAGAGCTTGGACCGGGAGATGCTCCGTGCCGGTTGTAAGAGCTTGGACCGGGAGATGCTCCGTGCCGGTTGTAAGAGCTTGGACCAGGAGATGCTCTGTACCGGCTGTCAACTGTCAGATCCCTGTAATAACAGTGTACTGCAGGAATTGACGTCTGAAATAGTTCTTCTATCAAAATAAACAGTCACCATCCGCAGCAAATGGGTTTAGGGTTCCAAGGAACTGGACCCAAGTCCTCTTGCACAGACCCAACTGGTGAAGCAGATGAAGCATGCTCAAGTGTGTGATCATTGTGAGAAAGGAAGATGCTGTAGGTCCATTGTGCCCAACTTTGATGTGCAGGAGATAAAATGTCTGGATGGAAGAATTTGACTTGCTTGTTTATGCAACATTCTGCTGTATACTTGCCTCAACTTTCACAAACTTTGATGTGCAGGAGATAAAATGTCTGGATGGAAAAATTTGACTTGCTTGTTTATGCAACATTCTGCTGTATACTTGCCTCAACTTTCACACTGCACAGTTCCCATCGTTTTAACCACTTCCAAAGACATTTATGAAGGGAAGGACACCACGGGGGAACCAAGATTCATGTTATACTTCTCATGATTAGATTCGTGATATCATCCACCAAGGCTGGAAAGAACTGTCACAGGACCATGCCACAAGCAGAACAACTATCATAGAAAGACTGTACGACATGCAGAACAATTATGTTACCAACACCGTGTCACACACAGAACAAGACACAGAACAATTATCTTACCAAGATCGTGTCACCCACAGAACACGACACAGAACAATTATCTTACCAAGATCGTGTCACACACAGAACACGACACAGAACAATTATATTACCAAGACCGTGTCACACACAGAACAATTATATTGCCAAGACCGTGTCACACACAGAACAAGACACAGAACAATTATATTACCAAGATCGTGTCACACACAGAACAATTATATTACCAAGACCGTGTCACACACAGAACAATTATCTTACCAAGACCGTGTCACACACAGAACAATTATCTTACCAAGACCTTGTCACACACAGAACAATTATCTTACCAAGACCGTGTCACACACAGAACAATTATCTTACCAAGACCGTGTCACACACAGAACAATTATCTTACCAAGACCGTGTCACACACAGAAAAACTATCATAACAAGACCGTGTCACACACAGAACAAGACAAGAACAACTATCATAACAAGACCGTGTCACACACAGAACAATTATCATAACAAGACTGTGTCACACAGAACAACTATCATAACAAGACCGTGTCACACACAGAACAAGACACAGAACAACTATCATAACAAGACCGTGTCACACACAGGACAAGACACATAACAACTATCATAACAAGACCGTGTCACACACAGAACAAGACACAGAACAATTATCTTACCAAGATCGTGTCACACACAGAACACGACACAGAACAATTATATTACCAAGACCGTGTCACACACAGAACAATTATATTGCCAAGACCGTGTCACACACAGAACAAGACACAGAACAATTATATTACCAAGATCGTGTCATACACAGAATAATTATATTACCAAGACCGTGTCACACACAGAACAATTATCTTACCAAGACCGTGTCACACACAGAACAATTATCTTACCAAGACCTTGTCACACACAGAACAATTATCTTACCAAGACCGTGTCACACACAGAACAATTATCTTACCAAGACCGTGTCACACACAGAACAATTATCTTACCAAGACCGTGTCACACACAGAAAAACTATCATAACAAGACCGTGTCACACACAGAACAAGACAAAGAACAACTATCATAACAAGACCGTGTCACACACAGAACAATTATCATAACAAGACTGTGTCACACACAGAACAACTATCATAACAAGACCGTGTCACACACAGAACAAGACACAGAACAACTATCATAACAAGACCGTGTCACACACAGGACAAGACACATAACAACTATCATAACAAGACCGTGTCACACACAGAACAAGACACAGAACAACTATCATAACAAGACCGTGTCACACACAGAACAAGACACAGAACAACTATCATAACAAGACCGTGTCACACACAGAACAAGACACAGAACAACTATCATAACAAGACCGTGTCACACACAGGACAAGACACAGAACAACTATCATAACAAGACCGTGCAGAACAACTACTAATGTTGCACTATTTTGGGAAGAAATGTCAGTATACCTCAATGACAGATGCTGCTAGAACATAGAGAGCAGACTTTGCAGCCCAGACTTGGTTTGTTGGTGACAGTCATATTGCTCGAATCAGCATGACAGAAGCTGTTCAGCTCATGCTCAGCAATTTCTGGAATCAGCATGACAAAAGCTGTTCAGATCATGCTCAGCAATTTCTGGAATCAGCATGACAAAAGCTTTTCGGCAAAATGAAGCTCAGCAATTTCTATTAACTGACGTATCGACAAGATTAGCTATTATTTCAGTTTTTTTTTAAACCACAACGATACCAGCACTCGGGTACAGAGGTGGCGTAAGTTCACACACTAGTGACAATACTCGTGAAAAATTATATTGGAAAGCAGTTTATAATCGACCTCGCTTGAGAAATGAATGCTATTATCATATTTATCTTCACTCCTATGGGTTCAATTAGAGGTGAACGTAAAGTTATGCAAAGAAGATAAAAACTATCTTTACTGAACAAATTAAGCAGAAGTAGATCGTGCGTCATTTGATGTAGGACAGATTCGATTCTGAATTCAAGTAATCACAATCATATATGGAGGATCGTGTGAAACTCTGCAATCTGTTTACCGATACACTCACGCCACTATTTATCCAAGCATCGAAGTTCATGAATTATGGCTGTCGAATAAAAGATCGTCTTTGGTTAATGCATCGATTCTGAAAAGGCGGACGCATTTATCCTGTAAATGACGTATCGAATAGTGAGGACTCCATAAAATGGTGGAGCGATGCTAATTATTTATTCAGTAATAAAAGGTAATGAGGGGAAAATGAGCCAGTGGTAACGACCAGTTATCATCGTCATCATCATCATCATCATCATTATTTTGCGGTACTGTTCCTCTGACACGGCTTTACTAAAATTTCACGGTGACAGCAAATATTGTTGCCAATATTAGTTACCTTCCTTTTACTCTTATCTCCTCTAACTTCACGTTTGGCCCTTGTTTCCTTTTTGATTAGGTCTCTGACATAAGACTGTGGCCAGCATTGAAGTTTCTGCAATTTATTGGGAAATTGTTATTCACGGATCTTCCAAATTTGTCTTTATATTCCAAGCTTTTTAACTGTCAGGTCTTACTTCCCTTGAGACGCTCTTCCGAACTAAAATTAATTTAAGTCTCTTCAAGAAAATGAGAGAACATAGAAAACTTGACGGAGTCAGCAACACAGCTTTGAACAAGTTTAAACTTGATACAGCAACACAGCTTTGAACAAGTTTAAACTTGATACAGCAACACAATTTTGAACACGTTTAAACTTGATACAGCAACACAGCTTTGTACAAGTTTAAACTTGATAAACCAACACAAGTTTGTACAAGTTTAAATTTGATACAGCAACACAATTTTGAACAAGTTTAAACTTGATACACCAACACAGCTTTATACAAGTTTAATCTTGAAGCAGCAATACAGCTTGATGCAAGTTTAATCTTGAAGCAGCAACACAGCTTTGAACAAGTTTAATCTTGAAGCAGCAACACAACTTTATGCAAGTTTAATCTTGAAGCAGCAACACAGCTTTGTATAAGTTTAATCTTGAAGCAGCAACACAGCTTTATACAAGTTTAATCTTGATACAGCAACTGAAATTAATGTTTTCGTTACTGCTAGGTATCAGTACGGCCAATTTTTAAGACTGTTTATTTTAAAACTTCAGTTAATTTGTGTTGATGTGTGAATGTAACGAAAAGTTGTTTGTGTTACTTTTTTATATGCAATGTTTTTATTTTAATTTGTAATTGGCATTGTTAAAATATACACTATACGAACTGTAAAATCCCTGTATTAATATTATTATTATTATTATTATTATTAAGAATGAGCGATAGAAAAAGTTAATGAAAACCGACTCCACACACAGCAGATCAGCCAGTTTTTGTATTGAAAGACTTCTACGATAACCTGGCTACAAACTCTCTCTTATAGTATAGAAACACTTCTCCAATAATCTGGCACTAAACTCTCTCTTATAATATGTAAACACTTCTCCAATAATCTGGCACTAAACTCTCTCTTATAATATGTAAACACTTCTCCAATAATTTGGCACTAAACTCTCTCTTATAATATGTAAACACTTCTCCAGTAATCTGGCACTAAACTCTCTCTTATAATATGTAAACACTTCTCCAATAATCTGGCACTAAACTCTCTCTTATAATATGTAAACACTTCTCCAATAATCTGGCACCAACTCTCTTATAATATGGAAACACTACTGCAATAATCTGGCATTAAACTCTCTCTTATAATATGGAAACACGTCTCCAATAATCTGGCACTAAACTCTCTCTTATAATATGGAAACACTTCCGCAATAATCTGGCACGCAACTCTCTTATAATATGGAAACACTTCTCCAATAATCTGACACCAAACTCTCTTTATAATATGGAAACACTTCTCCAATAATCTGACACCAAACTCTCTCTTATAATATGGAAACACTTCTCCAATAATCTGACACCAAACTCTCTCTTATAATATGGAAACACTTCTCCAATAATCTGACACCAAACTCTCTCTTATAATATGGAAACACTTCTCCAATAATCTGACACCAAACTCTCTCTTATAATATGGAAACACTTCTCCAATAATCTGGCACCAAACTCTCTCTTACAATATGGAAACACTTCTGCAATAATCTGACACCAAACTCTCTCTCTCCCTCTCTCTCTTATAATATGCAAAAACTTGCTCTATAATTTGGTAGCAAACTCTCTCTCTCTCTCTCTCTCTTTTGAAATAAAGATCAATCAATCATCAATCTCTCTCATAATATGGAAACACTTGTTTCATAATTTAGCAGAAAACTCTCCCTCCCTCCCTCCCTCCCTCTCTCTCTCTCTCTCGCTCTCTTATAATATGGAAACACTTCTTCTATAATCTGGTAGCAAACTATCCCTCTCTCTCTTATATTATGGAAACACATGTTCTATAATCTGGCGCCAAACTCTCTCTCTCTCTCTCTCTGATAATATAGAAACACTTATTCTATAATCTGGCACGAAACTCTCTCTCTCTCTTTCTCTCTCTCTCTCTCTCTCTCTTTCTCTCTCCTCTCTCTCTCTCTCTCGTTCTTATAATATAGAAACAACTGTTCTATAATCTGGCACCAAACTCTCTCCTTTAAGTTCCCACAGCTGGCCGTCTATCTTTCTGTTGGTACCCATTTTACAGGTCTAACCTGGCTAACAAGACAGGGATCGCCACAATCCCCATGGTGGTGGAGCACCTAAAGAAGTGCTACACGCCACCTGCTTGTTACTTCCACTCAGGTACTGAAGAAATAACCCGCTCTCAATCCGTCGCAGTTTCAAGAAGAAGAAGAAGAAGTGCTCAATGGCCCGACTTCTCTGTCAGTGACGTAAAACTCTAGCAGGTTTTAGAATGTCCAGAAT
Organism: Achatina immaculata; assembly: GCA_009760885.1. NCBI lineage: Eukaryota > Metazoa > Mollusca > Gastropoda > Stylommatophora > Achatinidae > Lissachatina > Lissachatina immaculata. The sequence continues at coordinate 23,626,525 of CM019702.1, read as the reverse complement.
TCAGCCGGCCGGCCAAAACAAACTCTGGTCTTCTCTGATATTGATTATTCATGGCTGCCTCTATACTACAGTGAGGCGTATTTACAGACATAATCCAATAACATTTCTTCGGCTAAGACCAATCAAAGAAGACAGATCCTGTCTGCTGTTTGTCTTAATATTAGCAGACACTTCATGGGCCAGGCTTTTGCTCAATTTATGTAAAATCAAGGGAGGGAATACATTGGGGACTGTGGGATAGGCGAATATGGAGCAGTGATAAACCTGATTTATGGGTAAGAATTAGGCAGTGATAAACCTGCTCTATAGGCAGTACCAATCAGTGATAAATCTAATTTATAGACAAGTAGGAAGCAGAGATAAATCTGATTTATAAATAAGTACTAGGCAGGGTAAACTTTATTTATAGGAAAGTACATTTATACTGAAAGAAAACTACAAAACCAGATAGAAACCGGACCAGGCTATAAACCAGTTTATATTGAAAAAGTACATGAGTCGAAGAGAACTAGAGCAAACAAACATCAGGTTTAGAGTGAGAAAATATACAAATTACTGTCATAAACAGGAGCAAACAAATATCAGGTTTAGAGTGAGAAAATATACAAATTACTGTCATAAACAGACTTATATTCAGTATATAAAAAAACAAATGAGAACTTGGACTATGCCAAGAACAGGTTCACGATATACACAAAGAAGCGTGGAAGTATCAGAGAGGTAGATCACAGTCATATCTAGAGAAGAGAGGTAGATCACAGACATATCTAGAGAAGAGAGGTAGATCACAGTCATATCTAGAGCACAGAGGTAGATCACAGTCATATCTAGAGCAGAGAGGTAGATCACAGTCATATCTAGAGAAGAGAGGTAGATCACAGTCATATCTGGTGCACAGAGGTAGATCACAGACATATCTAGAGCAGAGAGGTAGATCACAGTCATATCTAGAGGAGAGAAGTAGATCATCGTCATATCTAGTGCACAGAGGTAGATCACAGTCATATCTAGAGAAGAGAAGTAGAGCACAGTCATATCTAGAGCAGAGAGGTAGATCACTGTCGTATCTAGAGCAGAGGGGCAATCACCGTTATATCTAGAGAAGAGAAGTAGATCACAGTCATATCTAGAGAAGAGAGGTAGATCACTGTCGTATCTAGAGCAGAGGGGTAATCACCGTTATATCTAGAGCAGAGAGATAGATCACCGTCATATCTAGAGCAGAGAGATAGATCATCGTTATATCTAGAACAGAGAGGTAGATCACCGTCATACCTAGAACAGAGAGGTAGATCACCGTCATACCTAGAACAGAGAGGTAGATCACCGTCATACCTAGAACAGAGAGGTAGATCACCGTCATACCTAGAACAGAGAGATAGATCACTGTTATATCTAGAAAACATCTAACAAAAAGAAGACTGGATGACAATATGTGGTATAATCTACGTTCTAGCACTTGAACATATTCATCATTGTGTGCTGTATGCTGTCTTTATTGCTGTTTAATCCTCATTCATTGACATGTCACTTCACTAATCTCAGGAGGAACACATCATCATCATTATCAACATCATCGTTATAATTATTAATCACTGACGTCAGTAAAACAAATGTTTACTCTGATCGTCAAAGTTTATTGGGAAAGCCACTGAAGCATTCAAGTTCTGGCATCTGACTGAGAACTTAGGTCCCCTTTCCCCAGGACCTAGTGCGAGGGTTTAATCACGTGACTGCCTCGAGATCCGACTCTGGCCAACAACCACCATGTTCGTGACACGATCAACGAACTCATCCACAAGACTGGTCTTTCTCCCTCTGTTACTCATTTTCGCATCCGCGACAGCAGCTTAGGGAAGCCATCCTTTTATCTACTCCCTAAGATACACAAACCAGGCAACATGGGAAGGCCCATAGTATCTGCTTGTTCCTGCCCTACGAAACAAATCTCTGACTTTCTTGACAGCATCTTTCAACCTCTGGTCACTAGTCTGCCCACTTATCTTAAGGACACGAATCATGCTCTTACTGGTTTTGAGACCCTTACACTCCTGCCTGGTCACACCTACCGTATCTTCACCCTTGATGTAGTGTCCTTATACACATCCATCCCGCATGACCAGGGACTTCAGGCCGTCAAGTTCTTTCTGAACAAAAGACACTACCAATCTATTCCTACGTCTACTATTCTGCGCCTTACACGACCTGTCCTCCAACTCAGTTCGTTTGAATTCAATGGCCTGTACTTCGACCAGATTAGTGATATGGCCGTGGGTACCAAAATGGGCCCCTCCTATGCATGTCTGTTCATGGGCCACTTCGAACACAAGGTTCTGAGAGCATGACAGGGCCCTTTCCAGCCTTATATAGATGCTACATAGATGATGGCATTGGGGTCACATCACTGCCAGAGGAAGATCTTGACAACTTTATCAGTTTTATTAAGGAGTACAATCCTGTCATTTCTCTCACCTCCCATATCTCTGCTACTTCCGCTAACTTTCTCGACATTGCCATCACTATCGGCCCTTCTGGGCTTACTACTTCTATCCACTATAAACCTACAGACTCTCACAGCTACCTCTTGTACTCTTTCTCCCTTCCCAGATCGTGTAAGGACTCTATTCCTTTTTCCCAGCTTCTTAGGTTGCGACGTTTGTGTAATGAGGATTTTGTTTTCCAGAATCAAGGCCATAAAATGCTAGATTTCTTCCGTCAATGCAACTATCCAGAACATGTTCTCTCGTCATCTTGGAACCGCATTAGCCATATATCGCGGCAACAAACCCTCACCCTTAAACCGCACTGCAGCTCGGACAGAGTTAAACTGGTACTCACGTACCACCCTCATAGCTTGTCAGTTAAAAAACATACTGTTTCGTCATCTCCACCTCCTCCAGACCGAGCCTGATACACGTGAACTTTTTGGGGAACCCACATTGGTGGCCTACAGACGGGACAAGAACCTCAGGGACCTTTTAGTTCGAAGTCGCCTTAAGACAGATGACACTTTTTTATAGTACCAGACGTTGCGGACGCCGTAGATGCAACACTTGTCCGTTTGTTGTCGAGGCTAGCCAGATCTCTTTCCCTAAGTCCACGTTATCAGTTCAGGAGGGTTTCACCTGCACTTCACGCAATGTTATTTATGTTATTATGTGCAAACGTTATGATATGAAGTATATAGGTGAGACCGGTTTATGCTTAGGAGATCGATTTCGCCAACATCTTAACGATATTTCTAACAAGGCCTGGACACCTGTGGCTAAACATTTTTGCCTTAGCAATCACAGGGGAAAACAGGCCATTTCTGTTAGTGCGATCTGCTCTTGTTCTGCTAATATACGATCTCAGAGGGTCCTAGAACAGCGCCTTATTTTCTAGACTGGTTGTCTCCACCCAGCTGGAATTAACAATGTCTTCAGCTTTCTGTAACTTCTTTAGTTTTCCCACTCCCCCCTTTTGTGATTTATACTCTACTTTCTTTATCCTAGCTACCCCTCCCTATCACCACCTTCTCTTCTTCTCTGTCGACCTATAGGTGTATAGGGTCTTGTCCTATTCACCAGTTTCACATTTTCTCACTGCAGGTGTTTATGTTCTTCATTCCTTATCTCTCCGCCTCCCCTTCCGCCCCCTCCCCCGACACCTTCTCCTCTAGCGGCTATCATGTTTCTATTGCCATTCCCCCTTCCCCCATCTGTTTCCCTCCCTCTCTTTTCACCTTTTCTTTACGGCTGGTTCTATCGGCTCATCCTTTGTGTGGCCCCGCGTGGTCTCTATGCCTCATCTAGTGGACACGCATTTCTCCGTTTCCTATATATGGGATATGCCCGATTAAGATAAGTTTTTCGTTTACTTATACGTTTTTGTTTCGTTTGTGTATGTAATCCTCGAAAACGTCTCACGCCGAAATATCGGATGTTGTATGTTTTTCGTTTATACATTTCCATCTCGCTCTCATACTTTCTATACTTTTTTCTCTCACTTTTCTCACTTTACTCACTCCCTCTGTCACTTTGTAAAACTGCACCATACACCTCTATCTACCTTTATTATTAGAACCATTTTTACTGCAGTCACCATCCCTTTTGTATCCAAAAAGATAAAAGCTGAGATAATGTCAGTAGCGCCGAAGTATTCCCACAGACCGGTGACATATATACATTATTTCGGCGTTTAGCCAGTGAACACCGGTGACATATATACATTGTTTTGGTGTTTAGCCAGTGAACACCGGTGACATATATTCATTGTTTCGGTGTTTAGCCAGTGAACACCAGTGATATATATACATTGTTTCGGTGTTTAGCCAGTGAACATCTTTGACATGGGCAGACAGAGGTTGAGACAGGAACTATGGTGGTTACAGAAAGACATACACCAAACTTTGCCTCACTACAGGACTAGATTTAGCACGCTATATAACCTGACATGAACACTGAACTCCAGATTTAGCACGCTATATAACCTGACGTGAACACTGGACTCCAGATTTAGCACTCTATATAACCTGACGTGAACACTGGACTCCAGATTTAGCACTCTATATAACCTGACGTGAACACTGGATTCCAGATTTAGCACTCTATATAACCTGACATGAACACTGAACTCCAGATTTAGCACGCTATATAACCTGACGTGAACACTGGACTCCAGATTTAGCACTCTATATAACCTGACGTGAACACTGGACTCCAGATTTAGCACTCTATATAACCTGACGTGAACACTGGACTCCAGATTTAGCACTCTATATAACCTGACGTGAACACTGGACTCCAGATTTAGCACTCTATATAACCTGACGTGAACACTGGACTCCAGATTTAGCACTCTATATAACTTGACGTGAACACTGGATTCCACATTTAGCACGTTATATCATAGTCTTTCGCACTGATGTTTGAACGAGGGAGTTAGAGGAACGTCGTCAAACTTTTAGAGTAAAAATGTTTGTGAGCACATGACAACGGAGTTTTGCTTATTTGTATGATGAATACCCGGGGCCACACGGAGAACCTCCGCTAGTTTGGCTTCTTCTTCCTGTCCAGCCTCAGCTCGTATAGTCAGAGATCTCTGTCTACAAGCATACTCGCAATTCACATTGAAAAGAATGTTTTGTATAATGAAACGTATAATTAAAACTCAATCTTTTTTCATATATATATTGCAATCTTTGAAAGTGCTAAAAATATAGTGTTAAAAAACAGAGCGAACTTTTTAAATACGGTGCCAACAGGCACAGAGGGAGAGGTGAGGTTACTGAGCGCACCTAGCGGCAGGTCTTGATAGCAAATTGATATTTGACCTATTTCTCTATGAGTATTAGTCACCGAGCTACATCCACTAAACTGAGCACGTGCACAAGCTGTTCGTCATATTAGTGACCAAATAAAGGAGTCGAAGAACAAATGAAGGAGTCGAAGAACATATGAAGGGGTTGAAAAACAAATGAAGGAGTTGAATAACAATTTGTGTGTGTGTGTGTGAAATTTTGCTGGAAAGCTGGTAAAAATTTGACAGAGACATGGAAAGTGCTTAACCAAGCGCACAGGGACAAATGTGTAAGACATAACAAAGCACACTAGGAGAACTGTATAAGCCATAACAAAGCACACTAGGAGAAATGTATAAGTCATAACAAAGTACACTAGGAGAAATGTATAAGTCATAACAAAGCACACTAGGAGAAATGTATAAGTCATAACAAAGCACACTAGGAGAAATGTATAAGTCATAACAAAGCACACTAGGAGAACTGTATAAGCCATAACAAAGCACACTAGGAGAAATGTATAAGCCATAACAAAGCACACTAGGAGAACTGTATAAGCCATAACAAAGCACACTAGGAGAACTGTATCAACAATCTTCTCTGTAGGTGAAGTTCCTATCAACAATCTTCTCTATAAGTGAAGATTCTATCAATACTCTTCTCTGTAGGTGAAGATCCTATCAACACTCTTCTCTGTAGGTGAAGATCCTATCAACACTCTTCTCTGTAGGTGAAGATCCTATCAACAATCTTCTCTATAAGTAAAGATCCTATCAACAATTTTCTCTTTAAGTGAAGATCCTATCAACACTCTTCTCTGTAGGTGAAGATCCTATCAACACTCTTCTCTGTAGGTGAAGATCCTATCAACAATCTTCTCTATTAGTAAAGATCCTATCAACAATTTTCTCTTTAAGTGAAGATCCTATCAACACTCTTCTCTGTAGGTGAAGATCTTATCAACAGTCTTCTCTGTAGGTGAAGATCCTATCAACAATCTTCTCTAAAGATCCTATCAACAATTTTCTCTTTAAGTGAAGATCATACCAACACGCTTCTCTGTACGTGAAGATCATATCAACAATCTTCTCTGTAGGTGAAGATCCTATCAACAATCTTCTCTGTAGGTGAAGATCCTATCAACAATCTTCTCTGTAGGCGAAGATCCCATCAAGAATCTTCCACATCAACAGGCGACGAGCATTTGGAGAGAGTTCGTGCTGTGACTCGTGGAAATCGTCGTTTAACTGTCCGAGAAGTGGCCATCAACATAAGATCTTGCCATCAACATAAGATCTTGCCATCAAATTTTGAATCTGATGCGTCGAGTCTGTGCAGAATTCGTGCCACATTTGCTGACCGACGATCAGAAATAAAAACATCTTGAAATCAGTCAAAAACTGCTTGTCAGTGCAAACATTCTTAAGAACATCATGACAGAAGATGAGACGTGAGTTTATGGCTGTGATGTTGAACCAAGATGCAACTTTCGCAGTGGCTGGGAAAGGGTCTTCTCGACCAACAAAAAGCACTGATGAGTAGGTCAAAGTTCAAGATGTTGTTGGCTGTGTTCTTTTTTAACTGTAAAGCCATTGTCCGCTAGGAATTTGTATCACGTGGTCAGATGGTAAGCAAACAATTATACCAGGAAGTTATAGCGCGTTTGAGGGATATTGTGGGCGCGAAGGGGCTTGAGTTGTGGGAAAATCCGACTTGGATGTTGCAGCACACCTCGCTCCTCACCCGCCGTTATCCGACACAACTACAGACACCCGTTATGTTCAATCCACCTTGATCTCCAGACTTAGGCAAACTTTCTCCTGTGTCCAAAACATAAAATCATTTTGAAATGATGTCGTTTCTAGCCCATAGAAGAGATTCAGGAAACTGCAGTAAGAGAACTGCTCGCCATGACAAAAGTGGTCCCAGGAAACATTCCATTCATTCATTCATTTGCATGTCCCTTGCGGAACTTTGCCTCCCAAACAGCACTCCTGTAGGCCTCTCGGTTCTGAGCAAGATGGCCTGCTGCTGCTGCTGCATCCATTTGCAGATCGTCAACAATGTCTTGCAGTCATCTTCGTTTTGGTCTTCCTCTCTTTCTTTTTCCCATTATGTATCCTTCCAATACGGTTTTCTCTAAATTATAATGACGTTTAATTTGTCCAAAATTTTAAAGTTTTCTCACTTTACTCCTCTTTACTAGCCAGCCTTCTTCAATATTAAGCAATGGAAAAAAGTTAGGAACCGAGTAGAGTGGATTACTTTGAAGGGGGCAGTGCTTAAAATGCTGTCAGTTGAACGTTTAACTCTTTATATCAAAATTTCGTTTTGTATTTGTTTTGTTTAACACACCTTGTTTGATCAGTTGCTCGCGAGTCTAGTATTAAGAACACATGTGTACCGAGACAGAAATTTGCATTACCAAGTGTGTCACAATTTGAAAACGTTTGGGAGCACTGCGCTATGTAACTGACATAGAGATTTGACAGCTGGAGTCCAGATTTAGCTTGCTGTACAACTTGACCTAATGAATGGAATCCAGATTTGTCACGCTATATAACCTGACATAGCTACTGGAGTCAAGATTTAACACGCTATATAACTTGACCTAGCTACTGGAGTAAAGATTTAGCACGCTATATAGCTTGGCCTAGCTACTAGAGTCAAGATTTAGCATGCTATATAACTTGATCTGGCTACTAGAGTCCAGCTTGGCCTATGACTGGAGTCCAGATTTAGCATGCTATATAACTTTAACAATGAAAGAAATGCTAACTTTGGTAAAACATAATTGTTTCGTAGATCATTTTGTTTCAAGCGTGATTTGGCCAATAAACGTTGATACAAGGGGGAATAACAATTAATTTTAATATTTAGTAGTCCATCTTACACTTAACGTCTATAGTGAAGTCGACCGTTTTGATAATATGAAGTCGGCCGTAGTGATAACATTTAATATGAAGTCGGCCGTAGTGATAACATTTATTATGAAGTCGGCCGTTTTGATAATATGAAGTCGGCCGTAGTGATAACATTTAATATGAAGTCGGCCGTTATATGAAGTCGGCCGTAGTGATAACATTTAATATGAAGTCGGCCGTAGTGATAACATTTATTATGAAGTCGGCCGTTTTGATAATATGAAGTCGGCCGTAGTGATAACATTTATTATGAAGTCGGCCGTAGTGATAACATTTATTATGAAGTCGACCGTAGTGATAACATTTAGTATGAAGTCGGCCGTTCTGATAACATCTATTATAAAGTCGGCCGTTGTAATATAAGCCTTTATTTAAAAGCACACAGATAGCAGAACAAGCTTACATATTTCCCCCAAAACTCAGGCCGCTACTGACACTTGTATCGACACAAGATACTCACCCTAGGGACACATCAGTGTAGTCAGATTACATATTCTGTGACACTGAAATCTGTCACCAGATAAAGTGGATCGCTCTGCCTCTCCGGTCTTCAACACTCTAGACTCACTCAGATACCCTCGTTAAACGATGCTCTATGAAGCATCTGGCTTCTCACAGCACAGACAGACAGCCAGAGCAGCCAGTGTGAGTACATCTCATCAGAAATAAAAACATCTTGAAATCAGTCAAAAACTGCTTGTCAGTGCAAACATTCTTAAGAACATCATGACAGAAGATGAGACGTGAGTTTATGGCTGTGATGTTGAACCAAGATGCAACTTTCGCAGTGGCTGGGAAAGGGTCTTCTCGACCAACAAAAAGCACTGATGAGTAGGTCAAAGTTCAAGATGTTGTTGGCTGTGTTCTTTTTTAACTGTAAAGCCATTGTCCGCTAGGAATTTGTATCACGTGGTCAGATGGTAAGCAAACAATTATACCAGGAAGTTATAGCGCGTTTGAGGGATATTGTGGGCGCGAAGGGGCTTGAGTTGTGGAAAAATCCGACTTGGATGTTGCAGCACACCTCGCTCCTCACCCGCAGTTATCCGACACAACTACAGACATCCGTTATGTTCAATCCACTTTGATCTCCAGACTTAGGCAAACTTTCTCCTGTGTCCAAAACATAAAATCATTTTGAAATGATGTCGTTTCCAGCCCATAGAAGAGATTCAGGAAACTGCAGTAAGAGAACTGCTCGCCATGACAAAAGTGGTCCCAGGAAACATTCCATTCATTCATTCATTTGCATGTCCCTTGCGGAACTTTGCCTCCCAAACATCACTCCTGTAGGCCTCTCAGTTCTGAGCAAGATGGCCTGCTGCTGCTGCATCCATTTGCAGATCGTCAACGATGTCTTGCAGCCATCTTCGTTTTGGTCTTCCTCTCTTTCTTTTTCCCATTATGTATCCTTCCAATACGGTTTTCTCTAAATTATAATGACGTTTAATTTGTCCAAAATTTTAAAGTTTTCTCACTTTACTCCTCTTTACTAGCCAGCCTTCTTCAATATTAAGCAATGGAAAAAAGTTAGGAACCGAGTAGAGTGGATTACTTTGAAGGGGGCAGTGCTTAAAATGCTGTCAGTTGAACGTTTAACTCTTTATATCAAAATTTCGTTTTGTATTTGTTTTGTTTAACACACCTTGTTTGATCAGTTGCTCGCGAGTCTAGTATTAAGAACACATGTGTACCGAGACAGAAATTTGCATTACCAAGTGTGTCACAATTTGAAAACGTTTGGGAGCACTGCGCTATGTAACTGACATAGAGATTTGACAGCTGGAGTCCAGATTTAGCTTGCTGTACAACTTGACCTAATGAATGGAATCCAGATTTGTCACGCTATATAACCTGACATAGCTACTGGAGTCAAGATTTAACACGCTATATAACTTGACCTAGCTACTGGAGTAAAGATTTAGCACGCTATATAGCTTGGCCTAGCTACTAGAGTCAAGATTTAGCATGTTATATAACTTGATCTGGCTACTAGAGTCCAGCTTGGCCTATGACTGGAGTCCAGATTTAGCATGCTATATAACTTTAACAATGAAAGAAATGCTAACTTTGGTAAAACATAATTGTTTCGTAGATCATTTTGTTTCAAGCGTGATTTGGCCAATAAACGTTGATACAAGGGGGAATAACAATTAATTTTAATATTTAGTAGTCCATCTTACACTTAACGTCTATAGTGAAGTCGACCGTTTTGATAATGTGAAGTCGGCCGTAGTGATAACATTTAATATGAAGTCGGCCGTTTTGATAATATGAAGTCGGTCGTAGTGATAACATTTATTATGAAGTCGGCGGTTTTGGAAGTCGGCGGTAGTGATAACATTTATTATGAAGTCGGCCGTTCTGATAACATCTATTATAAAGTCGGCCGTTGTAATATAAGCCTTTATTAAAAAGCACACAGATAACAGAACAAGCTTACATATTTCCCCCAAAACTCAGGCCTCTACTGACACGAGTATCGACACAAGATACTCACCCTAGGGACACATCAGTGTAGTCAGATGACATATTCTGTGACACTGAAATCTGTCACCAGATAAAGTGGATCGCTCTGCCTCTCCGGTCTTCAACACTCTAGACTCACTCAGATACCCTCGTTAAACGATGCTCTATGAAGCATCTGGCTTCTCACAGCACAGACAGACAGCCAGAGCAGCCAGTGTGAGTACATCTCATCAGAAATCGATCCTTGTTACGCATGCGCACTTCTGCAGCTTCACGGAACATAAAAAAAAATGTCTCGCGTGCTAGATGTTGAACATGACGGCCGATAACTTACACAAACAAGCAACTCTTACAGTATTTATAAGTGTCACGTGGAGAATTTTCAGTTAAAAGTCTTTCAACGATTAAAAAAAAAAGTAAAATTATATAGCGAAAAATCTACTAATGTTCAGTGTGTACAGGCTCACGAAACAAGACAATAATGTAGACTCTCACCCAAAGTTCCATGTGTACAGACCACAACACAAGCGAGAGCATAGGTTCATTTGGGTTCAATATTTCTAGAGCTATGAGAGGTTTGATGTAAAGGAAAAAAAGAAGATACTGGACGATCACTCCAGCAGTGATAAAACTGTGGACAACATGATTCAAGATTCAGCATAACCTGGCACACGAACATTCTAGAAGCAGAATATTGTCATGTGTAAAAGCCGGGGTTAACAGAATCTTTCAATTTTCGTGTCCAGAATTCCTATCAGTTACCAGGCTCTACTTAGTCAAATTCCTATCAGTTACCACGCTCTACTTAATCAAATTCCTATCAGTTACCACGCTCTACTTAATCAAATTCTTATCAGTTACCACGCTCTACTAAATCAAATTGGTGATTCTTTATTTCCGCTAGAGTCGCGACATTCCAAACAAATACGTGGCATCCAAAATATGAAATAGCAACAGAAAGTAGACAGACTCGCATTCTGTGCCCCGGGCATAGACTGAGCAACATCCAGTAGACGGACTCGCATTCAATGCCCCGGGCATAGACTGAACAACATCCAGTAGACGGACTCGCATTCAATGCCCCGGGCATAGACTGAGCAACATCCAGTAGACCGACTCGTATTCTGTGCCCCTGCATAGACTGGGCAACATCCAGTAGACGGACTCGCATTCAATGCCCCGGGCATAGACTGAGCAACATCCAGTAGACCGACTCGTATTCTGTGCCCCTGCATAGACTGGGCAACATCCAGTAGACGGACTCGCATTCTGTGCCCCGGGCATAGACTGGGCAACATCTAGTAGACGGACTCGTATTCTGTGCCCCGGGCATAGACTGGGCAACATCCAGTAGACGGACTCGCATTCAATGCCCCGGGCATAGACTGAGCAACATCCAGTAGACCGACTCGTATTCTGTGCCCCTGCATAGACTGGGCAACATCCAGTAGACGGACTCGCATTCAATGCCCCGGGCATAGACTGAGCAACATCCAGTAGACCGACTCGTATTCTGTGCCCCTGCATAGACTGGGCAACATCCAGTAGACGGACTCGCATTCTGTGCCCCGGGCATAGACTGGGCAACATCTAGTAGACGGACTCGTATTCTGTGCCCCGGGCATAGACTGGGCAACATCTAGTAGACGGACTCGTATTCTGTGCCCCGGGCATAGACTGGGCAACATCTAGTAGACGGACTCGTATTCTGTGCCCCGGGCATAGACTGGGCAACATAGATCACCACAGAATGACAGACAAAGTTCAACACATTATGTGATAAACATACAAGACGATAATCTGCATAACCTCACTTTCTCCTTCCTAGATATTAAATCAGTGATAATTCTTAGTAAGTACACTCTCACTTTCTCTCTCCTCCCTAGATATTAAATCAGTGATAATTCTTAGTAAGTACACTCTCACTTTCTCTCTCCTCCCTAGATATTAAATCAGTGATAATTCTTAGTAAGTACACTCCCACTTTCTCTCTCCTCCCTAGATATTAAATCAGTGATAACTCTTAGTAAGTACACTCTCACTTTCTCTCTCCTCCCTAGATATTAAATCAGTGATAATTCTTAGTAAGTACACTCTCACTTTCTCTCTCCTCCCTAGATATTAAATCAGTGATAATTCTTAGTAAGTACACTCTCACTTTCTCTCTCCTCCCTAGATATTAAATCAGTGATAATTCTTAGTAAGTACACTCTCACTTTCTCTCTCCTCCCTAGATATTAAATCAGTGATAACTCTTAGTAAGTACACTCTCACTTTCTCTCCTCCCTAGATATTAATCAGTGATAATTCTTAGTAAGTACACTCTCACTTTCTCTCTCCTCCCTAGATATTAAATCAGTGATAATTCTTAGTAAGTACACTCTCACTTTCTCTCTCCTCCCTAGATATTAAATCAGTGATAATTCTTAGTAAGTACACTCTCACTTTCTCTCTCCTCCCTAGATATTAAATCAGTGATAATTCTTAGTAAGTACACTCTCACTTCTCTCTCCTCCCTAGATATTAAATCAGTGATAATTCTTAGTAAGTACACTCTCACTTTCTCTCTCCTCCCTAGATATTAAATCAGTGATAATTCTTAGTAAGTACACTCTCACTTTCTCTCTCCTCCCTAGATATTAAATCAGTGATAACTCTTAGTAAGTACACTCTCACTTTCTCTCTCCTCCCTAGATATTAAATCAGTGATAATTCTTAGTAAGTACACTCCCACTTTCTCTCTCCTCCCTAGATATTAAATCAGTGATAATTCTTAGTAAGTACACTCCCACTTTCTCTCTCCTCCCTAGATATTAAATCAGTGATAATTCTTAGTAAGTACACTCCCACTTTCTCTCTCCTCCCTAGATATTAAATCAGTGATAATTCTTAGTAAGTACACTCCCACTTCTCTCTCCTCCCTAGATATAAATCAGTGATAATTCTTAGTAAGTACACTCCCACTTTCTCTCCTCCCTAGATATTAAATCAGTGATAATTCTTAGTAAGTACACTCCCACTTTCTCTCTCCTCCCTAGATATTAAATCAGTGATAATTCTTAGTAAGTACACTCTCACTTTCTTTCTCCTCCCTAGATATTAAATCAGTGATAACTCTTAGTAAGTACACTCCCACTTCCTCCCTAGATATTAAATCAGTGATAATTCTTAGTAAGTACACTCTCACTTTCTCTCTCCTCCCTAGATATTAAATCACTGATAACTCTTAGTAAGTACACTCTCACTTTCTCTCTCCTCCCTATATATTAAATCAGTGATAATTCTTAGTAAGTACACTCCCACTTTCTCTCTCCTCCCTAGATATTAAATCAGTGATAATTCTTAGTAAGTACACTCTCACTTTCTCTCTCCTCCCTAGATATTAAATCAGTGATAACTCTTAGTAAGTACACTCTCACTTTCTCTCTCCTCCCTAGATATTAAATCAGAGATAACTCTTAGTAAGCACACTCTCACTTTCTCTCTCCTCCCTAGATATTAAATCACTGATAACTCTTAGTAAGTACACTCTCACTTTCTCTCTCCTCCCTAGATATTAAATCAGTGATAATTCTTAGTAAGTACACTCCCACTTTCTTTCTTCTCCCTAGATGTTAAATCAGTGATAATTCTTAGTAAGTACACTCCCACTTTCTTTCTTCTCCCTAGATATTAAATCAGTGATAATTCTTAGTAAGTACACTCCCACTTTCTTTCTTCTCCCTAGATATTAAATCAGTGATAATTCTTAGTAAGTACACTCCCACTTTCTTTCTTCTCCCTAGATGTTAAATCAGTGATAATTCTTAGTAAGTACACTCCCACTTCCTCCCTAGATACTAAATCAGTGATAATCTTAGTAAGTACACTCCCACTTCCTCCCTAGATATTAATCAGTGATAATTCTTAGTAAGTACACTCCACTTCCTCCCTAGATATTAAATCAGTGATAATTCTTAGTAAGTACACTCCCACTTTCTTTCTTCTCCCTAGATATTAAATCAGTGATAATTCTTAGTAAGTACACTCCCACTTCCTCCCTAGATATTAAATCAGTGATAATTCTTAGTAAGTACACTCCCACTTCCTCCCTAGATATTAAATCAGTGATAACTCTTAGTAAGTACACTCTCACTTTCTCTCTCCTTCCTAGATATTAAATCAGTGATAATTCTTAGTAAGTACACTCCCACTTTCTCTCTCCTCCGTAGATATTAAATCAGAGATAATTCTTAGTAAGTACACTCCCACTTTCTCTCTCCTCCCTAGATATTAATCAGTGATAATCTTAGTAAGTACACTCTCTCTCTCCTCCCTAGATATTAAATCAGTGATAATTCTTAGTAAGTACACTCCCACTTTCTCTCTTCTCCCTAGATATTAAATCAGAGATAATTCTTAGTAAGTACACTCCCACTTTCTCTCTCCTCCCTAGATATTAAATCAGTGATAATTCTTAGTAAGTACACTCCCACTTTCTTTCTTCTCCCTAGATGTTAAATCAGTGATAATTCTTAGTAAGTACACTCCCACTTCCTCCCTAGATACTAAATCAGTGATAATTCTTAGTAAGTACACTCCCACTTCCTCCCTAGATATTAAATCAGTGATAATTCTTAGTAAGTACACTCCCACTTCCTCCCTAGATATTAAATCAGTGATAATTCTTAGTAAGTACACTCCCACTTTCTTTCTTCTCCCTAGATATTAAATCAGTGATAATTCTTAGTAAGTACACTCCCACTTCCTCCCTAGATATTAAATCAGTGATAATTCTTAGTAAGTACACTCCCACTTCCTCCCTAGATATTAAATCAGTGATAACTCTTAGTAAGTACACTCTCACTTTCTCTCTCCTTCCTAGATATTAAATCAGTGATAATTCTTAGTAAGTACACTCCCACTTTCTCTCTCCTCCGTAGATATTAAATCAGAGATAATTCTTAGTAAGTACACTCCCACTTTCTCTCTCCTCCCTAGATATTAAATCAGTGATAATTCTTAGTAAGTACACTCTCTCTCTCCTCCCTAGATATTAAATCAGTGATAATTCTTAGTAAGTACACTCCCACTTTCTCTCTTCTCCCTAGATATTAAATCAGAGATAATTCTTAGTAAGTACACTCCCACTTTCTCTCTCCTCCCTAGATATTAAATCAGTGATAACTCTTAGTAAGTACACTCCCACTTTCTTTCTCCTCCATAGATATTAAATCAGTGATAACTCTTAGTAAGTACACTCCCACTTTCTCTCTTCTCCATAGATATTAAATCAGTGATAACTCTTAGTAAGTACACTCCCACTTTCTTTCTTCTCCATAGATATTAAATCAGTGATAACTCTTAGTAAGTACACTCCCACTTTCTCTCTTCTCCATAGATATTAAATCAGTGATAACTCTTAGTAAGTACACTCTCACTTTCTCTCTCCTCCCTAGATATTAAATCAGTGATAACTCTTAGTAAGTACACTCCCACTTTCTCTCTCCTCCCTAGATATTAAATCAGTGATAACTCTTAGTAAGTACACTCCCACTTTCTCTCTCCTCCCTAGATATTAAATCAGTGATAACTCTTGATAAGAACAGTCAGAACCGCTTCCTCTCCTCCCTAGATATTAAATCAGTGATAACTCTTGATAAGAACAGTCAGAACCGCTTCCTCTCCTCCCTAGATATTAAATCAGTGATAACTCTTGATAAGAACAGTCAGAACCGCTTCCTCTCCTCCCCCTCCCCCACCATCACCTATTTCTAAAATTCTTAATTCAAGGCCAAGTTATTGGCCTTAAAGGGACAATCAAGAGCAAGGGCATTGAGAAGCCTTTCAGAAACAACAGAAAAGGCCTCATGCTGGCTGTGGAGTATGCGAAACAAGCATTGGGAACATAAGTAATCCACAACCAATACCAGTTCTCCGTAGCTAAATTACTAAAGACGCACTTCAAAAGTGCAGTGGCAACTGGAAGACACGGGTTCAATCCCAAGACCGGGAAATAAAAAAAAAGTAACAACTCACAAGACCTCTGGGAGTCATGACACAGAGGGGCCCACCCCCCTTAGAGTGTCAGGAGTTTAATAGGGCCGAAACACTTGTCTGAGGGGAGGGGGTGTACTTCCTCTGATGATCTGAAGGAGTTGTGTTATTGTTCCGCTCTCTACAGTAGAGAATTTCCTGCATATTGGCCCTGAAATCATGCACAGTGAGCACTCAACAGAGAAGCCGGACTGGTGTAACTCCTTGAAGATCTTGACAAATCTTCACATATAATGAAGACATGCTGTAGGCCCTGTAGCGCAGGCTCCATAGACAATACGGAGAGATCTGTACACGGGGACTGCTGGTGCAGCTTACATTTTACAGCTTTCCGCAGGCTGGTGGAGTTTAAGCTCTTGTCTTGTTTTTTGTGTGGATCAGCACACGTGTGATTCTGTTGGAGTTTAAGCTCTTGTCTTGTTTTTTGTGGATCAGCACACGTGTGATTCTGTTGGAGTTTAAGCTCTTGTCTTGTTTTTTTGTGGATCAACACACGTGTGATTCTGTTGAAGTTTAAGCTCTTGTCTTGTTTTTTTGTGGATCAACACACGTGTGATTCTGTTGGAGTTTAAGCTCTTGTCTTGTTTTTTTGTGGATCAACACACGTGTGATTCTGTTGAAGTTTAAGCTCTTGTCTTGTTTTTTGTGGATCAGCACACGTGTGATTCTGTTGGAGTTTAAGCTCTTGTCTTGTTTTTTGTGGATCAGCACACGTGTGATTCTGTTGGAGTTTAAGCTCTTGTCTTGTTTTTTGTGGATCAACACACGTGTGATTCTGTTGAAGTTTAAGCTCTTGTCTTGTTTTTTGTGGATCAGCACACGTGTGATTCTTTTGGAGTTTAAGCTCTTGTCTTGCTCTGTAGGTCAGCACATGCTTGACTGTGATGAACTGCCATGGGAGATAGATAACAAAGATCGGACAAAAGTGGAAACTTCTTGCTATCAGAAAAATTGTGTGGGAAGTGGCAAGAAGAGAGAGAGAGGAGAGAGAGAGAGAGAGAGAGAGAGAGAGAGAACAAGTACAGAAGATCTAGTGATCTCGGCGAGTGATGACAGACATTAGAAAACTTTAACAAGTATAGAAGATCTAGCGACTAATGACAGGCATTAGAAAATTCTAACAAATATAGAATATGTAGCGACTAATGACAGACGTTAGAAAACTCTAACAAGTATAGAAGATCTAGCGACTAATGACAGACATTAGAAAACTCTAACAAGTATAGAAGATGTAACCAGTGATGACAAACATTAGAAAACTCTAACAAGTATAGAAGATGTAACCAGTGATGAACAGACATTAGAAAACAAGTATAGAAGATGTAACCAGTGATGAACAGACATTAGAAAACTCAAACAAGTATAGAAGATGTAACCAGTGATGAACAGACATTAGAAAACTCTAATAAGTATAGAAGATGTAACCAGTGATGACAAACATTAGAAAACTCTAATAAAGATAAACAACGTCATGTTGTAGAATGGCAGTCTGAGTTGCAAGTTATTTGAAACACATGTCAAATGTAAAGTATGAAGCCAGAGTGCTGTAACTTAATGGTCACATACCACTTGATATCACGACTTATTAAGCCACAAGTTGTTTTACATTTCAGACCAGGTCAGGCAGACTCTTTCAGTAAATGTCAAGATGGCGTGAAGCTAGCACCTTTAACCTGGTCGACATTTGCAAAAAATGAAAGGTTTCCACATGGTCTGTCCCGTTTGCTTTATTTGTGCAGTGTTAGTCAGTCTTTTAGTTCAATACACAGTGACATTTGTTATGTATGTAGTTCTGGTGTAGACAGGGACATTTATGTATATAGGTCTGGTGTACACAGTGACATTTGTTATGTATGTAGTTCTGGTGTAGACAGGGACATTTATGTATATAGGTCTGGTGTACACAGTGACATTTGTTATGTATGTAGGTCTGGTGTAGACAGGGACATTTATGTATATAGGTCTGGTGTACACAGTGACATTTGTTATGTATGTAGGTCTGGTGTACACAGTGGCATTTATGTATATAGGTCTGGTGTACACAGTGGCAATTGTTATGTAGGTCTGGAGTGCACAGTGGCATTTGTTATGTTTGTAGGTCTGGTGTACACAGTTACATTTGTTATGTATAGGCTAAAACACACATATAAAATACACAGAGACATATCAGTCTGGCACCGATTCTGTCAGATATTAGACATTTACTTGTAAACTTCGCTGGGAAGGGAAATAACTGGAGAACTTTGTAACCGCTGACTTATATTTTTTATAAATTAATTCCCCTTAAACAAAATAATCTAGAACAGCCATTCTAAATGAAGGCCCTGGTTTCCACGGAGGAATCATGGGAGAGCTTACAGAAACCATGAAGTGGGCTAGGGAGAGCTTGGGAGGAAGGGAGGGCTTACAGAAACCATGAAGTGGGCTAGGGAGAGCTTGGGAAGAGGGGAGGGCTTACAGAAACCATGAAGTGGGCTAGGGAGAGCTTGGGAAGAGGGGAGGGCTTACAGAAACCATGAAGTGGGCTAGGGAGAGCTTGGGAGGAAGGGAGGGCTTACAGAAACCATGAAGTGGGCTAGGGAGAGCTTGGGAGGATGGGAGAGCTTACAGAAACCATGAAGTGGGCTAGGGAGAGCTTGGGAAGAGGGGAGGGCTTACAGAAACCATGAAGTGGGCTAGGAGAGCTTGGGAGGAGGGTGGGCTTACAGAAACCATGAAGTGGGCTAGGGAGAGCTTGGGAGGATGGGAGGGCTTACAGAAACCATGAAGTGGGCTAGGGAGAGCTTGGGAGGATGGGAGGGCTTACAGAAACCATGAAGTGGGCTAGGGAGAGCTTGGGAGGATGGGAGGGCTTACAGAAACCATGAAGTGGGCTAGGGAGAGCTTGGAAGGAGGGGAGGGCTTACAGAAACCATGAAGTGGGCTAGGGAGAGCTTGGGAGGAAGGGAGGGCTTACAGAAACCATGAAGTGGGCTAGGGAGAGCTTGGGAGGGCTTACAGAAACCATGAAGTGGGCTAGGGAGAGCTTGGGAGGATGGGAGGGCTTACAGAAACCATGAAATGGGCTAGGGAGAGCTTGGGAGGAGGGGAGGGCTTACAGAAACCATGAAGTAGGCTAGGGAGAGCTTGGGAGGAAGGGAGGGCTTACAGAAACCATGAAGTGGGCTAGGGAGAGCTTGGGAAGAGGGGAGGGCTTACAGAAACCATGAAGTGGGCTAGGGAGAGCTTGGGAGGAAGGGAGGGCTTACAGAAACCATGAAGTGGGCTAGGGAGAGCTTGGGAGGATGGGAGAGCTTACAGAAACCATGAAGTGGGCTAGGGAGAGCTTGGGAAGAGGGGAGGGCTTACAGAAACCATGAAGTGGGCTAGGGAGAGCTTGGGAGGAGGGGTGGGCTTACAGAAACCATGAAGTGGGCTAGGGAGAGCTTGGGAGGATGGGAGGGCTTACAGAAACCATGAAGTGGGCTAGGGAGAGCTTGGGAGGATGGGAGGGCTTACAGAAACCATGAAGTGGGCTAGGGAGAGCTTGGGAGGATGGGAGGGCTTACAGAACCATGAAGTGGGCTAGGGAGAGCTTGGGAGGAAGGGAGGGCTTACAGAAACCATGAAGTGGGCTAGGGAGAGCTTGGGAGGAAGGGAGGGCTTACAGAAACCATGAAGTGGCTAGGGAGAGCTTGGGAGGGCTTACAGAAACCATGAAGTGGGCTAGAGAGAGCTTGGGAGGATGGGAGGGCTTACAGAAACCATGAAATGGGCTAGGGAGAGCTTGGGAGGAGGGGAGGGCTTACAGAAACCATGAAGTAGGCTAGGGAGAGCTTGGGAGGAAGGGAGGGCTTACAGAAACCATGAAGTGGGCTAGGGAGAGCTTGGGAGGAGGGGTGGGCTTACAGAAACCATGAAGTGGGCTAGGGAGAGCTTGGGAGGAGGGGTGGGCTTATAGAAACCATGAAGTGGGCTAGGGAGAGCTTGGGAGGAGGGGTGGGCTTACAGAAACCATGAAGTGGGCTAGGGAGAGCTTGGAAGGAGGGGAGGGCTTACAGAAACCATGAAGTAGGCTAGGGAGAGCTTGGGAGGAAGGGAGGGCTTACAGAAACCATGAAGTGGGCTAGGGAGAGCTTGGGAGGAAGGGAGAGGGACGGACTGAAAGAAACACAAAGGTTCTAGGAGTGAAGATTCTATGATACACATACAACTTGCTTGGTTATGGTTTATAACAGAAATTGCTGGAGACACAGAAAGTACCAGAAGATTACATGTGGGCGGCTTTATAAGATAACGTCACTCTTCTGGCCCATACATGATTCTTCATATAAGAGGATGTTATAATATTCTTGGGAGGAAACACTGGGGTCACACCAGAAGAATGAGGCCCACATTATGTAAGTCCAGGTGGCCATAGAAACAGGGGGGGGGGGAGGGAACAGAGAGAGAGAGAGGGAGAGGGAGAGAGAGAGAGGAAAAGAGAAAAGGCAAGATAATTAACAAGGACAGAGGTAGATATGTCTGCGAGTGTGAGTCCATGAGTGTGTAACTCGTAGTCGTCTTCTTCTTCTTCTTTGTATGCACATTGGCGATGATCTGTGGACGATCCACACGTGGGTCAAGGAGGGGTGACTGTGGACGATCCACATGTGGGTCAAGGAGGGGTGACTGTGGACGATCCACATGTGGGTCAAGGAGGGGTGACTGTGGACGATTCACATATAATATACCAAAATGTCCAGTGGAAGTTTATTATTGATAATTTGTGTAAAAATACAAAATATTTTGTCAAGGAGGATCCACACGTGGGTCAAGGGCCCTACAACCTTGACCGGGGTGTCTCGTCCATAAGATATAGAGGCAGTTGCAGGGCATAGATAAGTATGGGACCTATAAATACAGAGGAATGCGTGTCTGAAGTGAGAGATCAGACAAGCTGAAGTATGGCGGGCAAGTACGATTCCTCTGTGCTTCTGAGTATCGAAATTACTTTTCCCTGCCGACCCTCACACTGTGTAAATATGTATTGTGTATCATAATGTGCTGTGGAGTATGTCATTATCGATCATATGGATATTCTAATTGGTTCATGGATTGTCGTCATATCTAGATGGGCACATATCAAGGTCCATCAGTACCTTCATTTCCACGGATAGTTAATGTGTCGCGATGGTATCAGGAGATACACGGCCAGGCTGCAGAGATGAGATATCAACGATGTGCGTGAGCACTAAATCTGGTGGAGAGAACTCGATAGCGGATTGTCATGAGTTTTGTTAGTACATCTGGATTTCATGTGTTGGGGGAGTGAGATAATAGAAGGTTAGTACATCTGGATTTCATGTGTTGGGGGAGTGAGATAATAGAAGGTTAGTACATCTGGATTTCATGTGTTGGGGGAGTGAGATAATAGAAGGTTAGTACATCTGGATTTCATGTGTTGGGGGAGTGAGATAATAGAAGGTTAGTACATCTGGATTTCATGTGTTGGGGGAGTGAGATAATAGAAGGTTAGTACATCTGGATTTCATGTGTTGGGGGAGTGAGATAATAGTAGGTTAGTACATCTGGATTTCATGTGTTGGGGGAGTGAGATAATAGTAGGTTAGTACATCTGGATTTCATGTGTTGGGGGAGTGAGATAATAGTAGGTTAGTACATCTGGATTTCATGTGTTGGGGGAGTGAGATAATAGTAGGTTAGTACATCTGGATTTCATGTGTTGGGGGAGTGAGATGAATAGTGTGGTAGCACACGGGGAACCTGAGGAATTTGCGGAGGAGAGTTACAGGCAGGTTAGCCGTGAGACGAATAAGTGCAATTGGCACATGGAGATACTTCAGGAAGGGATTGTGGTGTAGTTTCACAGAAGGGCTGCAGATTCATAAGCGCACTGGCACTATATATATGAGATAAAGGTATATTGCTTAGTAGGACCAGAAGGTTCAGAGAGAGAGAGGGAGAGGGAGAGAGAGAGAGAGGAAAAGAGAAAAGGCAAGATAATTAACAAGGACAGAGGTAGATATGTCTGCGAGTGTGAGTCCATGAGTGTGTAACTCGTAGTCGTCTTCTTCTTCTTCTTTGTATGCACATTGGCGATGATCTGTGGACTATCCACACGTGGGTCAAGGAGGGGTGACTGTGGACGATCCACATGTGGGTCAAGGAGGGGTGACTGTGGACGATCCACATGTGGGTCAAGGAGGGGTGACTGTGGACGATTCACATATAATATACCAAAATGTCCAGTGGAAGTTTATTATTGATAATTTGTGTAAAAATACAAAATATTTTGTCAAGGAGGATCCACACGTGGGTCAAGGGCCCTACAACCTTGACCGGGGTGTCTCGTCCATAAGATATAGAGGCAGTTGCAGGGCATAGATAAGTATGGGACCTATAAATACAGAGGAATGCGTGTCTGAAGTGAGAGATCAGACAAGCTGAAGTATGGCGGGCAAGTACGATTCCTCTGTGCTTCTGAGTATCGAAATTACTTTTCCCTGCCGACCCTCACACTGTGTAAATATGTATTGTGTATCATAATGTGCTGTGGAGTATGTCATTATCGATCATATGGATATTCTAATTGGTTCATGGATTGTCGTCATATCTAGATGGGCACATATCAAGGTCCATCAGTACCTTCATTTCCACGGATAGTTAATGTGTCGCGATGGTATCAGGAGATACACGGCCAGGCTGCAGAGATGAGATATCAACGATGTGCGTGAGCACTAAATCTGGTGGAGAGAACTCGATAGCGGATTGTCATGAGTTTTGTTAGTACATCTGGATTTCATGTGTTGGGGGAGTGAGATAATAGAAGGTTAGTACATCTGGATTTCATGTGTTGGGGGAGTGAGATAATAGAAGGTTAGTACATCTGGATTTCATGTGTTGGGGGAGTGAGATAATAGAAGGTTAGTACATCTGGATTTCATGTGTTGGGGGAGTGAGATAATAGAAGGTTAGTACATCTGGATTTCATGTGTTGGGGGAGTGAGATAATAGAAGGTTAGTACATCTGGATTTCATGTGTTGGGGGAGTGAGATAATAGTAGGTTAGTACATCTGGATTTCATGTGTTGGGGGAGTGAGATAATAGTAGGTTAGTACATCTGGATTTCATGTGTTGGGGGAGTGAGATAATAGTAGGTTAGTACATCTGGATTTCATGTGTTGGGGGAGTGAGATAATAGTAGGTTAGTACATCTGGATTTCATGTGTTGGGGGAGTGAGATGAATAGTGTGGTAGCACACGGGGAACCTGAGGAATTTGCGGAGGAGAGTTACAGGCAGGTTAGCCGTGAGACGAATAAGTGCAATTGGCACATGGAGATACTTCAGGAAGGGATTGTGGTGTAGTTTCACAGAAGGGCTGCAGATTCATAAGCGCACTGGCACTATATATATATATATATATAATTGAGATAAAGGTATATTGCTTAGTAGGACCAGAAGGTTCAGAGAGAGAGAGAGAGGACCAGAAGAGCCCAGGCCACCCAGACACATGTTTCAGTTATATATTAGAGTTATACATTTTATTTTATGTCGTATGTGCTTCATTCAGGATGATATGTGTTGTCATCCTATGAATGAAAGTCTATTGTGGCGTTAAAATGGTGTGTCTGGTGAATATAATAAAATACTGATTGATTTGAATGCTTGATTTTGTAATATGTAAATGCATGTCACGTAGTTTGTATGAATGTATGTGATTTTGCTGCATAACTGGCATTCCTTGGAGGAGTGATCCTGTGTTGAAGGTTAGATATGAGTTTGAACCTGGCCATCCAGTACGGTAATACATAGGTCATGGAATTTGAGGTTGCAGCTGGGTTTCTGGTTCTGTCCTTCCCTTAACTGTTCCCAAATTGTGGACTTAGCACCCCGCTAAGTCTATAGATGCGTGGTACCCTGATTTTTGTGATGCACCTTTTGCCTGGGTACCTCCGACTTCAGCACCTTTCCTTGCTAGGGCAGATTGTGGTCTTGCTCAGACTGCCATGAAGACAGTGGTGTAGGCTGGCCTGGCTAAAAAAATCCTTTTTCCAGCCTCTGGTGGCTGTACTTAAGCCCATTCTCCACGTCTAATCCAGCACGCAACACTGGCTGGCCAGACAGCTTTGAGATAAGTTCCACAGAGACATTCCGACTTTGGGATGAGGAATTCGATGAATGTGTGCCTGACTGACTGTAAGCAACTTCTGTCTTTACATTCAACATGGCTAATTTGGCTGCCTATCTTTCATGTATGTATTTGCATGTGTTTTCCAATATCCATGCTTTTATACACGTTTTTTTTTTTTTGCAGTCTAGCATTTGTTTTTGCTGCTGTGATTATGGCTGTAATTTCATAATTCATCTATATCTATCTCCTCTACCTCACTGAGTGCTACGAAATGATTGGTAAGTTCCAGATTGAAATTATTGTTAGTATTTTCTTCCTGTAGGCGCTGGCTGCTTATCTTTCTGGGTTAGTTTTTCTTTCACCTTTCACAGATTTTTTACCTTTGATAGAAGAATATGAAGATAACATTAACATGAACTAATGTTTGACTGTATTTAATTAATAATAAATTAATGAAGTAAATTTGACACAAGATTTCAATGCCAAAACTCATTTGTCTTAGAAGTTCATGATTCATGGTGGAAGTCTTTGATATATCATAGGAATAGCAGTGAGAAATCTGATCAAAATGGGAAGGGCAACAAGAAGTCTTTGATATATTACAGAAATGGCAGTGAGAAATCTGATCAAAATGGGAAGGGCAACAAGAAGTCTTTGATATATTACAGAAAGGGCAGTGAGAAATCTGATCAAAATGGGAAGGGCAACAAGAAGTCTTTCATATAGGATAGGAAGAGCATCAAGATATCTTTGACACAGGATAGGATGGGCATTAAGTAGTATTTGATACTTAATAGGATGGACTTAGGTGAGCAATTTTTCTAGTTTTTTGTGCAGTAATCTAAAGCAGATGAATGTGATATGAACATGACAAACCTCCACAAAAACAATATAAATGAAACAATTCCAAACTGTAAATTGTGAATTCTCTATATTATCATGCCACAGAGAAAGTCAAGGAAACTCTCATGCAACAGAGAAAGTCAAGAAAACTGTCATGTTACAGAGAAAGTCAAGGAAACTGTCATGCTACAGAGAAAGTCAAGAAAACTGTCATGCAACAGAAAAAGTCAAGAAAACTGTCATGCCACAGAGAAAGTTAAGGAAACTGTCATGGCATAGAGAAAGTCAAGTAAACTATTATGCCACAGAGAAAGTCAAGGAAACTGTCATGCCACAAAGAAAGTTAAGTAAACTGTCGTGCCACAGAGAAAGTCAAGAAAACGGTCATGGCATAGAGAAAGTCAAGGAAACTGGCTCTGATCTACCTTTGCTAAATAAAACAATCATAAAATGAAAACAAAAACTTTTAAAAAGAAAGAACTGTACTTGGGTACAGATAATTCTCAAATGTTATGCCATCTACTGCAATTCACAAATATCAAACAGAAAATCATTTATTTGTAGCAGGTGTGCCCACTCTGTAATCATTTTAATCTCTTCATCTTGGCCTTCCAGTACGGTAATACATAGGTCATGGAATTTGAGGTTGCAGCTGGGTTTCTGGTTCTGTCCTTCCCTTAACTGTTCCCAAATTGTGGACTTAGCACCCCGCTAAGTCTATAGATGCGTGGTACCCTGATTTTTGTGATGCACCTTTTGCCTGGGTACCTCCGACTTCAGCACCTTTCCTTGCTAGGGCAGATTGTGGTCTTGCTCAGACTGCCATGAAGACAGTGGTGTAGGCTGGCCTGGCTAAAAAAATCCTTTTTCCAGCCTCTGGTGGCTGTACTTAAGCCCATTCTCCACGTCTAATCCAGCACGCAACACTGGCTGGCCAGACAGCTTTGAGATAAGTTCCACAGAGACATTCCGACTTTGGGATGAGGAATTCGATGAATGTGTGCCTGACTGACTGTAAGCAACTTCTGTCTTTACATTCAACATGGCTAATTTGGCTGCCTATCTTTCATGTATGTATTTGCATGTGTTTTCCAATATCCATGCTTTTATACACGTTTTTTTTTTTTTGCAGTCTAGCATTTGTTTTTGCTGCTGTGATTATGGCTGTAATTTCATAATTCATCTATATCTATCTCCTCTACCTCACTGAGTGCTACGAAATGATTGGTAAGTTCCAGATTGAAATTATTGTTAGTATTTTCTTCCTGTAGGCGCTGGCTGCTTATCTTTCTGGGTTAGTTTTTCTTTCACCTTTCACAGATTTTTTACCTTTGATAGAAGAATATGAAGATAACATTAACATGAACTAATGTTTGACTGTATTTAATTAATAATAAATTAATGAAGTAAATTTGACACAAGATTTCAATGCCAAAACTCATTTGTCTTAGAAGTTCATGATTCATGGTGGAAGTCTTTGATATATCATAGGAATAGCAGTGAGAAATCTGATCAAAATGGGAAGGGCAACAAGAAGTCTTTGATATATTACAGAAATGGCAGTGAGAAATCTGATCAAAATGGGAAGGGCAACAAGAAGTCTTTGATATATTACAGAAAGGGCAGTGAGAAATCTGATCAAAATGGGAAGGGCAACAAGAAGTCTTTCATATAGGATAGGAAGAGCATCAAGATATCTTTGACACAGGATAGGATGGGCATTAAGTAGTATTTGATACTTAATAGGATGGACTTAGGTGAGCAATTTTTCTAGTTTTTTGTGCAGTAATCTAAAGCAGATGAATGTGATATGAACATGACAAACCTCCACAAAAACAATATAAATGAAACAATTCCAAACTGTAAATTGTGAATTCTCTATATTATCATGCCACAGAGAAAGTCAAGGAAACTCTCATGCAACAGAGAAAGTCAAGAAAACTGTCATGTTACAGAGAAAGTCAAGGAAACTGTCATGCTACAGAGAAAGTCAAGAAAACTGTCATGCAACAGAAAAAGTCAAGAAAACTGTCATGCCACAGAGAAAGTTAAGGAAACTGTCATGGCATAGAGAAAGTCAAGTAAACTATTATGCCACAGAGAAAGTCAAGGAAACTGTCATGCCACAAAGAAAGTTAAGTAAACTGTCGTGCCACAGAGAAAGTCAAGAAAACGGTCATGGCATAGAGAAAGTCAAGGAAACTGGCTCTGATCTACCTTTGCTAAATAAAACAATCATAAAATGAAAACAAAAACTTTTAAAAAGAAAGAACTGTACTTGGGTACAGATAATTCTCAAATGTTATGCCATCTACTGCAATTCACAAATATCAAACAGAAAATCATTTATTTGTAGCAGGTGTGCCCACTCTGTAATCATTTTAATCTCTTCATCTTGGCCTTCCTACACAGAACAAACATTTCTGAAACTGAAGATGTTGGTTGCATTGTTGTAGCTTAAACACTCTCCATAGTTGAAGATATGTACATTTTCTGACCATATTCAGTGATGAGAAAACTAAGACAATAATAATAACAATAATGAGCAAAAACAAAACAGTTACCTCTGGTAATGATATGACAATAAAAAAAAAACCTGACTTGGTACCTGATTGTGGTCAAATCTTAAAACAAAGGAAGCATACAAGTTTGCAGCATGGCAAGGCCAGACAGCATGTCTGACAGCATCACATACAGCATGTCCAGACAGCATCACATAAGACTACAGATGGAAGCTAAAGCCAATGAAGGCACAAACCTGTTTGTCATGAATGACACATATGCATTATGCAGTTAAATAATTGTATGTGGGACACCAAGACAACTTCCCAACAGATGAGGAACTAACTCAGCTTTCCAAAAATGTATACATACAAAATGAAACTAGAATGTTTCGCAGAACATGTTCATTCATTTGGCAACACTGGATATTTTACCTGATAAAATGTGGTAGTATGTATGCAGAGTGTGGAAAACACATAAAAAAAGCAGATATGTTTGGGTTTGGCTGCTCAGTGAATGAATCTTAGTAATAAAACATAGAGTATATATGGGACTTTGGTTTTATATATGAGTTCTGGATGTTGTGTACACATGAAATCTTTTATGTTCACTTTTTATCTAAGGGTATGCAAACAATGAAGGTGGTGGTCTGAGGTGAGGCATTACAAGTTTCTATAAAAACCATGTCAGTATCAGGAGCTTCATGTATCAAACTATGACAACAGCAGCACACAAAACATGTATCAATGATGATATTATATCAAATATGTATTTGTGGTAGCTGGGAATTAAGATATGCCAACACTAGAGTAAATACAATGATACAGCATACATTCAGTGTACAATATCCCAGGTCTCACTACAACACACTGTCTTTATGTCTCATCAGCAAGGTAGATCACAACATGTTAAAGGCACTAAGTTAAACATGGGAAGATGCAGGCCCTATAACCTGTAGGAGACAGCCAAATAACAGACACTGTAGATCACATCAAGCCAAGACTTTGTACTGAAAAAAATATAAATTCTGCACTCAGACTATTTAAACCTCCCTGGAGAACTACAATATATGCATGCTGGACCTCCCTGGAGAACTACAATATATGCATGCTGGCATATGACACAAACAAACAATATCATCAATATCATAATGCAGTATTTCTCATTTTATCACAGTTCTCTAGACCATGAATCGGTAACTCAAACAAGTCTCCCTGATGTTTTATATCAGCACTTTAAAGTTGCTGTTTCTATCAAGAACAAATCTGTTTTGTGGCACTTTTTCTGACACTTTTATGACTTGGAAAAGTCACCAATTTGTATAGCCAAGTCTAGCATGAGTCTTGGAATAGAGATGCCAATAAAGATTTACTTTGTAGTGAAAACAAGCATCTGCCACTGGAATCTAACAGATGTCGAGTCTGAGCAAAAGTTTTTCTTTTAAGGTCTTATACTCTTATCTCTTAACTCTTATCTTTAACTCTTATCAAGTTACTAGACTACAACACCATCATCCTGTGCTGGCACTCATCCAAAGCTGGATGCAGCTTGCTCCATTCTTGTTTCCATACAGTGACTTGATCAAGCTGGTTATTTATTCTTGTTGTCTGGCTATCCACACAGTGACTTGATCAAGCTGGTTATTTATTCCTGTTGTCTGGCTATCTACACAGTGACTTGATCAAGCTGGTTATTTATTCCTGTTGTCTGGCTATCTACACAGTGACTTGATCAAGCTGGTTATTTATTCCTGTTGTCTGGCTATCTACACTGTGACTTGATCAAGCTGGTTATTTATTCTTGTTGTCCAGCTATCCACCACAGTGACTTGATCAAGTCTCCCTGATGTTTTATATCAGCACTTTAAAGTTGCTGTTTCTATCAAGAACAAATCTGTTTTGTGGCACTTTTTCTGACACTTTTATGACTTGGAAAAGTCACCAATTTGTATAGCCAAGTCTAGCATGAGTCTTGGAATAGAGATGCCAATAAAG
Source organism: Achatina immaculata (assembly GCA_009760885.1). NCBI lineage: Eukaryota > Metazoa > Mollusca > Gastropoda > Stylommatophora > Achatinidae > Lissachatina > Lissachatina immaculata. Next base: position 23,596,360 of record CM019702.1, on the reverse strand, counting down.
ATTTACTTTGTAGTGAAAACAAGCATCTGCCACTGGAATCTAACAGATGTCGAGTCTGAGCAAAAGTTTTTCTTTTAAGGTCTTATACTCTTATCTCTTAACTCTTATCTTTAACTCTTATCAAGTTACTAGACTACAACAACATCATCCTGTGCTGGCACTCATCCAAAGCTGGATGCAGCTTGCTCCATTCTTGTTTCCATACAGTGACTTGATCAAGCAGGTTATTTATTCTTGTTGTCTGGCTATCCACACAATGACTTGATCAAGCTGGTTATTTATTCCTGTTGTCTGGCTATCTACACAGTGACTTGATCAAGCTGGTTATTTATTCCTGTTGTCTGGCTATCTACACAGTGACTTGATCAAGCTGGTTATTTATTCCTGTTGTCTGGCTATCTACACAGTGACTTGATCAAGCTGGTTATTTATTCCTGTTGTCTGGCTATCTACACTGTGACTTGATCAAGCTGGTTATTTATTCTTGTTGTCCAGCTATTCACCACAGTGACTTGATCAAGCTGGTTATTTATTCTTGTTGTCCAGCTATTCACCACAGTGACTTGATCAAGCAGGTTATTTATTCTTGCTGTCCAGCTATCCACACAGTGACTTGATCAAGCAGGTTATTTATTCTTGTTGTCCGGCTATCTACAGTGACTTGATCAAGCTGGTTATTTATTCTTGTTGTCCAGCTATCCACACAGTGACTTGATCAAGCAGGTTATTTATTCTTGTTGTCCAGCTATCCACACAGTGACTTGATCAAGCTGGTTATTTATTCTTGTTGTCCAGCTATCCACACAGTGACTTGATCAAGCTGGTTATTTATTCTTGTTGTCCAGCTATCCACACAGTGACTTGATCAAGCTGGTTATTTATTCTTGTTGTCCAGCTATCCACACAGTGACTTGATCAAGCTGGTTATTTATTCTTGTTGTCCAGCTATCCACACAGTGACTTGATCAAGCTGGTTATTTATTCTTGTTGTCCAGCTATCCACACAGTGACTTGATCAAGCTGGTTATTTATTCTTGCTGTCCAGCTATCCACACAGTGACTTGATCAAGCTGGTTATTTATTCTTGTTGTCCGGCTATCTACAGTGACTTGATCAAGCTGGTTATTTATTCTTGTTGTCCAGCTATTCACCACAGTGACTTGATCAAGCAGGTTATTTATTCTTGTTGTCCAGCTATCCACACAGTGACTTGATCAAGCTGGTTATTTATTCTTGTTGTCCAGCTATCCACACAGTGACTTGATCAAGCTGGTTATTTATTCCTGTTGTCTGGCTATCTACACAGTGACTTGATCAAGCTGGTTATTTATTCTTGTTGTCCAGCTATCCACACAGTGACTTGATCAAGCAGGTTATTTATTCTTGTTGTCCAGCTATCTACAGTGACTTGATCAAGCAGGTTATTTATTCTTGTTGTCCAGCTATCCACACAGTGACTTGATCAAGCAGGTTATTTATTCTTGTTGTCCAGCTATCCACACAGTGACTTGATCAAGCAGGTTATTTATTCCTGTTGTCCAGCTATCCACACAGTGACTTGATCAAGCAGGTTATTTATTCTTGTTGTCCAGCTATCCACACAGTGACTTGATCAAGCAGGTTATTTATTCTTGTTGTCCAGCTATCCACACAGTGACTTGATCAAGCAGGTTATTTATTCTTGTTGTCCAACTACCCACACAGTGTTAGCACCTCACTCCCCTACTGCCTCAGGCATGCTTATTATGCTACTATATCACTTGATAAGGTAAAAATATTTTGTCCTGTTCACAATTCGCATGCTATGATACAAAGACCGTAATAACAAAGTTTTCAGATTTGAAGAACACAGCATTTTACAGCACTGTTATATTTTTGTACACAAAAAGTTCATGTCAGAAATCCTACTATTACAAGGTTACAGACACATTAAAACTGACATCACACTGCAAATTAACAGTAATTAATCATAAGTTAAGTAGGGTTATTGTGACAACATAAAAACCACTGACAATAACATAAACTTTATATCATCAAACTTATAACAATTCTGGGAATTATGGGGGAGGTATGAACATCATTGACAATAACATAAACTTTATATCATCAAACTTATAACAATCCTGGGAGTTATGGAGGAGGTGTGAGACCACTGACAATAACATAAACTTTATACCAATAACAAAACTGTGGAATAATGTAGAGGCAATCAATCACATGCAAGAAAGATCTATGAAATAAGACAAACATGTAAACTCACAGACTATCACCATCAGATGCTGGATCAGGCATTTGTCTCTGCATAAATTTCAATCTCTGATATCTTTCTTCAGCTTTGACACTAACTTTCAAGTGTGTCACATTTTCTTTAACTTGATAGTGACTTCTCAAGTGTGTCACATTTTCTTTCAAGTGTTTTCTTTAACCTTGATACTGACTTCCAAGTGTGTCACATTTTCTTTAACTTGATACTGATTTTCAAGTGTGTCACATTAACTTTGATACTGACTTTAAAATGTGTCACATTTTCTTTACTGACTTTCAAGTGTTTTCTTTAAGTCTGATGGTGACTTCTCAAGTGTGTCACATTTATCTTCAACTGGCAACTACAAACGTTGATCTCTACAGCTGATGCCATCTTGAAGCAGAAAAATCACACTGGATGGGGAAGAGGATTACAGTGACTCTCTTCAGGATATGAGTGGATCCAAAAAGCAGGTATCTCTGCTGGCTCCACTACCTTAGGAAGCCCTAGATTGATAGTAATATTTAAGAAGCACAGGATACTGATCACAAACAGCAGCAGGTAGGATAGAGTGTTAATCTGTTCTGGTTTAAAGTTTTACCAGCACGGTCATCTCTGCTCATGACATACTCTCTTTGTCTTCTCACTCAGCCTTCCTCTGTCTCTTTTCCTATCATTTATGGATGGTTTTCATGTCGTCCTTGTCTTACCATGTCCCATGATGTAAAAATGATGCTGACTTCAGACTTCCTCTAAATACACACAACAGCAACATTAACAACAACAACAACAACAACAACACAGGGTCAGGATTGAGGATCTATGACACTTGATCTTCTTAGTGATAAAAACTGCAGAACAGAACATGCCAGGCAATATTAAGCTGAACAATAAAGATAACAGAGAGATGACACTGTCATCATGTAGGTAAGATCTCATCCTACATTTCAGGGAGATGACAATATCTTTCATTTAGAAAGATGAGTGTCATCATGTAGGTTAAGACCCTATATTACAGTCTGAGATGATGCCATCATGTGGACAAGACCCAGCTGTACTTCCTGGAAAGTTCATAGACAGCAGCTTGACAAATGGGGCAGGAATCAAAGTTTTACTCAATGTGATGAAAATTACCTGAAGCCTGCTTATCTGATCTACTCTGAGAGCCCTCCCATAGTTTTTAATCTGCTGTGATGACTACTCACAAGATCTTCACTCCTACATCAGAAGAGAACTTTGCAGTTGCACGGACAAAACAACTGAATTATCAACGGAAGGAATTATAACTAACATTTCAAGCTAACAACATCATCAACATCAAGAGGTGCTGTGCAGGTTGACAGCCATGCATCCCCACAGATCTCAATCCTTGATATTTTCCAAATGCTCAAGTTGCTGATTTGTTATTATCCCATCACGTTAGACTGTCCACGATTTTTTTCCTTTGTCTTCCCCTGTCTCTCTTCCCATTTATCTTTCCTGTTGTTATGTTTTCAAGCCCTCCTCATCTCATTATATGTCCAATGAATGACGATTGTCTTTTCTTACAGATTTAATTACTTTCCTTTTTTTACATCTGCTTCTGTTTGACAGTCTCCGTTTGTCATATTAGCTGTCCTTGGTATCCTTAACATTCTTCAGAGAAACTACATCTCTGTTGCCTGTAGTAATTTCTGCATCGATCTGTTGACTGACACAACCACACACACACATACACAAAACAACCTTTCTCATGAACCTCAGATCAGAACTGATCATGAATCTTAGAAATATTTGACAGTATCACATGGAATCCCTATTTTGTAAGAAGTTATCATTCTGGGACATGTCCTCATATTCTGCTATTTGTTGCTTCACGAACTCGTGCATTTCAGCAAAAGAATGCACACCAAGCAGAGACCAAGTCACTACTTCAACCATTGGAATCTTTAACATTGGACGAAAGGCATCACCAGGATCATGCTCTCCGCTGAGGTCAAGGTTATTGAAAGGGTTAATGCGCTGTTTGTTTGTCTCAGGCACAGTCAAAGCTTTTGAGTGTTTTCTGGCGTTGGCATCAGATGATGAGGATGCGTCATCAACATCATTGTAAATCCTCCCTAAAATCCGACTGTCTCTATCTGCTGCGTGAACTAGATTGGCATCTGCGGTGGCTGATAACTCTTCTAGTTTGCTCTGAAGCTCGGAGACCATAAGTCTCATGTATTCATAACCAGCACAAGAGAGAGCCTTCATCCACGACTCCATGGCCTCCTGCGAGTGAGCACTGAGACAGTATGTCCTGGAGCCAGTAGCAGCAAAGTTTATCATGAACATAAAGTTGTCAGAATCTTCCGCTAGTTCTATTGTGCAGCCTTCTAAAATGATCACACCTAGAGGCTCTTTACATCCTTTTTTCTCATAATAAAACAGGAGATTTCCTTTCAGCACAAACCACCTTTTCTGGAAACCTTTGTTTACCTCCCCTTTCTTGAGCAAGTAGCCCTCCTTGTCTGCTGGGGCACCTGATGTGGCAAAATGTGCCAGTCCTTTCTCGTTCAGGATCTTCATTGCTGCATGTTATCTTGATGGAACTTGTCAAGCTTGGGAAGAGAGAGAAAAAATCATTTGTGTCCAGTTCTTATACAGTAAAATAATAACATTTTGTCAAGCTTGGGAAGAGAGAGAAAAATAATTAGTGTCCAGTTCTTATACAGTAAAATAAAAAAATGTGTAAAACTTGTGAAGAGAGAGAGAGAGAACATCAGTCTTCAATCTTATAAAATAAAGTAACAAAACTTTTCTTTTGTATACACCATGGAAAATCTAAGAGAACTTGGTGTAAATAACTGGAGCAAAACAGCCGTGAGTAGGGGCTGAGAGAATTTGTTAATACTAACCCAGTGAGCTGTGAGGTTACACTTTTTAGTTAGGGCCACCATAAAATTATTTTCACCCCCCCCCCCTTCCACTGATTAGCCATTCTGTTTTCATCCACTATGGGTCCTTACTGAAGCTTTATATGCCCTCCTTTAAAACAGAGAAAGCCCCCCCCCCACCCAGACAATGAACTGGCTAACTACCCCAACCTCCTCTAACTGGACATGCCACACACACAGCAACAACAAAAAATATCTTAAATCACCTTTACCTTTACAATACTCTGGTCTCATGGGGCACTGAAAAATTTTTTTTTCCTCAAAAAATCATTTATGATAAATAAACAATGCAGTTTTGAGCACTTACTTCTTAGTAAGCCACTCTTAGCTCTGCTGTACTACACCACAGCAGCAGTGTTTTCTACCCCAGAACAACTGAAAAGAAATAAGTTGCTTAGTGTCATCATTTATTTCTGTACATACAAATACAAGCGATCACTTTGCCAACTTTTAAAATGTTTGCAATGAACTTCTCAAATCTTCTGCTGATCCAGCTTCTACTTTTTTTTTTTTTTTTTGAGACAACGAAAACAACAGGCCGTGACCCGGTGGTACTGCAAACCGGGCCCACCCGTAACGAGATGCGGACCTTACCCCTGGCAGTCAATGTGCAGGGCGGCCTCAAACACCTCGTTGGTTCCAAAATAACAAAGTGTACATTCTACAGAGCGCAGAACTACACTTTGATCTTAGCCAAAAGGCCGAGAAGCGATACTTTGGATATTACTTTTTTCTTCTCTTCGACCAGGTACACACATGAAACAATTTTTCAGTGTACACATATTTTTGTTTAATCTCTGGGTTGCATATAATGGTCAAATTTTACCTACCATCGGTTTTCACGCACAAAAACTTTGACCATTGAGCGACAGAATCTAATCTCAGTGTACACACTAGCTTGTACTGAGCTGATCTGTCAACTCGGTTTCTTTTTGTGCCCATTCCTCCACAGTCGAAATTAAAGTTATGATGGCAGCGGCGGTGAAAATGATAACAATAGATAATATCGTCGTTTACCTCCCCGCCTTCTTACAAATGATACTTGGCAAAATGAAAACAAGAGTCGAACATTCGGAAGTTGAACAAAAATAAAGATAACATTTTTAAACGATACGATACAACATTTCGTTTTATGTTTGTACAAAAGAATATTAGTGTCGTAAAAATGGACAGATTCTTTACAGATTCATCGTCTGGTTGTTATATAAAATGTTATCTCTAGCTCCGCCTACCTCCTGCTCGCCTTGTTAGCCGCCATTGCCTGGATTCACGTCTGCTTACATGAACTCCCATTCCGAAATCGATCACTTCAACCTTAGCGTTGTAGTCATGGCCATCTGTGACCAGCTCGTATTCAGTATAGTTGTACCTTGATTTATGACACAATGTTCCCGCCCGTTTCTACGTTAGATAAGAGATTCGTGTGCTAGTGAAATAAGTCCGACATAATCAAACAAAACAGATAAGAGATCAGTGTACAAATGAGCTCATGTCAGATAACATGAGGATAAAAATTAAACAAAACGAATAAGAGAATCCGTTACAAGCCAGATACAGCATGCAACCCAACAACACTAGCTAGAAGTTGATATACAAACGAGTCTAGTTGAGGAAATGAGGATAATAAAACGGATAAATCTCGGTCTAAGTGTCAAAGTCACACCTAAAAAAGACGCGAAGTTTCCCAAGAGGGAAAATCTTTTTCGGGAAATCTCGGCCTATGATAATGAAAATTTCATTTTGTTATGAGGGCTGGGAAAATGCGATAAGCTAAATGACAGGGGGAGCAATTCTGTACAAGGGAGTGGAGCCAGTCGAGGAGAGAAAGAGGGAAACTTTAAAAATATTGGGTATTGTGCAACAAAAGTACATGTCGGTGATTCTGTCGATCAAATATTAACATATTTCTCTGCAAGATAAATTCCTCAGTAAGAGCACATGTGTTACCTGCCACAAGAATGTGACATCCATCGGTTTCAGTAACGCATACAAGGCCAGGTACTGGAACTATTATTTTGCTTCTTTTTTTTTTACCGTAAACGATCTGACACGCGCGGGCGTAAAAGGCAGGCAAAATGCTGATTGGGAGTGTGATAAAAGAGACATTTAACGTTAGGATGACATTACAAAACTTAAACTCAATCTAAGTGAGGATGCAGTGTAGAGAAAAATGACTACAAATTTCAGTACGATACAGAGATAAGAATAAGAGAACGAATTTTGTCGGATTAGACCTCGAAAAAGTCGTAGACAAAGCACTTTAGTGAGACGTGAGAGAAAGAAAAATCACAAGAGAATTACCTGGGATTCGAACACGGACTCTGGTAGGACGAGCCGCCGTCTAGCCAAGAGAGAACAGCGTACTATCGACTTAGCCAACTAGCACCCCTAGAGAGATAAGAGAAGTGACGACTGCGGTAGTAATGAAAGTAGATGGAAGTGTATGGTTCAGTTTTACAAAAAGATAGAAAGTGAGCAAAAATAAGAATGGCAGAATGTAAATGAGTACATCCACATGAAGAACATAAAGGTACATAGATTTTATAACATTATAGAGATTTCTGGTCACACCATCATCGATGGAACACCAGCCTCCAACAGGAGAATTTGTCCCTATTCGGAATCTGCTTAGAAGTGTTTGTGGACATGTTTTTCCTCACCTCCTCGCACAGAAGAGCATAGTTTCAGAAACGAACTTATGAGAGAAGAAATATAAATCTTATTCTCTCAGTCTTTTGTTGACCAGGTAGTTATTACTGTAAACATTTCTTGTCGACCAGATAGTCATTACTGTAAACATTTTTTGTTTAGTTTTATTGACAGGAATGTCATAAATAAAGATATAAAACATTGAGAGAAAGGAGACAATGTGGTATGAGCGACGGCATAGATCAATGTCGATAATAGAAAAGCTGTAATAAGAAAATGAATTAAACCTCGGACTGCAGCAGGACGAGCAACAGTCAAGTCACACGTGGGTGACACTCTGACACGTCTAGTAGGTTGCTAGCCCAACCGAAGTCCAGGTTTCAATTCGGTTATAGTTGTGATCTATCAGTTCGGTTACAATTTTGATCTAACATATGCTCTAGACAAGCCTTGTTCTCATCTTTGTCAAATGTCTGTAGAGCTTCAGAAAATGAAGATGGTCTGAATTATATAAGTTATATCATCTGTGGCCTACTTTACTGTAACAAAGATAAAAGATTTAGATGTTGATAATACTTTATGTGAGGATAGATGCCAGTGTGTGTTGTATTAATGTGCCACATCTGTTAGTTTTCCAGAAGAAAACCGTAACCCATCTCAGAATGTTCACATATTGGTTAGAAGCCTGTCTTTGAGCAGGCAGTAAAGAACTTAACTGCATATGCAGTATTGCAGGTTGTGGTTCCCCTGGCAAGTTCTTATTTCCCACAAAAATACTGGACATCATTTGTCTGGGGTTATTTTTAATCACAGGTCAGTAGATAAAGTTGAGCAATGAAAGTGGCAGAAGCTGCTGCCATGAAGTCTTACTTTACCACAGATTATGTAGTTTTTAGTATCACCTTGAAAGGGTTAACAGATTTGTCACAGAAAGTTTAGAATCACTCCAGCTTCTTGACCCAAGAAATGGTTCATTTATTATCATTCAGTGTACAAAGTGACGTAGCATATACTGACATTGCACATGTGAACACAGTAAATCATCAAGCATTTTTCAAACATTTCTTGTACATTTACATCCAAAAGTTTGCAATAAGACAATGAATACAGAAGGCAAAAGTAAGTCAAGGGCAAGAAAAAGGAAAAAATTTGCCAGGGAAGGATATCAGAGGAAATCATCCAGTGAGAAGTTCAGTGAAGCTGCTTCAACAAGTGGCCTGAGACAAGACCATGCTCAGACTGGCATGAGAAGTAGACATGTTCCAGCAAGATCTAGGCAGACGAGACACACTCACCAGATACCGTCTGCTCAGTCATTGCAGACAGGAGGAGAGTCGGTCACAGAGCCATCATCTACTTCTCAGCGTTCAGGTGGGTACTGTGTTGGTTATAAATGCATAGCTTATTTAAAGTCATCATCATCATCATGTGCTATCTGTCTGGTAAAGAATGCTAGATAGGCTGTTCAGCTTATCAAGCCTGACTGCCATGACAAACAGTGACTTACACCATTTCATTTCTTGATACTGGTCATCCATCTCTACTTTGTTCCATTCCCTTAAGTGTGTTTCTTATTTGTTGTTTTTATATGGCCGGAATGTTCTAATGATTAGGTTTTTATGTTTTTCATTATATTTTGTCCAGTTTTTTTTGTGTGTTTCTCCATCTTTGTGCCCTTGAAGTATGGTCCATTCATTATATATTCACATTTCAAGGGTCCTTTAATTTCTTTAGCTGATGGATAATTTCCTTGTGAGGTTACATTCTGTTCTCAGTTTATTATTATTGACCTGATGGATAATTTCCTTGTGAGGTTACATTCTGTTCTCAGTTTATTATTATTGACCTGATGGAAGGTTTTCTTGTAGGTTTAGCTTTTGTCTTTAGTTTATTAAAGGTGAAATGGATGGAAGATTTCCCGACTAGTTTAGATTCTGGGAGCAAGAAATTATCAGTTTGACATTGATGCAACTTCTCAGATTGAAGATTGAGTTTCTGTCCCAGCTGCGTCTGCTTCTAGTTGGTCAGGTGATGCTCCAGTTTTCTTACCACCATCCCAAGATTCTCCTTTCAAGAGTAGATCAGAGTAGCCATGAGCTAGCATGGAGAGCACTGAGGTTAGCCCCCAGCATTTTGTTGGTTAGATTAGTTTGTACTAGCAAACTTACCACCGGGAGGTTATATATGGATTCTGTATTGGATTTGAGCCATGCCTGCAATCATCTACTAGCACTGAAATGTTATTCAGACTGCTATGTTTAACCAAAATGTGCTGTATCATAACAACATAAAAATTATAGACCATGTTTGATAGAAAGTCAAACTGTATGATTTTAAAGTGTCAGTTCTGGCTACATGGCAAGTTTAGTTAAAAAAAAAAAAATCTGATCATATTATTTTAAAGTATCATTTCAAGTTACATGGCCAGAAAATATTTTGAAGATGTGCCCCCTTTATGCTGTTTGTAGTGTCAGTTTTCAGTTTAGAACTTTTATATCCAACTTATGTTTCTGAAAACAGCATAGTCTTGTGTAGTCATCTGATGTTATGCAATATTGATGTTTTTGTGTTACATGATTGATTCAGATGTTATATGAGGGTCATACTGAAAATCATGAGCAAAAATTTCTTAAAAATCAGAATTTATAGATAGAAAAAATATTTGAGGATTACATGCACAAACGAGACAAAAAACAAATAACTAAATGAAGAACTTAACTATATATGGCTGTAACAGTATTTACTATTTATAATTTAAGGCACCACTATAATAGTATTGGTGCCAACTAAAATGGTTTTCTACTGGATTGATTAATTTTCTAGTGGAGTACAGTTTCAACTTATAAATTTCTTCTTGTTGTTGGTGTTCTAAAACCACCTAATTTTCTATGTTACACACTGAGAAAATACAACAAGACACCCAGGCTTCCAACTCCACAAAATAATACAGATACAACAACTTAACATAACTTGGCAGTCTTCCAACCAAAACAAACTGGTCAACAATGAGAATTCCAACAAAGCCAATTGGTGTAGTTATATCTTCAGACAACACACATTTATTTGATGGACAAAATGAGGGGTGAAATTATGAGGATGGAAACGTAGCCATCAGGATGAACAGAAATTACAATGACATTGCCCGGCGTGAGAGAACTATACGCCATATGGGCGAAAACCTTACAATGTCCTTATACACATAAAACCATACTTACAACGTTCCACCAAAAACCTCAGCCATCACAAGAAAACCTAATTCTCCAACTAACTACCAACAAATTGCCACTGCTAGAAACTCTTCCTAAAACGAGATTCCATCTACATCAAAACTACTAAGGTTCTTCCTACAACACAAACAAGTAAGGCTTCTGCTACAACAATCAAGTAAGGCTCTCCCTTTTACTAAATCGTGAGTGGTATTTATACCATCCCTACCCACTCAGTTTTCTCCATGTTGCACGCTTTTTTCAAGACCCCCGCTCAATGGTCTCAACCAACCTACCTTTTAACAAGGGTACCCACTCTATTAATTATTTCCTAAATACCAATCCTGCTTATCATCCCTAGCCAAGAGAAATACTGCTATAATGGCCTCCTCCAGAAGTAGGAAACAGAGAAATGCATGTCCACTATAAGAAGCATAGAGACCACGCGGGGCCACACAAAGGATAAGCCGATAGAGCCAATTGTAAAGAAGAGGTGGAGAGAGAGGAGGAAAACAAGTGGTAGAAGGGTGGGGGGGAAGGCAGTAGAAACATGATAGCTGCTAGAAGAGAAGGTGTTGGGGAGGGGGAGGGGAAGCGGAGAGATAATGAATGAAGAACATAAACATCTGCAGTGAGAAAATGTGAAACTGATGAATAGGACAAGGCCCTATAAACACCAATATGTTGCCAGAGAAGAAAAGAGGGTGGTGATAGGGAGGGGTAGCTAGGAGATAGAAAGTAGAGTAAAAAAAAAGTTGGGGGGGGGGGGGGAAGCAGAAAACTAAAGAAGTTACAGAAAGTTGAAGACATTGTTAAGGGTGGAGACAGCTAGCCTGGAAAAAAATGCACTGTTCTAGGGCCCTCCGAGATCATACATCAGCAGAACAAGAGCAGATCGCCCTAACAGAAATGTCCTGTTTTCACTTGTGGTTGCTAAGGCAGAAATGTTTAGCCACAGGTGTCCAGGCCCTCTTAGAAATATTAAGATGTTGGCAAAATCGATCTCCTTAGTGTAAACTGGTCTCCCCTATGTACTTCATACCACAACGTTAGCACATAATACCATAAATAACATTGCGTGAAGTGCAGGTGAAACCCTCCTGAACTGATAACGTGGACTTAGGGAAGGAGATCTGGCTAGCCTCAACAACAAATGGACAAGTGTTGCATCTACGGCGTCCGCAACGTCTGGTACCGTAAAAAATGTCATCTGTCTTAAGGTGACTACGAACTAAAGGTCCCTGAGGTTTTTGTCCCATCTGTAGGCCACCAATGGGGGTTCCCCAAAAAGTTCACGTGTGTCAGGCTCGGTCTGGACAAAATGGAGATGGCGAAACAGTTTGTTTTTAACTGCTAAACTATTACGGTGGTGCGTGAGTACCAGTTTAACTCTATCCGAGCTACAGTGTGGTTTAGGAGTGTGGGCTTGTTGTTGCGATATATGACTGATGCGGTTCCAAGATGACGAGAGAACATGTTCTGCATAGCCATGTTGACGGAAGAAATCTAGAATTTTATGGCCTTGATCCTGGAAATCCAAATCCTCAGTACACAAACAATGCAACCTAAGAAGCTGGGAAAAAGGAATAGAGTCCTTACATGATCTGGGATGGGAGGAAGAGTACAAGAGATAGCTGTGAGAGTCTGTAGGTTTATAAAGGATAGAAGTAGTAAGCCCATTAGGGCCGATAGTAACGGCAATGTTGAGAAAGTTAGCGGAAGTAGCAAAGACATAGGAGGTGAAAGAAATGACAGGATTGTACTCCTTAACAAAAATGATAAAGTTGTCAAGATCTTCCTCTGGCATTGATGTGACTCCAGTGCCGTCATCTATGTAGCGTCTATAGAAGGGGAGAAAGGGGCCTCTGAAGGCTCAGAACCTTGTGTTCGAAGTGGCCCATGAACAGACATGCATAGGAGGGGCCCATTGTGGTACCCATGGCCATATCACTAATCTGGTCGAAGTAAAGGCCATTGAATTCAAAAGAATTGAGTTGGAGGACAAGTCGTGTAAGGCGCAGAATAGTAGACATAGGAATAGAGGGATTGCGTCTTTTGTTCAGAAAGAACTTGACGGCCTGAAGTCCCTGGTCATGTGGGATGGCTGTGTATAAGGATACTATATTAAGGGTGAAGATATGGTAGGTGTGACCAGGCAGGAGTGTAAGGGTCTCAAAAGCAAATGAGAGCATGATTCGTGTCCTTAAGATAAGTGGGCAGACTAGTGACCAGAGGTTGAAAGATGCTGTCAAGAAAGTCAGAGATTTAATCTGTAGGGCAGGAACAAGCAGATACTATGGGCCTTCCCAGGTTGCCTGGTTTGTGAATCTTAGGGAGTAGATAAAAGGATGGCTTCCCTAAGCAGCTATCATGGATTCATTCATTCATTCATTCATTCAATTTCATACTTTCTATTCATTTTTTCTCACTTTACTCACTCCCTCTGCCACTTTGTAAAACTACACCATGCTCCTCTGTCTATCTTTATTATTTAAACCAGTTTTACAGCATAGAGGAAATTGTAGAAAGATGGAAGGAATATTGCAGAGGAGTGTATGAAACAACCGACTGTGAAAGCAGAAATCAATAGTGTGAATTATTATTGGAAGAGAAAGAACCAGAACCGACAATAGAAGAAGTTTTATGGGCAATAAAGGATCTGAAAAATCGTAAATCACCAGGATGTGATGAGATAACAGCTGAACTTATTAAAGCAAGAGGAAAGGAATGTGCAACAATCTATCATGTACTATGTAAAAAGATATGGCATTCAGGCATTTGACCAAAAGAATGGAAAAGAACTGTATTCATACCACTGCCAAAAAAGGGTAACCTGAAATTATGCACAAACTACAGAACTGTTGCCCTGATTAGTCATGCTAGTAAAATTCTGTTAAAAATCATAATGGGTAAACTTCGTAAGAAAATAGAAGAAGAACTCAATGTGGTCCAAGCTGGTTTCAGGCAAGGAAGAGGTTCAAGAGATCATATATTCAATATAAGATTAATAATAGAGAAATGCAGAGAGTTTAGTGTGAATCTATATTTATCCTTTATAGACTACTCAAAGGCATTTGACTGTGTACAACACCAGAAACTTTGGGAAATAATGGAAAAAAATGGGATTTCCAACACATTTGATACAATTAACATCACTGCTATATCTAGACCAACAAGCAGCAGTAAGAATAAATGGTGAAACAACTTGGTTTGACATTAAAAAAAAGGGGCTGTCAGGGGTGCATATTGTCGCCTTACTTATTTAACTTGTGTACTGAAAATATAATGAGGAATGTTAGAGAAGATGTAGACAAAGAATATTACAATGCCATAACAATTGGAGGTTATGAAATACCAGAGATTAGATATGCTGATGACACAGTATTGTATTGCTGTCCACAACACAAAAAGGAATGGAAAAACTAATTATGTCAGTCCGCAAGAATAGTGAAGAGCAAAACCTCTATCTTAATGCGAAGAAAACTAAATTGATGACAACTGACAAAACAAACAAGGCAGCTGATATATGTATCAATGAGGAAAAACTGGAAGACGTGGAGAGTTTTGAATATCTTGGATCACTACTAACTAATAATGGAGATAGAATGAGGGAAATTAAAAGGAGGACATCTATCACTCTTCAGAAAGTAAAACAACTAAAGAATATGTGGAGAGGAACAGACAGAACTACAAAAATAAGATTTTTAAGTGCATGCATCTTTCTGATGACAACATATGTCTGTGAGACCTGGACACTTAACAAAACAGCTGAGAAACACATAAATGCTTTTGAATGTAAATGCTACAGAAGAGTTCTTCAGATATCATGGACACAAAAAAGAATAAATATATCCATACTACAAGAACTTAATGTTGAAGAAGACTGGCTAGTAAAGAGGATTAAGGAGAGAAAACTTAAATATTTTGGACACTTTAAATGTCATGATAATCTAGAGAAGACTGTCTTTGAAGGGTACATAATGGAAAAAAGAAAGAGAGGAAGACCAAGGCGAAGATAGCTGCAAGACATTGTTGATGATCTGCAAATGGATGCATCAGCAGCAGGCCATCTTACTCACAACCAAGAGGCCTACAGGAGTGCTGTTAGGGAGACAAAGTTCCACAAGGGACGTGCAAATGAATGAATGAATGACTGCAGTCATATTTTCTGCAGCAGCTTGCTGAGACTGAATAGAATAAGAGCTAAAATTCTCTTATTTCATACTCATTATCAAGTTGTAATAGAATAATAACTTTATTACAATGAAAGAGAAGAAGTAAATATAGAGAATAATAACGACGGACCATATATATTAACCGCAGAAGTGGAAGACACTATATGCCATATGAAAAACAATAAAGCACCAGAACCAGATAACATAACAAAAGAAGAAACAGAGGCATTAGGAGAGTTTGGAATAGAAATAAGGACAAAACTGATCAAAGACATTTAGTGGATATATTCCAGACAGTTTTCTAACATCATTATTTATAGCCTTGCCCAAAAACCAGGAGCAGTAGACTGCAAAGAACAGGCCATAGAAGTGAAAAAAGATCTGTATCTATGTTTTATAGATTATTGCAAAGCATTTGATAAAGTAAAACACAAAGAAATAATACAGATGTTAAAAGACATAAATATAGATGGGAAAGACCTGAGAATCATAAAACAGTTATATTGGAAACAAAATTCTGTAGTCAGGATTGATAATCAAATACGAGAATATCAGAACATAGAAGTAGGAGTACGGCAAGGATGTGTTTTATCCCCTGACCTCTTCTCCCTTTACAGTGAAAGGATTATGAGACACGTCGAAAACATGCCTGGGATAGCAGTGGGAGGATACAACTTAAACAGTCTAAGATATGCAGATGACACTGTACTGATAGCCCAAAGCAAAGAAGAGCTACAAGCCTTGTTAGACAAAATCCTAGAAAAAGTGAGGAGAAAGGACTTAGTTTAAATAAAAAGAAGACAGAGGTCATGGTCATATCCAAGAAAGAAAAACCATCAAAATGTAGCATCAAAGAAAAAGGCACAGAATTAAAGCAAGTGGACAAATTCAAGTATTTAGGAACAGTAATAACACATGACAGAAGATACAAATTCAAGTATTTAGGAACAATAATAACATGAGATAGAAGATACAAATTCAAGTATTTAGGAACAATAATAACACATGACAGAAGATACAAATTCAGGTATTTAGGAACAGTAATAACATGAGATGGGAGATACAAATTCAAGTATTTAGGAACAATAATAACACAAGATGGAAGATACAAATTCAAGTATTTATGAACAATAATAACACATGACAGAAGATACAAATTCAAGTATTTGGGAACAATAATAACACAAGACGGAAGATACGAATTCAAGTATTTATGAACAATAATAACACATGACAGAAGATACAAATTCAAGTATTTAGGAACAGTAATAACATGAGATGGAAGATACAAATTCAAGTATTTAGGAACAATAATAACACAAGATGGAAGATACAAATTCAAGTATTTATGAACAATAATAACACATGACAGAAGATACAAATTCAAGTATTTGGGAACAATAATAACACAAGACGGAAGATACGAATTCAAGTATTTATGAACAATAATAACACATGACAGAAGATACAAATTCAAGTATTTGGGAACAATAATAACAACACAAGACGGAAGATACAAATTCAAGTATTTAGGAACAATAATAACACAGACAAAAGATGCAAATTTAAGTATTTAGGAACAATAATAACACAAGACGGAAGATACAAATTCAAGTATTTAAGAACAATAATAACACAAGACCGAAGATACAAATTCAAGTTTTTAGGAACAATAATAATACAAGACAAAAGATGCAAATTTAAGTATTTAGAAACAATAATAACACAAGACAAAAGATGCAAATTCAAGTATTTAGGAACAATAATAACACAAGACGGAAGATACAAATTCAAGTATTTGGGAACAATAATAACACAAGACGGAAGATACGAATTCAAGTATTTATGAACAATAATAACACATGACAGAAGATACAAATTCAAGTATTTAGGAACAGTAATAACATGAGATGGAAGATACAAATTCAAGTATTTAGGAACAATAATAACACAAGATGGAAGATACAAATTCAAGTATTTATGAACAATAATAACACATGACAGAAGATACAAATTCAAGTATTTGGGAACAATAATAACACAAGACGGAAGATACGAATTCAAGTATTTATGAACAATAATAACACATGACAGAAGATACAAATTCAAGTATTTGGGAACAATAATAACAACACAAGACGGAAGATACAAATTCAAGTATTTAGGAACAATAATAACACAAGACAAAAGATGCAAATTTAAGTATTTAGGAACAATAATAACACAAGACGGAAGATACAAATTCAAGTATTTAAGAACAATAATAACACAAGACCGAAGATACAAATTCAAGTTTTTAGGAACAATAATAATACAAGACAAAAGATGCAAATTTAAGTATTTAGAAACAATAATAACACAAGACAAAAGATGCAAATTCAAGTATTTAGGAACAATAATAACACAAGACGGAAGATGGGAAACTGAAATAAGGATCAGAATAGCCCAGGACAAGTCAGCTTTTATGAAAATGAAAAACACACTGTGCAATAAAGCTCTGTTGATGAACAGCAGAAAGAGAGCTGTTCAGTGTTACATCGAATCTATGTTATTATATTGATGCGAAGCATAGATAATAACAAAGAGCATTCAAAATCTACCTGATGCGGCAGAGATGTGGTTCTTAAGAAAAATGATGAGAATACCATGGGCAGCCAAGAAAACAAATGAAGTTCTAAGTGAGGCTGGGAAAAGGAGAGAAATTACGGAAAAATTCAGAACACAACAGACCACATTTGTAGGACATGTTTTAAGAACAGGCAGACTAGAGCACTTAATAACAGCAAGAAAACTGGAATGAAAAAAAAGGACATTGGAAGACAAAGAAACAAGATACTTGATGGACTAAAAGAGTGGCACAGAGCACAGTCCAAAACACAGCTTATAGAAAGAGCAAAGGACATGTGGTTGTGGAACTCAGTGACGACCAACATTGCCATGGACCAGAGAAATAGAGTTGTAATAGCCATATTATTTCATAATATATTTTTGCTTAAACCATAGTATTTTATAATCGCTTGCTGTAACAACCATATTTTATAATCACTTGCTGCAACAACCATATTATTTCATAATCTTCTTTAGTTTGCATTTGGGTGAAATTCAAAAAATGGAAGTAAACAAAAGACGAAGCAAAATGGCTTGTGTATCGTCACTGAGGTCAAGTTATTCACAGATCATACAGTTGATAAGCATAGATGAGCAGCGTTTGAATCCCAGTGAACACAGACGTACAAGCCTCAGTATCACGGTCCCAAATTTAGCTCACGGGCCCATTCACAAGAGAATTAAAACCATGTGCTGGGCACCGATGAGAGGCAGACGAGGGCAGCCAATAGTTCTCTATACAACAGTTTGTCCTATTGGATGTCTGGCAAGCATTGCTTATCTCTGCAATCTGCAGGCACAGAATGATGAGGAAGTAAGTATAATGGTTGCAGAAGTCATCACTGTGTGAACACTGTGAATGATCTGTTATTGTTTGGTGAATATGCCACAGATGATCTGTTAGTTTTTTGTGAATATATCACACATGATCTGTTACTGTGTTGCTAATATGTCACAGATTACCTGTCATTATTTTGTGAAAATGTTACTAATTTCTTTCACCACTTTGTGAATAGATCACAAGTATCTATAATAATTTTGTGACAAGATCACTTTTTTGTGTGATCAGTTTTTGAAACTATCACTTTTATGTCACAAATTTGTGACTCTCTCTCTGTATGGAAATATCACTAAAAGTTATATGTGTGGCAAAAACAGATTTACAAAAATTGATATAAAAAATAATTTACTTTTCAGTTTTTTATTTTTTTTTTGTTAAACATTTTTGTAGAGCAGTAATGTGCTTGGCATGAAATGGCATCTCTTTGTAATTTGTTAATAAAACGATTGCTTTGAAGTGACCTAGCTGTGAAGACTGAGGGCTTGACACTAATGTTAAGGAAAACTGTCTCTGAAAATAGACAGTATCAGCCAGCAATTTGAGGCACACCAGTTTTCACTGTATACACAGTTGTCTGCAAAGATAAAGAGCACTTGGTCTCTTTAATACAAGATTATACCCAGATTATACAGTGGGTAAACACAAAAATAGAATGATACAAAAATTAGTCGTAAATTATTTGTAGATTTTTTTCTCTCTCCATGATTCCCTCCACAAAATTGACGCATTTTTTATATTTCATTAAGCAGCAAATTCTGTTTGAGTTAAATCTTGGGAAAAGTATCATTTGGTCTTCGTCATGGAAATCACATGGACATCAGTTTACAGTTGGAGCTGAGCGCAAATGTTACCTTATTGATGTGGTAACCAGAAAACAGTGGACGTTCAACACTTTTGACAGTGATGCTCTGTCTCAACTGATCTCTCCATCTGTGAGTGGTTTCTTAGTGCTGTTGTGTTGTGTTGTGTGAGTGGTTTCTTAGTGCTGTTGTGTTGTGTTGTGTGAGTGGTTTCTTAGTGCTGTTGTGTTGTGTGAGTGGTTTCTTAGTGCTGTTGTGTTGTGTTGTGTGAGTGGTTTCTTAGTGCTGTTGTGCTGTGTTGTGTGAGTGGTTTCTTAGTGCTGTTGTGTTGTGTTGTGTGAGTGGTTTCTTAGTGCTGTTGTGTTGTGTTGTGTGAGTGGTTTCTTAGTGCTGTTATGTTGTGTTGTGTGAGTGGTTTCTTAGTGCTGTTGTGTTGTGTTGTGTGAGTGGTTTCTTAGTGCTGTTGTGTTGTGTTGTGTGAGTGGTTTCTTAGTGCTGTTATGTTGTGTTGTGTGAGTGGTTTCTTAGTGCTGTTGTGTTGTGTTGTGTGAGTGGTTTGTTAGTGATTTTGTGTTGTGTTGTGTGAGCAGTTTGTTAGTGGTTTTGTGTTGTGTTGTGTAAGTAGTTTGTTAGTGCAGTATTTGATTTGTGCTGCATGATGTGCCTACTCAGTTGATGGCAGCACATGTTAGTGTCACTGTGACAGTTTGCAGGGAGTTGTGTGGAGTCTGGTAACACATGTCATTTCTGCTTTGTTGCTGGGATTTTGTGTGTCAGCCCCTCCCCTCTCCAAATCCATCTTCATATTGCTCATAATTTTAGCCAACAACTTTTGTAATTACAGCTTATTTTCTTACATTTATGACGCATAATGTGACCATATGGTGTACAGCCATTCAAGGCTTAGAGCACTAACATAGAGCAGCTGTGTGTTTCATAAACTCACATAGTATTAATCTATCCTCTAAAAATCTATGTTGGTTTTTTTTATTCTGTGTTATATAAATGTTACTGAATGACTTTTCTTTTCCAGTCAGTTTTGCAGTACTTCATCCATAAAACTTCATTGTTTTTGTTTATTAAAGACACATTTTTTTGTTTTCAAATTGAAGCAGGTTTATGCTGTCTTTATTTCTGTATCAGCTTTCATACTATAACTACAGCAGCAGATCTTCAAGTGTTAGTGCAGATTTTCAAGTGTTAGTGCAGATCTTCAGTTGTTGGTATTAGAATATACTAACAGTTATCTTCTTTTTTTTTTTTTTTTGCAGTGAGACCTTATAAAAAATTCAAACATTGAATATGGATGATTTGTTATCTGTTTTTTATATGTAAACTTGACTGTGGGATGTTATAAAATGGGGGATAAGCCAAACATTGAATATGGATAATTTGTTATGTTTTTTTTTTTTATGTAAACTTGACTGTGGAAGGTTATAAAATGGGGGATAAGCCAAACATTGAATATGGATAATTTATCTGTTTTTTTCTGTGAAGTTGACTATGGGAAATTATAAAATGGGGGAATAAGCCAAACATTATATATGGATAATTTGTTATCTGTTTTTTTTTTTTTTTGTATGTGAACTTGACTGTGGGAGGTTATAAAATGGGGGATAAGCCAAACATTGAATATAGATAATTTGTTATCTGTTTTTTTTTATGTGAACTCAACTGTGGGAGTTTATAAAATGAAGGAATAAGCTAAATGTTTTATACCAACTTTGTCAGTTTATAAAATGTATGTATAAAATAAAATGACTAAAATCAGCTGTAAGAGCAACACAGAAGCTTCCAGAACATGTTGTAAGGGGACAAGTGCCCCCCCCCCCCAACCCTCCCAGAATGTCAGGAGTTCAAAGGGCTGAAAGACTAGTCTGGGGGAGGGAGAGATAATCTTCTGATGGTCAGATAAGTTGAATATTTGTCTCACTCTTTATGCTTCTTCTTCTTCTTACGCACACTGGCGATGATGCTTGGTATCCTGATTTTTCTGATGCACCTTTTGGCTAGGTACCTCCAACTTCAGCACCTTTCCTTGCTAGGGCAGACTGTGGTCTTGCATGACAGTGGTGTAGGCTGGCCAGGCCAAAATGTTTTTCCAGCCTCTGGTGGCTGTACTTAAGCACATTCTCCACATCAGATCCAGCACACAAAGCTGGCTGGCCAGACAGCTTTGAGACAGTTCCATAGAGACACTCTGATTTTGGGATAAGGAACCTGATGAGTGCCTCAACGATATCCATTCATCTTCACCTGTAGTCTGTTGGCTCAGTTTTTTTTACATTATTCTAATACCCACTGTTGTAGAGACCCATAGGCTTGTCACGTCCTATATTCATTGGTTTCACACCAGATTTTCCTCATCTCCGCGGACGATCTACATGTCCCCATCCGTCCACCAATCTGACATTACATTTTACAAAAATAACAATTACAGTTAGTGTTGATTGCTACAGGTTTCTGGGCTACAGAAGTAGGTCAGAGTTTTTAAGCAAACAGATCTATGTTCCCTGTCTCACAAAGACTATGTTAAGATAAGTGTGTTCTTAACACAGTTGTTCCCAGGGGAACTCTTTATGCAAGACAGTTTCCTGCAACCATTTTGTAAGAGAACAGAAGCTTTTTTATTGTTATTATTTTTCTTTAAATTGTTATTATTATTTTTATTGACATCTGTGATATGTTCACTTTTAATCTGCTTCTCATAATTCTAATAAAATTATAAAATTATTTTGACCATACTTTTTTAAAAAAAAATGTTCAATAAAATTATGTTTATCTATATTGTTAGAGCCACCACATTTACAATGGCATCAGGAAGGGGCATATTCTTCTCCATGACATGAGAACCCCTGACTGGGCAAGGCACACATTCATGATGAAGCAGGCACCTGGAGTTGGCTGTCTGAGACTTCTGCGGGATGAAAACTATCTCATGGCTAGCGATTTCTCAGGCATAGTAAGCTTATCTTTATGTGTATGTATCTTATCGTGTGATTTCTCAGGCATAGTAAGCTTATCTTTATGTGTATGTATCTTATCTTGTGATTTCTCAGGCATATTAAGCATATCTTTATGTATGTTTTACTTGTGATTTCTCAGGCATAGTAAGCTTATCTTTATGTGTATGTATATTATCATGTGATTTCTCAGGCATAGTAAGCTTATCTTTATGTGTATGTATCTTATTGTGTGATTTCTCAGGCATAATAAGCTTATCTTTATGTGTATGTATCTTATCTTGTGATTTCTCTGGCATATTAAGCATATCTTTATGTGTGTGTATCTTGTGATTTCTCTGGGATAGTAAGCTTATCTTTATGTGTATGTGTCTTATCCTGTTACTTCTTTGGCATGGTACACTTATATTTATGGGTATGTATCTGTCTTTCTTATCATGTGACTTCTTTGGTTTGGTACACTTATCTTTATATGTATGTGTCTTATCTTGTGACTTCTTTGGCATGCTACACTTATCTTTATGTATCTTGTCTTGTGACTTCTTTGCAAGGTACACCTATCTTTATGTGTATGCACCTGTCTTTCTTACCTTGTGTCTTCTTTGGCATAGTACATTTTTCTTTATGTGTATGTGTCTTATCTTGTGACTTCTTTTACGTGGTAAGCTTATCTTTATGTGCATGTATCTCTTTCTTACCTTGTGACCTCTTTGGTTTGGTGCACTTATCTTTATATGTATGTGGCTTATCTTGTGACTTTGTTGGCATGGTACACTTATTTTTATGTGTATGTGTCTCATTTTGTGACTTCTTTGGCATAGTACAGTTATCTTTATGTGTATGTGTCTGTCTTTCTTACCTTGTGACTTCTTTGACATGGTACACTTATCTTTATGTGTATGTATCTTATCTCATGGCTTCTCTGGCTTGGTAGGTTTATAGTTTATTATAATAACATACATCATATAACTCACAAAATTTGTAGTACAGTTTGTTTTTTTTTAATAGAAAAAGAATTTAAGAGTGTTTCAGACTTTTAACAGTGGCTTTGTTTGCTAAGAGAGATAATAATGAGTTTGACAGCAAAATTCCCACAATAGTTAGCTGTACTAACAGTCTAATGCTAGTGAAACGTTTGGATTGGACATTTGCTTTATTTACCTTTGTGTAATTTTAATTTGTTTTACGGGATTCTGTGAAAAACTTTTTAACTGCCAGATCTGCACCTGGGATCAGCGAATGCGAAAGAAGGTCATGGAATACAAGGGGTTAATAAACTCACATTGGCAGCTTCCTTTCCATGTGGATGAAACAGAATCATTGCTCACAAGCAGTAAGTGGTTTATAAATGTGATTTCCTCTTAGTAAGTCACTGCATTATTTGTTCTGACCGCACAAGTTCTGGACTAGGTCAAGAAAATGTCCTACAGTGGTTTTCACTGGATTTATAACGACACGGTATGTCATTGTATGCATGAACACCAGTTTATCTTGCAGGGAGCGTGGGTATGATTCACAGTAAAGTCTAAGATTTTTATTGTGTTGGATGCAGAACTGAAACTCCAACATACACTTCCTGGCAACTGCGGTAGGTAAGTGGCCATTAATACGAGGGGTGATTGATAAGTTCTCGGCCTAAGGTACAATACTTGAAACACACAGTTGATATTAGGTGCATTTGTAGATCAGGTTAATGTAGATTAAACACCAAGTTTCAAGAAATTAACTCCAACCAATTTTTTTTACAGTAAGGTAAGGGGTGGCAGAAATTGAGAAAATGGATAAAATTTCTCATCGAGCAATCATTCGCTACCTCTGCATCAAGGGCTTATCATCGAAGGAGATCCATGAGGACTATTACCTGTTTACCAAACTCAAAAAGGAGCTCAGTGGTCACAAATTTGCTTCAGATGATGATGTCACTTTCTACTGGCACAAGATGCTGACTTTTACAAAGAAGGGATCCATATGGTCCAGGATCACTGGACTAAGTGCATAAACTTGCAAGGGGACTATGTTGAGAAATAACCCAAAAAAGTTGTCCACAAATAATCTGTTGTACCTTAGGCCAAGAACTTATCAATCACCCCTCGTAATTATTATTAATCAATAATCTCTGTCAAAATATTCCCGTATGGGGCATTTGGAAACTACTGTACTATTGTATCTCTGATCAGTGACTAACAACCTTGCACACCAGGCATTTCCATATATGCTTCACCTTCCGTTCCAACACCCACTAAAGTGTGTGCCTGCTGATGGAGCCAGTCATATGCTGGTTGTGAATAATGCGTGCTAAACCACTTCATTCAGAAGAATGTCCACTTCCCCTCTCCTCCCCCAATTCAGTCATTCTCCTGATGTGATTGTTGTCATTTAACTTGATATTGTCCTCCACACACAGCATATTCAACTGGCTCTTACAGTCTCCCCCTTGTCCATTTTTAGGAGACCTTGAATTGCCAGCTTGTCCGCTCTCTCATTTCCTTTGACTGCAGCATGACCTGGACAGTAGAGCTACAACAAACTGGATAACCAAGAGCCCAGTAGAAGCTGGACCCACTCCCTAAGGAAGAAATGTCTCTCAGTTCTCCCTAACATGTTCTGAGAGTCTGTTGAGTGAGCCCATGCAAGTCATCCTGCTCCATCAACCAGGAAACTGCTTCTGATGCTGCCTGCACCTACATTGTCATGCTCGAAGTGCTGGTTACATAGGATGCTGATTTACTGGCAGTCAGTTTGCCATTGCGGTAGACAACATAGACCCATCCACTTTTTAAGCCTCATGCCTCTGACCCATCTGTGAATGCGAAGGAAGGTCATGGAATACAAGGGGTTAATGAACTCACATTGGCAGCTTCCTTTCCATGTGGATGAAACAGAATCATTGCTCACAAGCAGTAAGTGGTTTATAAATGTGATTTCCTCTTAGTAAGTCACTGCATTATTTGTTCTGACCGCACAAGTTCTGAACTAGGTCAAGAAAATGTCCTACAGTGGTTTTCACTGGATTTATAACGACACGGTATGTCATTGTGTGCATGAACACCAGTTTATCTTGCAGGGAGCGTGGGTATGATTCACAGTAAAGTCTAAGATTTTTATTGTGTTGGATGCAGAACTGAAACTCCAACATACACTTCCTGGCAACTGCGGTAGGTAAGTGGCCATTAATACAAGGGGTGATTGATATGTTCTCGGCCTAAGGTACAATACTTGAAACACACAGTTGATATTAGGTGCATTTGTAGATCAGGTTAATGTAGATTAAACACCAAGTTTCAAGAAATTAACTCCAACCAATTTTTTTTACAGTAAGGTAAGGGGTGGCAGAAATTGAGAAAATGGATAAAATTTCTCATCGAGCAATCATTCGCTACCTCTGCATCAAGGGCTTATCATCGAAGGAGATCCATGAGGACTATTACCTGTTTACCAAACTCAAAAAGGAGCTCAGTGGTCACAAATTTGCTTCAGATGATGATGTCACTTTCTACTGGCACAAGATGCTGACTTTTACAAAGAAGGGATCCATATGGTCCAGGATCACTGGACTAAGTGCATAAACTTGCAAGGGGACTATGTTGAGAAATAACCCAAAAAAGTTGTCCACAAATAATCTGTTGTACCTTAGGCCAAGAACTTATCAATCACCCCTCGTAATTATTAATTAATCAATAATCTCTGTCAAAATATTCCCGTATGGGGCATTTGGAAACTACTGTACTATTGTATCTCTGATCAGTGACTAACAACCTTGCACACCAGGCATTTCCATATATGCTTCACCTTCCGTTCCAACACCCACTAAAGTGTGTGCCTGCTGATGGAGCCAGTCATATGCTGGTTGTGAATAATGCGTGCTAAACCACTTCATTCAGAAGAATGTCCACTTCCCCTCTCCTCCCCCAATTCAGTCATTCTCCTGATGTGATTGTTGTCATTTAACTTGATATTGTCCTCCACACACAGCATATTCAACTGGCTCTTACAGTCTCCCCCTTGTCCATTTTTAGGAGACCTTGAATTGCCAGCTTGTCCGCTCTCTCATTTCCTTTGACTGCAGCATGACCTGGACAGTAGAGCTACAACAAACTGGATAACCAAGAGCCCAGTAGAAGCTGGACCCACTCCCTAAGGAAGAAATGTCTCTCAGTTCTCCCTAACATGTTCTGAGAGTCTGTTGAGTGAGCCCATGCAAGTCATCCTGCTCCATCAACCAGGAAACTGCTTCTGATGCTGCCTGCACCTACATTGTCATGCTCGAAGTCCTGGTTACATAGGATGCTGATTTACTGGCAGTCAGTTTGCCATTGCGGTAGACAACATAGACCCATCCACTTTTTAAGCCTCATGCCTCTGATCCATCTGTGAAGATAACAGGGTCATGTGGTTCTGAACCCAGTCTCAGCATCCACAGCCAAGTGGATCATGACCTTCAGTAAATTCTGCTTATTTGACACTTTAGTCCATTCCAGTTCTAGGAGGATCTGCTGTGGGTCGCAGACTCTGACAGCGTCTCTTTTGCCTCCGCCATCCACGATCTCCCTCACTTGATGTGCTTGCCTTTTGCTGATTCAGTTCTGTTAGAAGGGAGTGGTTTGCCATGTCTTAACTTGTGTATACTTGTGCCTTACTTTCATCCTGGACATATCCAACAAGTAGCCCATAGCTATGACTGGAGTGTCCTTGGTGCACCTAAGAACTGCTGTCTTGGCCTCAGGTACAATACTTGAAACACACAGTTGATATTAGGTGCATTTGTAGATCAGGTTAATGTAGATTAAACACCAAGTTTCAAGAAATTAACTCCAACCAATTTTTTTTACAGTAAGGTAAGGGGTGGCAGAAATTGAGAAAAATGGATAAAATTTCTCATCGAGCAATCATTCGCTACCTCTGCATCAAGGGCTTATCATCGAAGGAGATCCATGAGGACTATTACCTGTTTACCAAACTCAAAAAGGAGCTCAGTGGTCACAAATTTGCTTCAGATGATGATGTCACTTTCTACTGGCACAAGATGCTGACTTTTACAAGAAGGGATCCATATGGTCCAGGATCACTGGACTAAGTGCATAAACTTGCAAGGGGACTATGTTGAGAAATAACCCAAAAAGTTGTCCACAAATAATCTGTTGTACCTTAGGCCAAGAACTTATCAATCACCCCTTGTAATTATTAATTAATCAATAATCTCTGTCAAAATATTCCCGTATGGGGCATTTGGAAACTACTGTACTATTGTATCTCTGATCAGTGACTAACAACCTTGCACACCAGGCATTTCCATATATGCTTCACCTTCCGTTCCAACACCCACTAAAGTGTGTGCCTGCTGATGGAGCCAGTCATATGCTGGTTGTGAATAATGCGTGCTAAACCACTTCATTCAGAAGAATGTCCACTTCCCCTCTCCTCCCCCAATTCAGTCATTCTCCTGATGTGATTGTTGTCATTTAACTTGATATTGTCCTCCACACACAGCATATTCAACTGGCTCTTACAGTCTCCCCCTTGTCCATTTTTAGGAGACCTTGAATTGCCAGCTTGTCCGCTCTCTCATTTCCTTTGACTGCAGCATGACCTGGACAGTAGAGCTACAACAAACTGGATAACCAAGAGCCCAGTAGAAGCTGGACCCACTCCCTAAGGAAGAAATGTCTCTCAGTTCTCCCTAACATGTTCTGAGAGTCTGTTGAGTGAGCCCATGCAAGTCATCCTGCTCCATCAACCAGGAAACTGCTTCTGATGCTGCCTGCACCTACATTGTCATGCTCGAAGTCCTGGTTACATAGGATGCTGATTTACTGGCAGTCAGTTTGCCATTGCGGTAGACAACATAGACCCATCCACTTTTTAAGCCTCATGCCTCTGATCCATCTGTGAAGATAACAGGGTCATGTGGTTCTGAACCCAGTCTCAGCATCCACAGCCAAGTGGATCATGACCTTCAGTAAATTCTGCTTATTTGACACTTTAGTCCATTCCAGTTCTAGGAGGATCTGCTGTGGGTCGCAGACTCTGACAGCGTCTCTTTTGCCTCCGCCATCCACGATCTCCCTCACTTGATGTGCTTGCCTTTTGCTGATTCAGTTCTGTTAGAAGGGAGTGGTTTGCCATGTCTTAACTTGTGTATACTTGTGCCTTACTTTCATCCTGGACATATCCAACAAGTAGCCCATAGCTATGACTGGAGTGTCCTTGGTGCACCTAAGAACTGCTGTCTTGGCCTCATTTTGGATTCTTTCGAGTTAGATTATCTGTCAGGCAAGATACCAGAAGAATAGCTACATAGCTACCTGTTGCCATTACCTAAACCAGGCAGAAACAACACCAGAATGGCAGGGTACAACATCATAAGTGCTGTAGTATGTATACAAGAAGTGGCAGATGACAGACACTGGGAAACTAGTATGTACACTACAAGTGGCAGATGACAGACACTGGGAAACTAGTATGTACACTACAAGTGGCAGGTGACAGACACTGGGAAACTAGTATGTACACTACAAGTGGCAGGTGACAGACACTGGGAAACTAGTATGTACACTACAAGTGGCAGATGACAGTTTACTGCCTTTAGAGTGTGCTGAATAGAACTATATTTTTTAGTAAATGTTTAAGGTTGTAGGTTCTCTATACAATTGTGATCTTCCTGGTAACCAGCATTGTGGAGATCTGAACATCTAACCAACATTGTGGAGATCTGAACATCTAACCAACATTGTGGAGATCTGAACATCTAACCAACATTGTGGAGATCTGAACATCTAACCAACATTGTGGAGATCTGAACATCTAACCAACATTGTGGAGATCTGAACATCTTGAAGGACAAGCTTCACTGGTTGGATAGTTGGTTAATGTGACCTGCTGGACTAGATTCAACAAACAAATTTATCAGCATTCTCCACCACCATAAAGAACATATTGAGCCAGACTAGAAGAGTTTTGGTGATCTTGATATCTCCACCATCCATGCAATACACACGTCTCAGATGCTTGCATGTTCAGTACATACTGTTTGACAGATGGAAGAGTTGCTGATTTTTTTTTCATTGTTTAAATGATATATTTGCCATAAACAGTATGACACTATTTTCACAGATATATTTATATGTGAACCATGTAGTTTTGTAGGCTGACATCTAGTCTTACTGTACACATACAACATCTGATTGACATCCAGAAAGTATTATATATATATCTCTCTGAACCATAAATGCTTAAGGCACATGGGGCTTCCCCAAGGGTTTTCCACAAACACCTGTGCTTGCCTTTTTTCCGCTCCTGCTCAAGTGAGCCCTCTGTCGGTCAACATCCTTTCTGTTGTTCTTCTCCATGTCTCCTTTGGTTTACCCTTACTTCTGTTCCCCTTTGGTGTCCATCTTAGTGCTATTTTTGGTAGTGAGTAGTCAGTCATTCGGAGCACATGTCCCAACCATCGCCAGCGTCTTTCCTCAATAATAACTGTCATTGGCTTCATCTGCATTTCTGCCAACAAGATGTTATTTCTTACACTGTTTGGCCAAAATATCCTTCTAATTCTTTTAAACATTTAGTCTGGAAAGAATTCAACTTGTTTTCTATAGTTTTAGCGATTTTCCAGCATTCACTTCCATAGAGTAGTACATTTAGACCATTACTCTTAAATATCCTGATTTTTGTCTTCATGCTTAGTTTTCTTTAAATTTCCATATATTCTGCAGCATTGCAAAAGCCTGGTTTGCTCTAGTAAGTCTGCTGTTGATGTCCTCTGTGCTGTCTCAATTTTCTACTACTCTGCTGCCAAGGTATACAAATTCATTGACTTCCTCCACTAACTTGCTATCTACTCTGAGTACATTTCTGTTGTTCACATTTTGCTTCATTAACTTTGTCTTTCCTACATTGATCTTTAGTCCTATGTTGTTTGCATTCTGAGTTAGCTTGTTTATTTTATCTTGCATGTCTTTGTGCCTGCTTGATAGTAGACAAATGTCGTCCGCAAAGTCAAGGTCCTCCAGCACTGTGTCAAGGGTCCATTGTAATCCTCTGAGTTTGTCTGAAGTTGCCTCCTTCGTTAACCAGTCTACTGCCAAGATAAATAATGTTGGTGATAGTACACATCCCTGCTTCACTCCTGTTTGTACCCTAAAGCTGCTGGAGGTATGTTCTCCACAGATCACTTTGAACTGAAAACCCTTGTATAGGGCTTTGATTACATTCACTGTCTTATGAGGGAGGCCATGCCATCTTAGAATTTTCCACAGTGCGTCTCTGTTGACACTGTCAAAGGCTTTCTCAAAATCTATAAACAGTGCGTATGTTGTGCTATACTACTCATTTGCCTGTTCTAATATTTGTCCAAGTACAAATATGTGGTCTATGCATGATCTTCCTTTCCTAAATCCTGCCTGCTCTTTCTGAAGTTTTCCATCAAGTGCTGGTACAAATCTGTTGATGATTATTCTGCAAAATACTTTACTGGTGAGTGGCAGAAGGGTAATGCCTCTCCAGTTCCTGCAATCTCTGAGGTCACCCTTCTTTGGTAGTTTTACTATAAGCCCAGTTTTCCACTCCTCTGGGGCTTTTTCTAGATCCCAAATTTGTTGTAATATCCGGCAAAGTTGTTTTGGTGTTTCTGTTTCTTCTGCTTTCAACATCTCAGCAGTCACTTCATCTTCACCTGATGCCCTGTCTGATTTTAGCTTCTTTATTACCTCCTTTACTTCACTTATTGTTATTGGTCCTGTATTGATATTTAGTTCTGTTTTTGCTTCAGGTATGTCTATTGTTTGTACTGCTTGTGTTCTGTTTAGTAGGGTGTTAAAGTGTTCCCTCCATCTTTCAATTTTTTCTCTTTCTCCACTGACCAGTTGTTCCTTTAGTGTCCTTATTGCACTCTCACATCTTGTGTTGAAGTTACCTGTCATCTGCTTTGTGATTTTGTATATGGTTTTCATGTCATTTGCATATGCTGCTTTCTCTGCTGCTTCTGCTAAGTTGTCATATTATTGATGTTTATCTTGAAGGCACAATTCTTTCACCTCTTTGTCTTTGTGTGCATACTTTTTTAAGATTTGTTCTTTCAGTCTCTGTAATTTGGTGCTCAGTAATTTTTTCTTGATTTTCTTTCTTTGCTCTATCTTTTCCCATGTGGTCTTGCTTATCCATTCCCCTTTTCTCTGTTTCCAATATCCCAGCACCTCTTTTGCTGTTTCCTGTAGTGTTTTACTGAACTCTAGTATGGACATTTCTGCTGCAGAGAATTATTTATCCAAAGAAAACCTCGAGTTTATGAAAAATTCTCAGTACATGGTTGGATTTGAACCCATCACCCTTTGTTCAAAAGTGGCACTGTAGCTGCTGAACTAGGAAGGCCTCTGAATAGTTATGTTAGGATTCATATTTTTGTTAGAAATTTGGTTAAGAGTTATTGTGCATTATTATACATCTGATACTTTATGTAATCTCACTTGTCCATTGTTTTCAGCTGGGTCAGACAGTTACACAAAAATCTGGGACATGAAAAATGGAGAAGTTCTCTGCAGCATCCCACCTCCTTACCCTGCCTCCAGCGACAGCTTTCCGCTGTCTTTTTACTCATCTCGCTGGGCAAACAGGGATGGAAATAGTGCACTTCTGGTTGCCATGAGAAACAGCTTCAGGTTTTACACATACAAAGAAACTTGACAGAAATGTGGCAGTCGTGTTGATTTTATGTGGACCTAGCTCTGCTTGATGAAGCTGAGAATTATGGGAAGATGTCTGAAGAAAAACAAGCATTTTCCTGCTGTGAAAGCTACTCGATCACGAAAGATTTCTTCTCTTGGTGCGTGAACTTTTGCATTCATTGAGCAGCCTGGATACGATGTACACACTAGGAAGTGTATGTGCAAAAACTAGGCAGAACCAACAGTCAGAAAATAATCCCAGTTATTCAGAGTCACGGTGTCCTAAATGGCAGTGCTCAGTCATATTTTCTGGTTTGGTATGATGACCATGGTTATGTTACCTCCGGTGACTTGACAGTCAATACATGCCAGGATGTGGAGAGAACAAAAATAATTACTTTCTGTTTTATTTTTTTTTA
Organism: Achatina immaculata; assembly: GCA_009760885.1. NCBI lineage: Eukaryota > Metazoa > Mollusca > Gastropoda > Stylommatophora > Achatinidae > Lissachatina > Lissachatina immaculata. The sequence continues at coordinate 23,563,878 of CM019702.1, read as the reverse complement.
ACTTCATTTTGTGTCATAATTTATGCACTTAATTTGTTGTTACATCTGGTAAGATGATGCAACTATGGATAGCACTTCTAAGTTTTGTCGCTAAATAAACACTCGATTTGTCACATTTAGTTGGCGGTAGAACCTATTAGTTGTAATCTGTGTTGTGCAGTAATTTAAATACTTTGCCAACTTTATAAGTAATTTATATCATTGTTTATTGTAAATTATACATATTATTTTTCAAAGTTTGCACAGTAATTTCTAAATCGGTGGAATAAAAAAACCACCAAATACATAAAAGTTCCCTACACACACAGACAGATAGATGGATGGACACACAGACAGATAGATGGATGGACACACAGACAGATAGATGGATGGACACAGAGACAGATAGACGGATGGACAGACAGACACTTTGTAGAAAAGCAGTGAGAATCCTTTGGTTTTCTGCATTTCTGTGACTGGGAATGATTGTGGTTTTCTTGAAAATCATTCAGGAATAAATGCCAGAACATATGTCAGTTATGTTTGGCTATAATAGATCAAGCATGCAAATGGAAACTGAGGCTATGTCGGCGGCAGTGGAATGGTTAGTTGCTCATGCTGTGGTTAATGGTGTCATTGTGATGGATTCACAGAGTATGCTTCGTAAGATTGAGAAGAAATTGCTTCCAAAAGAATGGGTTCATCTGTTAAGCCAATCAGCTGTGTCAAGCCTAACATGGCTTTACTGTCCAGGGCATGTGGGAGTACATGGCAGTGATGTGGCAGATAGACTGGCTGATCAGGCTAAAATAAACAGCAGACTGGCAGTGGACAAGGGGAGACATTGCTAAAGCTGTATTGGACAGAATGTGAAAAAATAAAGAGCGGGAATGGAAGAATAATGTAATTGTGAAGTGACTGCTAGAGCTAGGACAAATTAAAACGCACCGTAAAGAGCCAACATTTGACAGGAACTTCCAAGTATTAGCAAACATACTCTTAGATGGATGCAGTGACATGCAGCCGTTCATATATGGGCTTGTCCCAGATGCTGTGAAGCCAGAATCTGAATTTTAAACTTTTTCTTTTTTTTTTTTCATTGTTTAAATGATATATTTGCCATAAACAGTATGACACTATTTTCACAGATATATTTATATGTGAACCATGTAGTTTTGTAGGCTGACATCTAGTCTTACTGTACACATACAACATCTGATTGACATCCAGAAAGTATTATATATATATAATATATATATATATCTCTGAACCATAAATGCTTAAGGCACATGGGGCTTCCCCAAGGGTTTTCCACAAACACCTGTGCTTTGCCTTTTTTCCGCTCCTGCTCAAGTGAGCCCTCTGTCGGTCAACATCCTTTCTGTTGTTCTTCTCCATGTCTCCTTTGGTTTACCCTTACTTCTGTTCCCCTTTGGTGTCCATCTTAGTGCTATTTTTGGTAGTGAGTAGTCAGTCATTCGGAGCACATGTCCCAACCATCGCCAGCGTCTTTCCTCAATAATAACTGTCATTGGCTTCATCTGCATTTCTGCCAACAAGATGTTATTTCTTACACTGTTTGGCCAAAATATCCTTCTAATTCTTTTAAACATTTAGTCTGGAAAGAATTCAACTTGTTTTCTATAGTTTTAGCGATTTTCCAGCATTCACTTCCATAGAGTAGTACATTTAGACCATTACTCTTAAATATCCTGATTTTTGTCTTCATGCTTAGTTTTTTTTAGATTTCCATATATTCTGCAGCATTGCAAAAGCCTGGTTTGCTCTAGTAAGTCTGCTGTTGATGTCCTCTGTGCTGTCTCCATTTTCTACTACTCTGCTGCCAAGGTATACAAATTCGTTGACCTCCTCCACTAACTTGTTATCTACTCTGAGTACATTTCTGTTGTTCACATTTTGCTTCATTAACTTTGTCTTTCCTACATTGATCTTTAGTCCTATGTTGTTTGCATTCTGAGTTAGCTTGTTTATTTTATCTTGCATGTCTTTGTGCCTGCTTGATAGTAGACAAATGTCGTCCGCAAAGTCAAGGTCCTCCAGCACTGTGTCAAGGGTCCATTGTAATCCTCTGCGTTTGTCTGATGTTGCCTCCTTCGTTAACCAGTCTACTGCCAAGGTAAATAATGTTGGTGATAGTACACATCCCTGCTTCACTCCTGTTTGTACCCTAAAGCTGCTGGAGGTATGTTCTCCACAGATCACTTTGAACTGAAAACCCTTGTATAGGGCTTTGATTACATTCACTGTCTTATGAGGGAGGCCATGCCATCTTAGAATTTTCCACAGTGCGTCTCTGTTGACACTGTCAAAGGCTTTCTCAAAATCTATAAACAGTGCGTATGTTGTGCTATACTACTCATTTGCCTGTTCTAATATTTGTCCAAGTACAAATATGTGGTCTATGCATGATCTTCCTTTCCTAAATCCTGCCTGCTCTTTCTGAAGTTTTCCATCAAGTGCTGGTACAATCTGTTGATGATTATTCTGCAAAATACTTTACTGGTGAGTGGCAGAAGGGTAATGCCTCTCCAGTTCCTGCAATCTCTGAGGTCACCCTTCTTTGGTAGTTTTACTATAAGCCCAGTTTTCCACTCCTCTGGGGCTTTTTCTAGATCCCAAATTTGTTGTAATATCCGGCAAAGTTGTTTTGGTGTTTCTGTTTCTTCTGCTTTCAACATCTCAGCAGTCACTTCATCTTCACCTGATGCCCTGTCTGATTTTAGCTTCTTTATTACCTCCTTTACTTCACTTATTGTTATTGGTCCTGTATTGATATTTAGTTCTGTTTTTGCTTCAGGTATGTCTATTGTTTGTACTGCTTGTGTTCTGTTTAGTAGGGTGTTAAAGTGTTCCCTCCATCTTTCAATTTTTTCTCTTTCTCCACTGACCAGTTGCAGATGACAGACACTGGGAAACTAGTATGTACACTACAAGTGGCAGATGACAGACACTGGGAAACTAGTATGTACACTACAAGTGGCAGATGACAGACACTGGGAAACTAGTATGTACACTACAAGTGGCAGATGACAGTTTACTGCCTTTAGAGTGTGCTGAATAGAACTATATTTTTTAGTAAATGTTTAAGGTTGTAGGTTCTCTATACAATTGTGATCTTCCTGGTAACCAGCATTGTGGAGATCTGAACATCTAACCAACATTGTGGAGATCTGAACATCTTGAAGGACAAGCTTCACTGGTTGGATAGTTGGTTAATGTGACCTGCTGGACTAGATTCAACAAACAAATTTATCAGCATTCTCCACCACCATAAAGAACATATTGAGCCAGACTAGAAGAGTTTTGGTGATCTTGATATCTCCACCATCCATGCAATACACACGTCTCAGATGCTTGCATGTTCAGTACATACTGTTTGACAGATGGAAGAGTTGCTGATTTTTTTTTTTCATTGTTTAAATGATATATTTGCCATAAACAGTATGACACTATTTTCACAGATATATTTATATGTGAACCATGTAGTTTTGTAGGCTGACATCTAGTCTTACTGTACACATACAACATCTGATTGACATCCAGAAAGTATTATATATATATATAATATATATATATCTCTGAACCATAAATGCTTAAGGCACATGGGGCTTCCCCAAGGGTTTTCCACAAACACCTGTGCTTTGCCTTTTTTCCGCTCCTGCTCAAGTGAGCCCTCTGTCGGTCAACATCCTTTCTGTTGTTCTTCTCCATGTCTCCTTTGGTTTACCCTTACTTCTGTTCCCCTTTGGTGTCCATCTTAGTGCTATTTTTGGTAGTGAGTAGTCAGTCATTCGGAGCACATGTCCCAACCATCGCCAGCGTCTTTCCTCAATAATAACTGTCATTGGCTTCATCTGCATTTCTGCCAACAAGATGTTATTTCTTACACTGTTTGGCCAAAATATCCTTCTAATTCTTTTAAACATTTAGTCTGGAAAGAATTCAACTTGTTTTCTATAGTTTTAGCGATTTTCCAGCATTCACTTCCATAGAGTAGTACATTTAGACCATTACTCTTAAATATCCTGATTTTTGTCTTCATGCTTAGTTTTTTTTAGATTTCCATATATTCTGCAGCATTGCAAAAGCCTGGTTTGCTCTAGTAAGTCTGCTGTTGATGTCCTCTGTGCTGTCTCCATTTTCTACTACTCTGCTGCCAAGGTATACAAATTCGTTGACCTCCTCCACTAACTTGTTATCTACTCTGAGTACATTTCTGTTGTTCACATTTTGCTTCATTAACTTTGTCTTTCCTACATTGATCTTTAGTCCTATGTTGTTTGCATTCTGAGTTAGCTTGTTTATTTTATCTTGCATGTCTTTGTGCCTGCTTGATAGTAGACAAATGTCGTCCGCAAAGTCAAGGTCCTCCAGCACTGTGTCAAGGGTCCATTGTAATCCTCTGCGTTTGTCTGATGTTGCCTCCTTCGTTAACCAGTCTACTGCCAAGGTAAATAATGTTGGTGATAGTACACATCCCTGCTTCACTCCTGTTTGTACCCTAAAGCTGCTGGAGGTATGTTCTCCACAGATCACTTTGAACTGAAAACCCTTGTATAGGGCTTTGATTACATTCACTGTCTTATGAGGGAGGCCATGCCATCTTAGAATTTTCCACAGTGCGTCTCTGTTGACACTGTCAAAGGCTTTCTCAAAATCTATAAACAGTGCGTATGTTGTGCTATACTACTCATTTGCCTGTTCTAATATTTGTCCAAGTACAAATATATGGTCTATGCATGATCTTCCTTTCCTAAATCCTGCCTGCTCTTTCTGAAGTTTTCCATCAAGTGCTGGTACAATTCTGTTGATGATTATTCTGCAAAATACTTTACTGGTGAGTGGCAGAAGGGTAATGCCTCTCCAGTTCCCGCAATCTCTGAGGTCACCCTTCTTTGGTAGTTTTACTATAAGCCCAGTTTTCCACTCCTCTGGAGCTTTTTCTAGATCCCAAATTTGTTGTAATATCCGGCAAAGTTGTTTTGGTGTTTCTGTTTCTTCTGCTTTCAACATCTCAGCAGTCACTTCATCTTCACCTGATGCCCTGTCTGATTTTAGCTTCTTTATTACCTCCTTTACTTCACTTATTGTTATTGGTCCTGTATTGATATTTAGTTTTTTTTAGATTTCCATATATTCTGCAGCATTGCAAAAGCCTGGTTTGCTCTAGTAAGTCTGCTGTTGATGTCCTCTGTGCTGTCTCCATTTTCTACTACTCTGCTGCCAAGGTATACAAATTCGTTGACCTCCTCCACTAACTTGTTATCTACTCTGAGTACATTTCTGTTGTTCACATTTTGCTTCATTAACTTTGTCTTTCCTACATTGATCTTTAGTCCTATGTTGTTTGCATTCTGAGTTAGCTTGTTTATTTTATCTTGCATGTCTTTGTGCCTGCTTGATAGTAGACAAATGTCGTCCGCAAAGTCAAGGTCCTCCAGCACTGTGTCAAGGGTCCATTGTAATCCTCTGCGTTTGTCTGATGTTGCCTCCTTCGTTAACCAGTCTACTGCCAAGGTAAATAATGTTGGTGATAGTACACATCCCTGCTTCACTCCTGTTTGTACCCTAAAGCTGCTGGAGGTATGTTCTCCACAGATCACTTTGAACTGAAAACCCTTGTATAGGGCTTTGATTACATTCACTGTCTTATGAGGGAGGCCATGCCATCTTAGAATTTTCCACAGTGCGTCTCTGTTGACACTGTCAAAGGCTTTCTCAAAATCTATAAACAGTGCGTATGTTGTGCTATACTACTCATTTGCCTGTTCTAATATTTGTCCAAGTACAAATATATGGTCTATGCATGATCTTCCTTTCCTAAATCCTGCCTGCTCTTTCTGAAGTTTTCCATCAAGTGCTGGTACAATTCTGTTGATGATTATTCTGCAAAATACTTTACTGGTGAGTGGCAGAAGGGTAATGCCTCTCCAGTTCCCGCAATCTCTGAGGTCACCCTTCTTTGGTAGTTTTACTATAAGCCCAGTTTTCCACTCCTCTGGAGCTTTTTCTAGATCCCAAATTTGTTGTAATATCCGGCAAAGTTGTTTTGGTGTTTCTGTTTCTTCTGCTTTCAACATCTCAGCAGTCACTTCATCTTCACCTGATGCCCTGTCTGATTTTAGCTTCTTTATTACCTCCTTTACTTCACTTATTGTTATTGGTCCTGTATTGATATTTAGTTCTGTTTTTGCTTCAGGTATGTCTATTGTTTGTACTGCTTGTGTTCTGTTTAGTAGGGTGTTAAAGTGTTCCCTCCATCTTTCAATTTTTTCTCTTTCTCCACTGACCAGTTGTTCCTTTAGTGTCCTTATTGCACTCTCACATCTTGTGCTGAAGTTACCCTGTCATCTGCTTTGTGATTTTGTATATGGTTTTCATGTCATTTGCATATGCTGCTTTCTCTGCTGCTTCTGCTAAGTTGTCATATTATTGATGTTTATCTTGAAGGCACAATTCTTTCACCTCTTTGTCTTTGTGTGCATACTTTTTTAAGATTTGTTCTTTCAGTCTCTGTGATTTGGTGCTCAGTAATTTTTTCTTGATTTTCTTTCTTTGCTCTATCTTTTCCCATGTGGTCTTGCTTATCCATTCCCCTTTTCTCTGTTTCCAATATCCCAGCACCTCTTTTGCTGTTTCCTGTAGTGTTTTACTGAACTCTAGTATGGACATTTCTGCTGCAGAGAATTATTTATCCAAAGAAAACCTCGAGTTTATGAAAAATTCTCAGTACATGGTTGGATTTGAACCCATCACCCTTTGTTCAAAAGTGGCACTGTAGCTGCTGAACTAGGAAGGCCTCTGAATAGTTATGTTAGGATTCATATTTTTGTTAGAAATTTGGTTAAGAGTTATTGTGCATTATTATACATCTGATACTTTATGTAATCTCACTTGTCCATTGTTTTCAGCTGGGTCAGACAGTTACACAAAAATCTGGGACATGAAAAATGGAGAAGTTCTCTGCAGCATCCCACCTCCTTACCCTGCCTCCAGCGACAGCTTTCCGCTGTCTTTTTACTCATCTCGCTGGGCAAACAGGGATGGAAATAGTGCACTTCTGGTTGCCATGAGAAACAGCTTCAGGTTTTACACATACAAAGAAACTTGACAGAAATGTGGCAGTCGTGTTGATTTTATGTGGACCTAGCTCTGCTTGATGAAGCTGAGAATTATGGGAAGATGTCTGAAGAAAAACAAGCATTTTCCTGCTGTGAAAGCTACTCGATCACGAAAGATTTCTTCTCTTGGTGCGTGAACTTTTGCATTCATTGAGCAGCCTGGATACGATGTACACACTAGGAAGTGTATGTGCAAAAACTAGGCAGAACCAACAGTCAGAAAATAATCCCAGTTATTCAGAGTCACGGTGTCCTAAATGGCAGTGCTCAGTCATATTTTCTGGTTTGGTATGATGACCATGGTTATGTTACCTCCGGTGACTTGACAGTCAATACATGCCAGGATGTGGAGAGAACAAAAATAATTACTTTCTGTTTTATTTTTTTTAACTTCATTTTGTGTCATAATTTATGCACTTAATTTGTTGTTACATCTGGTAAGATGATGCAACTATGGATAGCACTTCTAAGTTTTGTCGCTAAATAAACACTCGATTTGTCACATTTAGTTGGCGGTAGAACCTATTAGTTGTAATCTGTGTTGTGCAGTAATTTAAATACTTTGCCAACTTTATAAGTAATTTATATCATTGTTTATTGTAAATTATACATATTATTTTTCAAAGTTTGCACAGTAATTTCTAAATCGGTGGAATAAAAAAACCACCAAATACATAAAAGTTCCCTACACACACAGACAGATAGATGGATGGACACACAGACAGATAGACGGATGGACAGACAGACAGATAGACGGATGGACAGACAGACAGATAGATGGATGGACACACAGACAGATAGATGGATGGACACACAGACAGATAGATGGATGGACACACAGACAGATAGATGGATGGACACACAGACAGATAGATGGATGGACACACAGACAGATAGATGGATGGACACACAGACAGATAGATGGATGGACACACAGACAGATAGATGGATGGACACACAGACAGATAGATGGATGGACACACAGACAGATAGATGGATGACACACAGACAGATAGATGGATGGACACACAGACATAGATGGATGGACACACAGACAGATAGATGGATGGACAGACAGACAGATAGATGGATGGACACACAGACAGATATGGATGGACACACAGACAGATAGATGGATGGACAGACAGACAGATAGATGGATGGACACACAGACAGATAGATGGATGGACACACAGACAGATAGACGGATGGACACACAGACAGATAGACGGATGGACAGACAGACAGATAGACGGATGGACACACAGACAGATAGATGGATGACACACAGACAGATAGATGGATGGACACACAGACAGATAGATGGATGGACACACAGACAGATAGAGGATGGACACACAGACAGATAGATGGATGGACACACAGACAGATAGATGGATGGACACACAGACAGATAGATGGATGGACAGACAGACAGATAGATGGATGGACACACAGACAGATAGATGGATGGACACACAGACAGATAGACGGATGGACACACAGACAGATAGACGGATGGACAGACAGACAGATAGACGGATGGACACACAGACAGATAGATGGATGGACACACAGACAGATAGACGGATGGACACACAGACAGATAGACGGATGGACACACAGACAGATAGATGGATGGACACACAGACAGATAGACGGATGGACAGACAGACACTTTGTAGAAAAGCAGTGAGAATCCTTTGGTTTTCTGCATTTCTGTGACTAGGAATGATTGTGGTTTTCTTGAAAATCATTCAGGAATAAATGCCAGAACATATGTCAGTTATGTTTGGCTATAATAGATCAAGCATGCAAATGGAAACTGAGGCTATGTCGGCAGCAGTGGAATGGTTAGTTGCTCATGCTGTGGTTAATGGTGTCATTGTGATGGATTCACAGAGCATGCTTCATAAGATTGAGAAGAAATTGCTTCCAAAAGAATGGGTTCATCTGTTAAGCCAATCAGCTGTGTCAAGCCTAACATGGCTTTACTGTCCAGGGCATGTGGGAGTACATGGCAGTGATGTGGCAGATAGACTGGCTGATCAGGCTAAAATAAACAGCAGACTGGCAGTGGACAAGGGGAGACATTGCTAAAGCTGTATTGGACAGAATGTGAAAAAATAAAGAGCGGGAATGGAAGAATAATGTAATTGTGAAGTGACTGCTAGAGCTAGGACAAATTAAAACGCACCGTAAAGAGCCAACATTTGACAGGAACTACAAGTATTAGCAAACATACTCTTAGATGGATGCAGTGACATGCAGCCGTTCATATATGGGCTTGTCCCAGATGCTGTGAAGCCAGAATCTGAATTTTAAACTTTTTCTTTTTTTTTTTTCTTTTTGTTTGTTTCAGACATTTCAGTAAAATTGCCTAATAAATTTAATGAGTTGAAACATTTAATTATGTTATGAATTTTTATGGATACCTTTCAAGAATAAATACAAGTGTTCTTCTAATACTGTCACAAATAGGACAACTTTTCCTCTCATACAGTCACAAATGTGACAAGTTTTATTCTCATTCTGTCACAGATGAGAAGTTTTCTTCTCATACTGTCACAAATGAGACAAGTTTTCTTCTTACACTATCACAAATAAGACAGGTTTTCTTCTCACACTGTCACAAATAAGACAGGATTTCTTCTCACACTGTCACAAATAAGACAGGATTTCTTCTCACACTATCACAAATAAGACAGGTTTTCTTCTCACACTGTGCTGACAGGTCAAAGAAAATATGGGCACTAACACCATATCCCTATGTGCCTCTAAGGCATGACAGGATTACTTTTACCTTTTTTTCTTCTCACACTGTCACAAATAAGACAAGTTTTCTTCTCACACTGTCACAAGACCTAAGTCTTAAGACAGCACAGTGATTTCTGGTTTGTCTGTAGTTACAGCACTTTCATTTTTATTTATCAAGTGCGTGAAAATTGCGGTCCAGCAAGAGGAAAAAACCAACATACACAGCTTGACCAAGTCACTGTCTTGAATAATCAAAAGCCATGAAGACTCACATAATCATTCTTTTATTTTTAATCAGAACATTTTAAACACAAAAATCTGTTAGCAGAAATATAAGTACATTTTCTTCTTATTCTAAATATATAAATAAAGTCATTCAGAAAAAACAAAACAAAACTACATAAATATCTAGAATTGTCTCATATCACTGAAAAGTTGGGACACAAAATTTATAAGACAAGACTGAAGAAAATGAACTTTTAATCTAAGCAAGAGCACAAATGAACTTTTTATTCTTAAGGAACAAATGTAACACAAAATAGTTTGGTGATGAAAACAAAGTAAGACCTTTGATATGGAACAAATGTTTCAACTTTTTCTTAGTTAACAGGCATCTGTTAATGTCACTCTTATGACTGAAACCACCTCACCGGCAAATACTACCAGATTTATGACTGAAACCACCTCACTGGCAAATATTACCAGATTTATGACTGAAGCCACTTCACTGGCAAATACTACCAGATTTATGACTGAAACCACCTTGCCAGCAAATACTACCAGATTTATGACTGAAACCACCTCGCCGGCAAATACTACCAGATTTATGACTGAAACCACCTCACTGGCAAATATTACCAGATTTATGACTGAAACCACCTTGCTGGCAAATACTGCCAGATTTATGACTGAAACCACCTTGCTGGCAAATACTACCAGATTTATGACTGAAACCACCTCAACAGCAAATACTACCGGATTTATGACTGAAACCATTGCTGGCAAATACTACCAGATTTATGACTGAAACCACCTTGCCAGCAACTACAAGGATTTATGACACAGGAACTCCGGAACCACATGAGTTAAATTCTTGGCATACGAGTAATTTTGTCAAACATCTTGCATGATGCTTCCATATTTGTTCTTATTTCTATCTCTTATCTGTCATACTTGTTTTCTTTCTGTAATACCAACATAAACACGAGTTACCTGTTTACAAACTTTCACCAGCAGTCCATTTGAGGTCACATTTTGTGAAACTCCCTTAAACAACTCATTTTATCTCCTTTTCATCTCTCTGCACTGTTTTCTGTAAACTTCTTAAATGTATCTTTCGTTTTTACTGTTTTCTGCTTTTTTCTTTGTGCCTCACACTGTTTCTGATGCAGACAGACATTGAAACATCACCTTTCATTTCTGTCCTTACATAGTTCATTCACTTATTCATTCATTAGCATGTTCCTTGTGGAACTTTGCCTCCTTAACCTCTCTCTGTAAGGCCTCTTGGTTGTAAGTACCCATAGTAAACCACCCATTATTTTGTTAGAAACTACTGCAATGATTCACTTACACATGTGTGTGTGCACGCGTGCGCATGTGCGTACTACTCATGTATTTCAACAATGAAATAAACATGCCAGAATTAAACTCATGTGTAACCAAAACAAAACTTCAAGAAAACAGGCACAATTTTTTGACAAACAGGGAATGGGTGTATAAATTTAATATTAAAAATGTTTTTAAAAAAATTGTATCTTTGAACAATAAAAACATGTTTGTTCATGGCTGCTGTCACATACAGTTACAGCAAGACTAGTCAAAATGTGAAAGCTTGTGGAATGTTTGTAGAACTTACTGCCATATAAAATTAGATTTTGCACTTACAGCAAAATAATACAGCAAGTGACAAGATTCAGGGAGTTCCTGCTGTATATTGTATCATGTCAGATGCCAGCAGCAAAAGCTGATATACGTTACGTATCAAAATAAATCACAGTACACAGACATATACCACCCACATGTTAAAATATGTTCTTTAGAAAGTAAAGAGCGAATGCTCTCAGCATGGACAAAGAAGTGCCATATCTGGGACGTGAATGTGTTCAATATTGACTTACAGATGTATCTCAGACAAATACTGAGGTCTGTCTGAGACAACAGCCTTTTCAATATTTAATCCGCGGGCAAACATGAAATTACATTTAAGGCAGAATTATTGCTCAGTTTGAAACTATTTTGGTTGTCTGGTATTTATTTTCAAGTTTTTACAAATGTTTTTTTCTGCTTTGTTTGAAATTTTTTCTGTTATTTATGCAAGTTTTTAAGGGTTTTGTTTGCCTCTTTCTTACTGAATATTTCTGGTAGATGCTGGCATAGATTCTAAGGCTATAGATTGAAAAATTGGCCAGGTTTTTAAAAAATATTTTTTTAAACTCAGTTTTCTCAAATGTACCCAAACATTCACAAGCTATACTGAGCACAACAGATAGTTTCTGTTACAAATGCGTATCAGTAAAAACAGTTTGTTCTTTAGTGTAACTATATGTCTGTCCGCTGTTGCTGTCATCATCTGGATCATCAAACTGGGGAGAGAAAAGTTAATTTATTTGAAGCTTGTACAGCCATGTGCTATAAATCGGAGAACCTCGTGCATTCACAGAACCCCATACTACTAAACTTATACCACTCAGCTTTCTTCTAATCTCCTTTATGTTCTCTGCCAGGTACCTGGGTGAAGTTCAGATATAAGGATATTTGTAAGACTTTCATAATATGATAGATTACTGGGTGAAGTTTGTTCAGATATAAGGATATTTGTAAGATTTTCATAACATGATAGATTACTGGGTGAAGTTTGTTCAGATACAAAAAGACTTTCATAACATGATAGACCTATGGCCTTGTGGGTAACCCGAGAAGCTCAGCTGGGAGAGTTAACTCCTTACAGAAAAATCCAGAAGAAAGGACCACAAAGCAGTTGATGCCAGTTTTCTTCCTTATCAGTCATCTGACTCCTTCCAATCATTTGACTCATATCAAACATCTGACTCTTTCCAGTCTTCTGACTCATACCAAACATATGACTCCTTCCAGTGTTCTGACTCATACCAAACATATGACTCCTTCCAGTCTTCTGACTCATACCAAACATATGACTCCTACCAATCATTTGACTCCTACCAAACATATGACTCCTTCCAATCATTTGACTCCTATCAAACATATGACTCCTTCCAATCATTTGACTCATATCAAGCATCTGACTCTTTCCAGTCTTCTGACTCCTACCAAACATATGACTCCTACCAAACATATGACTCCTTCCAATCATTTGACTCCTACCAAACATATGACTCCTTCCAATCATTTGACTCCTACCAAACATATGACTCCTTCTAGTCTTCTGACTCTTAAAAAAACATCTAACTCCTTCCAGTCTTCAGACTCATACCAAACATATGACTCCTTCCAGTCTTCAGACTCATACCAAACATCTGTCTCTTCCTAGCCTTCTGTCTCCTTCCAGTCTTCTGACTCATACCAAACATCTGACTCATACCAAACACTTGACTCATATCAATCATATGACTCATACCAAACACTTGACTCATATCAATCATATGACTCATACCAAACACTTGACTCATATCAATCATATGACTCATACCAAACACTTGACTCATACCAAGCACCTGACTCATACAAATCATCTGACTCATACCAAGCACCTGACTTATACAAATCATCTGACTCATACCAATCATCTGACTCATACCAAACACCTGACTCATACCAATCATCTGACTCATACCAAGCACCTGACTCATACCAAACACCTGACTCATACCAATCATCTGAGTCCTCTCAGTCATCTGACTCATACCAAACTTCTGACTCTTTCCATTCATCTGACATCTGTCAGATTTCCAACTATATGGAATTCATCTTTCCTTTGGAGCTGATGAGACATGTCAAGAAGTGGTTAGTGCTACATGAACAAGGGATTCTTCATATCAATGTGTGTAAAAAATATGACGTACATTAAGGCTCCAACACACACAGACTGGACTTTGCAACATGAACATAGATTACTATTACAGCGGTTATTTATATCAATTAAATATTGATATTATCCACCACAATAGATGCTCTTAGCAAAATTATACTCAACAATTGTCACAAACACCGAACATCTATTAGCTCTAAAACTGTCTTATAAGACAAAGAGAGCCATTGCTGTAATGCTAAATCCTATTACATACCAATCCACTGTCAAGATGTCTTCCCCATCGCAAATCATCATCATCACCATCATCAATGTATTTTGACGATGGCCAGTTTATTTTGGCAGGTGGAAGTCTAGCAAGCTCTCCATCTTGTGAGAAAGCAGGGTTGATCACTCCAATTCCTGGACCTTCATAAAGATTGTCTTGATTACGATGCTTTCTCGGCAGAAAACCCTTTGAAAAAAAAAACACTACTTCAATATTTTGATGAAAATATTCATATATAAAACTGAACTCAAAACTAAAAATACTGAGCTGTGTGGTGATTTTAACAGCCCAAGACAAATGGCAACATTTCCAAGCTGACAACTGAAAGCATTTGAGGAAGAAGAAGAAGAAGATATTAAATTCTTATGGTCATAATCAGGGATGTACCAAATATCAGAATTTGTATTCTGCTGAACAATGATGAAATATGCACATTTGTACTTGATATTTGAGTAACAAAATTTTCAATCTATAATTACTCATTTATAATTAGTATCTACCATCTCCACAAATTTCTAAAACAGAGCAAGATTATATATGAGAAATAAATCATTTAAAATTGAATGTAAAAATGTTAACATTAATTATTGTGCTCAGTTTCATACTTCCATTATTGGTGGTAGCCATGTTCCATGGAACTTTGTGTTTTAATTTGTATACGACTACCCAGAAAAATATTCATCTTTGGCTGACTACTTACAACTTAGTATTAGGTAAATCTCATCTTTGGCTGACTACTTGCAACTTAGTATTAGGTAAATCTCATCTTTGGCTGACTACTTACAACTTAGGTAAATCTCATCTTTGGCTGACTACTTACAACTTAGGCAAATCTCATCTTTGGCTGACTACTTACAGCTTAGGTTAATTTCTAGTAACTATATATGATACAGTCTTCAGGACAAAAAGTTGGCTTCAAGAAAATGTTTTCACTAACACGTCATTCAAATAATGCAACATAAAACTTGTTTATTTATTTTTGTTACTCTACTACACATATATTACAGCTGTTCGTGTTATTTTGTTACAGATATTTACAGTTGTTCTTGTTACTTTGCTATACATACATTACAGCTGTTCCTGTTATTACAGTATATAAACATTATAAATGTTCTTGTTATTACACTACATAAACATTACATCTATTCTTGTTATTAAAATGTAACATTTTATGTTTTTGGTATTAGACTACCAAAACATAATTTACTACTTATTTTATCTCCAAAAGTCAGAAGACATGAGTGAAATATTAAATAACTACAACATAAGGAATAAAAGGAAATTCAATGCTTAGTGTGTATATATATATATATACACACACACACAGTTGACTCTCTTTTAACTGGAACTCAAGCAACTAGCAAAAGAATGGAAGAAATAATACTTGAAATAAAATTAAAATCTAGCAGAAATGTAAGTTTAAACAGTCTTAACTAAGTGTGTGCGTGTGCATGTGTTTTTTTTTTAAGTTACTTGAAGTTTAAAAAAATTATGTTTGTGAAGTTCATTAGGTTGAAAAGTTTATTGACTGATATTTAACTAAAATTGCATGCTACATTCACAAAGCTGTTTTTATAATAAAACTGCTATACTAAGTTAAGGGTTTATCTTTATTTGTCTTAGTTTGCTTTTAATTACTGATTTTCAGTATTAATATCGAGTCAATGCAGAGTTCATGGTATGGTATAGTATGAGGTATAGTAATTAGTTAGGCCTATTTTTAATAGCAACTCTCAAGCAACCAGAAACTACACTTATCAGGCATCTACTAGTCCTCATGGGTGCCAGAGTAAATATGTATATATGTGAGGACATTCAAAAAGTCTATATTCTGATATATTAGCAAAATATGATATGAAAACTATCAAACTGGTATTTTTAAATCTCCCGCAATGTTGATGCACTAGGTCTACCGATTCTTCAGTGCAGTAATACAATTATAATAGGAGTCGCAGTCTAACTATGCATCCACAGCTGCTATAACTTCAAAATCTCATTCAAATTTTCTACCATGGACATGATTTTTCAGATGAAAAAACAAGCAGAAGTCCCTGGGAGCAAGATCTGGGGAGTAGAAAACAAGCAGAAGTCCCTGGGAGCAAGATCTGGGGATTAGAAAACAAGCAGAAGTCCCTGGGAGCAAGATCTGGGGAGTAGAAAACAAGCAGAAGTCCCTGGGAGCAAGATCTGGGGATTAGAAAACAAGCAGAAGTCCCTGGGAGCAAGATATGGGGAGAAGAATGGGTGCTGAAGCATCATGAATTGCGTCCACGACAGCACTAAAGTTAGGCACTTCTGTGTCATTTGCCATGCCTCTTAACTCTGATGGCTTCACAAGCTCGACAGATTAGTTCTCGACAGATTAGTTCCGTATAATGCTGACCAATTATAGTAGGCCCTTCACCAATATAGTCAGCTAGAGTGGTTCCTTCTGAAAACCAAAAAATTGAGGCCATGACCATGCCACTGATGGTGCAGCACAAAACCTCTTTGGTGTCGGTGATGAGGCATGCATCCACACCATGCTTTATGTTCTGGTTTTGGTATCAAAGTGATGGACTCAGGTTTAATCAGTTGTCACTATACCAGACCAGAATTTGACTGGATCCTGACCAAGCAGACTCAAACTGTTCACACAAGCTGTTTTGTGTTACATCATAAACATTTCTGGCACTCATCTGACCTTCTGTAACTTAAATTGCCTGTTAAGATGTAATGAACTGTGCCCACAAACTCAGCTATTGTTCTAATAGTCTTTCATCTGTCCAACACTGTGATGTTGTTTACTCGGTCAATGTTTTCCTGGCTAGTCAGTGTTGAAGGCCGCCCACAATGGTCTTCATCTTCACATGGCTACCTTTGACGTCTAAATTTTCTGTGCCTTTTAGTAACAATTGCATGATGGGACATTGTCCCCAAGAGTCCCCATCATGTCATCATGAACTTGCTGAGGAGTCAAGCCCTTCAAAGCCAAGTACTTTATGACAGCACAGAACTTGGTTTTATCAAGTTTCTTCATTTTTATGATGGTGCTTTTTTAAAAAAAATAATGACTAAAAAAAAAATTTTTTTTTTAAATTTTAAGTGACAAGTCTAGTTTTGGTAGTTACACTTACACCAGAAAAATGCAAAAAATCATCAGAATTCTTAAAGTGCAACTGTATCAGAATATAAACTTATTTAACACATTTCACATCACGCAGGCACACACATGTGCACACATGCACGCACGCACACACACACAGAGTACAACATAAATAAAAGATGACGACCGCAGTAAAACTGGTTCTAGTAATAAGATTTTGGCCACAGGTATCTAGTTGGTCCAAGGTGTTACCCTTTGCCATTTCTCAGCCAGTTACTTGCTCCCACTTTGTATTTATGTCTGTCTGGGCACATTTAGGACCATCTTTCACTCTAGCAGGATACCCCCCCCCCAAAAAAAAAAAAACAACTAAATGTTTCATCTTTTTATGTGTATTTATGTGTTTGTTGTTCTTGTATGTAATCCTTAAAAAAAGCTGATGCCGAAATACTGGATGTTTTATGTTCTTTATTTACATGTGCTCGTCTTACTTTCTGCTGTTCTTGTTTCTGCCCACTTTCCTCACGCTTTTTGTCTTTTTTGTAAAACTGAGCAACACCCTACCCTGATAACATAAATACCGTGTTTAGTCATCACATATGAATGAGATCTTTGGCAAGATATTTATCAGTTGCAGTGCTGTAAACATTGATCATGACTCTCCATTGCATGCAGTTCTTGATATCACTAATCAGAGATGTATAGTTCTTATTTTTCTCTTGATCTCCTTTGTTTTTCATCAGTGCAGCAAAACAAACATAAAGCATTACTAAACTGTCAATATTCTGGCAATCAGAATATTCTAGAAATAAAAACTTTATTATTTCAGCAACAAAAACAGCCTAACCAGCAATTTTTACAGCACAGAAACATTGACACAGCATTCACAGCAATAATAACAAATAAAATGATGGCATTACAGCTGTCCTTACGTTTCTGTGACTTATGCTGCCATCATTGGAGTTCACAACATACACATCCCGTGCATGCCTGTTCTCTCTCTGTTGATGTAAAGGCATTCTTTCCCTTACGTATGGCTGCTTTGAAGATGAGCGACAAATACAGATTACCAGAGGAATAAAGAGGATAAGGAGTGCAACAATGCACATGAGAACAATAAACCAGACTTCCTGATAGAAAGGAGTCCCTGCGGTTTCAGTCACTGGGGTAGGTGGTGCTTGTGTTGTACCTGGCAATGATGTGAGAAAAATAATGAATAAGTTAGAGAAAACAGAACACTGGAGTAGCATCTGTGAACAAGTTCACAAACTCAGGAGATAGGAAACAAGAGAAAGAAAGTTCACACATCCAGGAGATAGGAAATAGAAGAAACAAAGTTCACACATCCAGGAGATAGGAAATAGAAGAAACAATTTTCACACATCCAGGAGATAGGAAATAGAAGAAACAAAGTTCATACATCCAGGAGATAGGAAATAGAAGAAACAAAGTTCACACATCCAGGAGATAGGAAATAGAAGAAACAATTTTCACACATCCAGGAGATAGGAAATAGAAGAAAGAAAGTTCATACATCCAGGAAATGGGATATAGCAGAAAGAAAGTTCACACATCCAGGAGATAGGAAATAGAAGAAACAAAATTCATAGATCCAGGTGATAGGAAATAGAAGAAAGAAAGTTCACACATCCAGGAGATAGGAAATAGAAGAAACAATTTTCACACATTCAGGAGATAGGAAATAGAAGAAACAAAGTTCATACATCCAGGAAATGGGATATAGCAGAAAGAAAGTTCACACATCCAGGAGATAGGAAATAGAAGAAACAAAATTCATAGATCCAGGTGATAGGAAATAGAAGAAAGAAAGTTCACACATCCAGGTGATAGGAAATAGAAGAAAGAAAGTTCATACATCCAGGTGATAGGAAATAGAAGAAACAATATTCACACATCCCAGAGATGGGATATAGCAGAAACAAAGTTCATACATCCAGGAGATAGGAAATAGAAGAAACAAAGTTCATACATCCAGGAGATAGGAAATAGAAGAAACAAAGTTCATACATCCAGGACATGGGATATAGCAGAAAGAAAGTTCACACATCCAGGAGATAGGAAATAGAAGAAACAAAGTTTATAGATCCAGGTGATAGGAAATAGAAGAAGGAAAGTTCACACATCCAGGAGATAGGAAATAGAAGAAACAATTTGCACACATCCAGGAGATAGGAAATAGAAGAAAGAAAGTTCATACATCCAGGTGATAGGAAATAGAAGAAAAAAGTTCATACATCCAGGAGATAGGAAATAGAAGAAAAAAAGTTCATACATCCAGGAGATAGTAAATAGAAGAAAGAAAGTTCATACATCCAGGAAATAGGAAATAGAAGAACCAATTTGCATACATCCAAAAGTTGGGATATAGCAGAAAGAAAGTTCACACATCAAGGAGATAGGAAATAGAAGAAAGAAAGTTCATACATCCAGGTGATAGGAAATAGAAGAAACAAAGTTCATACACCCAGGAGATAGGAAATACAAGAAAGAAAGTTCATACATCCAGGAGATGGGATATAGCAGAAAGAAAGTTCATACATCAAGGTGATATGAAATAGAAAAAAGAAAGTTCACACATCCAGGAGATGAGATATAGCAGAAAGAAATTTCACACATCCAGGAGATAGGAAATAGAAGAAACAAAGTTCATACATCCAGGAGATGGGAAATAGAAGAAACAAAGTTCATACATCCAGGAGATAGGAAATAGAAGAAACAAAGTTCATACATCCAGGAGATAGGAAATAGAAGAAAGAAAGTTCACACATCCAGGAGATTGGATATAGCAGAATAGAAAGTTCATACATCTAGGAGATGGGATATAGCAGAAAGAAAGTTCATACATCCAGGAGATGGGATATAGCAGAAAGAAAGTTCACATCCAGGAGATAGGAAATAGAAGAAACAAAGTTCATACATCCAGGAGGTACGATATAGAGAAAATAAAGTTTATTCATCCATTAGAGGGGATACAGAAGAAACAAAGTTCACATATCCAGGAGATAGGAAATAGAAAAAACAATGTTCGCACATCCAGGAGATAGGAAATAGAAAAAAGAATGTTCACACATCCAGGAGATACAAAGTTCACATATCCAGGAGAAACAAAATTCACACATCCAATAAATCTGACATAAGTGAAGTATAAAGTTCACACATCCAGAGGAGAGAACACTGGAGAAACAGGAAGAAAAATATCACAAACATGACATTGTTCTCTCACCAACATTGTTAACAGCATTTGGATCGAACACAATCACTGGTGACTCAGCCTGGCCTGTGTATGTGATTGCTTGAATAATGAAACGTATAACTGGAAATAAAAATATTTGAAGAAAGACAGCTTCAAGTTAGAAAAATTGTATTTCTTTTTATTTTTCAACATGAAATCTGCAAATGAAAGCATGTGCTACAATAACTGTACAGGATATGATGTCATATACATATTTCTTGATGTTTTTCAGGCAAAGACAGATAATCCTTCCAGAAGGTTTTGTCACTGATTCATCATCATCATCATGTGCCATGCCGACTGACATTGGCTATTATGCTTCTCCAGAGTACACGATCCTTCATGCAGGTCATCAGTTCAGTTGGTGATCTCCTCTCACATCATCCCGTCAGACTGTCCAGTATCATTTCTCTTGGTCTTCCTCTTGATCTTCTTCCTTCTATTTTTCCTGTTGTTATAATATTTTCAATGCCCTTTCTTCTCATTGCATGTCCTATGAAAGTACATTGTCTCTCTCTTATCTTTTTCACAAGATTTTTTTATCTCTCCAGCTCTTCTCATACATTTCTTCATCAGTTATTTTTGCTGTCCAGGGGATTCGCAACATTCTTCTAATAAACCACATTTCTGCTGCTTCTAATGATTTTTGTGCAGACCTGCCTATTGTCCATGATTCACTTCCATATAACAAGATAGGTTCAATATAGCATTTTAGGACTTGTTTTCTAACATTCATTGATAAGGATGAGTTGGATAATATGTTTCTCATTCTCTGAAATGCAGTCTTTGCTTGGCCTATTCTGTTCCTAATTTCTGTTCTGCATTTCCCATCTGAAGTTATTACTGCTCCAAGGTATTTGAATTTCTGCACCTGCTTTAGAGTAGTTCCGTTTAATTTTATACTGCATGTTGGTGGATTCTGTTTCTTAGATATAACCATAGTCTCTGTCTTTTTTTATGTTCGAAGTAAGGGCTTTCTGTTCACTTTCTTTGGCAACTTTATCCAAGAGATTTTGCAGGTCTTGTTGGTTCTCAGCTATCAGTACTGTGTCATAAGCATACCGAAGGTTGCTAATATTGTATCCTCCAGTTTTTATGCCTGGTTCTGTGATGAAACAAAGTTCATACTCCCAGGAGATAGGAATAGAAGAAACAAAGTTCATACATCCAGGAGATGGGATATAGAAGAAAGAAAGTTCATACATCAAGGTGATATGAAATAGAAAAAAGAAAGTTCACACATCCAGGAGATGAGATATAGCAGAAAGAAATTTCACACATCCAGGAGATAGGAGATAGAAGAAACAAAGTTCATACATCCAGGAGATGGGAAATAGAAGAAACAAAGTTCATACATCCAGGAGATAGGAAATAGAAGAAACAAAGTTCATACATCCAGGAGGTACGATATAGAGAAAATAAAGTTTATTCATCCATTAGAGGGGATACAGAAGAAACAAAGTTCACATATCCAGGAGATAGGAAATAGAAAAAACAATGTTCGCACATCCAGGAGATAGGAAATAGAAAAAAGAATGTTCACACATCCAGGAGATACAAAGTTCACATATCCAGGAGAAACAAAATTCACACATCCAATAAATCTGACATAAGTGAAGTATAAAGTTCACACATCCAGAGGAGAGAACACTGGAGAAACAGGAAGAAAAATATCACAAACATGACATTGTTCTCTCACCAACATTGTTAACAGCATTTGGATCGAACACAATCACTGGTGACTCAGCCTGGCCTGTGTATGTGATTGCTTGAATAATGAAACGTATAACTGGAAATAAAAATATTTGAAGAAAGACAGCTTCAAGTTAGAAAAATTGTATTTTTTTTTATTTTTCAACATGAAATCTGCAAATGAAAGCATGTGCTACAATAACTGTACAGGATATGATGTCATATACATATTTCTTGATGTTTTTCATGCAAAGACAGATAATCCTTCCAGAAGGTTTTGTCACTGATTCATCATCATCATCATCATCATCATCATGTGCCATGCCGACTGACATTGGCTATTATGCTTCTCCAGAGTACACGATCCTTCATGCAGGTCATCAGTTCAGTTGGTGATCTCCTCTCACATCATCCTGTCAGACTGTCCAGTATCATTTCTCTTGGTCTTCCTCTTGATCTTCTTCCTTCTATTTTTCCTGTTGTTATAATATTTTCAATGCCCTTTCTTCTCATTGCATGTCCTATGAAAGTACATTGTCTCTCTCTTATCTTTTTCACAAGATTTTTTTATCTCTCCAGCTCTTCTCATACATTTCTTCATCAGTTATTTTTGCTGTCCAGGGGATTCGCAACATTCTTCTAATAAACCACATTTCTGCTGCTTCTAATGATTTTTGTGCAGACCTGCCTATTGTCCATGATTCACTTCCATATAACAAGATAGGTTCAATATAGCATTTTAGGACTTGTTTTCTAACATTCATTGATAAGGATGAGTTGGATAATATGTTTCTCATTCTCTGAAATGCAGTCTTTGCTTGGCCTATTCTGTTCCTAATTTCTGTTCTGCATTTCCCATCTGAAGTTATTACTGCTCCAAGGTATTTGAATTTCTGCACCTGCTTTAGAGTAGTTCCGTTTAATTTTCAACATGAAATCTGCAAATGAAAGCATGTGCTACAATAACTGTACAGGATATGATGTCATATACATATTTCTTGATGTTTTTCAGGCAAAGACAGATAATCCTTCCAGAAGGTTTTGTCACTGATTCATCATCATCATCATCATCATCATCATGTGCCATGCCGACTGACATTGGCTATTATGCTTCTCCAGAGTACACGATCCTTCATGCAGGTCATCAGTTCAGTTGGTGATCTCCTCTCACATCATCCTGTCAGACTGTCCAGTATCATTTCTCTTGGTCTTCCTCTTGATCTTCTTCCTTCTATTTTTCCTGTTGTTATAATATTTTCAATGCCCTTTCTTCTCATTGCATGTCCTATGAAAGTACATTGTCTCTCTCTTATCTTTTTCACAAGATTTTTTTATCTCTCCAGCTCTTCTCTTACATTCTTCATCAGTTATTTTTGCTGTCCAGGGGATTCGCAACATTCTTCTAATAAACCACATTTCTGCTGCTTCTAATGATTTTTGTGCAGACCTGCCTATTGTCCATGATTCACTTCCATATAACAAGATAGGTTCAATATAGCATTTTAGGACTTGTTTTCTAACATTCATTGATAAGGATGAGTTGGATAATATGTTTCTCATTCTCTGAAATGCAGTCTTTGCTTGGCCTATTCTGTTCCTAATTTCTGTTCTGCATTTCCCATCTGAAGTTATTACTGCTCCAAGGTATTTGAATTTCTGCACCTGCTTTAGAGTAGTTCCGTTTAATTTTATACTGCATGTTGGTGGATTCTGTTTCTTAGATATAACCATAGTCTCTGTCTTTTTTTATGTTCGAAGTAAGGGCTTTCTGTTCACTTTCTTTGGCAACTTTATCCAAGAGATTTTGCAGGTCTTGTTGGTTCTCAGCTATCAGTACTGTGTCATAAGCATACCGAAGGTTGCTAATATTGTATCCTCCAGTTTTTATGCCTGGTTCTGTGATGATCATTCTTAGAATATTCTCGCTGTACAGAGAAAAAAGATCTGGAGATAGTACACATCCTTGTCACACCCCTTGTTTTATAGGTTGATATTTTCCAATTCTATTTTCAACTCGAATTGCTGCTTCTTGCTGCCAGTATAGATGTTTTACAATCCTCAGGTCTTTGCCATCTATGTTGATGTCTTCAAGTATTTTAATAATTTCATTATGTTTCACCTTGTCAAATGCCTTGGTGTAATCAATGAAGCATAAGTAGAGATCTTTCTGTTCTTCTAAAGCTCTTTCTGTTAGTGTTCGTAAAGCATAAATGGCATTGTGTGCTCCCTTTCCTTCAACAAATCCAAACTATTCATCTGTAATTTCCATTTTTATCTTTTTTCCTTGTTCTTCTCATAATGATTCTCAGAAGTAGCTTCGTTATGTGACATGAGAGGTTGATAGTCCGGTGGTCATCACATTCCTTTGCACCTGGTTTCTTTGGTAGTGCTATAAACGTGGATTTAAGCAAGTGACTGGGCATACAACCACTGTTGTAAATGTTGTTCAGTAACTTGGTTATTATTTTTATTCCTGTCTCCTCTAGTGCCTCTAATTCTTCTACTGTTATATTATCAGGCCCAGTTGCTTTTCCTTTCTTCATGTGTTTGATGGCATCTATGATTTCATCTTCAAGTATTGGTGGTCCATCATAGTTTTCAGTATCTGGTGTTAATTCTGGTCTCTCTCCTCCATATAGCTCACCGATATACTCTGTCCACCTGTCCACAATGTCTTCTTTACCCATTAACATTTTACCTTCTTTTGATTTCAGGCATCCTGTGGTATATTTTGTTTTCCTGTCTGTGAGTTCGTATGTGCATGATTTTGCTGTCTTTATTAGGAGAGTCCTCTATTTGTCTGCACTGTTCATTTAACCACACTTCCCTCGCTTCTCTTCATTTGCGTCTTATTTCTTTATTTATCTTGCTATATTTTTCTTGGTTATTTTTACTCCTCCTCTTGTCCATCAGTCCTAAGATGTCGTCTGTCATCCATTTATTTGTAGGGGCTTCTTTTTTCGTTGGTAACAGTTTGGTGGATAGAATCTCTTAACATTGCCCATTGTTCATCTATACTATTTATCTTTGCTATTGCATTGCATCTATTTGTTATAAAAAATGTGTATTGTTCTCGCAGTTCTTGGTCATTTTTAAGGAGTTCTGTATTCAGTTTGATGTTTCTCACTTTTCTGCATGCTTTCTTTAGCTTTATTCTAATTTTTCCACAGAGTGGATCATGGTCACTATTGCAGTCAGCTCCTGGCATGTTTTTTATTGTCAGTAATGCATTCTGGAATCGTTTGTTGATTAATATTAAGTCTATCTAGTTAAAAGTCTTTTTTGTCTGGGCTGCACCACGTTGCCAGTCTTCGGGGATGTTGTTTAGACCAGGTGTTTCCTACAACCATGCTGTGTATTCTTGCCCATTCAATTAATTTATAACCTCTGTCATTCCTCTCCCCCAGTCCATAGTCACCAACGATGTCTGAAGTTCTCCCTCCTGTCACTGATTACAGAACTGAAAAGATCTGATCCAACTGCAAATGCTGAGAAATGATGCCCTATTATTTTCATGTCTCTCATAGGCACCTCATTTTTTTCTCTTTTTTTTTTCTTGTTATACTGTGTACTCATTTATTCAAAACCTATATTACATAAATACATACATGCATAAATCACACACATACACACATGCCTGTCCATCTATCCATCCATCCCATCCATCAATCTATCCTTCCTTCTGTCCATCCACCCATTTATCCATCCATCCATCCATCCATCCACGTGTAAAACAATTTTACTGTAAGTGTGTATGAGAAGTTAACAACTGAATCCCGCTATTTAGTTACATTATATTTGTGAAATTAAGAGTGAGAAGATAACTGTTCTATTGTTTTGTACTCTATTCCTGCTCTGTATGCACTCAGCATACATGAATTTAACAGAATAACTGGGCAGAATGTCAAACATGCCTCTGTACCAAATTCTTCACATTTTAGAATAAAGTTTGTCTGTTTACATGGCCTATCTATTTCTTTTCTTTCACAAATGACCAGAATCTCATGTCTTGTGGACAAGGTGTCATGTAACTGTAGAACACTGACCCAGAAACAAAATCCTGCACGACAGTGACAAAACCTTTCCATGACAGTTAACAGGAGTTTCACCTGAAGCTAGGTCAAATTCAAATGCATCACTACATTTTGCACAGAAAAGAAATGTTTTATATCAAATCTTTTGTATTATTTATTGTTCAAAACATATAAAATACATAAAAATAAGGAAATCCGTCATAAACAAACTACAACACCAAACTTGAAAATGAAGTCATACTTTACAAATGGCTACATACTCTGATCTTTAGTATCTCTTTCAGCTCCACCTACAGAAGTGATTCCCCGAGACACAATTTTCCCATCAGCCAACAATATGTATTCCCTCAGTCGACCATTCAGAGTGAAAGAATTTCCCCATGATACTGTGGCCAGGGTGTTGTTCTTGTACAGATTTGGTTGACGGCTATATACTGGATCTTTTGAATTAAGAAAAAAAGGAACTTTCACAAAATCTATACCGTGCATGACTGAGTGCAACAGAGATCGATATCAGACAAACATACCCTGGGGATATGGCACAGGATGATGTTAATAATGTAAGATAATTTTTAATCTTGAAGTATTCATTTGTGTCAATGATACTGATTCCATAAATTTAATTTCTTCAAGATATACTTATATATACTTAAAATTCCTCAAAATAACATCCTTGAACATCAATACTCCATTGCCAGCAGTTCTGCCACATGTTGTAGCTCGGCTGGAAGTCTAGAACAGGGATCTCCTTCAAAGCACTCGTCACGGCAGCTTGCACGTTATTAACAGTCCCAAAATGGTGGCCTTTCAAGCTTTATTTGAGGCGGAGAAACAAAAAAGAAGTCAGCCGGGGCGAAGTCTAGGCTGTAGGGAAGTGGTACAGCATTGCCACTGTTTGTTTTGCCAGAAACTCTCTCACTAGCAGAGACACATGGCTCAGCGCACTGTCATGGTGAAGAACCCAGGTGTTGGCAATCTCCAGGCAGACACATGTGACTCTGTTCCTCAGCCATTTAAGCACTTCCGCGTAAAATGCTGCACTGACCATTTGTACAAGTGGTACGAACTCCTTATGGACAACACCTTTAGAGTCAAAAAAAGACAATGAGCATCAATTTCAACTTCGATTTGCATATTCGAGTCTTCTTTGGCTGATGAGACTCAGTAGTATGCCATTCAGATCTGTCTTTTTTGTCTCTGGATCGTACTCAAAGACCCAAGTTTCATCACTGGTTTTCACTTTCTCCAAAAATTGAGGTTCACTCCTCACACAGTCCAAAAGCTCACGAGAAATTGACACAGGGTTTTTCTTCTGTTCGTCGCTCAACACTTTAGGAACCAATTTGGCACAAATTTTCCTGCATGTGCAATTCTTTTGTGACAATTTCATGCTCAATGGATTTTAGAAGTCCCACTTGATCTGTTATCAATCTAAGACTCAGACGTTGGCCAGAGTCCAAAACCGCTTTCACTTTATCAGCATTGTCGGAAGTGTGACACGTTAATGGGTCCTCTGTGCTTATGTTCATCCTTGGTGCTCTCTCTTCCTTTGTTGAACATCTTGTGGCACAAAAACACTTGTGCTTTCGACAAAGCATTCTTCCCGTAGGCTTTATGCATTATGGCAAGCGTCTCGGTCGAAGATTTTTCAAGTTTAACACAAAACTTTATCGCTGCTCGACACTCCTCTGAATTTTTACCGTTAAGCAACACTTAAGATAAGTTCTTCGTTTAGTTATTTGTTTTTGTCTCGGTTGTGCATGTAATTCTCGAAAAAGGCTCATGATGAAATATTAGATGTTTTACAGAGTGCAGATTGCTTGTGAAGTTGACAGCTGTTTAATACGGCCTCCTCCAGAAATAGGAAACACGGAAGTGCATGTCCACTAGAAGATGCATAGGGACCACGCGGACCACACAAAGGATAAGCCGATAGAGCCAATCGTAAAGAAAAGGTGGAAAGAGAGAGGATGAAAACAGGTGGTAGAAAGGGGGGTGGAAGGCAATAGAAACATGACAGCCACAAAAGGAGAAGGTGTCGGGGGGGGGGGGGAAGCGGAGAGGTAATGAATGAAGAACATAAACACCTGCAGGGAGAAAATGTGAAACTGGTGAATTGGACAAGACCCTATAAATACCAATATGTTGCCAGAGAAGACAAGAGGGTGGTGTTAGGGAAGGGTAACTAGGAGAAAGAAAGTAAAGTTTAAAAAAAAGGGAGGGGGTTGGAAAACTAAAGAAGTTACAGAAAGCTGAAGACATTGTTAATTCCAGCTGGGTGGAGACAGCCAGTCTGGAAAATAAGGTCTGTTCTAGGACCCTCCGAGACCGTACATCAGCAGAACAAGAGCGGATCACACTAACAGAAATGTCCTGTTTTTCCCTGTGGTTGTTAAGGCAAAAATGTTATTTTTAGTTCATAGTCGCCTTAAGAAAGATGACAGTTTTTATGGTACCAGACGTTGCGGACGCTGTAGGTGCAACACTTGTCCGTTTGTTGTCGAGGCTAGCCAGATCTCCTTCCCTAAGTCCACTGTATCAGTTCAGGAGGGTTTCACCTGCACTTCACGCAATGTTATTTATGCTATTATGTGCAAACGTTGTGGTATGAAGTACATAGAGGAGACCAGTTTACACTTAAGAGATCGATTTCGCCAACATCTTAATGATATTTCTAAGAGGGCCTGGACACCTCTGGCTAATCATTTTTGCCTTAGCAACCACAGGAGAAAACAGGACACTTCTGTTAGGGCGATCCGCTCTTGTTCTGCTGATGTACGATCTCGGAGGGTCCTAGAACAGAGCCTTATTTTCCAGACTGGCTGTCTCCACCCAGCTGGAATTAATAATGTCTTCAGCTTCCTTTAACTTCTTTAGTTTTCCACCTTTTTAAAAATTTTCTTTCTCCTAGCTACCTCTCCCCACTGCCACCCTCTTTTCTTCTCTGGCAACATATTTCCCCTTTCCCCCTTCCCTCCCCCTCCCCTTCCCCCTTCTCCTCTAGAAGGTATCATGTTTCTATTGCGTTCCTCCCCCTTCTACCACCTGTTTTCCTCCTCTCTCTCGCCACCTCTTCTTTATGACTGCTTCTATCGGCTTATACTTTGTGTGATCCGTGGTCCCTATGCATCTGTTTCCTACTTCTGGAGGAGGCCATATTAAGATAAGTTCTTCGTTTAGTTATTTATTTTTGTCTCGTTTGTGCATGTAATCCTCAAAAAAAGGCTCACGCCAAAATATCAGATGTTGCATGTTTTTCATTTATACATTCTCATACTTTCTATTCATTTTTTCTCACTTTACTCACCCCTCTGCCACTTTGTAAAACTACACCATACACCTTTATCTACCTTTATTATTTAAACCAGTTTTACTGCAGTTGCCATCCCTTTTATCTGTCGCACTCTGTAAAAGCTCTGAGCCAAATGATGAGATATCGACCCTTTATCTAACATCCCCCACTACCCTTCAGGCCCATAGAATCTGCCCCCCCCCCCAGCCCTGCTGATTGGCTGAATAAAAGAAGCTTCGTTACTTAATGGACACACCTTGTAGCTCATGGCACTGAAAATCCAAACTCAGCCTGACTTTAGATGCAGGTAAACTTTTGTCACTGCAGAACTGTTTCTTTGTTGTGTAGAATTTGATTTTCAGAAATGTATTTGTGTTACTGCAGTAATATTTTCTTACTCCACCATCTTTTCTCTACTTACAATAAAATACACCATTGCTGCTATAGAATTTATGTCAAAATGTTTATTCAAGTCTCAAAATTAAGAACAGATGCAGTTAGGTTACGGTTAAAGGTGAAAATAGCTGTGAATGTATGTTTTAGAATTACTGAATTTCATTAAATTATGTATGACAATGATAAAGTACTCAATATTCAAAGAACAAGTATGAAAGATAATAATGTAAAATTAACAGAACATGGTCACTGCTTAGCAAGACTATCGTATCTTAAACTATGCTAATGTAAAAATGGTAAAGGTAATCCTGTCATGCCTTAGAGGCACATATGGACATGGTGTTGATGCCCATATTTTCCTTGACCTGTCAGCACACTAGAGGGTGATATGGTCAGTATCACGCCTGGCTGCCTTTCCTTCTCCAACCCCAGAAGAAGTCAGGTACCCATTTCTACAGCTGGGTGACTGGTGTGCCTCTGGTCAGATTCGAACCCCTGACCTTCGCTATGAGAGATCTGTGCACTAACCACTTCGCTACTCGGACACCCCTACTGCAAATGTAGCACATTATTATCTAAAAGACAAACATGTGTAAGTTACCAGATTCTTCAAGACAAACATGTGTAAGTTACCAGGTTCTACAAGACAAACATGTGTAAGTTACCAGATTCTACAAGACAAACATGTGTAAGTTACCAGATTCATTTGTTTCAACTCTGACCCATGTTGGAAAGTCAGATCCTCCTTGGTCATTGAAGACTTGCAGGAGGAACTCATAAGCACTGTAACTGGTGAGACTGCCTGCACTGAAAGCTAGGTCAAGGCCAGAATAAATGGTAGATGGATCTCCGACCATGCAGCTTTGATCAAATGGTTGATAGGTTGGTGGGCAGGCAGACCTCTGGTACACCTCATACCTTAAGATGGTAATATGAACACTAAGAGTGTAATTTTGATAATGAGTAAGACGAAATAACCACATGAGATTTCTCTGTAAGAGTAGAAGAAGAATAGAAGTTTATTATTTTGTTCTTTCTTGAACATATGACACAATAAAATGTCCTTTGTCTAAATCTGTCCTAGGGGCCAGTCTCTTATTTTGTTCCATACTAATTTTGGAGGCAGTCTTTCTTTTTATTCTAGACCTACCCTAAGGTCAGTCTTTCATTTTGTTCCAGATTTTTACTTATCACTTCATTCTGGCATTTCCTTTCAAGTTTTGGTGAGTTTTTCTTGTTTGTTTTTTTCTTAACTTTTGATCTATTGGTAGGTTCCAGGGTAAGGCAGGCCAAGGAATGCTTCTCTCTCTGTAAATGCAGTGTAACACATCTGTACATTCTATTGCACTATAAATTTGTTTCACTGATATCACAAATTCAAAAGTTATGTCTCTAGATCTTGAAGTTTTTTCTTCATTTTTTTTCAAGCAAAACTCACCATTTTACTTGTTCACGAGCCATTCATGAGTACCAAGTGGGCATTTCATTTGTGAAAATGGAGCCCTTTTGAAAAATTGGAGCCCTTTCTATCCCTTACTGACCAATAATGTTTACAAACTCTCTCTGGTTTCTCTGAGTTCTAGCTGCTTGGTTCTGTCTCATACTACTTCCTGCTCAGCTCTGGTTTCTATGGTGGTGTAGCTCAACAAGATGTTTAAATTCTCTGCTAATTTTTGTTTTGTTTCTGCAAGTTTTTTTTCTTCATCTATGTAAGAAGATTCTTAAAGAAATAAATGATTTGGAAACACTAATATCAGAAATAAAAATAAGATATGACAAACAGTATATCAGATGTGAAAATAAGATGTGACAAACATTTGATCAGATGTGAAAATAAGATGTGACAAACATTATATCAGATGTGAAAATAAGATGAGGGAAACATTATATCAGATGCAACAACAGAACAATGAAAAACACTGCTATGATATGTAAGAATGGAACTGAAAAACACTGATATCAGATGCAAGAATGGAACTGTGATAAACACTGATATCATATGTAAGAATCTTATATCTTATATTCTTCCTGTGCCGTTAAACGTCACATAGGGCTCGCAAAGTAGTTCGCCAATTTTTCCTGTCTCCGGCGAGTCTTTCAACCTCATCAAAGGATTTTATGCCTGTTAATTTGGCCTCTCTTAACAATGTCCTCTTCAGAGTTTCACGCGGTCTGCCTCTTTTTCTTTGGCCTGTTGTGTTCCACTTGATAGCTTGTTTTGGGATTCTCTGATCATTTCTTCTCATCAAGTGACCAACATATGTCCATCTCCATCTCCTGATCACCCATGAGACTGGTTGTTGTTCAGTCATTTGTCTTATCTCTGCATTGTTCTTGAATTCGTTCCACTTGATGCCGAGTATTTTTCTTAGGCGTTTGTTTTCAAAAGAGTCTAATTTCTTTTCTATTTCTTTAGTTGTTTTCCTGCTTTCACATGCATAAATGAGGGTGAATATTACATTTGAATTGAATAGTCTTAACTTGGTTTTTGTGCTTATAACTTTTGAATTCCATATGTTCTCAAGATTCTTGAAGATTGATGCTGCTTTTGCAATTCTGATCCTAACTTCCTTTTTAGTGTCACCATCCTGGTCTATGTAGCTGCCAAGGTATGCAAATTGATTTACTTCTTCAATATCTGTCCCTTCTATGTGTATTTTTCCATTTTGATTAATGGGAATTTTCATTATTTTTGTTTTGTCCTTGTTAATTTCAAGTCCTATTTTGCTAGCCATTGAAGACAGGCTATCTGTTTTTTCTTGCATGGAATTCACATTATTACTGATAAGAGTTATGTCATCAGCAAAATCAAGATCTTCTAGTTGGGTCCCATGTACCCAGTCAATACCTGTGTTACCTGTGCAGCATTTTTTCATAATGAAGTCTATTGTAATCCCAAAAAGTAAAGGAGAAAGTATACATCCTTGTTTCACGCCTGTTTCAATCTGGAACCATTCACTCATCCCTTCTTCTGTTTTAATTGCACAAACATATCCATTGTATAAGTCCTTAATGATGTTCACAATTTTAGATGGTATTCCATATAGACTTAAAATTCTCCATAATGAATCTCTGTGTATGCTATCAAATGCCTTTTTAAAATCTATGAAGTTCAGTATTAATGGTTTCTGCTTTTCAATATGTTCTTCAAGTATTATTCTGAGAGTAAATATCTGGTCGAGACAGCTTCTCCCTTTTCGAAATCCTGCTCATTCTTCTCTCATTGCAGTATCACTATATCTTTAAGTCTATTCAAAATGACCTCGCAAAATACTTTTGACACAACTGATATTAAGGTTACTCCTCTCCAGTTGTTACAGTCACTAAGGCTGCCTTTTTTTTGGTATTTTAACAATGATTCCTTTTTTCCGATTAGAAGGGACCTTCTCTTCTTTCCAAATCTTGTTAAACATTCTCTGTAGTAGTCTCATGTTGTCACTATTGATAGCTTTTAGCATTTCGGCTGTTATTTCATCTTCTCCTGCATCTTTGTTGTTAGCCATTAAATTCACTGCTGTTTCAATTTCATGCAATTTAATTTCATCTAGATTGACATTTAGTTGTGGGGCTGGTAAGTCAGTTTCAAGGTTTAACAATTCTTTTGGGTGTGGTCGATTAATGATGTAAGAATGTAAGAATGGAACTGTGATAAACACTGATATCAGATGTAAGAATGGAACTGTGATAAACACTGATATCAGATTTTAATTAACGATTCCGCAATGCATTACTGACAACAAAAACCATGCCAGGAGCCGATTGCTATAGTGACCATGACCCACTGTGTGGAAAAATTAGAGTAAAGCTAAAGAAAGCATGCAGAAAAATGAGAAACATCAAACTGAATACAGAACTCCTTAAAAATGACCAAGAACTGTGAGAACAATACAAAGTTATTACAACAAATAGATACAATGCAATAGCAAAGATAAATAGTATAGATGAACAATGGGCAATGTTAAGAGATTCTATCCACCAAACTGTTAAGGAGATAATACCACCAAAAAAAGAAGCCCTGGGACAATTTCAAATTTGTATATGAAATAACTGATATAAAAACACACAAAATTTCTATATGCATTTACTCTGAAGTCATTATTCAAAGAGCACATTTACTAGCTTACCTTGTAATTTTTCCATTGGGGCTAGATGGTGGAGACCATGCAAGGTCAACTCTAGAACTGCTCTTGCCAACAACTTTGATGGCTGCAAGTCCTGAAGGTTTAGCATAGTTAGTAATGGCAATAATACCTGCACTCACATTACAGCCGACAGAGGTGCAAGCTTGTGTCTTCAGTTCATAGGTTGTGTAAGGGGTTAGAGGTGAAAAGAAGCCAACAACTATTTGTCCAGCAGATGAGAAAGTTGGTTCCTGTGTAAAAAAAAAAAAAAGGAAGAATCTGACTAAAGCACTAGTTAGCAGATGTTATGAGTATTAACTTAGTGCTGTTTGGTTAAGATCACCACATTTGTCACCTGGGTAGGCTCAAGGCCATAAATCTCCTCCTTATTTCTT